>OY982969.1:1410000-2800000 GCA_963890685.1 Plagodis pulveraria
TGTTTACCATAAAAACTTATTTGAACATGTGTCTTATCTTCTTTTACTTTGATGATTTTGCTGTCAGAACATTATTGTATTATAATATTTTGGATGTATATCTAAAAGCATAAATAAAACTGGCGATACGTCATTAAATTTATAATTACTGAAATTTGAGTTTGTAATTTCCATTGTTTTTAAAATGTAATATGATAAAAAGTATAGTTTAATGTGATGCTATTTAAGAAATGTATTTTATATTTAAGCTAATATTTTAAAACTTTGTTTCTTGCTTACCCTGGATACCAACAGAGTCAATTCCGTTTCGACAACGAATGCAACATCAGTTTGCCGGAGAACCACAAAAGGGTGAGCGAGCTCGCCGCTCCCAAGCTTGATTCCTCTGATCTTCCCCCTCCTCCAAATCCTGAAACTCCAGAAACTCCTCAATCTCCCGAAGCTTCTGAAAAATTGGAAATCCCTGAAAATCCTGATGGCGAGGATACCAGGACAGCAGAAGTCGCAGGAGACGACGCATGCGTAGTTGTGAAAGAAGACGCTACGCCGCGCGGGCGCCGCTTAGCTGACGAGGCGCGCGAAGTCGCCGCAGCGCATGCCTCTATGCTCGTAGACATTGAAGCATGCAAGCGTGTAAGCATGCCGCGCCGCTTGCCCTTAATTAGATATATAATGTGTTAGTGTCGCTTTTGTGTCGTTATTGTCCGTGGCGGAATCGCAAATTCAAAAGTTACAAGTGACTATAAAATTCGTTAGCATGAAAACTTTTCATGTCGTTAAAGAATGTATTAATCTCTTGGTGCAAAATTTATTTGACAACCCTGTATTTAAAGTATGGTGGAATTCATGCCAATATTCTTGCAGTAACTATACATAAATGCCTTTTGAATTGATTTCTAATATCGTGGTAGATGTTGCTTCGAAAAAGCACTTCTACTATGATATTGAATGTTAGACGCCTCTACGTATTTGTCAGTTTTGTGATTTTATAATTATCTTATACAGGGTTATTGGTAAAATGCTAACAACCTCTTAGGGTTGACTTCTGCTAGTCCTAGGAAATATTTTGAGTATTTTTTATTTTTATTTAATTTTCTATTTTATAAGTTTTGTGTTTTATAAGTTTTTGACTGAATAACCACGAGGACCACATGATGTTAAAAGTGTCTTGTGCCTGTAATGTATTATTTCATATTTTTTATCACTTTGCTCGATGTAAATATTCAAACCTCAATTCGAAGGGAGCGCGGCGCGGTCCAGTGTTGCTGCATCGGGAGCACTTGGCTTGCAGTAGGCATAAAACTACAAAAAATAAATAAATCTTAGGACTAGCAGAAGTTGTTAGCATTTTAACAATAACCCTGTAGAATTTATCCAAAGCTATATATATATACATAAACAGGGTATCGAATGAAGAATCTTGAAGAATTAAAACAGCCTTATTGGTTTCATAAATTCTACCTTTAGTTTACTTTTAAGTTTGCAATTTCCGCCTGCCCTCACAACAATATCTGTTATGCATATGCTTGTCCATGTGATGCCAGGGTCAGTTCCGCTTCGACACGGAGAGTCGGCAGCCGTTACCGACGTCGGAGGTGCGCGCAGACCGATTTGGCGATCTCGTACACGATCCCACACAGAACATACATGACGTAAGAGAACAGACTTAGATTGGAAAAGGAATTTACTTAACACGGGCATACTGGAAAAGGAATTTACTCACACAAGGAATTTCGGTTCAATTTCTTAGCATGCAATTTCTTAGAGAGACTTCAAGACTTAACTTAACTCGGGAACTATGGTAAATAAGTTCACAAGGTTTTTTCACTTACTTAGATTAGAGGAGTGAATACGAGATTTCTAGAAAACTAAATAACTTTAAATTACGTTTTTAATTCATAATATGGATTTGGTGAAACATTTTTGTTACTTCGTTTATTATAATTACTTGACATAGGAATTCTGGAAAAGAATTTATATAGGTATTCAAAGAATTTTGATTTCATTTGGATTTTTTCAAATATTTTAATGACTTACATTGGGAGCGGATTAAATATCTACCTTTATTCATCGACGTCTTTTGAACTTGTCACAACTAAATTTAAAGCAATATATATGATTTTTTATACGATAGCTGATACCTACGTGTTTGCAATCGTCCTCTTGCGCTATTATTTTATAATGTATTAACGTATATTTCGTTGTGATTTTATCTGGGCTTAATGGCTTATTTATTGTTGTTTAATAATTGCAATACCCTACTAAAAGGGTTTACCTGTTGATTTAAAACCATCCACTTAACACTTCCTCACACCCGTTTTACTAATAAGTTTGTCGTACCATTAATTACTTGGTGTTAAGGGATAATTAAGGTCTTGGTTTAAAGTACTTATAACTGTTATTATTCATGTATACTCAAGGGGAATTAAATTGGAGATTATCTAAACTTAGGTAGAAACATTATTGTATGTAAGGGAAATTCAGTTTTGCTTTGCATGCGTTGTTTCTTTACAAAACCATTTGTGATAAATATTAATTCATATTATTGATAACTTTTTAAGCTGTGGCTGTAAGGCCAAGTGTTATTTTTAAAACTTGCTACTAACATACTACCGCCCCGACAATAATAAAAGTTTAAAGTATCACTGAGAAAACCGTATAAAAATTAATAAAAACAAATGTTTTCCGAAAATATTATTAAAATATTTAAGAAAAACAGTTAAAAAACATAAAGATATATATATATATATATAGTGACAATTCCGCCTAAATTTCCTGTTAAGCCGTCGTGAACCGGAAGCAAAAACGCACGAACGAGAAAATTTCTCGACCGTGTGCTTGAAGTGTCAAGACCTACTGAGAATGCTTCGTGTAGAATTGAAACGCATCAAAACTTGTTCGGGTTTGGCTACGTGGCGTTTATGACGTCACATCGGCTTAACATTTGAAAATTAGGCGGAATTGTCACTAGATATATTATGTTTATGTTTTATAAGTGTTTTACTAAAATATTAACTGTTTTTTTTTTTTAAATATTGATTATAATTAGATATGGATTTCCGCAAAAGCAACGTCTGAATCTATTATCGTATCAAAATTAACATATAAAGTCAATGTAAAAATAAGGTCTGGTCATGGAGATGCGGCACTGCACTAAAAGGGCCGCGTCTTCATGGACTATAGGCATTATAGTGCAAATGCGTTTATATCTATTTCATATTATTTTATAGATCTGCATTTAAAGACTTTCTATGAATAAATTCTAAACTTGCAATATTATCTTAAAATAAATAATTGTCTCAGTGAGATAGGCATCATTTAGACAACAAAAGATATTCAGAGCTACAAAAGAGAATTTAATATCAGATTCGTTCGAGCTTTCGCGTTTTTAGCTTAATCATCTCTATTGTTCGAAAATCTTCATAGATCTTCGCTTTGATTTAGAATGTAAATATTTAATCCATATTTCTTTGTAGCCATTCATTTGTTCATCTAATATTTACCAAGTTTACTTTTACTCGAATTGGGATCGCTAAACATAGCGTAGTATACTTTGTACATTTGCATATACATATTTATTAATCGAATCATATACATACAGACCTGTTCACTCTCGAAGTCACAGTAAATTATTGATGTGGATTGGTACGGGTAGTGTCGTTAGTACAAGACGTCTTAGTGTGAGTGTAAATACTAATAATACCTACATACAATAAAATGTAATGTATGATCGCTTGTTTAGGCAGTAGTAGTTGCAAATACACTCAAAATTATGGAGGAGCTCGCCTTCGTAAATGGAAAGCAGATCTCTCATATACGTTATTTTATACAGTACTAATTATTATTTATATAGTACTGACGGTGGAGATTTTAGTTTACTCCTTCCCTATAATAATTAATTACCAACAAATTGAGCAATTATCGCCAATAATGCATAATTTTATGTTCCATAACAGCTGTCTTTGAAAGCCTGTTCCCATGAATAGAGGACAAAACATAAGAGACAATTAAATACATAAGAGGCTAGCCTCTTATATTATTGGACGACAAATCATAACTTGTTAACAGGGGAGACATTATTCAAAAACTAGCCTAAGAACAGCTCTTCGCTTATCCAAAATACTAAACATCAATATTGGTTTAAGGCCAAAAAGTTAGAGACAGTCAAGTTGACAACTTCCTCTTACAGACATCGACGGGTATCTCTCCCTTATTTGACGTACTTAAGATTTTATGTAGCTTTTTCTCATGTATGTTATTAAAAATCAAATATGCAGTAAAGTTATTAGTCTCAAAATACTATACTTATTATAACTAACGGGATATTTACCGTGTTTTTGATTGTTTATGAGCTCTCGATATTTGAGTCTCAAAATATCCATTCATGAATTTCGCAATTTCGGACTAGTGATAAATTATTTTTTATTTTATTTTACTTGTAGTTTAGTACAGATTTCATTACAAAGTAATGTTGAAAGAGACAGATAAAAGCCACACAAGCCTCCACAGTTAGAAATTATTTAGTGTATCTCAAATAATTTGCGTAGAGCATTAACTTGATTAGATTATAATATTTTGAAATTACTTCAAATTCAAAATTCAAATTCAAATAATTTATTTGCCAGAATACAAACATTTCATATTACATTTTGAGTTGTTGTACAAATGTGCCGCATTAGTATTCAGTCTGCAAGCAGACGTGCAAATATTTGTAAAGTCGCAATAATTATTACTAAAATTAAATATTGTCAGTTAACATTTGTAAATCCCTCGAAATTCTAAATACTCTTTTACACTATAAAAGCAATTATCTAATAGCCACTTACTAAGCCTCTTTCTAAAGATTTGTCCATCTATAGTTGTTTCAACGCATCAGGTAACTTATTAAATACTAAAATACACATATTATACACATTTCTTCTATAAATGTCCTTATAGCACCGAGGTTGATTTAATAAGTTTTTATATTGATTACGTTTTTGTCTTGGGTAAACTTCACTTCGTGCCTTGAAATATGATGGATAACGTTTTACAAAAATACACACTTCTCTAATATATAAGCATGGAAGCGGTAAGATGTTATTTCTTTGAAATAAAGGTTTACATGTATCTAAGTACCACGATTTGTTAATAACACGAATGCACCGTTTCTGCACTTTAAACGCCTTTTCGGAGTCTACTGAGCTTCTCCACATAATCAACCCATAACTGAGGACCGAAGAAACGTACCCGTGATAAGCTGTCAACGCAGCCTCAGTAGACACGGTACTTGCCCAGTGATTCGTGATGCATCAGCTGGTTGTGGCAAGAGAATTTGAGTTAAATACCGTAAAATATTCTATACTACCGTAAAAATCGCAGTCTTGTCATCCTAAATATTTTTTATCTACTTATATTGTAATATCTACACACATTGTACGTGTATCACACAGACAAGAGTAATATCTTGCTTAATTGAGAAGTAGCGCTGAGTAGTCTACCGAACACCACATTAGTGGAATAAGGCTATGAAGATGATGATGCTTGAGATTAGCGCAGTTGCAACCAATCAAGGAATGCCAAAAAACACTACCAGATCTCAATAAGCATGAGGCTATCTTGGTGGTGGTAGTAGTCAAATATTCTGCCTCGAAGCGGTAGAGTACAAGTTTATGTGTGAAGGGCACTGTAGCAAGGGAAATTCCTGGGCAAACAGACATAAGACTAACGAGTGCAGTGCAGTATCATGCAGAACGGGGATGGTAACACTACAAGTATAATGGAAGGGCGTGATCAATTAACCATCATGCGGGCGAATTCTCGTCAATACAATACAAACAAATAAAACTGAGTGAAGAATATCGTTTAAAGGTTTGGTAAAGAAATTATCACTAATATAAAACAAGGTGAAAAATTATTCAATTCTTAAAATCACATTAAAACGAAAATTAGAACCATGGTGACAGAATAATACTTTTGCCGATACTACCTAGTGTGGGGTAAGGGGAGGAGAAGAACATGTTTTAAATACGCAGAAACCCCCAAAACAATTCTAAAAGCTATGGGTATAAGTATCATTTTCCCATTTCACACCTTAGCCACATACAACCACTTAGCACCAGCAGAATTTCCATTAAAACCAACCATCATACTCTTCATTAAAATAGTCGACTGGTTAACGCCTCCTAATGGCCATAATATACCCCGGACAATCTGTTTTTGTATTTCGAACCCTAACTAGTAGTGGTAAAGTTTAAAGTCGATTGTTGCGGTGTTGTTAATGGCGATTGTTTGGTCAGACCATTGTCCAGAGCCGTGTGGAAGTCCTCCTTTACGCGATAGTCGTAATGTTTGTATATTGTTTCACAGTTACTTAACTTGGAACAAATTGTAGAACGTCATACAGGCCTACCTGCATTCGTTGCGTAGAATTTTAATATCATGCACTCGGGAACTTAAATGTCGATAACTAGCTTTCTCTCCGGGTAACAGGCTTTCTCTGTGACTAATTTGACCACACTTGGTTCTGTGATTTTACGATTTAAGAGACAATAAACATATACATTTCTTTTCAACACAATTACTCGTAATGGGACTTTAAATGCACCGATTTTAGTGTCATAATGTAGTCTATTACGCACTAATGTTTTTTTTCTCCTTTACTGCGGTTGTATTTCATAGAGAAAAAGAAAACAACTTTTCCACACTTCTCACCAAGGAGATTGTAATTTATGTCATGCGTTTTTAATATAAAATCAAACCAAAGACTTTTTCACCTACTGAAGTAAAACTTTAGAATATTTATTTAATTTTAAACCTTCTTGATCAGATCCGGAATTATTGCTATCAAAAAGATAAAGTATCTATATCCAGATTCGTTTTGTATTGTATATGATATTTAGTACTAGGTGTATATCAACAAATTGACTATGGATAATGTTCAGTTAATTAAAATTAAGGTGTTTTCGTAAAGGCCATTTTTTATTAACGATATTAGCGCGGCATTGTTAAATAAATATTTTCATATCGAAATTTTTGTATTTGTTCCTCGCAAGTGTGTTGAAAAACGTCGTATGATACGATTGTGGACAAAATAGTACAATCCCACGTTTGTATCATAATGTACTATTTTGTCTTTTTTAACACGCTAAATAGAACTTTTAAAAACTTATCGCTCTTCTTTACAAGTTCAGATAAAAATGAGCAAACATATTTCAATAGTATTTTAGTCTTATGAAGGGCAAGTAAATTATTTATAGATTTAGACGTGCCTGCGGAAATCCATTTGCAAAAATAAAACATAAAAATATATTTAGTGATACATACGTTCGGAACGTGTTGACTGTTTGAGCGCACGATCGAGAATACTGTCGTACGTGCGGGGCGGAGTGCTCGCAGCAAAGCAAAAGGCTCAACATCTCACATTCCTCGCACCATTTTAAACTACCACACTACAATGTACTGACTACATTGATTACAATGTACACAGTAGTAATGCTAGTTTTGCTTGGCTGGACAGTAGGGATTATCAGACCCATCTGGCATGAACCCCTAAGTTTTATGCTAGCCTGGTACTGTGTTTGTGTCACCATAAGAAAATTAGAATTTTGTTACGATTCCTTACTTGTTTATATGTATACAATATTTTACTTTGTTCTGAAAAGTTTGTCATCAGACGGGTCTCATGTATGTTTTAAGACTCAGTTATTTATGTAAAATTTTATTCTCCAAAAGCAATTATAACAATTTAAAAGTTTTTTCAACAAAAATGTGATGTATAAATAAAATATCTCGTAACAGTCAGTCATTAAAACTTTGCAAATTTTTTTTTTTAATTAAACACCCGCCACGGAGTTATATAACTTCGAGAGGGGTCGACCTAGCCTCCTAATTTGACTAATATCCATGTGATCCTGGTACTTGAGATATGAATCTTTCATGAATATTCCGTCCATAATTCATCGAAATTAATTATGAAACGGGGAATAAATTAAACGGTATTTAACATGTTTAAAATCTTATCAGAAATTTGAAACAAAGTTGCCTACTAAATCTAATTAATATTTATCTAGGCGTGTAAGAACAAATTTAGTAGATTTGTTAATTTTAAGTATAATTAGGATCTGCTTGCGGCTAATTGGATTGAATAAGGATTATTGGCGATCCCTCGGTAACCAACCTCTTAGTAAACCTGGATATTTGTAGTATTATACTCGTAACATATTTCAGAAACGAAGTTACCGAAGTAACATATTCATTTTAAAAATATTTTTATTATATGACTATACTTACGCATAAAATCCGTAGGCAAACAAGGTATTGATTTTTGTATGGTAGTTTGAAAAGTTGGACATATAATTAATTCGAACAAACGGTTTTCAACTGTTAAGAGGTGAGTGGCAGTAAAACACACACACATTATCTTTCGCATTTATAAATAGTCTGCTAGCAGAGATTTTCCAGTCAGCAAATAGTATTACATTTAAATTTCTAAAGGCAAACTGCGATATAGCTTCATGTAACTTCTCCGTTTTATGATAATGGCAACCCATTCTATATTTTAGTACAAGTATAGCATAAACTTCATGCGTTTATGCTACGCTTCGGTAGTTACCGTAAAACTGAGCTTGTAATATTTCGGCACTGAACGAAGAGTTTCGGCACTAAAATTTAGTATCGTATGTGGGTTTAACAGCTCTTGATGAATTATGGTACCCTGGTACATTAAGTGCAGTTAAATTACGGAAGGTCGTCGTTTAGCCTTCTTTCGGAATTAACAGCATAAATTGATGCAATTATGAAGTTTTTTTTTTTTATGCCTGATAGGTTAGCCTTTGACCACTATCTCACCTGATGGTAAGTGATGATGTGGTCGTAGATGTTGTTCAGGCTAACCTAGAATATTTAATAATAAATAACTTATTAAGTGTATTTCTTTTTAATCGCTAGTAAGAACCACCAACGTGGTCACTAAAATATACAGAGAGACCAGTGACCGCCATTCAGGCTTGCTTCAGAATCATGAACAGTTAAATAATTTCTATTTAGTCTATGCATTACAAACAAATATCAGTCAGATTATTCTAAAGACCCTTTATATTAGGTCCTTACATATGAAATTGGCGTTTTGTATGGGAGGAACAAAAAGTCGAATATTTTTTAATATAATATATTTAATTAATCAAAGTATGAACCATTATTTTCTATGCACTTTTGCCATCTCATAGGTAGTTCATTGATCCCTTTACAAAAAAATCAGTCGGACGGGAATCAATAAAATCTTTGAAGGCGATTTGGACTGCCCCATCGTAGTTGATTTTTTTCCCTTGCAAGAAGTTATCCAAATTTCGAAAAAAATGGTAATCTGTTGGAGCAAGGTCCGGGGAGTACGGAGGATGTCTTAGACTTTCCAATTGAAGCTCTTCTAATTTAGTAGCCGTCTGTAGCGCAGTGTGTGGTCTAACGTTGTCGTGAAGCAGCAGTGGCGTGGAGCGATTGACCAGCCTAGGTTGTTTAGCCGCTAGCTTTTCCATCATGGTTTGCAATTCCTGACAATAGACATCAGCCGTAATAGTCTGGCCAGATTTGAAAAAACTGTAATGAACAATACCGGCACTAGTCCACCAAACGCTTACAAGTAACTTTTTTGGGGTTAATTTTCGCTTGGGGCAGGATTTGGCTGGCTGGCCAGGATCTAACCATTGCGCTGAGCGCTTCCGATTATCGTAAAGAACCCATTTTTCATCACAGGTAATGATTCGGTTTAAAATACCTTCATTATTGTGCCGGTTTAGTAATGTAACGCAGCAGTCGACGCGCGTTTGCCGGTTTGTTTCAGTCAATTCGTGAGGTACCCACCTTTCAAGCTTTTTAATCTTCCCAATTTGCTTCAAGTGAATTAAAACAGTTTTATCACTAACATTGCAGCCTGCAGCTAACTCGGACGTGGTTTGCGATGGATCCGCTTCCACAATAGCCTTCAACTCTTCATTATCAACTTGAGTCTCAGGCCGTCCACGGGGCTTGTTCTGCAGGTCGAAATTTCCAGAACGAAAACGTTGGAACCAAAAACGAACTGTGTTTTCTTTTGCAACACGACCGCCATACACATCATTCACCCTTCGAGTTGTTTCCGCAGCACTAGTGCCACGGCGGAACTCGTACTCGTAAATAATGCGATATTTAAGGTTTTCCATTTTGTAAAATGAGTGACGCAAACAGAAAAAAAACAGAAGAAAAAAAACAAATGAATGACGATCATCGAAGCACAAATACATGAGTCTATAGCTGTACAAATTTGAATTTGGAATTCCTTACCAAAGAGGAGAAATTCGTGATTAAAGTGGCCAGTACGAAAAACGCCAATTTCATATGTAAGGACCTAATATCATGTTTAATCTCCTCCACAGTTTTCGACAACTACAATTTTGTTTTCAATAACTAGAACACGTCTTCGCAATTGGTCTCTTTGATTGGAAGAAATATGAAAATATAATCTTATTGCTAAAAGAGCCAGAACATTCGAAATACAATTATGTTTCCATGACTAAAGTAACTAAAGCAGTAGCTATACCTGAATCGTAAACAGGAACTTATACATAACTTCGGCTCATTGGAGAGCCAAGTACGAGTACCGTGCTATTATGTAACAACACTAAGTACTCACAAGCTACAAATTACATTAACTAGGGCAAATTGTTTCAGAGTTATTTGATGGGGGTATTTTTCTTCTGATCGGCACTATGTTCTGTTATATCTCACTTAAAATAAACATACCTTCCTTCACTCAATCTATCCAGACTTTTTCGACCCTTTTCTCAGTCCATATACAAAATCTTTTTGGTTAGGTATTATGTTTTTCTTTCTCTTCATAACATGTCCATTCCACGCCTATCTAAACCATGTCTGTGTTGCGAGAAAATTAAAATTGAACAGTTTAGTACTTGTACTTTTACTTCATAGAGCGGTACCAAACACTGTTTGTAGGTCTGTGTGCCCGTACGCACGTGATCATAGATAAATATAATACTATTATTTTCTGTGCAAGTGACACAGACTGCGCACTATGGCAAATATCCAACGTTTTCAGAGTGCGTTGATCTATTTAGTACGAATGTAATTATTAACAATCATAAAAATACAATCTGCAGGTAGCTACGAACTGTTTTGCTATAATATACCAATACGTATAACATAGACACCTATAAAACTTTGAGATAGGCTCCAGACAAACTACTTTTCTGATTCTTGTTTTACTATGGTCGCGTTTTTAGCTAGGCTTGGTATAGCCTTTCAACATGATCATGGTAGTCGCGAGTTCAATATAATCTTGCTTGTGTTATTTTGAATGTAATGAGCACCAATTAATGCACACGCTTCTGTTAGTTACCCCTGAAATCGTAAAATTATACAAAATTACGTCGTTCACCCGAAAAATATGACTATCTCAACTGTTCTGTCACATGAAAAACACGCTTCTTTCCATAGTTCTCCTGTTCCTCGCTGAACTCAGCGATTCTATATCACCTTATATATCCTTGCACTCGGCTCATCTTCCTGGCACATCTCTGGTTGATACGCAGCCTAACATAGTAACTCCTAGGTATTATTCTACAATGGTCCTACCTAGGTCAAAGAAATGTCGAGAAACTTTTACCATTCCTCACAGCTAAAGTTTTCATAACTTGGAGTCACTTAAAACAAAGCGCTCCAAGTTATAACTTGAGAATGTTGGTCGGAAGTACTAGGAGCGCAGGAAGCCGAAGATATGCCCGGAGCAAGGAAAGTTTGAAAGAAGTTTTGAGTGGTGACAGCGATGTAGAGAAGAACCTTGTTTATTCGTCCAGAAATCTTCTAATAAGAAACGTACCTGTTAATTTAACAAACTTAAGCCTGTTGAACTAAGCCTAACTGCCCATTTTTAACATTGCAGTTTGGTGTGGAGGATAGAGTAGTCAGCTATGTAGCTGCTACATAATACATAAGATCAAATGTCAGTTCGTATAATAAATCACAAATAAGTACCTATTGTAAAAAATGCGCTATTTGGTTTGTTATAGTTAACATAATACAAATAATCCTTCATTTAAAAGATAACTTTTGCAAAACACCAGGAGTCCATGAAGTAAAGTACTTAGGAAAGTACTTGCACTATCCGAGTAATATTGTTTGACTAAACTACATTACATTTCCTCGATGAAAATGAAAACACTCCACTTTGGTAGGAAAAGTACGTCTCGGAAATACCGCATAATATACTTTCTGTTCGTTACCTGACTCATTTTGGGAAAGCGTTAAAGGAGAAACGACAGTAGTCAAACTCACTATATTGCAATAACATAATAGCTATACATATTAAAAAAATACCTATGTATAGCTATTATGCGTTCCGGAAAATAAACAAGGATACTATGTATTCCAACTTACTAGGCAATTTCCGTAAGAGGTACCTACAAAGAAAATAAAACAAATATGGAAGACATTGCTAGCGGCGCCTTATAATTAGTAATTGGTCTATTAATATTGTAGTATTTGCATGTACCCGCTGCTTTTGCACAATATCTGACACTCAATAGATATGTACCTAATAAAAGCTACTTGAATGTTTTAGTTAGTTGGCAAAAGGTAAGAGTTATCCTACTGTTCACGACTTACAGTTTACGGATGACAAAGTACATTTTAAAGTAAACACAATCTTCATAGAGAGATGGCGCTGGCGCGCTTCAAGACTTTAATATTAAATTCCATCGCTCTGGTACACTTCACTACGGACTTCTTCGGACTCTACTGAATGTTGTTCTTTGTTTATTTGTTGTTTTAAAGATAGCTTCGGGACGCCTGCTTAGAGAAACTTTGGGAAAATACTTTGGCATTATTATGACGAAATCATCTTCTATTCCTTATCCCAAGTGTTCTCATTGTTTTCACTTTATTAAAATCAGCGCAGTTTAATTAAATTCGCGAGTACCTTGATTATGTACAGTAAGTATGTAGTTAGCTTTTAATATCTACCTACATGATTCAATCTCTTTTGCATTAATTCTTTCTTCTTTTGCTGATAGTATTTATTAGAAGTATGCACATATGGGGGTGACATAATCACTAAGTGGCAAAACTGCTTTAAATAAAAATATATAGAATATAAATATAAAAATATACAGATAAAAAAAAGGTTTGCTGATCTCGGTATTGGATACATTTTTGAGCCGTTTGGTGTAGAGACATTGGGCCCTTGGGGGAAGGAAGCATATTATTGTTAAATAAAAACGCTTGGTCGATGCGACACGCGATTAAAATGATGGCACTTCTTGGCTGAAAGAGAATAAGAATCGCAATCAAACGGGGCAATGCTGTCAACATGCTAAGCTCGCTGCCAACTGGTGCTTAACACTTGGAATGCCCATAGGCCTGCAATAGCCTTTAGGTTGTCTAAATGCGTTCGTTGTAGTCAAATTTATATATTAATGTATACATTTGAAGTGTTTTGTTAATAAACGCATACCAACGATAAAAAAATATATTGTTTAAGAGTAAACCTACCTATAAGCGCGATAAACCTGATAAAATGTTGATTTTCCCGCCATCGACGTCAGTTTCCGCCTCAAACTAAACTCGTTAATTATTGCCCTTTCCTCCAATAACTATCAAAGTTATGAAGCAGAGGAAGTTCTGCTCGCGACATATTTGAAAGCTTGAAGATGCTTCATGGCAATAACTTACTTGCGCCTCGCGACGCTTAGCGTGTCGGCTTCTTCATAGCGAAATTTCTTCATATATTAACTACCAAGTGTTCAAACTCGTTGTAATTTTGCGCGTATGTTCTTTAAGCTAAAATCTATGCTTATTGCTTTTCAGTTTTCCGTAAAAACTGTGTATTTTCAAAATTATTAGGAAAAATCGATTTGTATGGGAGTTGTTATCTGTATATTTAGAGGTAAAATAAATAATAAAACGAAAAATTGGAAACCAGAAGTATATATTTTAGACTAGAGCATATGAATGCAAAATTTCAACGAGTTTGAACACTTGGTATTTACAATATCACAAAACTAACGTGTGTATGGAAAGAGCTCGAAGGCACTGGCCTTATAGTATTGTAAAGGAACACGCACGAGACCCACTTGATGTTAAGCCGTTACCTCTGCCTATAACAGATGCATTTCATCACAAGTGACGAACTGCAATGCCCCCGTAACCCTGAGACATACAGTTGTTAAGTCTCATGTACCTGTAATTTTACTGGCTCTCGAGGAATATGAAATTACCATCATCTTCCTACACTTATCTGACACAATATGTGGGAGTCGGTACAATTTTTCTTCTTTAACAACATATGGGCAATTCAAGAATACATCTACATATTTATTTCGCTTACAACAAACAGAACAATGTTTCCGTTTTTGTTATTGGTGTAACTTGTCTTACGTAAAGCTTGTTTTTCAAATTGTCAGACAACCAAACTCACTCACTCTTGCTTTGACTTCACTAAGGTACTTGTTTTTATTGCTGATAGGTTACCAGCCTTTGACCATAATCACATCTGATAATATGTGATGATATGTTAAGAAGGTTGTGAGCATGCATAATCTAGAATACTAATGAATGTCAATCAAGAACAGCTGCCGGAAATCAACGTCAACCACGGGAGGTTGGTTTGCGAAATATTTAATAGGTACCTAAAGGTAGCTAATAAGGCTGGCATTCGCAGATTGTACGACCACTATCCTATAACGAATGTAGATATCACACATCCGAGTAATAACACCAGCATTAACATTGTGAAACGACTAAGCAAGCCCTGCTACGAGCGCTTCAAGCTACATTGTATTATTAATAATCGCGAAATTCTAAGAAAAGATTGTATAAATTAACTTTTTAACAGAAAATTATCGTTTTAATGACAAACCTCCCAGTACTAGGTAGTTTACAGTAAGCTCCCAGGTGGGGAGAGGAGGGTTAATGAGATTACGTGTGTTGTGTGACCAAGTGGCGCGGAAACTGGCAAATTGACTTGTTTTCAAACACGTCTCGTGGCGGGGCGAGGCTTAAAGTCAGGAAGTTTGTACGACAACTTTGTAGACCTCCGGGATTGAACAAATTCACATAAAATTTAAATTGTCACGCTTGAAGCTGAATAGACTTACTTTGATGCCCCCATGGAACAGGGGGTGAGTCTATTATCATCTACCGGGCATAGTTCCAGGCTCAGGACAGTTACTGTTTTTATTTCAGCAATCTTTATTATTCGTCCGACGGGGATCGAACCAAATACCACAATTCCAAAGCGGCGGATGCTGAAAAAAATAGCCATGAATGAAGCAGTCAAAATAATATATGTGATGTGCGACCTGCTGTTTCACCGGCAGTTCTTTCAGTTCGGTTTCCTTGGTTCAAATCCATTCTGCAGTTTTGGTTTTTTATAATATATTATAGTCTTTACAAAATTTTGACGTGTGTATGAGAAAAAAACACATTGCATGAATTTCCCATTGAATTATGTTCTTTTAGTTTTTTGTTATTAATTGTTAGGAAAACTGCCACGATAACACACATTCAGTGTAAATATCAACTGACTACCTTACATTTGATTAAAACGCAGTATTTTAATGGATGGAAGGGCTGGCTAGCATAGGCTTAGAAATGGGGTTCTGTATGAAACCTTAGGAAGGAACAAAGTAACTATACATAACTTTGTATTTTTTTGTGATGGTTAAACAATTGAACGAAAGGATAAATTTAGGCTATGACACACTCACTACAATAGCTCAATTGGCAGAACGTGTCCCCGTTATAGGGACGGATGGTTGCGGGTTTGAATCTGAATCATAGTTCAAATTTCTCCTTTCGTTGTAATATTGTAAGTCACTATATTTATATGTCAAACTATCCTTCGTAACATCAGTCCCCACCAAGACCCGAGCAGTCATATAATCCCTCCATCGCCGTGTAATGTTACCGCGAGAAGCTTTTAGTGGTCTCCACTTGCTGACACACACGTAACAACTTTGACACTTTACACACACAATTCCACTACGTATATGCAGTATGGACTCTACATACTCGTCAAATCGGACTCTACCACAGAGCACGATCTTTCTGTTATATGTGGGCCTTAATAGTAGGAATCTACTTGCAAAACCTATGCTGCCAATAGAGGAGGACCTTTTGTAATTACTACGAGTACACCACCTGAAAATTAATCTTTCATACGGATTTATTGGATATCTCACATACTTTCTCCATGTATAGCCTTTTCGACGCTTTCTAGGTGTTCCTCTGAGTTCATAATCATAGTTTTGGCCCTTCAGCTGTCATTCATTATTTCTTTGTCATGTTAAAATGTCGAGAAGTTTATATTTAGAAAAATTTGCAATATGGTATCTGAATTATACATGCACCTCAACACTATAAACCACTCAAAAGCAAATAAAATAGAACTGAAATTACTACAACAATAATACTGAAGTGCTAAATATTTTTTTTGGAGTCGAGTCGTGAGTTATCAACTCTTTTTTTTGTTTTTATTTAGTTTTTAGTGTTAAGAAGCTTCCGCGCATCGTTAACTATTTTTCTCGCGGCGCTTTAAGATACTTATTAAAAATGTCCATACTGTCAAATAGAAATACAAACTTTGGCACCAACTCCTACACGCACACATAGACAAATAGAGATACCATTTGCGTTAGGGTCGCCACACTTCGCTACTGTTAACTGTGTCTACCTAACAAGTTGCAATATAGGTGGTTTAGTTGAAGCTAGCGGTTACGTTTAGTTAGATTCATGTGTAGGGTTGAGTGTGGTTGGTTATTAAATTCAGTTTTATTGCTTATATGGTATTAAAATTGGGTACAATATATTACAAGGTGGTAAAATTTGGAGATAGCTAGTTCTCGTAGTTCCATTGGATCTCGCCGGGTAACGATTATCAAAAACAACATGTATTTAAAAGGAACATCGACGTGATATGTACTCCAGATGAATTACTTTTTTTTTATTTAAAATAGTTTTTCTCTAGCGTAACTTTTTGATTAAATTTTTTTTTCTAGTCTTTGACAAAAAGTGAAGTAGATAGGCTAACCTAGAACGGATAAGAACACAAAATCTAGTTCTCAATGACCGCCGCCAGAACGCATATTTCTTTAGGCCCGGACACATCTCCACCGTGCCGTTTTACGATGCGGTGCCACACCGTGGATATGTGACGGGCCCTTACGACTTTTCACATTTCCTTCTTACGAAGACAAAAACTAGTAAAGTATATATTTTTACGTGATTTTTTAAGCATATGAAAATGTAACTTTTGAAAAAGTGTTCTTTATTGCATCCTGTGTTTATTTTTGTATTAACAAAATACGGACTTAGATTAAAATATAAATAGACTCCTAGAATATGTAGGTATTGAGTGCTGTCTCTTTACATGATAAAAATCGGCTTTTGGGTTATGCGCAAAGAAAATCACTAATAAACTGTTTGGCGATAAGTCGATATTACTTAATATGTTTTAATTTATGTAATGCGTATGAAATAAATGTTTTTGCTTAGTATCCAAATTGTTACTTCAGCTTACTTGGCCACTGCTTTACTCTTATTACATTGTCGTGGCAGCCCTAAGTAATCCAGTAGTGAAATCCTAGCTTAACAAGGTTGTTGGTGTTCCTAAGTCCCACCCTCGTCAATGTTACTACTTGTTTGTCTTACTGATGTCTATCGTATCTCGTGTCGGTGTTGTATTACATTATTTGTATGTGTAATGTTTGCTGATTGAACTTTTTGGGGCTTAACATGTTGGAAAATGATAATTTGGAAATTAATCATCAGTTTTTAGATTCCATAATTTGTGATTTTATGTTTTCATAATTTAATTCTGGACTAGACTACTAAAATATAGGAACTTAACATGAAGAAAATTCTTCCTTTTGGGAACTTAATGTTGGACAAGATTACTAAATTTAAATTTTTGTCCATTACAATATTTAAATGTCATGGTAGTAAAATCTGCTAAGCTATGATGTTTAAACTGAAGTATCATTTTTTAGATAACATAAAGACTTTTAAAAAAGTTACATAAATTATGTCTTGGGTCTCTTTCTATCATATCGCTATTACAACGTTCTCAACATTTAAAGAAACTTGCTAGTGTGCTTTATAAGCATTATTAATTTCTTAATTACACTGCAGCACTTAATTATAGCTCTTTCTACCAGATAATCCCACATAGGCATTAGAAAAGAGGACGTGGGAGTGCAGCAGGTAGTAGGTATTTAGTATTTCATATCAAAACTTTTCTACTTTGAAGTTACACATATTTACATTGTCCTTCACTAAAGTATATGAAGTAGTTTGATATCATTTTGATGATGGCTTTCGTTCGTTGATTCTATATGGTTAGTACCCAAAGATTTCTTTATAAATGGTAGATGAGCCCTAAGATGTAAAACGTGAATCGGTTGAAACGGTGCCGGGGTTAGTTAGCATCATCGCACCTAGTGACTATGTCAGACCGAAGCGCTGCTGCTATGTTGAGGTGTCAATGGTACAGTTTGAATATTGATATTAGAATAACGTTTGTTAGAAGGGAATTCTCCATACAAAAGTATTCTCCTATATATCTTCCTGGATAATGCCTCTAGAGCAATCATTATGTTGTATAAAATCTAGGCCTGTTAAAGACTCCCCTGTCATTTCCTTTTTCTCAACTAATTATTACGAGAGAAAGTATGAGCTGACCTCTAAAAATGACCCGTTTTACCGCCATAATCAAAGGAACACCAGACTAATTTAAAAAGTTTTTAACATAAAAGAAAACGATAGAAGCTTAGTTACTTCTTTCTTAATACTGTAATGCCTGCCTACTGTAATAAAAAAATATTGAATCAATCCAGTTTTGGGGAGAAAACTGGGGAATACCAAACGACGTTCTCGTGAATTTTCTTTCTTACGCAGAGCTAGTTCTCTCTAAGTAGACCAAGTTACATACATAGAAGTATTTTGTAGTTGAGTGTCTATTTGTTTTGTTTTGCCAACACTGAAAACTTCACGAAGTTATCAGTTTCTGCATGCTATGTGCTCGTGTTTTGATTTATATGTAACCCTGGGATTTGCATGTTGTTTGTTTAAAAATAAGTAATTAGTGTGGAATTCACTTAAAATATTTTAGTGGTCAATTTTCCTATATTTAAATATATTCATTGATGCCTTTTGATAATATGTTCTTATTTTAAGTGAATACCTAACTCTGTCTGTGTGTTTAATAGTTCATATGAAAATTCTTTTGATATTTCCTATATACTCGTATCATTTGTTTAATTATTTTGTAACCTTAAAAATTATATATGATAAAAGGTTTTGACCCTGTCAGACCCGTTTCCAGATAATGTGAAGTTTTTATTGAGGTTAAGTTCTTTGCCGATTGCATAGATAAATAATAGTAGTACGTTATTTATCTATTTCTATAGTTAAGACAAAAAGTTTCCTCCATAAACGTTTATATCACTTGAGTTTATATTTGACCTGATAGGAGAAAGCAAAATTTTGGAGCGTAACATGTTTATAAATACTTTCGGGTACTACCTACTTGTCCATATAGAGGCTCTATATTTTTTTATGTCTTTATATTGTGCTTTATGTCGTCGATAAATATATAGATAAAATATCGATGCAAGACAATAACGCAACGTTAATAAGGTACCTACTGGTATGTACATGCCTAGGCGAAAGTCAGCATTGTCTTTTAATGCTCTGAAATTTTGTGTTATCCTGTAACTGCCTTCTTTCATTATAATCCTATCTTTTGTAAAGAAATACAGGTATCTTTCTCTGTTTTCTCAGTTCATCACGTTAGGTGTCCATTATAATTTTTTCGTTTATTATTCATGTATATTGGTATAATGTGTGTGTTGGTGTCCAGGTGTTATACGACGGTAAGCTGTCATCGGCGATAGTGTTCATGTACAACCCGGTGGCCACGGATGGTCAACTCTGTCTACAATCTGCGCCAAAAGGGAATGTCTCTTACTTCGTGCATACACCACACGCTCTAATGCTACAGGTTGGTAATAATAATAAACTAGAACAAATCTCTACATCCAAGGGAAGAAAGGTTGAAGGTCATAACGCAAGGAGAAGCTGTTAGTGAAATTGCACTAGTCCTTTCTACACTCTTAAGCCAGCAAAACTGACGTGGCCCCTTTCGTCTCCAAAGACGGTCTATTTCTTATTTGAGAATAAACTTCTTTAAATTAAATTTACGAGAAGAAAAAATTAAGTCATGTGCGGGATTCCAACCCGATTTGTAATGTAATTTGCAGAACATGCATTATTATATTAATAATATATTAAACTTCTTTAAACCTAATGTTAGACTGGAAGATCTCTAACACACTTAGCATCACATAATACAAGTCGCTTAAGACTCGACATTCTATGGGAAACACCTTTTGCTTAGCCCATTTCACATCTTACTTCTCTAATGTAATTAAGAATTTTACAGAAAAAAATGATATGATTCTTTATTTTTCTGATTTTTTTATTTTTTATAGGAAGTGAAAGCAGTAGTGACGCACTCGATCCACAGCGCACTCAACTCCATAGGGGGCGTGCAGGTGCTGTTTCCTCTGTTTGCGCAACTCGACCTGCCTCATGACAACCCTGCCGCGGACCCGAAACGGGACCCTCTGTTATGGTACGTTATTCATGTTTTATTTAGCGTCACCGCGCAAAAGCAAAAAGGCACTCTGGAAACAAATCAGATGGTAGTATTTTTTATGCGATAAGAGTATATTCTTGAGAGTATATTCTTCATCGGGAGCATGATAGTTTTTAGTTGTTGTCTTCTGCTATTTGGCAAGCATACCTGAAAGAAGAATTTAGAACTACATCACGATACGGGACCTTATAACCAACAGGTAATTACTGTCCAAAATCCAAGGAGAATTATGGGGAGTGAAAATGGTTCACTTAATCACTTATAAAAGTTATAGTGTCCATCTTAATTAATTACAATAGTTGCAGTATGGGTCAGTAATGGCGATGGAGATGACTAACCGTGTAGAGCTTCCCCCGTATTAAAGTTCTACATAGAAATGCTATGTTGCAAATTATTCTATCACAGTCACATATTAAATATATTATTACTTATCAGAAGCGGATTTAATTTAAAAACAAAAATACACGTGAGACACCTAATCTTAATTTATTTTACAAAACAACAAATCAAAGATTGGACATAAACTTGACACTTAAATTCACTGAGGATAGGTAAAGAACTACCTCCGTTCCGCACCTCCGAAATCTCGAAATATAATGAGCGAGCGCCTTTTTTTTTTTCTCTTTAGCGAGGACATATATGCTGACTACCGCTATACGGACGTTCAGCTCCACCGGGTTTTTGGCGAGGGAAGGCCCTCTATGGCCCGGAGGCCCTCTACAGCCCGGAAACGCGAGCGCCGGTTTTGCTTTGCCTTATATACGTTTTTGCTCCAAGATGCCGTTAGTCCGCTAACAATATATTAATTGTATTCTCTTATGAATACTATTTTGCTATGCAAGACTGCAAATTTGTTATTTGGTACGATATTGAAACCTGAGGAAGGTACAAGACACAAAATAACTTTGCTGCCGAGTGCACCACACAATTGTTCACCTCACTTCAGCGAGGAAAATGATAGGTGTTTGTAAAACAGCTTAAACAATGTAGTAAATTTGCGTTAATTTAAATTAAGCATTAAAAGTAAAATAATTAATACATAAAGTAAATTAATTTTCTCGAACTTTTATAGAGGTTCGAATTTCCAAAATCTTTTCCACGCTAGCGGCTAGAAAGAACTTTTGCACGCAGATTTCGAATGATAAACAACACCTTTACGAGTTTGAGGTGAAAAATAACTTTGCCACCGAGCGAAACACACCATATTTCACCTGACTACAGCGAAGAGAATGCTACGTGCACGAAAAATAACATTGATATGTGATGGTGTACATTCCCATCTGATTTGAAGCGGCAACATCTGTCTATATACAACATACAAGTTTCGTCACAAGTGGCGAAATATACTGCAGCCCTGAGACACAATGTTGTTAATTCTCACGTGCGGATATATAGCACTTTTTCACACAGATATCGATTGATAAACAAACACCTTTCCGAGGGTGTTCTTTGTTGTTGACTTAGTGAGGTGAAATAGTAGATTTTATAACGAGTGCATAAAACAAGTAATTTTAGCCGATACGTTTAACAGTCCGAGTCAAAGCAAAGTGTTGATATTTTAGTCAAGGCTAAAATGGCTTTATTTATAGTTATACACTCAGCTTTTCACTTCAATTGCAATCAATAATATTGTAAGTAATAACTCTCCAATTAAAATTGAACCTGCCATTTACAGAATGTTTTAATTTGAATGTCATAGTTTCAAAAATATATATATGCCTGGGATTTTCATAATACCCATAAATAATTTCTTATTATTTAAGATCCATCAGACATATATTTTGGCCTAGGTCCTTAAAATGTACCTTGATCTATGGGTATTATGCTCTCATAATACCCATAGATCAAAGTAGAACAACCCAAGCAATCTTCGTACATGAAATATATTACAAACTCAGCCTTATTTCCCCAAATAAAATAAAATAATCACTTTTATGCGCCTTTGCTTTAATAAACAGTCTGTTACGTACTAGAGCTTAAAAAGCCGTTTTATTTATTTATTTATAATCATAACATCAAAAACTTACAGTCTACGACCAAAACGTTTTTGAGCCAAACATAAAATAATAGTAGGTATACATAGTTAAATGAAGAAAAGAAAAACAAGAGATCTCTTAACTATAATAACAAAAATCGGGTAAATACCGAACACAATTTTGCAAAACTACATTAACCCATTTAGCGCTGCCGTACTCACACGAGTACAGGCAATTTTTGTGTCATAAGTTTAATATTTGTATGCATATTAAAAAAAATTACGTTGCTTTTCATTCTAATGTAATCTAGTATTTGAAACATTAAGAATTTTTGGGGGTAGAAGTTACCATTGGTCAGTGGGGGCTTTGCAAGTACATAGGACAAAACGCTGATACAGGTAAGTGAACATTATGTATAAGATTACTGACAGAACTTAATTAAAATTATGTTGCTTTTTATTATTTTTATATAATTGTTATTATACTATAATGTAACCCTGAAAATATTACTTACACATTATTAATTTTACAAAATATCTTATAGTAATTACTACTGTACTCGTTCGAGTACAGCGGCAACATGCATAAGTAAATAATCTATATTTTGTTACAGTTTACAAAGAATAACTTCCAAACATTTTAAGGCTTTTACTAACTACAAGAGCTTAGAAGAAGCTATTCATGCTATATTTGAACATAGTGACGATGATGACTGATACTTGGCGGTGGTGGTATGATCACTATGATGCCAACTATGATGACTCAATCATCGTCGGCATCATCGTGATCATACCACCACCGCCATGTATCGTGACCAATGAAGTGGAACGGGCTGATGAAGACACAGTAACTGCCTCACTCCCACAAGACATTCCTGGGAATATTGAGATATTTATACATAATGCTCAAATCAGTGACTACGATAGTAGCGATGAGGAACCGTTGGCAGCGACTACGATATCGCAGGAAGATATTCCAACTTGGTATAGGAGACAATTTATTCTTCAACACTTGAAGTGACTTGTGAGATTTAGCTGACATTCTTATGAAAAAATTCAAAGAGTGGGGCGTAAATGATGAAAAAAATTCGACAGATGAGTCTATGGTATAATATTTCGGCCTCCATCCAGCGAAACAATTTATATGGGGAAAACTACGGTTTGGCTACAAAAACTGGATAGCAGCTAATTCAACTAGTTACTGCTACATGTTCCAGTTTTACTGTGATAATCTACTAATGCCACCAACGAACCTCTTGGCACCAGAGTTGTGAAAACGCTTTTAGAAAAGCTATGGCTGGATGAACTTGGTGAGTCTACAGGACTGCTATTCACAGAAAAAAATGGTGCTGGGTCATTTTCCCCTATATGGTAGAAAAGGCGTTAGCAAATGCCTGGCATTTGCATGTCGTCAGCCACGAAAACCATATGGACTACGGAGTTATTGTTTAGATGTAGTGTTGCAAGATATTATATATGCCACGCTTACTACTAACGCAAAGTTTAACTCCACCTATTGTCTTCGATGATGCTAGGATTGGCGCAAATGACTTAGGACACTATCCTTAACAACTTGAGAAGCCATTACTTTGTGCAGTCTGTCATGCAAGACCTGTTTGAAAACATTGTGCATAGAAAGAGGATGTTTCGATAAATATCACCCTTAAGTGGCCGTTGTTCTCGTTCGAGTACAGCCCCCTAATTTCATAAAAATAAAAATAAAAATGTTTTTTTTTCTTATATAGTGTTCGTAGTGCTTATATGATACCGATAATAAACAGTTACTATTAAAAATACCGGCAGTTTTATTTTGGCGCTTAATGGGTTAATGTCAGACAAGAATATATCGATTCCCGGTTGACAAACTATTAATCTGTTTAGCAGTGTGAGTGCGTGGTGCGTCGGCGCATATCGCGCGGTGTTTGAGCGCGGCGGGTATAAGAACTTTGCATTGAAAGGAAACATATATATTATTAATTTTGTCCTAAACGAATATTCAAGTTATGTCTATGACAAATAATACCAGAAATTGCCTAGCGAGCATTTGAAAATAACATGCGCTAAAAATGACTACATAAGTGTTAGCTTCGCAATGAGGTTTTGCGCAAACAGTCATAGAAACGTAGAATTTTGCATACATGGTTAAATCCACGTGTCAGTAAGGTATACATAGGGCAGGTAAGGGATTTGAAAACCAAATGTTTGCCTCCCTTTGAGTGTTTAGGTTACTAATTATTAAACGTTTGGTTGGAGGCTGTTTACTTTGGCGTTAATACATGTGGGATATATTTCTAAATTTAAATACTTTAAACTACCTGCAAATTTTTGCTCTTCCGCTAAAATATGCTTCGGTCCTTTTTTACCTGACTGCAAAGGAAAAAAAAAACTATACGAGTAGAATTCTCAATCTTGTACCGGTCTTTTCATTGCAGTCGGGTTAATTTTTTTAATCATTTACTTTATTTAATACATAGACTGAGTAGTTCCCTAAGTTCTTGAAATTAAGAAAACCACGCTAAACCTGTTCCGTTTACGCCCATACCTACATAGGCGAGCGTGAAAGAAACAGGTTGATACACTCAATCAACAAAAGAAGTAACAAATATTCCGCCTAATTTCCTGTTAAGCCCACGTGACGTCACAAACGCCACGCAGCCAAACCGGAAGAATTTTCGACGCGTTTGGCTGCGTGGCGTTTGTGACGTCACGTCGGCTTAACAGGAAAATTAGGCGGAATTGTCACTAGATATATTTTTGTATTTTTTAAGTGTTTTATTAAAAAATATTAATTTGATGTTTTCATAAATATATACATAATATATTTTAAAAATATTTGTTATTATTAAATATGGATTTCCGCAAAGTAACGCCTGAATCTATTTATTAACAAAAGAAGTATTTATCAATCACCCTATACCTATATATAATAATTTACCTAGCGGACCGTTGACGCCCCATTTGCAACTTGGTCCGTGCAGTCGGGGTTTTCTTCCACTGCACCCATATTTCCTGCAGGAAACAGGCGCGGGCGGTAATCACCTGGATAACATGGTAATTGCAAGTCTTGTCGATGATGACCACTATTGTGGGCAAGTAGTGTATTGTAAGCAGTGTGCACCACAGAAGAGGTTGAAAAAAAAGGAACCGGATTCTAACAAGATGAAATAACTTCCGGAGGTCGGACCATGAAAATGGGAGCTTATAGAGTAGTTTTCTTCAGCGTGGTAAGCTGAAGAGTTATTTTATACTTTTCCGTGTAAGAAGTCGGTTCCAGATTTTATTACGAAAAACAATTAGGTATGTTTCTTGAACCGGTCAACTTAGTCAGACTACGAGTAAATAAAGAATTTTAACTTTCATTCAGTTGATTTGCTTTGATTTCAGACTCATCAAGGTCACAAACTAAACACGCACCATCTTCCAAATACAATTGGATTGGTTTATTGATTTGGCGCTTAGTAATAATCGCACCCGATTATATTCGAAATTTGATAAATATAAAAGATATAACGCTTATATTTAATTTAAGATTTTTTTCTTGATATTTGAATGTATGCTTTATCTTTTTATTATATTGTGTATTTCTGATCCTATCTTATTAAATCTTAATTCTATGTTTTTCTGTTTTATAATATGGACTTTGTTATGTCTGACATAAAGATTTTTTGATTTTGATTTTATTGGTCACGTCAAGGTTGTTGCGCCGGTACTATAGTCCCGGTTAGGTTTTAGTTCTGCTGTTTTTTAGCTTGACTTACATTTCTTATAATATTTATTCGTAAGGTGCAGATAATTAAGCTTACCCGGAAGTGCAAGAACTCCTGCATCGGTTCAACCAAATGATTAATTAGTCTTTACTGTTCCCTTGTCTTTGTATGAATCGTCACAAATTATCCGTGAAATGCGCCCGTGTAACTTCACCGCAGCTATTAGTTAAATTTCAGTTAAATTCACGTCTGAAGTTAGTATTTGCGAAGTAAATCGTTCGGCGCCGCTCCGGTTCGATTCCTCTCATTAATATTCGTAGCAGTTGAACACTAAATGCAGTTTCTGTGTCTATGCCAATCGGTTCTCGGAGTCTTCAATTATTTAGTGAGGATAGAATAGGGGTCATAGATAAATGGATTGCAGTATAGCTAATATACTCGTAGAGCTTTCTTTATTTCGTTAGAAGAGAGTAGATTGCCAGCGATAAATATATCATTATCAAGCTCCATCAAATTAAAGTTGATAATATTTATTGGTTGTGTTTGAAACGCAATATTGGAAACTTTTGCTAGATATCCAGTTTCCCAAAAACTGTTGTCACCAATACTTTTTGGCATCACAAAAGTTACCTACTTCAATTTAGTGGAGCTTTAGGTGCGCTGCGCTTGAAAGCTTGGAAGCGCTACTCAGCGCTTTGTTTTTCATAGTTTATAGGCTATCTAATTACTACTATCTCATCTGATGGTGTGGTCGAAGATGTTCTTCCGGCTATACTAAAATTAATCAAGGACAGGTGCCGGAACACACCATTAGGTGCTTAGTGACAATTTTCTTCTTGAGGGTTACCACCCTAGCCAGGCCATTTGTAAAATTATTACCACCAAGCTATAACGGCTGCCATCGTCAGACAACAACCGGGACCGATGCGAGGGCTTAACGTGTACTCCGTAGCACGTGCAAACACAGTAGTATATACCACTAGCGCTCACCCATCCAAGATATGGCCGCAGCAGACGTTGGTCCCCCTAGTTCATTGGTCTAGGCAAACACCGCCAAAACGAGCTCCGAGGTTTTGTTGGTCGGCACCAGAAGTCGTCCTTCCGATGTCAATCTGTACCTTGTTTCGCTTCCTTTGCCCTTATATCTCTACTTCAAACATATACACTATTTTTATACACACTGACTTCCAAAAAAAGAAGGACATTCTCTATTCCATTGTACGTTTTTTTGTATGTTTGTTACGCGATTACTACGCCAATTAACAAATGATTTTCTTGTTTTTTTTTTTTGGGTAGAGTATATCTTCAATGTGGTCAGTTAAATATCATCAAAATCAGTAGTTTTTGACATACTCGTATCTAGTTGATTTAATGCTATTTACTGTGGTCGGCCTTATATTTTTTAGTTATGTTTCCCAAAAGAATTTGACGAAAATCAGATATTCGATGCTTGACAAGTACGCAATATTGACCAGTTTGTCGCTAATCATAGTGATTAACACCAACCAAATCACTAATATGTTTTTTATCAGGCGGGTCACCTGCATTTTCGGACCATCACTTAGCTTAATCACTGTATTCCATGAGATATAATACAAATATATCAGTACAATTTAAAGACACTTTATTGTCCAATTATTAGGACCACAGACAACCTCTTCGGTTAATGTACTACTCAATCTAAACCTAATCTCTCTCCAGTCCAAAGCCCGCAGATTAATACCTAGCTAAGAACCTCCAACCAACTTCTAATTGCCTAGTACTGGGGTACATTTTCGACTGGAATTTACGACGGTACGTGGTGACAATTATTATTAGAAAGGGGATTTAATTTGTTAGAAAGGGGTTTGGGCTTATTAAATTTAATGTGCAGTGGTTAAGATAAATTCATTTTGTTTTGTGGTTTCAATGATTTTTAAAATATATGTAATGTAAAATGATTTGTGAATTGTGTAGTGATTTAATTTTGTTTTTAAAATTTATTACTCACTAATTTAATCAAATCAAGTTTATCTCTATTCAACGGATTTTTTACATTGATAATATTTTTGGATCAAATAGCTTGATTTACTTGAGCAACAGTCACAGCTTTTGCTATCCATGGAACAATAATCTATGACGTGACAAAGTGTCTATAAAATTTCAAACATTAATGTTGTTCCTTTCGCTATCAAATAAATAATAATACTAATCAAATAAAAAATGCCCTCATCGATTTGGTGACAGGAATTGATCCTAGATCAACCTAACAGCCATAAATAGGCTCTTGCTGTTGAGGTAGATGTCGCCAACGTATAAAAGACGCGCTTTCGAACGGATGAAAAAAAATCGACTGTCTAGCACCCGCTTCGATAGTATAATTGGAAAGGCACCAGGACAGTGTTCTAGGGTTGCGGGTTCAAGTTCCGCTGGAAATTATCTTTCTCCATCCGAAATAATTACCATTATTGACACGTATAATTGGTATGCAGGTGTATTGCTACTGGGAACAGTGATAAACTTCAGTCTTATATTAATTTTCTGTAGAATATTGAACAGTGGACCTCGCGGATTAAACGTGATGCTAACTTCATAGCGGTGATGTAAAAGAATTACTTTACATTTTTTGCTTTCCATAATTAATCGCCCCGTTTTTTTAATCGAAGGACTATGTAACTATCAGTGTAACAACCAAAACAATATACAAAAATAGTGTTGTTCCTCTGAAACAAACCACTCGCTTGAATGTAAGAATCAAATGCGGCACAGTGTGGCTTCAACATAAGTATTTATGCAATTTATAAAAATGCAATTCATAAAAAATAAACATTCACAGTAATTTATTATATGTCTAAAATTATTGATAATTGGGATTCATTAATTGGCAAAAGCCTAACTAGAGCTCCTCGAGTACTTCGTACCGAACTCAGGGGAGGCTACTCCGATGCTCTTGATCAGGGCCTCTCGCGAATCTGGTTCCCACAAATTTTAAGTAACTCCTAGTGGTGTCACGCACAAGACCACATGGTATTTATCTCGTCTCTTTATGTCCCAATTAAAAAGTGGCAATAAACTACGGGAGAAGCTTGATGTAAAATCCTGATATGGGTGCGCCTTACACGCATTACAGTTTTAAATTAAACACGTACATGATACACGTGGTTGAATGTGTAACCATCGCACACCTGAACCATGTTGATTGCCCTTTCAACCAATAGATACTAGGGCCCCCTTCCCATGTAAATGTTTAATGTGCACCTTGCCTACTGCGGCTTAAAGGTCTGCGGCCGTCCACCGCAGTTGATAAGGGTCTAGGGTAAAATAGGCACACCATGTCGAGCTTAAATATGGAATATGGCGTAGGTACCTTTATAATAGTTATAAAGTGTTGGGGATATCTAATAAGCACTGATAGCCGAGCGGTAATAGCTGTGGACTGACATGCGGCAGGTCTATAGTTCGATTCCAACCGCCGGCATGAGCTTCACCTCATTTGTGGAAAGGCATTTTACGAATGCTCGCGTGACTAGCTACCACCCTCAAATAGAAAATCTGTCGACAAGCACTATAACACTGTGTACCGGCAGAATCTGTCGCACACGGATCGCATCTAAAATGTTTATAATATTTTAAGAAAACATCAAACTAATATTTTAATAAAACACTTAAAAAATATATCTAGTGACAATTCCGCCTAATTTTCCTGTTCAATCGACGATCGATTCTCGATCGTGCGCTCGTAGAGTCAAGTCCTGAGGATGCTTCGTGTTGAAGCGAAACGCATCGAAAATTCTTCCGGTTCGGCTGCGTGGCGTTTGTGACGTCACGTCGGCTTAACAGGCAAATTAGGCGGAATTGTCACTAGATATATTTTTTAAGTGTTTTATTAATTAAATTGATGTTTTCTTGAAATATTTTTTTTAATTTAATAACGCAAAGTAACGCTTGAATCTTTTAACTATCTGGTTTACCGTATCCGAACACATCATTACTTACCCAACAGATAAGCTAGTGGTAAGAGGTTAAGTTATCAGCTGTAAAAAAAAACCTAGTGCGACAGTTGAACGATCTGTCAAAGTTCAGGTGGAATGTTAGACGTTTGAAGTATCACATTTTACTTTGACTGTTTGAATACACATAGGTACTTCTTACTTCTTGAAGAAGCGACAGTTGCGAAACCCAGTCGAGTGAACGCTGTTGTTTCTCTTTCCAGCTCAAAGCTCCTCGGCTTCGTGTGCTCCCTGGTAGAGTCGTGCAGTACAGTGCAGCAGCACATGCTGCAGTGCCGCGGGTTCCTGGTAATCAGCCACATGCTGCAGCGCTGCAGCCGAGACCACCTCACCGCTGACACGCTGGCTTCATTTTTACATCTCACGAAGCATCTTGTTACTTGCTGCTCTCCTAATTCGGATCTGCTGCTGAAACAGGTATGTGGGGCTTGATGATGGGGATCTTATGCTTTCGTGATGATATAAAGTAAAGACCGTTCACTCACGCATGAAGGCGCGCCCCTCTTATTAATGCGTATTTAAACGGGTGGGCTTCGTTTTTAACCGACTTCAATAAAAGGAGGAGTTTCAAATAAATTTTTAAATATTTTTTACTGGGTAAACCGATTTTGTTGTTGCTTTTTATTTGAAAGCTGTTACTGATGCATGGTACCGACTTCAACAAATTATTTCACAGTTTTAAGTGTTGAAGTCGGTACCATGCGCACAATAAACTGTGATAATAGGTACTTTGAAGTGTTTCAACAATCATCGTACTAACTTCAACAAGTTATTTCACACTATTAGGTGTTGACGTCGGTTTCATAAATTTATTGAACAACTTCAGTCTAGAAAAAAAATTTGGTACGCTCGTAGCGATTTTTGCTTAGCCGTTCTTAACCAATCAATTTAAGCAACGTCCGCCGCGGTCATGATCATGGATGGGTGACCGCTTGTTACAATGTTACTGAGCGCTTCCGTGCTGCGGAGGGCACGTTAAGCCGTCGGTCCCTGTTGTTGTCTTAGGATGGCAGTCGTTATAGCATGGTGGTAGGGCATTTTGCGAATGCGCGCCTGGCCAACTGTCACCCTCAAGTATAAAATCTGTCGCCAAGTTGTCCATGAGCGCCAGTAATTCTAGGTTATCCTAGACAACTTCTTCGACCATATCATCTCTTACCATCAGGTGAGATAATGGTCAAAGGCTAGCCTAAAAGGTATAAAACAAATCGATCTCAAAGGTGAAATCAAACATAACAAATTACCGCGCTTTTTTTCTCGTTTTGATTTGACATAAAACCTTTTTGAGATTGCATTTTTTTATGTTAGCAGCTAAAAAAAAACAAAGGAACGCTACCAGGGCAGGTATGGATTTTCATACAACATTACTTCACTGCTACGGAGTGAAGGAATGAAAATCCATATACCTTTTCCCGCCGTACATTTATAAGGGAGAAATTACGAACTTTATAACATGTTTTTGAACGAGTTATGAAATACTTTCTGAGTAGGCGTGGTATAAAATTATTATTATAAAATAATTATTACTCGAAACTGTACATCATTACTTTGATTAATATTAGTCAAGAAAATATACTCAACGTCTACGTAAAACTTAGTAATATAACATTTCTAAATATAAGAAGATAAAAAATCTCTTATGAAAATTAAACGTCCCCATAAAAAACTGCGCTAAATTAATTTTAATGTTTTTACGGCGTCAACAAGAATTAACTCGTGTTTACTTAACGCTTGAAATATGGCGCCTTGATGTAACACAGTTACTAAGCATAAAAATAGCAGTAAGTCAACTTTGTTTATTACTGCTATTTTCTGTTATAAGTACAAGCTGTTCAAAGAAATCCTTCGAATGTCAATGCACCATTAATTGGAGTATAAGAGGTAAAATCATTTACTCGCCTTTATTTACGGTAAATACATATTCTTTGCCTATTGTTTAGTTTGGATGGGAGAGGTAATTTGACGATCGGTTTTATCATGTGACTGAGGTACAGAGAAATTCTTCTCTTTGGGATCATTATATTGGCCGAAACGAATCGTGTTTCTAAATTTGAGAATTGTATAATTATTTTTTAAAGTGTAGGGATATTTTGGTAAATAATGTTGAATCAGTGATTTTAAATTTATTTCATACATGTTACATAGGGGTATAAGATTAGACATGACGTGCTCTATGAATCTGAGTATAAGGCAGCAATCGAGATGCATGAAAAAAGAGTCCATATGGTTCCAAATTATGTCTCTCATTCATAATGTGATCTGCCTGTGGGAATAAGTATATCAGAGAAAGATTCAAACAACCATCCATGACATTTCATTTCATTTTAATTTGTATAAATTCCGGAAGCAATTAATGACACATTTATTTGTTTAATTTCACATAACTTTAAATTAACAAGAATATAAATAATTACCACAGATTTAAGCTCTCTAGCTGTCTATGTTAATATATATAATATTTACGAAGCTCTTAGGCATACATCTGTATTGTGTGCTATGAATAAATAAAATAAATAAAAATAAATGACACAAAAGTTGAAGTAATAGAGTGGAGAGAGATGGGATGAAAAACATAGATAATTTGTTTGATGATTATGAATGAGGATAGAGGAAAACCGAAATTACTCGGCTGTGTCAAGATTACAGGTGTTAATAGTATTAGTACTGACTACTGAAATAGCAGCCGATAGAGCGTTATGACGACCCCACGACAAAATAATTAATCCTTGTTATTAGCCAAAGAGAAAACGGGATTCTCACAAGTTGGCTACCCAGTACTCTAGGTAGGAAATTCTACCACTGCTCATGTGGTCACCGTGTGAGTTAGAGGGCGGAATCTTTAGAAATATCTTTGAGAATATTTAGAAGCAACACATAAGTAATATTTGCTTGAAGATACCTTACTAATTTTATTGCGCTATGTGTTCAATAAATAAAGCTTGGAATTGCTGCCATAAATAAGTTTATAGCAGAACACAGTTAAGCTAATTTGGTAACAGATTTCAGTTCGCTCGCGGCCGTATTCTGTTGATTTATTTAGTTGAGAAATAAATTGTTTTTATAGCCTCCGGGAAACTTTGGCTGAGAGTACGAACTTTGAACCTTTTAAACAAAGAATTTTTTGATAGTACAAAAGTTATAAAATACTTTTTTTTATAATAGCTCCCCTAAAGATTATCTAATCTGTATACATATTTTTTTAAATTGATATGGTTTTTTTTTTCTGCTAGAAAGTCAATATTTTATGAGATCCATACCGTGTACAGAAACTGTTATATATATATGTATAAACATTAATAACTACATAACAAAAAAAATATACAAATAACAAATTTACGACAGGAAAAATTATAGTCATGTGCGTGATTCGAACCCGCGCCATCCGCCCCCGCCGGGGCATGCCCTGACCACTAAGGCAACATGAGTAATGACTCATAATTCTAATTTTTCCTCTTATTCCAAACCATGGTATGGAGATGGAGCTTAATTAATGTTAAGGTTCTTTTGTCTTAAAAGGAGTAAAATAGAAAAGAAAATTTAGGCTCATATTACGAATACAAATTATTCAATACGGCCTTTCATTCATCAGATAAAAAATATCTGACTGATAATATGTTATCCGACCATCACCGGTTGGGTAATATATTTATTCTTATGACTATCAACTATCTGATGACTAAAAAACCGGGCTTAAAGTCAACAATTTTCCCACCCAAATACTGATAAATTGCTTAAATTACAAACACATTATCATAAGTCGAATGGCACACAACATCTGCAAATATATTGTGTCATTTTACGCCGTAATGGCGCAAAAGCCCGGTCGTAATGTTTATTTTACTAATTAGTGTACATTTGTCAGGAAAGGGAATGTTTGCAGGGCACTTTACCAGATTGGTTTAGGACTTTGGCAGGCGTTTGACTTGAAACTTGTAAGCAAAACTTCTTGTTGAGCCAGAACGTCTATAAGGCAATTAGTTTTGGGGATTTTAGACACTTAAGTATCTAATGCATTACTAGGTAAATGTTTGAACAGTTAGAACGAAAACTATAGGCCAGGAAACTTAACTAAGATATTTATCGTTGTTAAAAACTTTCGAGCGACTTTGTGATACATTTTTAAGAAGTGACCTTTAGCAGAAAACCCTTCCATATAAATCAACACGCGTTCCAATCAGGCAAGTCTACAGAGACTGCTTTCCATCCAAGATCGAATCAGCACTGGAAAACAAGCAGTGCTACTTAGCTAACTTTATTGACATTGAAGGAGCCTTTGACAAAACCACCTTTTCCAGTACTAACCATGGACTGAGAAATAGGGGTGGTGATGAGTGAGTGAATACTATTGTTACCAACATGCTCTCACGCGGGACGCCAGTGCAGGATATATCGCCTATAATAGAATAAGAAGAAAAAATGTATATATCGTTTTATAAAAACTTACGTTCATATTTTATCATTGATAAACGCGAATCTTGGTAAGCGACTTACTGAGACTTACCTTATTCAGAATCTTAGATGTGGTATATTCCAGCAATTGCGTCATGTTTTACCATGATATCGGCTCTAAGTATGACGTTCACGCCCTTTAATTCCAATATAAAAGTAGTCACAAAATTGTAAACGTAGTTGGCTTGACATAAAGGTAGTGTTGTTCTTATAATATTATTGTATAATTATAAAATACTTTGAGATATTTCATGGATAAGATAAATACGTTTTTGAACACCCCACAGTATGCAGGATTTTGAGTTATGGATGGGGAAACTGAGATTAAATATTTTTCGTGTTTAGAATTACCGCAAAAGGGTATCATTCCATTTCAGATTGTCAAATTATGAATGTTTTTGTTTTACCCGCATTTCAGTGTGTCTCATAAATTTTTGATATGAATATTTTTATTTCAGGTTTGTTGTTTTATTGCAATATTGAGATATTTTTCTGTTTAAACTTCCTTTTAATATTAGTAAAAAAGTTTTACCTATAATTGCTAACTCTAGTCTTGTCCATTCCATATTTTTGATTTTCAAATGTGTATCGATCTACTTTGAAAAATATCTCATTATTTGTTTTTATATAAAGCACGCGAAATTATACAGTTTATGTAAATTTATGTGTAAATTCGATGGTTGTAGCGCATGCTTCTCTTGCTTGACACCCACCCCATATATAAATCTATATATCCCACCCCCACTGTTTTATACAACACTATTTTGCACAAATACCCACTAAATGGAACATGGTCGTAGGACTTTAGGTCATTTTTAAATGTTCGAAGGACGTTAGTCATATTGTCAAATATCGCTATTTATTTGTATATATATATATATAAATCTAACCGTTTTGTCAATATAAGTATATTTTCTAAATAGAGTTAAACATGTTTATTAACCTTACGGTATAAGTTTACAGGCTTTTATATATTCACATAAAAGCTAAACATTCATTATAAAGGTACTGTTCTAAACGATGGTGCCGACTGCAGCTGCAGGTTGGCTGCAAGCGAAGTAGCGGCCGCGCCAGCGCCAGCTGCAGTCTCTACGAAAAACATGCAAACCAGTTGCGTCACTCACTTGGCACCACCGTTCGGAATAGTACCTTAGGGCGCACTCGGAAAGTGTTACTTTAGCACAGTCATTGCTGCGATAGCTATACACACATGAATTTAACCTTTATATTGAATATGTCACTGTTAAATAGCACTTCAAAGGCGGATACAAACATTAGGTACACATTTTTAGCACTTTTGAATTAGCAGTTTTTTTTAAATACATATTTTCTACCGTGTCCCTTTATGTGTAATGGTCCCCTGTTCTAATTTAAGAACTGTACTCTTATGTTTTATTTATTTCCTGTGATACCTTTGTCCTTTAGCATGTCTATTTATAGGTTAATTTAAAATCTTGTGTGAATGTTACGATCGTTCTTTTCCAACTATTCAGTGAATGCAGGGTGAAGATCTTTATGTGTTTCTATGACATACATTTGAGTCATTTGTAAATTAAGACAGAGATCTAAATATTCTACAAACTATCAACTCCATGGTAAAGTTGGGTATAGTTGTCAGATTCAATCGGTTCAGATTGCTGTGTTCACTCTATTTAAGGACAAACTTTCGGCATTGTCAAATAGAAGAAATACAAGTAGGTATTGATGGAAGAAATTCATACAGCAGTGTAGTAATTTTTTCTTGTCCATATAGTTAGGTACAGGTTTTCATAGTAAAATACATAAAGGCAGAAAGCTACATACGTCGCGTTAGTACAATCCGGGTAGGTATTGGATAAGACGTGTATCGTCTGTACAAATATTGTTTATAAAGTATAGACAATTACAGATATTCTGTATAAAGTACAAACGCCGTCGTATCCTATTGTTCTAATTAATACTTTCCTCTAATTAAGCTACTACAACTAATACCTCCAACTCAAGCAAGAGACCATACGCTATAACCATCGGGCAGCCCAAATCTACCCTAACGCAGTCCTTCTGCCAATCTTTTCTGACCTGGCAGCTCCTGGACCACATCCTCTTCAACCCGGCGCTATGGATCCACACACCCGCGGCTGTCCAGGCCAGGTTGTACTGCTACTTGGCCACTGACTTTCTGGCTGATGCCCACATCTATGGGAGTGTGAGGAGAGTCAGCACCGTTCTGCAGACTGTGCATACCCTGAAGTTTTACTACTGGGTGGCGAATCCTAAAGCGAAGAGTGGGATCACTCCTAAAGGACTTGGTAAGTACTTCTGATTGAGCCTGCTGCTACTGTGTCAGGGATTTTCTAGCTGAAGCTCTCATGTACTGCTCGGTGGTTTCCGGAACTGTTTTAGAGACCCTGTTCTCTAAGACTACTAATGTCTTATATTACCTGCATTATCAATTACGTATGCCTATTCTATTTCTAGAGAAATATTTGTGAGTAGCCGTAAAACGCACAGAACCTTGTACTAAACTGTTTCCTTTTCACCTTCCAGAGGGTCCCAGGCCAGCGCAAAAGGACATCCTGACCATCCGCGCATACATCCTGCTATTCCTGAAGCAGCTTATTATGATCGGGAACGGCGTTAAGGAAGACGAACTTCAATCTATCCTCAACTATCTCACCACTATGCATGAGGTAAGTTGTTATTGTGCATCTTAATATGATTAAGAGTTTTGTTACTCATAGTAGAACTGTTTATAAACTAGTTAATCCGGGGATGTACTGCCGCCATACCTTTTTCTACTGCTGAGCAGTAATATTTGCTTTTCCTTATTCCAGTTTGAAGGGTATGGGTGCCGTTGAAATTACTGGCACATGAGACTTAACAGCTTTGTCTCAGGGCGCAATGCATCTGTTATTGGCAGAGGTTATCGCTTAACTTCACGTGGACCCCGTGTTTGTACCGTCACAATTCAATATTGTGCCGGACTGATAACCTACACTCTTCGGTTGCAGGCCGATTTTCGTTGGCAATCTTTCTCATATGGGGATTTTTTAGCGACAACAAACGATGAGTTACTTAAACATGAAACAAGCGAACATAATATGAATTAGATAGATCCTATTAGTATGTAGATTGTTATTTTTTTATCTGTTTCATATCCCCGTATTGCATATAAAAGACCGCTAATGCCTACGTATTTTTAATCATCAGATTATATTTAATTAAATATATATAAAATGTTAACCGACCAAATTTAAACCAAATGAACTTTTATTTTAAATAACCTTCTTCTTTTTCTATTGGTTGTTTAATATTCTTATGAATAGTGATAGATAATAATAACAATTGAATTTCATGAAATAACTGCCCCAATTTTGGTGCGTCTGATTCTAACAGGATCAGGGGAATAATGCGTCGAATGAGCAGCATGTCTCTACACACGTTGATGTTAGTAGTGTGCTGCCGCACTTAGGCACTAGTTGCTAGTCCATCCAAACGCCCGCATTAAATAAAATATAAACTCCCAAAAAAGGTTTATCATCAGGTGGTCGACCATGAACCTGAAACCAAAACCTTTTTCAATTATGTGGTGTTAGAGATAATTAGTACCGATCCCACATAAATGTGATATAGGTACGGAAATATGATGATATTTAATATATATATTTTCGTGTTACTTTCAGGACGAGAACTTACACGATGTTCTACAAATGCTGATCTCACTGATGTCGGAGCATCCCAGTTCGATGGTACCTGCCTTCGATGCGAAGGTAACCTCTTTATAGCACTCTATATAGTACCTACTCGTTCCTTGCTGAGAATATCTTGTCACTGATTTACGAATCTCTAACGCTTTCCCGGTTTAATATATGGGGGTATCCAAAACGCGAATGAACAGATACCTTCTGGGTAAGCGCGCTCCATCATCGATCGCATCATCACTTAACGTCAGGTTAGATAGTGGTCAAGTGCTACCCAGTTCTGTTTAAAAAGGAAAAAAACTATTTACGCCCAAGCAGAATACCCATCGACGGACCTAGCATATAGTTTTAGTATAATTTAGACGCCTGCCAATAGACCCAAACCATGCATAGTGATAGAGCTCTTTGTAAAGGTTCGTCGGGCTAGACATCATCCTCAATTAGAAAATCGGTTCCAAACACCACATGATACGTTCTGGAAGCTGTCCTTGAGAGCCAGTGCTTACAAGATTAAGTCTGCTTCCATCCTCAACCACAAAATAATTTAGCAACTAGAGAGATATTGCTATAGAGGTTGGATAACAAAATCCCTTCCACCGTTTTGTCTCGTGGGTGTTGTAAGATGCTACTAAGGGAAAAATACTGGCAGCCCTCTAAAAATCAGCAGTTGAAGCAGTAATGGCTCAGTGGCAATGGCTATGGACTGCCGCGCAGCAGGTCTATAGTTCGAATTCTGCCACGGGCTTGAATTTCACCGCATGGTGGAAGGGCATTTTGCGAATGCCCGCCTGGCTAGCGACCATCTTCAAGTAGAAAATGTGTCGCCAAGCACCTAACGGTGTGTTCCGGCAGCAGTCCTTGAGATCCAGCAATTCATCTGTTATAGGCAGAGGATACCACTGAACATCAGGTGGGCCTCCTGCTTGTTCCGTCACAATAACATAAATACCTCCTTAAGGAAGCTGTGTTCAGCAGCGGTCGATCCGGCTGGCTGTTACAGTGAAAAAATCTATAATTTCCCTTATCCTACAGATCTATTAAATACGATGGTTAAGTTCAATTTCTGTTCCGTTATTTCAGGGTGGAGTGAGGACAATTTTCAAACTGCTCGCTTCAGAAAGCCAACTCATCAGACTTCAGGCGCTAAAACTGCTAGGTTTTTTCCTTAGCAGAAGCACGCATAAGTAAGTATTTACGTTTGAGAAAATATTGCTTAGTGTTCACACGAAAATATAGGAGAAAATATTTCGCAGATGTTGCTTGGTAGGCAGTGTTTACTTAGCCCACAAGAACGCTTGACCCGCAGGTTGACTTTCCACCTTTCTACTAAGATGGAAACTGACGTCAATGGCGGGAAATGCTAAATTTAATTAGTTTTTTAACTTTTGCAGCTAGTTGTCGTAACCATTCCGCAATATCATGATATTCGCGAGTTTAAAATCTTGTTGCACGTAATATCTTTAACAGTTATGGGATACTTATGCACATGATGAATGTGATGGCAACCCTGCCCCTGTTGATATTGTACTCTTAGAAACTTACTCAAGAATAATAAAAATACTGTATATATCTGGATAAAAGTGTGTTACAAGTGTTGATACATCTCTGACTCGTCGGCGCGGGTGTTATCCAAGCTAAGTCCTAACTCTAAAGTGCTAAAATCTTGATAACAAAGTTTTATTTATCTACCTACAGAAATCTTTTTAGTGGGCTTTTTGACATTTTAAGTGAGACCACCCTCAATATTCCAGTTTTATATCTGTCATATTCAACTGATAGTTGAAAATTTGATACTGACAGACAAATAATATTACCAGCGTAGAATTTTTCCCCCAAAATAGGGAAAAATTAAAATGGCTGTCTGTGTTAAGTGTAATAAGTTTTTAAAGCCCACTGAACTTAAACAGTGCTCTAAGTGCACAAAAGCGTATCATTACCTTTGCCTGGGATTAAGTCAAGAGACCTACGGTAAATAATCTAAGGCCTACAAAGCGTCTTGGAAGTGCCCCGATTGCAAAACTCGTGGCAATCGCTCTCATGAGGGCCCCTCGGATACTCCCTCACTGTCTGGTCCCTCGGGTACTCCATCGCAGACCGGCCCCTCCTGTACAAAAATATCTCTAAATATGACCCCGATCCATAAGACCAACTGGGAGGGTACACCCTGCATACAAAAAGAAGCTATGGCAAAGAAAACGAGTACTCCTTCTAAGAAATCTCATGAACTTCTAAAAGTGCAACCGCAACCACCACCTACTATCGACATGAGTTGTGCCAACAAATCCACAGATAATATCACCTTAAGACTTAGAAAACGCGTAATAAATACACATCCCACATTATCAAGATCATACTCGTTAATCTATGAACGCATCTTTAAATACAACATGCTCAGAACTAGGTTCGCGAAGCTATGACTTATCGACACAAGCGTGTCCTCATGAGATGGTGGATTTGAAAGATGAAATATCGGAATTAAAGCTGCAATTGACTAGCACTAGAGACGAGTTAGATAATACCATTTTAGAAAACCTTAAAAAAACTGTAACAGATTTACAAAGACAAATAATAACATTAAAACAAATTTGTACTACGCCTTCATCTACTACAAAAAGTTCATCAGCTACGTGTAAAAAAGAAACGAACCCAACAGCAATGTTTCACGCCAACAGTATCTTCATGTGATCTAAACACGGCTATTCGCGGTGATTTCAGCCCTCCACAGGAAATATTTAAACAGACTGATTCCACATTAAGCACACCGCTGCCATCAGATCAGCACAACTCAGAAGCGACCATGGAAATAAGAAATGACACGCAAAAAACCTCTAAACCAGTCACCACAAAAACAAAAAAAATGTTCATCTTAGGAGGCCAGCAATATCGAGGGCTGCGAGGCAACTTAGAAAAATCTCGACAGCTCTCAAATAAAGATGAATATGAAATAATGTCGTTTATAAAACCGTATGCTATCTCGGAGGATATTGCTTATAATTATATTTGGCTAGAAGCTGGCAAAGAGGATAGGGTAGTTTTGTCGTTGGGAGAACACGATAAAAACCCCGCCAAATTGATGATAGAACTTAGTACGATTTTAAAACGATTGCACAAATGTCCTGTTGTTATTGTACTTAGCGTAAGGAGTAGCTTACATTTAAATGAAAACAGACTGAATTGTATGTTACGCAATATATGCACAAATTTTCCTAACTGTACCTATCTAGATTTAAACAAATTGAACTTATTCAATCGAAACTTTCTTAGGGCTATTAGTTATGAAGTTAACCGTATCATAGACCAATTTGACTACGATTGCAAATATTTAGTGAACCACATACTTGATGCACAATACACTATCAAAAACTTCCACAGCTCACATAAATTTGTAAAATATGCACCACCGGACTTATCATCTCCGCTACCCAAGAAAGGTACAATACCTTTCTATTTCCAAACTATTAAAAAAACACTTTCAGATAATTCCCACCAATCAGTTAATAAAACATTTTTTCGTCCCTATAAAAAGTGAGTGTCATAATTTGCGAATTCTCCACCAGAATATAGCTGGTGTTTTATCCAAGAGAGATGTCATGGATGTAACGATGACCGAACTTTCAAATCTAGGGAGCAGGCCAAACATACTTTGTCTTTCAGAGACTTTTATTGAATTAGGTAACGAGAGTAATCTAAATATATATGGTTATCGTGTCGCAGCTAATTATAGTAGAAAAAGGAGGCAGCGAAGGGGAGGAGTAACAATATTAGTTGAAAGAAGTCTTCCTAACAAAGAACTTGAATTGGTAAAAGAGCTGGCTGAGGATAAGCAATTTGAGTGCTGTGGTGTTATTATATCAGCATATAGTTTAATAGTAGTTTGCATCTATCGCATACCAGGGCCAAACAGCACTGTGTTTATCTCTAAATTAGATTTACTTTTGTACAATCTTACAAAGAAATTTTCAAGACATAAAATTGTTTTAGTAGGAGATTTTAATATTAACACTCTTAAAAATTATAATTCTAGTACAGACTTACAACATTTGACACAAAATTATAATATGGAGTTTCATATCAAACAACCAACCAGACAAGACGCTTGTATAGATCATATAATTAGCAATATTAAAGGGGCAGTTGGTGAGTTATTTGAACTTGGCCTTTCAAACCACAATACAGCCCAAATGCTATACTTTCCGATAAAAAGCAAGACTTTAATACCCTCTTATTTTTATACAACCAGGAAGGATTACAGTAATGAAAATCTCTCTAAATTTCACTATTGCCTTAATCAGTTAACATTTTTTGACATTTACAATGAATCTGATTAAAATTTAGCATTTGATAAATTTTTTGATATTTTTTCATTATTTTATAAATTATGCTTTCCTACAACGCAAATCAAAATATTAAATGAACATAAAAAGCCAAAGTCGGCCGTCATATTGACGGAGTCAGTATCAATAACATAAGCTATGCGGATGACATGGTGCTGCTAAGTGCTTCTGTATATGGTTTGTCTAGACTTATCGGTATCTGTGAAAAATATGCATCTAGTCATGGTTTGCTGTACAACGAAAATAAAAGTGAATGCATGGTCTTTCGAGCCAGGGGAAAATGTCTAGTTAATATTCCACCTATTACACTAAATGGGATACCACTGAAAAAGGTGGATCAATTTAAGTATCTCGGACATCTGTTGACCTCTGACCTGACAGACGATGCAGACATCGAAAGGGAACGTAGGGCTCTGTCAGCCAGAGCTAACATGTTGGCACGCAGGTTTGCTCGCTGTTCGAGGGAGGTCAAAATTACTCTTTTTAGAGCCTATTGCACTTCTTTCTACACGAGCAGCCTGTGGATAAACTATACTAAAAAGCAGTACAGCGCCCTACGGATCCAGTACAATAATGCGTTTAGAGTGCTACTGCGGTTGCCTCGGTTCTGTAGCGCATCAGGGATGTTCGCCGAATCGCGGGTCGATTGTTTCTATGCAACCATGCGGAAACGGTGCACATCCCTGGTGCGCAGGGTCCAGGCCAGCCCTAGTGGCATTCTGAAGGCATTTGCTGAAAGATTCGACTGTCAGTACCTGAATCATAGCTGTATGATTCATGTACTGACTAATGGTTAGTTATTTTAATATGTATGGATGACATTTAATAATTGAATTTTTGATGTATAATTTATTATTTATTTAATGCATATTATTATTGTTGATTTATTTATAATTATATTTTAGTATGGACGCCACACATTCATGAATTATATTAATTATGACATTCAATTATTACTTTGTCTGATATCTATTTGATTTGTTAGAAACGATATTGTCACATGATCCTTGTTGGTTGAAATAAATTATTTGAATTGAATTGAAAGTGGATTTCACCGGGGTTAAAAAAGTGCTGTAAAAAAAACGATCGCTACGTTATATATTCTATAGACACAAATCCATACAAAATAAAAAGAATTATCTATCTTATTCAAAAACCCTTCGACGATGCTTGCACAAAGCACAAAAGTTATTTAATGACAAGTATTTAATTAATTCAAACAACATATGTCGTGCCGCTTGGAAACTCATTAAGGATGAAAAAAATGATTTGGCTAAACACGAATTTATTACGGAAATTAAAGTAAATGACACAATAATTACGAATCCTACTGACATTGCGAATGAATTTAATGATATTTTTATTGATTTTACTAATTCTAAAGTTATGAAAGATGTTGGAAATACGAATAAAAAATTTATCCCCTGCAGTATGTTTCTAACACCGTGTACTCCCAAAGAAGTTATAAACATTATTCAGTCTCTAAAAAACACAAATTCAGAGGGTTTTGATGAGATCTGTACCAAAATTATAAAGCATTGTAGATTTATTTTAGCACCTGTTTTCGCGTTTTTAATTAATTTATCCTTTGAAACGGGATCTTTTCCTGAAAGTCTAAAACTATCAATTGTGAAACCCTTATACAAGAAGGGAGAGAGACTTAATGCTAGCAATTATCGTCCTATAGCGTTAACACCGATTTTTTCCAAAATTTTCGAAAAAACTTTTTATATAAGATTAACATCATTTGCTGAAAAATTTGGAATCATAAAAAACGAACAATTTGGTTTTCAAAGTAAAAAATCAACAGTTCTTGCGATATATAATTTGATGCACGAAGTTATTAAAAATATTGACAAGAAGATGTGCAGTGTTATATTTTTTGATATGACACGCGCGTTTGACTTTGTTTCACATAAAATTTTGCTTGACAAACTAGAAAATCTTGGAATCCGAGGACCAGCATTAAATTGGTTGGCCTCATATCGAATAAATCGAAAACACGTAGAAATAGATGGATTAAACCAAGAAGCTGTAGTAACGAAATATAAGTCTGAACATAGAGTAAATGAAAGTGGAGTACGTGTTCTCGGGCCATTACTTTTCTTGCTCTATATCAACGATCTCCCAGATATTATAAACTATAATTGTACGTTATTTGCTGATGACATTTCAATCATTGTTTCATGCAATGATAGTGTTAGTAATTATGAAAATGACATTAAAAATACAATTAATGATGTGACAACATGGTTAAATGCTAATAATTTAAATGTGAATCTGTCAAAAACTAATTTTATTCAATTTCAAAACTATGGAAATAAGCAACTTAATCTTAAAATCAATTACAATACCACCATTAGAATTTTATGAGACAAAATTTTTAGGTATATACTTAGATAGACATTTAAATTGGAAATCTCATGTAAAATACCTGTGTGGTAAACTAAATCGATACGTATATGTGCTGACCAGATTAAGACAAACCTCGGCCCTTAGTACGGTGCTGACAGCTTATCACGGATATGTATCCTCAGTCCTTAAATATGGATTGTTAGTGTGGGGTAATTCAACTGATTTTAATAAGGTATTCATAGCTCAAAAAAAAATGTATTCGTGCTATGAGTGGCGTACCTCCCTTTGAGTCATGTAAACCTTTATTTAAAAAACTCAATATACTACCACTACCGTGCATGTATATTTTTGAATTAGCTACCTTTGCAAAAGCAAACCCACAGTTCTTTAAAAAGGCCTCTGACATTTACCCCAGAAATACGCGAAATCCTGACAGATTGGTCCATGATATAGTCCCAAGAACTTCGCTTTACCAAAAGCAATGTCATGCTATGTGTATTAAGGTTTTTAATGCTCTCCCAATGCACATCAAAGAGATATATAATTTGAAACCATAAAAAAACAATTGCTAAGTTGGTTACACAATAAAAACTATTACTCTGTAAGTGAATTATTAAATAAATTGTAAATCTAATTATGACTATTGTAAATTGAACGTGTTTATTCTGATTAATAACTATATTGTGAAAATTATTTTGACTAACAATCGATATTATATATGCATGACAAATATTCAAATTAAAATAATAATTAATGTTGCACACCCTGAATAGGGTAGATTGTACAGGTACTTTTGTATACTTTTGTAACACCCTTATATCCTACAATCTGTAACAATAAATATTTCATTTCATTTCATAATTTAGCTGTAACACTGTCAAAAATAATACATATTACGTTTACCCGTTACAAATGCAAATAATTGAATAAGTATTAATAAAGTTATTATATATTGTGAAAACTCTTCGTCGAATCTCGCGATTCACGTGATCAAATACAAAATAAAATTATAAATTATCCAGCAAAGGGTTCAGCGTTCGCCATAACATGAAAAGTAAACTGAAACGTCATAGTGGATATTATTATTGCCGGTTAGGTGCTTGGCGACAGATTTTCTACTTGAAGATGGCTAGCCCGGCATTAGCAATATGCCCTACCACCATGCAAAGTTAAAAATAAACAGGGTTTTCCATACTATAAAGGTCTATTTTTAACGTTTTTTTCTCTATCACATAAAAGGTATTACATACAATGATCAAACTAAGTACATTTTATTATTATTGTAGTTCCATATCTACTTTATAACAACAAATAGTAAAAAAGTGCCAAGTGTGGATCCTACTCTTGTTAAGAATCGTAAACTGTATGAAAAAAACTATATTTTGGTAGAATGTACCAAACATTTTTATTTTTTTCATCGTATCTGTACATATCCCTCGTTGTGAGAGTTCACCTCGCACTTCGCTGGCTGTAATTACATGTTGTTGTTTATTATGTTAAAGAAGACATATATTACTAACCCCACAGACGTGGGATAAAGCAGGAATATGATGATTTAGTTTTAGTAGATTATGATACAAGTGAGCTAAGTTGCACACGAGTTTCATACGCACTTTTTCAACACCCTTGCAAGGAAAAAAATAAATATATTGCACAAATGCGATACAAACAACATACGAAAATTATAGAAAATAATGAGCAAGTTTTTTTTTGCGCGCTGCAATAGTATGATGGCTGATTAAATATAAACCTCTTTGATGTTACAAATCTGTATTACCCGGTAAAATTGAAAATGCTCTGTTTACTCGCAATTTGCAGTTAGGTACTAACTTAACTTTGTAGGGATAATTCTATTACGCACTAGTGTATAATATTATAATGCACGAGGGTGTTGTAGTTCGGTTTATGACCCTAAGAACGATATAATAAAACTCATTTTACGAGCACGGGTGTTGAAAATTTATGTCTGCAACCGTTTTCGTTATATTTACAGACGTAAATACGACGTGATGTCCCCGCACAACCTGTACACGCTGCTAGCGACGCGCCTGGCCGCATGCGGCGAGGGGCTCGCGCTGCCCGTCTACAACGCGCTCTACGAGCTGCTCACCGAGCACGTCGGCCAGCAGATACTCTACACCGGACACCCCGAGCCGCAGCCGCACTTCCGACTAGAGAACCCTAGTGAGTTATGTTACCCTAGTACACGCTGCTAGCGACGCGCCTGGCCGCATGCGGCGAGGGGCTCGCGCTGCCCGTCTACAACGCGCTCTACGAGCTGCTCACCGAGCACGTCGGCCAGCAGATACTCTACACCGGACACCCCGAGCCGCAGCCGCACTTCCGACTAGAGAACCCTAGTGAGTTATGTTACCCTAGTACACGCTGCTAGCGACGCGCCTGGCCGCATGCGGCGAGGGGCTCGCGCTGCCCGTCTACAACGCGCTCTACGAGCTGCTCACCGAGCACGTCGGCCAGCAGATACTCTACACCGGACACCCCGAGCCGCAGCCGCACTTCCGACTAGAGAACCCTAGTGAGTTATGTTACCCTAGTACACGCTGCTAGCGACGCGCCTGGCCGCATGCGGCGAGGGGCTCGCGCTGCCCGTCTACAACGCGCTCTACGAGCTGCTCACCGAGCACGTCGGCCAGCAGATACTCTACACCGGACACCCCGAGCCGCAGCCGCACTTCCGACTAGAGAACCCTAGTGAGTTATGTTACCCTAGTACACGCTGCTAGCGACGCGCCTGGCCGCATGCGGCGAGGGGCTCGCGCTGCCCGTCTACAACGCGCTCTACGAGCTGCTCACCGAGCACGTCGGCCAGCAGATACTCTACACCGGACACCCCGAGCCGCAGCCGCACTTCCGACTAGAGAACCCTAGTGAGTTATGTTACCCTAGTACCTAATACCCAAAAAACACTTAATTAATATTTTTTTTTATTTTTTTTTTATGCCTGATAGGTTAGCCTTTGACCACTATCTCACCTGATGGTAAGTGATGATGTGGTCGAAGATGTTGTTCAGGCTAACCTAGAAGTACTGGCTCTCAAGGACAGCTGCCGGAACACACCGTTAGGTGCTTGGCGACAGATTTTCTACTTGAGGGTGGTAGCTAGCCAGGCGGGCATTCGCAAAATGCCCTACCACCATGCTATAACGACTGCCATCCTAAGACAACAACCGGGACCGACGGCTTAACGTGCCCTCCGAAGCACGGAAGCGCTCAGTGGTCACCCATCCAACTCTTGACCGCGCGCGACTTTGCTTAACTTTGCTGATCGGTTGAAAACAGCTAAGTAAACTTCGCTACGAGCGCTTCAAAATTTAAATAAAACATTTAGAAAACGTTAAAAATATGACAATACCGCCTAATTTTCCTGTTAAGCCCACGTGACGTCACAAACGCCACGCAGCCAAACCGGAAGAGTTTTCGAAGCGTTTCGATTCTACAAGAAGAAAATTACGCAAAAATGTCTCTGGATATATTTTATATGTTTTTAAGTGTTTTATTAAAATATTAATTTAGTGTTATTTTAAAACATTTGTTATTATTAAATATGGATTTCCGCAAAACATTTGTTAATAATAGCAATGGAATTGAATTTCTCTTAATCTATTTATCATTATCAGTTCTTGGCTGGCTCAAATTTTAGAAGGTTATGGACATTGTGTTTTGGATGTTTTAGTATAATTATCATTTGATTGGAGTAAATAATTAAATTGTACCTTATAGCAATTATTTTGAACTCAAGCTCATATAAACTACAGGTTTATCCTTTCAAACAAATTCTAGATTGTTTTCTATATTGTGAACTAATGTTTTTAACAGAAAAAACAACTGACACATTATCAACGCAATATGCTAACGATGGCATTATTATTACCCACCCTTATAACAAAAACAATTGAATAATCTAAATATCTATCACCCTAATTATCAATCAACTCTGTCTACGAACACCAAACAGCTTATTTTCTTTTATTTTAATTAATACGGATTAACCATTTACATTAATGACACATAAAAGTAATAACAATAAGTAATGCAGCAATTTTCATAAAAGAAACAAACATTAAATAAAATACCAATTAAACGCAAGTAAAAAATTTGAACAATAGAATTTCTAATAAATATAGCCAATATAAAAGAAAAAAATTAACAACCTTCGACCACATCATCGCTTACCATCAGGTGAGATTGTGGTCAAAGGCTAACCTATTAGCAATAAAAAACAAAAAAAAACTTAATTCTTATACTCAAGGCATGTGTTAGTATTTTAAGAAGAGCATTTTACTTTTACACTTACACTTATTTGGCCGTTTGTTTCCCAGTGATATTGAAAGTGGTAGCGACGCTGATCAGGCAATCGAAGCAGACGGAACAACTCCTGGAGGTAAAAAAGTTGTTCCTGAGCGACATGACGCTGCTGTGCAGCAACAACCGGGAGAACAGGCGGACTGTGCTGCAGATGTCAGTGTGGCAGGTTCGTACGTTAATACTTTAAAAGGATCCCAGTGAATTATGATATCCATGAAGGTATATTGCTTCCCTGGTTGTATATAAAACCTGTAGTAACAAAATATTTTGTATCCCTTCAACATAAGTCGATTACACTTCTTGAGGATTAAATGATCTAACATCATGTTTTTGACGTTACTTAATTAAGTAACGCTGGCCAAAGCTATAACACGTATCACAGTCTAATTTAATGTAAAGGCACTTAAAAGGCTTATTTATATCAATTTAAATCATAAGCTATAGTAAAAAAAGGTATTTTTTTTGTTTTTGACATTATTTTTTTTTGTTATTTTGACGGTACAAGCTCGTTGCCCGCCTGATGTTAAGCGGACTAACGTCTGCCTATAAAAGATGCATTTCATCACTAGTGACGAATTGCACTGCGCCCGTCACCTTGAGACATAGTTGTTAAGTCACATGTGCCTTATTTCCGAAACACACCGTTACGTGCTTGTCGACAGACTTTCTACTTGAGGGTGGTATCTAGCCTGGCGGGTAATCGCAAAAAGCCCTTCCACCATGCGGTGAAGTTCAAGGTGGGGATCGAACCTTGGTACTGCGGTGCGGCAGTCCATAGCTGTTACCGCACGGCTATCATTGCTTCAAAAATGATAGCCGAGCGGTAATACCTATGGACTGACTGAATATATAATATTTATAGTATATAATAAAAGAATTATCAAAGAATTACAACGTCAAACATTATTTGATATTATTGTTTCCAGGAGTGGCTAATAGCAATGGCGTACATCCACCCGAAGAACGCGGAAGAACAGAAGATCTCCGACATGGTGTACTCTCTGTTCCGCATGCTGCTGCATCACGCCATCAAGCACGAGTACGGAGGGTGGCGCGTCTGGGTCGATACTCTAGCTATCGTCCATTCTAAGGTAAGCTGTAGTCAAAATGCGATCAGTCGATGTACTCACGACCAGTACTTAGGTTATGACACATCTTGAAACTGCGTGGTCTGAAAAGACAATGTGGTTGGTGTTGATACAAAATTTAGATAAAGCTATATCTATTTGCAGTGAGAACAAATCTGAACGTGTCCTTATAAAATTTTGTAATGCATTAAGTACGATACAAATTATAGAGCCCTGAAGTTCTAAAGCAATTTGCATTCCATTTGATACGAGCCCTTTTGTTCAAATGTGTATTTATACTCCTAAATCCGACAAAACACGGAATATGCCGTATAGGCGTGGTTGGTAAAAAAAATCTTGAGTCTTAACTAACAATCCTTTTTCAGGTATCATACGAGGAGTTTAAACTACAATTCGCGCAAATGTACGAGCACTACGAACAGCGTCGCGCTGACAACATCACCGACCCGGCGGAAAGACAACAGCGCCCCATCTCTACCATATCCGGCTGGGACAGACACACAGACAGCACCCCTCGAATAGTTCCAGACACGGATGAAAGTGTGGACAGCTCCCCAGCTTCCATACGCCAGAACGTTCTCAACCACGCAGCACAAACGGAAATTGGCAAAGGGCTCTCGCTCCGTGAAGTAGAATCGTGCAGTTGTGACAATCCACGGACAGCCATGTATAGTGATATGTGTAAAGTGCATAAAAAAGATGACGGTGATAAGCGTGAAAACGAAGTGGAACATGTCATTGATGAAGACCAGTCACCTACAGAAATCAAAACTGACGCTGTTGATACAGATTTGACGCAAATCGAAAATAAATTACTTGAAAGCTCCGAATCCGGAATCGCGACTCTAGAAGAGAAGACGGAAACTTTAACGCGGCAAGGAAGCTTAGACTATATTCCAGTTAGAGACGTAGGAGATACAATCAAAGAAGATTCTGATAATACAGATAAAAGCGAAGGTTTGCCTTCTAGTCTCTCTGTTAGCGAAACGGCCAGTCCAGAGCGAGTCGCAGAATTAAACGTAGCGGCAGAAAGAGAATCTGAATTATCAGATCCGTCCGAATTGTACCTTACTCCGAGTGAAGCTACTAGTCCTAAGAAAATTTTAGAAAAGACTGACAATGATGATGACGACGGAGATCCTAAACATATGGCAATAAATATCGTCAACGATGTGTTAACTATCGCCTTAGAAACTGTAAGGCTAAAAGCTGACGACGATACAGATTCCGGTGCGATATCAGGTGGACTACATTCCGAAGGGAACACGCCTAATGGTCGTGAAGATTTCGAACATGAAATCGAAGAAATAATTGAAGATCAGCGATCAGCTGAAATAATTGCAAATGAAATAGTGATGGATATTTTTAACAACGCCATACCCAAAACTGAAGATAGCAACGAAAATGTTGAAGAAAGTGAAAAAGATATTGAGGAGACTAATCCTCAACTAGTTCTTCCTTCAGACCATCCGCACGAAGGCAATGTTTTACCGCTGGATGGTGAATTCTTAGTCAATTCTAAATCAGAAGAACCCGAAAAGACTGAAACCGATGAGATTAAAGAAGTTAATAAAAGTGAGAGTGAAAAAATTGAGACTGAACAAGAATCTGAAGAAGAAAAAGCTCCAGAGATTCCCGCCATTTCGACAATCAGCGAGAACATTGCCAACAAAGAACTAGAAACTGAAGAAAGCCGCGAGAATGAAAGAGATAAAAGACGAGTGAGCTTACCAGGAGACAGTGAGATGAAACAGGACGGCAATAGAGCGGAAGGTGTGTCCACGCAAGGAACTAATACGACGACGTCGCCTAAAAGACCAAGGAGTGCTTCAACAAGCACTCAAGTGGATTCTAACCATTTCGGTGAGATTATAGAAACTATTTTAAGGTGGATTACATTACATTCCGTTTGTAACTAGGTATAGTAAGAAAGAAAATAAAACTAATTTAGAATCTGGAAAACCAGGAGCTTAGAGATATATTTGTGTCAATATAAAGTAGGCAAAATTTCTCTGGGTTTGAACACTTTATAAATATAATGATTGCTTTTGGTAGATAGCGTGTGATTCCCCATAATAATGTATTTCTCTCTTTTATTCCTGGGTAATGCCTCTTTATTACTAAACAATATACTATGACCCTAAATATCCCAAAAAATGGCTTGATTTACCACCATTAGCAGATGACCACCAGAAAAATTAAAAGATTTTGACATAAAAAAAATGGTAACAGCTTGGATATCTCTTACTTAAAAAAATCAATCAGTTCAGTTTTGGAGGAAAAAACAGGCGAATACGAAACATCGATCTCGTTAAGGGCCTGCACTGTAGAGAAAGATGTTATATTTCGTCTCCACTTCTCGCGTTTTTAGTTCGCGCCATGTACCCCATGGCGCCATGTTCGCAAGTCAATGGCAATATTTTATTTTATTAGAAATTAAGAGCGCTCTCTAGTAGAACTAGTAGAAACTATCTTGTCACACACGAATGATATATGAACGAATGAATAAAGCGCCATCTAGCACGCATATATGATACCAACACATTAGTAGGCTCATGAATTGTTTTTAAGCTGTCAGCACAGTTAATAAATTTACCATACCTACAGTAGAACAAGTTTAATCTTGATGAATACCAGCTTTTTCTTGCATGTTTTTGTGTATGCAAATTTTCAACTTGCCGATTTTGATGAACTAATTGCTTTGATGTAAGGCGTAACCCATTACAAAAAAGATTAGAGTTTATTTATTACAAAATCAAGTATATAGTGTAAAATTTGCGCTGTAAATAATGAATAAGCTTTTGTACCCCATGATCAAAAGACAGATAGCGGGTATATACTATTAGGTATTATTATCAAGTAGCTTGTTTAAAAACTAAGTATAAGTCATACGACTTGCTCGTGTCATTACTACAAGTCCTATTAAGGTCACATAAACAAAAAATCACATGGAGAAGGTAGTAAGTACAGTTATTGTTTCAATTTGTTAATAATAATTCATACATTTCGTGAATGCTATTGTGTAGATGGGTGGCACAACAAAACTTTTAAGAAAATAATATCTTTATTCAGATTACCTACTTAGAAAAATAGGTATTTTGTTTATAAATTTTATCATTAAATATTATTTGTACCCGTACGTAAATATTACTATTTGTACTACTATTCGTACGTATTACCACAATATTATATATCGATAGTAAAACTGTGGTATAACTTAATGTTGTCTTAGGTTTTCGCGATTGTTACACATAGTAACAATCGCGAAAATAGTTTTTTTTTTTCCGCTAGGTGGCGTGGTGCGATATAGACGAATTTACAAAGGCTCCGTTAAAAGTTTAATGAAAAAATAGAGTTGAGCAGTAATCAAGCCTAAGAGTGAATAAAAACGACAACCGACGTCCAAATTACAGGAACAAAGTGAAGGTTGAAGGAATCTAGGGCTGTCAGTGCAATAAAACGAACAAAACTCACCGGATCATAGTGAAGATTTTCCGACAGTAAAATAACAAACAGTGAGTGTTAAACACTTTGATTACAACGCAGAGACATTTGAAACCCTCAAGCACAGTCATATTCACAACAATTAACACACAAATGAAATGGAAAAGCTAACAAACACTTTAAGGCTCATCTGATAACTGTTAACCGCCATTGTTTAAATTACCGACTTATTGATTAGATACTGTGTTGATCAGCAGTGTAAACAACGGTCTGCTTTATCGGCAGAAGCGCGACTAACTTCGTAGTTAAATCAAAAGGAAGCACCAATAACATCATACCAAAACTTAAACCTGATGAGTGAACATACAGTAGTTCACGACACAGAGTACAGAGGGCGTTAATATCAATGTATGCAGGATAACTTACAAAGAGGTTAGCTCCCTTTGGTCATTAATATTTCAGAACGATCTATAGAAAAGAGGGCGCCACCAGTTTGTCACAATGTCAGACCACGTTATAATGGAAATGCTAAGCGCGCTGCGAGTTCAAATCAAGGAAGACAACGAAAGAAGTTTAAAACAAGTCGAAGAAAACATTACAGAAAAAATTTATACAAAAATTGATGAAAAATTTACTAAAGTGGATACGGAGATAAAGAAAATACAACATATTCAGAATGAACAAGAGAAGAGAATAGACGATATCGACAGGAAACTCAGACAAAAAAATCTTATTTTCTTTGGAGTTTCGGAAGAAGAGAAAAGCTACTCCGAGTTAGAAAAACTAATATTAGGAATTATTAATTACAAGATGAACGTAGAATTAGGAGTAACTGATATTGAATTTGTTGGAAGGATGGGGAAAAGAAGCACAAAACCTAGACCCATAAGATTGACACTAACAACTTACGGTAAAAAAATTGCTATACTTCAGCAAAAAAAGGCGCTTGAGGGTTCTGGTTCTTACATCAAGGAGGACTATCCAATCAAAGTACTGGAAACCAGGAAATTGCTGCTGCCCCAGCTTTTAGAGCAAAGAGAGAAAGGCGTAAATGCAATACTCAAATACGACAAAATCATAATAAAAGATAAACAAAACAATAAGAGAGCTCTATCAATTAGTCCCTCTGCCGAAAAAGGCTCTAACACACCTCCCACAAATGGCCAAAATCAACTGTCGAAGAAAACAAAACCTTCATTCTCCACAGCTACTAAAAACAAACCTAATCAAGGAGCAAACCTATCGATGTCCTCCTTTGTAAAAAGAACACCCCACGCTGAGAAAAATTGCATAACTAGTGCTCACGACAAACAATAGCAATTATTAATGGCACCCGAATACTCAACCACAGCAAATCCTACGCGGAAAGAGAACATTATTAATGAAAACAAAACACCAAACAGAAACCGTAAGCTTCCAATACGGGTGGTCGCCGCGGAAGCTCTTGACCAAAACCCTCCATGCAAAAGAAACCAAAATACTAAGAATTCAGAAATAATGGACACGATTTTTGTTAAAGATGTATCAATAGACACAAAACCCATTCAATTGTGTACCTACAATATACGATCTCTCAAAGCCAGTAACCGAATAATTCTACTGGAGCATGCGCTTCAGAACATTAAACACGACCTAATTGGTCTATCTGAAGTAAAAATCACAGGACAGGCTATAATTGAAAAAGATAATCATATTTTAATGTACAGAGGTGACAAAAAAGCATCCTGCGGTGTAGGCTTTCTAGTAAAATCAGAGCTCAGAAAACATATAGCGGATTTCAAAACTTACTCTGACAGAGTAGTTAGACTAGATCTACAATTTAACTGCCACACACTGAGTGTGATACAAGTTTACGCCCCGACGGAAAAAGCAAAAATAAAAGATGTCGAAACTTTCTACAAAGACATACAAAAAGCTTTAATTGACACCGGAATAGATACAATTGTTATGGGAGATTTCAATTCAAAAATAGGACAGCCACTACCAGAAGAAAACGACATATGCGGCTTGTACGGGTACGGCGAAAGAAACACCAGAGGTGAAATGCTCCTAAACTTCTGCCATGAAAATAGACTGACTATTAGTAACACACTTTTCAAAAAACACTCTAAACAAAAATGGACGTGGATATCGCCGGACGGAAAGACAAAAAACGAAATTGATTTTATCCTGGTAAGACAAAAGAAAAAGATACATAATTTAGAAATCATTGAAACAAAATTTTCCAGTGACCACCGAATGTTGAGAGCTACCTATGACATACACACCATACAAAGGAAAACCAGAAACAATTTTGGACAAAAACGCAGTAACTATAATCCACTTGAAATAGATTCTCTAAGAAAGTTAATGGAGATACAAATATCTAACATTGACTCTACCAGTATTAATAAATCCTACACGGAAACAATCTCAGCTATAAAACACTGCATAAACAAACTACCAAAACATAAAGAAGCTAAAGAACAGGTCATAACAGCCGAAATTGAAAACTTAATCGAAGAAAGAGAACTCTTAAAAAACATCCATCCTAGAACAACGCAACAAAAATTGAGGCTAAAAATATTATACAGAAAAATTAAGAAGAAGGTTGAAAATAGTAGGAACAATATTAAAATGAAAGCAATAGAAAAGGAACTAGAGACTAGAAGCTCTACCAAACTCTCTAAAAAACAGTTTGATAACCGAAGAGAATGGATTAACTCACTAGCGACCTCTACAGGCCGTAACAGCTCAAACAGAAAAGAAGTTTTGAAGACAGCCACAAACTTTTATGAGCAATTGTACTCTAGCCGAGAGTTGCAACAATCAAACCTAGCCTATATATATAGCTCATGTGAGACAGTCCCTGGCTTCCTAGATTCCGAATTAAATCACGCCATAAAACGACTTAAAAAGAACAAATCCCCAGGCGAAGACGGAATAACTACGGATGCGATTATAGCTATGATAGAGCCGCTGACCCCGCATTTAGCAAGGCTCTTTGATACAATAATCGAAGAAGAAATTATTCCTGAAGATTGGCAACACTCGATAATAACATTGCTCTACAAAAAAGGCGACCCGAAACTGATAGATAACTACCGACCCATATGTCTTTTACCGACCATCTACAAACTATTCTCTTTAGTTATCCTTACAAGAATAACAAAAACCTTGGACGAACAGCAACCTCGAGAACAAGCCGGATTCAGGAAAGGGTTTTCTACAACGGACCACATATTCACTCTTACCCAGTGCATAGAGAGATGCAATGAGCACAACAAAATAATATATTTAGCCTTTGTAGACTATACCAAAGCCTTTGACTCTATTTCGCACGCGTACTTGTGGAAAAGTTTAGAAGAACAGGGAATTCAAAGGAAATATATAAAAATACTCACTATAATTTACAACAGTTCTTCTGCCAAAGTAAGACTAGAATCCACAGGATCACCTTTTGACATCAAACGAGGCGTTAAACAAGGAGATCCAGTTTCACCGAAGCTGTTTACAGCCATCCTAGAGTCCATGTTTAGAAAGCTAGACTGGGAAAACTATGGGCTAAACATCAACGGAGAAAGACTCACCCATCTACGCTTCGCTGACGACATTGTTCTTTTAGCCGAAAATCACGAGACTCTACAATGTATGATAAAAACGCTTGACAAGGCAAGCCGAGTAATAGGTCTACAAATGAATATGTCGAAAACTAAGGCGATGACAAATGGAGAACCGAGCCCCATTCAATCAAACGGCGGCGGCACCATCGAATACGTCAAGGACTACATCTATTTGGGCCAAACAATTTCTTTTGAAGATGCGACCTCAAAAGAAATCGCCCGCAGAATCGCACTATCATGGAAAAAGTACTGGATGCATAAAAACGTTTTTAAAAGCAAACTACCTACATACCTAAAAAAGAAATTGATGGATAACACCATCCTGCCATCGCTTCTATACGGATGCCAATGCTGGGCCCTTACAAAAAATCTGGTGACAAAAATCGCAATTTTTCAAAGAGCCACAGAAAGGTCCATGCTAGGTATAAAGCTAAGAGATAGAGTTCGGAACGATGACATACGGAAAAAGACAAAGATAACAGATGCTGTGAGTATGCTGTGCAAACTAAAGTGGAAGTGGGCTGGACACATTGCGCGGGTGACAGATGGACGCTGGAGCGAGCGGATCCTACACTGGAACCCCATGGAAGACTGCAGATCGAGAGGGCGGCCGAGGAGGAGGTGGAGAGACGACCTCATTGAGGCAGCGGGTGGCGCGTGGTCGAGACTGGCGCAGGACCGAAGCAACTGGCACAGCATGGAGGAGGCCTACGCCCAACTTTGGGTGCCCAACAAAAATGATAATTTAATTTAATTTAGTATAAGTTTAAGATAATTAAAATAAATAAAATAACTTAGAAACCAATGTTTAGTAAGAATTGGGAATAAATGGCTTTATTTATTTATTTATTTATTTATTTACACATAGTAATTAATCCACTTTAAACGGTTTAAATCGCGCATATTTATCATTATTTTGTCCCGACGTTTTAAACACTTTGCAGTAATCGTGGTCAAGGGTAACTAAAAAAAATATGATAAATATACGTGATTTAAACCGTTTAAAGTTGTTTAATTACTATGTGGTATAACTGTATTGGTAGTACTAAGATACTATCTTATTCATATGTCATCATATACGAGTACGTAGAATGAAGTAAATATACTTATACTATATATATACTTATTACCTAAAGCCAAGTAAAAAAAGGCAGTGCAATGCATACCTTTTATTTTAGCTGATTTTTACGTGCGCTCCGTAACCACCGGGCAAAACGGAGCACTTATCTGTCATCTGTCTATCCGTCCGTTTTAATGTCAAACAAATCTTGAGCTCGTAAACGGGATATAGGTGACAAAGCGCTCGTATCGTGGCTAGCTTAGACATTATTTACAGATCAACTAAGTAATTCAACGTCAGCTGCGTCATGACTTGGATGGGTGACCGCTAGTGGCATTACAACTAAGCGCTTCCGTACATCAAATGGCACATAAAACCATTGATCTCGGTTGTTGTCTTAGGATTGCAGTCGTTATAGAAAGGTGGTAGGGCAATGCCTGCACGGCCAGCTACCACCTTCTGTCACCAAGAACCAAGCAGTGTGTTCCGGCAGCACTCCTTAACCCTAGTGATACTATATCCTAACATACCCTAGATATAATCCTAGTGTCCATGATGGGTTGCTTTTCTGGGCTATAATTACTATGAAATTATGAATACTTATTTCAATAACTTTTTATGTTTGATAAATTGTGTGTGTTCCATTATTTGTGGAAAGAAGAGTCTGTATTTACTGCATGACAGCTTTGTATGGTACCGTAAGGCCTACTGTTACTGTTACGCTGTGGCCTCAAAATATTTTTTATTCCATCAGCATGTTCTAATTTATGAAAAGTCTTTCATTTGTTCTGGTGTCCATCCAGGGTAAGAAATATAATTTTCCTAGATCTACGAAAAAATATGGTAGATACTTAATATTTACATACATTACGTATTACTTACTATATTCAGCATACTAAACTTTTCTGAGGGAATAATAGGAAAAAAAATGGAATCTAGGTAATAAAATTACAAGCAGAATGCATTAAGCATATTGTAAATAAACTTAGAAGTAAATACGTAAATAATAAAAAAAAAAAAAAAAAACTTTGCTTAGGATTTGAACCTTGCACCTTCAGTTTTCTGGTCCGACCTTAGAAGAAATGAGCTACTCAAACAATATGTTATCGATGAAAATGACAGACCTATGTAACATTTGTGATTGTGTTTCCTGGATCAAAATGTGGCAACGTAAAAACTAAAGAATTGTCAACGTAGGTTAACTACGAAATCAAGGTAAAAATGTACAAGATTTACATTAAAGAATTGAAAAGTCGTTAGATCACTAAATTATATGTAAATACGTATAAAATTTTAATAAAAAAAAAAATAGTAGACAAAAAATGAATATATCAGATTCGAACTCCGCTCTTCCAGATTCTGGTCTGGCCTTTCTAAGATTGCGCCACTTAGACATAGCGATTGAAGTCGAAAATAAGAGATATTTACAGACTTTTGTGCCATACTGTCAGAAAAATTTGTAAATTTATGTAAAAGTTCATAATATTATGAAAAATTCAGAATAACGCTCATAATGACTTTAGGTAGCTCAAGTAGTGCCTACGTCTTATAAAATCTTGCATGTTTATTTTATTGTGATAGTGTCACAGTAATATGATGAATTAATTTAAATTAGAAAATTACATTCATGATAGTAAACATAACTGGAGGAAAAACTATAGATGCCTGCCTTATTATGTCCAAGATGCGTTTTTGGCGATTTGGATAAATATTTTTTGTACCTAAAAAGCGTTTATTTGTAATTTTACCCATATTTTTATTTAATCGAGATCGCTGAGAAAAGCGACACAGGTCCAACGCTCAACGCGGCTGGCCGCGGATTGAACGATAATGATAGCGCTATACGTGGATCGCTGGAGAAAATAGTGCGGCATGATGTTGACGCTTCTCGGAATGAAAGGGTGTATGCGACATTTTAGAAACAGACTTATTACACATTAACCATGCATTTTTTGTAAAAAATTAAATAACAAATTTTATTGCAATTAAAGACTCAATATTTTAGAACATAAATCATATCTTAATACATTAAAATCTAGCGGAAAAAGTAGAAAACCTTTATTTTCAGAGGGGTTTTTGTCAATTTTTTGTATCGAGCCAATTATTAGGAAACATGTTTTGAGATCTATGAGCACACTACCTATATCCTTGAGTATTGTGTATATAAATTGTAGTACCATGCGGTATCTGGTTTATGAGATTTTCTACATATTGTTAGCATTATTTCTTATATACTGGGCCTTAAGTATCTTCTAATTTCTCGCACGCATTGGGAAATCGGTCCCGCTAAACCCGGCAACAGCGTAACTGATAGTCCTGTTGTGTAACATTCCAGAGTCGAAGCGTCCGTCCCGCTGCTCCCGCGCGATGTTCTCCCCGGGCCCCACGCGCCCCCCCTTCCGCATCCCCGAGTTCCGCTGGTCCTACATACACCAGCGGCTTCTCTCAGACGTGCTCTTCTCGCTCGAGACTGACATACAGGTAACTCTTACTTCCGCATCCCCGAGTTCCGCTGGTCCTACATACACCAGCGGCTTCTCTCAGACGTGCTCTTCTCGCTCGAGACTGACATACAGGTAACTCTTACTTCCGCATCCCCGAGTTCCGCTGGTCCTACATACACCAGCGGCTTCTCTCAGACGTGCTCTTCTCGCTCGAGACTGACATACAGGTAACTCTTACTTCCGCATCCCCGAGTTCCGCTGGTCCTACATACACCAGCGGCTTCTCTCAGACGTGCTCTTCTCGCTCGAGACTGACATACAGGTAACTCTTACTTCCGCATCCCCGAGTTCCGCTGGTCCTACATACACCAGCGGCTTCTCTCAGACGTGCTCTTCTCGCTCGAGACTGACATACAGGTAACTCTTACTTCCGCATCCCCGAGTTCCGCTGGTCCTACATACACCAGCGGCTTCTCTCAGACGTGCTCTTCTCGCTCGAGACTGACATACAGGTAACTCTTACACACAAATACAGGTAAAACATCAATACCTACCGTATTGATGCGGTCGAAGGTGTTAACAGGCTTAGCCTAGAAATCTCTTCTATTATTATTGTACTAAGGTACAAGTTTTATATGGGTCGAATTCGAATGTAGTATGAAGATAGTAAGCAGGATTAAACTACAATAGGAACCGGCTATCGAAGACTGCTGCCAAAACGCACCGTTATGTGTTTGTTGGTAGAAGTTCTACTTGAACATAGTAGTTAGTCAGACGGGCAATCGCAAAATCAAAATTTCTTCAAATCGTATCCCTCCGTTTTGAAGATACTCCCCTTGCCCTTCAACTAGCATTGGAGTACGTGGCGTCGATATATCGAGTTTCGTTCAATTTCGCTGACACTTGGAAGATAATTTAGCCAAATTAGCCTCTACAAAGCTTGGTGTGCTTGGAAAGGCGAGTCGGTACTTCACGTCGGCCCATCGCCTGCAACTTTATAAGGCTCAGGTTCGGCCTCACATGGAGTACTGCTCTCATCTCTGGGCGGGAGCTCCCCAATACCAGCTTCTTCCATTTGACCGCATACAACGCAGAGCAACTCGAATCGTTGACGATCAGGTTCTCTCTGACCGTCACCACCCTTTGGCACTACGTAGAAATGTTTCATCACTCCGCATCTATCACGGGGAGTGTTCTGAGGAACTGTTCGATTTACTACCTGCAGTTCAATTTCGCCATCGGACGTCCCGACAAAGCATGATGTTTCATCAATTTCATGTCGACATCTGGAAGTCCACAACTTTGCGATTTTCACGGCATGTTCTACCTCGCACTGCCACAATATGGAACCAGCTGCCAGGTACAGTATTTCCGAACGGATACGACTTAGTGGCCTTCAAGATGAGAGCATATTTCCTCCTCAAAGGCCGGCAACGCATCCTCGATACCTCTGGTGTTGCGGATGTTGGTGGGCGATGGTGATCACTTACCACCAGGTGAGCCGCCAGCTCATTTGCCCACCTATCCCATAAAAAAAATGCTTTACCACCATACAAAATGACTATGTCATCCATCATTTATTGGAGGATTATACCGTTTTACAGAAGCCGATCCAAAAGGTGCTTTTACGCCGGAGCTGTGTTTTACTTACTTTTCTTCCAAATATCCAGGTGTGGCGCAGTCACTCTACCAAGTCAGTGATAGACTTCGTGAACTGCAGTGAGAATGCAATCTTCGTGGTGAACACTGTTCACCTCATCAGCCAACTGGCAGACAACCTGATCATAGCTTGTGGAGGTCTACTGCCGCTGCTAGCGTCTGCCACTTCGCCCAATGTGAGTACCAACGGAAACTATTTTAATGGTGAAGTTGAAGAAAATAACACCTTAATCTACCAATACAAATTTATTCGTAGTGGAAATTATTTTAATAAAATATATTTCAATATATTTGGATAAAATATATTTAATTTCCCTCGTGGGGTGCCGGGTTAGAATAACAGCCTCCCCATTTCTACTTGTGGGTGTCGTAAGAGGTGGCTAAAGGTAAAATTCCGGAAGCAGCGCCTTTTAAAGATCTTAAACTGCGATCCCCAAGACGCCTGCCAAGCGTGGGGATTATGGCAAACCCCGCCTTAATTGGGGAGGATGTGTTCAGCAGTTGACAATCTGGCTGATACAGTACCTACAGTATATGTCATTTTCCATACGAATAATTATTTGTAGCATTTTCCAAAAACTGCTTCTACATTTTGTAACAAAACTGCTTCTACATTTTGTAACGATAAATTTAAATATCTAAAACAGCTAATCTCGTAATAATAGTAAAAAATACTATTGCCTCCGTGTCTACTTAATTATCAAATCAATCGATCCACCAATCAAATCATTTCATTGCTCAAGCAAAGCTAGTCAGCACTGATGATGTATGAAACTACACGGCAAATATTTTTTCAATATACGTAAATTTAAGTAAACAGCTACTTTCTAAAAAAAATATATGAAATCAGACATGTTGTATATGTATACCTACCTACCTACGTGTATGAGTGTGGCTGCGACCACCACAAGCCATCTTGTTTCTAATAAGTGAATAAAGACAGTGCGACTCTAGCCTCCGTGTGTTTTGTTTGTCCCATTTCATATACACAATACATTTATAAAAATACAACAAGACATTTATAAAAAAATCAAGCATAAAACTTACGTTTCGATCGGGTAAAAAATGTTGTACTCCATAAATGTGATATTTAATTGCGAGGTCCTAGCATGAGATATAGCTTGAAATCATATTAACATGTAGAATAATGTTTTACTGTATCAGCCGGATTGTCCACTGCTGAACCCCTCCCCCTCCCCCTTTAAGGGGGGTTTTGCCATAATCCCCACGCTTGGCAGACGTCTTGAGGATCGGTAGTATAAGATAACAGTCCCTCAGAAGGCGCTGCTGCCCGACTTCCGGTATTTTTCCCTTAGTCCCCTCTTACGACACCCACGGGGAGAGATGAGGAGGTGACATTCTATCCCGGTACCCCACGGGGAATATTTTACATTATTGTGATATGGCAATCACAAATTACAAAACAACGACAAATTAGAACTGCTGTTGGTGAATCACCAATCACATACCATGAATATGTTATCAAACGACGTACATTTTAATCGAATAGCAGAATTTCAAGTACAAGCAATACATACTTCCCTAAATAAAAATGATAATGTATTATTGACTGTCCTTTATTGTTAATTTTGACAGAAACTAGTGGGGCTCAAATCTATTGTGATCTGTGCAACCAAGCGAAAACATTGTTGCTATGGGACTATCACTATCCTACCAGAGCAACATAAGTTAAGAGGATATTGATCTACCACGCACATTGTCCCAAAATAGATCCTTACCTATTCGTGACTTCAAAGAATCATATAAAAAACCCATTGAATGTATTACTTAGGGGTGATTTATTGTTCCCTTTACTCACAATGGTGTTAGTAGAGTAGAGATATTCAGTCCGTTTCAATAAGAAACATTAACTAGTTTGATTTACATAATTGAGTTACATAATAATATGTTGTAGTACCTCGTGTCGTATCGCACCGAGAATGAAATACTTAGATAATAAAAACATCGTGCTTTGTAAGACAACAAAGTAAAACTTCGTTTCTTTTACTTTTTTAATTAAATATATTTGTTTTGTCCCCATTGATTTAGACGGTTTGATAGAAAAAAGACGAAATCAAACTATGGCGTATTTTAATCATTTACATTTAATCATGAACATAATCCTAATTCCAGAATGAACTAGATGTAATCGAGCCTACTCAAGGCATGCCAGTGGAGGTTGCCGTTACTTTCCTCCAACGATTGGTCAGCATGGCTGACGTACTCATCTTCGCAAGTGCACTCAACTTTGCCGAGTTGGAAGCTGAGAAGAATATGTCCAGTGGTGGAATACTCCGCCAGTGCCTCAGATTGGTAAGTAGTTAATGCAATAGGATCAAAAGTCTGCTACGCTGTTTGGTCCTTCGAGCCGGATTTCGTGTTTGTTTAATATGGTTTTAGTTTTCTTGCAAACGTTACTTCTTTTGTCTTGGACGGATGAGTTTCCACGATCCCTAGTCTCGTGAATGGCTATTAAAGATTGAATAATAGTCTCTGCGTCGAACATTGGCGTTAATTGTATATGTTATTTAATATGTCGTGAAAATCCGTGCAAACGCAAATCATGGTAACCTGTCTCAAGGACATCTGTAAATATATTGCAAGTTTTTGTGACTATATCTTATATAGCAAACAGCATAGCAGACTTTATAGGGTGGTCAGGCATATTTTTATTAGTTATCTTCTGTTTGATAAATAGGAATTACCTATAAAGATAAGACTGTTATAGTTATTTTAAAGCATTGTTTTTCTAAAGATTGGTAAATGCATAGAAGCAGAATTGACAGAGTACATAGTCAACAATTATAGTAAACTACGTAGCATCATATAACTTAGAGTAAGTTATACTCTATCTAGTGAATGTATTTATTTACTGTTCATCTTTACTATAGTTTAGTTATACTCCTTTAGGGTACCAAACTTTTTATTATTTGACTAATATTTTTAGTTTAGTTCTCCCATATTTAAAATTTTTACTTGTGATCTGTACAACTTTTGAGTAGATTAAAATTTAAATAAAGAATCAGCATTGAACTCTTGAAGTGCAAGAATAACTTGATTTTAACCCAATATACTAAAGAATTTATTAATTTTACCGTGTTCTTTATTTTTATCACAGCCAAAAATTTATGACTTACTTAATTTATTTTACGTAAACAATACTAGCTTATCTTTATTGGATTTATCTTGACGCTCCTTCCGAACAGTTTTACTTGCACATTGTTTTGTGTATTATATTTTATACCAACCTGCTGTCCCTTTCACGCGCCACGGGTTTGCCATACTGTTGTTTTTTTACCACTTTATTCATTTATCTGAGCATTTACCTAAGTTACCCTCGAGAACCTAAAATCCATCTTACCCCAACCCTTTCTGTTATATTTTTTTAAGTTCCCCAAAACTTTCTAGTTGTTAGTTTGTTTAAGAGTTTGGTACCCACCTATTAGCGGTAGCCTAGGTAGCCTAGCCCTAGCCCGTATAGCCCTAGTGCTAGTCTGTAGCGGCGCGTGCGTGTGTGCGTAGGTGTGCACGTGTGCGGTGCGCAACTGCCTCGAGTGCAAGGAGCGGCAGCGGTACGCGGCTCGCCCCGCGCGCCCGCCCTCCTCGCCGCCCGCCAAGGTATGTTATACATATTACCCCCAGTGACAGCCCTCCAACATAAGGCTTTACACTAATACCTATAGTGCACTCTGCCTATAACCCAAAATGAAATTGAAATGCAGTGTTTATTTCAATTTGTACTTAAATAGATGTTCAAAATATCTCATCTAACCCCAAGCTGTAGGGTTCTAGACTGATGCCAATAATTCATAGTCTCTTAAAATAATTGAAGTAAACTTCACTTTAAAGGTAATAAAATTAATAATAATTTTTATTTCCATACAAACACAAAAGCATGTCTTGATAAATATTCCTAAACTGTAGTAATAGCATCGAAGAAAAGAAACAAAATTAGAACTGGTCATTACTGCCCAATAATACAATACATATTAAGATAAAAACTACACATATTTAACTTTTTAAATACTTTTATTATTTAAAATACTAAATAAAATACTAAACGGAGGAATTGGAAAGTAAATAACATATCGTCCTACCTAACATATCTTCAAGTACAAGCTTTGCAATACCTACCTTAAACAAAAATTATATTGTTGTATCTTCTACAATCCCTTTATCGTTAATTTTGACAAAAACTTTACGGGTTCAAATTTCGATTGTCCTCTGTGCAACCAAGCGGAAACTTTGTTGCTATGTGACTATCACCATCGTACCAAGGCATCATAACTTAATAGGAGAATTATTTACCTTGCTCATTGTCCCAAAATAGATCCCCTATTCGTGACTTCAAAGAATCAAATAAAAACACCCATTGGATTTGCTACTTAGGGGAGATCTATTATTTCCTTTACCCAAAATGCTGTTAGTAGCCTAGAGATGTTTAGTTGCATTCGTTCATTATAACTATTTTGATGTACCAAAGTTACATAATATTATTTATTATGTTGAAGAATCTCAAAACTACCTAAAATTAAATATCTAATCAAAAACTCGTGTTTTGTAAGAGAATAAAATAAAAAAAGTTTTTCGGTCCCAAAGAGATGTCCCTCCGGACACTTGTTACTATGGAAACCTTCAATGAAACCAGGGTAACATAAGTTTATCGGAGATCTTTGAAATCACGATTTCCGACTAACTTACACCCTGCACAATGCCCATGTTAATGGAATACGAAATTACTTTTGGGATCCACTCAAGCGGAAACCTTGTTGCTAACAAACCCTTATAATATACTAAGGCAACATAAAAGTGCAAGAGAATATTTTGCCATTCCAATAAAATATTTGGCTCCCCTTGTTTCACCGGTTCAACTGCAAAGTTGTATCTCTTCCTTTCTTCTCTCGGTCATTGACACGTAACGCCCCTTTGTGTATGTGAATAGAATGACCCTTTCTTGCAGAGGCACAAAAAATACAGTTGTGTTTTTTGTTATTCTGTGTTGTAACCAATGAGAGTCACGGGTTAAAATTCCACATGACGCATGCTATGAACACCCTTTACGAACCTCTAATGTTTTATGAAAGCCTGGTACTTTATTTTATACTAATTATTCATTTTCCCTTTGAAATTAATATGATTTAAAATGTCAGTCCCATCACGAGAAAAACTTAAATTGAGATAACTTTAGATTTATGAAAACCTAGTATTTTTTTATGACATTGATAGCGAAGCTTCCACTTGCACCGCTACAAAAATAAAGAAAATGAATTTAAAAAAATAAACAGAGCTCACACACACGCTAAGTATATATTCTAGATTTCTCAATTAATTTAAGCATGCCAATATACCTTTCTAACACCACACTTCTAATAAAACATTGTTATACAACACAATTTGAGCATGAACCCTTTCGTTTTAATTTTTAATTAGCCCTTTTCTGCATTACATTACACTTCCTAGTCATCTTATGCATGCCTGGTATACATAAAAATATTCAAGAACAAACATGAATATTTTTTAACACCTACTAATAACTAAGAGCTCCAATTCAGTTGGATTGGTGTTATTGGAATGAATTATGTACTTAAATATTGTAAATTAAACCGACAAAAACACTCACGTTGAGGATGTACTAACTGTAATGTTAATAAAATATGTTTCTTATTAATTTCTTTGTGTGCAGAGTGTGGTGGCAAGCTTAGCAGATGCGTCCAGTCCGGTGAAGGACCCTGAAAGGCTTCTGCAAGACATGGACGTCAACAGATTGAGAGCAGTCATTTATCGAGATGTTGTAAGTAATCCTGTCATTATGGTTTATCATTTTTTTCCAGTTTCACATCTATTGTGTTGATAGTTCAGATCAAAACGAATCAATTTGGTCCAGTCAAACAGGCTGAATGTTGCTGAGTTTTCGAGTTAAGCATTTCAAAAAGGGTATTAATTCGTGGTCTGCTTCTGGGGCTGCTGTTCAGAATACTTCTACAAGCGAAGAAAATTGAAGAGAAAGATATGCAGGGCTTCACATTATCAAGGGACGTATTAGTAAATATGTAAAGAAAACTCTCCTAGTAAAGCGTTAGTTTTAAATTCTTCTCACTTAACCATGCATGGTTTATGATACTCCATTGTAAGCGGAACTCCAACTAGCTTGTGAGACATGAAGTTGAAGGTTCTTACTTATGATTGCTGGTTGAAAACGTGTTTCACAAGTCCATATATCAATAGATAGTTTGCATTAGAGTAAGGTACAGCTTCTCATAGCGATTGTGTGTCTTAACAGTTATGCGCTCCTGGTATGGCGTTGTTTAAATATTCTCTTAGTAAACCACGTTTGATTTTTAATACGCCTCAAACGGACTTGCCTAGGTTAGAAAATGTATGACAGAAGGGTTTATTATAGTGGCTAGTTAAGTACGTGTTTCACATGTCGAGGGCTCGCTAGTTAACTTGCAAGAGACGAACAACTTGTCATTGCGGCCTCTCATAAACTATGCGCTCCAAGTAAAGCGTTAGTTTCAATTTCTTCTTACTAAACCATGGTTTATGATAAACCATCGTAATGTGAACTCTAACTAGCTTGTAAGACATATGGTGAAGGTTCTTACTTATGGTGGCTGGTTAAAAACGTGTTTCACAAGTACATCGAGGGCTCGATGGATAGATAGTTTACATTCGAGTAAAGGTGCGTTCGTTTTGGCTCGATTGCGTTTGTAGCAGTTTCAAAAGTGGCATTTGTGTATTAGCTTTCGAATAGAAGCTTTTGCTATTTTTGACCACCAATTACTTCATGCTATCCGAACGGCTTAAAACATACTTTGACAACCGACAATATTTTAACAATTTTGCACGGTACGAAACATGGAATCAATCTCTAAAATTAACAAAACAAGTAGGTATCTACTACATAATATATAAATACTATATAACTTCAAGTTCTTTTTTTGAAAAACAAGTGAAACTCTTCAATCGCGCCATATAAAACTGTCAAACTAGCAGTTCTCAAAAAACGATCACAACGATCCCACGGTAAGACATGGGTCAAAAATATCACTTTTCTCTGTCATTTGTAGCGTTTTCAAAGCTATCCGAACGGTGAGCGAACACGATATTTTTGCTCACCAAGTCCCAAATCGAACGGCCCGTGTGATCATATTTAGCGTTTGTGAGTGTTATTTTTGGAACTGATAGGCTATACGAACGCCCCATAAGGGACAATTTCCTAGTGCGATACTGTCTCTCTTAAGTTATGCGCTCCCAGTAAGGCATTATTTAAATTTCCACTTCCTAAACCACAATTGATTTTTAATACGTCTCAAACGGAGCTTGCCTAGGTTAGAAAATGTATGACAGAAGGGTTTTTTATAGTGGCTAGTTAAGTACGTGTTTCACATGTCGAGGTATCGCTAGTTAACTTGCAAGTATCTAACAACTTGTCATTGCGGCCTGTGATGTATTGTTTTGAGGATAATTGTAATCAATTGATTGAGCCCACCTTTTTTAACATGTTAGATGCGCTCTGAATTGACAACTCAGATCCAACCTTGGTGGCAGACATGGCCTTGATATTTCACATACCTTGTACCTACCTACCTAGAATCATCAATATTGAAAATGCCTATCACAGGAACATAGAAAATTTTGACGCATGCTTTCTATTTATAGTATAGTGTAAGTTAAGATCAATTTAAATACATCACGATTAGTCTTGAAACCTCCCAATCGGTTGTTAAATGATACGTAAGATTATGACGGAATGATCTAACTAGTATTATCTAAGTAGTAGTTAAAGCACAGGCTCTCATTACAAAACGGTTTAAAATAAATCGTGATTTAGTAAATAGAAAATTTAATAACGCTATTCTGGGAGCACATTATCTATTAAATAAAAAAATGAAAAAGGCTGCAAATCTGATATGTGAAACAAAGTTATAGCCGGCTAATAAAAAAATGAAAAAGGCTGCAAATCTGATATGTGAAACAAAGTTATAGCCGGCTAATAAACATATTATTAGCCGGCTATAACTTTGTTTCACATATCAGATTTGCAGCCTTTTTCATTTTTTTATTTAATAGATAATGTGCTCCCAGAATAGCGTTATTAAATTTTCTATTTACTAAATCACGATTTATTTTAAACCGTTTTGTAATGAGAGCCTGTGCTTTAACTACATTGTGAGGTAAATAGGTGTCGGGTTAAAAATTGTTTCACAACTCCTTCCATCGATACATAATTAACATTTGAGTGAGGAACAGCTTCTTATTGCAAATCCATCTTATCAGTTTTGCGCTCCCAGTAATGCGTTATTTAAATTTGTTTTAACTTAACCGCGATTAACATTAAAACATTATAAACGAAGCTTAGAAAATGTATGAGAGAAGGATTTTATTTATAGTGGCAGGTTAGATACATGTTTCACATGTCGAGGGATCGCTAGTTAACTTCCAAGTAACTAACTAGTTGTCATTGCGGTCTCTGATATATTAGGTCCTTACATATGAAATTGGCGTTTTGTATGGGAGGAACAAAAAGTCGAATATTTTTTAATATAATATATTTAATTAATCAAAGTATGAACCATTATTTTCTATGCACTTTTGCCATCTCATAGGTAGTTCATTGATCCCTTTACTAAAAAAACCAGTCGGACGGGAATCAATAAAATCTTTGAAGGCGATTTGGACTGCCCCATCGGAGTTGAATTTTTTCCCTTGCAAGAAGTTATCCAAATTTCGAAAAAAATGGTAATCTGTTGGAGCAAGGACCGGGGAGTACGGAGGATGTCTTAGACTTTCCAATTGAAGCTCTTCTAATTTAGTAGCCGTCTGTAGCGCAGTGTGTGGTCTAGCGTTGTCGTGAAGCAGCAGTGGCGTGGAGCGATTGACCAGCCTAGGTTGTTTAGCCGCTAGCTTTTCCATCATGGTTTGCAATTCCTGACAATAGACATCAGCCGTAATAGTCTGGCCAGATTTGAAAAAACTGTAATGAACAATACCGGCACTAGTCCACCAAACGCTTACAAGTAACTTTTTTGGGGTTAATTTTCGCTTGGGGCAGGATTTGGCTGGCTGGCCAGGATCTAACCATTGCGCTGAGCGCTTCCGATTATCGTAAAGAACCCATTTTTCATCACAGGTAATGATTCGGTTTAAAATACCTTCATTATTGTGCCGGTTTAGTAATGTACCGCAGCAGTCGACGCGCGTTTGCCGGTTTGTTTCAGTAAATTCGTGAGGTACCCACCTTTCAAGCTTTTTAATCTTCCCAATTTGCTTCAAGTGAATTAAAACAGTTTTATCACTAACATTGCAGCCTGCAGCTAACTCGGACGTGGTTTGCGATGGATCCGCTTCCACAATAGCCTTCAACTCTTCATTATCAACTTGAGTCTCAGGCCGTCCACGGGGCTTGTTCTGCAGGTCGAAATTTTCAGAACGAAAACGTTGGAACCAAAAACGAACTGTGTTTTCTTTTGCAACACGACCGCCATACACATCATTCACCCTTCGAGTTGTTTCCGCAGCACTAGTGCCACGGCGGAACTCGTACTCGTAAATAATGCGATATTTAAGGTTTTCCATTTTGTAAAATGAGTGACGCAAACAGAAAAAAACAGAAGAAAAAAAACAAATGAATGACGATCATCGAAGCACAAATATATGAGTCTATAGCTGTACAAATTTGAATTTGGAATTCCTTACCAAAGAGGAGAAATTCGTGATTAAAGTGGCCAGTACGAAAAACGCCAATTTCATATGTAAGGACCTAATATTATGGGCTCCTTGGAAAGCGTTAGTTTTAAATTTCACTTAACCATGGTTTATGATAAACCATTGTAAGGGGAACTTCAACTAGCTTGTGAGACATGTGGTTGACGGTACTTACTTATGATTGCTGGTAAAAAAGTGTCTCATAAGTCCATCTATCTGTCGATAGATAGTTTGCATTCGAGTGAGGTACAGCTTCTCATAGCGATTAATGTTATTAACAGTTATGCGCTCCCAGTATGTCGTTATTTAAGTATTCTCTTACAAAACCACGATTAATGTTAAACCATTTCAAACGGAGCGTTTCTCATACGTGTAAAGCGTTAGTTTTAATTTCTTCTTACTAAACCATGGTTTATGTTATGAGAAACCATCGTAATGAGAACTCTAACTAGCTTGTGAGACATATGGTGAAGGTTCTTACTTATGGTGGCTCTTTAAAAGCGTGTTTCACAAGTCCATCGAGGGATCGATGGATAGAACTTTCCATTCGAGTAAGGGACAATTTTCTAGTGCGATACTGTGTCTCTTAAGTTATGCGCTCCCAGTATGGCATTATTTAAATTTCCACTTACTAAACCCCAATTGAATTTTTAATACGTCTCAAACGGACTTTGCCTTGGTTTACAAATGTATGAAAGAAGGGTTTTATTTATAGTGGCAGGTTAGATACTTGTTTCACATGCAGAGGGATCGTTAGTTAACGTGCAAGTAACGAACTAGTTGTCATTGCGGCCTCTGATGTATTATGGGCTCCTAGTAAAGCGTTAGTTTAAAATTCTTATCACTACACCATGGTTTATGTAAAACTATTGTAAGTGGAACTCCAACTAGCTTGTGAGTCATGTGGGTGAAGGTTCTAACTTATGGTGGCTGGTTAAAAACGTGTTGCACAAGTCCATCTATCGATCGATAGATAGTTTGCATTCGAGTGAGGAACAGCTTCTCATAGCGATTCTATGTCTTAACAGTTATGCGCTCCCAGTAAGGCGTTATTTAAATTTTCTCTTACTAAACCACGATTAATGTTAAACCATCTTAAACGGAGCTTTCCTTGCTTAGTAAATATATGAGATAAGGTTTTTGGTTACAGTGGATGGTTAAATACGTGTTTCACATGCCGAGCGATCGCTAGTTAACTTGCAAGTGACGAACAATTTGTTATTGCGGCCTCTCATAAACGATGCGCTCCCAGTAAAGCGTTAGTTAAATTTGCTGTGTCTATACCACAATTTATTTAAAACCATCTGAAACGGAGCTTCTCCTGGCTAATGAAATATATGAGAGTAGGTTTTTATTTATATTGGCTGGTTAAATATCATATCAAAGTGATTCTGTGTCTTAACAGTTATGCGCTCCCAGTAAGGCGTTATTTGAATGTTCTCTTACTAAACCACGATTAATGTTAAACCATCTCAAACGGAGCTTTCCTCGCTTATAAAATATATGCGATAAGGTTTTTATTTACAGTGGCTGGTTTAATACTTGTTTCACATCTCAAGCAATCGCTAGTTAACTTGCAAGTGACGAACAATTTGTTATTGCGGCCTCTCATAAACTATGCGCTCCTAGTAAAGCGGTAGTTTTATTTTCTTCTTAATAAACCATGGTTTATGATAAACCATCGTAATGGGAACTTTAACTAGCCTGTGAGACATATGGGTGAAGGTTCTTACTTATGGTGGCTGGTTAAAAACGTGTTTCACAAGTCCACCGAGGGATCGATGGATAGATAGTTAACATTCGAGTAAGGGACGATTTCGTAGTGCGATACTGTCTCTCTTAAGTTATGCGCTCCCAGTAAGGCATTAGTTAAATTTGCTGTAACTAAACCACGATTTATTATACTACCATCTGAAACGGAGCTTTTCCTGGCTAAGGAAATATATATGAGAAGGTTTTTATTTTTATTGGCCGGTTAAATACGTGTTTCACATGCCGAGCGATCGCTAGTTAACTTGCAAGTGACGAACAATTTGTTATTGCGGCCTCTCATAAACTATGCGCTCCCAGTAAAGCGTTAGTTTTAATTTCTTCTTACTAAACCATGGTTTGTGATAAACCATCGTAATGGAAACTTTAACTAGCTTCTCTTACTTAACCACGATTAATGTAAAATCATCTCAAACGGAGCTTTCCTCGCTTATAAAATATATGAGATAAGGTTTTTATTTACAGTGGCTGGTTCAATACTTGTTTCACATCTCAAGCAATCGCTAGTTAACTTGCAAGTGACGAACAATTTGTTATTACGGCCTCTCATACACTATGCGCTCCCAGTAAAGCGTTAGTTTTAATTTCTTCTTACTAAACCGAGCAGCGCAAGTACCGTAGTTATCGACCGCTAAATTTGACATTTAAAATCGTATAAATTCGAGAAAACGGGTTATATCGATGTTTTTTCGACGTTGCAAGTATGAAAACTACTTGAACGATCGGTAATTAAATTCGGTGTAAGTACATTCGTTAAAATTTTACGAATTTTAACGATAACTCTATCATGTCAAATGACGACTGAGATCGTCTATTTTGTAGATTTTAACTATGACTTGACAAAATTGTCAGGTTTAAAAAGAAGCTCGATATAACTGCGACGAAATTATAAATTGACTTTTTGGCTTCATTTTATTATTGAAATAAGAGCGGTGGGCTATTATAAATAGCCAAATGCTACAGAGAAGAGGTTGACAAACGGTAACATCAAACTTTCGGAGAGTGTTTCAGGAATCTATTCTGAATATCGAAAGAAATTGTACTCGCCCTCATGCAAGGCATTAAGAACGACATTAGAAGGACGTGATCTCACGGTCCTACCCGTCCACATTACAATAGCTAAATACCTTAGTAGGTATAGTATCTTTTAAATATAATTATTGTTTTGGCCTATGGTTAATTCCTGTAAATGAATTTTATAGGCAGGTACTTAACTAAGTACTTACTAAAACTATTGTCCGTAACTAAATTGTTGTTTTTTGCATGTTTTCACAAAAATTTCCTTTTAACATCTTTTTATTTTGTTATTTAGGACAAGAACAATAATAAATAAGTTTTCACTGGCACTTTTAATTGCGTTTGTTTATTCCTTCTACAGCGGACAGGATTTTGTTTAGATGATTTATTGGTTAACAAATATATTACCTAATGATTATCTCATGAAACATTTTTTACAAAAAAGATAACTGCAGTCAGCTATCATTACCATTATTTTAACTTCAACTCAATACTGAGAAATTTTATAATATATTTAAAATTTTCTGTTATTTGTTTTAATCATCAAAAACATGCTGTAACGTAATTTGATGTTGCATTTAAAAATACTTTGATTATAAATATTTTAAGGAAAACTGCGTTCCCCAGTGAATGTACGATTTTAATAATCTGTGCAAAAGCAGTCTAGTATCGATGTTGCCATTTCGTAATAATCGACATACTGTCCATAATTTTGAGTTATCGACAACAGTTTCATACTTGCAATAGGCGATACGATTCGCTAAATTTATCGATCATAGCGATTCGATAATTTAACGAGCCATACTACGGTTCTTGCACTGATGGTTTATGATAAACCATCGTAATGGGAACTTTAACTAGCTTGTGAGACATATGGGTGAAGGTTGTTACTTACGGTGCCTGGTTTAAAACGTGTTTCACAAGTCCATCGAGGGATCGATGTATAGATAGTGTACATTCGAGTAAGGGACAATTTCGTAGTGCGATACTGTCTCTCTTAGTTATGCGCTCCCAGTAAGGCATTTGATAAATTTGTTGTGACTAAACCACGATTGATTATAAAACCATCTGAAACTGAGCTTTTCTTGGGTAAGGAAATATATGAGAGAAGGTTTTTATTTACAGTGGCTGGTTAAATACGTGTTTCACATGTCAAGCGATCGCTAGTTAACTTGCAAGTGACGAACAATTTGTTATTGCGACCTCTCATAAACTATGCGCTCCTAGTAAAGCGTTGGTTAAAATTCTTCGTTGTCAACCACGGCTTATGTCAAACCATCATAATGAGAACTCTAAATAGTTTGTGAGACATGTGTGAAGGTTCTTTCTTATGGTAGGTGGTAAAATATGTGTGTAGTAAGTTTATCGATCGATAGATAATTAACATTCGAGTAGGGAATAGATTCTCATATCGATTCTGTCTCCTATCAGTTATGTTTTCCCAGTAAAGTGTTACTGTTAGTTTCTTCTTACTAAACCATGGTTTATGACAAACCATCGTAATGGGAACTTTAACTAGCTTGTTAGACATATGGGTGAAGGTTGTTACTTGTGGTGGCTGGTTAAAAACGTGTTTCACAAGTCTATCGAGGGATCGATGGATAGATAGTTAACATTCAAGTAAGGGACGATTTCGTAGTGCGTTACTATCTTAAGTTATGCGCTCCCAGTAAGGCATTAGTTAAATTTGCTGTAACTAAACCACGATTTATTATACAACCATCTGAAACGAAGCTTTTCCTGGCTAAGAAAATAAATATATGAGATAAGGTTTTTATTTACAGTGGCTGGTTCGATACTTGTTTCACATCTCAAGCAATCGCTAGTTAACTTGCAAGTGACGAACAATTAGTTATTGCGGCCTCTCATAAACTATGCGCTCCCAGTAAAGCGGTAGTTTTTTTTTTGGAACTTAATTTGATGTTTTATAAATACTTTGATTATAAATATTTTAAGGAAAACTACGTCCCCCAGTGAATGTACGATTTTAATAATCTGTGCAAAAGCAGTCTAGTATCGATGTTGCCATTTCGTAATATTCGACATCCTGTCCACAATTTCACAATCGTAAGCCGTCAAATATTGAGTTATCGACAACAGTTTCTTACTTGCAATGGGCGATACGATTCGCAAAATTTATCGATCATAGCGATTCGATAATTTAACGAGCCATACTACGGTTCTTGCTCTGATGGTTTATGATAAACCATCGTAATGGGAACTAACTAGCTTGTGAGACATATGGCTGAAGGTTGTTATGGTGCTGATTGCTTATGGTGGCTGGTTTAAAACGTGTTTCACAAGTCCATCGAGGGATCGATGGATAGATAGTGTACATTCGAGTAAGGGACAATTTCGCAGTGCGATACTGTCTCTCTTAAGTTATGCGCTCCCAGTAAGGCATTAGTTAAATTTGCTGTGTCTAAACCACAATTGATTATAAAACCGTCTGAAACTGAGCTTTTCCTGGCTAAGGAAATATATGAGAGAAGGTTTTCATTTACAGTGGCTGGTTAAATACCTGTTTTACATGCCGAGCGATCCCTAGTTAACTTGCAAGTGACGTATGAGTATGAGAGGCCGCAATAACAATTTGTTATTGCGGCCTCTCATAAACTATGCTCTCCCAGTAAAGCGTTGGTTAATATTCTTCGTTGTCAACCACGGCTTATGTTAAACCATCATAATGATATCTCTAAATAGTTTGTGAGACATGTGTGAAGTTTCTTTCTTACGGTAAGTGGTAAAAAATGTGTTTAGCAAGTTTATCGATCGTTAGATAGTCAAAATTTGAGTAGGAAATAGATTCTAATAGCGATTCTGTCTCTTATCAGTTATGTTTTCCCAGCAAAGCGTTACTTTTAGTTTCTTCTTACTAAACCATGGTTTATGATAAACCATCGTAATGGGAACTTTAACTATCTTGTGAGACATATGGGTGAAGGTTGTTACTTATGGTGGCTGGTTAAAAACGTGTTTCACAAGTCCTTCGAGGGATCGATGGATAGGCATTAGTTAAATATGCTGAAACTAAACCACGATTTATTATAAAACCATCTGAAACGGAGCTTTTCCTGGCTAAGGAAATATATGAGAGAAGGTTTTTATTTATATTGGCTGGTTAAATACGTGTTTCACATGCCGAGCGATCGCTAGTTAACTTGCAAGTGACGAACAACTTGTTAATGCGGGCTATCATATACCATGAGCTCCCAGTAAAGCGTTGGTTAATATTCTTCGTTGTCAACCACGGCTTATGTTAAACCGTCATAATGAGAACTTTAAATTTTTTTTTTTTTTGTTTGACTTGGGGACTTTAAATAGTTTGTAAGACATGTGTGAAGGTTTTTACTTATGGTAGGTGGTAAAATATGTGTGTAGCAAGTTTATCGATCGATAGATAATTAACATTCGAGTAGGGAATAGATTCTCATATCGATTCTGTCTCTTATCAGTTATGTTTTCCCAGTAAAGCGTTACTGTTAGTTTCTTCTTACTAAACCAAGGTTTATTTAAACCAACATAATGGAAACGCTAACTAGCTTGTGAGAAATTTGGGTAAAGGTTCTTACTTATAGTGGCTGGGTTAAAACGCGTTGAACAACTCCATCGATCGATCGATAAATAGTTTGTTACATTCGAGTGAAGTACAGCTTCTTACCACCACACTGTCGCTTATTAGTTATGCACTCCCAGTAAGGCGCTAGTTAAATTTGCTATTGATAAACCACGGTTTTATTAACCATATCAAACGGAGCTTTTCCTGGCTTAGGAAATATATGAGAGAAAGTTTTTATTTTTATTGGCTGGTTATATGTCTGTTTCACATATCGAGCGATCGCTAGTTAATTTGCAAGTGACAAACAACTTGTTGCGGCTTGTCATAACGATGTGCTTCCAGTAAAACGTTAGTCCTAATTTCTTCTTACTGAACTATGGTTTATGTTATAACATCGTATTGGGAACTCTTACTAGCCTGTGCCACATATAGGTGTTGGTTCTTACATATGATGGCGGATTAAAAATGTGTTTCACAAGTCCTTCGATCGATTGATAAATAAGTAGTTTACATTCGAGTAAATTACCATTTCTTAGTTCAATACTGTCTTTCTTAAGTCATGCGCTCCCAGTAAGGTGTTATTTTAATTTCTTCTTGCTAAACCACGATATACAAAATTACAAATTTACGAGAGAAAAAATTATAGTCATCGTAAATATGTGATTTTGTAATGTAATCCGCCGAGCTGGCGTTATTGCAAACATAACAAAATTAAACATTTCAAACGGAGCTTTTACTTGCTTAAAAAATGTTTGAGAGAAGGTTTTTATATATAGTGGCTTGTTAAATGCGTGTTTCACTTGTCGAGATCTCTAATTACTTGCAAGTGACGAACAACTTGTTATTGCGGCCTCTCATAAACTATGCGCTCCCAGTAAAGCGTTAGTTTTAATTTCTTCTTACTAAACCATGGTTTATGAAAAACCATCGTAATGAGAACTCTAACTAGCTTGTGAGACATATGGGTGAAGGTTGTTATTTATGGTGGCTAGTTAAAAACGTGTTTCACAAGTCCATTGAGGGATCGATGGATAGATAGTTTACATTCGAGTAAGGGACAATTTCGTAGTGCGATACTGCCTCTCTTAAGTTATGCGCTCCCAGTAAGACATTAGTTTGCTGTAACTTAACCACGATAATTTTTTTAACACGTCTCAAACGGAGCTTGCCTAGGTAAGAAAATGTATGGCAGAAGTGTTTATATAGCGGTTATTTAAGTACGTGTTTCCCGTGTCGAGAGATCGCTAGTTAACTTGCAAGTAACGAACAACCAACTTGTCATTGCCGCCTCCAATATATTATGGGCTCCTAGTGAAGCGTTAGTTTTAAATTCTTCTCACTAAACCATGTTTTATGTTAAACCATTGTAAGCGGAACTCCAACTAGCTTGTGAGACATGTGGATGATGTTTCTTACTTATGGTGGCTGGTTAAAAACGTGTTTCACAAGTCCATCTATCGATCGATAGATTGTTTGTAATCGAGTGTGGAACAGCTTCTCATAGCGATTCTGTGTCTTAACAGTTATGCGCTCCCAGTAAGGCGTTATTTAAATTTTCTCTTATTAAACCACGATTATTGTTAAACCATCTCAAACGGAGCTTTCCTTGCTTAGTAAATATATGAGATAAGGTTTTTGGTTACAGTGGATAGTTAAATACGTGTTTCACATGCCGAGCGATCGCTAGTTAACTTGCAAGTGACGAACAATTTGTTATTGCGGCCTCTCATAAACTATGCGCTCCTAGTAAAGCGGTAGTTTTAATTTCTTCGTACTAAACCATGGTTTATGATAAACCAGCGTAATGGAAACTTTAACTAGCTTGTGAGACATATGGGTGAAGGTTGTTACTTATGGTGGCTGGTTAAAAACGTGTTTCACAAGTCCTTCGAGGGATCGATGGATAGATAGATTACATTCAAGTAAGGGACAATTTCTTAGTGCGATACTGTCTCCCTTAAGTTATGCGCTCCCAGTAAGGCATTTGTTAAATTTGCTGTGACTAAACCACGATTGATTATAAAACCATCTGAAACGGAGCTTTTCCTGGGTAAGGAAATATATGAGAGAAGGTTTTTATTTATATTGGCTGGTTAAATACGTGTTTCACATGCCGAGCGATCGCTAGTTAACTTGCAAGTGACGAACAATTTGTTAATGGCGGGCTATCATATACCATGTGCTCCCAGTAAAGCGTTGTTTAATATTCTTCGTTATCAACCACAGCTTATGTTAAACCATCATAATGAGAACTCTAAATAGTTCGTGAGACATGTGTGAAGGTTCTTACTTATGGTAGGTGGTAAAATATGTGTTTAGCAAGTTTATCGATTGATAGATAGTTAACATTCGAGTAGGGAATAGATTCACATAGCGATTCTGTCGCTTATCAGTTATGTTTTCCCAGTAAAGCGTTACTATTAGTTTCTTCACTTAATGATCATGCGAGAGAGGAGTAGCTTATTAATAATTTTTAAGAGACATATTTCGTATTGGTTATGATGTGCTTCGAATAAATCGTCTGTTTAATTTGTTAAACTACAACAATGCGAGCTCTGCTTATGTTTTGACACTTTTTTTACGTATGACAAGGTTACAACTAAAGGTTAAACTACCCGCTGTCGGTAACGAGACTTAGCATTTCCGCCACCCAAATTTGTATAGTTTCGTTCACACGATTCTATAAATTCACCGGATCCCTGTTGTATGGGAACACGGAAAAATCTTTCCGGGTTTTGTTTATGTTCAAAAAACAAACGAGTTTACGCAAACTTTTTCAATCGCCTCGCCTTTGAGTTTAATATCGCAATCTTGTTAACGCAAATTTACTGTCGTCTTTCAGGAGGAAACGAAACAGGCCCAGTTCCTCTCCCTGGCCATCGTTTACTTCATATCGGTACTGATGGTGTCCAAATACCGCGACATCCTCGAACCCCCTGCGCACGCGCCGCCAGACTGCAGCCGACGCACACACCATTCACATGAACATCACGGTAGGTCGGGAAGACAAACAGGATATATATAAATCAAAGGGAGAGGTATCTTTTCTCTTTCTTTAGGCTAGCAGCTAGTGTCAAGAATTTAGATGACAAGAGTGAAACATAAGGAGAAAACTGTAACTCAATAATTGTACAGTAAAATTAATTAAGTTGAATAATGTAAACCTCAATATACTAGAACAAAATTTCAATTCAAGCCAAATCAGATCTTTAAATAAAATTCAAGTAAGCTCAAACCAAAACTATTTACAATAACTATTCTATCAATATGTGATTTCGAAATTCTATTAAATATTCTATATTAAACTACTAGGCACGCCTTTGGATTAAAACTTGTTCATAGAGCACAACATAATTTACCTAACTGTGATATCAATCAGTAGCTTTTTTTAAATCAGGTAATTGCATCTTGACGATTTCATAAAGATTAATTTCTGTTTTATCTTCTTATTAGGGATTTATATCTTCATCTAATTATTATTCATGTTATTCTATGTTTCTATATATTTTTTATTCAATGACATGAAACATACAACAATAATATATTACCTTGCAATGAGAATACGACACACTACTTCGAAATTTATAGCAGTGATATTAACCATATCATTCTTAATGTATGTTTTGATCTTGATTTGGTACTCTTTAGTATTATATAAATCATATTATTTCAAGTCTGTATCTATAAACATGTATTGTGTACATACTTAATTAACTCCATTTACTTATATATTTCCTAATAGTGTCTTGCACAATCTTGTTGAGCATTAGGCAAAGTTTATGTTGTAGCATTTATGTAATTGATATATTTCATTCTTTATCCATGAACAGTCTCTTCTGACAAACAGGTGTTCGCATTAATATTCATTTTTACTATATTGTTCTGTTGATTCCTAGAACTATCGAGTTTGTCTAGAACTATAACTATCGTGATCGCTATTTATTTGCTTCTTATTATATGCTTTATTGCACTTATTATAAGACATATATTTCTAATTGTATTAGTACTATTTATTCATATAATTGGAAAACTATCGCCATCCTCATTATCGTGTACAGGCGCAGTTGGAGTTGGATAATTAATGAAAACGTGTGGGTTTCTTAGAACTTAATATTTTTATAATACCTTTTTTAATACAGATAAATATAATATTGTAACTTTTTCTTTAAAAGCATTTAATAATTCGTTTGTGTCATGTCGATGATCAGGCAGTGTCAATAATGTGTCATATTCTGCGGAAATGTATACTTTTGACTTAACATTTGATGATGACTTATAATCTAGACTCTAGAGATACAATATGTTGCCGTGTGTTAAAAGTAAAATAACAGTTATAAATACCACTGCGCCAGTAGACAGAAGAATACTACTAGACTTGTATATCTGAAGTGTGTCGTTTCTCCTTTTTTTCACGCCGCTTGAATTACGCGTCACGATTTGGAAACACTGGTAAAATCGTCAACATCTATTACACTTGCGGCACTGCATTACTCTCACAAAACGATCGTTGGATTCCTTCCGTGTCGGACTTCGTAAACTGATCAATTTTACTGTTAAACATAATTTCTATACATTATCCTTTTCCTCTTTTATCTCCTGTTGAATCTTAATTTGTTTAATATTTGCTGTGTTGTCTTCTTGTTCTGTTTTCTTGCATTGCTTGCTGAAATTGCTTCCTCGAAATTACAATACATTTTATTATGTATCTTATATAATGGTAATGTATTGTGATTGAATTACATGTTTTCATTTGATATTATTTTGACCATATTGTCGTTATTGCATATCCTTTTTCAATATTGTACGTTTGTGGTACTTGTTTTTGATTTTGTTGTTCGCCTGGCTGTCTCTGGCTGTCACTTCCCAACCCAGGCTCCCGGCCCCTGTTCCCCCAGTGGTCTCATCACGTGTATCCCCAGTTCCTGCCCGGTGGGCACCCAGCTCACCGCCACCCTCACACGCACTGCAAGCTCGAATGCGGGCAACACGTTAACAATAACACGCACGCACACACACGCATCGCTAGTTACCACCGCGCTCACGCAGGTAACGCGGCCGTTCACAACGAATAGAGGCATTCGCATCGCATTGAATACGTTCTTTTATCATTTTCAAAACAGCTTAAGTTTGAAATATATGATCTGTATTTGGAGAGTTCAATATGTCAAACAAACGGTGGACTAACAGCTAAATAAGTAAGCCCGGATGGCTTATTAAGATTGTTATTGATATAACTATATTGTAGATCATACATATTATTATATTAAATTATACCAATAAAAAAGTGTCGGTCCTAAAAGGGTTCCTTGTGAAACACAGAATTTTAAGTCGAAACAGTTGAGTGCTTGTTGTGTTATTGATTGGTGATTTTCTTATTTTATAACATTTTGCTGCAAACCTGTAATTGTCGAGTGTCATTTGTATGTATATGCTTTAGCTATATTGGCAGGTTCACTCTATCAATGGCGTGAGTCTGAACCAAATACAGAAAAGAAATACCAAACTCACAAGTTAAATGTAAAGGAAGAGTAAACTAAATGATAAAAGCATATTGCTTTCATTATGCTTCGTGGCTATGAAAATATCTTATTGTCGTTTTTAATTTAGGAGGACCATTGTAAAATTATTTGATTAGGTTGGTTGATAGGTTGGTGATGCGAATTCCTTAATACTCTATGTGGTCGATGTTCGCGTGCACTGTTTTGTCTTGAACATTTTGTTATTGAAGTTCACTTTAACGGAAAGCATCCAACATACAAATAATAAAAAACAATAATTATACATTTAATATAATTCAATGTTAACAAGACAAGGTAGTGTAAGATATGCACCGCTAAGGCACAGCTTATCATTTAATTTTCTTATGATTGAGTTGCGAAATCATTTAACATAGAACTCAAAAATACATAAATAGACTGTATCAGATACTTCTTTGATTCCTTGTTGATTGTAGTGGTATTTTTACATGATTATGTTTAAGTACATGGTTTTCTACTAGATTTTTTATAGTATTAGTCCCTTTATAGTTCCTATAAATAAGAAAATTCTTCCTGCTTTTTGAAGCGAGCTTGGTCAATGTTGTCTATTTATGTCAATTAATACACCCAAATAAGCTGACCATTTTTTTTCTCTAATTTTCTATAGAACACAATGGCGATGATGTGGAATACGCGATGATAGTTGTTGATGAGAATAACTCTACTATCAATGATATGGATTCTCCATCTATGAAGGTAAGATTATCTGCTAACATTTTGATTTGGTGTAAGGTCTTTATGTATGGAAATCGCATGTAGTTCTTTAGGTTTTCTATATATTTTAGTAATTTTGAACTGGTATCTCCTAATGATAAACCGACATTTATTGCATTTATGCAATACTGAGAAGGTAAATGTGGCTTTTTATTTTAATACAATTATTTTTTAGATTACATTGATTAAGTAGTTAGATAACAAAATTATGAATGATTCCTAGCATGATTCTCATATTTTGTATCCAGTTGAGTACAAAATGACATCATATGCGTAGCATAGATTCTTACTAGAATTATTTATTTTATATTTAGGATTGTAACAATAGCTTTGAATGCATGTCAAGCGACTGTTTTCTATTCAACCCCCTATCATTACTTCAAATTCATACATTTTGTGTTTAGCAAATTAATTTGCTTATGTTCTCATTTATCAATGTCGCTGAAACATGAGGAATGTGATTGAACGATGTGGATTTCAATGTTATTTGTGAACGCTTTATTACATACCTCTTTGTTTTGCCTTGCAATAAAATAAATAAGGAGACGGAAGGCAAAGAAGAGATTGTCGCCAAAATAGAAACTACAACAGACGAACTCAAGCCCAATTCCGGGGAAAAACAAAAGACAAGCGACAATCCCGATCCGTCACCATCTTCGGAAAAAGAAGAACCACTATTCAAATCAAGTCTTCGAGTGAAAAAACAACAGAAAACTAAGGTTAGTTAAGAAGAATCTGTTGGGAAAACAATCGGAGTATTTCTGTCTCTATTAGATATTGCGTCTCCTTTAACTCTGGTGTTTTGGGTCCTTTTACTGTTGTTGTAGCTTTCATTAGAATGGGATGATCTAAGATTTATCTTATAAGAATTGAGAACACTTATATTTGTGCTCTTAAACATATTTTACTTTTGAGCAGCCTTGTGGTTAACTGTATCTTTTCCCATTTTAATGAATCAACTAACTGGTAATTTGTCTTTGCCCTTTTATTTTCTTTGAATAGGTATTTTTACATACTAAACGGTTCTTATTGTCCTGTTGTAAGCCTCCGACCTCAAGGTCAAAAACATTATCTGGAATTACGGTGTCAGTGGTCAATTTGGTTTGTAAACGAACATTTATAACACAAGTTTTAGTGTGTACACTACACATAAGTATGGCTGGTTTTGGAAACTCCAAATGCTTTTGAATTTGAACCAAATTATAAATATTAAAAAAATATCTCATCTAAGAATCCAATTCCAGCAATTCACAGCTTGACACAAAACAATACTGTGTGTAACATTCGTACACAGATTAGGCTAAGCAGCGCTCACAAAAGGTCAGGCTCGCAAACACACCAAGATGTAAGTAACTAATAAATCACAGCACTTAGCACACCACATATTTCACAATTATAAATCATATATAATATCAAGGTTTTCGGAAGTTTGTCTAAGTATTTCTCGAGATTGAAGTACTGTACTGCACTATCAAAATATTTATGGAGTACTTCGAATTAGTTGGCACTGGCATTAAAATTAGACGATTTCATGCCAGCATTGGTTTGTTATTTTCTAATCATTTATTTAACCGAGTCTCCGGCATGAGTATGTGCTTTTGCTTGCTTCTTCACTCTAATTCAATGCATGGGTATTGTTTCTTTCCATGTCAAATACACATTTCGTAGAATTCACTTTTGCTTTAGATAGAAATATTCTTTCCTAAAATTTCTAAAGGTAAGTTTTAAATTGTCTATTAACTTGGATTTTTCCATCTCTCAACATATTTTAAATATGTTAATTGTATAGTGTCAAACGAACACTCAGATTTCATTTTAAGAAGTCATGCTCTAATTATCTCGCTGAAATATATTTGCATTATATTTTTGTTACACACTATTTGAAATCTTGCTTACCTGTTAACAGAGCGTGGATTCGATTGAAGACGCCGGCTCTTTCCACTTGAACTCAAATGAGACCACAAACAATGATCCAGAAACATCAAGTGAAATCGCTTTGGATGACAATAAGCTTCCGGTTAGTACCATGATTACTATTCATTTGTTAGTTTATAAGAAAAATACAAAGGTTGTCAAACTTCTGCAACTAGTTTTTGACCTATGTCTTCATCTTCTATCCTCCAATACTGATCCACATGCTGGCCTATTTTTTTCCTACTGATCATTTATTAAAGGTTTAACCGCCATATATCTCTCATCACATGGACGACAAGAGTTCGAAGAAGTTGGCTAAAACTATACTATAATATAACCTATAATATGTAAGATGATAAGTGGATCTCAATGCGAACGACTAAAATACACTGGCGACAGATTTTTTACATTAGAGTGGTGTAGCAAAGCAGGCAAACATCACGAAGTTCCGTGTTATCATGATATGAAACTCAAACTGGCGGGTGGGTGGATTGGGCCCCCAACGTGTGTCAAATACTTATATATGCATGCCTATAATCCCTTGAAATAATTTGGTAATATTTATCGTATTTACACTATATTTATAGCACTCTTTTTCCGTAAGTATTGACTCGGGCTCTGCTACACATCAGGCGTCGTCCCAAAAACATGGAAGACGGCCTTGGTGCACCCGATCCCTAATAAAGGTGACCGCTCAGATCCGTCCAACTACCACTCTATAGCTATAACGTCTTTGTTCTCCAAGATAATGGAATCCATTATCAACAACCAGCTCTTGCAGTATCTAGAGGAGCACCAGCTGATTAGCGATCGACAATACGGTTTTCGTCGTGGTCGCTCAGCTGGTGATCTTTTAGTATACCTTACGCATCGATGGGCGGAGGTAGTGGATTCCAAGGGTGCGGCTAGTTTGGACATAGCCAAGGCCTTAGATTGGGTGTGGTATAAAGCGCTTCTTTCGAAGCTTCTTTCCGAGAAATTGTGCGAGTGGATATCCAGTTTTTTGGCAGATCCATAGATATCAGATTTTGCTCCGACTTGAAGCCAATTAATACTAATAATAAGAGACCCTTACCCCTTCAACTAGCATCGGAGTACTTAGCGTCGACATATCGAGCGTCGTTCAATTTCGCTGTCACTTGGAAGGTAAGGCTAAACTAGCCTATAAAAAGCTTGGTGTGCTTGGAAAGGCGAGGCGGTACTTCACGTCAGCCCATCGCCTGCAACTTTATAAGGCTCAGGTTCAGCCTCGAGTACTGCTCTCACCTTTGGGCGGGAGCTCCCCAGTACCAACTTCTTCCATTTGACCGCATACAACGCAGAGCGACTCGAATCGTTGACGATCAAGTTCTCTCCGACCGGCTCGACCTTTTGGCACTACGTAGAGATGTTGGATCACTCTGCATCTTCTAGTTCTTCTACCGCATTAATCACGGGGAGTGTTCTGAGGAACTGTTCGATTTACTACCTGCAGCTCAATTTCGCCATCGGATGTCCCGACAAGGCATGATGTTTCATCAATTTCATGTCAACGTCTGGAAGTCCACAACCTTGCGATTTTCCCGACATTTTCTACCTCGCACTGCCACAATATGGAACCAGCTGCCAGGTGCAGTATTTCCGAACCGATACGACTTAGGAGCCTTCGAGAAGAGAGCATATGCCCTCCTCAAAGGCCGGCAACGCATCCTCGATACCTCTGGTGTTGTGAATGTTCGTGGGCGACGGTGATCACTTACCACCAGGTGAGCCGCCTGCACGTTTGCCCTCCTATCCCATAAAGTAAATTAATTGATTGACTAATTACGTAGCATGATTATGATCATAAATATTAATGATTTTAGGTGAGCAATGATGAATCTTGGACCGATGTGAACCTGAATGAAGATGGCGAAAGGGGACCTGCCACCATTACTGGCAGGACGAGGGACCATGAAGGAAACATTCATGAAGGTAACCATCTCGTGGGATTTATTATCATGAAAGCATGAACTCACAAAACAAATTTAGCCTTAATTGCACCATCTCTGGTTACCGTAAAATTATTTGCCAAGTCAAATAATTAATTTACAATAAGGTTGAATTAAGAACATTTTTCCAAAAGTCCACAGATTTAACCAAAGTCAAGGGGATAGAACCTTGGTGTCATATAGACCTACGGCCATTTCGAGGTATTTTTAAAAGTTCCGCGCGTGATAAATGACGTATATGTAATAGAAAGAGGGCACTTATACACACATAAAATGTAATGTAACATGGTACCCTAAAGTGTCACGTTTCCGATTTTTTTTTATTTTTTCATGTGTTTTTGTGTAGGAAGAAGCACGAAGCCCACGTGATGTTAAGCGGTATCCTCTGCCTATAACAGATGCATTTCATCACAAGTGACGAAGTGCACCCATCACCTTGAGACATACCTGTTAAGTCTCATTTTGCCTGTTATTTCACTGGCTCTCAAAGACTGCTGCCGGAACACACCGTTAGGTGCTTGGCGACAGATTTTCTACTTGAGGGTGGTCGCTAGCCAGGCGGGCATTCGTTCGCAAAATGCCTTTCCACCATGCGGTAAAGCTCAAGCTCTGGGCGGGATTCGAACCATGGACCTGCTGCGCGGCAGTCAATGCCACTGAGCCATCACTGCTTCATTTGGAAGTAAATATCGCGTTATGAAAACATAGACAGTCATTAAAATGCAGTACTTACGTATGTAAGTGCCTTGGTTGATTTCACTATTTGTTTCAAGGCATTCCAATGATTTGCACTGCATTGCTACTTTTATTAAATATTGCGAGCTGCGCAAGTATGCTAACCTCGGTATGGGTTACATATTTGAGCCGTTTGGTGTAGAGACGTTGGGTCCGTGGGGACCGGGAGCTCATCGTATTTTCCAAAACTTATCAGAGCGTTTGGTCCATGCGACGCATGATCAAAATGCTGGCACCTATTTGGGGCAAAGAATAAGCATTGCAATTCAACGGGACAATGCTGCCAGCATGCTGGGCACGCTGCCAACTGGTAGTGGGCTAGAGCATTTGGACTGCCTGTGAGTCTGCAATGGCTTATAGGGATCTAAATGCTTTTATAGTAGTAGCTGTAGTGTTGTATATAGTTCGTAGTATTTTGTTAATAAAGGCATACCGCCGGTAAAAAAATAAGTTCTAAACTTATGTATAAAAGGTACATCTTTTAAAAAGCCAATGTCATGTAATACATAACATTTATCTAACGAGTTTTGTTTTAGTTTTAAATGTTATTAATCTTGACTAGCTATGGCATAGAAGTAAGCAAGTATGGTGTGTAAAACAAAATTGCGGGGTTTTCCAATGTGATGCCATTTAATAAATGAAATATCCAATTAAAGTAGTTTTCTATTCGGATATTAGTATTGTCTGCTAGAATTAGAGAAGAGAATTACATACATATTATAGAAAAAACAATATAGAAACATATTTTCAAGAGGTCATTGCCAATACAAAGTAGTGTCATAAGTATCTTTGATGTTAATGTCTACTAGTGATATTAAGGTAAAATTTAACCTTCTTTGAATTAGGTAGATTTCGCGGCATCGCTTTGCATTTACCACCTAATATATATTTTTTTTTGAAACCTTGATCTGGTCACTACCCCCCATTGGGGAAACAACTCAAGGAGGATATTATATTATTTGACGACGCGAGTACCAGGCAAACATATCGTAACAGAAGATAACATTGTTTCGTCCAGGTATTCCCGGTGTAATAAACAATACGTCTGCTTGCCTAGAAGCAGCCCTGCACCCATTAACGACCTTATACCCACAATTTAACTTATCAACTTTATTATATATTTAATTAGGTAATACTTTTGATTTCTTTTTTGCATTTTTTCAGATATCGACAAACAAATACATATGAGGAATACAGAATCTCATCATCACGTTCAGCAGCGGCATCAAAACAGAAGTCTGCAAGCGGCTCAGAGACATTTACATCCTGTGAGTTATTATCTGGACTACAAACAATACTTTGTCTGTCGCCGAGCACATAACGGTTTGTGGCAGCTGTTCTTGAGAACCAGTAATTCTAGGACTGAATAGCACCTTCACTCGCTATCAGGTGAGGTAGGGACTAAGCTTGCTTTTAGCAATAAAAAAGCAAATGATTTCATATCAATATTTTTATCAGCGTGATCACTATCTCACTTTTTGGTTGTGATGATGACAGACACAAATGGTGATTGAGAATAGGAAGTGGCTCTCAATTTCCATGCAGACAGCTTACGGAACACACCGTTTGGTGGCGTCGGTGATGTCTCGTTAATATAATGAAGGTATTTTTTTTTTTATGCCTGATATCTTAGCCTTTGACCACTATCTCACCTGATGGTAAGTGATGATGTGGTCGAAGATGTTGTTCAGGCTAACCTAGAAGTACTGGCTCTCAAGGACAGCTGCCGGAACACACCGTTAAGTGCTTGGCGACAGATTTTCTACTTGAGGGTGGTAGCTAACCAGGCGGGAATTCGCAAAATGCCCTACCACCATGCTATAACGACTGCCATCCAAAGACAACAACCGGGACCGACGGCTTAACGTGCCCTCCGAAGCACGGAAACGCTCAGTAGTAATGTCACTAGCGGTCACCCATCCAACTCATGACCGCGCGCGACGTTGCTTAACTTTGCTGATCGGTTGAGAACAGCTAAGTAAACTTCGCTACGAGCGCTTCAAGTATGGTATGATACAAATCAATTGATGAAAACATACACACATTTTTGGGACAAAACACAGTTACATGGTAGATTGTACAACAAGTGCATAGATCAAGTCATTTTAGTCGAGACGTAAACGATATTTAAATCGTAGTAATAAAGGGGTTTTATGTTCGAGTGATACACTCAGATTTTCACTGCAATTGCGAGGAAATTAAACAATGATCACAGATGACCTACTAACAATGTAATTGTTCGAAATACGTACTCATATTTCTTTAATTATATTTCAACAATGTTCTATTTTGATTGTCATTCCTACGAAAAAACATATCTGGGTCTGTAATAAAACTCCTGATCTATGGGTATTATTAAAGACCCAAGAAAAACTTCTTACTTGAAGTATATTATAAACTGTACCTGTACCTTGTTATAATTAGACTGTACCTCTTTGAACAGATTAAAAAATCTATAATTTTTGTGCACTTTGTGCACTAGAGCATGAAGATCCGTTTTTGTCCGCTTACACCGGGCATAAACACTGTGAAAAGTGTATTTATGCTACTCTCGTATCTGACTCCAGGATAACGAGACCCTGGCAGGGCTGAACGCGATGAACGCGTCCATGTCAGCCGACGGAGTGTCGAGGGAAGCTTCTCTAACCCACAAGCTGGAGACAGCGCTGGGTCCGGTTTGTCCACTGCTTCGGGAAATCATGCTGGACTTCGCCCCATTCCTCTCCAAGACGCTCGTAGGAAGTCACGGCCAGGAGCTACTGATGGAGGGTAAAGGTATTAATATACTTGGCATGCTAGTTAAGAAATTTTATGGCGTTTAAATACTTACAGTGTTTTCTATCTACTCCAGACCTATTGTTTATGTCTAAACAACACGATTTAACAAGCCTCTACAAAAGAAAATACATAGAAAACTCCAAATTTTAGCGGAATGAGAGGGGATTCGGTATACCAGTATTTACTACATTTGTGTTCATGTTCCATTAGAAGCATACATACAAAGTTTCAGTATTAATCAGTAAAAATATTACAGCAAAAAATGCCTTTCTACTTCGTTTTATACGTATTCAACGGGACTTAATCGCGATAAAAAGTGTATATTATGTACTTCGACGTTTTGACCAAGTTGCATTGGTCGTGGTCACGAGCGGACTGAAGAGGCGGATGTCAACTTTTCGAAGGGCACATCTTTTCTCCAACTACCTGTATGGTCTTTTCTCAACTCCCAATGTGTTCAAGTTTCGAAAGACTTGTTAGTTACTACTTTACTCGGTTTTTATGTATTTCTTTAGATATTCTCACAGGAGAGTCTCATTCAATGCATAAGATGTCCGAGGAAGGTGAGCGGTGCAAGGAACAAATACACCAATCGGATCGCTTCATTTTCGTAGTCTGGTCATCTTCCTAGTACAACTCTGGTGGATACGCAGTCTAAACATTGTCTTCAAGGGGGACCTTTATAACGCCTCCCGATTTACATATGAATTTAACATTATCTCCAAAATGCTATACTCGCTTCGATCTGAAATTTGATATAAATTGCGCTGATACTTAAACAAGGTATCGAATAAAGTGCAATGGTGTGGAAAATACTTCCGCGGACTTTTTGGTCTTGCATAACATATCTTCGTTCATACCACGAACTCTTTTAAGTTTATTTCATGAAAATATTATACAAATAATACAATTATAAAATGTTAATTTTTTTGTAGCGTACTTACTAAAGTTGATGCCCTGCCGCCTGCTTTAGTATATATAGTATATAATTACTGTGTTGCAGCAGGTTATTGTCTACCCTAAATAATATAGCACTAAAGATATAATACATTATGACACGAGAAATGATGATTTGAGGATCATCATTGTTTGGTGAAGGCAAACGAAGACGGGGAACGTGACATTAAAGATAGACTGGTGAAATTACTAGAGTACTGTAACAGCCGACTCGTCCACTGCTGAACACAGCCTCCCCTATTAAAGGGGTATTTGCCACAATCCCCACGTTTGGCAGGTGGCTTGGGGATCGCAGTGTAAGATGGCAGTTCTTTAGAAGTTGCTGCTACTACCTTCCAGTATTTTTCCCTTAGTTGCCATTACGACACCCACGGAATGTTATGGGGAGATGCAATTCTAACCCGGCACCCCAAGGGGGAAATTAATGGAGAAGCTGGTTAAAAATGTCTTTCATTAGCAAAAAGCAGGAAAAAATGTCTCGGAACTTGAGGAGGCGTTTACCCAAAGAGGTGTCTTTATATAATGAACTTCAATAACTTAAATAATTTAATTTTTAATTTTACTGAGTATCCTTGAAAGAATAAATAGCCTCTTTTATTTATAATGATGATTGGGAAATAAGTATGTAGGTATATATACAAAAGCTAAACGATACGAACGAACAACAGTGTGTTTAAGTTGAAATCAGGAAGGAGGTAGCTATGCAAATGTAACGACAAATAATTGACTCCGGTCAAGTGCGAATAGGACTTGCGCTAAGAATCCTAATGGGTAGAAAAAATAACGATGTTTTTTTTAGATGCATAAAAAATGTTGTTGGTACGGAACCCCCGTGTGCAAGTCCGATACGAACTTGGCCGTTTTTTAGATTTACTACTTCTATGGGATATATGACATCGTTAATGTGTAATTGTACAATAAATAATGAGTAGTGGCAATTTGCAGGTCTCCAGACATTCAAGTCGAGCACCTCGGTGGTGGAGCTGGTGATGCTGCTGTGTTCCCAGGAGTGGCAGAACTCGCTGCAGAAGCACGCGGGGCTCGCCTTCATAGAGCTCATCAACGAGGGCAGGCTGCTGTCGCATGCCATGCGGGACCACATCGTCAGGGTCGCTAACGAGGCCGAGTTCATTCTCAACAGGATGCGGGCTGATGATGTCCTCAAGCATGCTGATTTTGAGGTATGCTGTTACCATTCCATCACATAAACAGTTATTTCTTATGCAAAGTCGTTATTTGGAGCGAGTATTTGTGTTGAAACCTGAGGTAGCGAAGGTTTCTAGGATTTTATCAAATTTTGATGATTTATTTGTGAGTTTCTTTTTATTTGTGAAAAGAGTAAAATGATAATAGTGAGAGAAGTGTTTTTCTGCTGAATCTGAAATTTTTGCTTTGCTTGCCGGTATCATCAAAAATATGTAGAGACTTTTATCTTAGAACGGTATCAAAAATATGTAGGCTTAGAATGGTATGGCACTTTCATACTTTTGTTTCTTATAGTTTATAGCATGTCTTTCGACCACTATCACACTTGATGGTAAGTGATGATGCTGTCGTAGATGTTTTAAACAATAGTATGTATGAATATGATAATTACAATATGTATACGCGCGTTTTATTGGCTAACTGAACTTAATCCAATTGAGCTTAACCAATTTTATAAGGATACAAAGAAGTTTTATTAGCTCTTTTGTAAACTTTTTTACAGGCAAGTCCAAGGTACATTTCATACATATTTATACTACTATATTACAATATATTAAATTCTTATTATATAAATAATTGATTAAAATTTAATAATCATACTATTTCTAAAACCTAATACAGTTTAATACAATTTGCAGTTATCGCGTTTGCACTTGTCCTAAGAACAAAGATTCTAAAAGCTACATTGACATGTATTCTTTTAATGTGTAGAAGAGATTGTTTACAAGAGAGTTCTGTTTTAGGTTGAACAAACTACGAGTGTATTTTGTGGTGGTCAAGCTCTTTGGTAATTAATTATACATCAGTAGAATAACGACCTTGTTTCTGTACTTTACCTAATCTGATACAACCCGAATTTCAGTATGTTTTATAATTTGCTTTTCATTATTACGCAGATTATAAGGTAAAACTTTTTTCTGTTTTTCTGGAATATCGATATCCTTATAAATTTCTAATTGACAATTATTTATATGAGAAACAATATATTATATAAATGTAAAGAGAAACAACTGTCATAATTTTGTCTTTCTTAAAGTGCTGGCTTGCAGGGCTACGCTCTTTTCAGCCCATTAATTGTCTTTATAATATGTTTTTCGACGATTTAGTTAGACATTTGTAAGTAGCAAGTAGAATGGTGTATATTGTAAACGATGTAATGTGTCAGTGCGTGTGCGCGGCGAGCAGCGGCGAGCGCGCGGAGGAGGAGCGCACGTGCGAGCGGCTGATCGCGGCGGCGCGCCGCAGGGACCACGCCGCCGCCGCCAGGCTCTTGGACAAGCTGAAGCATGCCGCCGCTAGCGTCGCGGAACCTAACGCTGGGTGAGCCTCTAAGAAACTTCTTGCTTAGTCTTTCTATTAAGTACAAGATAAGTGTTTACCTTTTTGTAGAATGTGCGGTTGAAAAGCGCCGCTCGAAAGCGACTGTTCCTTGCTAGAAATTTTCCAAACTGGAACTTTCCAACAATGCCACGCAGCAGGCTGAGACCTGGAGCTGCTAGTATTGCTTAAAGTTAAAATAGGGGTAGAGCTGACAGATAGTCGGACTAACAATCTACGTTAAACAGGAAAGTGCGGACAAAAAGCGCACTTGTGGGCGATTGATCGTGGTTAATTTATGGAACCACCTGAAGCACGCCGCCGCCATCGTAGGGCCGCACGCTCATTACTCTCTCTTTGGCACTTCTCTTGTTATTTAAACTTAGATGAAAAAGATGAGAAGTGCGACGCGACCCGCGTCCTATATCAAGAAGAAAATATTATCCGCGCTACCCGTGATCCAGCGCCGTCTCGTAGTTGCATTGACAACAGTATCCGCGTCCGCGCGAATATGAACACTATACGCCTAGAGATAGGCTTCAACCCGAATGCATAGTTTACCGAATAGGGAACTTTATTATAAAACCGTACACAATTACCTAAGAAGGACCTTTTATTTGTCTTTGCAAATCTAAAACCTGGCAACGCTATTTTATCTTTTTTCCTAGTGTTGTAATCGTGATAGTCACTGTTTAATTTAAATTTACTAATGCTTTTACGAACATTACATAATATTTTCAATTTTATTCAGACATGGTAAAGTTAAAAAATCAATATCTTTAAAAAGTTCCCTCAGAGATTCCCTAAGATCCGTTTCATATATGGCTCGAATTGCACGCTTTTGTAGGATAAAGATTGTCTCTATCCAGCAGCAGTTCCCCACAGCAATACACCATACGACATAATACTGTGGAAGTACGCGAAACAATTTCAAATATCAAATTTATTTATTGTCAGACATCATAGACGGTCCATGAATAATAATAATACATGTACACGATAAACAAAATTACAAATAGTCAAAATTATACCATGTGAAATCAAATTAGGACAAATAAATACAATTTATTAGTGCTCAACATCTCAGTACAATTTTTTTTTTTATTTATTATAGACACATGTTATAGTTTTGACAAGAGCATTGCCAGACCTAAAAAGTGAGTCTCTGAATCTGGCAATGCGATGCCGTATGAGTCCATCGAGAGCCGGCACGCGAGCTTCAGCGAACATCGCAGACGCACTGCAATACCGCGGGAGGCGAAACAAGATGCGAAACGAATCATTATATTGCCCTTTGAAAGTGCGGTAACTTTCAGCTTTATAGCTAAACCATAAATGTGACGTATACAGTGCCGTACAATATGTTCTAAATAATAAAATATTCGCCTCCCGTGAGCAATTATTAAATCTTCTTCCTAGCATGTTTGCTCGAACGGCAAGAGATCGTCTCTGTCTGTCAATGTCATGGTCGTCTCTCAGGTCACTGGTGATTATGTGACCCAGATATTTGAATGAAGTAACATATCTCAGAGTATTTCCGTCCAAGTAAAGTGGTAGGGGAGTATTATCTTTCGGGGTGGCTCCAAAATCCATCGCCATTGACTTTTCCGTGTTATATACTAAGTTATGTTCTCCTGCATATTTTTCACATGTAGAGAGCAATATTCGCATGGCGTTGATCGAGGGGGCCAACAAAACCATATCATCAGCGTAACTTAAGTTATTCATGATTTTCTGACCAATGGAGCAGCCAACGCCGGTTTTGCTGAGCCCCTCTATCAGCGCGATCACATAAAAATTGAAAAGCAAGGGGGAGGTGAGGCCCCCCTGCCTCACTCCGCACGGCAGCAGATACTCGTCAGAGTATGAGTCACGCCAGCGAACTACGTTAACCTGTGAATTGTACCAGTATCTAAGCAGATTTAAAATGTCATTAGGAACACCCACGGCTCGGAACTTGTCCCACAGAATCCGATAGTCTACTCGGTCAAAAGCCCTGCTTAAATCAAGGAAGCATGCATACACTTTAGTTTTCCTATTTAAAAATAAACTAGGCGAGCAGTAGCTACGTCTGTCTTATCTTACGAACTGCATATGCAGCAGAACTAAGTCTTCCGGATAGATCATGTATACATATACTATAAAGTTGAATCCATTTTGTTTCCTAGAATAACTGTCGCATTTTCAATAGAGAGTTTATCTGGGCAAAGCTTAATGTTTGGTTTAACTTAAGTAACATTTGGTAAAAAAAACTTTAAACATTTTGTCTATTTTGAATTTAAGAGAAGATTATTAGCGGCGAACCATTTAAAAATTTATAGGTAACACATTATTTACATTAATGAGTTCAATGTCTTTCCTATTTCCATCTGCGAATAAAACAATATCGCAGAAATCTTTGACCATGCAAGGTAGATCATTAATATACGTTAGAAACAGAAAAGGTCCCAAAATTGATCCCTGCGGTACTCCCATTTTTACCAATGACCCCGAAGAAGTATTGCCATTTATTCCAACCTTCTGTAGCCCGTCTGACAGATATGATTTTATAAGATTCAGTTAATTGGAAGTGTTCATTGCCATGTGGCAATACAATCGGCGGTCTTATCGCTAAAGCAATCTCTTACAGACAACCATAAGTAGAAGAAGGACGAAAACCAGACACTTATGGTTGCTTCTTCGGGTAATACACACGTAAATGTATATGTATCTATTTTTGTGTGTGGTACGGAACGTTCGATTGCCCTGGGTTGGTTTAGAAATGGTTATAGTAATAGTAAAGTGAGGGTATGTATGTATTGTGCAGTAGTGCGACACAGCTGTGGAAGCTGGACGTGTGGGAGGACGACGCGCGGCGCCGGCGGCGCCTCGTGCCCGACGCGCGCGGCCACAAGCACGCCGCCGCCACGCTGCACCGCCCTGAGGGGAACGTGCCGCTCGCGCCGCATGACGCTATACTGCAGGTATATACTCACTTACCGGCTGTGCCCGACGCGCGCGGCCACAAGCACGCCGCCGCCACGCTGCACCGCCCTGAGGGGAACGTGCCGCTCGCGCCGCATGACGCTATACTGCAGGTATATACTCACTTACCGGCTGTGCCCGACGCGCGCGGCCACAAGCACGCCGCCGCCACGCTGCACCGCCCTGAGGGGAACGTGCCGCTCGCGCCGCATGACGCTATACTGCAGGTATATACTCACTTACCGGCTGTGCCCGACGCGCAAGGACATAAATACTCGGTGCGTAAAGCTGGAGAGTGCGGGTTCGATGCCCGCTTTCAATCTCATGGTCTTCATTACTGTGATAAAGCTTTGGAACTCTGAAAAATAACCGATTACTAGAAGATTGAGGCTCTGATAGCTCTTAAACCAGCGTTTTGAGTTTTCGCTCGTCACTTCAAGCGCGTGAATGGTTAGTGCGATTTAGAATAACTTTCACCTTTTAAAATAATTATGTCTTTCCTCATCATTCAGTAGCATATAGTGCGTCCCGTGGAGTGCCGGGCCAGAGCTGCACCCCCATACCTTCCCGCGGTTGTCGTAAGAGGTGACCTAGGGCAAAATACTGGAAGGTGGGCTGCAGCGCCTTCTGATCTACTGCAACCTTACACTGCAATCCCTACGACGCCTGCCAAGCGTAGTGCTGATGGCATACCCCGGGATGTGTTCAGCAGTGGACAATCCGGCTGTTACAGTACCTTACATTCTGTTGATGTGTACAGGCTCGCGAGGAGTTACACGCGCGTATAGCGGCGGGAGGGGGAGGCCGAGGTGCACAACTGCCGACGCCGGCCGCTGCTGAACTACTCGACGACGCCGAACTACTGCTCGATGACAGGGAGATCGATGCTGACCTCACTGGTGAGTTTACATTACAGAAAACGGCCTTTGTTCAACATCATACATTGTTGAACAAAGGCCTCCTATAGAACGCTACAATGAAGGGCTATTAGTATTAGCCAATTGAAAGTATTGCCTACCCGTGACTACAACAATCAAGAAAAAAAAAGTCCAGTTGATAGTCATTTATAAGTGTCTATGCTTTTTTTTAGAATGGCCTTTAAACACTATCTCACTTGATGGTAAGTGATGATGCGGTCGGAGATGTTGTCCAGGCTTAACTAGAATTACATGCTCTCAAGGACAGTTGCCGGAACACCGTCAAGTGCTTGCCGACTGATTTTCTATTTGAGTGTGGCGGATATCCCGTTAGGTGATTGGCGTTACATTTTCTGTTTGAGGATGGTAGGCGAACATTCGCAAAATGACCATGCTGTATCATCTGACCTCCTATAACTACAACCGGGACCAACAGCTTAACATGCCTCCGAAGCACGCTCATTAGTAATGTTACTAGTGGTCACCCATCCAAGTCATGACCGCGGCGGACTTAGTTGATTGGATAAGAACGACCATGTAAGCCACGCTAAGAGAACTTAAAACCAAAACTTCATACTGAGGCCAGATGATTGTTGCTACATCAACGCATTCTACTTGTATTACAATATAATGTGTCAAACGAGGAACTGGGGGCCAACTCCCATCTCTTAATTCAGTCTTATCTTAACCTTACATTAATAATTTTAATTTGCACTACCACATGTCACTATAGTAAACTTGCATTAGAACTTCAACGTGAGAGCGGGCTGCATGCATTGAATCAAGACATTTGTGCGATAGAGATAGCGCTATATGAACAGTATTGTTTCGTGATGGCCACTGTACGAATCTTAGTATCAATATTTTAAGTTGGAAACAACGATGTTGGTTTTCCATAATAGTTTTTAAAAGGTGGGAGTTGGGCCCCAGTTCTTATATTATGACTCCTCCCCGCATTTTTTTGAGTTTATAAGTTATATAGCGATCAAACGCTAGTAAAAGTTTATGCGCGTAAATAAATATAAAAGCAAAATGGAACGGATTGTTGCTCAGACGTTTGACGCACGCGGCTGACTTAGTTGATGATAATAATAATGTTGATATATTAATAATGATTGAATAAGAACGACTAAGTAAGCCACGCTTCGAGAACTTCAAACCAAAACTTCATGCTGAGTTTCGGCCAGATGACTGTTGCTACTTCAACGCATTCTACTCATATTACAATATAATGTATCATTCGAGGAACAGCTCTTATATGACTACACCCCGCATTGCTTAAATTGGTGGATAAGTTAAAATAACGATCAAACGCTAATAAAAGTTTATGCGCCTAAATAAATACAAAAGCAAAATGCAACACGGTGTTGCTCAAACATTTCTGATGGCGCTAATCGAAAGAAAATACGATATCGATGAGATTGATACGAAATGAGTCTCAAAAAGGCAAATTGTGAACCTGTTTTTCGAAAGAGATATAGTATTTTTTATTTTTGGTAGGTTAGCCATTGACCACTATCTCACCTGATGGTAAGTGATGATGTGGTCGAAGATGTTGTTCAGGCTAACCTAGAAGTACTGGCTCTCAAGGACTACTGCCGGAACACACCGTTAGATGATTGGTGACAGATTTTTATACTTGAGGGTGGTAGCTAGCCAGGCGGGCATTTGCAAAATGCCCTACCACCGTGCTATAACTACTGCCATCATTAGACAACAACCGGGACCGACGGCTTAACGTGCCCTCCGAAGCACGGAAGCGCTCAGTAGTAATGTCACTAACGGTCACCCATCCAACTCATGACAGCGGGCGACCTTGCTTAACTTTGCTGATCGGTCAAGATCAGCTAAGTAAACTTCGCTACGAGCGCTTCTAAATATACATACTATACTAGAGGATATAAGAAATACTATGCCAGATCAGAAAACACGATTCGATATATAGTTCCCACTTTCAACCCACAATTTCTTCAAGGATACATTCCGTTTGTAAGCTACGTAACGTAATTTTTGAATATCATATATATCCGCTAGGTCCAGTGAACATAAGTACGAAAGCCAAGCTGGTAGCGCCGGGGCTGGTGGCGCCGGGGACCGTGTCTCTCACTTCTACTGAACTATACTTCGAAGTGGACGAGGACGACGCGGAGTACAAGAAAATAGACCCTGAGGTGAGTGCTTTAAAGTTCATTCTTGTATATGACAATTGTTCTTGTAACGTTACTATTGTACTTGGAAGTCTTTTTACCAGGTGGTAGGCAAGTTTCAGATATTCTACGTCTAAGCTAAGTCATAGTGTGCAAATATGACTCGTTTAATGATTGCGAAACAAATGAGCGCAGGGCTGTCATCTAGAACTTCTTTATTAAAAATTTAATCCGATTTTCTTTTACGGTTAATAATGACTTTTGAACGGTAGGAGGAGGATAGGATAGACGGATGGACGAACGGACCGGCCACATAAAAGCTGCTCGAGCGATTTCAGGAAATGAGGCATAAATAATACTGCAGGTACACTTATCATGTATGTGGCTTGTTAAGATACGATGCTTTTTAAGATTACCATTGGTCTCAAGCTACCGCTGGAGTTCTGTTTACATCGGTACAGAGAGCTGTCTGATAAACATCGCTTTTCGCTATAATAGACTCGTCATTTTATCTCTTTCATCGTAAGTATAGGTAACTCTATTCATCGTTCACATCAGAACGCAGGATAAACAATCCTGCATGGTCGCTAATTTATTAGATGAAAATGTAGTAGGTACCCATGTAGACGTCATCTTGATGAGGTATCCTACCACCTAGAATAGCCAAATGGATATGGAAGCATGTAGTTTAAAAACTATGACATCTTAATGGAATGTCAATATCCAACCTTCGAACAGGTCAACAATAAAACTCTTTTTATATAAAATTTAAATTAATTTAAGCTTTATTATGTAACTGTCCAATAAATTAATTTTATTGCCTCTGAGATACATCTTTTTTTCTCAACTATTATAACCTGGTAGGCAATAAATTTCATAAAAACCCAAAGACAAAAGTATGACAAAACTGAGCTCAAATAAGGTGTGACACGCACGCTTTGTTTGCGTTATTTATTAAGGTTCCTTGTTTGTTCTGGGTGTAGTAAAATGAAAATTATATCGTATTTTGTATTAAATTCACAACTGCATAACAGACGTACGAAATCTCCAGCTAAATGTAGCTCTATTTCGTTAAAGTCAGCGTTCAAAGTCGTCTGCGCCCTGTGACGGATTAGGGATGTTTTGGTATGCGTGCGGAGAGATATCGATATGGCATATATCCGAGTGAGGCGCTCGAGTAACCGAATATGAGGCATTTAGGCGAACGGACAATGCGACCCCGCGGCGATGCGGCCCGCGAGGCGCCACGTAGTGCTGCGACGTAGACTGAGATTATGTACTAAGCATTTTACACATATTTTTATCTTATTTATGTATTCATGATCGTGATTGATCAATAAATCTAAGTAAGTCCTTTAATATAGTAATAATGTAATAAGAAAAAAAATATCAACGGTTTTTGTTTCGAAGTAGGTAACAATAAACAAAATCAATTTAATTACTTGCGTTAATCAATAAAGTGCCTTCTTGATCATTTTGTCACTTAAGATGATTGTTAATAGCTATTCTAAAATACCCTGTGTTACGGCTGCAATATAAGTACACATATGAGTATTCTCAAATTAAGCTATAAATACTTACACATATAAGTATTTATAGCTTAATTTGAGAATTATCTGTTAACACGATTAATCTACTATAGAGCACATCAAAATCGTTATCTCAACTTAATATTGTTGTTAGACGATTATATTATGCAAGAGAGCTTCGCTCTAAATCAACTCTCATAGCTTCATCAGGATCTTTCCTTCTAGTAATTTTAACTTGTTTTAATAACTAAAATAATTGATATTTGTTGGTTTGATTGCTACTTCTGAAATGTTCTAAATGTTAGTTTTGTTTAATAGTATTTAATTTGAATGCAACCGGAACTACATGGACACGCTGTTTTTTCTGCTATTATTGTTATGATGAAGGACAAAATTGTAGGGACACTAAAATTCTTTATCTGTATTGTTATCATGATACTATTTAGGATAGGCGTTTGTTAAGCGGTATATCTGCGTAATTGACGGTGGCGGATACATACAGGCAGGCATACGGAAAGTATGGGCCACAGTCAATTACGCTCTATCTCTCTTTCTCTCTCTCTCTCTGATATAATGTGTATTAACACGCTGATGACGATCATCGATGAATATCAAGAACTATTTATTTTCGATCGTAGCCCGTCAGAAAAATGCTATTACATTTTTCTTTCATGCCCATATTAAATGTCATCTTCACATCCTTATTCCACTTATTTTGTGGTTGGTATCATATGTTGTTTCTTTCAAACATCGATACAATTACCACATCCCTATACATACCGGCGTGTGGGGCATAGCCTCAGTCTCGGACAGCGGGACAATGGCGCCCCGCCGCGCGCCGCGTGTCACGCGCCCCGGGGGGTACACAGGGGAAAAGGGGTGACGGCGAGGGGAGAGGAAAGTTTGCGTTTCAGTGATTCCTCGAGGTTCGTGACTTATCGATATCTTGACGGGTGCGTCACTAAATGGGAGTGCAAAGTGCACCTCAATAAGAATACATTACGGATATCAATTAACCACAAAAAATAACAAATCCAGTTTATCTATTCAAAAAGGCTGATTGCAGTTCATCGTTGTGAAACTATTAGGTAGGCAGAGGTGACTGCTTAATATCAGCACAGAATAAGAAAGGTACAGAAGGATCACCCCGCAAAGCCATCCAATAAATAAGGTACTCTAACTACGAAGCAATAACGTGCACTTCAGGACGCAAACCCTGGAGTACCTAATATATATATTCACCTACAAGGCATCTCTGTCTATCGCACAGCTCTGTATAACGCATAGCTCTGATCTCTTCTGACGCGGCACACACCGTAAGCCCCGTCCGGACGGGTACGCCGATGTATCTGTAGCTTTGTACCTAAAGTGCGGAGTGAACTAGGCCTGACATCAGGCGGGCGTCGTGCTGTACACAATAAAAAACATTCTCAATAATTGCAAACCTGCTTTAGTCCATATTGGCACAAAACTACTTGATGATAAGCTATGTAAAGGTACTGATAGTGTAGTGATCCAGTTCCTGTTGCAGCACATCGGTTCGCCCCGTGTACGGTACTCTCGTCTCGAATATTATTTACTGCGACTAATTCAAGCCGCACGAAAGATTGTAAATTGAATTCTTAATGGGCATTTTATTTGTTTATGCTAATGTGGAGTTTTAATTAACCATGATGTGCGAGCGAGATAACAGGTGGGAAAGGGACTGGTAGGGAAATGGTCAGGTAGTGTGATAACTGGAATTGGGATTTGGGTTCTGTATAATTATAATCTGACGCGTTGACAAGACTACACAAGTTGACTCACTTGGATGCTGACTCTGATGTTACTCGTACTTTTTTTTTTATGCCTGATAGTTTAGCCTTTGACCACTATCTCACCTGATGGTAAGTGATGATGTGGTCGTAGATGTTGTTCAGGCTAACCTAGAAGTACTGGCTCTCAAGGACAGCTGCCGGAACACACCGTTAGGTGCTTGGCGACAGATTTTCTACTTGAGGGTGGTAGCTAGCCAGGCGGGCATTCGCAAAATGCCCTACCACCATGCTATAACGACTGCCATCCTAAGACGACAACCGGGACTGACGGCTTAACGTGCCCTCCGAAGCACGGAAACGCTCAGTAGTAATGTCACTAGCGGTCACCCATCCAACTCATGACCGCGCGCGACGTTGCTTAACTTTGCTGATCGGTTGATACTACGGTACTCAACCGGGAATCCGAGTACACTTATCTGACAATATAGAGTAACATCAGAGTCTTCGAGTGGACTCCTAGAGTATACTCTTATCTTGTCAACGCGAAAAGTGAAGAAAGTGTCATCTTCAAATTTAAAATCTGTTCCCAAGCATGTAACGATGTCTTCCAGCGGCTGTTTTTGGGAGCCAATTGACTAGTAACGTTTACAATTTCATTGTCAGCTATCATGGACTAACAGGTAATTTAGAGATCTAAAGTTTTGTTTATAAAAGTTTTTTTGACTATTTATGTTTTTTTTTTTAATTAAGCTTGATATGCTTAATTTTTTTTCTAGATGTTGTACGTTTACTAAGTAGATGCCTTTTCACTGGTCAGTCATATATCCAGAAAACATTAGTGAAGAAACAGAGTCAGGCAATAAATTCCACTCTTGGCCGTTTTGTATGTATGGTATTATGTTTCAAGGAACTCTAAAACGTCTCACGGTTGGAATGCCATCTATGCAGTGATGCCAACGACAATAATATATCGGCGCATATTTCATAATTATCTATATTACCATATTGATCAATTATTTATACCCCCTCGTATACCTTCGGGAAATGGTATGCTTGGGTGGCAGAGACAACGTAGAACCAAAATGGGTTGAGTAGTATTATTTCCTATTTACTTTATGAACAGCTTGATTTATGCTTTGTTAGAAGTTAGCAGGTAGACCTATTTGTTACCTGAAAAGTATACAGTACCCAGAAATTGGGATGATAAAAATTATTACATATATCCTATCGATTTCAGGCAATATCATAGGATACTGCTGTCAAAATGTGTAATGCAGTGACATTGTCTGCATGGACATGCCTGCCTAATAGATACCTGTTCACTCCGTCCCTAGACCTACTTGGTGACTGCCAGATTATATAGCTATCGTAAAATTAGGTCTAAGAAAACTTTTATCCACAATTTTCGACAGGCTAGCGGGAGACGTTCGTCATTTATTTCTGATGAGTCTATTAGCCATATATTAAATTAAAATTAATAGATTCTGATATTTTTTCCCTAAAAAGAAAGTTTTTTTCCCTATTTACCAGGATCTCAGAAACTATAAGGAATTGAAGGTGTATCACGCTGCGCTCCCACGTCATCACTGACGAGGGCACGACGTAGCCACAGCTGAAAAAAACCCACAGATAAATACGTTACGTCACTCTGACAGCTCCCGACTTTTGGACACGTGTCATTGTCATGATTTATTGATGCATTGGCTAATGGATATTGAACTTTATGTCACCTGTCTAGAGTATATCTTGGACTGTGTAATGAATGGGGTTATCGTGTGCGCAATACTACCTGTATTTCTATTGTTTTTACAGATCCATAAAATAGATAACGGAAAAGACACGTTGTTGGTGTCATGTTGGTCATTTTAATGGCAGTAGCTGTTGCACTGTTAAACTGTAATCTAAGTAGGTATGGAGTATCAAAGGCTACTCTTTTATTGCCTTTTTACAGATTATGAACGTTTTGGATCGTACCCAAACATCTTATGTACCTATATTATCAGCTGTCAAAGCTTGCCTCTAATTTTGACAACTCTACAAACACTGTTTACCGAATTTTGGCGTCATCGCATCACAATAGAAAAAAAACGGCCAATTACGCACATCGAAGGTTTCGTATCAACCCACAAATACCAAAAGTACTTTGTTTCCATGAAATTCGGGATTCACAAAAGCGGGAAGTGAAACCTCTTGTTTACAATTTGTTGTTAGGATATCCAACGTACATAACATTATAGCACATGTTCTTGGAACATTTCATCACATGTCATGGATCAATGGAACTACGGCCTAATGGTGGGAAGGGCGAAACCGTAGGCTTTAGTTTCTAATTAGCACAGTGTACAACTAAGTTTTTTATACTGTGGCATTGGATCTCGTTTTGCGTACGGAATGGTAGTGAGAGGTGCTTGTCAGACGCGCCACATTGTACCTACAGTAATTTCTTCGTTTCTACGTTTTCACAATAGTACACGATAGCTATGTAGTAACTGTTATTCTATCTATGACGATACCCACGTTACATACACGCAGGAATTTAGGCGCCAGATGGGGACGATAAGCAACGTTTGTGATTCATTGGCTTGGTTGGCCATCCCCGCTGCGTGACTCTGATCATAGACGCTGATATACATGATTGGGCTACCTAACCTTAGGAACCGTGGATATTGGCGAATTTGGCCATTTCGAAATTGATCGGATATCTTTAGTCAGAATTTATGTGGTGCGTTTTTAAAAACTGTATACAGCATTCACAGTTTTTAGACGCGTGCTGCTTATTTGAAGCTTAGGCTAATCACTTTTTCACTTCTCATGCTCGTAAAGTTCTTGTTCATGCCCGCGAGTTAGCGGACTCTTGTGCATAAAAGCCGAGGGCATAAAAATGATTTATTTTATTTAAAATTATTTTAAAAAGTTCAGTAATGTAATTTTAATTTATAACTTTTTCCTTTTGCATTTCAATGTCTATTATTGTTTATCTACATTATTATAAAGAACAATTAAATCACTATCTCCATTTATTATCATTGATCGCACCAGCAGCGGGATATGGTAGAAGCTGCTACTGGTCAGTGTTGCAAAGTACTGTGAGAAACTTGGTAGTGTGTACACACTGGAGGAATAGGAGTACTCCTATTCCTAAAGTTTAAGTCATTGATCAAATACATAACATCACGCGTAGGGGTAGGCAGAGACCACAGATTTCCACTTACTACGATCCTTGCATATCTATACCTAGCATTCCGCTTCATCTACACTCATAAATCCTTTCATACATAAGCGTCGGTTTAGGGTACTCCTGACCTGGCCTTTTTTCAGAACGTCTTCAATCTGATTTCGGAACGTTCGGCTAGGTTTTACCCTTCCAACAGTTCCGTTCATTTGTGCCATGTATACCTGTTTAGTCATTCTCATCCATTCATTCTATCTTCACGTCTAAACCATCTTAACATACCTTTCTCGATTTTTGTCACTACATCCTCATTGACACCACATCGTCCCCTTATCACACTATTCCTTATCCTGTCGCTCCGTTGGACTCCAATCATGCTTCTCATGCTTCTATCTCCACAGCATTTATTCTACTTTCATGCTATTTCAGCTATACCCAGCTTTCACTACCATACATTAAAGCGGAACCAACATGAACCAAAATGGAAGAGTCCATGAACATTCATTAATAAAATTTAAAAATATATAATAAGCGCCAGTACCTATTGGTTTATTTTTATACTAACACGGCATGCTAAGGCAATTATGGCTAGAAATATTACTTTTTCAGCCCATTAACTAATTGGGAAGTCGAGTATAGGTCACATAAATGTTTTTACCCCTTAATAAATCTTTGAATTCCATCTAATTAGTCACTAAGAGCAATAGCGCGTGTATAACACTGAAATAACTACCAGGGCTGTATAGCAGTTGCGGAGGTATCTCGTGAAAAAAATCTCAAACATTCGAAGAATGCAACCGTAGGAGGGCTAGAGTCGTTATTAGTCGAGCGCTAAATTTAGGGCGGAAGCCAATTATGAATGTTTAATTTTTTTGTATACTTATACATGATTTTGTTCAGTGGGCATAGTGCATGATTTCATTTATTAGTACTATTACGCACTCGTGCTTTTTTTTTACTTTACCGCACTAGTGTTAGCTAGAAAAATAACGTTTCCACACTTCTCACCAAGGAGATTGTAGTTTGTTTCGTTCGTTTTTTCATATAAAAACAAACTAAAGAGTTTTTTACCTACTGAAGTAGAACTTTAGAAGATTTAAGTATTAACCTTCTTAATCAGATTATTATTGCTATCAAAAAGATCAAGAAAATATTTTCGAATCGAAATTTTCGTATTCGTTCCTCGCAAGTGTTGAAAAACGTCGTATGAAACTCGTGCGCGTTGTTTATTACAATCTCTACTCCATTTAGGCCTTCAATCTTACCCGTCTCGATTGTAATAAACAACTTTGCGCACTTGTTGCATAATGTACTATTTAATTATTTTCTTATTACTATTAGTAATTCTGCGTGTAGCGACGAGCACGCGCAAATTGTATTACAAATCGTTAAAAAAAATTGTTTCTAATTCTTACCGTTATCGTTATTACCACACAGAGATTTCACATGCTACCAATTAGATAATATCGACAGCAAAAAGTAACAGACAGCGTGTTTCTGGTTAGCGATCGGAAGCGGTACGTCTTGGTTGGTCTCTCGGGATCACTTCTTCTAATTTGTTTGACAATATTGATCGCTTGGGGATTCGCTTCGGTGGGAATACACTCGCGTGAGACTGTGCAAATTATACTTTGAACTTTTATAAAATAGATTCTTTACTTGATTCGTTACTTTGCGGAAATCCATATTTAATAATAACAAATATTTTTAAAATATTTTAAGAAAATATTAAATTAATATTATAATAAAACATTAAAAAAATTATAAAAATATATACGATCGAGAATCTTGATCGTGCGCTCGTAGAGTCAAGACCTCGTGAGGATGCTTCGTGTGGAATCGAAACGCGTTGAAAATTCTTCCGGTTTTGCTGCGTGGTGTTTGTGACGTCACGTCGGCTTAACAGGAAAATTAGGCGGAATTGTCACTAGATATATTTTTATATTTTTTAAGTGTTTTTTTTAAATATTAACTTGATGTTTTCTTAAAATATTTAAAAAATATATTTGTTATTATTTTTAAAAAATTATTAACTGCTCTTTGCTCGACTTTTTCCATGAGTGTCTTTATTACATTGCGCTGTGTTACATTCTAAGTATCGACACTCCAATTTCTAGAACACGAAGAATGTACTTTTTATGTTATTTAACTTGATATCTTCCTAAGTTGTATATGATACTTTTTGTGGATGCTCAGTGGTGTCCCATAAAATATCCAAGTGTTAAAATTCTAGTACAATTGACTGAAAATAAAAAATAGTTATTTGGCCAATCAAATACGAGTATGTTTATTTTTTTATTTTTGAAAATCAACCGCCAAGCACTTAACGTTGTGTTCCGGTAACAACAGCTTGAACAACAGCTTTGACCACATTATCTATTACCATCAGGTGTAAGAGAGTGAGAGGGAAAACGGTATCTTCTACAAATTCTTATTATTTCAACCGATGTATGTATTCTAAACATGATTGTGTTTAATAACATAAACAGTTTACCATAACAGTAATCAAGATTCAATCCTTTCACTGCACACCTTTACCGAATATCGACTTATGAATTTTAATAAAAGCTATAGGCGCCAGCATTGAAGCACGTACCTACTAACTTGTTATTATCGGTGACAGTTTTGATTTGAATAAAAAAACAATGGGCTATAAATAAAGCTTATATAGTGAAGGGTCAAAGAATAACAGGGAGTTGTCGTAGAAGAACTCTTCGTACTCGCGTACGTCTGGAGCAGTACTGCCAACATACCTATATCCACCGCCAAGCAGTTATGTTCGCATTACTGCGTTCCGGTTTGCAGGGTATGGGTTCCGGTGAAATTAATTTATGTCTTATCATCAGCCGGTAGCCGTCCACTGCTGAACAAAGGCCTTCCGCATAGAACGCCACGAAGAACACGGTTATTAGCCATTTGTAACCACTGGCTACCCGCGACTTTCACGATGTCGTCAGTCCACCTGGTGGACGGCCTACCAACTCTACGTCTTCCGGTGTAGTGTGATAACCACTCGAGAACCTTTCTTGAATGTCATATAATTATTAATAATAATTAATTAATAGGCAAATGAGACAGTACAGTTCGCCATATGTGACGAACTGCGTCTGTTATAGGCAGAGGTTACCGCTTAACACCAGGTGAGCCTCGTGCTTGTTCCATCACGAACGCACAGTAGGTACTATTTTATACTACTGGTGGGGATTACGGCAAACCCCCCCTAATGGGGGAGGCTGTATTCAGCAGTGCACAATCCGGCTGATACAGTACAGTTTAATAAAGCGTAAATGAAAAATAATGAGCAAAAATGGTATAGCCTAAGGGAGCAGACCTCGGCAAACGTATTATGACCAGAATACAGTTGTTCTGGTTAAAGGCCAGGTCTGAGTAGCCGGAAAGTGGTGTATAACGCATGTAATAAGATTAAAGGTGTCAAAAAGATAAACCAACATCGTAGCTACTGAAAATTTGTACTGAGTCTACCTACCTCTCCGGGAAACAGGCGTTATATATGTATTTAAGAGAGTAGACTACAAATGCTAGTAGAGAATGAAAATGAAAATGAAAAATGTTTATTATGATAAGTAAGAGCACAGTTTAAATGGAATGGTTGAGCACCTGATTCCCACACTAGGCTCGAGGCCCGTATTATGAGAAGAAGGACTCTTCCGTCGAAGTCGTTACAAACAAATAAATTTCATCAGAGTAATTCATAATGAGTATGGCAAATTATTCAATAGTTATACATGGCAATATTATGAGTGAGTGAGTGGAATAAGTTACTTATTAAACTATATATCTATACAATTCAAAAATGTTATTAAACATTTAGGCTAGCTGTTAAGATGTGTTTGATAAGAATAACTTTAGCTAGAGCGTAGGCACAATTGAACTACTGAGTAACATCGGTGTCCTTTCTACCTCTTGGTATACTTCTTTGCCATTGCAATATTAAAATAAAGTCATCTTCGCACGTGATAGGAAAGCAATACGGCGGAATATGCGATTGTCGTGTCAATGTCCATTTCTCAGAAATCAAAGCGATGTTTATGGTATTGTCACAGCTTGCCGATGTATAGCATTCTTGCATGGTGTTCCCACAGTCAATTATGTCTAGTTGATTTTGTATACCGTTAATTTTTAGCACGTAATGCGGTAGGGTTTCTTAGAATTATATCAGGGACAGTCTTACAGAATACTGCATTAATATATACCTACGTCAAAACGCTAGAAAATTTCTGTTGTTTATTTGGCGAATTATGTTTTGGCGCTCACTGGTCCACTCAATTCAGTTCAAGTTCAGTATTCTTTGTGTGGAAATCCAACAAGGAAACTTTTCCGACGCTTAACCATAAAAGAATTATAATAATAGCAGGGTGAGAACCCCGCAACTTCAGAATACCATTCTGGTACATTTTCAATTATGCTATGGGCCCGCACCCATAGCTGCGGAGAGTTTTTTTTCTGTTTGAATGCACGTCTTTAAACATTCGCGACATCTAGTCTATCTCCTTATTCAGCGGTAGGTTGATATTCAACCAACACTTAACACCAATTCGATGACGCTTAGTAAAGTAAAGAGCATTGCGCATGCGAAGCGAAAACATAAATCACTTTGGTTGGAAAATATAACTTTCAGCGGGAGGGGACCCCGCAACCACAGAATACCTTTCTGGTGCATTTCCAATTATGCTATGGAAGCGCGTGCTACTAAGTCATAATAGTATTGTTATACAATGACAGGTGTTTTCGTCTCAGACAGGGTATTTTTTTCTCGTCACGTATCACTTTTATACGGAAAGACAAGGGAAAATGCACAATCTAAGCCAGGATCCCTACGATACTAAGTATGTATACTATGTCCACTTTGCACTACGCCACCATCCTTGAACATTCTGAAGGACACTGTGGCATGCATAGTAGTCATAAGAATTAACGTCGGAGTGACGAACGCAGTCCAGTGTCAAGCAGAACAAGGATGGTGGCACTGCATCTGTAATAGCAGGCGTGCAACTTCCTTCAATTGGACGATATGTTGACCTGTTGATGACCACCGAACGCCGCTACTATCTCCAAGTGATAAATTATTTTAAACTGTATATGTGAGCTAGCAGTGTAAAGCAGTGATGGCTCAGTGGCTTTGGCTATGGACTGCCCCGCAGCAGGTCCATGGTCCGAATCCCGTCGCGGGCTTGAGCTTCACCGCATGCTGGAAGGGCATTTTGCGAATGCCCGCCTGGCTAGCGACCACTCTTAAGTATATATATAGCTGTCCTTGAGAGCCAGTGAAATTACAGGCACATGACACTTAACAACTATGTCTCAAAGTGACGGACGCAGCGCAATTCATGACTTGTGATGAAATGCATCTGTTATAGGCAGAGGTACGCTTAACATCAGGTGGGCCTCGAGCTTGTCCCGTCACAATAACACAAAAAACTCTGGTAAACCTGGTGGAATGATCTTACGATGTCGCAATGAGATAGAATAGATATGATGTAGCTCTATTATGTTGGTATTCTATGAAATAATATGGGAAAGTATCTGCCATTTCATCAGAATCAGTTAGTAGTGGACGCAAGGGCCACCCGCTGCGGAGCTCGCGGCACGCACGCGTTGCAAATTGCCCACTCTCGTGGAAGCTCCCTCAGGAAACAACGGTATCTCCGTAACGCTATGATTGCCTGGTACTCGCGTTAACTACTGCAACGGGAACATAGGTAGAAAAATAATGTATTTAGTCCGACTCGCACTTGGCTAATTATATTTTAGTTACTTAGCAATTGCTAATTAATATTTTAGGAATGATAGCCTAGTGATAATAGCTATGGACTGCCGTGCCGCATTGCAGGTCTATGATTTGATCCCCACCACATCGCAGACCGCATGGTGAAGGGAATTTGGCGAATGCCCGTTTGGCTAGCTACCCCCTTCAAAAAAGTATGAATTTCTACTTGTACAATGTATTCCGGCAGCAGTTCTTGAGCCAACAGATGAAGTGATCCTATATAAGGTTTCTGTTTTTTCTTTTTGAGGTACGGAACCCTAAAAACTACCTAATAGATTAAAAATTCTATGTAAAAGGTACAAGTCGTTCCAAAGCTACAGTATGGATTCAAAAAGGGTGTTAAAAGAGTACTACAGGGCGGCAACGCATTGGTAACGCCCCTGGTGTAGCAAATGTCCATAGGCGACGGTAACCGTTTACCATCAGGTGGGCCGTCTGCTTGTTTGCCACTTTATAACATAAAAAAAAACCACAACTCACGGCTATCAATTCCATAAATCGGCTACCTTTGATCCCCGCGATGTCATCGGTCCACCTAGTTGCAATCTATTTAAGCCTTCTAATGTGCAGTATATCTTACTGACTCTCAAGAACTTTGGTACTTTTTCAGGACAAAAAGTATCTCTTACCAAAAAAATAGTATTAAACTTAGTATTTGTGTAAATATTTATTAAAAACCGTATAAAACCACAAAGTTACAGTATATAAAACAGTGAGTAAGAACGCGGAACATAGTTAGTAACCTCAGGGAGGGTAAATTCACTCAGTGAAACGTGGCTCGTTTGACAGCTGGGATTGTTTTTAAATGAAATTGCCTGTAAACGCTTGTATGCAAATACTGTTTGCATGTCTGTAGTTAAATTATACCGTAGCAAGGACTCCGAGATAAATGTAGCATGAAATATATTATTACTTATCTGATTACAATAATACCCCGACTTGAGCTATCCCGTTTACATTTTGAAGTGACTACGCGATTTTGATGAGTTTTTGGAGAAATTCTTAACGCCCTGTTCAAGAAAAATGCCAAATGACGGTTGAAAACTTGACTGAAGATGTTCAATTTTGAAGCAGTTATGGCTGAGTGGTTTTGGCTATGGACTGCCGCGCAGCAGGTCCATGGTTCGAATTCCGATTAAATAAGTTAAACAACGTCCGCTGTCGTCATGACTTGGTTGGGTGACCGCTAGTGCCAATACTACTGAGCATGCACGTGCTTCGGAGGGCACGTTAAGTCGTCAGTTATTGTCATACTCGAACCATGAACCTGCAGCATGGCAGTCCACTCTTACCGGTCGGCTATCTTTACTTCTAGATGTGTTCCAGCAGCTGTCCTTAAGAGCCAATAATTCTAGGTTAGCCTCAACAAAACCTTCGACCACATCTTCACTTACCATCAGGTGAGATATTGGTTAAAGGCTGTACTGTATGTACTGTATCAGCCGGATTGTCCACTGCTGAAGACAGCCTTCCCCATTATGGAGGGATTTGCCATAATCCCCACGCTCGGCAGGCGTCTTGGAAGTTTCTCAGAAAACGCTGCTGCCCACCTTCTGGTGTGTTACCCTTAGTCGCCTCTAGAGGACAAATTAGAGCTATGAGTCATATATCATGTTTGCTTAGCGGTCAGAGCGTAGCCCGGTTCTATGGATGGCGCGGGTTCCTCTCGTAATTTTGTAATTTTGTATACAGTTCGTAGTATTTTAATAATAAAGTCATAACAAAAATAACTTGAGGTCCCAGATACATAGAATTATTTAAATTTTAATTTACTAGTTACTGAAGGCGCGCGATGATTTTAAAGCAGTGATGGCTCAGTGGCATTGGCTATGGAATGCCGCACAGCAGGTCCATGGTTCGAATCCGCGGGCTTGAGCTTCACCGCATGGTGAAAGCGCATTTTGTGAATGCCCGCCTGGCTAGCGACCACCAGGTAGAAAATCTGTCGCCAAGCACCTAAAGGTGTGTTCCGGCAGCAGTCCTCGAGAGCCGGTGAAATTACACGCACATGAGACTTAACAACTATGTCTCAAGGTGAAGGGCGCAGTGCAATTCGTGACTTGTGATGAAATGCATCTGTTATAGGCAGAGGTTAGTCCGCTTAACATCAGGTGGGCCTCGAGCTTGTTCCGTCACAATAACATTTAAAAAAAGCAACGTCCGCTGTCTTCATGACTTGGATGGGTGACCGCTACTGCCAATACTACTGAGCGTGCACGTGATGCAGGGCGCTTTAAGCCGTCGGTTGTTGTCTTTGGATGTCAGTCGTTACGTGGTAGGGAATTTCGCAAATGAATCTTGCCTGACTCGAAACAAGTGAAAAATCTGTCGCCACGAGCCTAATGGTGTGTTTTTATGTGATTGTTACGCAATACGCATGTTGGCCACCTGATATTAAGCGGTAACCTTTGCCTATAATAGATGCATTGCACTGCGCCCATCACGCGATATAACCAATTTCCAGGCGAGCAGAGCCGCGGGTGAAAGTTAGTAGAAAATTGAATAGGAACAGGCCTCGCGGACTGAGACGTCGCTACGACAGTCATATCATTTATCAGTCCCGTTTGGCAGTCCATTATAAAGAGTCCATTTCCTTATTAAAATGTAATTAGTTTAGTTAATGGCTGATTATTTTATGTACGGTAGCGACTACTGGTATTAGTTTTCCTATCAGATCAAACATTTAAACAACGGTAAACGTTTGTAAGAGCTATCGTTCTATTACGTTTCTATGTCTTATCTTTTTTGTATGTTACCAATTGACCATATATCTTGCTAGTAAGTGATTATGTGAAACAATTAAATTTTAACGAAAAAAAACCGACTTCTAACAAAAAAACACATTATTAGGCATAGCTCAAATAAATACTTACTTTTTTTTATGCTCGATAGCTTAGCCTTTGACCACCGTCCTGATGGTAAGTGATGATGTGGTCGAAGATGTTGTTCAGGCTAACCTAGAAGTACTGGCTCTCAAGGACAGCTGCCGGAACACACCGTTAGGTGCTTGGCGACAGATTTTCTACTTGAGGGTGGTAGTTAGCCAGGCGGGCATTCGCTAAATGCCCTACCACCATGCTATAACGACTGCCATCCAAAGATAATAACCCAGACCGACGGCTTAACGTTCCCTCCGAAGCACGGAAACGCTCAGTAGTAAACTAGCGGTCACCCATCCAACTCATGACCGCGCGCGACTTTGCTTAACTTTGCTGATCGGTTGAGAACAGCTAAGTAAACTTCGCTACGAGCGCTTCGAAACCTTACTACTTGTCGGTTCTTGAAACCTCTGGTGTTGCGGATGTTCGTGGGTGACGGTGATCACTTACCACCAAATGAGCCGCCTGATCGTTTGCCCTTCTATTCCTTAAAAAAAATGAAAATTTTAACTAATGTTTTTTAAATAAAGTCAGATACCCATTAGGTATATATAATACATATTTTCAAAAGTACCAGGGTATCATAAGTGGTTAGAAGAGCAGCTATAGTTTATCTGCTCATTAATAACTGCCACTTATGCTCAAGTATTCTTAAAGATCTTTACTCATTTATTAGATGTGGCTACCGATATAGCTGTTTCTTACCATTAATAAATTAAAGCTTTTAAAATAGCTGAAAGAGCTTTAACTGGGCAGGGAATGAAACAGCTTCTTTAAATGAATATATTTTCAGTACTTTATCATTGCAGTAGGTAAACAAAGCAAATATTGATAGCGATATAATTTCTTTAAAAATTAATCTATAATTCCAAGCAAATAATAACAAATAATATAAGAAAATATTAAATTAATATTTTAGTAAAACAAAAACAAATATAAATGTACCTGTTAAGCCGACGTGACGTCATAAAGGCCACGTAGCCAAACCGGAAGAATTTTCGAAGCGTTCCTGTCCCACACGAAGCATCCTCAGCAGGTCTTGACTTTTCTAGCGCACGATCGAGAATTTCTCTACCACTAATTTCAATACACTTTTTTTTTGTAAAAAACAGTATTTAATTAAATAAACACTTAAAATTTTTAATTTGATTTACGGACGTCGGTTTAATTTATGTAGAAAAAAAATATCAATACCAAAGGCCTTTCTATTTAAGAAAGTAACATCGAACTATACCGCTATACAGCAAACAGGTAAAATCGTATAATGAACGTTTTTAATTAAATGGGATTGAGTGACAAACAATATGGGTGCGCCTGGTGGAAAACTGTCACGTCGGGTTGTTGCTCATGGGTTGCCTAGGAACACATAAGTATTCTCTTCTAGTTTATTTTGTGGTCATCCTTATTGTATCTCTGTGAGACGACGGCAATCGGTAGGTCATTCTACATCTTGCAGAAGCGAACTCATCAGCCTCCTACTACAAGATGACGAGTAAGGCAATGATAAAGCCGGGAAACAGATCTGACATTATTAAGTGTTTTTGAGTATTTATGATTTTAGATTTTGAAGAACTTTGATGATTTTTATTTTGAACACAAATAATAAAAAAATATGAAAACCATGCGTAAGTATAGATGTTATGGCTAGAACACAAAGCTCGGCTTCGTCTACTTTTAGCCGGTTAGAACTAGGTGTAGCCATTTACTCTTGGTTAAATCTAGTATCTAGTACAGAATAAAAAGGACTTACATACTATAGCTTTAACTGGGCAGGGCATTATCAATAGTAGAATCTCGCATCCTTACATTCTTCGGACATGTTTCCCGGCGTGACAATCAGTCCTTAGAACGCTTTGTCATCCAAGGAAAACTGGAAGGCACTAGACCGCGCGGAAGGTCACCCACTCGTTGGACTGACCAGATCAAGTCTGCCATCGCAGGTTCACTAAACCAGTGCAGCAGAATGACCTCCAGCAGGCTAAGGTGGCGAAACATCGTGAGGCGCATCACATCTGCCCTGCCAGTACTACTACTAAATAGCGATCACGACCGCTCTGTCAAGAGCGTACCGGATAAGAAGAAGACTATAGCTTTGTACCTAAAGTGCGGAGTGCGCCAGGCCTGGTATAAGCCGATTGTTTTCGGCTAGAACTAGGTCCAACCAAACTCTAGTGGCTGATACTAGGTTGAGCCAATATCATGTCGGCTATAATTAGATCCAACCAATCTCTGGTGGCTATTACTAGGGGTAACCTATACAGGTTGGTAACCTTGGTTAGAAGCCATAATATATACGAAACGAATTAATACGAAAGAGATTTGTAAGGATCGTAGCAAGTGGAAATCTGTGGTCTCTGCCTACTCCTACGGGAAAGAGGCGCGTAATTTTATTTATGTATGTTTTTCTAAACAAAAAACAGAATCATTAAGATCGGAGTAATCTTAATAATTGTTAAAATAGTAATGATTAAAATAGTTAATCGTCAATTTTGGTTGCTTTTTTTTATGTTTGTTAAGTTAGCCTTTGACCACTATCTCGCCTGATGGTAAGTGATAATGTGGTCGAAGATGTTGTTCAGGCTAACCTAGAATTAAAATACATTTTACAGATATATTGATAACGCTCATACCAAAAACACTATTTTACTTCGTGCAATTTTATATTCAGTCAAATTTTAGTTTCTATATTTGAATTTCAACCTGCAATAATCCATGCTGTCTTTAGTCCACTCTTGCCGGCTCTTAGGTTGTTAGCGTTGACACTTACTACAGTAGTAATTATAACGCTTGTAAACTTGAGAGCAATTAAAAAATATGCATAAAATGAATATGATATTTTTAATGAACCTAGTTTTTTACGATTCCTAACTATTTACAAGCAAATCAAACGGTAACCAAGACTAATCAGATATGTTTTCTTTCTGTTTCTCATCAAGAGTACAAATTCAAAAATATAGATGGCTATTAAAATTTTTAAATAAACAGAGTATAAATAAAACAGTCATTAATCGTGTCGTAAAAATGTCACTTCTGCTACTTTCGAATATCTGTGCGAGGTAGGGTTGCTACTTTTATTGATTTCTTAGATTAGTTAGGTATTTAATTAAATGTTTTAATCCGTAGGTCTTTCAGTTTATACGTTTAATTCATGAGGCATGTTCGCGTTAACACTTAGTTAATCGAAAATTTACTAGCACCGTTTTTTTTAAATGGCATACACTCAATAAAATAATAATTTGAAAAAAAAAAAAATGCGAAGAACTAGGATTAAATATTTATTACTCTACTCTCTAGGGTTTTTTAGATATTTGATAAATCATTGCCATCATTCAGCACCTTCCAGATGTTGTATATATTATATTGTTATGCATTGACAAAAATGCTGTAACTAGGTGTACAGAGCGTCAGCGTTTCACGCGAATTTGCGCTTTTTATATTTGTAAATTCTCAAATTGTTATCATTCTGAACGAGCTTTGAGTTCAAATATTATGAGCATCCTCCATATGCATTTTGTTATCTGTGCCTATGGAAATACATCAACAGTTGCTAGAATCTGTAAAAAACAGGTCTTAATTAGTACTAATACCGCAGTGTATACTTTTTTGCTGTTTATAGCAATGCGTCGCCTTAAAGATCTAAGAAGAGGGCAGGTTATCTCTGCATCTGGCCACCATAAACCATAGTACTATGATTTCTGATCCTGGTTCTAAGCATTTTATTATGACATTTTTCAAAAATATTTATAAACACGCCATCAAGTGGACAACCCTGGCTTCAGTTATAATTGGTAATTTATATGTAAACGACGCGCGGGCGGAGGTAGGCGTCAATCATGGCCCATGCCAAGTAACGACAACTCATACAAATTACAAATATTACAAAAATGTCTACTTGATTCCCCTGCGCTTCTTTTAAATATTGTAACTACGTAATATGATTATGAATCAGTGTAACGATAAAGTTTCAAAGATTAGTTGCCATCGAAAAGTAACTTACTTATTTTATTCAATCTCATTGTCACCTTCCTATCACTATCTCAACTACGTAAGGTAATAATAATAATAATTTTTATTCAGAAAATAATCTTACAAATGTGCAACAAAATACAGATATCAACAAATCATATTTAAGCTAATACGGCATTCATTAATAATCATAGATAGTTTGTCGTGCAGAACCTACATTAAGAAAAATCTTGTGTCGTAGATTCTGCGTATCCTTCCTTTCTGTCTATAAACTTTAAAAAATTAGATTATTTTTTCGCTGGCTACCGTAATAATACCTTTGATGTTATTATAACATATGTACTCGTATGACAAAATGACGGAACCATAGAAGCCTACTTAATGTTGCCCTTTCATATAACAATTATGCATCAGTGGATATTAGAAGTAAGCCAGCAGTTCGTGTGAACTTCAATGATCAGCTAATGCGGCAATGATCAGCTAATGGTTGCTGGTGAAAATTAGACGTAATCTAGCTGTGTAGCTAGATTACATCTATTACAAAATCACAAATATACGATAGGAGATTACATCTAATTTTCACTAACTACTACGTACCAATACTAACTCATCTACTTAGGTGAGCCTTAATTAATGCTATTAATATTGATCAGATATGCTCTAAATTGCTCCGCTTAATTACAGAAAGTATTGCTTGTCCACGTGACCAAATGAGTAAGTCAATAATAAACCCACTCGGGTCGGGCGGCAGATCGTTTGGAAAATTACACGGCATATTCTTGTCTATTATCTCGCAGAACTAACAAAGCAACTTAAGGACACGCATGGAAAATTTCAACGAGTTTGAACACTTGGATTTTAAAATATGACGCAACTACGTTTGTTTGGAAAGCGCTACGAAGACACTAGCTTTAACAGTGGCTCTTCATGAATAAGCTTCAAAATTAGTCATAAAGCGCAAGCATCAGCTAATAAGAATTCACACATATTATTTAAATATATTTTTTTTTTATTAATAACATATTTATAGAAGTTAAGAGAGCAATGCATAAAATATCTTTGCGCGATAAAACGCAAAACGAAGCTTGACTCTCAGAAGCATAATCCCGCTGGATAAGTTTGGAGCGGAAATACCTGATTAAAGAACCATATTAAAATAGCGAGTTGAAGTGACAATCATCTGTGATCCTGACAAATCATTAACCGACAGATGATAGATCACGTCATATCGGGAATAAACCACCTAGAGTATTCAGAGCTCTACACAGTTTCATATAATTCCGAGTCATCATAACTACAGGAATACTATTAGACATGGCAAAATTAGAAGCGTTTCTAGATTGGACTACGGTTTAACATCAGTCAGGTGACGCGTCTACATAACAAACTCCGTATAATTTATAGCTCAAGATAGTCTCTAATCAGACCTCGCTATCGAAAGGCAATCAATCTACTAATAAAATCAACAGTATGTTTGTTAGCGACATGTGTTCGACAAGGTCTGGGAGATAGCTAGAGTGCAGTGATCACAGTATGGAATGTAGGCACACATAATCGTAGGTTGGTTTTATTTAAACAAACTAAAACTCAAAACGAGCATTTGTGAGTTCCTTGCATCGCTGTTGATGTAATAGTAATTTCATTATCTATACCAAAGAAAAAACAGAAAAAACAATGTTTTTATATTTATAACGAAATTCATTAGAAGGATTTGGTATAGAATGGTAACTAAACCTTATTGACAGCAGCCAGGTAAAACTAAAGTGGTTGACGGCTGATTTCCTTCGTGAGGGTGGTAGCTGGCCAGGCTAACATATATGTCATACAAAAATGCGGTAAAGCTAACACGCGCGGCAGAAGAACCACGCATCATTGCACATCAATCGACAATTAATTAATAGAGAATATAGCAATATTACTAATACAGTTTCACATAAGTAAAAAAAATAATTACTTTAAAGACGTATGAAGCCGTATTTTAATGACACGTTGATTAAATAAGAAAAACCCTGAAATGAAAGCATAGCTAACCTGGCCACTTTGACGTAGTAACATCCTTCCTTACTGTAATCGTGTTGTAGGACTGAACTAAATTTAGGGTCTGAATTGGATACCGACGACATTTGGCGACTCACCTGTCATGAGGAATGGTACCAAATACAGGTTTTAAATGCCAATTAAGGACAAATACAAATATTCCATTAGTAAAGTCAACAAAGGGCATCAGGTGAAACTTCACGATGTCATTGATATAGTAATGTTTTTTTGAATGATTTATTTTGACGTCGTTACCTGTGTCGGTTTATATATTAAACAGGTTGCCATCACGAACGGCATTTTTACTTTTATGTATGTTGTACCTAGCAATAAATGATTTAATGTATCCATCCTATCTTACTTAACGAAACTTCCTTAACTTCATTGGCTAAAAATACAATTCAGAGTAGGTGGTCCTTAGTGCAAAATGACCTTAGATATGGTCATTTAATCCCGTAACTATAATGTCTGAACTAAAATGACCTTATAGAAGAAGGGCCAGGGCATAAAAAATTGATAAATTTGGGTCGCTTTAACCAGGGTGCTCGGGATGTTAAAAGTCCATCTAGAAAACTCCAAGATATTTAAGACGAAAGTCTCTGTTTCGCAAAGTTTTTTTTATTGCTTAAATCACACATTCTCACCTAAAGGGTAAGTGATGATGTTGTCGAAGGTTAACAGGTTTAACCTAGAATTACTGGCTCTCAAAGACAGCTGCCGGAACACACCGTTAGGTGCTTGGCGACAGAATTTCCACTTGAGGGTGGTCGCTAGTCAGGCGGGCTTTCGCAAAATGGCCTTCCACCATGCGGTGAAGCTCAAGCCCGCGGCGGAATTTGAACCATTGTCCTGTTGCGCGGCAGTCCATAGCACATGCCACTGAGCCAACACTGCTTCAAAAACTTTGACAACTCCTGACTTCATACATAACTCACTATAGGATGAACATAAACAGAATAATGCGTAACACCTACTAAATTTAAAAATATCGGTTTTGCCAGTCGTAAAGCTCAGAACTGTATAAGACTGTCATAAGAGAAAAAAAAATTGATAGATCTCGATCGTATACCCACGAAGCCTCCTAATGATGCTTCGTGTCGAAATATTCAGGTTGGGCTTGGAGATTAAACCGTTACCTCCGCTAAAAAAAATTAGGCGGAATTGTCTCTTTTAATATTTTTGGAGTGTTATCCTTCTATAATTATTTTGTTAAAATACATATTTGTAATTATCTAACCAAAGACAGTTTTAACCCAAGCACTCGATTGATCTCTATTACTTCTGGGAGAAAAGAATTTTCCATTTTCTCTTGAGGAATGAGATTCAAGTAGAGACAAGTTGTAAAAGCTTGTGAAAATCAACCATTTGATTTACTTGATTAACTTCGAAACTTTATGTGAAGTTTGTGGTTAGTAAATATATTCTTAAGTTTGATTATGCTAACATCCGACTTTTGTCACTTCGGTGCGGACGACAAAATTTCTTAGACCTTTCAAAGGGAACGTGATTGGTGGAATGTTGCATATTCGGTGCATTCTTTCACACCTGCGATCCTCAAGCCTGGGGATGCGGGATTATGGAAAACCCTTCCTTCCACACTGTTTTATACATATTTCTCATGTAAGAATTTATTTCATATGAGAAAGTAAATCTTTAATGTAATGGGGAACAAATAAAACTGATCATAGTCATAACAATGGCGGTTGTGATGTCTGTTGATGTGAAGCGATATCCAACAATAACAGTCCATAGATTATTAAGCCGAGAACTGTACCTAATATTCACTATACCATATATAATTGTACACTTATCAGAAGCAAAACGTTTTACAACTGACTAAACTCACAGGCCATATAAACGCGATACAAACTATCACTTAATCTGTATCTCTACTTCTAACGAGAAGTGTTTATGGTGGTGCTATAAAAATGGCGCCTCTTTTTACTGCCACCAATGTTATGGCCAATTACTGGTCTTCAGTTATCTGTTGTATCTATCGGTGTGATGTTAATTGTGAATAGATAATTGTTAATATGTGATTGTTTAAGGATCCTTTGAAGGAAAGTTGATGGGTATTCCGTTCTGTTATGCATTTGTTTTTTTCTGGATTCTAAAAGCATTGCGTTTGTAGAATAGCCGCAAAATAGTTTTTATTTTTTACAAATAATAAAGAATATGTTAATTTCACTTCTAAATCACCACTTAACGCAAGCAGTACGAGTCTGGTCTAGTCCTTTCAATAATAAATCATCAGCCAGCAGGCGTCCACTGCTCAACAAATGCTTCCCCCAAAAATATTACTTAAAATAACTTAAAATAACCGACTTCTACAACTAAAGAATATGAAACGATTTTCTTATAAATTTGCTGTCGCGCACCCGCCGTGTAAGTAGCGCCAAGCTCTTGCGTATGGCTGAGAAGTTATCGATACGTGCCTCTGCAAACTTACTTGAAAACCGCGGCAGCTCCAACAGCAATCTAAATGCATTGTTATGTTGCGTGCTTGTTACACCTAATTATTAGACACTACACGTATATTTGCTGACCTAGGCTCGAATCCCTCACAAATATATTTATGCGTTGTCAGCAGTATATTTCTCTATATAAACGGTGGCTTCCAAATTTAAGTGCTCAGAATTATTGTGATAACTCCAGGAGTCACCAGACTCAGTACTAGTGTACTCTTCAGGTGGAACCTCTGCCCAAATAAATAGCAAAAGTGAGTTACGGGAACTTGTAAGTCGTCGTGTAATTATAATAATTTTATTTTTGTAATAAAATAAATGTGTCTCCTTGAATTGTTTATTTTTTAAGACTACTGAATAGGTCCACACTGCAGACCATAGGGCATTGAAAGCTTTTTGAGTGTAGTTAATTAAACAGACTGCAGGTATAAAATTATTGACTTTGAAAAGGATCAATTTTACATCTCACGAACACCGTGCAAACCTGCTGATCAACGTATTACTTCTAGTCAATATCAATAATTTATTCAATTTAGGCGCCTACGATGTTCTTATGAAGGTCAATTACAAATTTTAATATTGTTCAGCAAAAAAAAAATTGTATAGAGCCACTGCTAGAAGAACGGGCAAGACTCGGGGCCATTCTACTTTCTGAGAGTGCCCTTCGCTACGCTCCCTCTAAGATATGCAGGAAGCATTTGTTCAACAGTAGACGTCTTCCGACTATTGATAAAAGCGGTGTTGATGAAAGATTCTAAAGTACAGGCTGGTAGATGTATAGGATTATTTTTGAGAACGTTGAAGTATGCTAAGCAAAAATATAGACCTAGAGCTTCCAGCGGGACTAAAACCCGCTACCCGATGTAAAAGCATTCAAACGTATGGAAAAAATGCTCTGTCCAGCATCCGCTTCCACAGCATAATTGGAAATATACCAGGACGGCATTCGGGAGTTGCGGAAGTCCCGCTGGAAGTAATATTTTTACATCTGAAATAATTTCTAAGGTTGTGGCGTGTTTGTTTAAAACCTTTGTAGGCCAATTTTGATACATCTTGGGGAACCCATACACTGACTAAGGACATTTAGTAAAATGACTCATTGATCATTCTTGCTTAATATTATACAAACATCATTAGTATTTTATATCAGACGCCTGAATATCGTTAACCCTTCCATTTGATATTAATTTACGTTTTGTTTCGACTTTCCAAGGAATGTGCGCGCGCGCCGCGGGGAAGTCGGTTCTTATTTTACAGGTAGATTTCGTGAAATAACTAGGTACTACGCTGTAGGTACATTTAATAGGTTTATCCTTATAGGCGATGATTTCTATTTCAAATGAAGATTCTCCTTAGATAAAAAATCTTGAAACAAAAGCTAGAGTAAGAACGCCACTTTGTTTCTCCACCAATCTTATCTTCTCGGCATCAGTCAACGAATAGGTTAGTTAGGTTTAACCCAATAGTGATCACAGATCATAGAAACAAATAGTCTTAACCGCCAGTGTCATATCCCCATTCTAGAACTTTTATGCCATTGAAGATTTCCCGTATATAGGTACATTTTGTAAATTACTGCCTACAAAAAAAAAAATATGGATCAATATTTTTGCAGTTGTAGTACATGGGCGTAACTTTATCTCTTATCTAAAATAATTATTTTCAACAATGCGCATAGCTTATTACAACCAAAATAAGCAAATTAGTTTCTTGAAGTGTTAAATCTACCTTATCGACCGGCGCCTGGCATCCGGACCAAACAAAACAAAAAAAATTAAATAAAAAAATAAACAGTCAGAAAGTGGATACTCAAGATATGATGGATGGCGAGGGACCGGAGAGGCGGGTGCGACGATTAAAAAACAATAACGCATAGGCGGCCCGTGTCCGCCGCAATTTGTGCCAGTGAACACAAGTCTTTATCTCGCTAGAACTGTGTCACAGTGAACGAGGTTCCCGTGGTCAAGGATGCTTGTGGCTTGCAGGCGTTCAAAGCTATCTATTGAGCTTTTTCACTGGAAGCGTCGTGACAATGTATTAAAATACTACATTATCTTCAACAAATAGAAAAAAAAAACTTTTTTTCTGCAGCTGATAGTTAAGCCTTTGATCACTATCTCACCTGATGGTAGGTGACGATGTGGTCGAAGATGTTGTTCAGGCTAACCTAGAATTACTGGCTCTCAAGGACAGCTGCCGGAACACACTGTTAGTTGCTCGGCGACAGATTTTCTACTTGAGGATGGTAGCTACCCGGGAAGTCGCAAAATACCCTACCACCATGCTTATAACTACTCCTATCCTAATACAATTACCGCGTTCCTCTCCAAGCTTTCCTGACTTAGATGGGTAACCCATTTAAGTCATGACCGCGGCGGACGTTGCTTTACTTAACTAATCAGCAAAACATACAATGCTATGCGCGCTTCAAAATTATCTGTGATTTTAAGCTATTTATCGAGTTTTCTATATCTGCTTTTGTTCCGTATATTACATACATTTTTAAACTTACACCACTGATTCATAATCCATAGTGCTCTTAAACTAAACAATACTTTTGCAAATTACACCATATTGGCTTCAAAATAGGGTAGATTTTAAACCAAACTCATTTGTTCTTCAGATGGATTAGTCAAATAAGGCTTAACTAGTTCAAACTACTACTTTTCAAAGTTGATACGTTTTTAATTGACGACCACCACGTGTGAGGTTTTTTCGTTCACCTTTTTATAATACAAAAAGTAGGTCAGAAGTTGCGTGCTTGATGGAGATTTAGCACGAACATCGTAGCCTTTGTTTTTTACAAGTTGGCGAAGTTCTAAAGGCCATTGTCACGGAATCATCGTATTTAAAAAGTTTGAACGTTTTGAGGTGAAATTTTCATCGTAAACTAACATTAATGAGACTGGTGTGCTGTGGAATGGTTTTTATCGTTCTGCCTATTGTTTTGATGTAATCTTGCTACTATGCTTGATTTACAAAACACTTCAAACTCGAATAAATATGTAAAGAAATGTTAGTCAAGCTCAAAAACAGCAGAACGCAAACCTCACCGCGGCGAGCATGGTTTAAAAAGTTTTTTTTATTATTTTATTCCGTGCTGGGTAGCACTTGACCACTATCTCACCTGATGTTAAGTGATGATGCGATCGATGATGGAGCGCGCTTACCCAGAAAATACTTATTCACTCGCGTTTTGAAGACCCCCATATTGTACTTAACCGGAAACACAGACTCAGGCAGGGTGTTCCATTCCCTGGCGGTTCGTATGATGAACGAAGACGCAAATCGCTTCGTTCGGGCAAATGAAACATCCACCATATAGCGGTGGCGCTTTTGAGTATCCCTGGATGTCCGATTATAGAATGGGGATGGCGGAATCAAATCATGCAGTTCTGTGGCACACTCCCCGAAATGTATCGGATAAAATACCGATAAACGTATACCGTGCGGTGCAAATATATTACCTTGACGCGACCAATCTGACGCGATCATTTCTAAGCGTTAAATAAATTAACCAATCCAATTGATTTAACAGATTGTGCGTGTTTTGTTAATTATGAATTTGATGAGTCGAAATCAATGCGGTAACTGTATGAGAGTAACACTTCTTAGTTCAAAATATATACAACACGACAGGTACTTCCACGAATAATTTTGGCAACCTAAAGGCCATTGCAGGCTAACAGACAGTCCAGATGCTGCAACCCACTACCAGTTGGTGATGTTGCCCCTGGCATCATTGCCCCTGTTGGATTGCGATGTTTATTTGGTGAACCAAATACCTAAGTGCCAGCATTTTGATCGCGCGTCGCATCGACCAAGGTTCTGAGGAGTTTAGGAAAATAAGATAAAATTAATAAAGAAATATATGCATTAGTGCTCTTATCCTACTTATTTGGGACTCGGTAGGTACAACACTTACGTCTTTCTATAACAACATACAGGACAATAAAAGAACAATAAATTATACCTTGTCGATAACAACACACTTGCGAGATTTTTGAAAAGTTTTGTATAACCTCAAGTCCAGATAATACAAATCACTTTTAACATGTCGTGTTTTTTCCCTTTTCAGGTAAGTGTCCCAATATTGTGCAGTTTCAGCCCACGAAAGTACGGTAAGTCAATGCTTATTTTGATTTAATATAATTTTAATTTATAGATTCAGGCATTATTTTACGGAAATATATAATAATAATAATAATAAAAAAAGGTAAATTAATACATTATTATTTAATGAAAAATATATCTGGTAACTATTTGTCAATTTCCTGCTAAGGCGATGTGACATCAAAACGCCATATAACTTAGCGATATTAGCTTTTGACGTATAGTGTATCAGTCGGATTGTCCACTGCCGAACACAGCCTCCTATTAAGTAGTTGTCTTGGGGATCGCAGTAAAAGATAGCGGTTCCTCAGAAGGCGCTGCTGCCACCTTCTGGTATTTTACCCTTGTTCGCCTCTTACGACACGCACGGGATGAGATGGGGGGAATGACATAGTAGCTTGGCACCACACGGAGCGCAAAGGGTTCCGTACCTAATAATCTTCTCCAGGGTCGCGCTTAGGAGAGAAACATAGGTAAAATTAGGGCTTGCGCGCGCTGCAACGTGGCGGTAACGTCAATTACCTCGTCCGAAATATGCGAAAATTTGAGTAATTACATAATAAAACCAAGGTAAACAATCATCACATCAACCGTAACGTCCACCGTTGAACGAGGTCTCCCTCATTGGGGAGGATTTGTCGTAATCTCCACGTTTGGCAGGCGTCTTGGGATCGCAGTAGAAGTTGTAATTTCTTCAGAAGGCGCTGCTTCCCACATTCTGATGTTTTTCCCTTAGTCGCCTCTTAGGACACCCACGGAAAGAAATGGTGGGGTTACATTCTATCTCGGCACCCTACGGGGCCAGGTAAACTATACATATCGTTAGTTAAAGTCAACATTGGTTTTATTGTAAAGCTGCGACTGGTTCGGAAAATTAACGGTTTTGTTATTGTTATTGTTAACGTGTATTTTGTCAGCTATATATTACAATAAACAAACTATAAAAAGGTTAGTGGTAATATTTTTAAAAGTAATTTCAGTATGTGAGCTATCTTTTTAAGGCGACAGTATAAAATCTTTTGTTCAGCCAGCACAACCATTTTGTGTTCGTGAAAATACGGGAACATTGCCCGGAACAGTATACATATAAATATTCCCGTTGACGCTAAACATTGACGGGTCTTTTTGGCCGTCATTCGAATTTACGACGAATAAATGTGACCACTTAACCGTTGGTTGCTAATTAAGGACCGTTTTAACATTCCTTGGCAGCCGTCGCGACCGTGACGGACTATGAACGGCTCTATTTTGGCAAAGGGTTGCTTGTGTGTGACGCAGTGCATAGCGGAGAGTCACCGGTTATGTGTGCAGTTTTAAGGCAACTAACGGAATGTTCACTGTACGTAATGCGAACTGGACGAAATAAGACTTGAAAATAAATTGGACGTATTGCGTATAAAATTAAATATTATTATTATTTGAAGTAAGGACCTCGATGTGATGGCTATACATAGGGTTATTGGAAAAATGATGTAACAACCTTTTAAGGTTGACTTCTGCTAGTCCTAACAAACATTTTGAGGTTAACTTTTATTTATATGTTTTAGACGGAATCAGCACGAGGACCACCTGATGTTAAAAGTCTCTTATGCCAGTATTTTTTTATTATTTTGCTCGATGTAAATATTCAAAACTCTATTGAAAGGGAGCGCGGTGGTCCAGTGTTGCCGTGCCCTCTTGGCTCGGAGAGGACCAGCTGAAGTCAACCCTAAGAGGTTGACAGCAGTTTTCCAATAACCCTGTATATATTAAGCACATTTTTCATGTATTTATCTAGGGACTTAGATGCTGTTTAAAGCTGTGGCAATACAACTCCACCGGAGTTTGGGCGAGGGTCTATACCATATAGCACTTTGGATATAAACATAGAATACATACAATATTACGTACCTATTATAAGGTATTCGAGGCGAAAGCTGATGTATTTTGCGGGTTTTTTTTTTGTTGTTACGTTTTGATTATATTGAACTTGATGACATACGACGCGAGATTCGGAAAATACTTTTTTACGATATGTATTTACGATATGTGAATTTTTATTGGCTACTTGAGCTGGTCACATTTGGAACGGGTAAACTTTTTAACAAATATTAAGGCGCTGGTAGGTGCAAAAGTTTTATTTAAAAAGATTTTTTGCAAAAAATATTTAGTTTGTAGCAGTAACAAAAGTATACGTTAATCTTGATCATATATTTACTAAGCAAGTTAATTTCAAAACACGTTACCTTTTATTAATTTTCTCTAGAGATTAAATTACAATGTTGACTCTATAAATTACGCATGAAAAAAAAAATCTAAATTATTCATATATGTTTATACATATAACTATAAAATAGCAAACCATTATCAAGAGTGACAAATTAAGTTATATTTTTGATTTAACTGACTAGTTTCGCGTGAATGAGCTTTATTTCGATATTCACCATGACTGTCTGTCTCTCTTTCACTCCTATGCATTCAGAATTCCGTTATCAGACTGATAACGGAATTCTGCGTTTGTCTGCGTGTTATGCGATTTCATCAACACGGAAAATATTCCCGTAGTTGAAGTGTGATAATATCGATACCATAAAATTAATTACAAACAAACGGCACATGAAAATGTACCCACACACACAGCCACATATACACACATACAAATACATACATTCTTAAACAAATACATACAAATAAAGAACCGCTTGTCTCATAGCACTGTTATTAAACTGGGAGGTGTAATCACCATCGCGGTACTCGGTGAGATCGTGCTGGAGGTCTGCTCATCATAAAAGCGGGCCAAGTGAGAGTCGCACTCACACACTAAGGGACCTGTTCCAACTGACAATGTATAACTAACTAAGCCTACTTCCCATGAAGACATAGTCGAACATAGGAGCGAAAGGACAAATTTGAGCTATGACTCACTCACCGCGGTAGCTCAATTGGCAGGGCATCTTGCGGGTATAGGTGCGGTCGCGTGTTAAAATCCTGCTCGTGGTTAACAATGTATTATATATTTTTTTTAATATTGTTATGCTTGCAATAACGCCTGCTATGCGGATTACATTGCAAAATTACAAATATACGATAGGAAAAATTTAAGTCATGTGCGGGATTCGAACTCGCGTCCATCCACCCCTTTAGCTGGGGTATGCTCTAACCAATTGAGCTAACATGATATGACGTCATAACTCAAATCTTTCCTATCCTTCTTTAACCATCGTATTGGGATGGAGCGACATCTGTAGTAGAACTTACGTTGTACTACAAACAAGACCAATTTTGCAACTGGTTTTATACTTGTAAATGATGACGCAACCTTATAATTTTAATATTGTTATGTTTGCAATAACGCCAGCTATGCGTTATTGCGCCTGCTATAAAAAAAACCTATCGTATATTTTTAATTTTGCAATGTATTATATATTATTTACCGTTAAATAGTATTTACATTATGTAATAGTTTGTTTTTCCAAATATAACATATTATATTTAGCGAATGGGTACTTAGCTAAAGTCCGACACGCACATAGTTGGTTTTGATCACTTGTTGTTCGACTGAAGAGTACTACCATCATACTGAGTTTTTATTAACGTTATTGTGGTAGAGAAAAAATGTGTCAAGTGCGAATCGGGTCTCGATCTTTCAGGATTCTGCATAGCAACAGCCAGTAAAAGAAAAAGAAATTGGTTTTGATCAGAACTTTAAAACTGTATTGTGGGCGTTTTTAATTTTCGCTATAATATAACTTTATCAGCCGGATTGTCCACTGCTGGTCACAGCCTCCGCCAAGGGGTTTGCCATAATCTCCACGCTTGGCAGGCGTCTTGGTGATTGCAGTATAAGATACTAGTTCCTCAGAAGGCGCTGCTGCCCACATTCCCGTATTTTACCCTTAGTTGCCTCATACGACACCCACGGTGACATTGTATTGTAACCCACGGTATATTATAGTAGGCACATAATACAAATATAAAATTAATGAGGAATCTTGTTAAATTTAGTTTTTGGGTTAGATCCCGTTACAGAAATGGTTCTCCAATTTACAATTTTGAAGCACCACAACTTCAGTATTCAGTTTTGAAATTAAAAAAAGATTAATAATATATATAAACATTTTGTAGTTTTCTCTGTATGAGCTTTAGGCGGTGCTTTCCGCACATGTTACGAAGCAAAAACCTGCTTCACAAGCTCGGAAAAGTGTTGAAAATTAGTTATATACATGGAGAAATGTGAATGTTGAGGCCTATTCTCCGGGACATAAAAGCGTGATGATATCTTAGGAGTCCCGTTCGACCCTATTACGAAGCCTTAACTGTACGTCCGTCCGTTAAACCTGTTTGAACATCAAATATTTAAGTTAAATTTGACCGGCTAGAATTGCAGCTCCCCACATCGTACAGATGGGATCCGTAAGAGGCGACAAAAGGAAGAATACCAGAAGGTGGGCCGCAGCACCTCTGAAGCACTGCCATTTTACACGGCAATCCCTAAGACGCCTGCCAAGCGTGGGGAATGTGGCAAATCCTGCCTTAATGGAGACACTGTGTTTGACAGTGGATGATCCAACTGGTACAGTGAAAGAGGTGTATCTACTAGTACCTACTTTCGGGGTTAGTACCAGAAACCAGCCGGATCGTTAATCCTGAACACAGCCTCCCCCATGATTAGGGGGTTTGCTATAATCCACGATTGACAGGCGTCTTGGAGATCGTAGTATGAGATATCAGTTCCTCAGATAGCGCTGCTGACCTCCTTCTGTTGTGTAACCCTTAGATTAGATGGGGTTGTGACATTCTAGCCCGGCACCCCACGGGTACCATAATGAGGTAGTCAAAAATTTTACCACCTAAAGAATCAATTGTCTAATACTAACCTTCGGTTATTTGTTAAAACACAACATATCATAACAATTAACATACTTGACAAAAAGAACTCTACAAATCATCTCTACGTTTATAACCTCCAATTAAATTCTCACCAAACGAGGTTATACAGACTCTACCGGCTATAGACAGGGCTCTGCTTCGGGCGATGGAGAGTTAACTATAGAGCAGAGTGGCGCTACCGCCTTCCTCTTGTGTGGTCCGGTCCTCATGTGAGGTCTCCACATGATTTGTTCCTTGTATCCCCTACTGGTATTTTCAGATTTGTTCCTTACTTGCCTGAAAAATTCTATTTTCGGTCCAAGTAAAATTTGTTTCGGTTTCGCCCCATATTACCTACATATACTTTTTAAAGTACAAAAATCTTATTTCATTCTTTCATAAGTTATCTTCTTGAGTTTCTACTCGCTTGGTACTTCCAAAGAATTCAGTTTGATATTTAACTATCATGATTTTAGATGGTGTCATTTTCTAACCTTTCACTTGTTTCTGCTTGCCTGGTACTTGGGAAGACTTTTTTAGTACGATACAAACGTCAGTGGTTTTATTAACTGTGTTCCACCTGTTCTGCCTATACTTTTTTACGAAGAGCATTGAACAGAATGTACTTATCTGATATTTATACAATTTTGTAAAGCTGTACTAACAAAACATTGCAAATATAGTGGTACAAAAAGGAACTAATAACAGGGCGATATAATAATATATCGTTTTCTATTTGGGGCTGTCTAAGAATCATTTATGCGGGACGAAACAAAAAGGAACGAACGCGGAAAAAATCTGGATAACTCTATGAAGTATTTTATAACTAGAGAATGTCAAAATCAGTCGCCTGGTACTGAGTAATGTTAGGACATTTCCGACGCCAATTACCTAAAGTTTTAAGACTTTCATCATGGAGATGGTGATATCGGTTATATTTTGAACTGGTTATTAATATTGTCTTTTTATGACTTTGGCCATCAGCAGTTTCCATCAGCAATTTGTTTTTAAAATCAATTTTCATCTCACTCCATATTTTTTCTCAAAATTTATGTCGTCATAACTCATGGAGGCTTTTGCCTGATGCCAATGCCAATAAACTATAAACAACAATTTTCCCGTAACCTACCCGCCAAAATATTTTAACGCTTCATATAATGGAAATTAATCTTTATTTATTTATAATAAAGTCGAAAGTAATTGCGGAATTAATTTTGCCGAGACTCATAGTGCTGTCTTAACCCTTCAAGAGAAGCGTGCGGGCTCTCAGACCCTATCGTCAGTCCGTTAAGTTGGGAATCGTTTGTATTGCTTCGGTATTCACTTGGCAAGCTTATTGCTAGTTGGTAAAGTGCGTATTAGCAGCGAGATCGGTTGTCTTGTTTGGCCGCGCCTAATTGTAGGTTCTCGACGCCTCGTATTATCGTATGAAAGCCTTGTTAGTAGGGTTGCCTCTTACCGAGTTACCTAATGTTTGCAATACGATGTTCATACTTTTTTTTGACGATGTTGACTTTGATTGATTGCAAAATAGAGTTTTAGTATAGAACATAAAATTGGCTATAATAACGTTTTCAACGCCTAATCATCTATCACGCATATATTGACGTTTACGCTACATACACGCTGTTTTACCATCAAAAATGCTGCCGTTTAGTCTTTTTCATTTATCATTAAGTTGAATCCTTATGGTATAATATGGGCATAAGAACTAAGCCCAAAATAATATATATATATATATATATATATATAGGATCAGCATGACTTAACATTTTTGATAATAGACATAAAAATTATGACGTTACATAATAATTTCCGATTCCATTCATTTATAATATAAACTCATTATAATTGGATCCAATATGATTAATTAAAAAAAAATAAAAAAAAAATCATCAAATTGATACCTTAAGATTGCAGCTTGCAGACCAACCTCAACACACTCTAGGGCGTTACCCGCTCGTATAATTTGCCGTCGCCGTGTGTGGCGGCCCTAACTCAGCGGGGTCCGCCTTGCCCTCGCCACTGACGGGTTAAATTGAAAAATAAACACGCTGAGTGATGGCCCTACGGACCGGCTGACGGGCGCAGGTTGTTGACTCCTGCCCTGACGGATACGGGTTAGGAACTCGCAAATTTTTTGTTAGTTTTTTTGGGTTGTTTTTTATGGAAACGGTAGTTGGGCCTATTAAATATTTATTTATTTTTTGGGTAAAATATTTAGCGCGCGTTAATCATGTATAACTATGACAGATATCGATAGTGAGCCAAATGGTTACGCTCAATTTTTTTTTTTGCTGAAAGGCTAGCTTTTGTTTTGGCCATTACCAATATCGCCTAATAGAAATAAGACTAGCTTAACAAACGGGTTTATATTAGTGGCAGGTTGGTAGGTATGACGCTGTAATGGGACATCACATGTGGCAATAGAAAGGATTGGCGCGCATAGGTTCCTAGGTTTGAGTCTAGTTGGTGGTAGAGTAGGTATATTGTATGTTGTATGTTGCGACAGCTTTCTATGGGTGCTAGTTCCTATCCTCGGAGTAACGGATGTTATAATTAACTTTGACTTTATGTTAAAAAACCTCTGCCTACTGTTTCATGGAATACAGGTGTTAAGATATCTATGTACTCGTATATCTATATCGGAGAGTCGTGAGTGAAATTCACTTTTAGTCTCCGTATAGTAGTATCAGATCATCACTTACCATCTATTGGGACAGTTTTGACCACTATCTAACCTGATGGTAAGTGATGATGAGGTCCAAACGTCCAAGATGTTTATCAGGCTAACGGCTTAAGGACAGAACACCCCGTTAGGTGACTGGCGATAGGCTTGAGAGTGGTTGCTAGCCAGACGAGCATTTGCAATAAAACCCTACCACAATGCTGTAACGATTGCCTTCCTCAGACTACAACTGTGACTGACGGCTCAACGTGCCCTCCGAAGCAAGGAAGCGTTCAGTCGGGCGACCGCTAGTGGTATTACTACAACGGCCGCTAGCGGACGCTGCGGAACCTAGTCGATCGGTTAAGAACTACTTACGTCTAATAAATATACGCTACGAGCGCTCCAAAAAGGTTGAGTTTCTACTCGTAACTCAAAATATTACTTGATATGTACTAAACATCTCATGTACCTTATCATTTCCTTCCTATAAGGTTTTGTATACACCTTGTACTATAGCTATAATTAGCTAGCTGTGCTATAAATCGCGCGGCGCTCTGAGCAAAATATCCCTTATTAATTATAAGTCAGGCTCGCGTACCGACTCGCGGCTATTCTGTGCCGCTGTGTAAACAACACTTTAGACGCGAGGCACATTGAGAGCAAAAAGCTGCACGACTTTTCGTGTCGTGTATTTTTTCATGAATAAAAAGGATTATTATAAATTGATCTTCTATCAAGGTTATACCTAGAAACATGATCCGACAGGAAGATCCATATCTTATGCCCGTCTGCACTAAAGTGAACTAAGTCAATTCTTAAGAAATTCATGAACTTAGTCGAACTTAGCCATCTGCAACGACTTATTTCTTCTGCACATCAGATTTCGTTATTGAGAACACAATACCTTGTTACGAAGACCATACGTGAGATAATTATGGACTCAGGAACTGTCAAAGTTTAGAACTTTAACGACCTTTCAAATGATTAGCTCCAGAAGCTATACACAAAACAAAATTTTACTGAGTTTGCACTCTGAATCAATTTTTCGTACCTGCTATCATACTTAAAAAAATGTTTTTCTTTAGTTAGTACGTCACTGGTCTGGCCCGTCATTGTTGGAAAAAAATGTATAGCTTAGTTTTGTATAAATAATTGTAATTAGCATGCCACCATTCAACCTACCTCAGCCTCTTATATATGCCATTTCTTGTAGATTCTATGCTGCCAAAAAATTTGTATAAGAAATGGAATTCTTATAGTCTGCCATTTTTGAGCCCGCGTGGTGTGAAAGGGCTGTAGATTGGGTAAACTCAGAGAGCCCTTTTTAAAGTTAGTTATTTCCAATAACGCCAGAGATTATCGTTCCTGTATTTAAGATTATGGTGCTAAGCGGTCTGTATACTCGTTATGGCAAGAACGCATTACATAAGGCGATTGAAGGGGTGATATGCTCTTTTTTGTCACTAATAATTTAAATCTTAAATCTATGTCTATGAACTCTTTTGTCATATAGTAGTGTATCCACGGTGAGTATAGGTACTCACCGTGGATAGTCGAAAATGTCGAGTGGTAGGCTACTCACAGGAAGCAGTGATGGCTCAGTGGCATTGGCTATGGACTGCTGCGCAGCATGTCCATGGTTCGAATCCCGCCGCGGGCCTGAGCTTCACCGCATGGTGGAAGGGCATTTTGCGAATACCCGCCTGGCTAGCGACCACCCTCAAGTAGAAAATCTGTCGCCAAGCACCTAACGGTGTGTTCCGGCAGGAGTCCTTGAGAGCCAGTGAAATTACAGGCACATGAGACTTCAACTATGTCTCAAGGTGACGGGCGCAGTGCAATTCGTGGCTTGTAACGAAATGCATCTGTTATAGGCAGAGGTTAGACCGCTAACATCAGGTGGGCCTCGAGCTTGTTCCGTCACAATAACATAAAAAAAAATATACTCGACATTTATGACACACTGTCTGAGAAGCTTCTCAGTGTATCACTACCCGTACCCATTATAAATATACGATGCAACTCGTACTCGGCCTGAGTAGTGGCCTGAGGCCAAAAGTCCTGTGGATTATTGATTTTTTTGGTATAATGATGATGTCGGAATGATTTTAATTTAATGGTACTGCCTCGATTTGTAAAGGTATTTATCATCACGATACTCATATTTGCCTTTATGATACAAAAATATTTGTTGAAATAATATCCTTTGAAGTTTATAGAACATTTTTTATTTTGTAATAATTATAAGGTTTAATCAATTGTTATAAAATGAGTAGGCAGAAGTATGAAAGAAGCAAAACTCACCGATGGCACACATTTTGAAGAGTATGGTCTGTTTATTATAAAAGAGGATGAAAACAAAGATTTCTGAGTGAACTCCCTCCACATTTAGCATAGGGATAAGATAAATACCAAAGCAGGTGCATTTTTTATGCTATTTTGACGGAACAAGCTTGAGGCCCACCTGATGTTAATATTACGTGAAGAATCAGTACTGCTGAGTAGACAAGTAATAGAGCGAATTGCACCCCCCTTATATACCTGTTGTGTGTCGTAAGAGGCGATGAAAGGAAAAATGACAGACGTCAGCAGCACCCTCTGAAGAACTTTCATTTTACATTGCGTTCCCCAAAACACTTGCCATGCGTGGGGCTGATCCTCGCTAATGGAATACGTATAGTTCAACGAGTGGACATCATGACTGTTGGTGATGAACATTATTATCGTAATGAAATAATTTTATAATCCATCACATATTGAAAATATTTTGCGTCGATACTTGCGGCGATGGAAGGATATTTTTAATAAATGCATAAAAGACAGTACACACGCAAATCCACTCTCATTTTCAACCGCTATCAGGCAGGCGATGAAATATTTTACCCGAAGACGTGTTTCGGCATAAGTGCACATAAAGGTGCGTGCACATTGCCGTGTCGCGTTTGATGTCGCCGCGCGGACGGTATCGCGGCGCATGTGGATTGGGGCGGCCGCGGCCTGAGAGTGCATGTGTCGTCAATGGCGATTTTAGCGCTGGATAGGACGCCTACATGGAGCTATGTTTTTTTATGCCTAATGTCATACCTACTACAAAACAAAAAAACTGTTTTTATTGGCTGTGATCAAATAAAAACCATACAAAATATGTAGTCATCAATTGTGTTTACTTTATATAATTAAGAATATAATAAAAAGCTTTTAAAAATCTCCCCTAATATTGTAGATATACAAACGAAAATACGATTTACATGATTTTTGCAAGTAACCAAGTAAAAGGAACTTGAAATATTTAAGTTAATGGCAGGCATACTTAAAATTTTATAGAACATTTTGCGAAAATCACTATGTTGAGATTTATTTTCATATGGTCGAAGGTTTCCGTACCAAATGGGAAAATTGCCTTATTAATCAGACTCTGATGTCTGTCTGTCTGTCTCGTAAACGGATTAAGTTACAAGCCTGAAATGTTGATATTTTGTGTAAAACGTTGATCCAAAGATGTATAATGGAGTAGATATTCAATTGATGAGTTTTTAGGGGCAAATCCAGTACATGAGATGGTGACCCAAAAATAACTTTTTTGCGCCATAGCATGTGGGGTGTCATCGTCTAGAGTTCTTTAAGTATAGTAATAAAATTTAGACCATATTATCTCAATAACTGACAACTTAGGTATTTGAAATTTCAGTATGTTACACCTTAGTATACCAAATTCGTTATTTTATCTTAAAATACTGAAAACGGCAATTTCTACCATATTCAAAGCTGTGATCAAAATTTACAAGATGTTTCTTTTTTTTTTATTCCTGATAGGTCAGCCTTTGACCACTATGTCACCTCATGGTAAGTGATGATGTGGTCGAAGATGTTGTTCAGGCTAACCTAGAAGTACTGGCTCTCAAGGACAGCTGCCGGCCGGAACACGCCGTTAGGTGCTTGGCGAGACAGATTTTCTTCTTGAGGGTGGTAGCTTGCCAGCGGGCATTCGCAAAATGCCCTACCACCATGCTATAACGACTGCCATCCCAAGACAACAACCAGGACCGACGGCTTAACGTGCCCTCCGAAGCACGGAAAATTTACGTTTGTTTTCGTTTACAAGCTCTTGTACTGCGGTAACCCAAAATACCCCCGTAGGGTGCCGGGCTAGAAAGTCTATTGCTACCTGTGGGTGTCATAAGAGGCGACTAAAGGTAAAATAACGGAAGGTGGGCAGCAGCGACTTGTGTAAAACTGATATGCTAAACTGCGATCCCCAAGACGCCTGTCAAGCGTGGGGATTATGGCCAACCCCCTTAACATGGGAGGCTGTGTTCAGCAGTGGACAATCCGGCTGATACATCAACCTAAAATACCGACTTGCTTTTAGCCATGTTTATGTTCCCTCCTCTTGATTAACAGCTTAGTGCTAAGAGTAATGTATACATACTAAATTATATACCAAACATTTTTCGTCATATGAGGTTGAACGCAACAAGTGTTAGCGCCATGTAACCGTCTGCACGTCGCTAATGCATCGCATAATTTTATGCACCGCGCCCGCGGCCGCCGCGGCCCCGTCCCCGTCCCCGTCGCCGATAACGTTGGTAATGAGCTCGCTCTACCTGAACCTGCTGCAACTGTATCTCTCCACATATATTATATAACAATCTACCAAGTAGGTATCTATAGTGTAAGATTGATAATGTACATACAGGAAAGAGTCTGCAAGTAAAAGCGTATATATATATATATATATATATATATATATATATCCACGTTTCGCCAGATGTATCGTTTGAAATATTTCGTCAAACACCTTCCGACAGCTGTCCTTAGAGCCAGTAATTCTAGGCTATTCAGATCTTCGAACACATAATCACTTACCATCATGTGAGGCAGTAGTCGAAGGCTAGTATAAGATCTATAAATAAATGTTACGTAACAAGTAAGGAGCATGTTAAACTTCCAGATTGCTTAGGCAGGCATGCAGGGCAGAGTTCTTCTGCCTAAACAATCTGTATGGAATGATTAACTTGGCCGGCAGTTCACCGGGCTGAAATAAAACACAAATACACGAAAATTAAACGAAAGAAAAGAATTACACTTACGTGCAACTTATGAAGGGAGGAATTCCACTAGAATCCCACTAGAGTGTATCTGAATATTTGGTATTGGCCAAGACTAAATATTTGATTGTACTCACTCGTGGGGGCTCCTCTAGTCCTCCGAGACTCCGAAGTAACGACACAGAGTCATCAAGGCACCAGCACGATTACAAATTATTTGCGTAGAAAATACGCTCAAACAAAACAAAAACTATCAAGTAATTCCAAGGGGTGCTAAAAATAGAATGAATTGCAAAAAAGGTGTCAAGATAATCTCACGTAAAATCCATAGATCACAATAGACGACTAGCAAAAGGGTTCGTTCGAAAACTGCCCGATAAGTTGATCGGTCTGAACAGAGCAAGCATATTGTATTCTACGCCCGATTGATGGCATCTCCCGGCACAATGCCAGGCTCCGGACTTATACTGAAAATTTCGTCAGAAAACCCCAAAAATTGTCTGACACGGGTTTTGAACTCAGTTTGAAAAGACTGAAAACCCTGAAAAGACTGTGGGTAACAAGTCTTTTTAACATACATAACATATATTATACTAAATCTAGTGATGTATTTAATTGGTGCTAAGTACTTCTGTAGGTGATATCTCTAGTATTTACCTACTTGAAGCAATTTCATACAGGTTTACAAGTGCTAATGTACCCAGTTATACAGCTGGTACAGGACATTAAAGTGCTTATTTCATATCTTAATTAAAATACATCGCAGTTATATAGTTTGGTCTACTATGCGAATAGGATATATTTGAAGCGAATATCGATTCTATTCGCGTCTCTCCTAACTATGCACGATCGATGCAATTCGATCGATACATCCTTTACGTTTAATTAAATATTGATATAGTTTTTTTGCGCTTTATACATTTTCTACGTTCCTATATTATTATCGCGCCTGTACTTATGTTATATAACTCTGAAGTTACGCAGCATGGCTTTGATCCCGTAATACGGGGCGAGCCTTTTGCCATATACCAGGCACAGTGCCTGACTAATAATAATTAGATACTCAATATTTATTTCTAAGAAAACCCAATACCGGTTTGATCGAAAGATTCGAACCCGCAGGACCGCGAAATTTTAAAGCAGCAGCGCTTTACGCCTTTCTACTAAAGAGGCAGGCATGGATTGGGTAGATAGATAGTGTTACCTGTAGAAATCACGCAGCCAAATCCAATTTCGAAATTGCATTTCAAATTTGAGGTCTGATCTAGCGATGTAAATTTTTTATTAGTTAAAAATGTGGAATCGAGTTTTACATTGGATCACGAAAGTTCCAAAAGTTTTTTATAGGAAATAAGTAAATTTGAAGACATTAACTGTTTTCATGACTTTTTTTGGGGTTACTTTGTCAACGTGCGGTGTTACGGATTCTATATCCTAGTAAGAGTCCCGAACTAATATCTAAATAATACTATATCTCGTGGATAGTAACATGTTCGGCCCTTATGGTGAAATATAGGTACATGGCAAAATATTAGATTAACATTTATGATATAATTATGGGTGAAGAACGCCAAACATTGAACGCAACCCATACAGTGACCACTTCTGTATTCTGAACGCTCCTAATGGGTAGGAGCAATGTCCTTATTTATCACGCATAAATTTACCCATTTAGAGAAATTGGACCAGGTAACCATGACACGTTGTATAGTATTTTATGGCAGTGAAATTCAATTAGTTTAAGTGGTGGCAGCTTCGCCTTTTGATGGGTTTTTAACCACTTGGTTTTGATGATCGCCTGGTACTTTAGTGTTATTGAATTAAATAGGACCAAATTGAATCCAAATGACTTATTTTATTTGTTATGTTAATGTTTGTTAGCAATCATCTAAGTTTATGTTGGTGTGTTGATTGTTGATGTACTTTTATTGAAACTGAAGTTAAGTTTTTCTTGCAAATAATAAATCGTAAATGTGTCCGTGACTTACACCCCTAGTTTCGTTCGCTTCCATCAGCGTAGGTACTTATATACATTGGTAATTTGCCTACACATTTAAAAAAAAGGCTCAAATTTAAAACTAAGCGTATTACTTATATACATCTGTACTCAAACCTTCATATGTAATATATAATTACTTATGATATTTATTTTGTACTTATATGTGATGAATTTTTCTTACTGGATCATCCGATGTTATGATTATTTTCAACTTGATATTTAAAAATGTTATCTCTTCGGTCGCGCAGTTTTTTAGACAGGATTCTGTTTTTTTTTTGCTATATGTGTTAGCCTTTGACTACTATCTGATGGTAAGAGATGATGTGGTCGAAGATGTTGTTCAGGCTAACCTAGAATTACTGTCTCTCAAGGAGAGCTACCGGAACACACCGTTAGGTGCTTGGCGACAGATTATCTATTTGAGGGTGGTCGCTAGCCAGACGGGCAATCGCAAAATGCCCTTCCACTCTATAGCCAATGCCACTGAGCCATCACTGCTTCAAAACATAGTTAGTAAGTTGATACCATTTAAAAATTGTATCTTCTATCGCGCAGTTTTTTAGATAGGATTCTGAATATGCTGATAATACATTGACGAGTATACGCATTGCATTGTTTACGAATGTTACAATCGTTCTTGGAAACGGCGCTGACAATTTGGATAAATTGTATACCTTTTACATTTCGGGTAAGCTCGGCCGCAGAGGTGCTTTATAAGTTCAATATTATAACGAGATCAGCCTCTTATCGTCAAATGTTCCACTTGACGGTGGTAAGTAGCTAAATGGTCTACTATCATACTACCGTCTATCATAATACGGTGAGTGCAAGTCCGCGGTACTATTCGAACTTTACGGGAGTCTAATACTCGTATCGAAACGAGTATGTTTGTGTTGGTTACTCTTGATATACCTAGCTGATTGAATCTTGAGTTTTTATCGGATTTTTACCGAGTTACGACTTAAAAAAGAAACTTTTACCTTTAATTTAATATATATAGTAAACATATTCGAAGGAAAATACTTTTTCTTTAATAGCTGAATAGGCTAGCTTTTGACCATTATCCTACCTGATGGTGTGTCATCATGTAGTCAAAGATTTTGTTCAGGCTACTCTAGAATTACAGGCTCTCAAAAAAACCTTATTTGAAAGCGCTCGTAGCGTAGTTTGCTTAGCCGTTCTTTACTGATCAGCTTAGTTAAGCAACATCCGCTGCGGACTTGAGTTGGATGGATGACCGCTAGTGGCATTATTGGTTCGGAGGGCACGTTAAGCCGTCGACGACTACCGGGATTTTCTTAGGATGGCAGTCGTTATAGCATGGTGATAGGGCGTTTTGCGAATGCCGTGTGGCGAAACGGTGTGTTCCGGCCATGCCAGTAATTTTAGATTAGCCTGAATAGCACACAGAAAAAAAAGAGCTCTTTAGCTAAGAATATACATTGTCTTAATAAATTCAAGACAATTCTGTATTACAACAAGAATATATTCTAAACTGAAAAATAATCGAGTCTTGATATTACACTCGAATATTCTTAGGAATATTGTTCAATTGTGACTCAAGAAATATTTCTTCACATAAACTATTCAAATTATTATTTCAAGATAACGAAAATATTCTTCTAACAATAAAATAGGAATTCTTCTGTTAACATTTTATTCTCAAAATAAAATGTCTATATTCTTTCTTGAAATATTTTTAAATATTGTTGAATGTAATTAAGGTGGTTCACTTACGAATATTTATGGTAAGATTCTTGGATTCAAAACTCATCATCATCGACCAAATCATCACTTACCATCAAGTGAGATAGTGATCAAAGGCTAGCCTATCAGCTATAAAAAATACTCTATATCATATTTTATTCAAAAAGTGATATCTTCCATTTCCAGCTATGAGTAAGCCCGATTACTCGTAAGTGACCTTTCGAACGGAAACATAAGTAGTTACTTTGCATATATCCATATTTGCATGTTCGATTCATGTGATTCAATTAACCCTCCTGCCCTCTGCAATGCGAATGTCAGTACTGCAACTAAGTCTTACAAAACTGCCTTATTACCATACTTAGACCATTTTGTTTCTCGGTGGCATATTTACCCATATCTAAACTGTCGTTTAAGTGCTTTAACTGGCATTACTTTGTGGTGTATTGCGTAATGAAAAATTATGTTTTTGTGTATATCGTATAGTAGTGGTATTTACTTTATCTTTATTTTCGTCATGCTAATACAAAATCAAAGAATAAACATTTATATCTACAGTAAAGTAAAATAAGAACAAGGTATGCATAGCAAAACGTTTACTTTTATTCCGGGATGTTACGTAACTAGAGTTAGGCAATTTTTAAGCTATTGCATAGCTTCTATCTCGGGCCTTGAGCGTGGAGACCGAATCCAGAAATTCCGTAACGAAAATAACCTAACACCCCCCACTCTGACCGGAACAGCGGTGATACTTTTTAGTATTTGAAGCGCTCGTAGTGAAGTTTACTTAGCTGTTCTCAACCGATCAGCAAAGTTAAGCAACGTCGCGCGCGGTCATGAGTTGGATGGGTGACCGCTAGTGACATTACTACTGAGCGTTTCCGTGCTTCGGAGGGCACGTTAAGCCGTCGGTCCCGGTTGTCGTCTTAGGATGGCAGTCGTTATAGCGTGGTGGTAGGGCATTTTGCGAATGCCCGCCTGGCTAGCTACCACCCTCAAGTAGAAAATCTGTCGCCAAGCACCTAACCGTGTGTTCCGGCAGCTGTCCTTGAGAGCCAGTACTTCTAGGTTAGCCTGAACAACATCTTTGACCACATCATCACTTACCATCAGGTGAGATAGTGGTCAAAGGCTAACCTATCAAGCATAAAAAAATAAAAAAAAAGGTTTGCCATCTATCGATGAAAAGCAGAACTTTTAATGACTTTTTGAAATATCACGCTTGTCTCTTTAGTTCAGCAACTCGCCTGTAGGTGGCATAAATAATTATAATTGCATAAGTTGATAAAAATCGCTATGCAATAGCTTTACCGTGGCAGTCTCCGAGTGCCACACGTCATTTTTTTTCCTTTAATTAAGAGGCATTTTACATTTTAATGCGGTATACGAAGATTTTAAGCGCTTAATTTACTATCATAGGAAATATCTACAAGTGGTTTAATAATTGATTAAAATAGAATAATCTGTTCTCTTTTCAGTTAATGTACCAGATTTAGAAACATAACATTAATTATTTTGTAGTGACCAATCTCCCGCACCTTGTTTAACGAATTAAGGTACACATAGCCAACTTCAGAGTTCTATCTCTTGTATAAAGATTCATCAAATTAGCTAAAAAAAAAACTGTGCATCAGGCATATAATCCTGTTGACACATAGTGTACTAGAATATCGATAATTCATCGTCATTGTAGAAAAAAAAAAAAAGATCTTGCGTCAATTTCCACGAATTATATCAGCAGTTTACCACGATATATTGCGATTAATAAAGTGTAATTCCTAACAGATATTATATGAAAAGAAAGTTCATTCTTTAATTAATCTGATATTTAATAAATTGTGCTATTAACTCTGTTTTGTTAGACAAGAAAAAATATTTAACATAACTCGAAATGCTCATAAATTGAAATGTACAAGCGCGAGGCGATCGCATCTTCAATGCGGCCATGAGCCACTGTTTATTTCCCGACGTCTGGAAATGTGCAAATGTCATTGGCATTCACAAACCAGGCAAAAACTCCGCTGACCCTACCAGCTACCGTCCCATCAGCCTTCTCAGCGCCCTAGGCAAGCTATACGAACGGCTCCTTTCGAACCGTCTCTCGGCTCATGCGCAGGAACACCACCTTATTCCCGATGAGCAGTTTGGCTTTAGGCCCAAGCACTCATGCGTCCAACAGGTGCACCGCCTCACGGAGCACATCCTTGAAGGTTTCAATAAGAAACCCAAACCCCAAACGACGGTAGCAGTCTTCCTCGACGTAGCGAAAGCTTTTGATAAAGTCTGGCACAATGGCTTGATTTACAAGTTATACCACTTTGGCGTGCCAGTACGTCTTGTGCTCACCTTACAAGACTTCCTAAGGGACAGAAGCTTTCGCTACCGCGTGGAAGGCACCCTCTCCACCCCCCACCCAGTCAGTGCCGGAGTCCCTCAGGGCTCCGTACTATCTCCCATTCTCTTCGCGCTGTATACCAGCGACATCCCACGCTCACAGCCCAAGGTTTTCATAGCCCAATATGCGGACGATACCGCCATTTATTCCACTGGCTGGCATATTAATAGACAGACCTATTTTCTCCTTCAACGGGCCATCACCGAGATCGGTGACTGGTTCCGTAAATGGCGCATTGCAGTCAACCCGACTAAAAGTGCAGCTATATACTTCAATGAGAATACTCACTCGAACCCCCGCTATCCTAAACCTTTAACTCTGTTTGACGAACCCATTCCCTGGGTTGGTAAAACAAAGTATCTTGGAGTCACCCTTGATCGGCATCTCACCTTTGCCGCTCACATCACTGATGTTCGTAACAGGGCGGCCTTTGTTATGGGTCGCCTAGGTCCCTTAATTCGTACAGAGAGTAAAATGTCTCTTAAAAATAAGAAGACACTTTATACTACTTGCATCCGCCCCATCATGACATACGCTTCAGTAGTGTTTAGTCATGCTAGCGAGGCCCACCTACGTAAACTTCAAATCATTCAAAACAGGTTCCTCCGCCAGGCAACCGGTGCTCCGTGGTATGTACGGAACGCCGAGTTGCACTGCGACCTAAACCTTCCCTCTTTAGCGCAGTTCAATAAGGACTGCGCCCGCCGATACTTTGATCGAGCGCCCCACCACTCGAACCCTCTAGTTGTCCAGGCATCGAACTACTCGACTGCCTCATCCGACCCATGGTTTAAACCCCCCCGTCGCCGACCACGGCAGGTATTGGACGACCCGGATGACCCCATCGCAGCCATTACGTTGGCAGCTTTAGCGTTGTCCGCAAGTCGTCCTGGTAACATCCCCAGGTGTGCGGTAATCAGAGGTTACACAATCAAACACCGAGCTCGCCGGCGAGCTCGAGGCAAAAATAAAATCCCGATTAGTGTCTCTCCAAATAGTCACAGAGTAATATTCAATAGGGCCCATTCTCAACGGTACAACACTGCAGTTGTACCGGGGCATTTAGTTCCGATTCCCCCTTTGTCTCTCGGCAGCGAGACAAGCCGAGGTCCGAACCACAGTGGTGCCCTTGAGCTCGCTGTCACCCCTCCCGATAGTAGCGTGGCGTTTTCGGCGCCCGCAGGAGACGGAGGTATAAGGCGCTTTTCGCCTTATACGCCCGTCTCAGAAGAAGTGCCCTCAGCGCTTCTTCCTCCTGGGCTATAAGAGGGCCTCCCCTCGCCCAAAGTCCGGTGGAGCTGTACGTCCGCTTAGCGGTAGACAGCATCTATGTCCTCCCTAAAAAAAAAAAAAAGCGCGAGGCGATCAGTACCGCGCGAGCGTTCATCGAGGTAGGACCTGCGTTCGTTTTGCTTTGCTCTGACGTCTCGTACGCGGAACGCTTACACGCAAGTTTATAGTACGACCACAGAGTTTTGATCATGTCTTTATTTTTTTAAGTAACAAACTATACTTTATTTTTGTTGTCCATAATATAATTATTTCTGTCTTGTTAAGTAACTACATCTTTAGTTTCTGTTCATCCATTGTGTTAAAAAAAGGAAACGTCACAATTATGCAGCCTTATACAGCGTTATTGGAAAAATGCTAACAACCTCAGAGGGTTGACTTCTTCTTTTTGGTCTGCTAGTTTTTATATTATTCTAGTTTAAGGTAGTAACTCACTATAACTTTTGTTTTAGAAGGATAAGATGACAGGCGAATAATTGATTTCCACTATTTTTGGATTCAGTTAATGTCTATAAGTGAACACAGCGATAACTTCAGCTGGAAATTAAACTACCTTCCTAATTTGTACAAATCAGCCTCCCGACTTTTCCATCATTTGTACAAACCGGGATACCAGTTAGCGGTCGATAGTCGTATTTACAAATTTACCATAAATTCTGCGTAAGTGCTATCTGCGTAAGTTTAAGTATTGAAGCAGTGATGGCTCAGTGGCATTGGCTATGGACTGCCGCGCAGCAGGTCCATGGTTCGAATCCCGCCCAGAGCTTGAGCTTCACCGCATGGTGGAAGGGCATTTTGCGAATGCCCGCCTGGCTAGCGAACACCCTCTAGTAGAAAATCTGTCGCCAAGCACCTAACGGTGAGTTCCGGCAGCAGTCCTTGAGAGCCAGTGAAATAACAGGCAAAAATGAGACTTAACAGGTATGTCTCAAGTTGATGGGCGCAGTGCAGTTCGTCACTTGTGATGAAATGCATCTGTTATAGGCGGAGGATTCCGCTTAACATCAGGTGGGCCTAGCGCTTGTTCCATCACAATGACATAAAAAAATAAATAAATAAAAAAGTCCGACTTTCATAATCCAAATGGTTTTGAAAAGGATGCATCCTTGCCCGAGAAAGAATCCCGAGAAAGAATCCATACTTTTCTGAGATAACGGAAGTATTTTGAATATTTTGATGAAATCTGAAACCAGCATAAATTACATTTTGGCCCCAAAATATTACGTCATTTCATATTAATCTCGTAACTACGTCAACAGTTATAAACCTAGAAAAACGCAATTTTGCATATGTATAAGTCATTTTTCGCTCGATACATTTTGCAAGGCAAACACTTACCGATGCAAATTTGCGTATTAAATAATCTCGTAACTAATTTTAAACTTCTAAACCAAAAAATCTGAAATAATACAAGTGTATAAATTATATGTAAATAATAATATCAAAGAAGGACCAAAGCCGTAGGTGGTAGAGTTTTTCAGAAAAAAATATTGCTCTCCAATACAGTTTTCCCGCCAAAGTTCTTAAAACAATTGGGTTGTTTTAATCTTGTTACTTTAAAATATTTGGCGTAAAAATCTGTAACAATTCATGGCTAAAGAACAATAATAAATTATCATATTAAAAGAAGAATCGAAGTTCTAGGTGAGTCTAGTTACGAAAAAATAAAAATAGCTATTAAATTACTATTTCCCACCATTTTTGTCGTGTGTTCAAACCCCATTTCCAGTATTTTTTTCTATAAAAAGGTGTATTATCATTTATTTTCCATAGAGGAAATAGTGAGCATTAGAGTATATAGTGAGGATTGCATTGGTACCAAGAAGTATATATGTTGATTATAGATTGCATCAAAGATATTCGATTTAAAAACCAAAAAACCTCAAAATGTGTAAATCTATACTTACATTTCGCTGTTTGGTCTACTCAAACTAAATGGATGAAAATGTTATTTTTTTTAAGGTATAGGTGATATATTGTGGTATGGGAATAAGAGGGTGACATGTTTAAGTAATGGAAAACCAAAAACGTCATGGGACGTTTGTGGTTGGTACTGAGTTGTTTTCCGGATGCACAGAAAAATAAACTTCAATCCTATGCATGGTCATTATGGCAGACAGTGTTAACGACTGGATATAGATACTGTGTAGAGTGTGGACGAGGAAAATAGCAATTTTTGGAAAATTTAAAAGAAAGAGCTTTTAGTCCGCAGCTTTTAATCAATGCCGTTACGTCAAATATTTATATAATTTTAAGCCGTATAATTATTTAAGTTTATTGTTTCGATAAATGATTCAAACATATCTATTTTTTATTCATCAAGGATGAAATATAAACATACGATTCACGATGTAGGTTGACTATTTAATGTACATGCCTACTTCTTTTCTATAACATTAGCAAGTAATCGACAAGAAATTGATTATTTACTCGTGCCAATCACACAATTTTTAAATTCGCAACTTACATTTCTTTATTAATGAGTGCTAGTATCAAAATATGTTACTCACAGTCACGCTATTCCGTCGTCACTTCTTTCGCTTGTGTATGCGATGCGCTGGCATTTACCTAAACTTCAGTAGCGTGATTTTGTGAAATGGCTCTTAACGGAATACTAGGCTCAAGGACATACATGCAAAGTTTCACCAAGTTTGAACTCTTAGTATTTAAAGTATGACGAACCTACATTTGTATGGAAAGAGCTCCATGAACTCTACTAGTAATAATAATATTCCTTGCATTATTCTTGAAGGTTTGGAGTGTTAGTGAATATTATACCGAAGTCGGTCGTAACATAAAGCGCTTTAAATGGAACCGTTGATAGCCCACTAAGAGTCGCTAATGGATCGCGAATGCCCGCCTGGCTAGCGACCACTCTCAAGTAGAAAATCTGTCGCCAAGCACCTAACGGTGTGTTCCGGCAGCAGTTCTTGAGAGCCAGTGAAATAACAGGCAAAATGAGACTTAACGGGTATTTCTCAAGGTGATGGGCGCAGTGCAGTTCGTCACTTGTGATGAAATGCATCTGTTATAGGCAGAGGATACCGCTTAACATTAGGTGGGCCTCGCGCTTGTTCCTACACAATAACATAAAAAAAAATGGAGTGATGAAATCTATATAAATAATATATAATATATATAATATAATATATAATCTATCGCGCAAATAACTTGACGCTCTCACGTTGAAGTTCTAATGTAAGTTTACTTTAATGGTATTTGGTTGTGTGAAATAAAATTGTTTTTGTAAGATATAGGTATGACTGAATTAAGATATGGTAGTAGGCACGACAAATACTTCGCATGATGAACTGAACTGCAGCTAGGCTACATAGAATATTAAAATAAACAAATACTATTACTATTTCCCTACGCTACTGTACATTGAGATAAACAAAAAGAGAAGCAAACTTCATTATCACGCGTCAAAAAAAGTATAACCACTACTTAACCGCGACGACGTAGCTTTGAAACAACTAAACATTTAAAGGAAACATATATTTGTCTCGCTTACTCAAGCTCAAGAACAATACCGTGTCGCTAAGACTAGACAAAGATCGCGACATAAACATGCAATGGCAGGTTTGTGTTGCCTACCGTCTGAAATTTTACCCAACAAGTTAATAAAAACCATTTTTTATTAATGTCACTTTGTAATAAAATAAATACATTCAAACTATTTTATTTATATTTTTTATTGTATGAATAAAAGTAACGGTGTTTAATAAAATAATTAAGACATTTTCTGAATCAATATTTTTATTGCTACTATACCAAAAGTAAATCAAACCCCGCTATGAAGCATCAGTTTCGTATACAACTGCCTTTTCGACTCCTTTTTGTAGGTTTGAGTAATTATTCACCCAATATGCTTTCGTGATACAATCTTATTTTTAAATACCGATTTATAAATAATGGCTTTTATTAATAAAAGGGGTGCATCAATGCAATGATCAACTATTATTGATGATATGTGATCCCTTGGATGTATTGCGAATTCCTTTAACATCTTGTTTCCTTGAAGGGTCAAGGAATATCATGAGACCAAATTTGGGAGACAAAGACTTGGTGTCGGAAAGTTTTACGGCATGTCTTACAACGCTTTCACAATTCATATATATTTCATACACATGTTCTGATCGGTAACATAATCCTCCTTTATCTTTCGATCTTACGATTGTTTTTTGGTCCTAGTTTGTCTCGATCCCGTAGACTGCACCCACGGCTTAAACCGTGTGAATTTCGAGCCGAATCAATTGGCATCTATCAGTCTGCCAAACATTAATTAATATTAAAATGCGTCGCTAACAAACGAACCGCGGCTGATAGAACGTCAGAGAAAACATAATTTATGCTATATAATATATGCTATTTAATTGAGCTAGTTTGTGCTCTAGTATGTGCCAGCCCTTTGAAATCAAAACCTGATTATCAGCCTTATGTCAGCTATAATAGTTACTTTGCGAAAACATTAAGCGCTATCCTTAGTTACATAAGGAACCTCATGCAAAATGTCATATTTCTGGAACCAGCTATTTAGATTGAGCGTTGTTCGGTCATTCTGTCGGTTTATTTTTTGTGGGATATTAAACCATGTATATCTTTATTTTATTAGTGCAAAAGTATTTAAAATCAGAAGAAACAAAGGAACTTATTCCATACATTTGAAATTCTCCCATAAATGTGGGAAAACCAAAACGATGTTTTAGTGGTAGCACTAAAACATCGTTGAACCTAAATAACAATACTCTCTGTGTAATTTTAGTTTTTGCATTATTTAAGCTAATATGAATGCATAAACAATAAACTTGTGTGTGGAAAGTAATTCCGCTTGATTTATAATGTTTTTGTGACCTTGAATCGTACTCTTTCACTACGCATTTACCCATTTTGAAGATCTTTTTTTGTCGCGTGTCGCTGGGTTCAACTCCGTTGGCGTTACACTGAGCACTAAATTGATGTTAGCTGCGCATATAGCTGTGGCCATATGTGCGGTGGCAACGCTTTGGCGCGGTAACTACTAATCTATGTATTTAAATCAATGCTACTGTACAACAACGAAACAAAATAAAAACCGACCAAGTGCGAGTGGGACTCGCGTACGAAGGGTTCCTTATTTTTAGCAAGTAAACGGCAAAAAACCTCTTTTATTTTATAGGAGCCCCTTAATTATTTATTATATTTTATTTTAATTAATTATATTTAAAGAGAAAATAAATCTAAATATTCTGTGAATAGTTAAAGCGTCTAACTGTCACCGTTTTTAGTAACGAGCAAGAAACGGTAAAAAAATCAAGTTTGTTGTATGGAAGCCCAACTTAAATATTTATTTTATTTAATTTTTAGTATTTGTTGTTATAGCGGCACTAGAAATACATCATCTGTGAAAATTTCAACTGTCTAAAATTTCAGCTATCACCGTTCTTGAGATACAGCCTGGTGACAGACGGACGGATAGCGAAGTCTCAGTAATAGGGTCTCGTTTCTACCCTTTGGGTACGGAACCCTAAAAAACACAAAATCGAATATATTTGTTGTGCTTAAATTCCAAGCGTGATTGTTTCAGTATACAGTGCAGTAGTAGTCTCATCCAGGTACTACATTTTGGTTTGCTATAAAACCGTAATATTTATTAAAATTCCTTGTCGATATCTACAATCTATTATGTTGAATGTAAGGGTTTAACCTCGTTTTAAAACCCTCCATTGTTTTTACGAATAAAATGTGTGACGTTTGTTTTTGTGACATTGGTTATTATGCGGAACTGAATATTGTGGGGCCATAAAGTCGACCATTTAAAGATTTCTGTAAAGTAGGTACTTTATGTGGGCACCACTACGAACAAATATTTATTCGTAGGGGCACCACAATGAATCCACGTTTTAGATTTGATTTGTATATCATTTATATTGTATATAATTTACCTGTGAAAAAATTACTGATTATTATAATATTTTTAGCTAGCGAAGGTGAGTTGTCTGCCTGAGTTCTTTTTAAAGTATTCCATAATAAATCAGTTTTTAATAAAATAGTACTAAACGGTAAAGGCCTCTGCTGCAATTTCTGACGATGATTGTTCGCTGTTTCAAATCACTTTGAATTTGTAATGGTCGCTTAGGTTAGTTGGCATTTGCACCGGTTCGTATCATATAGCGGGCTTTAACTCCACACCACGATGCATTGGCATATTGCGAATGTTTTCATCGGTAGCTACCATCCTCAAGTAGAAAATCAATCATGCCTATCAGAATCTTTTGGCAGCTAGCCTTGGGCAAAGAACATATAATAATACCCTTGGGCCTGCAAACATCGTCTATCCTATAATCACTTAATAGCAACTGAGCGGTCAGCGCCAAGCAAAGTCCTGTAAACGTGTATGTTTATTAACGCAAATTATCTAAGAAAATATTAACGATTAGCTTAAATTGTTAATTATGAGGAATATCAAATACTTTAAACGCCAACGTGTTAGAAGAAAAAAAAAACGTTATCAGAATTAATTCTCAATGTAGTATAATTGAAACACAAAATTGATAGTAATTTTAATTGCTTCACAAATCGACTGTTGTGTATTCTGTAAAAATCTCGCATTGTAGGTAATTTGTAATAAAACCCGATACCTAGGTTATCAGCTATTAAAAAATATAATAAACATTGGGATTAATATTAAAATCCGTTGATTTGATGGCCCGCTAACCGACATCTATCGCAGCACATTGTGTGTCTAGCTAGTGAATCAAAAGGGGTTTGATCGACCGCTTCCTGCTCAAAAACGGTCGCATTCTGATTTATAACCGCAGACCCTTTTGTTTCATGCTTGCCTGGTACATTTCTTTTTTTAATTTAATTTATGCTAATGAATTGAGGATTCCTTTAATGTAAATAAATGTCAGAATTGTGTTTATTTAAATGTTTATGCGATTTATATTAAGCGCTTTTGAAGCTGAAAAACTATAAAATTAAACAGATTTTCAGCGTTCTAGTATTAAATGTAATTATTCTTTTTAGGGTGTGATAAGCAGAATGAATATTTTTTTATCCCGGTTTTCGGAAAAGTTCTCGAGAAAGCATAATATGGTATACGTTTTTATGTTACTTTGTAGTCTGTAGTTTTTGATTCCCTTGCGAGTGTCGAAAATTTGCGGAATAACTTTGTTTATCTGACAACGTCGGGGCCATCATACCTTGCGTGATCCCTTTATGGCAATATGCGTCGCTGGCATGGCGCATGGCGGCGGTGAAGTGAGAATTCCGCGAAAACCTGGCGCTATCGGACAAACCATCTTAACGAATATCAACCGAAATGTGAAATACTTACCGCAAAAAGAAATAGGCATAATATTGTTGATACGCCTACGTGCTGGCGCAATATGTTAGAAAAGATAAATTACAGATTAGCAAATGGTATGATACGCAAAATGTCAGCCAGTTATATGCATAGAATATAGGTAGGTATTATAGTCGTTTATTGGTCTTATAAAGGAGATTGTTACACTGTTTAAGTCAAGTTACAATGAGTGTAAAATTTAATCATATTAAATGACATAAATCATTTTTTTTATGCCTTACAGCCTTTGACCACTATCTCACCTGATGGTAAGTGATGATTTGGTCGAAGATGTTGTTCAGGTTAACGTAGAAGTACTGGCTCTCAAGGATAGCCGCCGGAACACACCGCCAGCTGCTTGGCGACAGATTTTCTACTTGAGGGTGGTAGCTGGCCAGGCGGGCATTCGCAAAATGCCCTACCACCTTGCTATAGTTTATAGTATTTTGTAAAATTATCAAATAATATTATCTGAAACAAATAAAAATAAAGCTATCATTTTTATAAGTACCTAAAAAGATTATAAATTATTTAATAGTATAATATTGTGATACCAACAACTTAATAAGTACCAAAACTACATTAAGACATTATACCACGAAGAGTCCGAAGCGGAAAAAGTCTGATATGATAATGACTTAAATATACTAATTTTCTTGAAAGAAAAAACTGTCGTTGTTAGGACACTTCAACAATACAATGAAACCTGGAGAAGTAAGGGTCTGAAGGGACATATAACTTTTATCACTTATGGCTTGAGGCTTTTCATTAACCCAGTTTAAAAAAAGGCAGGTTACCATGACAGTTGTCTTATGTCTAGGGGATCCCACAAAAATAATAATTATGGAACATAAATGTCTAAAAATCTAAACTGGCCACATTCAAGTCAGACGCAACTAAGATGTTAATGTGTTGTATACTGTTATGTCCTCATCTGAGGGTATAGTTCTATAAAAACCAGTCTGGTGTTGTCAGCTCATGCAGTGAGCTTGTACTGAACGATTATCGGTAAATCGGTGCGTATATAATAGCGGCGACGCGGAAAACTGTGGAAAAGTGGAAATTAATAGTGTTAAAGTGTGTGGAAATAGTAAAAAAAAATAAAAAAAATTAGATATGGGTATCAAATTTAATGACTTTGATGTAGCACTTGGGTGCTGGAAAAATTATATAGAAAGGTTCTGTTACTGCCTGGAAGCAAGTGAAATAGAGGAAGATTCGACAAAAGAAGGCGAATGTGCTAGCGGTTTGTGGTCCTGATTTGTATGATTTAATAATTTCCTTGATATCTCCAAAAAAAGTGAATGAGGTTACTTTCACATATTTGGTGGCCATTTTGGACAATCATTTCCATCCTAAGCCAAATGAAATTGTTGAATACTATAAATTTCATACAAGAGGCCAAGATGAAGGGGAGAAAATGAGAGATTACATTGCTCAATTGAGGAAATTAAGCATACATTGTAATTTCGCCGATCTAAACCGGACATTGAGAGATAGGTTGGTATGTGGTATAAATGATAAAGACATTCAAAAGAAACTGTTGCAGCAGAACAAATTGACATTTGAACAGGCTTGTGAAATGGCAATGTCACATGAAACAGCTAACATTGATGCTAATCTGATTGTACAACCGGGGCCTAGCAGCAACAGTGCTACACTGATTACACAGGATATGGAATTGTAATCGGTGCGTATATAATATATACCAAGGAAATCATTGCTTATAGTTCCGTTTGGCACCCATGGCGCGAGTCCGACGTGCACTTGGACGATTTTAATTATTATATTTTGATTTTGTACTAAATATATGCTTAAAACTTTAGGCGTTATGTTATCAAAGATGACAATACTAATTACGTTTTACGCTTGAGGATTTGTTTCTATTATTTAATAAGTTTAAAGCAATCAACCATGGCAACACCTTTTCTGTAAAAATTGTGAAGGCTAATAGTCATTTATTTGTATTACGATTTTCTGAAACCAGTAGTCTCTGCGTGTAACATGTAATTTTTTTCTAAGTACCACTCAAGCCGATTGTTTATTATAGAGTGTAAAATCTTACAAAGACATGATATTAAGGATATCGGTCGGAGTGCCGATGCAGATAAGGTAATATATTCATCAACATTAGTATTTACGAACTACAAAAAAAAATATTTTGTATTTTTTTTTTGTAGTTCGTAAACCGAGTTAATAATACTTTTATAGAAATTACTTGCTGCCTTTATTACTTTTCAAAAGATACAGTTCTTTAGAGGTAGAACAGGTGGCTTACTATTACGTAATATATCTATTTTATCTTACAATAGGGACGGACCTTAAAATGTAATCGGGGTAAATATTCCACTTTCATTAAAGTCCTATTTCTCACGATTATAGATTACGAACCAACAGTTAACTGATCAAGCATACCTTTAAATTCTTCAAAGCATTTTATTTGCCACTTCTCGGTATTTCTGCGCTCCTAATTGCTTGTGTGAGACTAACTGAATGCTAAACGCAGTTTCTTGTTAAAAACGCGCTTGCGCATGCTTAGAAATTTTATTCCATCTAGTAGTTATAGCCTTTTATGGAATCCTGGTATGCAAAATTTTACATTTCATTTCATCGTATTTTCACACCTTACCGACGTGATTTACATACATATTTTATGTAGATCGCGAGTGAAGCGAAGTCAATGGAAGGTAGCTTGTTCGATTTTTGATAGTACGAAAAGTTTTTATTTGTAGTACAAAACTGTGTTTATTTCTTATTCTAGAGTATTTTTTGTTATACGAGTATGATTGAGCTTGAATGGGTAAAAATCAATACTATACTTTTATTTTGTTTCCCTCAAAGAGGATATTATAGTTAGAACGTGCGGTGCTTTCATAGTTCAATACAAATACAAAAATACAGCAGAATTTCGAAACAGTGATGGCTCAGTGGCATTGGCTATGGACTGCCGCGCAGCAGGTCCTTGATTCGAACCATGCTTCACCGCATGGTGGAAGGGCATTTTGCAATTGCCCGCCTGGCTAGCGACCACCCTCAAGTAGAAAATCTGCCGCCAAGCACCTAACGGTGTGTTCCAGCAGCTGTCTTTGAGAGCCAGTGAAATTACAGGTACATGAGACTTAATTACTGCGTCTCAAAAAAGTGACGGGCGCAGTGCAATTCATGACTTGTGATGAAATGCATCTGTTATAGGCAGAGGTATGCTTAACATCGGGTGGACCTCGAGCTTGTTCTGTCACAATAACATTATAAAAAAAAATTATAACTTGTTCAACATAATAGGTTATTTTATTTCTATAGTTGAAGCCCTGCCTTCTGCTTTAATATTATTACTGTGTTACAGAAAGAAGTGTCTTCCCCAAATAATGAATCCAATCATATTTATAATATTTACTGGACGCAACGAGATATTCGTGGTTAGTTAGGTGTCCGGGCATTTGCTCGCATTTGCATATATATAAAACTCTGAAACACCCTGAAATTAATATTAAAATTGGGGGGAAGGAAGGCGTATTTCAGCTAAATTAAGAGTTTATGAGCACCAGAGTAGCCAACCCTTTTGAGACACACTTATTTGACAATCAGCTCGGTCTACAAAAGGTAGGCCACTTCGGTGCTCATGGCCTGTGCCATGCCAGGGTTGTTTTGTTATAATTTCTTAACCCATGCGCATCTCAACAATAGAAATGAACGATATCGTCCAATGCGGATGCTAAGAATCACAGTACGGTTGAAATTTTCACAGTGAGAGTAATTTTATGATGTCTTAGGTTTTCGCGATTATTACACACTAACAGCCCGCCCAGTCTTTGCACGGGTATGTAGTTATTGTGACTTAACTTTAATATTTAGACATATGGTATTGCGGACTTTTTTGTTAGATATTGATGTCCTCTTTAAAATTGTAGTACGTCACTTTGCTCTATTGTCAACAATTTCGGAAGCGTACGCGATATAACTTATTATTTGGTATTTTTTTCACACGTTGGGTTGCATAATCGAAGTTTTCATACGGATCCCTAAGTTTAAAAAAATATTCTATAGCTTATGTTCATGAGGGATAGTGTAGTGTGGGATTTTAATGGTGATAGATTTTTTCTTATTCTTCCAGTAGATTTTAAGTTTATTCGTTACAAAAGTACAAAAATACATATCTTTTCTCATTATAACATTAATAAGATATAGACTAGTATATATATAGATATAGAAGTATAGATAGTAATTATAAGATTAAAACGGTTTAAATCACGTTATGTGATTAGTGTTAGTTATTCCGAATAAAGGCCTTTATTTATTATTTCTAAACTATTTTATTTTAGACCTCACAGGTTTCACATCGCAGTAAACTAAAAATACTAACCACGACTTTACACGCAGAATATAGAGATTGACAGCAGCTACGAAACCCAAATAAAAAACTCCCAATAACTCTTCACATAGTCAGTTTATTCTGGTAGTTAGGGATCATAGTTCATCATTGGATGCACGTCAAAAGGTGAGCGATGGAGGGCTCCCGGTATTCGAGCTATTTATCTTGGGTACATCAGTGCTTACTGTTATTATGTATGGGAGCGGGCACCATTCTTCAAAGTGATTTAAAGCTATTGGGACTACCCTATGGGTAATTTGTTTGAAAGGGTCAAACGCTTTTCTATAAGCAATGATGGCCGAGTGGTTTTAGCTATGGACTGCCGCAGGTCCATGGTTTAATCCCCAGCGCCGGCTTGAGCTTCACCGCATCGCCTGGCTTGCTACCACCCTCAATTAGAAAATCTGTCGCCAAGCACCTAACGGTGTGTTCCGGCAGTTGTCCTTGAGAGCCAGTAATTCTAGGTTAAGCCTGTTAACACCTTCGACCACGTCATCAGTTAGCATCAGGTGAGATTGTGGCCAAACCTATCAATAAAAAAAAAAGATCTGAACGAAGAGGTAAAATGCAACTTTGCAACCATGAATGAATACAATCAGAAGGCACGTTAAAAACCTCTCAAACTTCATTTTACTTTTCACATTATATAGGAATATGTTTTCTCGCGCACTGCAACTACGGTGCTACTTAAAACTTTATTTATCTTTGTAATGTTTCATTAAATAGACGCCTTAAATGATGTTAGTACGTGAGCTGTTTTGAACTTTATTTCCAGTTTGTGACAGTTCAATTTTCGTTGTACTGCAGTTAAGGGTTATGGTATGTGTACACAATATAAATGAAGGATTAACAGTCAATACGTATTTTATGATATCGTGCTATCCGATTATTGATTGTAATTATCATGGCTCTCCGTTAAACATCGTGGAGTCACGCGATTCTGCTTACATGGCAGATTTATAGGGGCTTTTATACCTAACTGTGTTTTGGTAGTGAAATCTATGGTTTAATTCTACTGCTTGCATGGTGCGTGTGTCAAGGCGCCGCTTTGGTATGTCGAGATCTGCATAGTAGTAGGGCATTTTGCAAATGCCCGCCTGGCTAGCTACCACCTTCAACTAGAAAATCTGTCCCCAAGTACTTAACGATGTGTTCCGGCATCTCTCCTTGAGAAACAGTATTTTAGTTGTTCAGTACCCTGAACAAAATCTTCGACCACATCATCACTTACCATCAGGTGAGATATTGGTCTATTTGTGTCGTTTTAGATACCTACATAAAAAATGTCCTGGTTTTGACAGCTGGGTCGGAAAAGTTATTGGGTTTTTCTGATATGGAAATTTTCAGTATCAGTATTGAGTCCTGATTTGTTCCCGGTAGATAGCAATAGGCTGACGCTCTGTCACATCTGATTGAAAACTCAAAAGGGTGCTGTAAACATAAAAAGGATCACCCATAGTTTATATATTTGTTTTCCGTATCGAGACCACTTTTACATGGGATACAAAATCATGTACTAATCTGGTATGGTACGTTACATTTTTTGAGATGATAACCTCCGACTTTACTATCGCCGATTTACAAAGTGATGATGAATGTTTCATAAATTTCATGTCAAAGTCTGGAAGTCCACAACCTTGCGATCCTCATTTTCTGCCTCGCACTTCCACAATATGGAACCATCAGCCATGTGAAGTATTTCCGAACCGATACGACTTAGGAGCCTTCAAGAAGAGAGCGTATTCCCTCCTCAAAGACCGGCAACGCATCCTCGAGATCTCTGGTGTTGTGGATATTCGTGGGCGATGGCGATTACTTACCACCAGAAGAATCGTCTGATCGTTTGCCCTCCTATCATATTAAAAAATAACCTCTGGGTGATGTCGTCGAGGGTTTTTTATAGATTCATATGGAAGAATAGACGAGATGCATTAAAACATAACGACACCCGCCTAAAACTCTTTAACAGACTATACACTTAGTCTTCATTAACCATCATCAAAGAAATCAATTAGACCATTATACAAGTACATAATAATTAGTGTGCGACAAATGGTCGCATCACATACAATGGCGGTCGGCGTCAGAGTCGCATGACTTATGTGCTATTGTCCGTTCTACTTAGTATTTATGTATTCTGTGAGCTCCCTGCGCCTGCGCCTGCGCCGACGCTACCATGGCGTGATGGTTGGCGCTCGGCGGAATTCTGCGCAGCAAAAAATCTATGGGCTTTGAAATATAAACTATTGTGGGACTTAGTATTGATTATGATAATTATTTTATTGTTTACGAATTAGCTTAGCTTAGATAATATTCTTTCAAAGTGAAAGTCAAAATCGTTTGTTTCATTTAGGCGTTACGACGGTCTCATTACGGTTAATTACAAGATTTTATTATTAGGTCAATCTTAAGCTATGTATTGCCGCGCCAGCAAAAAAATATTAGAGAAGAACGGGCATTAAACTCGTGTCTACTCTTTTAATATCTAACATAAATTATCTTACAATCTGTAACTTGTGTCTATAATTAAACTATTACAATAGTGGCTTGCAGGGGTCGGGTGTTCCAAGCATTTTTATAGTCTTAATTATCACCAATTCTATAATATGCTGTTTTAATTCAGCTTCAATTTTCTCTCCCCGAGAATTTTATTTATGGCGTTCATGTACACTCATTATAGGATCACAACAATAAGGACTTAACTATATTGCAGTGAACACATGTGCACTGTTGAGGCGTTTGCAATGAAACTTATTTACCTTTTTTAATTGCTACATTTAATACATGCATAATAATCATCGTTATCGAGTGAATTTTTGAAGCGTTCGTAGCGAAGTTTGCTTAGGCCTTCCTAACATGACTTCGAGGTGGCGCGCGCGGTGATTCCGCGTGCCCCTCAAGGGCGAAGTAGCTCCAGCTTCGCCTCAACATGGAATTGGGACCCCAAAGTGGGCAAACGCTGCATGGGCCGCGGAAGAGTGCTCAAGCGTTCCCGTTGCCCAAGCATTGAGGCGGGGCACCTGTTACTGTGGTAGTAGTTGATGAAGAGCCCGACATACCCCGCCCACCACCCCTTTGGTGGACGGAAACAAATAAAAAGGCCTTCCTAACCGAGCAGCTAACTTGAACAACGTCTGCTGCGATCATGACATGTATAGGTGACCGCTAGTGTCATTGTTACTGAGCACTTCCGTGCTTCGGAGAGCACGTTAAGCCGTCGGTCCCGGTTGTTGTCTTAGGATGGCAGTCGTTATAGCATGGTGGTAGCGCATTTTGCGAATGCTCCCCTAACAGTCACGTCGGCTTAGCTGGAAAATTAGGCAATTTTGTCACTAGATATATTTCTTTTTATATTTTACAAGGATTTGTTATTATTTATTTAATTCTATTATTATAAATTTCTTAAAATATTTGATTCCTGAATCTATTCATTATGATATGAGGTTATTTTACAAAGAAATCTATATAACTATCAAGATACTTTTTCCGATGAATACAATGAAAAATTGCAAACTTGATGAAGTCACCTTTACTACTTAAAAATCAGTCCTCGTCCCAACTAAAAACTCTCCAACACGCATTTTGGAATTTGTTAACAACTAATAACATAAAGCATATAAAAAACTAGTTGTCCGTCTGTCGCGAAGCATGTCCAATCATCCGAACAGATGTCGTCATGTTTTAAACATGGGACGCGAGCGGGGCAAGGGGTAAAAACTATATCGCGGTTTCGCAGTTGGTTTTTTTATATCTGTATTGATCTTTTCGTATTTGTACGAGAACAAAATTTAATAGTGTAGGTATCGGATTTTAAAAGAAATGTTAAATTTGCAAAATCGGGACAGGTTGATAAATATTGCACCGACCCCACATGAACGGGACGAGCATCTTCATAGATGGTGATGAGCTGGATCTTACTTACTCACTTCCGGGGCGGGAAATTATAAATTTGTTGTAGAGTTGTTAGTAGCTACATTTAGACTGCTTTACAAAATTACAAATATACGAGAGGAAAAATTTAAGTCATGTGCGGGATTCGAGCCCGCGTCCATCCACCCCTTTAGCCGGGGTATGCTCTAACCAAATGAGCTAACATGACAATGACGTCATAACTGAAAATTTTCCTATCGTTATTTAACCATCGTATTAGGATGGAGTGACATCCATATAGTTCAACTTACATTGTACTACAAACAAGAGCAATTTCGCATTTGGTTTAATACTTGTAAATGATGACTTAACCTTATAATCCGCACAGCAGGCGTTATTGCGAACATAACAATATTAAAATTTAGACTGCTTATTTTTGTAGAGTAGGTATGGGTACTGATTTATAGTCTTGACCATAGAGAAATATAATACTATTTCTCTTTTCTGTGGTCTTGACAATATTTTTTTTTTTATGCCTGATAGGTTAGCCTTTGACCACTATCTCACCTGATGGTAAGTGATGATGTGGTCGAAGATGTTGTTCAGGCTAACCTAGAAGTACTGGCTCTCAAGGACAGCTGCAGGAACACACCGTTAGGTGCTTGGCGACAGATTTTCTACTTGAGGGTGGTAGCTAGCCAGGCGGGCATTCGCAAAATGCCCTACCACCATGCTATAACGACTGCCATCCTAAGATAACAACCGGGACCGACGGCTTAACGTGCCCTCCGAAGCACGGAAACGCTCAGTAGTAATGTCACTAGCGGTCACCCATCCAACTCATGACCGCGCGCGACGTTGCTTAACTTTGCTGTTTGGTTGGGATCAGCTAAGTAAACTTCGCTACGAGCGCTTCAAAAAAATAACAAACGGGGGATCAAAATCTTGAGATCCAAAAGAAATGTTACTCCACCGGAAAATTTTCCATCAAAAACCAAAATTTCATCTTAATCATCCTGCGCTCGCACACACATATCATCGTGATATGGTTTACACTGCCAAGCTAGGTGCTTGGCAGTCTACTTTCGTATTCCTGAAGCTGTCCTTCAGAGCCAGTAATTCTTGTTAACCTTACTGAACAACGTCTTCGATTTATTACAAAATCACAATTGCAAACCTAACACATTTCTATAATCTTCTTCTTTCAAGTCGGCGCGATTGTTATTTTAAATTTTTCTTGACCAGAAAGCAGCCACTTCGATTGCGTTCTAGTTGGCTTCGAGCAAATCATCGAGACGGTCGGGGGTGCAAGAAAAGAGCCTGACCGCGTGACGTTTTCATTACCAACGTCCAGCGTACCCTGGGCAGCTAGACTCGCATCATCTTTCAGGCTGGCCAATCTTTTCCCCACGGCAAATTATCGACTATTTCTATTATAAATAATAATTTTATAGTCGTTTAAGACTTTTATTATAAACAGATATCTTTTACACCCGATTATTTTTATCACTGCACACTCAGCCAGCTTATCATGCTATTAATTCCGAAGCGCGCTTAAACTTTGATATCGACCTATACGACTATTCTGTGTATAAATTTTATTATTTTCAATGAGATCGTCAACACAGATAACCGAGCAGTGGCTTCATCTTAAATTCGAATATCTGGAATAGCTAATGAAATTTTAGTGCCTGCGCGGCGCATACCTCGCGAGAGGAACGGGAGAAAAAAGTTTCAAAAAATGTCGGATAAAAGGTAGAAAAATATTCCCTTGGGTTTTATCTGTCGTTCGCATCGGCTGGTCGGGTCAGTCCGTGGGCAGTTGGAATTAAAACATTGCATTTTAGTGGAGAAACCGCGGTGTAGATGCTATCAGGAGCGAGCAGGTTGGATTTATATTACAAGACGTGCGCTGGGTATACCATACCAATTCCAAGCTACTCAAGTATTGATATTATTGTGATAGGACCTCGTAAAGTGAAAGTGAAGTGATGCTGTCGTGTTTTTGCTTCTACATAAAGCAGGATACCTATCCGTATTATTCTATTTATATTGACTGCTTATTAACTTACAAATATGTTGTTTTAGACGAAAGAGTTGGGGACAAAAGGAATAACCCAATATTAGGAAGGCTTTGAATTTTAATTCATAGATTCAGGAGTCACTTTGCGGAAATTCATTATAAATATTAAAAAAAGTTCTAAAATAGTCACGATCTCCTGATGATGCTCCGTGTAGAATCGTAAATGTCGGAAATTCTTCCGGTTAGGCTACATGGCGTTTATTATATGATGTAACGTAGGCTTAGCAGGAAAAGTAGGCAGATTTATTACTAGTTATTATCTTAAATATTAATTAAAAATATATATAAGCGATCCGAGTATTTATTAGTATACAACTTTAAATTGCTTAATGAGCTCAACAAGAAATGCATTTTCTCCGCTTCTCTTTACGTTTAAATCCTTTTTGATATTAAAGATAAAACTCTTTGCGGCCAAAAGGTTGGAAAATATCATTATTTTTAAAATCCGTGGAAATTAAGGCGTTCGGCTCTGAAGAGCAAGGTTTCGGCGGCCGAGAGGAAAATGTATTTTGAAGCGCTCGCTCGTATCAAAGTTTACTTAGCTGTTCTCAACCGATCAGCAAAGTTAAGCAACGTCGCGCGCGGTCATGAGTTGGATGGGTGACCGCTAGTGACATTACTACTGAGCGTTTCCGTGCTTCGGAGGGCACGTTAAGCCAGTACTTCTAGGTTAGCCTGAACAACATCTTTGACCACATCATCGCTTACCATCAGGTGAGATAGTGGGCAAAGGCTAACCTATCAGGCATAAAAATAAAAAAATTAATTATAAAAACTACATTTGAAGTTTCTCCAAGGTCTACTAAATTGTCTAAATTTCTTAATTCTAAAATCATGAGGATGACAAAAGAAAGGTGATGCCCCAAATCGCTTCATTCTCGCGGTCCCAGACCTGTCTGCATTTGGTTTTCTTTGGGCTCTTTGGGAATGTCTCCGCATTACCTTTTTAAGAGATAGGAATGGGAGCATGATGAAAGTGAGGAGGTTTTATTTTAAAACTTTAAATTTGATGTCGGCAAGTCTAAGGCTCGATTGGTTACTTAGATTTATTCATTGTTATGAATATTAGTTGTTTGTGAAAATGATTTTTCATGTAGGATTTTTAATGTACTTTACTGTATCAGATGGGTGGTCCACATCTGAACACAGCCTCCCCCTTTATGAGGTGGTTTGCCATAATCTCAACGCTTGGCAGGCGTCTTAGGAATCGCTGTGTGAGATATTAGTTCCTCAGAAAGCGAATGTACTTAAGTGTAATTGAAATTTGTATCAAATTAAAGCTTTGCTCATAAAATAACTAAATGAGTGCAGAATGGAAGCATAACTGACGAAAATTTTGTTCTTAAGGCAAATTTTATCAATCTATGGTATGACTATACTATGTAATAATATGAATCATAATCGATGTGTTACAATTTTACCCAAAAAATAACCGACTTCTAATAAAAAATATCCTCAAATTTAAATGGGACCGCAAGAAAAACACCAGCTTTCGAATATAAAAAAAACATCAATATTGGTACACCCTGTAAATACTAAAAAGTTATGAACACAAAAAGAAACAGTCGAAATCGAAAGCATCCTCCTTATTTAGCAGTCGGTTAAAAGATAATGGGCCTTTGTCATCATAGAGGTCTATTGAAAATGGCAGTATATTAAAATAGTTAAAAAAAAATCAAAGGCTGGCCTATTAGCTATAAAATAAAAGTAAAATAGATTCTCGCATCTATTTAGCTTGTTCTCACGTAATCCCCCGGTCTAGATCAAACAACCAGCCATATCTCGATCAATCAAAGAAACAAACACGCCATGCGTTTGTTCCCATCCGCGGGCGGCAACTACAAAGGTTTGAGCCCCGGTGCGTACTCGGTGCTGATTTATCAATCAATTGCGCGAGTCGTTAGGTCGCCGCGGGCTGCGCCGGCGCCGGCGTCGGCCTCGCAGCCGGCCCAGTGCGGAGGCCGATCGCCGGCTGATCACCACAAACGAAACCGATTGGTGTCTACAAAGGTATACTGTCAATTCTAAAAAGACGAGGTATACAATTCTGCCGTCGTAAGAAAATAGGGCACAACTAACATTTTTTTAAAAATTGAGTTATATACATATTTAGAATCAGAAAAAAAAGGCACATCTGCTCAATTTTTTTTAGAATTTTATCTTCAAGGAATTCGGAGATACAGTAGGCTTAAAAGGCACAAATAAGACTAATATTCATGTTTTATATGATGAAAAGGCACATTTATTTACCATTATATTGAAAAGGCACAAATACGTAGATGTGACTATTACTTCATACAGATTTTTACTAAAAACTACTAAGAAAAGGCACACTTACAACATAAAATAAAGAAAAGGCCTAAATTCCAGATGTGCCATGTCTACTTAATTAATTATCCATGCATCTCTCAATTAAATTACGTATAAAAGACACAAATAACCAGTTGTGCCTTTTATTTAAATTATTTACGATTAGGGGTGAGAAAAAGAGGACAGGGTTCGATTAAAACGCGCCAGTTGTGCCTGCGACGTCAAAGTGACTCCACACTTGTCAGCTGCAGCCCGCGTTAGGTAAGTTTATTTACGTTTTATCCATATTTACATGTTGTTTCTAATTTAAGTATGAAGGTACATAACTTTGTAGGTTAGATCGTACATTATGTTATGCCTTAGCTTAACACCTAACGTGACATGTCTTAATAATTAATGAATTAAGTAGGAATATGATAAACATGAAAGCAGCGGTGGCGCAGTGGTATCAGCCTCGCCTTTGAAATATAAGGTCGCGGGTTTGATTCCCGGTCCTGCCCACGCATCTTTGTGTGAATTGTTTCATCACCGCTGCTTATTATCGGTCAAGGAAAACATCATGAGGAAACCGGCATGTCTAAGATCTAATCATTAGTGGACTTGTGACATCCACCCACCCTCACTTGGCCAGTGTGTGTGGATTAAGGCCTAAACTCTCTCAACTATCTTAAGAGTTGAGAGAGTTTAGGCCTTAATCCACACACACTGGCCAAGTGAAGACCCGTGCCCAGCAGTAGGACACTAAAAAGGGTTCAAGTGTGATAATAAACATATAGTATCATTCATTTCACTTGTTTTTCCCTTATTTCAGATAATTTTAAAAATGCAGTCACGTGGTAAAGGATCAGCAAGCGCCGCTTTACAAAATCTAAAGCCTAGATCTGATATTGACGAACAGATTCCGTGGTCTTAAAAACGCCACAAATTATGACGATTCAGTAGTCGATAAAGATTATGTGCCACCAAACATCATCGGTTCAAAACTTAAATATTTGGGGTCATAATGAAAACTATGAAAAAAGCGCTTTTGAAGCGCTCGTAGCGAAGTTCACTTAGCTGTTCTCAACCGATCAGCAAAGTTAAGCAACGTCGCCCACGGTCATGAGTTGGATGGGTGATCGCTAGTGACATTACTACTGAGCGTTTCCGTGCTTCGGAGGGCACGTTAAGCCGTCGGTCCCGGTTGTTGTCTTAGGATGGCAGTCGTTATAGCGTGGTGGTAGGGCATTTTGCGAATGCCCGCCTGGCTAGCTACCACCCTCAAGTAGAAAATCTGTCGCCAAGCACTTAACGGTGTGTTCCGGCAGCTGTCCTTGAGAGCCAGTACTTCTAGGTTAGTCTGAACAACATCTTCGACCACATCATCACCTACCATCAGGTGAGATAGTGGTCAAAGGCTAACCTACAAGTAATAAAAAAAAAAACATGATTTCAATATTTAATTGGATGATTCTGGCTCCGAATGAGTCAAGAGAACATTTGTAAAAAAAAAATGTTCAGCAAAATTCTCAGAGGATTATCGCATGGATTAATTTAAAATGGTAATATTTTGTCTAATGCGGTGACAAAACATTAGGAAACCCTACCTGTTAACGACTGTTCAGCTGATCTCACACAAATTTATGAATACTGAAATTAAAGATATTTATTAAAATAATATTTTAAGTAAAACTGATTAATTAATTTTCTTTAAACTTTTTTATAGCTTTTATCAATATATTGCATTGTGATAATTCAACCAAGTGCCATGTTATGTTTGTTATAGTTACATTTAATTTTTATAATATTAATAATAGTATTTTTTTAATATTAAACTACGAGTGCCTTTAATAATTACGGGTGTAAGCTATTTCCGGTAAATGAACAATAAATAATTAGAATTAGGTCTAATAGAGTAAATTAATAAAGGTTCAAAACCAAAATGTATGCTCTTCTAATAAGAATTAAGAATATTTTGATTTATTTTTCATATTGTGATTAGTAGAGTAAATATTTTTTATAGATTTTTAAGTTAGGGGTCCCACCTATTAGTAAAAATATTTAATTCTTACTTTCCTTAGGTGTCTAACTAACCAAAAAGTGTAACTGAGTTTAAGTATTAGCACGTTTTGTTTTTAATTCATAAGTTCTATTTGTTAACCAAAATCGTAGGTATATGCTTATCCCTGATACTTTATAAATAACTATTGAATATAAAGAACTCTTTTTTTTGTTTAAATGTTGGTGTCCTAGAAGTATATTTGTTTTGTTTCAGTTATTTGGATAAGCTAACCAAAAATGGCATGATAATAAATATGTTTTATAGTTTATTAAACTTTTCTCACATGTCTTTATTTTATAGAAAACATTAAGTCAATTTACATTATAAAGAAAACATGAAAACATTAAGTCAATACACAATGTGCCCTTTCTTCTAGACTCATGACCAATTTGCTTGAAATATTAAAAAGAAAGGTCATATTTGGTTAACTATGCCTTTTCTTTGTAGTAAGTGGTATTTTTTAAACATTTTATTTTTAAGTTGAAAGGAAAAAAATGAATTTATTTAATAATTAATTATATATAAAAACTAAAAAGTATTAAATATAATAGTACTAACTTTCACGCATATATCATCAGTATTGTATTTTCTTTAAAGTAATAGGTTTTCACACTATGAAGCAGAATATGGTTAAAACTTTAACCCTAATTATCTCAGTTTGACCAAAATGATAGATGTGCCCTTCTCTCGTACGACGGCAGAATTGTTTTCGCCGCGTGCACATTTTGTAAAGATTCTGGTCGGCCGGCAGCCTATTAATGATGCCGACTGAATCTCTCCAATCCGATTTAGAAGCAATGTTGGCCGAGCGGTAGTAGGTATGAGCTGTCGTGCCGCAGATACCTGGTTTGATCCCCACTGCAGGCTTGAGCTTCACCGCATGGTGGAATGGCATTTTGCGATTGCCCGCCTGGCTAGCTACCACCCTTAAGTAGAAAATCTGACGCCAAGCACGTAACGGTGTGTTCCGGCAGCAGTCCTTGAGAGCATCTGTTATAGGCAGAGGTTAGTCCGCTTAACATCAGGTGGGCCTCGAGCTTGTTCAAACACAATAACATAAAAAACTCATCATCATTGGTAGTATACCTGCTCGTTATAGTTATAGCTTGTTAGAAGATAGTGAACAGTTTTAACCTCGAATTGGAACTGGCTCAATGACAGCTGCTGGAAGACACTGTTAGGTGCTTGGCGTAATAATTTCTACTTTGGCGTCATACTATCCACTATACAAGCCTCATATTGTGCAAACATCAAGGTAAGTATACTGTCATTCTGCACAAATAGCGCGTTTTTTCACTCGCAGGGGAATTAAAAAAAAATCAATCCAAAAAAATGAACCTAATGGTTCATCATCTAAAACAAACACACGCTCCATTAGAGCGCCTGCTCACGCGCAGGTTTTGATTTATCATGTCGGCCTTCCCCGCCGGACTGGCCGACTACTATAAATTATTATTGGTAATGATCAATGCTCGTGATTTATTACCACGTACCTGTATAAATAATATGTATAACATTGGATAAAATATTGATTATTTGAATTAATAACGAGCAGTAGTTGAGAGCACTTGTGGGATGGTATGTTGGATATAGGACCATCGACAGGTTGTGTAAGTATGTAAAGTAGTTACTGCGTTTAGTAGACGAAGGAAAGGATTCAGAACGCATCGGTCCGTCGTGTTTGGAATGCGACAAGCGGTAGAATGAGTAAAAATAATTTTCTTTTTACAATTTCTTACATATCTGGTAGAAAATTTTGTGCAAATTGTAGTATCAAAATCAATACTTACGCGTGAAATGAAACATTTTTCTTATCTCTCACAGTGCCTGTATCATTAGTGCAGTGTCTAAAGACACAGGAAGGCGTATTGTCCACAACTTTTACCTAAAAAATACGATTAGCGGCAACGTATTCACCGGACGCTCGAAAGTGTAAGACTGGTAGCGACTACGGCAATTACCTTACATGCCTCTAGTAAATATGGGGAGCTCACAACTAAGCTGGATTGTCCACTGCTGTACACAGCCTTCCCCATTATAGGGGGGTTTCCCATAATCCACGCATGGCAGACGTCTTGGGGATTGCAGTGTGAGATATCAGTTCCTCAGAGAGCGCTGCTACCCACCTTCTGGTATGTTAACCTTAGTCGCCTTTGACGACACCTACGGGTAGAGATGGGGTGACATTCTAGCCCGGCATCCCAAGGCCGCAAGTATACACCCCGTTATTTTAGAAGATTATTAAGTTATTTTATCGAAGATGCAAGTTTCAACACAAGCAGGTACTACAAAAAATTAGGTTATTAATTATTGATTTGATTATTATTTTTTGTTTGATATGCCATACTACAGAGGTACCATATAAATTTTATCAAAATCGGTTCAGACCAAACTATGGTTTGTTAAATCAAATTACTGGATAAGATACCTCGGTTTTGTTTGTTTTTTGTTTTAAAAGTAAATATTGCTCTCCTAAACTCATTTTTTTCCCCTCCAATAATGTTCTTAAGTGGTGGAAAAAGGCACACAATTTAAGTAATAAAAAATATAGGTATATTTGTTGCTTATACATTCGTAAAATAACTCTATAAAAGATTGTCTTATTACTATATCTATATACTTCTTCTAGATACTATTTCTGTCACATGGATAATGCCAACTTGATTTTTTTTTTTTTTATGCTTGTTAGGTTAGCCTTTGACCACTATCTCACCTGATGGTAAGTGATGATGTGGTCGAAGATGTTGTTCAAGCTAACCTAGAAGTACTGGCTCTCAAGGACAGCTGACGGAACACACCGTTAGGTGCTTGGCGACAGGTTTTCTACTTGAGGGTGGTAGCTAGCCAGGCAGACATTCGCAAAATGCCCTACCACCATGCTATAACGACTGCCATCCTAAGACGACAACCGGGACCGACGGCTTAACGTGCCCTCCGAAGCACGGAAACGCTCAGTAGTAATGTCACTAGCGGTCACCCATACAACTCATGACCGCGCGCGACGTTGCTTAACTTTGCTGATCGATTGAGAACAGCTAAGTAAACTTCGCTACGAGCGCTTCAAATTTTTATGTATGATTGGTTTTATGTACTCTTCGTAAGCTAAACCAACCATAAGATTACCCGATAAACGCTATCAATTTGGAGGACTGATTGTTCTGTAACATTTGGAAGCTGTCTAATAGTATTTTTCGAATTCAAGTTTTTGTCAGATTATGGCATAGTAATAGAAATTGTTTAAATATATGCCCAGAAGGGTAATTAAAACTCTTATCAAAAATGTCAATATAAAATTCCTTATGTAAACGGTTATTGAAATGATATAATGCATTTCCTTAAAAATCTCTATGGCAGCTAAAGTATATTGAAAGATATCTATAAATGTTGAGAAATGTCAAAAGCTTAATTAAAAATTGAAATCTATATTTCAAAATTAATTGGTTTTGCTTACCCTCCGTAAGCTAACATCTCAACTCCCGCACAGACAATCCACAGACAAACAACACACCCTTGGGTTGCCAGTAATGAAATCCGAATAAGATTACCAGGAGCTAATGACCAGAGGGAGCTAACCAGATTACTGACTCTGCGACCCCACGACTGCAGAACGTAAAGTGATTAGAAGCAGCCCTATGATGATTTGTGAGTACTCCAAGATGAAATAATGAATTTTGTATGAGATTGCTTACCTGATCGAAACTGCTAAAGGTTTTAGAGTGTACAATATTATTTAAAAAATGACGTCACTTATCTATTTAATATTGTACAATCAAATTGAATGTACGCAATTAGGTATGCAAATTGTTTCATTGTTAATAAAATTTAAATAAGAGTTAGAGGCCATGATAATTATATGCCCTACTTTAGGACCCGTCGCTAATCTCTTAGCGTATAAATGATAAATGATATAGATAAATGATTTATTTTCTTGTGGTTCTAGGTAGTACATAAAATGTGGTGTCAAATAAATTAATCATAATTCGCTAGATCCGCTTAATTAGCATACAAGATCTTTATACATAAAATAATTTGAAAAGAAATAATACATAATGAAATGTAATTACAATTAACTTATCAGCTTTATCAAAGATTCTTAATTAAAATGTCAGAATAATTATAATGCATTGAAAATTTCATGTCAATGATACAATATACAATAAAAAATAATTAGTAAGTATAATAATAAAATTGAATGTCAATAAAGATTCTTATCCTCTAAAAACTCTCTAATAGAATAGTAGCTATTGTCTAGCTGGAATTTATGTAGAGTTTTTTTTAAATAATACAGCGTTATGAAGTCTTAATTAGTAAGTAGGTGTTTTTTCTTTCTTAACTTTAGGGAGTATACCACATACAAGCTTTTTATTTATTTATGCCTGATAGGTTAGCCTTTGACCACTACCTCACGAGATGGTAAGTGATGATGTGGTCGAAGATGTTGTTTAGGCTAACCTAGAAGTATCGGCTCTCAAGGACAGTTGTCGGAACACACCGTTAGGTGCTTGGCGACAAATTTTCTACTTGACACTTACATGTATTGCAGTATTTTTCTGTAAATAATAATGATTAATATTAATATATTCATCCAAAGTAGATGGTAGCTATACGAAGAAACCAATGACACTCAAGTATCTGAATACAAAGTTCGCAATCATTCCGTTAGACTTGTTTAATTTGAGTCATAACAAGATTGAAAAAATAGTTCTCTTGTTAATCAGCATATAAGATAAGATCAGCTAATCGTTTATTTGCATTAATAAGGATGACTAAGGTGTTATCCGAGATAACGAGAACAATAGAATTTATTCATAAATGGACGATATCGTCCACGTGGATCCCAATGGGTAGCAGAGTGTTATTATATTATGAGTATTATATACACAAGGTAGGCATGCCCAAGGATTGTTCAGACATTCGAGTTCGTCATGTTTTGCCTATCTAGGTGTAAAAACAAATGTTAAAGAGACGGCAATTCTAAAAAAAATTAACCAAATTCAGTAGTGAGTTCTCGTACAGTATCTTAAACGTCACACAATCCAATGTTAACTGTTTTACATAAATATCAGAAAAATAGTATTTAATTTTGTCAAGCTAGTAGAGGTCAGAAACATTATATATTATTTCAGATCAGTAAAAAATTGTTGAGACAATTTTCTAAAATAGAAATGAGAAGCGAGTATGTTGTCCATATGCATCTAATAGATTACTGAAGAATTCGCGATAGACTTCGAACGTGGATGATATAGCATAGGATAAATATAAATACTAGAAGTATAGTGGGAAAATCTTTGCACACCATTGGAAATAACAGTTGTTAAACAGTCTATGTCCCATACAGACCTCCATATCATCACACCTTCACAAAGGTTTTTAAACATCCACTTGGGCACTGTAATACAGATTCAGACTGCGGACTGATACTGAGAATATCTTTTTCAGAAAAACTCTACAACTAACTGATTCCAAATCGAATCTTTAAACCACCCAATCAGTGTCTTCAGCAGAAACCTACATTTTCTGTCAATAAAGAAATATTTTGATTAGATTTCCTTATTGTTGTCCTCAGTAGAAAACTAATCGTTTTCCATTTCCAAGCTCCCTGTTGTTTTCAAACACTTTTGGGCCCATCTCCGAGGGAGCTACAAATTAGATTGTGCTCTGCAGTTTCCGGACCAGTGCTCTCCCCATCCCTTCCCCTCGGTGCAGTGACATTAGTTTTCATTTGCCGAAGTTACATTACTTATTTATTGAGTTATCTTGACTTAAGTACATTTTGGTGCGTCGGCTTAACTGTCATGTTATATTTCAACTTGTCGAAACGAACCTATGAATTTAATGGTTCGGTTTTTGAGTCCGTTGTGCGCGTCGGTAAAGGATTGAATATCTTTCCCAGCGTCTACGCTTTTGGTCGTGCACAATTTAAGTGTCTTTGATGAAGACCGGAAAAGTATTTTGTGTTTGTCTAGCGTGAATCAACCATCTTCAAGCCGTCGTCGCTGAAAAGAAAGTACAAAAATATTTTAATACCGAAACAATATAGGTAATTATATTTGATCGCCGCTACTTAATCCATTAGTAAGCGATAATGTGGCTGCTTAGGGTAGGAGGATAAGCTAAGAGTAAGGATTTTACAGAAAAAGATCGCTCGAAAAACGTGACAAAAATGAGAGCCTCTTTTCTTTCAAGACTACGATTTTAAACTCTTTCTCTTCTCTTAGTTTTCTTTACTAAACATTTCAGACATTTAACTTTACACCATGTACCGTTTTTGAACATTTTGCATATGATACTCCTGCGCTTAGACATTTTCTGAATTTTGATTCATTATGGATTAAAATCCACCAAAATTACCAGGTAATTGTTTGTAGTACCTACAACGTAAGTTGAACAATAGGTGTCGCTCCATCCTCATACGTGGTTAAAGAACGAGAGGAAAAATTAAAGTGATGAGTCATTATCCTGTTAGCTCAGTCGGTCAGAGCATACATCTATAGGGGTGGATGACGCGGGTTCGAATCCCGCACATGACTATAATTTTTTCCTCTAGTATTTTTTTTTATATGTAATGGAATCCGCAGAGCTTGCGTTATTGCAAAAATAAAAATATTAAAATGTCCAGTTAACTTTACAAAAACAATTCCCCATATATCACAGAGAGTTTACGAACCGTAAAATTACTCTATTATGTCCGGATCACACTAGTTACTAGTAGTGCGATTTGTCGCTACGACACGCGACTTCCACGCGCCGCGTCCGCTACGCTCTCTAAATACTTCTTGCGGACCGCTGCTCTCCTGGTGCATGAAATGAGATTTTAGTCAACATCGTGGGATCAATAGTTTGATAGATTAGTGATGGAATAATCAGTAGATTTGCCAAACTGTATACTGTACTCCCTTTTTACTTAACACATTAACTATTTTCAAATTCCATTAGTATTGCAATATAAATTTTACAGTAAGTTCTAATAGGTTCTAGACACAGACCGGTAGGTGAAAGACAGTGCTCTTTGTTTTCTTAACTCCCTCATTAACCGAAAGGTAGCAGATATTACTATCAACAAGAGCACTCCCAAGAAAGTTGTCGTCAGAAATCCGGGTCAAAAAACCAAAGTCAAAATTGTCTTTCGTAGTTGTTATGTAGGGAAAACAAAATTTACCAAACTTACATAAAGACGTAGATTATGGATAGGAAAAAGGCAGATGATGCGCATCCTTAACATACAAGCGATGGAACCGAGAGATATGCAAAAATCCTATAGTGAGATTGACTAGTAGAAATACGTGGTAAGTATACCTATCTCCTTACTCCTTTGAGAGTCAAACCTGACGTTATTACTTGTATTCACTGAAATTATTAGTGCTCTCAATAAACCTATATCGGTACGAGATTGAGATCTCGTACCGATATAGGGATATCGGTACGAGATCTCAATACGATCCACAAACCAGCTGCACCTTTGACACAATAGTAATCTACAACCATTATAATTTATTAAAACCGTTTTATTTAATCCTTCACGTTTCCTCACGCCATAACTCACTTGCTGCTTCTCCACGCGTTAACCACAAATTGTCATCTAAACGTCATGTCATCGGGATTGCGCTAAGACCCCGTTAATCCCTGGATTACCGTTCTCGATAATTTAACGCAACCAGCTGGCATCGCCTTAAACGCAAAAAAGACGCATTCCATCTTCATACATTCTGGTATAGATATCACTATTGTTTAATAATTAAATAAATGTAATGATGATGATTTTGACGACATTAATTAAACTAACACGAACACATTGGTAAATTACTTTTTTGTAGTAATTGTCGGTCATGCGAATGTTAGAACGAGATGCACGTAGTTCACGTGGTTGTGTACGCGAATGGGCGGGGCCTCGACGCCCTGTATAGGCCTAGGGATGTCACCATAAAAATTTGTCGATGTTTTTTACCTTAACCATAAGTTTGGCGTTTTATCGACTCCCATCGGATGGATGATAAAGGGCAGGCCGGTTCCACGTCGCGATCACTACGGGGAGTATTTTCTATAGCAGAAATTACTTTAATAGAACAAGGTTTAATTAGAAGTAGAGTCGTGATTATTTATATGAGTGAGTTGAATTTATTAGCGGATGGTAAAACCTGGAGTTGCACGTTGTGAGGCGCCGGTCGGCGGATATGTTGGTTCTTGTTAATTAAACGCTTTTTGAGTTATTATTTGTTCGTTAATTGTAAATGGTTGATTTTAATTTTTAAGATGTATGACGATGGTTGTTTCCTGTGGAGTCTTATAGTATAGAGGCGGAAATAAAATTTGAATTAGGTAGTACTGATGTTTTAATCTCTAATTAATCTTTGTTTGTTTGTTCTCATAGTTTGTATAGTCCTTATCTCTGTTTGCGTGATAAGTTATCGTGATCGAAACGCTAGATGGCTAAGATAAAATAAGAAAATATTTCATTTCGACGATGTTAAGCAGTTGATGTTAATTAGAATGTTCAGCTTCCATTTTTTTAATATAAAATCCACAAAGATTTTTGTGTATTCTTTTAGATTATGATTGTCGTAGCCTACCGTGGGGTAGGTATCGGGCTAGAATTGTACCCCCAGCAGCAGTGTATATGGAGATATATTCCTGTAGGAATCATAAGAGGGGATGACGGGGAGATAAGTGCCAGTAGGTGGGCACTAGCGCCTTCTAAATAACTGCCTATCCTACACTGCAACCCCAATACACCTGTCAAACGTGGGGATTATGACAAATTGCCCCACATATTCATTCTTTTTCTTGCATGTAACGCCAAGTATGCCATAATTAATATATACAGGGTGTCCCGTAAGTAGTGGACCAACGGGGTGTGGGTGATAGGGGGAACTATTATCTACCAAAACCACTAAAAATATTGTTCTAAGTCTTATAGTTTTAAAGTAATGATTGTTTTTAATAAATAGGTGAAATTATCGTCTTATGTACACACATTTTATAATTTTACGAAATCTATCACTTATTTTTTTGTTATTTTTAATCTAGGCGGTTAAGAATACATAGGTATTTCTAATTAAAATCGTATTTAGGTGTATTTATCATTAGCATGAAAATTACAAAAAAAAACTTGTGCAATTTTTACATTTCAAGAAGCTCTATGTGGTGTTTGAGTTAAGCTGGTGTAAAAAAATGTATTATAGCCTAGTGAAACTTTATTATAAAAACATCTACATGTCATACCAATTGCAAAAAAGTATAACACTGTGGTTTAAATAAGTATTTTTCCTATTTTAATTACTATCAAAACCAAAGGACTTTTTTGCAAGAAAATAAAAATACATTGTTAATAATGGAAAAGCTTTTATTACACATATTTTTTCTTGCATTAAGTGCTCGAAATGCTTTCCTCTAGCTCTTATGCATAACCAACATCTTCGTATAAAGTTTCTTTGGAAATTTTATACTTTTTTTCTTTGTTTGATTTTTAACTTTTTACTTTTTTTTTACTTTTTTATATTTTATGTTTTATTTTTGGTAGATAATAGTTCCCCCTATCACCCCACACCCCGTTGGTCCACTACTTATGGGACACCCTGTATAGAGATAAGTTAAAATCTTAATGTTTGAAATTACACACTATTTTGATTGTGTGCTCGAACTCCTGAGGATCCTTCATGTAGAAACTAAACGCGTCGAAAATTCTTCTGGCTTATCTACTTGGCGTTGAAGACGTCACGTCGGCTTAACAAGACAATGAGGCGTAATCGTCATGAGATATATTTTATTATTTTGAAAGTGTTCTTCTAAAATAATCTAATATTTTCTTAAAATAATATATCTTAATATATAGATAGAAAACACTTTATTTAAATTAAAAATAACATTATAATAAACACTTATAATTATTATTAGAAATACACTAATGCACAATGGCGGTCTTATCGCTTATAGCGATTTCTTCCAGACAACCAGAAATAAAGGATATTTGTTAGTATTAAATGTGCCGCATATTGTGATCATGGTAATAAGACCGAAAATGAAAGTAGCTTAGTAGCTTCGTTATTTCCTATCCAGTAGTTTAATGAAGAAGGTAATGACGTTAACACAACAATAACATACACGTTTGTTATCCGTTTGAAATCTAAAACGTAAAATAAACCAGCACGTTGAGTTTATATTCCAAGTAGGAACATTAATAACGTTTGGTTGGTTCCTGTCTGAAGTCGATGTGTAACTTAATATGCACAGTTTAATGTAAGTTACAAATCGAAATAAAAACAAAATAGAAATAATATTTAAAAAAAATGTAACCGACTTCTAACACAGAATAGTTAGAAATGACTTGTTGAAGTCGGTTCAATGCTGAATCAAAACACTGGCCTCACTACACTCAATCAAAATTTTTTTCAAATCTAAATTGGAAAGAAACTATGTTTGTACTCGTACCTAAAATAGTTTAGAGCCAATAGCACTGATGGCATATTATATACGGGCAAAAAAACGACCTTTGAAAGGCAAAGGTTTTAGCATGTCCCTGGTTCGATCCTCACCGCCGGCTTGAGCTTCACCGCATTGTGGAAGGGAATTTTGCGATTACCCGCCTGGCTAGCTACCACCCTCATGTAGATAATATGTCGCCAAGCACCTAACGGTGTGTTCCGGCAGCAGTCCTTAAGAGCCAATGAAATTACAGGCACATGAGACTTAACAACTATGTCTCAAGGTAACGGGCGCAGTGCAATGTGGGCCTAGAGCTTGTTCCGCCACAATAACATAAAAAAAACATCATTTTCAAATTTCTTTTTTTTTTTGTGAATTTTGCTCCTACTCCTTGTACGCATAGTCCTTCTTAAGAGCAGCTGCAGCTGTCGGAACAAACCGATAGGTGCTTAGCGACAGATTTTAGTCAGGAGATGGTACCTATTCGCAGTTGCCAGGCGAGCGAGTAGAATGGTTTACGAACAGGAATTAGAAATGTGTATCGCCCCGTGTGAAACTCTTCTTTAGGCATACCAGGCGCCTTAAATGATTATAGCTGAAGATATAAACGCCAGCGGTAAATTGTTTTAACTGTGTACTGTGTCGGCTTTAACTTGAATTTACATGTTTTGTAACGAATGGTTATGTTGCGTTACAACATGCTTCCAATAAAAATGTTTATTTAGATATTTTTTTTTAATATTGTTAGGATTGAAATAACGCCTGCTATGCGGATGTCATTACAAAATCGCAAATATACGATAGGAAAAAATTAAGTCATGTGCGGGATTACACATCCTTGTTTGTTTGATGATAGTTTGATTTTTTTTGTGATGAAATTAAGTTATTTTAGATCGAGGCTGTACACTGCAAGAAAATATGACTATGCCTGTATATCCCTGAATAGGCGTGACTCTTACAATCAGGCGGGCGACTGGGATGTGATTCCGGGATTATGCAGATTACAGTTCGATTTACAGGAACATCAAATTTCTACCGTAGCGAAAGTTAAAGAATAAAAAAGTGCATGTAAAAAAATACCGTGTCCTAAATGGCTTGTATACTTACCGTATTTTACGTGTTATGGGCAATGGCTGTAGTGTATATACATAAGACAGGCCACCAGGTTGTCTCTTCTATCTGTTGAAAAAAGAGGTCCTTTAAAACTGTTAATTAAAAGCGCTTTGCAATTTCTGTATGTATTGATAACCACCGCATTGCACTGGAAGAGATCGCATCGGGCGGCGCCGGCTACATTACCTGCCCCGCGCCGCGCTGCGCCTGCGTCGCCGTCGCCGTCGGTGCCGGACGACGCGTGCGCTCCGCTGCGCTCAGCTCATGCTCATGCGCAGCTTGTAGCGTGGTACAAGTGGAAGAGAGTGAGCGTGACTACATGCGGTGGTCCTCGTGCTTGTTCCATTACAATCCTATAAAAAACGCTTTTATATTAATATAGCCATTATTTCAACTGCTAATTTTTTTGTGATTTGCATACTACTAATATAAATATTATCTTGTATAAAGCGCGTATTGACTGCTTGCTGATGTCATGACTTTTGTCAACACTTTCAATTTTTAACTTATTTGAATACATCATCTCTTCCCATCGTGTGATATGCATAATGGCTAGCGTATACTTAGGAATAGGCCTAGCCATCCAGCCACCAGCAAACAAACACTTTTTGTTCAGTAATAAAATTGATGTTTAATGTACCAAGTAGGCGAGTTACTGAATGGCAAAATTAAATGAAAGGTAGTTATTATGTATTGCGACGAGGCTGTAATAGTAATTGATACATAGTGTGTCAAGAAATATCGAGTAAATGGCCGAATAACAAATGAAACGATTTAGCGGCAAAATTCGAAGCCTTATCGAATGAATCGCTAACTCTTTTACCTTGTACCATTCCTGGTTGATATCTTGATCAGTCCCGCTTTGTGTGCGCCGACCTTTGTCTCCAACATCGACTTATCCATCGGTCCACTTCACGCACCACCGGACATCACTATTACCAGTTTCATGATTGGCTGCACATCGCTTTGTCTCATGTATCGGGTTGCATGGATTGAGGCGCCAAATTTTGAGACACAAAAACCAAATAACAATTTTCCAGTTCTTTTCCGTGGTTCCATTGGACGTCCCATTGATGGGACAATGGAAAAAAATCATTTAACCGTAGACCCATTGGCCAATGGAACCACGGAAAATAACTTTTACGCCAATATCGTTTTTCCATGAAACCATTAAATTGTAGAGTTGTGCTGACTTTGTTTATGTACTTATCGTATTTGAAACAAAACTCTTCCGCTTCACAGAATTCTTTTGAAACTGACAATTTATGAAAATCTTTTTCTGTGGTAACTCAAAAAAATATTTATTAAATAAACTATTTTCCAATAGTACTTACAAACCGAAAAAGCTGAATATTTGTGAAAAGAAAAATTATCATGTCAACGCGGTACTAAGTACCTATTTCAATTCAGTTCAATGTCAGCATTGTACACAAATATCTAAATAACTAATTTAAATAGCCACATGTTCTGCTTCTATTATTCTTTCCGTTTATGAGCTAGAAACCCGGCTAGGCAGTCATATAGGATATATGGCACCGTTGCCCTTTGTATTCGGATATTGGACCCCAAAAATCTAAAAACAAATTTCATAAGAGCTCCTACTGTACGTCTTCTCTAAAAAAAGATGAAAATGTAATGGATTATTTGACAATTTATATTTTATTTCAAAATTACAACAAGAGAAAAATAGAAATTTAAATTTGCCGTGTATTTTCATAAAGTTGTTTTATTTAGATTAGATAAAATATATTTTAACATATAAATTTGATTTTGAAGTTGAATTACATCGTGGTCGCATCATATTGTGACATCTCTATTAATGGTTTCATGGAAAAACTATATTGGAGTAAAAGTTATTTTCCGTGGTTCCATTGGCCAATGGGTCTACGGTTAAATGATTTTTTTTCCATTGTCCCATTAATGGGACGTCCAATGGAACCACGGAAAAGAACTGCAATTTTCTTCGTTTATATGCTCAGAATGAAACTATTCCATAACATCTTTGGATGTTGGGAATAGTTTCATCTGATCGTCTGAGCGGGCTCAGAGAAAAATGCATCGAATGGGCAGTATTCCACTACTCGCGTAGACGTGAGTTGGGTTGGGCGCATAACAGGGCTTACCGACTTCTTATTGCCTAGTGTAGATTCTGTCTGACCACGGAAGCTTTTGTCCGTGGGGTCCCGGGCTAGAATGTCGCCCCCGCATCTCTACCTATGGGTGTCGTAAGAGGCAACTAACTATAGGTAACACACCAAAAGGTGGAAGCAATGATAGCCGAGTGGTAATAGCTATGGACTGCGGTGCCGCAGGTCCATGGCTCGATCCCAACACCTAACAGTGTGTTCGGGTTGCAGTCCTTGACAGCTAGTAAAATTATACAGGCGAATGGGACTTAACAACTGTATTTTATTCTTCATTAAATAAAAATAATCTTTATTCTTCATTAAAAACACACACATTCATAAGTAATACAACCATTACTTATGAATTTCAAGATAGTATGAAATTTTTTACTCAAAAAAATTTCATACTATCTTTTAGAGAGGTGCAGTACAGTTCAGTCACGTGACGAAACGCATCTGTTATAAGCAGAGGTCGCTTAACATCATGTAGGCCTGGAGCTTGTTCCATCACAATCTCATTAAAAATGCCGCTAGTTAAATGGCGTAGTTTAAGGGTGAACTGGCCGGCCCGTTCTCCATACAAACGTCGTAGGGTGGTAGGAGGTATCATTCTCTTATTTGCGTATTTAGGTCCAAAACAAAGCATAATATCGATTGACCTCGTCATTATCTTGGCTTGTATGATGCCGAAATTTTAATAAAATAATTAACTAGATACCTAATTATGAGCCTTAAAACATTTTCATATAAAGTTTTCGAGCCTCTAACTTACAACTTAATTATTTTTTAAAATGTTGGCATCATACAAGCCAAGATAATGACGAGGTCAATCGATATTATGCTTTGTTTTGGACCTAAATACGTAAATAAGGGACTGATCACCCTACGACGTTTGTATGGAGAAGTGACCGGCCAGTTCAACCTTAATAGAAAGGCTAGGCTGTTCATTAAACGGCTGACGAAGCTAGTTGGCTGCGACATATATAGCAATAGAGACCAGTTTTCTTTCACGGTACCCTAATAAACTCAATTCTGATTGCCGTACTACCAGTTACCACCCATGTTGAATCCAAATTGTGATATGGACGGCATCCGTCAGTAATATGATATAGACTCATAACCAGCACAATGTCACGTAACCGACATAACAGGTATGTCAGTAAAAAAAATTCACTGTTTCGTACGTTAAGTATGCCTTAGGTAATGACTGTTTTTGTACTGCATTCTACTCTAATGGTTTTTTTTCGGGATTGTGATGTTGAATTTATGGTGCTAGTAATTTTATGTAGTACTAGCTGTACCCGCGACTTCGTACGCGATTGCCGTACCTGCAAACTAATTATTCACATTTGAGCACTGTTTATCTTATATTAAGCAACGTTGTGGTCTGTGGTGAAGCACTCTTAGCAAAGCATAGCTCAGAAATCAGCTATGCTTTGCTAAAGCATAGCTCAGAAAGGAGCTTTTTACTTTGGGTTTGATAACTCCTAGCTTGTTTTTCCAGAAGACAGTAGTTAAGTAACTCAGAGAGTTCCTTCGCGGTTCGCACAATAAATGTTGAAGCAAAGTTGGTACTTTGTGCGTTTCTTTGGAATTTCGATTATAAAACGATATCTTTTTGCCGAGGTTCTCCTTGTTTGGCGGTAGAACAAAAATATATTAGATTGTACACTTCCATTGCGCAGTCTCCAAAATGTATCCGGCAAAAGATAGATAGTTAACAAAATTGATTGTGGCGAATGTTCCAGATTTTAGGGTTTTATCTTAGCAAGCTGGAAAATCTAAATAAGGATTCCGAGATGCCCGTGGGGTGCCGAGCTGCCCATGGGGTGCTGGGCTGCCCGTGGGGTGCTGGGATGCCCGTGGGGTGCCGGGATGCCCGTGGGTGCCGCGCTGCCCTTAGGGTGCCGGGTGGCCCGTGGGGTGCCGGGCTGCCCGTGGGGTTCCAAGCTCGCTCGTCACTATTCTAACACAAAAATAATAATTGAAATTGGATTACGCGTTCATAAAGTACAACTAAGTAACATATTGACTTTTATCCACTTTGCCGAGGGAACCGTGCTAAATTTCGGGATAAAAAGTATACAATAACGTTCTTCGTGGTATGAACTCAGATCGTGTTAAGTTTCATTGAATTCCATTCAGTAGCCCATGGGGTGCTGGGCTGCCCGTGGGGTGCCGGGCTGCCCATGGGGTTCCGGGCTCACTCATCATTATTCTAACGAAAAAGAATAATTGAAATCGGACTACGCGTTAATAAATTACAACTAAGTGTACATTTTGACTTTCATCCCCTTTCCCGAGGGAACCGTGCTGAATTTCGGGATAAAAAGTGTACAATAACGTTCTTCGTGGTATGAACTCAAATCGTGTTAAGTTTCATTGAATTTCATTCAGTAGCCCATGGTGTGCTGGGCTGCCCGTGGGGTGCCGGGCTGCCCATGGGGTTCCGGGCTCACTCATCACTATTCTAACAAAAAAGAATAATTGAAATCGGACTACGCGTTCATAAATTACAACTAAGTAACATTTTGACTTTCATCCCCTTTCCCGTGGGAACCGTGCTGAATTTCGGAATAAAAAGTATACAATAACCTTCTTCGTAGTATGAACACAAATCGTGTTAAGTTTCATTGAATTCCATTCAGTAGTTTTGGAGTGATGCGCGGCCGGGATACAGACAGACAGACAGACAGACAGACAGACAGACAGAAAGACAGACAGACAAAAAGAAAAAAAAATACAGTTTTGGCATCAGTATCAGCTACAGAGTGCTCTCAAATTTTTTTTGCAATATATCTCTTATGTACAGAATTGGACCTGTTACAGTTTTATTATAAGTATTATATATGAATCATCATTTATTTTTAAATATTTTGTAGATGTACAAACATTAAAAATACTTACAAACATAAAAAATACCCGAGTCCTAAACTATTTTTTGTTTTTATACGTACAATGACTTACAAAAATTAAAAAATAATATATATAGTTATTTTTCAACAACTGTAATTTTAATCGCTTGATTAAGCTCATAATATTTCACATACATCACATTCCTTTCTTGTAATGTTGTAAACTGAATTTCATTATATTTCACCAATGTTTCACTTTATTTTCCAATATATGAACGATGAAAGTAAGAATTTGTGTTAGTTACCAACGAATTCCGTTGGTACTCGCGGCTCTTGTAAGATTGCTGAACAAGAAATGGTGATTTTCACATACGATTCACTCAGATCCCTTACTATTTCAATAACGGGCAATTGTTTACAAACACTGTAACTACGTTAAAGTTGATGGTCAATCCTCTGCCACGGTTTGAACCTTCTACTGCCTTTCAACAAAGTCGTTACCATCATCAAGATTCTTTTGAGACACTTAACAAGCTCTTCCATAGTCTCATTGTCATCCCTGTATAAAGTTTCTTTAAAAAAAAATGAGGACGTAATTTTAGGGTGACTATAGGTAACATAGTCACCCTAAAATTACGTCCTCATTTTTTTTTAAAGAAACTTTTAATAAACACTGAGCAATATATAGTATACCGCTACTGTTATATAGTTTTTTATGGAATAGTGACAAACGAGCTGGCTGCTTAACCTAATGTTAAGTACTATCGCCCACGGACATCTGCGACACCAGAGGTCTTAGGGACGCATTACCGGCCTTTGAGGAGGGAAGATGCTCTTTTCTTGAAAGCTCCTAAGCAGTATCGGTTCGGAAATACTTCACATGGCAGTTGGTTCCACATAGTGGCAATGCGAGGAGAAAATGCCGTGAGAATCGCATGGATATGAACGTCCGATGACTAAATTCAACAACAGGTGTGAAAAGACCATCAGAACCCTCCCCGTGACAGATGCAGTAAATATTTTAAAGTACTAGTTTGCTGATTTAAATTTTCACGAAAACAGTGTTAATATGGCAGATTGCATATCAAATAATAACAATAATTAAAAAATTAAGAATCGTCCTAGAATCGTCTTCCGTTTTTGCCCTATATCTTAAGAACTCTCATACAAGCGATACAAGCGTGAATATAGATGTCTATAAACTGTCAAGAACACCAACAAATAATAAAAACCCAAGGTTTTTTTTATGTTATTGTGAGCGAACAAGCTCTTAGCCAGGCTTAGGCTTAGGCCGAGGTTAAGTGGACTTTAACCTCTGCCTATAACAGATGCATTTCATCCCAAGTCACGAATTGCACTGCGCCTGTCACCTTGAGACATAGTTGTTAAGTTCCTGTAATTTCGCTGGCTCTCAAGGACTGCTACCGGAACACACCATTAGGTGCTTGGCGACAGATTTTCTACTTGAGGGTGGTAGCTAGCAAGGCGGGCATTCGCAAAATGCCCTACCACCATGCTATAACGACTGCCATCCTAAGACGACAATCGGGACCGACGGCTTAACGTGCCCTCCGAAGCACGGAAGCGCTCATTATTAATGTCACTAGCGGTCACCCAACCATGGTATTTAAGGTAAATAATACAAAAAAAAAGGTTTTTTTAACGGAACAAGCTCGAGGCCCACCTGATGTTAAGCGGACTAACCTCTGCCTATAATAGATGCATTTCATCACAAGTCAAAAGTCATAATATACTGTGTTACATTGTTATATTAACAAATATATTATTATGATGGAGCAAACATCAAAATTAATCAAAAATAATCCTCACACGATTATACTAGAATTGTCGTCTTATACTTTTTGTATCGTGATAAAAAAAAATGCTCATAAAGATTGTTTAATTGATTTGACATTTTAAGCTCGTTAGGTGTCAAGTTTCACTTGCACGTTCGTTACAGCAAAGTCTATCGGTAATCATTACATCTTCTTATCCCTAGTCCACCGTAAGTGGGTAAGAAGGGTCGGTAAAAACGGTATTTTTTAAGAACAAATGTGCAGTATACGAACTTCTGCACTTCTGGTACTTTAAGTTTAATAAATTAATAAATCATACAACAATTAAAATTTGAGCTCATGTGTATTATGTACATGTAGTATTGTATTGTATCGAATGAGATTGTGGTGAAAGGCTTACCTATAAATTAAAAAAAAGCACTTCCATGAACTTCTGCTCTCCTGAGAATTCGTACTTTGGTATTTATGCCATTGTCTGTTAAGTATAGATAAATATCCCCTCCTTTTTTCAAGGTAGTTAAGCAGTAACTATTATTAAGTCAGGGCCATAAAACAATGAGTGGGATGAGACCGATACAGAAGATAATGTTGGGATCAGATCGGAATTTTATTTTATAAATAAAGTGTGAGATCATTTTCTAGTATCAGTCCGGTATACACCGAACGTGCTCGTATGGTAGAAAGTTTTGCCTTTGGGTTTTGTGGCTGGCGGCCTGTATACTGCCAGGGAAATATTAATCGAGTAACATGTATCTGGTATTGTGAGTCTAATAACTAATAATAGTAACTAATAATTTCGCATGGTGGTAGGACATTTTGCGAATGCCCCCCTGGCTAGCGACCACCCTCAGGTAGAAAATCTGTCGCCAAGCACCTGACGGTGTGTCCCGGCAGCAGTCCTTGAGAGCCAGTGAATTTACAGGCGCATGAGACTTAATAACTATGTCTCAAGGTGACGGGCGCAGTGCAATTCGTTGACTTGAGACGAAATGCATTTGTTATAGGCAGAGGTTAGTCTGTTTAACATCAGGTGGACCTCGAGCTTGTTCCGTCACAATAACATAAAGAAAAAGTAATCTGCAATATTTTTTTTTGTAATGCCTATAGTGCCTATATTATAAGATTTATTTATTTCTCAATTCTTCTCAAGAACATCTCTCTTCAACAAGGACACGCATTTCCAAGCACCCTTCCAGCTAATCTCTCATCCACCACTCGATTGTACAACACCCAAACTTCATCCACAATCCACTACGATAATCCCCAAGCCCTACTCTCCGCCTACTCTAATAAGCGCCTGGACAAAAAAGAACATCATTATTTTCACACAATAAACTATTATTCACGTTATTCAGCCAGTTGAAGCGGTTGCGCCCGCGCTGCCTTTTTATCGCGGCAAAAAGCACATCACTACCCGTTTAGGAATGGGACAAAGAGTGCCGACTGTTGGAGGAATTGCATTGAATTTCGGCAGTGGGGCTAAGGTGTGAGCGCGAGCGATTAATTAATTTGCATAGAAAACAGGGCGTGTTTATTTTCAATTGATATATCTTCGGACCGGTTATTTTGTTTGAGTGTAATTGGATATGCCGCCCTCTTTCGGTAACTCTGTATACTGGTGGTTTTTGGACCTTAAATCAGCTTCCATCACTCAAAATTGTGAAATTATAGAATTGGGTAGGTATAATGCAGATTCAAATATTCCGACAAATACGTAGTGCTTTTTTGTTTGCTTTATCATTTGTATTATGTAGTAACTAAAGTACCTATCGATTGTGTTATTATAGTATCAATTAATCGTTATAGTCAAAATTAATGCTCGACATAGTAATACTGGAATCAAAACATTCTCAAAATTTTGGCTAAAAATGTTTCTTAAATTATCTCCTAAAAATATTTTCAGTCTAATAAAAAACTGCTTAACCAAGTTAAATAATTTTTATGGGCGAATTTAGTATAATTTACCCAATAGAAGGTATCACAATTGAACAATTCGGAACATAATACAAGCGTGGTGTTATGCAAAAAAATACTACTTTGCGTTCATTTGATGACCTCCTCACGGCGCGGGCGGTTCTGGTGGGAAAATATTTTCATTCGTTACAAATATATTCCGTCTGTTAGGACACTTAAGAACTATCCTTAAAATTTTCAACATTTTAATAATAATAGTATGCGGCGCAGCTATATTGCCCTCTAAACATCCCTCTTGTACTTGAACCACCCGAGCACGGTCCAGTTACCCCAAGACGTGAAATTTAAAAGGCCCGCAGAAACAAAGGGATCTCAAATCCCCTTGAATCCAAATCCCTTCTTAAATCTCTATTGAGTATTGTTTGCTGCTCGCGACCCGTTTTTGGAACTACTATTTTTTTTACAAAAAAGTCCGACTGTCAATATTATCGGTTAACCGGGGATTTAACTGGCGGTTAAACGAATTTCTGCTCGTGACTGCCAGTTGATTAAACATAGAAAATTAGAAATAAATAATTTCCTTGTAGTATTGCTGGACGTTTAGTTCTAGTCCGCCGAAATTAATTGAAAATACTTCACCCGTTACGAAGGTGAGTAGTTACAAACACACTCTTTCTGGCTAACTGACGGATTTATACTTATTATTTTAATAATTGTAATATAACAATTATACATGTTTGTAGATATTTTTGTGTTTAAAAGTGAGTAATTTAGCATTATCTATTTTACTATCCCGAAATACTAGAGTAATAGTAAAAATCCATGATGATTCATTAGCAGTGAGTAACATTTATGGACTTTCGGGCAGGGGTTCCATAGTTCGCGATCACCTCCCATTTTGTAATTTACTTAATATCCACGCTTGGCAGGCGTCTTGGGATAAGATAGAAGTTCATCATAAGACGCTGCGGCCCACCTTCTGGTAATTTAACCTTAGTCACCTCTTACGACTTCTACAGGGACAGATAGGTAGAGTGACATTCTAGCCCGACATTCCACGGGCTCACCCCATTATCTGCTTAGCAAATAGTAGGCTTATTCAAAGGCAAAAATTACAATGTTAGATTGATTAAACTACTTGAAGATTATTGTCACGTCATATATTAACTATCTGTTTACTGTTAATCAAGGTTTGTGATGTATGATAGTATAAAACGTTGGTTAAAGTATAATAGTGAAACAGGCCCCCAGATTATTTTACTTGACATAAAAGGTAATGCAATATAGCATTGTTGTGTTCGCAACAGCTCGTATTTCAACGATGAACCAATAGATACTCTGTTGATGAAAGATAGATATATGTTTGTTTGTACCATCTGTCTGTAGATGATTCTGTTTGTAAAGTTACTGGTATTATTGTTGTATCATATCATAAAATGATGCCAGGAGGAAGGAAAAAAGTTTTTTTTATGGGATTTATACGGAACATGCACGAAGCCAACCTGATGTGAATTAAGCAGTAACCTCTGTCTATAACAGATACATTTCATCACAACTGCACTGCGCCCATCACCTAGGGTTGCCAGGCGTCCGGGAAGTCCGGGATAGTCCCGGAATGGGGTATCTTGTCCCGTGTCCAGTAATTTCTCTCTACTGTCCCGGAATTCACTAGTTTTAGGTTTTTTTACTAACATACATACACCAATACTATGCTACCCACGTCGCATGCTAGCCAGTGTAGAGATTTCAAATTTAAAAGGCCTAAGGTTACACAGTTTTTTTCTTTTAATGTTGATCCAAAGTTTCATAATTAGCTTAAAGAGTGGCTCAATATTGTTTCAAGCCTAATTTTATGTTATATTACCTAATCAAATCTTTGTGTCAAGTAAATATGTGTAACAATAATTGCCAATTCTTTTTTCCTTGGTATAAAACCACTAAATTTAACAAATTTTTAAATATACATATATTAATTTGTCAGTTCAACTGTAGATTTATTTACATTTGAACTTGAGGTCAAAGTACCATCTCCGTTTCGAACTCCAGAAATGTCTAGGAATTGATATACCTTGATCTGGTAACCCTACCATCACCGTGAGACATACAGCTGTTAAGTCTTATGTGCCTGTAATTTCACTAAACTGCCTCTCAAGGACTGCTGCCAGGACACACTGTTAGGTGCTTGGCGAACATTTTTCTACTAGAGGGCTGCTAGCCTGGCGAGCATTCACAAAATGTCCTATTACCATGTGGTGAAGTTCAAGCCGGCGACGTTGAACCATGGACCTGCGGCATGGCGGTCCATAGCTATTACCACTCTGCTATCTCAGCTTTAGTCTTAGTTATATTTAGTGGAAATTAGTATGTAATGTTAATGTTAAAAACTGTTCTGGCATCAATGTTTTTTCTTTTAAATTGTAGCAGTTGATATTTCAATAGATTAGACATTACGAGGGGGTAACATCAACACGTACGATAGAAACAGAATTCAATTCAATTCAAAATTATTTATTAAAAAAATGAAAACATATGTTAAACATAAGGCGGGTACCACGATTGCTGAAGTACTCGCTGTGGTTCTATAACACTTCTTTGCTGAACGTGGCAGTATAATGTAGAATGGTTTAACCGACTTCAAATAAAGGAGGTTTTCATTTCGTATGATTTTTTGTGTTAGTTACGCCAAGCACCTAACGGTGTGTTCCGGCAGCTGTCCTTGAGAGCCAGTACTTCTAGGTTAGCCTGAACAACATCTTCGACCATATCATTACTTGCCGTCAGATACATATACAAAGGATAAAAAAAAATGTTTAAGAATATTTTTTTTGTTAAGTTTTTTGATCGTAAAATAAGATGGTGACGATAAAACAGGATGGTGCTCTCACACAAAAATAGATGACGTTATAGAACATGATCAAATTTGCCAAAACCCTGTTTGAAAACTTCAGATAAAATACCTACTAAAAAATTTACGATCGTAATGCCGCTGCATTTGATGCACTGAAGCACTGCGGCGCATTTCAAAACGCTCCACTTCCTAATAACAATGTAAAACCATGCAATAAAACAATTCGCGCGAACTGATCTATCAGCCTCTCTCGCCACTAATCGCCCTTTACTTGTTCTTTTGTCCGCTTGTCTGTATATCTGTCTGTAACGCCCGTACTGTATTGCGTTGACATTGTGTTGACAAGTATTGTTGCGATGCGTTACATTGCGATCGCATCGCGGCTTTTGTTATTTTATACAATTGTTAAAAATTATTAAAAAAACATGGTTTGTAAGAATCTAGACGTGATTTCACAAATGCAGGCAATAATGAAAAGCTATGATTATGAAAAGTATCATATGTGTTAATCCAGTACTTAAACTATCTATATTCTAAGTTACATCGAAATCGGTTTAGCCGTTTCAGAGTAAAGGATAACATAAATACCTCCTCACTTACTCATAAGCTTTCGCATTTACGAGTACTTACCTATAATAATTAATAGTGTGAAAATAACGCGCGGCTCGCCTAAGGTTCTAATAAGGACTATTGCCATAAAATTTATGGCCTTGTTATAGAGTCGCCAAAGCCATATTTGAAACTCAAAATACTGAAAAAGTACGTAACTTTTTTAGATTTTTAGCACACTTTCATAATCACTAATTGCTAAATGTACTTTGATTGCACCTACACTAGGTAATTATCGAGTGGCAAGTGTTAAGTATCGAGCCCTCAGCTGTATCGAGCTCAGATCTCTGAGGTCTTAAGTAAACAACAATACAAATAGGTACGAATACCTACATAAGTAAAGAAGCCACTATAGACTTCTTCATATTTGTTCTGTAAAAATCTTCAAAATCGAGAAGGCCCAAAGGTGTACAAAATAATTTATAATCAAAATCAAATAATTTTTGCACTCATCCCTCAAATTAGCAACGATGAATCAAACACAAGACACCTAATCCATCCATTAAAACACACTTAACTAAAATGTCAATAAAAATGACAATTCTCATTTTAAATATATGTTCGATAATTACGGCCCTTTAAACCGATATCACTAATTTAATAACCTATCCCTAACTCGATGACATTCGAGAACTGGGTATAAAATGTCGGCCGTTGTCCGATCAATCTTGGTCCTTTACCTGGTCGAGATCGGTCCGAGGAGATAACCCTTCTTCAATGCGTAATGCCATTAAAACAACGGTGACAATCCGACCAAAAAATAATTTTCAACAGGTCTTGGTGCCGCTGACTACTCAGGCAATGGAGAGGGAACATGAGACAAATTATTGATAGATTATTAATAATGTTATAGTTCATTCTATTGACTACCAATTCAAAGTTACTCCAATGTGTTATCAAACATCAGATAAAAATATCAGACTGAAAAAATTTTGGACGACAAAAATTTTAATAATATATCTTTGGATTTTTTGTATTTATTTTTATGAATATTAACATCTGATGATTGAAAAACTTTGCCTAAAAGTTATATCCTCCGATAGAGCTTATATCGTAAATAAACGTTAATTCCTATGTATGTAAAATATTTTTTGAAGAATTCATTAATAAAGTGTGAAAACTAAACGTGAAATTTTAGGTGCCGCTTAATTTTTATGTGTCATAGTAATGAATCTAGAAATTAATTCGGCAACCTTATCGGTTTACCAACGAACTTAACACCTTTTTAACTGATTTGAGAAAAGGAGGAGATTGTCATTTCGACTGTATATTACCTTAGATCACGAGAAATTGTGAATTGACTTTGATGGTTATTTTTGTATGTTACTCTTAGATCATACTTCAGAGGTGGTCACATTTAAATTTCATCAACATCGGTTTAGTTGTTTTTAAGTTACACTCAAATAACTGAAAAAGTTTTTGCCAATTTTTGATGACAGGTTAATTTTCAAGTGTTATCGATGGTTGCCAGTGTTGTGCATTGTGGGTGAGAGTGAAAATAAATCTTGAAAGCAGTACTTAATAAATAAAAGAAGAGAATTTCATTTGTAAAAATTCATTCTATTTACACGATCTTTTGATTGATGGTTGATTTTTTTATGTGGAAGTAGGATCATGAAAATGGGAGCTCAGTGATCAGCGAGTGATTTGAATCAGTATGTTACCGACTTCAACAAGTTATTTCATACTATTTAATGGTAGTAGAATGCTTCCGTTTCTACTCGACTGCCCAAAAAATGGAGTTACGTTTTCAGTGTTCGTATGTATGTTTGTGAGTTTATTTATTCCACCATAACTTCTAAATGGCTTAATCGATTTTAATGTATGAGATATCGTTAGATATGTCTTGGTTACGCAAGTGATACTATAGGTACATTAAAAATAAAGTAGCGAATTTAGAAGCCATATTGTGGGTTAAATATATTTATTTTGGATCCAAACCCACCTAGTGTTTTATGAACATGAAGGGCTTTAAAAAAAACGATTCCATCCATATACATAACTTGCACTTTTAATTTCAATGGAGCATAATATGTTTAACGAAAATAAATAATTTGCAGTCGGGTTTTCAACTTCTTTAATTAATATACTTGTTTATAAAAAAATAAAGCTGTCCTATACAAGCAAGAAAAATCGTTGGAATTGACAAGTTTAGTGAGTCTAGCATTATGTTGACGTCAGGTGTCTATAACTTCAGTTGTCTGCGCTCTTCATCCGTAAACACTGTATCGTACATCGGCGCAGACGCATCCTAATCTTTCTAAACTTAAGGTAAATTTTTGATCGTCCCCGCGATATCTCGCGTCGGATGATTAAAATTATGAGTTGATGATCATTGCCCGGAGATTCCACTACGTGGCACTGTTTAACCTCTTTGTTTTTCTGGATTCCTGGCCGTGGGTCCTTTTTAATTAATGCCCGTCACGTATTTTTTTCGATGTTGGTTTTTCGACCGTTTTTATTTCCTTTTTTTTTGTTCCGTTTTTGAAATATGTCTGTGGGTCTTGGCGTGTGATGCGATATCTCGATGTCCTATTGTTTTGTCTTTGATATATTTATGTGATGTATTCTTGGGAGTGGTGTATTTTTTTTTCTTTATTGTTTTTTTTTTCGTAGCGGTGAGTGGCCGGTGACGTTGCGTCATGGATCATCGATTGTATAGAGCGCCGACTGTTGACAATATTTATATGGGTGACTTTGTGAGGAGGTGACAGCTGCTTTGGTAATATTGGACCTTGAATGGCTGTTTTGAATATTAGACTTATTTTTATAACGAGAAAAATGTCCGTACATGACTTTGTTGTGATAAATGTATGGATTCATTTGTTTTTCGCTAAGTAATAAAAAGCATTTGTTTTAAGATTCAAATATAGAATTATTCTTCAAATATTGGCGAGCCAATGAAACATGCGCGTTAAATACATTCAATCATCATTCGAATCTACAATACATAGATAAAAAATACTAAATCTTAAAAAAAAATGTTATAAATTTTTGTGACTAAATCGCCAACGAATTTAGTCATAATAAACGCTTTTTAATATTCAACTCACCGGAATTCTAAATCACACAAGCAACAGTAACTCAGATAAAAACACTTATTAAATACATAATCTCTACTTTATTCGAAGATGGTCCAAACATGTTATAGAACATAGTTTTATATCAAATTTCACATAAAAATCTCGTAAAAGTTGATGCAGAGACGTTTATGGTAGCCATAGTGAAGATAAAAAACACCAATTAAATTAACATGTTCATTACGACATTCCTGGGCAAGCGGGGTAGTTCGGATAGATATGAGGTGCTGGAGACCGCTGTAGTAGTTGCTTGTTAAGATAGCTGCTAGTTTATGGGAATTTGGACTGATTTTGACATAAAGTGTAAGGCCACCATGAATTATCATAGTAAATACTAATGAGTAGGTAATCAGCTACAATTTTACTTTTGAACTTCATTTATTCATTTATTGCTGATAGGCTAGCCTCTGACCACTATCTCACCGGATTGTGAGTGATAATGTGGTTGAAGATGCTGTTCAGGCTAAAATACAATTACTGGCTCTCATGGGCAGCTGCCGGAACACACCGTTAGGTGCTTGGCGACAGATTATCTACTTGAGGCTTGCCAGGCGGGCATTCGCAAAATGCCCTACCACCATGCTGTAACGACTGCCGTCGTATGACAACAACAGTAGTAATGTCACTAGCGGTCACCCATCCAAGTACTGACCGCAGCGGACGTTGCTTAACTTAGCTGACCGATTGAGAACGGCGAAGCAAACTTCGCTACAAGCGCTTCATAATTAAATTTTTTTTGACGGAACATTTACGAGACTCATCTTGTGTTAAACGGTCACAAGTGACAAACTGCACTGCGCCCATTACCCTGATACATAAAGTTGTTAATTATCACGTGACTGTAATTTCAAAAAAACAACCCTTCAAACCGGAACACTAATACGAGCATTCCTGTTTTTTTTTTTGATAGTCTATCCATTGACCACTATCTCACCTGATGGTAAGTGATGATGTGATCGAAGATGTTTTTCAGGCTAACCTAGAAGTACTGGCTCTCAAGGACAGCTGCCGTAACACACCGTTAGGTGCTTGGCGACAGATTTTCTACCTGAGGGTGGTCGCTAGCCAGGCGGACTTTCGCAAAAATGCCCTACCATCATGCACACTCGTATCCGTACTCACTCACACATATAAAATATAGTTTTTTTTTGTTTAACAAAAATTTTTTTTTTTATATCCGCGGCATGCCGTTATTAACAAAATACTACGAATAAACAACACTACAGCTACTACAATAAAAGCATTTAGATCCCTATAATAATAATAATATAGTAGTGTGATGATTTTTGGCCGACCCGTTGTGCGTGGAATAACGTTATGAGTAAGAAGTTTAAACAAATTACATTAAAAATAACAACATTATATCGTGTAGAATATAATTTAAATTTGCTACTTGTATTTGAAAAGACACGAATGTTGTTTTTCACATATTTTATCAAACTTGACATTTATTTCTAGCCAAAAAATGTCATACGAATTCGCAAGTCTCTCTCACACAAATCATGTGTTTTTTTATTCATTTTGTTAACTGTTTTTGTTTTATCTTTGCAGGTAAGTGAGGAAAGATGAGATTTTTTCGCTTCTCTCGTAAGGTAAGGTTTTTGAAGAGATGGAGATAAGGGGAAGGAAAGTTATGGCTGTATGGAGTTCCATGGAGATCGTACAGATACGGAGGTAAGTGATATCCTCATAAAAAAATGAATTATCACAGGTTTTTATGCGTTGATACGTAGAAATATATATTTTAATTGAATTATAGTGGGAAATGGACTGTGCCACTGTATTTTAGAAACTAATGCGTTGTAAACACGGAGCATATTCTCGGGATATAATATAATTTAATTATTACCCTCCCAGTATGTTTAGGAACAAAAAAGTCGATAAACATAAATAAAAATAAACAATAAATACATTATTTTAAAATTAGAAAATTTTGTAGTCACAGTAGGAGTTAAAAAAAAAGTTTTTTCTCATACCTGACGGTTTAGCCTTTGACCACTATCTCACCTGATGGTAAGTGATGATATGGTAGAAGATGTCGTTCAAGCTAACCTAGAATTACTGGGTTTCAAGGACAGCTGCCGGACTAAACCGTTAGGTGCTAGGTGACAGATTTTCTTTGAGAGTGGTAGCTAGTTACGCAAGAATTCACAAAATGCACTACCATCGAGCTAAATATAATATAAATCTATCGAAACGCCGAACCATTAAATTTCTAGAGCAATTTATGTTTTACGCAAAACAATTTATAAGCTTGCATATTTTGGTTTGAGTGATCCCGTGAGTATGAGACATATTAATGTTGTGTGTGGTGAGTACAGCCGGTTATTGAAAACATTAACTTGCATATTTTGTCAAATTAATAGCATCCAAAAGCAATATCTCAGATTTTTATCTTAAGACCAGATTCTATCAACAGGCACAAAATATGTCAATAAAAATTGCTATATTGTATTTTTTCCCCGTGAGCTGTCGGGCTAGAATTGCACCTCCCCATATCATCCCGTGGGTGTCGTAAAAGGCGACTAAGGGAATAATTATACTGGAAGGTGGGTAGCAGCGCCATCTAAAGAACTACTATCTTACACTGCGATCCCCAAGCCGCCTGCCAAGCGTGGGGATTATGGCAAATACCCCCTAAATAGGGGAGGCTGTGTTCAGCAGTGTACGATCCGGCTGATACAGTACAGTATTTGAAGCGCTCGTAGATCAACTAAGTTAAGCAACGTGTGTCATTTTAACTACTATAGCGAGCGCCCGAAGTGCTTTGGAAGCCACGTTAAACCGAAGGTCCTGGTGATGGCGTCGTTCTAACATGGTGTTAAGGCATTTCGTGAATGGGTCCAGCTAGCCAAAATAGGACTAACCTCTGCCTAAAACAGACGCATTTCGTCAATGACGAATTGCACTGCGCCCGTCACACTGAGACGTACAGTTGTTAGGTCTCATGTTCCTGTAATTTTTCTGGCTCTCAAAGACTGCTGCCGGAACACACTGTTAAGTGCTTGGCGACAGATTTTCTACTTGAGGGTGGTCGCTAGCCAGGCGGGCATTCGCAAAAAGCCCTTCCACCATGCAAATTATAGAGCCCGATTCTAGATTAGCCTAAAAAATATCCTTGAACATATCATCCCTTACCATCACTATAATGGTCAAAGGCTAGCCTATCAGTTATAAATGAATACGCTTATGTGAGCTCAGCTTAACAAAGTTTGTTTCGCTTAGCTTAGCTCGCGGTGTGGCCAGCGCTTTAGCCCTTTACCTTTCCACCCCAACAAACATGGTAACATAGTGTAATGCGTGTACAAATTGTCTTTATGTCTCGGGTTACGAGCCCCTGGAGAGTAGAGTACTGTCCTGGGCCTTTGGGATATACGATGTTATGTGAATTATGCTGTGAGAGTTCATAATAGTTATAATGGTATTAGGAAGCATGTTAAGACAAGCACCTAACTAATACCTCCGACTATTTTGAAGCGTTCTTAGCGAAGTTTACTTAGCTGTTCTTAACCGATCAGCAAGGTTAAGCAACGTGCCCGCGGTCATGAGTTGGATGGGTGACCGCTAGTGACATTACTACTGAACGCTTCCGTGCTTCGGAGGGCACGTTAAGCCGTCGGTCCCGGTTGTTGTCTTAGGATGGCAGTCGTTACAGCACGGTGGTAGGGCATTTTGCGAATTCTCGCCTGGCTAGCTACCACCCTCAAATAGAAAATCTGTCGCCAAGCAACTAACGGTGTGTTCTGGCAGCTGTCCTTGTGAGCCGATACTTCTAGGTTAGCCTGTACAACATCTTCGACCACATCATCACTTACCATCAGGTGAGAGAGTGGTCAAAGGCTAACAGGTTAAAAAAAATTAACAGACTTCCAAAAATATTTTTTTTTTATTCATTTCTGATGGAAGAAACACGAGGCCCATCTGGTGTGAGCGTTAACTTCTGCATATAACAGTATCAGTTTGTCATAATAATGCCTGGCGAGCTACCACCCTCAAGTAGTAAATCTGTCGCCAAGCACCTAAGGGTGTGTTCCGGCAGCGGTCCTTGAGAGCCAGTGAAATTACAGGCACATGAGACTTGACAACTATGTTTTAAAGTGACGGGCGCAGTGAAATTCGTCAATTGTGATGAAATTCATCTGTTCTAGGCAGAGGTTAGTCCGCTTAACATCAGGTGGGCCGCGAGCTTGTTCCGTAACAAAAAAAAAAACATGCGAGGTTAAGGTTCTAGTCCGGCACCCCATGGGCAAGCCTTGGTACCTATCTCAGTAAATTTAAAATCATAGTATTTAACTATAATACATATATAGGTACTATGATTTCAAAACGCTACAAATTTTGCAAACTAAATTTCACTAGGTTTTTATGTTTTATTCATTATGTGATAAATTATATTTAAATTTACATTTTGCCGACATCTGTGTTTCTACTCGCAGTAAAATCTCAATCTACCCGACAGGGACCACTGATCTGGAAAATTGAATCAAAGTAACACAATTAATCTACTTTGAACCCTATACCATAGGTAATAGACTCTACATTCAATTACACAAATATTGACAAAATAGGGTTGCTACGCTCGTCCCAAGCGATTTTAAGGATTTGTGAAAATTATTAGGGAATAATTGCTTACCTATATTATATTGTACTTGTTATGTCGCAGTGGAAAAAAATATGTTAGTTTACTCGCTACAATAGCCTATTTATGATGTTAATAATCTATAATTGTTTGAAGAAATGTAACAGTTCTTGTTTATATTATTTTAAGCTGATAAAAATAATGTAACAGACTGTACAACGAGTGCATAAAACATTTGAGCCACGCGAGGCGTTGAACATGCTGAGACAAACGCGAGGGACGATATTTATGTCGAGGCTAAAATATGTCTATGCACGAGTTATTCACTCGGATTTTCACTCATATTACGAGGAATTGAAACAAATATAAATACATCATATAATATTAAAAAAAAGGTACCTACAAAAATAATGTCTGGATTTTTAATAACCCCTGAACTATGGGTATTATGGAATACCCATGCTTACTTTCTACATACATAAAATATATAACATACTGAACCTCTTTGAAGAATTTTAAATAAATTAAATTTACCTTGATGTTTCGATCATAAAGTTGCAACTTGTGCTATTTTCGCCTTAATTTGTGCGCGAATAGACCCAAAAGTGTAATATAAACATGAATTTAGTCCGCGTAAGTTTAAGAAACACCAATATAATATAAAACTACATTTTTTATACACCTGTGCTTAAAAAACTGGTTTTTATGCACTAGAACATAATACGCCGTTTTGGTGCGCTTACAAGGAGCGTGAGAAGTGAAAAATATTTTTCACCATTTATTGTATGTTTTTGTTCAATACTACAATTGCTATTCTTCATAATCGTAGTTCTTACAATTATTACAAATAACGTCTTTTGTTGCGAAACACAACATACACTTACCCAGATTACACTCAAACAATAAATCAGTTCGGAATTATAAAAAAAACTGTTATTTTTCTACCCTCATCCCTTGAGAGCAAAGAAAATCGCAACACGATCGTCATTTGAAAAATAATGATGTCATCAAACACTAATCCTAAAGCTTTCATGTGGATTACAGATCGACAACCATAATTTTTTTTAGTAAAAAAAAGAAATCACACAGATTCCTACCTTATTCTTTAAGCAGTAAGAGCCATTGTATACTTTCCAGAAGGAAAAATATCTTTGTTTGCAATGTGTCGTACTCTCGATCTATGAAACCGCGATTGTCTCCTGCTTTCTCGTACAAAAATGGGCGTTATGTCTCTCAACTTAAGCCAGCTTTTTGTTTATCATGCATAGTAGAGCTAAAATTTAAAGTTAAGACAACATTTTTATTCAAATTTTGACTTTATTCCTTACAAAATAGAACTCAGCTTCACTAAATCATCCCATGTCTTAACATTTGTATGATTGTTAAAGCAGTTTGCAGAAATTGATACTTTATTTTTGGATCGATAGAGTTGGTATTAGTTCGACGCTAATGTTAGGGTTGGGACACACTCTTGAAGTACTCGGATGCTCTCTCGTGCGTCATTTCGATACATTAGGCTTCTGATTTATGTGAGGGAAGCGGCGGAGTCAAAACATACAGGGTGCGGGTGTGTAAGAGGCCCACTGGTCTTCCGTAGGGTTGCCTAATTCGAAATTATATTTAAAATACCGTAACCAACTTCCAACACTAAAAAGTATGAAATAACTTGTGGAAGTCGGTACCATGCTGATTCAAAACACTGACCTCACTTTGCCTTGGTCCGACTTCCACAAGATGTTTTATTCATATTGATGATGGAAGTCGGTTCCGGTTTTTTTTAAATTTTTTTTTTCTCTTTTTAGTGATGCATACTGCTTACAAGATCATTCACACGCCTAAAATACTGTTCAATATGCAAATACCTTTTTCAGTTAATTGACGATAACTTAAAAACAACTGAACCGTTTTTGATGAAATTTAAATGGGACCAACTTGCGGGTATAGTCTACCCAACGAAAGAATAAGTTTGCGTTTAAACACTATCTACATAATGAACTATCAACATATAATGAGATCGATAATGACTTATTTTTTAACGGACTTCCAAAAAGGAAGAGGTTCTCAATCCGACTGTATGTTTATTTCCGCCAATTATGAACTAATTTTGATGATTATTTCTTTGTTGAATTCAGTATACTGGAACCTTCGCGGTGGTAACATAAAAATTTCATCAAAATAGGTTGAGTAGTATTTGTATTATGTAGTAGCCAATTAACTAAAAAATGTATTATGCTTACCTGGATGATTTAATGGTATTGGTGTTATGGATAGTGTACAGTATTTAAGGCGAGTTTGATATTGTAACCAGTACGCTTCACTAAAAAGGGTGAAAATATTTTTTTTTTGCATCTATTCGGTATCGATTTCCAACACTTAAATGTATGAACTATGAGATAACTTCTGGAAGTCGAAACTAAGATAATGTGTGGTCAGTGTTTTGAACCAACATGGTAAAGACTTCAACAAGTTATTTGATACTTTTCACTGCTAGATACTGGTTTGAGTTATTTTGAATTTATTTATTTAATATTTATGTCTCCCTGGTTCATATTTTTAGTATTAATGAAATTAAAATTTTTGGGAGTGCAAATTAAGCTGGTCGGAGACACAAATTGATCCGTATTCTCATAAAAGGTGTTGCCACGTAGTCAAAATGCACGACCAATCTGTTTTTGCGCAATTCTTATTTGTAGTCACGCGCATTTTCAATAGGCAACCCTGAATTAATTTAGTAAAATGGCAAGAGTCCCTATGGCTCGTAACCCCGGTCCCTCGGGAGTTCCTCAGGGTTCTATCTCAAGAACAAATTACTGTTGGCGGATGTTGTCTATTGGCACGTCTGTACTTCCTTGCTGATTCTTATCTGTGGTCACAGGTGGCGGAAACTCCTTGGAATAATTGTAGAATAATATTCGTTCGTTTTGAATGTACTGCTTCTCAAGCTGACGGAACACATCGTTAGGTGCGCGGTGAAAGAGTTTCTACTTAAGGGGTCAGGCGAGCTTCCCAAAATTACCTACCACTATGAAGTGAAGCTCAAGCTGGTGGTGTTGGGGATCGAACCACGGACCTACGGCACGGCAGTCTATAGCTAATATCATACAAATGGTTTGCCATAATCTCCATGCCTGGCAGGCGCCTTTGGGATTGCAGTTAATGGTGTTAATTCCTCAGAAGGCGCTGCTGTCTATTTTTGCTTCGCTTCTTACAATACCCACAGGAGGATATCGGTGATTGTAATTCTAGCCCGGCACCCCAAAGGTAGTGCCAGGTCAATAGTGTCCAGGTATTTACATTTCTATGTAGGGGATCGTACCCAGACCTCTAAAAGTCCAAAGCGATGAATTGCGCTGCTCGACCAACTACACGTTCAAACCTCTCTTACAAATTTTCTTCAAATACAGTTCAGTCATGCACAGACTTCTAGGTTGAACAACATCTTCGACCACATCATCACTTACCATCAGGTGAGATAGTGGTCAAAGGCTAACCTATCAAGCATAAAAAAAAAGATAAATAATTGCGAGCGCACATGCACAAACTTTTGAATTTGTACTATTAATTGATGCGCTCCGCGTAGACAATGATCAATAATTAAAAAATAAAATGATGATAAAGACAACAGACTATAGGTATGTCAAGATCAATGGAAATGGGTTCAGCCCAGAGATCATTTTCCTAATCTGAGGCTTAGCCGTATCAGCGTGAACAAAAATCATATCACATTTACTCACAAACTTTCGCTTTTATAATTGATCTCGCGAGCCCGAAGCGCGACGGAAGCCTCTCCGTTTCAGCTTCGGCAAAAATGCTTTCCTATATCTATCCGGATTTCTGGTTGTGCTCCTATGCTGGTCTCACTTCTCAGCCGATTCTTGTGAAATTTTATGAGCAGGTTCGAAAATTTTATGTTTTTGTTTTGTCGTTTCAGTTTTTGTTTTTTTTTTCAAAACAGCGTATATATAGGAGGGAAAACTAAAGACCAATATTATTTCAATCGCCATGTCTTCCGCTCGCAGAGATTAATATTTATCTCAATACGTACATTAATATAATATGATTTCACTGATCCACCTATTTGAATAAACTATCCTTACTATATTTAGGTTAAAGCAGCGTGTTTTGAGGTAATAATTCAACTCAATATCAAACTATTCAAAATCACACAAAGTGACCATTCATTCCCTATCTATTAATTTTACCTGATGAACCATCAACGACAATGTCAATCAATATCTACACTACACCATCAAGCCATCTGCTAGATCACATTATCAATTTCAAACTTGAAACACTAACAACCCCCGTGCATCCATCGTCTAAAAGCTTCGGGGGCCTTTTAGACCCCAACCGGGACATAAGGGTTAATTCACGGGAGTAATTGCATTGTACGCGGAAAAGGGTTAAGTGGGAATCGTGTTTTATGCTTTTTAATTTGTTTTCGAAAGGGTTGTAGGGTAGTGTATTTGATTAGAACCTAATTGGTTTACAAAACTTAATACGTCTTTTGCAATTTTCTTTAAATAATTACTTTAATCAAGATTAATATCACGTGGAAGATTAAATCATAATTTACGTTTACAAAAAACTGAAGTAATATAAAATAAAATTATCTTTTTACGGATTTTTTCCTTAAGTTTATTAAACTTAATTTTATTTTGTATATTGTTATGTTTGCAATAACGCCTGCTATGCGGATTACATTACAAAATATTATTACATTACATTATAAAAAACGAATATGCGATAGAAAAAAAAAATTAAGTCATGCGGGATCCCTCACATGACGTAATTTTGTAAACTTAATTTTATTTCAATTAATGCAATGAATTCCTAAAATAGCCAGCTGCTGTAAGTGTCATTATACCATCTTGCTACTTAGACCACTTTGATAACTGTATAGATTTTTTCCTGAATTACCCTCACTTAACGACCAGGAGGGCTATTAAGCTCCTACCTCCCAAGTAACACCTGGTTCCCTGGTCTATTAATACGTAAACACTTTAGATGCGCACTTAATGCGCTCTTTCCATTAGGAGATGTCGTAAATTATAAGCTCCTTTGTATGTATGTCCGCCTTGTACTATAGATTCTTTGATGGTGACAATTTTTAAGTAATTTATAAAAGTATAAAAATAAAACTGTAAACTAAATATAAAGCTACCGCCAGTAACATTAAGATGTTACTGGCGGTAGCTTTATATTGAGTTCTATTTCACGTAATGTCATTTTGATTTTGACTATTTATAAACCGTTCTAAAGTAATATTCTGAAATAAATGTATTAATCCATAATTATTTAAATAATAATTAACACTAAAGAGGTAACATGAAAAAATACGGATACTATAAGTCAACGGTAGTGAAGACGAAAACAGTATCAAACGAAATTAGATCAATTCAAACATCATCGTCATTAAAAACATCTGATACAGAAATATTCAAATTCAATTCAAAACAATCATAACTCACGTCCCTAACTGTCGCTGTGAAATGGCTAAAAAAACCCTAAAATGCTCGCGAGATATTAAATTCGATACTTGCTTACTATTTTCGTTCCTCCATGAATTGAATTTTTTATGGCAACCGCGTGGGCAACTGTCATTTGTTTTCATTATCCTACGCCCCTCAAAAAAAAACTTTGTATATTAGTGAAGTATGACAATAATTTGCGCCTGTGCTTCGCTTGAATATTATACATTTTACTCTGATTTACAAGATATTATTATGCGGTCGGAACTAGAGACGTTAATGTCTGGACCGTTTTAAAATATTGAGCGATTATTTTAATCTTTATTTTCAAAAAAGAATTCAGGTATGCGCTGAAGTTAATAGTTTGCAGTATTTTACGCTCTGTAGTGACTTGTTTTAATATAATAATAGCGGAACCATTAATAGAATTCCTGAATCGTTTTTTACAAACAGAATTATGCCAATATATCTTTCAAATGCTTACAATATAAATATTTCGTACACACCTGTTGTACAGAATAAATAATAGTCTTAAGTATGTTTTGGGTGTTTGTAAAAACTGCACTTAACGAATTCGTCAAGGGTCCTCGTGGCCTTTTATACCCCGCCCCGAGCTTTAGAGGGTTGCATCACTTTAACACCTATCAAGTTGGGCCTAAAAGTTTTGAATACGAGTTTTTTATTTTGGGAATTATTTACGGTACGAAGCAAGGACTTGGGGAAGGAAGTTTGGTCGACGAAAACTTTTGACGTGGTTCGAAGGAAGTTTTTAATATATATTTGGTTCGTATATGACAGTTACAGTGGGGTACCGGGCTAGAATCACACCCCTGCGTATCTTCCTATGGAAGTCGTAAAAGGCGACGAAAGGGAAAATACTGGAATTTGTGCAGCAGCGCCTGAAGAATTGCGGTACCCAAGTCGCCTGCCAAGCTTGGGAATTATGGCAAAACCTCCGTAAAGCTGAAGTTCAACTTAAGAAGTTACTGGCTATCTGTTAAGGCTGTTGTTGTTATTGGTAAGAGGTGTATCTTTGAAATTGAATTAATATTAGATAGACTAGGATAAGATTTTTAAAAGTGTGTTTTTTTTGGTAGTTAAATATTATTCTATAACCTTTAAGTAGAAATTAAAAAAAATATTATGATATCACACACACACACGTGTACATAATGTACCCACCGCACATTGTCTGAGGTAAGGTAAGGATGATGACGTGTAACTACCACCCGAAAAAGCAGCCACTTCGATATAAATTTGGCACGAATGCTTCTGTTAAGTAAAACACAAAAACCACACACAAAACACTAAAAACGAGACAACCAATATCAATTTGCGAAAACGGGTCGCTTTAACGATATCTTTATTACCTTGACGATTAAAAAAATTTAAGAAAAAAAACAGATCAGAATTTAAAAGATTTACGGGGCAAGATTAGATAGGAGAAATATGGTTTGTGTGTAAGTTTGTGTGTTTACTGGCCCCGGGAGTCGAACCCGGGCTGGGTCTGGCGCCTGCCCCCTGCGGCGGCGTGCCGTGGGGTGTGCGGTGAAATGATACAATTATACCGTGGAACATTATCTGATTCACTCACTTGTGCTGCGAGCTATTAGTTGTAGCCTTTTTTTGGTTGTCAACGTTGAATTTGAGAAATATTCTTGTATGGAATTCAGGGAATTTATCATTTATGTTGTGTCTTACAAACATTACAGTGGAAATGTAATATTACTATTAGCATATAGGGGTTAAAGTATGAAATTACCAATTTGTACTTAAAAAATTAAATTAGTTTAAGGTCTTCTACGTGGTTCGTTCTTCAAGTCAAAACTTACATCACGAAAGCGTTTAAACCAAAATCGCACGGTGCGTTCATTAGCAGCCACCTCTCCAAACGCAACATTGATTTTGCGAGCTGTTACTGTCGTGTTAGTTCTACCTTTTAAGTATAGAATACCTGTACCAGGTAGACCCGCTCTTCCTTATCTTAACATTAAGATTTATACATATATATTTAATTTAATATTTAAGTTACAATATATATAAAACAATCTAGTATATACCAACTTTATATATAACAAATAAACAGGAGGTATACTTAGGTATAACGTCTAACTAAATTTAAATACAGTATTACTCAAATAGTTTCTAACAAATCAAACTGTGTAAAAGAAGGTAGTTATTTGTTTACAAGCCAAATATTTTATCTTCATAATATGTAACTTATTTTAGAACAAATATAACCGAGGGGATAAATAATATTCTGTTTGTATAGTCTAGGGTGGATATAATAAACAAAGATATATTGTCTGTTGCATCAAATAATTTTGCCGCATTTATTTTAAAGTATAATAGAAATAAAAACATTGTACGTAATTCACACAATAATTAAACCCATTTTTATAGTAAAATAGTCAAAATATAAAAAAGTTTAAATCCGCTACTAGTAAGTAACATTATTAAGATGGATAAACAAAATTGTCGTTGGAACATTAATACTTTGTACTTAATTTAACGTCAGAGTTCGCGAATAGAGTGAACAATTTGTTTAGACGTCATCAAAACGCTGAGAGATTCCATTACCGGTTGTAAGCTTGCTTAATTGACGTGGGGGTTTATAATTTAGCAGCAAGATTAATTTATTATTGCTATATAAGAGGTGAGAGTTGGCCCCCTGCACCTTAGTGACCTATATACATGGAAGACCTACGTGTTAATATAGCGAATATGCGTATGCGTAAATAATAAAAAAAATAAGTAAAAATTAGTAAAAAATCTCTTCAAGCTGTTAACTGTCTGAACGTTAGGTAAACGATAATACTCAAATAGCTATAAGTTTTTTATATATATATATATATTTATGAGCAAAAGCTAGAGAATATATGTCCAATAATTATTGTGTATTTGAATATCATTTAATTTGCTAAGCTTAGACAATATACTTTATGACACGACGATATTGCTAATATATACTAACGACTTGTTGAAATTCAAGAACAATGACATTATATAAACAATTTATGTGAATACACGCCGATTTACATAAATTAAATACCGTTTAATAAATCGGTTCGTAGAAATGTTTGTATTTAAGTGTAATTTATCAGTCTCAGTCTCAAAGAAATTATAAAGTAGGTAAGATAAATTTGTATATATTATAAAAATAACTTATATTAAGGCCAAGTGCAAGTCGATCTCGCAGAGGGTTCCGTGCTGACGCAGGATGTAAGCTACCCTATTTTTTTTATTTTTACTTACAGTTCGAGATCATAAACACGAGTGCGACCCCCGCTTGACCGGCGTCTTATTGGACTCATCATACCAAACTTTTGTAATATATATATATTTTTTTTTTTTTTCTGATAGATTAGCCTTTGACCACTATCTCACCTGATGGTAAGTGATGATGTGGTCGAAGATGTTGTTCAGGCCAACCTAGAAGTACTAGCTCTCAAGGATAGCTGCCGGAACACACCGTTAGGTGCTTGGCGACAGATTTTCTACTTGAGGGTGGTAGCTAGCCAGGCGGGCATTCGCAAAATGCCCTACCACCATGCTATAACGACTGCCATCCTAAGACGACAACCGGGACCGACGGCTTAACGTGCCCTCCGAAGCACGGAAACGCTCAGTAGTAGTGTCACTAGCGGTCACCCATCCAACTCATGACCGCGCGCGACGTTGCTTAACTTTGTTGATCGGTTAAGAACAGCTAAGTAAACTTCGCTACGAGCGCTTCAAAAATAACGCACTAAATAACGTATTATTTTAAATAACGCATGCTCTGCGGATATTTTGTTATCTTGTAATTTTGTAACAAACTAACCTTGTTTGAAGTTTGTATGTATAACCATTTTTATGCGATGGTGTAAAAATGGTTAAACGATACTCGTACATACATAACCATTTTTACGCCATCCCATAAAGATATATAAATCATTGAAAGTAACGCGTTCTTCTATGGGGACCCCCTTTATTTTAAGAAAGGTCGGACAGCTGTGCGAGGCTTAGTATTCTTAGTAATAGGATCCCGTTTTTTAGTAAGGAAACCTTTAAATTACTGAACTAGTTTCTATTATTTCACTGAAAAATATGTAAGCACTTGTTGAAGTCAGTATCATGCTGATTTAAAAACTTCGAGTTCTTACTTCCATGCGGTTGACTTCCACGAGTTATATGATAATAATTAGTGCAAGAATTCGGTTCCGTTTCTTCTAATATCGCTCCTTTTTAATACATACTGTGTGCCAGGATCGATTGTGGCCTTTGTGAAATTACCAGGTCATCGGAGTCATCAAGTCAACATAAGTGTATTGAATTATGTACAAATATATATATATGATATGCGAGCCAGCAAATACTTTTTACAGTTTATTTTATTGCGTTATGTAAGCCTTTGACCACAATCTCACCTGTATGATGGTAAGTGATGATGTTTTCTTTTTTTATGCCTGATAGGTTAGCCTTTGACCACTATCTCACCTGATGGTAAGTGATGATGTGGTCGAAGATGTTGATCAGGCTAACCTAGAAGTGGTAGATGGGGTCGAAGGTGTTAACAGGCTTAACCTAGAATTATTAATTCTCAAAGCTGAGTGTAAATTAAAAACTGGCGACTTAAATGCTAACAGGACTAACTTGGAGCTGACTGAGGAAGTAACTATTATCTAATCTGTGTTTTGATGTATGCAATATAGCGAGCAATGTCCTCGTTTTTGTTCAATAATTCTTTCTACTTATTAATAATTATTTCTGTATAAAGTAGCCAACAACCATAATGGTTATCTCAGATCTAGTAGCTCATCAATATTATAAATATTAAATAAACTTGTTTGATAAAATAAACACATTTATAATCAGATGTATTTGAATTAACTATTTTGGCATAACATTAATATTTGTAAAAATTTTGGACGAAAACTTCTGTTTTAACTATTAATCTATGATAAAATCAGCATAAGAAATCTGAAGAATACACTTTTTTTTGAGGGTTTATTTGATTGTATTCCTCTGTAACCCAACATAAGGTGGACGCTGTTAATGCAATGAAATTCTAAATTGTATCATTTACCTATTTCTACCGTGTAGTAGTAATTTTCACATTACCGCCTTCCGGTTTGAAGGGTATGGGCATACTAGAAGGAGTGGGGAAGTAAGTCATCTTCATACAAACGCACCGCGCGCGGCTTGTTTGTGTGCGCCATAGTATCTATGCGTCCCGCACGCACACTCTAACACAATCTCGATCCGCTTCTCAGTGCGCCAGCCGGGGCTAACACCGAACAAGGTTCGCGCGTCACGGCTTTTTGGCACTGCTAAATAAATTTAAAATGTGTGATATTCGCATGAGAACTTATTGCTGTGTGTTCGGCTGTCTAAATAATTCCTAGATTCCAGAGTTGTCTTTGTTCAGATTACCTACTGAACAGGAAAGGTAAGCAAGTCACTTATTCTAGCATACCTATGATTTTTACTTGATGATGAGTGATGCCTACTTATTTTATGTTATACATAGGTATCGCCAGTCCCTTGCCTATTTCTAGGTACTGAATTAAAATTTAGCATATACGAGTACATACATTATAAATAAGTGACAACCCTGAGACAGGCAAGTATGCTAGGTAATTATATCGCGAATTGGGCCGGAGATGGCCTACTTCCCAACTCTTTCTACTATGGTATGGGCGCCGGAGATATTATAGGCACATGATACTCAACTACTTACTTTATGTCTCAGGCTGATAGGCGCGCTACAGTTCGCCACTTGTGACGAACAGCATCTGTTATAGGCAGAGATTACCGCTTAACATCAGGTGGGCCTCGTTCATATTCCAACACGATAGCTTTGAAAAATATATAAAACTAAACAATATTAAGTATCAAATATAAATATAAAATTTCCAATATTGTGTTTTTATGCATATTGTACCTAATAATTAAATTTCTTACCTTTCGTGTGGTTTGTTAAGTGTATTTTTATTACTTATTTTTGATGGTTTTCGAAGTAACTTATGGGATCATGTGCGTTGGTGTTCAATAAATTTTCAAGATATTGGCAATATTATTTACATATATACGTATGCAAATTACTATCGAATTGACAGATTTTCTTCTTGAGGGTGGTAACTAACCAGGCGAGCATTCGCAAAATGCCCTCCCACCATGCGGTGAAGCTCAAGCCGGCGGCGGTGGAGATCCGACCATGGACCTGCGGCACCGCAGTCCATAGTTATAACCGCTCGGCCATCATTGCTTCAAAAATATTTCATATACGGACATTACTGTTTCGTAACGGCCGTGGTACGAATCTCAGTATTAATATTTGCTTGAAATAATGATGCTGGTTTTCCATTATAGTTTTTCAGAGGTGAGAGTTAGGCCCCAGGTATTATTATTCAGTTGATAATGCTAAATCTCTCTGTAACTTATTTCTATTCTTTTGCAATTTTAATTAGTTTGTTATTATAATATTAGTATAAAATATTCATGATGAAATATCTCAAGACTAAAATTCCTCATACCTATATTAGAAATAGAAATGGCGATGATATACCGCGTAGGAATTTGTCATATTAGGATGTTGGCATTTTAGGACATTGACGAGTTTAGAATAGACGTTCTCGGAAATTGTCGTTTCCGAAAGTTGTTGTTTTAAGAAGTTTTCGTCGTCACCCTGAGGGTAAAAAAAAATAATTAAATACTTACCTACTTATTTTATATCGTCCATGTGAAAGCTTTAAAAACCGCAGACGAAGTCGTGTTAGTTTTAGTTTGACAAAATAAAAAAAAGAATAAGTAAACAGAAATAGCTTTCAAAATTACAACGAATTGAAATCACAAGCGTGATCCGAACACGCGATCTTCGGTCCCTGAGGCCGGGACATGCATCTACTCATATTGGCAGGCGTTCATGAAAAATATAAATAGTTTCTATGTTGGCATCAGGTACTCAATTTTCGATATTATTTAATTTTCGAGTCACATGCGCTGAGGTCAATGAACTACTCGTAGCACGAGTGAAGTGCTATAAAATGCGTCAAAAACTACTTGCCTTATTATTTCTATTCTTAACGCATGATGCTTAGCTGCATTTTTATGCATAATGTCTTTATTGACACCGACAAATGACAAAAAATTAATGCATTATTCCACGCTCGTTCTAGAAAATGGAGGTCACCAGTTTCAAAACGCATCTACTGTTAAGTTTTTATTTGAATTATATCGCCGGAAGCCTATAACGCGGCTGTAGTTAATATAAATCATCCACTTAACACTTTTTTCATGCGACATTATTATCTAAATATACCAGGAACGCATAAAAAGCTTGGAGGTTTATTTTCGATTACGGCGATGAGAAAGTACGCGCGGGCTCTTGAGCTATAGTCCTTGTCGTAGCTTTGGACGTTGCCCGTCTATCATACGTGCATCCGTCTCGCTTGCACTTCAGTAAGATATGCAGTGTTCTCTTTGTACTAAACGAAGAGTAAATAGCTTGAAACAATAACGATTCTTTTTTTCATATACTGAACTTTTAAAAATTTATTTGTAAATAACCAGTATACCAGAATAACCAAATATAACGTTACCAAACTCTGATATATCCTTGTTAAGGGGTTGACTACATGACGTCTCAAGAACAGTTCTTAGCACAATAAAGTAGTAGAAAATTTTACGTTAATCTTTATTTTTTTAAGCTATAGGCTAGCCTACTCTTTGATCACTTGGTATCTCATCTGATGGTAAATTGTTCGTAAACTAGATTGGCTAGACTGACTCTCAAGGACGGTTGCCAGAACATACCGGCGACAGATTTTCTATCTGACGGTGGTAGCTATCCAGGCATGTCTTAGCAAAATGCTCTACCATCATGCAGTGAAAATCAAGCCTGTGGCGGCGGGATTCAAATCATAAACCCCCTCCGTGGCAGTCCATAGCAATCCTGGTCTGAATAATACCCTAGGATACTTTTTATCCCGATTTACTAAATAGTTCCCGAAGGAGCGCGATGTAACCGAAAGTATTCAAAGATATATTCCGTCTTGATAGGTACCACCGCAGCGTCAGACACTCTGGCTCGAAAGAATAGTGTGTTAAAAACTCGAGTCAGTCGAGCGATACTCGATAGGCCAGTGCTCAAGGCACCGGGTGCGTAAAATTGGGGTTCGATTCCCACTCGAGGTGAGAAATTTTAAGGTCATTATTTTTTTAAATGAGAAGGATACTATCTTTGTAAATCTTGTTTAAAACCAAAGAGCTAGCAAATTATAGAAAATATTAAGGCCTTTATATTAAATACTACTAATAATATCTGCCAGGTAACAAACACACAGCGGCATCTGTGCAAAAGTTTTTTACTAATCAACCGCATTGGCGGAGCTTAAACAAATCTACAAAAAAACATACCGATGAAGTGAAAACCTCCTCCTTTTTTAATGTCGGTTAAACAATTGATATATAATTAGACATAAAGCGTGAAATAGCCGTTATGCAACAAAGTAACACTAGTTATTTTAATTCTTCAATTCTGCCGAGTGTATTTTTTGTTGCGATAAATGAAAAATGACAACGGATGCATACCATTCGTTTGAGTGTTTTAACCTTTTTTTTCTTGTTTCCATTGGAATGACACAGAAAAGCTTTTTGGCTGACACACGTTATCGCATAAGTTATTGTGAAAAAAATATGTTTTATTTTTCTGCAAACGTTTCGCCAAGACTTTTGTATTCAAATTCCAGCCGCGGATTCCCTCTAAATATATACAGGTATCAGGTGGGTAGCTGTTGTTTTAGCTTTTGGTGTCTGTTGATACTTTTTAAGGTTTGAAACAAAATGGTTTTTATATATATTGAAATAATTTTCAATGTACACAGAACTAAATAAAAAAATCACGCATACAAAACGTCATACTTGTCTGTCTCACTGAGGGCTAGCTGGAGTCCAAGTGTGTCTGCTTGTTCGTAGGCAAATAGGTATCAAGTACATATTCAGAAAATAATACAAAAAAAAAACACTCGCTAATTTAAAACAATATAGCTCTGCCAAAAAAATTAAGGCAGTAACGCTACCCCCATTTACCGATATATTTGGTCCGCCATTTTGAATTTGAAAGCGTGCACTGGAGTGTAGACTCCCTCATTATTTAGCATAATGCAGGCACCGTATGAAAAATTAAACATTATTCCTTATCTTCAATGGCGTAATAACGCTACAATGCCGCCCTGTGTTTAGTAAATATTCAATGCTTCACGGACCAATGCACATTAAGGTATGGTTTTTGGTGGGGCCGTGGCATGAGCGGGTAGCGGGCAAGTGCTAACAAATTATCTGCACTAAGCATATCAGTTTTAACTGAGTCTGTATGATATCTTCAAAATTCTAGCTATCTGATTTAACAAAACTACCAACTGGTGACTCTGTGAACTGAACAGAAGCGACTGAAATATATTTTTTTACGTGTTTAACAAACTAATATCACATGAGTAAAGAATGGTACCCATATCATCGTCAGTTTGAAAAGTTTCCGAAAACTGAATCAACAAAAAAACCATATAATTATCGAACACATGATTTAACGAGGGAAATGCGACGTCGCATTTCCCTCATTAAGTTATAGTAGAGGAGAACAATTGGCAATCTGGACATCCGGACAGACATACGAAAGCATTTTTGGCAAAGAAAAAAAAAAAACCTCGCTCGCCCACGTGTTCGCTCGGGCAATAATGAAAGTAAAAGCCTCAATTTGGATTCCAGCCTGCAACGATCCGTCTCTTGGGTCGAAACATCACAGCTCGAACTTATTTTTTCTTATAGTTATTAAACAACTTTAAACGGTTTAAATCGCGTTGCAGTGATCATCACCCAGTGACCACGATCACTGCAAAGTGTTTGAAACGTCGTCGGGACAAAAATAATGATAAATATACGCGATTTAAACCGTTTAAAGTTGTTTAATTACTATGTGTAATAATCGCGAAAACCTAAAACAACATTATTTTTTCTTATATATATATATATTTAACTTCTATTATTCTTACAAGTATGCGCGGTCGTTGTAATTTTGTTAGCTTAATCGCTTAGCAGGCATTCATGAAGAATAAAGAAAATCTAAACAATTCGCCTATGCTGGTTCTAGTACCTAAATGAAAATGATGTTTGCTCAAATGTGCCCTAGCACATTTGAGCCCTAATACTAATAACTCACACCATTTTACTAATCGTTTGTACTTGATATCGCTTTACCAATCGTTTAATAGGCACTAATGGGTTTCACTATACGCTACTTGAAAGCACGATTCGTCTCTTCGAAGGTATGACGGGTCACGAAAGTAGTCCACTTTATTCATTATTAAAATAAAACAGAGTAAGATTTAATCTATAAGGTCAGAAAATTTCAGTTCAATTCTCATATAAACGCTACCGCGCCCGCTTCCACTCCAACCCGACCGCACCTATCAAAACGTATTAAACGCACGAACAAACACACTGTCCGGGTGAATTATCAAATATTATATCATAGTAAAGATAAGCTGCCGGTGTATCGTTACCTCTATTTAGGAGATGTTCACTGTATTGTGCATGTTTTTTTATATAATACTGATCTTTGATACGAGATGTGTTTGTTGAGTATTCTTTCAGCTTGGAACTATGTTATCTTACTAGGGCCCAATTTCACCAAAGTCAGGTCTTAATACACGTATAACTTTATACTGTAGACCATCAAAATGTTTAATAATGGTAGATAAGGTAAGTATAATAATGACTTTAAGTCTACATAGAAAGTGAAACTTAGTAACAGTTTTTGAATTTGTTGGCTTTTTGTTGTGGAAAAAGAAAACTCCTTGGTATGGATTTTATGACGTGACAGCAGCGTTGTCATAGAAAAAGTTCGTAATATGAGCTGCAACAAAGTCGTCATATTTTTTTTTAGTGTATGGAGCTATACCGCCAAATTCTTCGGTATATTTTTTTAATCTTCAAAAAAATTCTTTCCTTTGCTACAGTCGTCTGCCTGATGTAAAATTTCATAAAAGTCAACAGCATAGCAAATTTAAAAATACTGCATCATAATTTAATGTCTATAGTGACAAAGGTCTATTTTATTGTGTTGGTTAAAGATATTAAAGTTATCCCCGTAGATAGTTATCCGATAGTTTGGTGAAATTGGTCCTAATATTATAAATGTGAAATTTTGTGAGTGAGTTAGGATGTGTGTGTTTGTGTTTGTAACTCCTTCACGATGAAAAGGCGAACTGATTGGGATGTAACATTGGTATTTGAAATTTTGGTAGTTTAGGTCATGGATTGACACATAGGATACTTTTAATCATCAGTTTTTTTGTAATTTTCTACGATGATGAATCGCAGGGCAACAATTTCAGGTGTGGTTATGGTCTGAAATTGCTACTTGATTGAGCCATCGTATACGACTATGGGATGTCGAAGTCTTGGCTTTGATCTCCGAATTGAATAGAAGTTCTTTTTTCTGACAAAACATGTGTCAGTATCTGGAACTAAATACTTATATACTACTTAAGGACTAATTAATTTTTTTATGTGATCCTGACTTCACCAATTTCTTCGATAATTTTCAGTGTAAAAGTACGTTACATTTTATAAAAAAAACTTATGAACAAACTATTCAGGGTTATTTTTCTGTCTAAAGTAAAGTCGCATACCCTTGCTGCCATTGTGATAACGAAGAATCTTCATTCTTCATATTGCGTAGTTGAAGAGTCACCGATAAAAAAATTAGCTATGCGATACTTAAGAGCCAGGTGAGATATCCTTGAAATCTCATCATCGCTTACAAAAAGGAAAGATAGTCCAAAACAAATATTAAGATTGTAAGTTTACTAGATCAGAGAAGATTCAATCTCTACGATGATGATGATCAAATCTATTTAGGGACTACGTATCTTATATACCTATTGGAAGTCATATATTTTATGAAAATACTGTAGTATTTACACTGCATAATTTTGCCTTGCGTTGACGGTACCTGGACAATACTTACTCTATTTTTTATGCGCTTGTGACGGAATTAACAGTAGGCCAAACTGATGTTAAGCGGTAACCTCTGCTTCTGCAAGTGACTAACTGCACTGTAACCGTCACCCTGAGACAGGGTCTCCTGTGCCTCCAAACTTTGCTGGCTCTTATGGACTACTTGCGGCACACACTGTTATGTGCCTGACTGCGCTAAAGCTCATGGTGGCATGGCGCCGGCGGTGGAGATCGAATCATGGACCTGCGGAACCGCAGTCCTGTAACCACTGTAGCTGTAACCACTCTATCATTGCTTCAAAAATACTCATCATAATAATTTACTCATTCTTCCAACTTTAATCCTACATCTGCTTATAACACATATTATAGTTTCCCTTCTAAGTATCATCCTCCTATCCTTATCTAACGTATAAGAGGTCGGTAATCATGCTTCCTTTAACGACTCGTAAAGCACCACATCAGCAACAACTTTCAGCCTGACAAAGGTGATCAGATCATAGATTTATAAAAAAACTGTTTTCCGACTTTTTTATTTGGAAATCCATCCTAATTTATTTGGAAATCGGTTAAAAACCAAACCAAAAGATATATCATAAACTGCATTGCTTGCAACCTTAGATATACCTAAGTTTTTTAACGACTTCAAAGAAAGGCAGGGGTACTCAATTTGTCTGTTTATTTATGTTTGTTACCTCAGAACTTTTGACTGGGTGAACCGATTTTGATATTTCCTTTTTTTATTTGGAAAGATGATGTTTGCCGTGTGGTTCCATTTAATTTTCATCAAAATCGGTCAAGCCGTTTTTAAGTTACACTCCAATAACTGGAAAGTATTTTCCTATCATGATGATATAGCCATTGAAAATGAATGACAATCGACCCTATAAGTCGATTCCGACTAAAAAACGGTGACATATTTTTTTTACCCAAAAATGAAACCGAGTTTACCGAGTTATTTCATACATCTGAGTGTTGAAGTCGATTCCATTTCTTGATAACTTTTTTTCTAGCGCATGTTTATACCTGTACCGGTAGTGTGACTGCGATGTCCTTCAAATACTTTTTATACCGTGTTGTATAGGTATAGTGAGCATGGATACAATCGGGATGCAACTTCCTACATCTAGATTACAATAATTTCAATGTCTAGACGGCCTAATGTATTCTAGTATTTGTTATACAATGACTGAACACTAAATCAGCGTCGCACTTGGACGCTGGACCTAGGTTTTTTATTGATTTCAGTGCACATGCTCCATTTTGTTTTTATATTTCTTTAATAAAATAACTACAATTGTTTCACCTTACTTAATGATGTTAATGAGGTTGCGCTCTGCATAAAAGTTATTTTGCATCTCGTAACTTTGAAAACTTCGGTACCCTTAGGATTTTATATCGAGGCTACTTATAGGACTTTTCTATATATGATCTGTATATAAAATGTAGGTTTTATTTTTCAGTATTTGTATCCATCATACATATTGCAGCATTAATTATATTTTTGAAACACATGATATGGTGAAATGTAGGTATACTGTAGATACAGTATGTTCAGAAATAGCGTGGACTTAGGATTTCTAATTACAATTTTAGCAAACTTTTCTTTATTATTGTCGTATATTAATAGATAATTTATGTAAATATAAAAATAAAGTATACCTTGATAATATTTATCATTATTATCAATGTGGTACAGTCCAAAAGTCAAAATCCCAGGTCTTTCTTTCTGGGCATAGATATAAACTACTCAAACTCGCCTCTCGTACGAGCTTTAATATTATTGAATGCACTTCTGGCATCAGCTTCCGAGTGTGATATATTCGCTGATCGATGGACGCAAGTATGCAATGCATGTCTTAGGTACTGTGAGAAGATTGATAGTGTAAGGAATAGTTCAATTACTTAATGTTATATCTACCTGTATTTTCATTATTTTATTTAAAAATGTTTATTTCCTAATTACCTAATTATAATGTGTAAATAAGATGTCTGTATATCACGGCGCATTGGTGATAACTGTAATGCTGTGTTTATATTTTTGATAAATAAATAAATAAATAAATAAATAAATAAATAAATAAAGATATAAAAAAGTGAAATAAATATCCCTGCAGCCTATAAATATGAAAAATAATACAGCATTGTTTCATAGTGTAGAGCTAAAATGTAGGTCATGTAAGTATTATCTTTCTTTATAGCCTGTAGGCAGACAGGCAGGCGGCCCACCTGATGGGAAGTGGACTATGGATGTGTTTTAACACCAAATGGGTTCCCAACGCGCTGCCGATCTCTAAGGAATCTTATGACACCCTTTTTAAACAACCCCATAACGTATCGCAGAGGAAAGACCTCGGCGGGAAGTTCCCTCCAAAACTTTATAGTACGCGGTATAACAATGTAGAGAGCCAGAGAGAGAGATGCGTAGTCCAGCGCAGATGCTCAAGGTAGTGGAGGTGAATATCCCGTCGATAGCCAGCGCCACGCTGGTAGAATTCAGGACTTATTTGGACGCTTCCGTCTACATTATGAACGATTTTTATTGACCTCAACTTTATGTTAAACTAACTGCATAAACAAATGATGAATGCAACCTGCGTAGACAAATGATGAACAGTGATGATGATGTTGAAAAGTATTTTCTACAGTGCCCGTCTTTTCTAAACACAGTAATGTACAAACATTACTGTGTTACACCACTGCTTCGGATATTTCACACTGTGGTAGTACACACCTAGACAAAGTCTTGCTAAAGAAACCTACGACCTAGGAGAATGTTTTAGTGCCATATAATAGGGGGCGCACCTATTTCGCTCTGCAATATCAGTTCAATTATCCAAGATATCAAATAATCCTAAACACTTGATGACCACGTCCTAGATTGGTAAGAGCCAGGGGTCAGCTGATAGCGGTCGACATTATGAATATACGACAACAGGTTACATATGACCAGTATAAATATGTATGTGAATCTTCTGTAATCGAATATACATGTGGTTCGGGCGTATTGAATAATTCATACGCGCAAATTGTAATATTATTCGTATTACATTGAAATTTGTCGCCGCGAACGCGATCCGGGATACGGTGTTGTTAATTTGAACCGTGGGCTTCGGAAAGTTCCGATCATAGGGTTCCGTAATAGAAAATGGGGCCCTATTACTAAGCCTAGGCTGTCCGTGCGTCTGTCAGGTTTAAATGGTCTATCGGTAGGAAAAATCATTGGAACGGTAATAGATAAACGGTCAATATCTATTCTCGCAAAATTGTTAGTATAGCAGATTTCCTACAAGTGAAAAAAGGTGAGCCCAAAATAGATGCGGGCTCCCTTTTTTTAAATTTTTGAAAAAGTGTTTTTTAATTTTTGTTGTTGTTTTGTCTTTGTATGCCTACTCCAAACACGAAATACCCATTACTAGGGATAACTCAAATTTGAGTGAGTCTAAAGACTACTCTTTAGACTCACTCAAATTTAAATGGGACCGCAAGACAAGCACCAGCTGTCGAATGTAAAAAACATCAAAATCGATACATCCTGTAAAGGGTTATGAGGTACACATAAAATACACTCGAATTGATAACCTCCTTCTGTGTTGGAAGTCGGTTAAAGAGTTTAAAAAACAAGAACCCATACAAGACACGAGTTTTATTTGTTAATTACATGCACGTGTAAAATTTTGTATAAATCTTTATTGTCCAATCTCTAATGTACAAATAAATAGAAATAATAGTTAGAGATCTCTAACTATATTCTATAACTATGACTGATTTAAAAAAGTTAAGCTCTTATCAATTCGCTGCTATACATGGGCTTCTTCCTTAGCACGCCGCGCAGTAAACGGCTGTTTACTGTTGTCCAACGTCAATTTTTCGCTTTCGTGGCCACAATCTGCATCTGAGGGCTTGTAGTTCTGATTATCTATTGAGGGAATATAACGAAGGTAAAATTGTTAAGGTAGGTAACAGCTTCGGTAAGATTATTCTTAACCTGTCGTAACTCGTTGATTATATTGCTGGTAGCAATGCGGTTTGCTATTCCGGTAGTTAGGAGTTAGGACAGTGGAATAGAGAATGTTTCAATGTGCTGTACTGTACTGTAGTACGTTATGCCTTTATTAACAAAATAGTACGAACTACACTCGAGAGCAATGAATCCGGGTCACTTAAAGAATGTTAAAAATCTCGGAAACTAAAAATGATAGGTTAATGCAATAAATTGTATTTAATAGACAATGTAATACTCCTCAAATGAAAGTAAAAAAAATATGAGTCACCATACATTTTATTAACACAAAATTACATAAAGAAAAAAACTGCTGATCTCTCCTTAAAACAAAAATAGGAAACATGAAATTTTTGAACTTTATTACGATTTTCTTGAATTTTAATACTTCGTATTGCCTCCTCGTGCTTCCATTACTGCGTTTACGCGGTTTGGCATGCTGTACACCAAGTTCCTTATACGATTTTGGGGAATATTCTCCCATTCCTCTGTGAGAGCAATTTTGAGCTCACGAAGCGTGATTGGGGGAGGGTTTCGTTGTTTTACGCATCTGCCTAGCTCGTCCCAAGCATGCTCGATCGGGTTGATATCCGGGCTGCGCGCTGGCCACTCCATACGAGTAATGTTCATCTCTTGAAGGTAGTCATTCACAATCCTACCTGTATGAGGTCGGGCATTGTCATGCATAAATATAGCATCCTCACCTAAATTGACCATAAATGGACCAACGTGATCATTGAGGATTTCTTCCACATATCTTACGATAGTTAAAGAGCCGTTTTCTATGATCACCAGCTCTGTGCGACTTTCAGAAGAAATTCCGGCCCACACAAGTACAGACCCACCACCGTAGGCTACTTTTTCTTCGATGCATGCTTGCTTGAATCTTTCCCCTGGTCTTCGATACACTCTGTGTCTTCCATCGTGCTTGTAGAGCATAAATTTTGATTCGTCGGAGAACATAACTTTTGACCAATCTTCAATACTCCAATTTACGTGGCTCTGGGCATATCTTAGTCTCGAAATACGATGCCCACGCTCCAGTTTAGGGCCGTTTGCAGGTCTAAGGGGTTTTAAGTTAGATTCAGCAAGCCGACGTCTTACTGTCCATGCACTTGGGTTACTTCCACCGAGGCGTCGAAACTGATTGGTGAGTTCAGTTCCTGTGAGAAAGCGATTTCGAAGCATGGTGTTCACCAAGTATCGGTCTTCTCGTGCTGTGGTACACCTGGTTCTGCCCGTTCCTGGTCTGCGTAGGTTAGAACCAGTTTCTTCGTAACGTCGGAGAACTCTTTGTACTGTTGACAGCGACACACCGACAGTCCTGGCTGTATCGCGCTGACTCCGGCCGGTTTCCAGCATTGTAAGTATTCTGGTGCATTCTTCAGGCGTAAGCGACATAATTTCAGCTTGAATAATGAATATAGAGCACTATCAACATGGTTTATGTACCCACATAAATGACAGATTACAAACAAAAGCAAAACCAAATGCTGTAATTTCGTAGTTCCATCTTCGAAAGTGGCCCTTTTTCAAAATTGATTTTTTTATGATATAACTTTACAATAAATAAGAAGTTTTAATACCTTCATTTAAGGAGTATTACATTGTCTATTAAATACAATTTATTGCATTAACCTAGCATTTTTAGTTTCCGAGATTTTTAGGATTCTTTAAGTGACCCGGATTCATTGCTCTCGAGTGTATATACAACACTATAGCTACTACAATAAAAGCATTTAGATCCCTGGAAGTCATTGCAGACTCATAGGCAGTCCAAATGCTCTAGCCCACTACCAGTTGGCAGCGTGCCCAGCATGCTGGCAGCATTGCCCCGTTGAATTGCAATGCTTATTCTTTGAGCCAAATAGGTGCCAGCATTTTTATCATGCTTCGCATCGACCAAGCGCTCTGATAAGCTTTGGAAAATACGATGAGCTCCCGGTCCCCACGGACCCAACGTCTCTACACCACACGGCTCAAATATGTAACCCATACCGAGGTTAGCATACTTGCGCCGCTTGAGGCGCTCCGCCGAAGTAGCCGCACGCCCTCACATTGGTTTCAGAAAGATGTGACGGCGCTAAAGTGTCTACGCATGTAGCGTCCCACACTAAGGGCCGTTCTATCTTCCATGGAACCAGAGTCATGCCGTCAGGTCTTTTACCATCGTCACGCATCAGACCGTTCGGTTCGAGAACAGCTGCAACATTGGCGCTGGTAAAACCCCGCGAATGATATCGTTATATAAGACTGGCGTGGCGGAAAATTCGACCAGCACTTCGAGATCATTATTATTTTCTTAAATGTATAAGTTGTACATTTGAGTAGATATTATTTGTGCCGCCACGCGCCGCCCGCGCCTGTGCGTTGCCTGCCTTCCTCAAAGAGAAATTATGTCGCCAAGCAACTGATGGCAGCCTTTCAGCTAGTATTATGTATTGGCCTAGGCTTACCTGAATTACATCTTCGACCGCATCATCACTTGCCATCAGGTAATTAGTGCTCAAACGCCAAAAAAAAAATTAGGTATAGCAATTCTCAAAGCGGTTAAAATATATCCCTATTTATCAATTTAACCTCTTTTGTGGACCTTTTTTTACATTTAAATAAATACCAACAATATCTATACCGTTATTTGTTTTGACATATCCCGGCCGCCCCTCGGCCTCCGCCCTGGCACCGCCCAGTCTCCGCTGCTCATTAGCAACACAATACGTGTTGTATTCAATTCGTTACCGTGTTACCTCCGCCCAGACTATTAATAATAATAAAATAATAATAACTCTCTTTCCTTAATATTAGAGGGTTAATTAATGGGTTACATATATGGTTGGATCGTTGTTTTTGAAGCGCTCGTAGCGTAGGTTGTCTTGCGGAGGTCCGCTGCGGTCATTACTTGCATGGGTCACCGCTAGTGGCATTTACTACTGAGCGTGCACGTGCTTCGGAAAGCTCGGCTGTCTTCGGTGCTAGTTGTCTCAGGATTGCAGTCGTTATAGCATGGTGATAGGGCATTCTTGATTAGCTGGTTAGCTACCACACTCAAGGAGAAGGTCTGTCGCCAAACACCTAACGGTGTATTCTGGCAGCTTTCCTTGAGAGCCAGGAATTTAAAAAATTTGAAAAATATTTATGACCGCATCATCGTTTTGCTTCAGGTGAATTTATGAGCGAAAGGTAAACTACCACCAATAAAAAATACACGTGGGCATAGTTTCGTAGTTGATATCCAATTGAGAAAAAAAAACAACCCTTATTTTATTTAAGGCCTCTACCAACGCTACAATTTAAACTTCCAAAGAGACTTTGTTTAAGGCGTACACGCCTGTATTTACTTTATCGAGGTTAAAAACTAAAACAAACGACGACCGTAGGCGGACGAGTCGGAACGACCCAAACGACCAGACTCGTATCACCAAGTAAACGTACTTTATACGACATTTATTGCAAGGATTAATTTAATTCCCGTACGGATTTGGCCTAAAGTACTTATCCTTAAGTGCTTTGGCGAATTTTCTAGATCTTTTTGTTTGATTGTGAAGTTTTGTGAATTTTGAATGGGAAAGTGTTTTGACTCGAGTGAGGTAACCGAAATGTCCATATTGGAAATAATATTTACTGTGATTATAAAAGACTTGAATTTACATACCCAAATTCATTCAAAAGGGCAAGATCGAAAGGTCCCGAGAAGGCTGGGACATGCTACCTTCTCATTTAAAATCATGGACACGTTTGAATGACGAATCATTGGTTCACACTGCTAAAGAAGAACCGATGGTTTTTATCTATTCTCTTTACGAAGTCTTCACGCTAAGATTCTGCGAGCGTAAACCTTCCCACCTTCCTAGAACTCTACATGCATCAGTAATCAACCGTCTGGGTTTATCTGAGATCTTTTTCAACTAGAGATCTTTATGTGTATGTCTCAAATATCTGGAAGCGAAGCCATTGAAAAGTTTGTAGAAGTACTTGCTGTCCCTCTTGATATTTCAAAGGGCGTTGAGAAGATCTGACACTACAATATTTCAAATAAGCCCACTTCTTACAGCGTTCCCACTGTATTTTGTTCTTCAATATCAGGCTTCTTGAGTAAAATATGGATACGAAAAAGCCTTGATGGGTGTTTGTCCGATTTATTGCCAACCAATGGCGGACTACTTCAAGAGTTCTCTGAGCTGCTCTCTTCTTGCTATGTAGAAGATAGCACTGTACTCGAAAGGTTTCACGGCTTGCCATGTTCAAATTCAGTCTCGCAGGGAGGCGATAGTCGGGCAAATGATCACGGTTCACAGGCTCCGAATAGGGTGCTGCCAATTTGGTAAAATCTAACGCTTTAAGGACCCAGACGTGTATATGCAGTTCTTTCAATCTTACTCCTACCCTCTGATTTTTCTGTACTGAGTACTAACCAACATGAGCTAGATGTAACTTTTACTAGGGTTTGAATCGAGGCTAAATTAGTTGCGATAAAACTGGGAGTTTGAAGATGTTTCAACTCGGAATAGCTTCAGAACTTTTATCAAGTCAAACTTCGGTCTTGTATGCACTGCAGTTCGATGAGGGCTCGACCTGTTCAATATTCGGGTAAAGAATATCATTGGTGTCGATGAGACGGTGACGGCTAGACTTCTGAACTTCGAAACGAAATTGCCAGACTATTAGTAGCAGAGTAGGTCAAGTAAAAAATAATAAAGTAGTGGTACTGCAAACTATTTACAACCTTTATAACGGAGAATTAACGATTGCATTGCTCTACCAAACTTTATTTATCTATGCCTTTGATCAGAAAAACAAAATATATAGCACAGGAACTCAGCATCCGTACATGGTTGATATTTCAAAAATACGCGCTATGCTTTTTGATTCAATATCAAATGCAGAGTAGCTGATGGGCCAGTCTATCGCAGTGTCTAATCACCACTAGATAATCTGGGAGTATTTAAGTGCAATGTGAATATGTAGTTATCTTCTATGCAGGAATGTTGAAGCATACCGCCTCGGCGCTTTCCACCTGGTGGAACAGGTCAAAGGTTTTACTCGAATTGAAATTTAATGAAGAACCTAATCATTAATACCTACTACCTACTCTCTCCTATCCTTCTACTCTCCTATGTATTCGACATAACGAAAATTCATCCTTTTGGCAGTTGAACATTTTATAGGAATCAACCTTTTGATGTGTTCAACATTAGAAGAATGGGAAGGTCTGGAAAGTTGTACCTAGTTGTAAAAATGTTGTATACATTTTTACAACTAGGTACAACTTTCCAGACCTGAATGGACATTACCATGTCACTGCACTGCGCAGTGCATTGTCAAGTAGAACGAGGTAGCAACGAAGTAGACGGTGACACTGCAACTGTAATGACAGTCGTAACGCTATCATCAGACGGGTGACTTGGCCATCCCATCAATACATAACATAGAAAAAAAAATATAACGTATAAAAACTTATAGGCTATAAACAATACCCAGACGACTAGCTAGGCATCCCACGGAAAATCTAAAAATAAAGTTACAAGTAAAATGTAAAGTTACAAGTAAAATATCTAAAGTAACAAGTAAAGTATCGCCTTGTAACATGACACCACGTAGGCAGGCAGGACACCCGCGATCCTCGAACAAAGCACTTTTACGGCAGACGAACGAATATACGAGGACACGATATAAGAACCTTAGCTATCGATTGAGTATACGGCTGGTTTTGTCTATAAAGGAACGAGGGAAATTAAATTTAATGTAGCCAACCCTACATAATCGTAATTTTAAATATAATACGCACCGCAGTGACGTTTTCAAATGTTTTAGTGCTACGAATTATTCAAGGAGTGCGTGATATTAAATTTAATGTTTTCTTTCATAAATATATCATCGTTATGTCTGATTTTAACTTTTTGAATTCTCAATTCTTTATTGCATCATATGTGGTGTACATGCTGGAATTACATACATTTTTTTTTACATATGATCCATTTTGGGTATAGCAACAAATATAACTAATAGTAGTAGAGCGACCGATCCTTTTAATTATCATTTAAATTTGTCTCTAATGAATTCATTTATAGTATAATAACATTTATTAATTAATAGTATTTTTTTTAATTATTGACAAACGTCGAGTCATTTTCTTTGGTATTACTACCTGCGTATTAGCACTTCCACCATATTATTATAAACGGTAAAAATCAATCATTTGTTTATTAGGGTTCCGCGCAAGATTAATAACCCTATTACTAAACCTACCTATGCCCCGTGCCTCTGCTCGTCCATGAAAGGACTGTATCTTTTGAGTCCTAATAGTTAGCTGGTTGTTATAAGGAAATAAAATAGTATAGAGCCACTGCCTGAAGAACTTTGGGACCATTCTTTTTACAAGGCTTTATACAATATGTTATATACAATAAGTAGTGCAAGATAGTAAGTATACATTATATGTATTTATATTTGGCGTTTAAGTTTAGGTGTACTACTAACCATTACAATTTTGTAAGCCACAGAACATCCGCCTTGTAGCAGATTTTAAATTTGTTGGATATCTAATTTTTATGCCATGTGACTTTGATATTATAGAGCTTGGATATAGTGATAACTCGGACGATTGGTGCATCCGCGAGTGATAAGTATGGATTATCAGCTATAACCAAAGTGAACATATGGAGCTATACGGACAAATTTGACGGTAAATAATAAGAATTTTACCTTTACTATAGCAATTTAACTTATGTAAACATTTCATTGAAGTCAATACTAAGTCAAATTACAATACTGCACGCCATTGGACGTCTGGTAAAAACGGTCTATCATATTTTGTTGGATACAGAGATTATAGTTATCCTCGAATATTTATATAAAATAAATATTATATAAAAGTTTGGTTAATTGGCCCTAAGTCTTCGAAGTAATCACTAACTGTGACTATGTACTGCTGGTATATTTAAATTTAAATGTATTTCATATTCAACTTGAAATTTTCCTTCTGTGAACATTTTACTGTACACAGTTATGAACAAAAGTCTCTAAAACAGACTTTTATATTTTGCTAACTTAAGGGGTCGCCCCTTTTCTGATTTTGTTCACATTGGAGGTGAATTCCAATTATAAACACGAGGAATTCCAATCATTATAGTAGTGTATAGTTAGTAATCATTAGACATCGTTAAAGTCGCGGGTAGCCAATGGTTACAAGCGGCTCATAGCCGTTCTTTGTGGCGTTCTATGGGGGAGGCCTTTGTTCAACAGTGGACGTCTTCCGGCTGATGATGATGAATCATTAGAATCATTATTTGGATTTAAAAAAATATATGTTATGTACGGAGGTTTTGGTGACAATTCCGCGCTGAAGGTTTCTTCTCAACAGCTTGATTTATAAATTAAAATAAAAACAGAAGTGCAGCTGTTTTAAAATTTGTTTCTGGAAGTCCTTCTTAACTATAACGAATTTTGACATCGCTAACGTGTGATAGTTTAGCGATGTCAAAAAAAGCACCTTTACAAACCATTACTTTAAAATTTGACAATCGAATCCATGTGGAAAGTATTATTTGCGCATTTTGGACAAAAAAAAGGTCGTAACTACCAGTCGCAGCACGCATTGAGACTGATCTTTATCTAATTCATGTTTTGTTTTATTTTCCGTTACAAGCTCCTAAGTAATCTGAATCCCCCCCTTAAATTCAGGTACCACCTTTCCTTTTGGGTTGCTGCACTTGCTAACCAAGTACCATTCAACATGCCTGCCATCTTCAACAACATCATTAATTACCAACAGCTAAGATATTAGTAAAAACTAACCTCTATTAATTCACGATTTCTTTCATTGATATATTATATTTAAATCCAATTACAACATTAGGGTACTAAAACATTACCATATTTATGTACGTTCGATCGATAGATTACAAGGTCAACCCTCCTATTTAAACAAAAATGCTGTCGAACTGAGAACCTCCTCCTTTTTTTCAAGTTGGTTAAAAATATGTTGTTTTGAGCACAGATTACAGGTAAGAAATGGAACACATTTATTATGTCTTGTTCTGCACTACCCATCGGTTCCTTATACTGTGTGTGTAATCATTGTATTATACCAAAGAGTCTAAATAAAAACAACATAATAATGCAAACTTGCCACGTAAGAACAGGACTCAGACTTAAGCTCCAGAAGTAAATGAAAAAATACAGATTATTAGTGAAAACAGATATAAATATTCGTACGGAACCCTCAGCGTGCGAGTCCAACTCGCACTTAGCTTGTTTTATGTAATATTGCTGATAGGCCAGCCCTTGTACCTTTACTAGTATCTTTACTCAATTGTCAGTAAGTGGTGATTTGGTCGAAGGCAGGGTAGGCCTGGCTATTAACTGGTACGATTCAAATTGATTAAATATAGGCTAAACAAAACTCAAATGATATTTGATTAAATTTGTCCTGGGATATTATGTTTACTATGCCCTGGGATATTGTATTTAAATAATAAATAGATTCAGGCGTTACTTTGCGGAAATCCATATTTAATAACAAATATTTTTTATGGATACATCAAATGAATATTTTAAGAAACCAAAAAATACAGAAATATATCTAGTGACAATTCCGCCTAATTTTTCTGTTAAGCCAACTTGACGTCACAAACGCCACGCAGCCAAACCGGAAGAATTTTCGACGCGTCTCGATCGTGCGCTCGTAGAGTCAAGACCTCCTGAGGATGCTTCGTGTAGAATCGAAACGCGTCGATAATTCTTCCGGTTTGGCTGCGTGGCGTTTGTGACGTCACGTCGGCTTAACAGGAAAATTAGGCGGAAATAGGAAATGAAATAGAAAAAACAAATAGGAATTGAACGTTTCTGCACACCCTCTCTTTCTCTCTATTCTGTACTATTCTCTCGTCGCAGCATTGCCTTTTGCGCATATGGTCACGCTTGGTGTAAACCAGAATTATTTTATTGGATGGAAAAGAGCGGTATTGTCGGCAACTTATTTTTAATACTAATATATTTATGTATACTCTATCATAGAAGAATAAAAGCAATTATACTCAATAGAAAGTTGCAAGCCCTATTAATTGAACACCTTTTTTGTATAAATATTCGTAAAAAATGTTTTTTATTATTGCAGATAAGTAAGCCTTTGACCACAATCTCACCTGATGGTGAGTGATGATGTGGTCCAATGTGTTAACAGTCTTAACCTAGAATTATGCATGATAGAAAATATCTCAGAATAGAAGAGCACATGACGTGGCGTGGGATAAAGGCTCGAACAAAAACTCATAAGTCATAACTTTTAGGTAAGTTGTAAGATTATTATTACACAGAATCAAACCTCTACTGTAATATGATACTTATTATACCTAGTGCACATCAGGTTTAATTTTTATGTCCTAAATAGATTAATGTTGATGTTTATGAAAGTGCCCAGAATTGTGTATTTAAGGTGAACTGATTACTGATGATTTACTGATTTTGTGTATTTTTATAATCAGTGGGTGATAGAAAATAATATTATCCAGTGGCTGAACTAATCCATAAATGGAAAAATCTTAAAAAAAATATTCAAATACGTAATAGTCTCAATCAATTGTCTGAAAAAGAATGTATTTTTAATGGAATGTGTATTTAAAATTAATTTTGTATTTATAAAAAGTAGGACTAGCTGACCAGCAGGTTAAATTGGTTACCTATATCGTGCTCCTTTCAGAACTATATCGTATATTTTTATTACTAATATTAAAGGTTAGTTCTTGAAAATAATCTCACTTCGTATATAGTAAGTGATAATGTTTTCGAAGGTTTCAACAGCTTGACCTGGAATTACAACACATATAATCAGTATAAAAATAGTTAATATATACCATCGCCTCCGGTTTACATCAGCCTATCACGTCGTCGGCAGATTTTATCAGAATTGGTTTAGTAGCTTAAACGTGAAGAAGGAACCTAAATTCACAAATAAATTCACTTCATTATATATGAGTATTATATTAGCTGCTGCTCACGCTCTCCGAAGTGTTGAAATAGGTTATACCGACTGGTGAAGCGTCAATGCCTTATTAATTTTCTCATATATATAAATATATCTTAGTTCTAAATTGATGAACCCTCAGGATAGCGCCAATATGCTGCAGAGCCCATCGTATCAGCTGCTGTCTGAGTTTTAGCTCAACAGATCCCAGAGATGGCGTTAGCAGTATCGATTCGGTAGATATTTGGTGTTATAATCTACCTACAGAAGGCATACAAGATGCTCAAAGGAAATATTTTTGTATAGAGGGTAATGTGTGGACAATTCATTCGTTTTTCTCTCCGCTAAAAAACGCACATCGCCGCTCCGTGTTAATTTTATTTAAATTAACTGAACAATTGAAGACGCAAGAAATAACACTTGCATTACAATCCATATTGTATGAACGTCACAGTGCAGTGTGTGTAACATCTTTTGTGCAAGACTTTCTCCCGATTATTTGGGATTTGTGTGTCGCCGGCCGGTCGCCATATAAGAACGCCTAGAACGATGTCTGCTGTAAATCCCAACTCGAAGGTTTTGTGGGCATAACAAGGATTGCTTAAGGTACGTGGGCTATTTACTACTGCATTGTGTATGTATTGGTGTTTTCAGGAAGGTTCATCAATTTGTTCAAAAGGTCAGCCATAGTTTTAGGCTCCATTGACCCCATCTAATTAACGGTACGCAAGTACACAATAGGTGTAGGCTATTTACACGCCTCACCACCGACCTCCTCGAGAACTACGCGGTAAATTAGGATAAAAGATACCTTCGTTCTAATTCAGGATCTAGAAGGACATGTACTCCTACCAAGTTTCATTAGAATTTGTTCAGCCGTCTCGGAGTGGAGGGGCAACGAATAACCACACACATTGATATAATAGGTACAAGGGGTATGTTAGTAATGATTACTTAATTATAGTTAAAATCTAGTTAGAAAGTTAGGTAGAGTTAGCAGCAATCGGTCAGAAGCCTGATCTGTTATCAATAAAATCTAGGACCGATCGATGATATTTAAGTTCAAAATAACATTTTTGAAAATACGCTATATTGACCTTAATTTGTGCTTGAACAGACCCAAAAGTGTTGTAAGGTTCTACGTATGTTATCTTGCTATACTCGTATCGTGGCACACGTCAACTATCAATGTTTATATGTGCGGCTTTATTTCCGTCATATTATGCGTGTTCTTGACTGTCTATTAGGATGGTTAAATTAAAGTACCGACAAGGTACATTTCGATGATCCCCGTTAATTATTACATTTAATAATACACATTTAGGTACTTAAAAGGTTACACTAAAGAGGTGGCTACTAAAGGGGGCTGAAGAACGGACACTCGGTACATACTAACGCAGTGAGGCAACTGAGCGCATGAGGCTTTTGCAGTATCAGCCAATTGCGCTCACGCTGCATCTGTCCTGATGTGATGAATTTAGTTCGCGAAAGTTTAAGCAGATCGGTCAGACATTCTAAAAAAATATTCTTTATTTTAAATGATGTCCAGAGCTGACATAATGCAAACATGAGTACCAAAACTAAACCAAAGTACTCTCACCAACAAAAGTCAAATACTTAGATTGAATATACAAAATACCACTTACGCACCTAGACAGTATATTAATAGGGCTCAGTTTTATCGTTTTCATGCATAATTCTAAAAAATTACATCCCACCGGCTTGGGTATGGTATTTTTTATTCTGTTGTCAATGTCGTTTTAAAATAACCGCCAATCAAACAGTGCCAAAATCTTATCAGCGAAATAAGTATCAGCCAAGTGAGTACAAAAACCTACGGCTGCTCTACCATCAAACCCCTTTTCAAGGATCACACGTAATCTCTAGAAGGTAGGAATTACAGCTTTTCCTTCTGACTGTACATTTTTAAGAAGATATTGCCAAAAATGTCTGACCAATTAGGTTATATTAAAATTAAATACATAAGTTTATTTTGTAGCTATGACCGATCGGAAGTCGCTGCATGGACTTACAAAACTGTGAAATATCGGTCTTGTGGCTGACTTAGGGCCTTATTAAGGAACTAAAATGGGAATTGACAGAATTTTGACAACATTTCAACATTCAAAATGAAGACCATTTTTTACTCATCGGAATTTAAATAGGTAGCCCTGTAAGTGCGTGTAACCCCTACATGCTTATTATAAGTAAATATTTTTCATATCATGACTACACTGATAGATGGGCTTCTGTGAAGACTGTGATGAGAATAATGAAAGCAAGAAAGGTCCTGTCACGACCTTAGTTAGATTAAATTCGTGGTCTCTGCCTACTCCTCCGAGAAACAGGGTTGACGTCATGACATGTTATGTATGTAATTGATAATGCACGCCGGTTTCGAGTTAAGTACTAAATTAGCTACTTTAGCGTAATATCCTATCTGCAGTAAATAGGCCTAATTTTATATTTAAAATAACACGACTGCTCTACCTTCCTATTATTTTTGTAAATAGGTGGAAAGTTTGTAGGTTTCTATAGGTTTCTACATATACAAATTAAAGGAATTAATTTTAGAATTCAAATTATTTATTAACTACAGAATATACGCCTACTTTATAAGATTTCAGTCAAATAAATACAAGGAGATTTTTTAAATTAAATATATCACTAAATTGTACAACGATTAAGCTATTTACAGTTTATATCACAAATAATATAATATACATATATCGAAAAGTGTCCCTATATATTAGTAGTATCACTCTACTTACAGTCTGTCTGATCCAAATGGAAAATCGAAGAGTCACTAAAATTAACGTTCACTCGAACACGGCTCCTATTGGATTCAAACACCATGAAATGCATCGCCTAAAACTACCGAAAATGACTCGAGGATTACATTTTTAACGAAACCACTTGAAGCAGCTCATTCACTTGACACAGTCACGCATTGTCTGTATAGCTCACAGCTTCTCGAAGGCTCTGGAGTTAGTCAGCATCTCCCGCGTGAGCCGCCACACTTGCTTGGCGGCGTTCTCCAACGCCGTCGGAGACTTGCCTTTGAACAGGTCCACGTGAGGCAGGAAGTAGTGCGGGCACCGCCGGCATTGCAGCGATGATATCAACTGCAGGAATATCCCGTTGATTCTGTCCCCGATAGCACCCTCATCCCACTCGTGTTCTCGCGGATGCTTCTCGCATTCATACAACAAAAGCGTCTTCATGTGATAGCATGTGACCGGATTCCCCGGCAGATCCAAATGCCGGTCTCGAATCGTCTTTAAAATGCTCAAGCATTTCCGTCGGCAACCGCCTTGGAGCAGACGGTTTTCAGCCTCGAAGAAACTTAGCACCCACGCGTCGCCCTCCATAGCCGAGTTCTTGCCCTGCAGCGCGAGACATTCCTTGGACAATAAATCGAAGCCTTCAGTTTTGACTTCGGCGACTATGTTGGGATGCGGCCACGGAATGGCCGGGAGCGGCCAGTGGGCGGCCGACCGTGGCCACAGTCCGGCGCATTTGAAAGCGGGCGTTATTTGCACGATATATCTCTCACGAATACGCAGTTTCACCTCCGTAGTTTCAGCGATCATTTTTACACAATCTCTGTAGGAACATTTGTCGCAAGCCTGCGCTACGAGGGTCTGGAATCTGGAGCGGATCTTCCTAGCGGATAAGTATCCGGATGCGGTGATGAACTCCACCCACAGGGACATGGAGCGCTTCCTTCCGTCGCTCAGCTTGAGGACGGCGCATCCCGGCAAGGACCCGTCGTCGACAAAGTTGAGAACGCCCATCTGGTTCAAGTAGATCACAATCTCGAATTCATGGGGTGACACCACCTCCAAGCCGTCGAAGCGTCCGTTGTAGTCCGTAAGCGAGGATATGAACCTCGGTTCCTGTAGCTCAACCTCTTTGAGGACATCCTGCACGATCCTGCAGACCTCGTGGATAGTTTTTGCGATCTGCGCCTTCCGGTTGGCGACCCGCTCATTGTAGTACTTGTTCATCTGGTAGACGAGCTTGGATTGGGCCGCCATCATCTCGGGTGGCACGAGCATGGTGGTGGTCACACGGGCATGGTCCGAGGAGCGCGGAGTACGCACGCGCCCGGCACGCGTCAGAGGCCGACTGAGCGATGTCCGCGCGATACCAGCCACGAGCGAGGCACGCCCCTAGGGGTTGCGCTTCGGTGAATAAGCTCAGAGTTTGCTTTCTCTTTCAAACGTTAACCTCCCGCTGGTCCCCTAGACGAGACAGAGATATTTCCACTGCTCGAGTTGTCCTATTGATTTTCCGTAAGCTCCGCCCCCAGTGCTGTAGGTATCGTCGGCGCAGAGGTGTCTGTAATTACATGATTGCGTCGGTTCGCTCGTTAATTCGGTAGCCCGTACAAGTTAAGCTCTATTAATGATTTTTTTAGGCCGTCTAGTTATCTCGTCTCTAATTGGGCGATGGCGATAGGTATGACATTAATATTTTTTCAGCGAGTTTTTTTTTTAATGTTTTATTTTAGGTCTAACACTGCGATTAATTTTTGATGCCAAAAAAATAGGGTAGGTACATTTCAACGAAAAAGTACCTAATTGCTGTTGTAATGATGTGCAAGGAATTAAGAAAAGTTTTAAGTAAGGTGTTTAATTTAATTAGTTTGTGTTCTTACTAAATGTGTAGATATACTGATCCCATTATTTTGTTTAGATAAGTATTGGTAATGGTCTAATATAGCAGCCTTATTTCAGTATTTTTTTAGTCGTAAGCATGTAGTTGTTATATATGGTTTAGACAATTATTTCATAGAACTTGAGATTATAGGTTATCCTGAAGAACTTCTTCGACAACATCATCAGTTACCATCAGCTGTGATAGTTAGTGGTATTATTTATCAGCTATAATAAAAGCTGTTGATACCTAGTAGGTATCGTTTAGGAGATAATTCGTAACATGACATAGCTTATATATCATATATATACCTGTAGTACCTTATATGATATAACTTCATCTAAAACCAATTAAAAAAACACCAATTATGCTTTACAAAATTACAAATATACGGTAGGAAAAGTTTAAGTCATGTGCGGGATTCGAACCCGCGTCCATCCGCCCCTTTAGCCGGGGTATGCTCTGTAATGGCAACCATTGTTTACAACAAAGGTTGCCATGGTTACAAGTCATTCCGGCCCAAGAGAGGGAAGCATTTACTATGAGTTTTTCCCACCCTTAGGTGGGAAGCAGCGTCTTCCACCCGCTATGCAGATCAAATAAACACTACTTTCCGAGTATGAGAAATGAAAAATATATACCTTTTAAATGTGCTTGTGTGCTGCTAGAGAAGATATATATTTACCTTACATGATTCAGATATCAATCATTCCAGATGGTACTTAATGGTAATGCCAATGCTGCCAACTGGTAGTGGGCTGGAGCATTTGGAATGCCTGTGAGTCTGCAACGACTTGTAGGTTGTCTAAATGCTTTTATTATAGTAGCTGTAGTGTTGTATGTAGTTCGTAGTAGGTATATTGTTAATAAAGGCATACCACTGGTTTAAAAAAGGAGATATTACCAGATAGAATATGTTGTTAGAAGCATCAAAATGTAAGTATTAATGAATTACTTTTTGAGAAGTCTTTAGTCAATTTAAGAACAATTTGAAAGTTATTAAGAAGATACCTACTTAGTAATTTGTACAATACTTTTAAACTAGACTGATAATGTGTAAACCCGTGTTCACATAATAAAATACCCAATTAAGTACCTACTTACTCTATCCAAAAAGTGACCTAAAAGTAGGAACTTCCTTTAAATAATTCACTTACCTACGTATAAGTACATAATATTTTGATTTTACCTGAAATTAAACCCCCGTTTCTATGTATAAAATAAAGTCGAGGGTAAATTTTTAACAGCTTAAACCCAAATTATTATTAGTAATATTGCATTTGGAAAGCCGTTTGCATGTGTTAAATAAATTGAAGTTGTAACCAAAAATATTAATCAATTTGTATACTAATAATATTTTTATAGGCAGCATTAGCTGTTCTTTTACTTAGATTTTAGAACAATATGTAAAGTATACAATAAATTAATAGATTCAGGCGTTACTGGTCGGAATTCTATATATAATCATAGCAAATATTTTATGAAAACTATTTAAATGAATATCTAAGATAATCACAAAAAATTAAAATTATACCTAGTGACCTAATTTTCCTGACAAGCCGAAATTATAAACATTTTAGACGTGTTAGTTCCTTCACGAAACATCATTAAGAGACCTTGACTCGACAAGCGGAAGATCGAAAATTTCTCAATAATTAAGTTTTCCCATGTATTTTTTTTCAGATTGGCTAGCCTTTGAGAGGTATCTTACGTGTGGGTATTTGATGATGCTCATGCAGATCGTATGCTTGAATATATTTAATTAAGCCATATAATATAGCAAGATGCTCAGGAACAGTCTATGCATTCCATCACTTCAGTTTTAGCAAGAATTAACCTCCTAAAGTAGGTACTTTAGGAGGTTAATTCTTGCTAAAAAATCGTACAGTAAAAATCGATCTGGAGTAGGTAAATACCTACTTACCTACTCCAGATCGATTTTTTCTATCCGCATTATTATGCACTAAAGATTCATTTGTGTTTATTTTTGTGATCGTTACGTACTTACCTATAACTTCTCAAATGAATTGGTGATTAAATTTTCATTGGATGACAAAATAAATCAATTTTTAATTCCTAGTGATAATTGTAACTATTTTTACAGTTCTAAGTAACTTTGATATCAAGGCTGCCAATGGCAGTCTTCTTATATGATTTTTGTATAGTTGGGATAACAACGGTGCTTTTTATAATTCTTCGAGAAATTTTGTGGTAGTTATCAAAAAAAAAAATCTAAATAATATTTCCCAAAGCAAATATTTTGTTTAAAATTATAGCGCTTGTGGATAACTTCTATATTGAAATATTTCTATGTTAGCGTAGTAGCTGAGGTGAGAATACCCAGTTTGGGCATCAAAGTCCCGTTCTATTTCGGTCCTCCCTCGATTGATGGCACGACAACGCGTGATGAATGGCGCGCCATGTCATGATTAACGGTCTCAGCTCCTCGGGATTCATGGGGTCCTGGTACTCTCGGGGAAATGGACTAAATATAGGCGAATTTATTGGATAGGTGTGTGACGAAAATAAGGGTTGTAGAGAATTTGTGAGGATTTTGTGAATGGTTAAGTTGAAATACTTTAATGTAGAAGTATTAATACACTTTCAACGTTAAGTTCCTATTGGGAATATACATACATTAATATTAATAACAAATGTCTCCCTGAAAGGGACCATCGCCTTTATTACCTAGGTAGGTATTATTAGAATCCCATACTAGGAGGTACCGACCTAAGTATTTTATTCAAGCTGATTTCTGAAGAAAGCTTTTCTATAACTTTTTCTGCAGTTAAATACACCGCCAGACAATAAATCAACCACTTAAGCTCCCAAAAGCTTCCAAACTCAGGCCATTTTTCTCGTTGTTTATTATTTAACCCGTCGGTTGCGCGCGCACGCGATCCGCCGAGATCCAAGATGGCGGTCGCTAGGACCGCCCACTTCCGCCGGAAGTCCGGTCCACGCCTGTATATTGAGGCTTTATTACCTCAAGCTACCTACCCTCCTGAGACGCCGTACTCCGTTGTCTATATGATGATTACATTTTGTAGTTTTGAATTTGATGTTAGGAGTAAATATTTCAAAATCTTATAGATTGCCACTTTTATGTTATTGAAGCATTAAATACTTAGTGATGAAAACTCTCTTTGCGAAATGAAATGCTAAATATCAAAGATTCCTATGCATACATTGGTTTTAAAAATTACAAGTATATTAATGTTCAAAAAAAGAGAGAACTGCCAAAGTAATTTACCCACTATCAGCATCTCTTAAATACCAAATCTTTTATCAACCATTCCAATCGGAATTCGGTCACTTAAAGCAGCAAATGTATTAGTATTGCTTGTGATTGCCGATCTGTTAGCTGTCAAATAAATTACATTAAAATCGTTGACGCACTATAAAATATTCAAAGTATTTGCGTTGGTATCAACAAATCTGTAAACGCAACGAATATTGAAAACTTCACAATATTAAGAGATTTATTCGCAACACAATATATAAGTAAGTATTATTTTGTTGATATTGCAAGCACGTTTTGTATCCATCACAAGTGACGGTCATTTCGTCCACAATTTATATCTAGTCGAATGACAAACGTGTAGCTATCAGAGGGTTATTAACACTGGTAAATGTAATGTTTGGATGCGTCCAGTCAGTTGAATTTTGTAGTTGTTTTATTGAAGACTGTGAGAGAGTGGCGGATGGTGATGTGTCTTATTATTTATGTGGTATTGAATTTGCTATCGTGTTGAGGTATGAGCGATGCGCGAGAACGCACATCTGTCACTCCCCACCGCTGGCGGTTGACTGACGTTCCCACCCCTTCTTCGATCGCGGACGTAACGCTCCGCCCAATCAGGGCTACCCTCGCGCCATGAAGATTTTCTCTCCTTCATACAAATCTCAACCTTCTCTCTACGGCATTCAGTTCAATTTCGCATGGATGCCAGCAAGTTGTTGGTTTAGTAGGGTTGCTCATACCTTTTTTTCGAAAGATATTTTTCGCAGAGATATTTTCGCTCTGTAATTGAAATCAGGATGCGTGGCGATCTCTCCGGTACGATTGAGACGTACGAAGTCACTTGTAATTATTATAAAGATGGGAGATAATGCGAGGATCGCCTTTGTTTTGTGCGAGAATGTCGGTCCGGTTGTTTTTCTCATTAGTTGGTTTGGTGCCATTCAGGGAATATTGAGAGTTCTCTGTATGTTTTAAGTTGGATACCGTAATGGTTATTTTATGCATGGAATACTGACCTAACTGCTTTTATTTCTATTAAGTACATATTTTTCAATGTTCTTTATCGACGATAGCTATACAAAATGCCAGGCAGCATCATTTAGGATGTCTGGGTGACAAGGCAAACTCGTATTTCACATAAAGATAATAGTTTAAATTCGATTAGTTTAGATTGACCGTAAGTCTTCAATGTCCTAACTCCCAACTAAACAAACGGTACTATTTTGAAAACATGCGTATATTCAATTACGGATAGAAATAAATTCAATGGTTAGTCATAGGTAGAGTCTGTCCATAATTGATGATGATGAGTACATACATACAAGATAATATGCTATAAGATGCTATAATATACTAATAATGTATTGCTATTTCCTTTTTCATTCAGTTAGACATTAAATTTGACTTCAAGCAGGATTTGAATTTACCCGGTACGGTTTCTTTTCCAATTACCTAAGCTAGTTGTCTATACCGGATTGTTGTACCGAATAAATTCAAATCCTGCTTGAAGTAAGATCAATGTCTAGAAAATGTAGTCATCATGTGATGACTACATTTTCTAGACATTGATCTTACGTAGGTACCAAGATGGGTCAGTTTATTTTTCAAGTGTATAGTTACAAAGCATGTATATAGGTAGGTATGCTTAATTAAACGAATCTTCCACTGCAAGAGCGTTAACTAGACTATATATAAAACTACTAATTGGTCAACATTTCAATGGTAAAGCTATAAGATTTTTATCAAGAAAAATCGAGTGTATTTTATCTCATTCTCTCATTCTTTTTATCTGTATATCTTCTAACCAGTCTCCGAAACCCATAAATATGTAAACCAGCGTTGCGTCTCCCACAATCAGCGTACACATAGTTAGAGATAAGGGCGCACTTACCAGGAGCGTTTTTATCTCGCCACCGTCAGTTAACGCGCGGTTACAAGTTAACGCTTGGTTAACTGGATTCGGAGATAACGGGCATGTTACTACAAATTAGTAGGTTTGTTGATAGAGATTTATAGGTGTTGCAACTAGTTGAAATAGCACCTGAAGCTTTTTTTGGTATTCGTAAAACTTTTTTTATTTTAAATGTGATTAAAGTCCTTCGCCAACGAAGATAATATCGGCTGAACTATGGAACACCCTACCAGCGTCTCTATTTCCCGGAAGACATCATCTGCAAGTACAGAGTAAACAGGAATCTTCTAAGCAAGCATATTCCTCCGTCGACCGCTTCGTCACTTTCCATCAGGTGAGACTGCGTTCAAACGATTGTTAAAAAAGTCATGCCTTTTTTTCGCCATAAGACAAATATCTCATAATTAACTACCCACATTTTATACCAAGAGCTATTCATGTTTGCCTTGAAGCGGTCTGTGTTTAGGCGTGAAGAGCAACGTAACAATACCTAAGAGAGATTACTTGACAAACGTGGCATCCACTAACGTCTCAGAGTGAAGAGCGCAGTGCAGTATCAAGCAAAATGGGGATGGTGACACTGCAACTGTAACAGACATCAGTCGTGACATCAGGCATGTGAATTTTCCGTCTCATCACTTAGTAACACCAAAACAACACTGGGTCGACCCAGTACTCGAGTCTGGAACCTCGCTGCTTTGAAGTGCACCAAAGAACTTTATTGTTTTTACATTAATGGATTTATATATCTGATTCCTTTATTCATAGATCACTGGAAGACGTGCGAACCTCTTTGTTATGTAAATGTTGGATACTAAGGAATACATTAGCTAGAATTCCGGAAGTACCGTCCCGCGATTGTGGCGCCACTAACCCGCCACACATGTAGGTACTTCCTGCACTGGCGCGACACACGTGCGCCGAATTACGCGCGCCATTGCCAACGATAATCGGAGGCGACGCGACGTGACGCGACGTCGCGCGCGATGGAACGCCACCTTAATTGGAAAGCTTTGGTTTGCTTAAATACTGAAAGGAGTTCATTATACTTATATCTTAGATTTAGGAATGGATTACAAAAGATTTTGATACTAAAATGAATGATATAATTAGTAGAATCAGGCGTTACTTAGTGGTAATCCATAATTAATAATAAAAGTTATTATTATAGAACGTATTACTTAAATATACAATTTTACGAAAATATTTACAAAAAGTTTTATTTTAGTATATGTCTTGCTTGAAACTCCAAATTATTTATTTAAAAAATCTTACTTTTCAGTCTGGAGACAACTCCTAAATACCCATCAACGATCATACTATCGAAAATCGATACAAACTCTCGAATCGTTTTACATTTGCGATGAATTGCTATTCTCCTTTTATTTACAAATCGGCTAAAATTCATCCTTCTCTGTTTCAACCAGTACAACCTGCCTGTACAAGGCCTGTACTTACGAACATTGAAGGGGCTGGATACACACTATCAGTCACCCTCATGAAAAAGATACACTTCTACCATCAGTACCCAAGTAACTACGGCGGTAGATAACACCATCGTAAAATGCCGTCAATCGGCATATTATTTTTTACAAGGGCGTATTCCATTTGACGCCAATTTCGTTATTTTCGATAATTTTGACCACATTCTGCGTCTATGGCTGTGATCACTTGATGATCGTTTGTAACTGTACTCCCCTGTTCCATTTAGGATAAGAACGCTAAGAATGCCACTAGAATTTGCCACTTTTGTCACTTTTGTCATTAGATGTAGGTAATTCAAACTGTTCCAGTAGCTTCATAGCGTTTATGGCGAAAATAATGCCAAGACCCAAGTGAAACAACTTTTTGGGTGTGTGATCGTTTTTGGCGAATTTAACTCCAAATGGTACGTACCACAAATAGTCAATAATTCCATTAAAGAAAAATCGTTATGTGCAATATTTGGAAATATAATTACAAGCACAATCGCGCGCTAAGCGAAAATTACTTTTAATTTTGTGTTCTAATAATTTGTAAGTATATGTTGTTATGTAGAAGTTGGTCTCGCATAAAGAGAACGTTTTGCGCGAGTTCTTTTTTTTTTATGCCTGATGGTTAGCCTTTGACTACTATCTCACCTGATGGTAAGTGATGATGTGATCGAAGATGTTGTTCAGGCTAACCTAGAAGTAGTAGTAGTATCGTCCGGGGAAGTATAGGTACTATCACTAACTGCTACAAACTAAATACATTTTGCTACAAATCTGTTCAAGTAACAAGCACTTGTCAGCGCCTTAATAAGTTTGACTTTTTTTCAACTTTTAGAAATATATGTTGTTAAAAAAACTACACAAATCTCACCACATCCACGGAACTATCACCACTCATCACACAATAATCCTGCACATAAGAACACGACTAATCCTAACATTAGCGCGTTTCCGAGATTTACCACATTCTCCGACTATACTTCAACTTTAGCCGGCTTATACCCGTAATCCCGATATGACAGTTGTCGTAACTCTTCGCTTTAGCCATGACATTTGTTTAAATGGACGAAAAGAGAATGATAATAGTTAGTATAAAAGTAGGTATTTTTGTATAATTTATTGTAGGTGTGTGCAGTTTGATGAGTTAATGGAGTTGTATAACTATTAAATAAGCTGTGATTGTAGTAGCTGAAAATAGAGTGTGGATATAGATGTGTCAAACAGCTTAATAAAAACTTAAAAACCTAAACGGGCGCGGTCTCTAGTGGTTCCGCACTAACTCAAATACTTATTAGTAACAAAAATTTTAAGAAAACATAAAATTATTGTTTTAGAAAAGCAGTTAAAATATTTAGATATAAATCTAGTGATAATTCGGCTTAATTTTCCTGTTAAGCCGACGTGACATTATAAACGCTACATAGCCAAACCGAAATATTTTCGATGCGTTTTGTTTCTACACAAAGCATCCTCAGGAGGTCGTGACTCTTCGAGCGCACGATCTAGAGTAATTAATATTAGTTAAATGATTTCTTAAAATGTAATTATTAAATATAGATTTCCGCAAAGTAACGCCTGAATCTTTTCATTAACAAATACTAAGAAGTAGTTGTGTACGTATTGAAGAAAAAAATATTTTCGTTTCAGAAAATATTAAGTTAAAAAACCGTGCAAGTGCGAGTTGGACTCTAACACCGAGGGTTCCGTACCAGCAACGAATATAGGTACATAAACATCGTTATAGTTTTCATACATATAGAAATCCTTAGCGGGTGTTCGTCCAGCACCTAACCGGTTTTTAGTATTTGTATTACGTTAGATATTTGACTACAATCATACAAAGCTTGACGTTTGTATGTATTACAAATGTCTCCTAGGTTAGCCTGAATAACATCTTCGATCACATTATCACTTACCATCAGGTGAGATAGTAGTAAAAGCTAGCCTATCAACTATTTAAAAAAAACGTGTTTGCGATAGAGCAATAAGAAAAAAAACGTTAAAAGACACGATTCCCTGGGCTTGTGCCACTAAACCCCAAAGCCATTGTTCTCAAAACTCTGCGGTCCATACATTCATTCCACCTTGAACCCAAAGCGAATTTAGGTATGCATGGAGACCACCTTCTGTTTAAAACTTTTTGTTATTATAATTTTTAGGCAATCCACCATAATAACACAATATGTTCTGTAAACAAAAAAATTGGTAACTTATTAACGTTCTAAAGGTAGCATTATATAGTAAGGACGGGCGGGGACGGCTTAGTAATAGGGTCCCGTTTTCTTAGAACGGAACCCTATAAAGATATCCTATAAGATAGTAATTAAACAACTTTAAACGTTTTAAATTGCGTGTATTTATCATTATTTGTTGTTTAATTACTATTTGTAATAATCGCGAAAATCTAAAACAACATTATATCCTATATAATTATAAGAATTTCAGTAAAATGTAATAGTAGATTTAAATAAGGCCAATTACGCGTAATATACATGACATGTATAAGTAAATATAATTATCTTTCAATCAATAAAATTGCAACTCGTAAAAGATTAATTTGTCACACTGCTATATACATTTCTCAATCAGAAACCGTATTTCATTCTCAAAGAAAATATCAAAAGAAACATTCGAGTCATCCTTTAAAATACTAAACAACCAAAATAAATTCAATATCTCAACCATTACCTTCCAGAGATTTACACACGAGACTTTTATAGAAAAAAAAAACTGAAAGACTCGGAGTGAAAAAAGTCTCGAAATAAAAAAAGTCCTAAAATGTCAGAAATAGTCGGTGAACCGGCGAGGAGCGATGACAGGGAATTTATTAGCCATTCTGGATGACAAACTGCGAATAGAGAAAATAGGAGCACTACTAACGGTTCTCGAATGGATTTCGAGGGTGGATCGAATCAAGGGGTGAGAAACAGTACTGGTATAATATGTCTGTTTATGTATAACTAGGTATTTGTTTATTATTTATTTGACATTAATTGATTATATTACAAATTATTTTTTTTTCCGTTCCGAAATCAGATTGAAAACGTTCTGAAAAAAGGTCAGGTCAGGAGTACCCTAAACCGACGCTTATGTATGAAAGGATTGATGAGTGTAGATGAAGTTAAAGAGATTTGTAAGGATCGTAGCAAATGGAAACTCTGCCTACCCTTACTGAAAAGAGGCGTGATTTTATGTATGTATGAATTATTTTCTATACAGCTTATGCAATTAAAAGTGTTATATTAACGCGACCTAAAGGATAATGTAAACATAGAGAGAGAGCGTAGGGCTTTGGCGGTCCGAGGTAACATGTTGGCTCGTAGATTTGCCCGTTGTACTGAACAAGTTAAAATCACCCTTTTTAAGGCGTATTGTCAAGGTTTTTACACGGGTGGTCTATGGGTAAACTATACGAAAAAGTCGCTGAGTGCTCTACGGGTTCTGTACAATAACGTCTTTAGGATGATTTTGGGACTACCCCGTTTTTGTAGCGCCTCAAAAATGTTTGTTCAGACTCAGACTGATGGCTTTCAAGCAGTTATTGGAAAGAAGGTAGCATCATTAATGGGGCGAGTGCGGGATAGTAACAACAGCTTCCTGAAAATGGTGGTGGACAATCCATGTTGTCCTTTGTAAAACAATTTGTGAGAACATAGGTCAGACAACCAATCTGTCCATAATAACCGTTCGCATGAGATGTCCTATTTAAGCAAGTGTAACTTTAGTAGTAGTTTAGTGATAATATTTTTATTTCATTTTAATTTTGTGTGTATACTAACTTTAATATGTAATTTTTAATATTGCTGCTAACAAAGTGGATTTATTGTTGTCCGAAATATATGAATTTGAATTAAATAAACACCTAACAAATAGCTTTACATAAAATAAATAAAGGACTCTTATTCATCGAAAACATATAAATTCGATTATTAATATATCTATTAATAAATATATAAATAATCGTATCATATGTTGTCGAATGTTCTTTTATAATGTTGTAGTGACATGGAGAAGTCGCCCACTTGACGTAACCGTTCTCGTTTTACTTGACCCTGCACTGTGGTCGTCGCTTGGAGACGTTAGTTCTTATGTCTCGTCGCCTAACAATTTCATTTGCTACAGTGCCCTTTGCGCCTAAACACAATAGTGTTGGTACACTTATACTCTTGCTAACGAGACCTACCATCTGTACACATTTGAAGTGAGGCACTTGGTTGCTCGATAATCAGTACCTGCGGCTTAGATGAGATGCATAATCGTGGAGAGTTGGTTTTATTATTAGCAACTGCATTTTTATACTATTTTTAAATTTATTTACCATATACTTTAATCCCTAATTTCATGTAATAAATATATATGTAAACGTATTTTACGTGTCACTAGCCCCTGTCCTTAACATCACAATAATAAGAGAGGACATATTTTAGCACCATTTCAGTAGTGATTTGTTTACATTTCAGTAAGTAGTAGCCACTGTAGAATATACTATTTGGAATTTAATATATAGTTCTTGTTTAATTATGTGGAATATAATATATAGTTCTTTACGACAAAAAATACTAGTTTTTATATAGTGAGAACTCATAGTACCGCCCACGTTAATATAGGTGGCGGGTTCTCATCCCGGCAGACGGTGATGTATGGTGTTTTAATTAGGACTTCCCCCTCGCCGCCTACCGTTTCGAAGCAGTCTAAACGCTTGTTTGGTTTCTCAGACATCTGACGGAAATCTCTTCAGCATTCCTCGAAACGAGGTGCGGGATTAAATAAAACACGTGTGTATTAGACGTGACTCGGCTTAATGCGATCTGCAAATAACAGATGAATTAAAAACAATTAACTATTTGCAAAAATATGTATATGTATGGATGCGTATTATGTAGAAAAGAATAAAAGTATCTGCTCGACGCGTATTGATAGAATAATCAATAGTGCGTTTGCCAGAATCCTGAAATATTGTATTACCGACCATTTACAGCCCTTTTCACTACGAATATTTATTCGTAGCCTTCTCATCAACAATTGCCCTTAAACTTTTTAAAGTACTTTGCTCGTATTTTTAGGTTTTTGTTAACTATATAAACATTTTGTATGAGTGGACCCCATTTTATTTTTGTTTCGTGGTGTACTACCGGAGACGGAAGCATCGATGTATCACAAAACAAGACGATTACAGTACTCAAAACAAAAATAAACAACATGTTCTATAAGTACTGTAAACGTTAACTTTTACTTATTTTAAACTTTTTCTATAAGATTACCCATAATTATAACTATTATCTATATCATATTCAACACTGAATGGTTTAACATCGCAAAAGGTGTTAGACAAGATTTGTGTAGCGTCACCGTGGCTGTTCAACTTATTAATGGATAACTGTTTGACAAACCTGAAAGAAAGTAATTGTAGATTAATAATTAATGAGTAAAACTAATCAAATGTCTTCTATGTCTGATGACCAAGTGATACTTGCGTCGTCGGTAAAAGAGTTGCAAGAGATCTTAACTGCATAAGCATGAGGCTTTAGAAAGAAAGGGAATGAAAATAAATGCAATGGTGTTTGAACGAGATGATAGAATGACCAATTGTGATATTGTCTTGAAAATAGAACTGAAAATAGGTGAGGTGAAAAAGTGGAACAAGTGAAAGAGTTTGCATACTAGGGATCCATGTTTACAAAGGCTGGAGAGTATGAAAGTCACATAAAAAGGTGAGTGAATGCTGGAAACATGGTGAATGGATCATTGCACGCGTTTATGAACATTCAGAAGGTGTCTAGGCGTCAAACGGAAGTGTTAGAAAGGAAAGACCTTGGCGAACATTCCGAAATCAATTTAAAGGCGTTCTGAAAAAATGCCAGGTCAGGAGTACCCTAAACCATAGCTTATGTATAAAGGATTGATGAGAGTAGATAAAGCGAAAGAGATTTGTACGGATCGTTGCGAGTGGTAATCTGTGGTCTCATGCCTACCCCTACGGGAAAGAAGGGTGATGTAAGGTATATATGAATATTCAAGTTTTCTATAACAGCAACATATCGTCACGCCTGTATTTGAAGAAGGAGTAAACGTTTAAGCTTTTTGTCAGAAAACTTTCTATAATAGTAACTCATAAGACTATTTGGTATCATTGACTGAACCCGTAAATACCTATTTGAACTACTATTATATTAAACTATGAACTACTATACTAGATCGGGGGTAAGTCAAGGCTCAAATCTCGGACCAACCCTATTTTTAATCATGGTTAATGATCTCACGCAAAGTGTCTGTAAAGCTAAGTGTCTTCTTTTTGCTGATGATCTGAAGATATACGCATCCGTCGCAGACATAAAAGACTGTGAAACGTTGCAGGTTGATATTAATAATGTGGCTCAATGGTGTGATAAAAATCAACTCCATTTTAACTATACAAAATGTCAAGTATTTTCCATCTCTAGACTACACGAACCAATAAACTATAAATACCAACTCGCTGATACAACAATGGAACGCGTAGATAAGATTAAGGACCTGGGATTGACACTGGACACCCAAATCAACTTCAGAGACCATATTACTAACATCTGTAAGCAAGCTTACAAAATGTTAGGTTTTATTATGCGTGCTTCCTATAATTTTAAAAATATTAATGCTCCGCTTGCACTGTATACAGCATATGTGCGCAGTAGATTGGAGTACAACTCAATTGTATGGGATCCCTACGAAACTAAGTATTCTATCATGATTGAGAAGATACAGCGCAAATTTGCTAGGTACATCTATAAAAAAATGTACGGATACTACCCGTACATGTTTCCATCTCTTTTTGTAACTGGTATGGTCGGGCTATACACCCTAGAACTCAGACGTAGGATGCTTCTCGTCATGCATTATTATCAAGTGGCTCATAACAAAGTTGATAATCCGGTAGCCCTAGAGCAGCTGGGGCTGTTTGTTCCGCCGCACTTTGGTCGCGGTGCTAACACTGAGCACGGTCCGCGGCGCCTCCGCCAACTGTTTGCCATGCCAACTGATCTGCACACTGTTCGTGGTAAGAATGCACCCACAGCTAGAGTAGTCACGTTGCTCAACGATATGTTAGCTCAACATCCAGAGATTGACATATTTTATGATACCTATTATATATTTCGACAGAATGTTATTAATTACCTCAGTGGTTTGTCTATGTAATGTGTTGGACTTCATGTCTGTGAATTACATGTGAGAATGAATAAATAAATAAATAAATAAATAAATAAATTTAGAATCCGCATAGTCGAAAAACGTGAAATCCGCACAGTTGAAAGGCGGAATGAACCATAATAGCAGCAAGCAACCACCTCCGTCGACGCATTTAAGAGTAGAGTTCACGGAGCGCTTTCTATACAAATGTAGTTTCGTCATATTTTAAATACTAAATGTTCAAACTCGGTAAAACTTTGCATGTATATCCATGAGTCAAATATCTATGTTTCTGGTTTGCCAGATTTCCGTAAAATTTAGTATTTAAAGAAAAATATCTAAAAATCGTTTTGTATGGAAAATGTTATTTTGACATTTAGGGATATAATAAATAATAAACCGAAGAACTGACAAACCAGAAGCATAGATATTAGACTCAGCAATATGCATACAACATTTCACCGAGTTTGAACACTTGGTATTTGAAATATGACGAAACTACGTTTGTATAGAAAGCGATCCGTGAACTCTACTCTTAAATGCGTCGACGGACGTGGTTGCTTGCTTCTACTCTTAATAATCGAATATTGTAAGTTGATTTACGGCAATATATCAAACAGAATTGTCTGAGATCGTTAGCGTAAAGCTAGCTCACTTTTACTCTTTATTACTTCTTGTAGATAGATATATTGAATAACTTTAGATCATTACAAGAAATTTACTTTTTACTACGACTTCAAGTCGTCGTTAACCAATTCAATAAACTTTATTCAGTAATTTCTGACACATTGTAAATTACAGAAAACGCATTCGAACTGGCTACGTCAAATTAAAATTCTTGATTAAATTTAAACTGTTCTAGTATAAAAAGGCCCGTTAATAAGGCCCATAAAAGGGGAAAATACAAAGTAGGCTATATTCAGTTGAGCACCTTTGTATCATCCATTATGATACGACAACGACGTGGCGTTGCGCTCGTGGGGTGGAAGACAGGGTCGCGATGACAACTCACCGTTATTTACATTTCCTATCTGTTTTGACGCACCTTGTTATGGTAGGGTTGGAATAAAAGTCTAGTAACAGTAGTAGTAGGTAATTTCTTTTTTATTTCTGATAGGTAATTGCCATTAACCACAATCTCACCTGATGGTGTGGTCGAAGATGTTAGCAGGCTTAACCTAGAATTACTGACTCTCAAATACATCTGCCGGAACACACCGTTATGTGCTTGGCGACAGATTTTCTTCTTGAGGGTGGTCGCTAGTCAGGCGGGCTTTTACAAAATGTCCTTCCACCATGCGGTGAAACTCAAGCCCGCGGCGTCGAACCATGGACCTGCTGCGCGGTAGTCCATAGACAATGACACTGAACCATCAATGCTTCAAAAAATAATGATGGTAACTAACTCTCAGTAACAGAAAATTCTGCTCGAGGCTTCGCTCAAGTGGATATCGGTTATATCGTGCTATTCTAGGAACTACTCGGTAAATGGAGATAAAATGTAAAAGCAAGTTTTCTTTGCGAAAAAAATTATCTTCGCCTACACAAACTTACGTTCACATTTATAATATTAGTTGATTTTAGGAATTAGTTATTGGTTATTTTAGATATTCAAACTTCATCCGATGTCGTAATGTCCTTTAAATTAATAATAAATAGGTAATATATACAGATCACTTTCTCACACCGTTTTCTTCAATTTTTACAAAAGTGGTAACCCTGTAACGACTGTTAGTTTACTGCATCGAATGAAACGGCGATCTCTATTTAAATTGTATTCTTGAAATTACTTCGAAGAAACTTTTGTGGTACAGTACCAATATGAGCTACTTTTAAATAATTGAAGTTTCATAAGAATCTACCAAATTTCTTCCAATACCTTTCTGATCTACGAAGAATACGGAGGTTAAGAGAAAAACAAATACACGTTTTGAAATACACGCCAAACTTACACATATTTTATTGTATCTATGGGGGTGCTAACGGTACATCAAGTTTAGTTTTCGCCCGTCACCAGCCAGTCTAATGGGCGCACTTGTCTCAGTCCGTGGGCCTTATTTACGGGCCCGATAACCATCTCTGTTCCCCACGACTATGTAGGTTAAAAAAACGGCTAAAAAAAGTATGTCAAGCTGGTCCCTTTGGAGACTGGGAACGGAAGCCACTCTAAAAATTTTGTGGACTTCGGAAAAAGAAATCCAAAATACGAATAAAATTAGTACCATGTTTTAGAGTCGCGTACGTTTAGATACCTTCTAGGTGCGCGTGCTTTGTCACCAATATCATCACTTACGATGAGCAGCATCAGGGGAAGTAATGACAAGGACAAGCCTATTAACAAACCCGATGTTATAGTATTGTGACTTCTGAAGTGAACTTTTTATAAACCTCATTGAAATTAACATTTAGGCCATCTTCTGCCGCACTGTCGCTTAGCAGCAGGCTCCAGTTTGTGGCCAATTATAGGTCTAAAATGTATAAAAAAACATTATGAGAACCTAGTCTAACCTTGTGTTCAGTTTTGCGTGCTGTCTTATTCGTAACTTCTGTTAAATGGCGAAAATGGTAAGCGCAAGTTAAGTTTTTTTAATGAAATGATGTGACCTGCGCACACGCATATGCCATTACACAGTGCCGTTGTCGTCTATACTATCTGATATTGCGGTGATATCCACCAGGCGACAGATTTTCTTACTCGAGGGAAAGCTAGCTAGCCGAGCTGCCTAGACTGCGGAGTTGCTGCCTATCTGTTGTGAAAAATAATTAAGTAGGTATAGAAAAAATACTCCAATATTGAAATCTCGCTGCCAACCCCTACTTAAAAAAACGGATATGACCATGTGTATGCTTATATTATATATTTTACTATTTCCTGTTTATTATATTAATTATCGTTTTATGTATATTTCAAGGCATTTGATTGGTGTAAAACACTGCAAACTGATTTGTACACTTTCGCAGTATTGAAGTCATAGAATACAGCTAAATCGTATAGTTATATTTTATTTGTCAGACAGGCTACGTATAATTTGAATAAAGACTTACCTCCCGGTGCTTAGAAAAATAGGGAATCCCGCAAGGATCAATATCGAGACCTTTTCAGTTTCTAGCGTATAAAGAAGAGATGCGATGCCACGTTTTAGATTAGCAAGGCCAACTAAAAAGTTCTTATAAGGTAATTCGTACAATTTTATAATTTTTCATAGTCATAAACATAATATCTATTTACACACAGAAAATTCAAACTGTCTTCACCGTATAAAAACATTTTAATCGATAAGCCTAGGTTTTTGCACCCTATGCACATTATTGACAAAGCGACAGTCTTCCTGGGAATCAAAATGGATTCCACTTTACAATGGGATCCACATATACATGATCTCTCCGGAAGACTTAGTTCTGCTGCATGTGCAGTTCTTAGGATAACACAGTTAACAGACGTAGCTACTGCTCGCCTAGTTTATTTCGCGTACTTCCACAGTATTATGTCGTATGGCGTATTGCTGTGGGGAACTGCTTCTGAGATAGAGACAATCTTTATCATACAAAAGCGTGCAATTCGAGCCATATATAAAATGGGTCCTAGGGAATCTGTGAGGGATCTTTTTAAAGAAATTGATATTTTAACTTTACCAAGTCTGTATATATTTGAAAATATTATGTATGTTCGTAAAAATTTGAGTAAATTTAAATTAAACAGTGACAATCACGATTACAATACTAGGAATAAAGATAAAATAGCGGTGCCAGGTTTTAGATTAGCAAAGACAAATAAAAGGTCCTTCTTAGGTAATTGTGTGCGGTTTTATAATAAAGTTCCTAAACATATTACAACGCTCACAGAAGGGAAATTCAAGTTGCATGTGAAAAACATATTGATTAAAAAATCCTACTACACAGTTTCTGATTACATAAACGACAAAAATGCCTGGACAATTCCGCCTCCGCCAAGCTATTGCCTGTCACCTACATAATTTAAACAAATATTGTAATAACTCTATTATATAGTATGTATGTAACACATTGTTAAAAGATGTTTAAAAGAATGGCCCCGAGTTTCTTGCCCGTTCTTCTCGCAGTGGCTCTATACACTTTATTTGCTGAACGTGGCAGTACAATGTAGAATATTTCAATACTAAAATTTGTAATTGACCTTCATAAGAGCGTCATAGACGCCTAAATTGAATAAATGATGTTGACTTTGACTTTGATGTTTGTTTAGAATGTTGTTTACATCTTTTAGTTGTGTAGACAACGAAGTAGCTTGAAAAGATTCCTAAGTATCACAAATGTAATTTACATAGATATTGTAAGAATTACAAAATTTTTTTATACACTTAAAAAGAATGGACGTGCTTTTGGCCCGTTGTAACTGTATACCATTTTGGATGAAAGTGACAGTAGTACATTTTTTTAATATTAAAATTTAGTAAGTGACCTTCACCAGAGCAATAAAATACACATGCTTAACTCGCACACTACTCATCTTCATCCCCTACACATGATATCGTGACTAGACATCATTAAGCGTAATTATATTACGCGAGAAGATGGATGGACCATTTTGTATAGTTTCTATTACTGTGGCAAATTACAGTTTTTACGCACCTTGTAGCTACGCCGCGAATGTGCTTGCTTTTTATAGTTATTACCATCAGCTATGTCTAGCAACAATTCCTTTTTAATTGATTACGGCATTCAAAGGTCTCCATTAAGCATTTATATATTTTATTAATGAACCACGACTAGGGTTGCGTGTTAGACAGCAAGCAGAATGATGCAACACATACAGCTGGTTTTTTTTTTTTTTTTTCGATATAGTTTCGCGTTTGACCACACCCTGCCTGATGTTAAGCATTGATGTGGTCTAAGATGGAGCACGCTTACCTAGAAGAAACCTAGTTACTCTCGATTTGAAGACACATTTGGTTTAGGATAAAGCGTTTTCTTTTTATACCTTATAGGTTAGCCTTTAACCACTATTTCACCTGATGGTTAGTGGTGGTGTGGTCGAACATGTTGTTCAGGCTTACCTAGTAATTAATTTAAGTAATTACTAGCTCTGAAGGACAGCAGCCGGAACACCGGTAGGTGCTTGCGACAGATTTATGACGTTTAAAAGAATGGCGCAGAGTTTCTTGCCCGTTCTTCTCGCAGTGGCTCTATACATTTTTTTTGCTGAACATGGCAGTACAATGTAGAATATTTCAATATTCAAATTTGTAATTAACCTTCATAAGATCGTCGTAGACGTCTAATTTGAATAAATGATTTTGACAAATAAACAATAGGGAAAATTCAAGTCATGTGCGAGATTAAATTTTTCTCATCGTGTATTAGTAATTTTGTAATGTAATACGCATAGCAGGCGTTATTGCAAACATAACAATATTAAAATGATTTTGTCTTTAACGTGCCCTCCAAAGCACATTCTGAATAACTAGTAATGTCAATAGCGGTCACCCATCCAGGGCATGACCACGGCGTACGTTGCTTAAATTAGTTGATCGATTAAGAACGGCTAAGCAAACATCGCTACGACACTTCAAACCTCAATTAAGTTCCGCTTACATGAAGTTGCTACCAACTTCAAGGCTCCCAGTTTATCAATTTTCCCGAAAACATGCGAAAAACAGTTTTGTATGGAAATTTTAAAAGGCAAAATACATAATTCAACAGAATCTTGTCATATCAAAAGGCTTTGAAATTATTCTCAAAGTATAAGCACAATTTAAAGACTTCGTTTTGCAAGGAGAGGTCTGTGAGTAACCTTACCTTAACTAGTATCGTTTATTCGCACCTCGTATTCATGAGCCATGTCCTATCTACATCTAATAGTAAGCCCGTAGCGTGTGATAGCAGCTTATTCAGCACATTAGCTCTTGTTTGTCGATCAACAACCGAAGCTGAGGTTGCATAGTTTGCGAAGATTAGGGCGAATACAGGGGGGGGGGGGGGGGTCGTTTTGATACACTCAAGGGTCCTGTAACAATATATTTTCCGTACAGATGACAATAGTATTCATAACTTCGAAGCACTTGTTACGTTTTTTTTTCAAATCTTGGTGCTTTCATTCTATGCTATTGTTAACAAAGCATTGGCCAATCAAAAGTTTAAATATAAATAATTGATGTTTAAATTTATTAACACGGTAAATCTAAAAGTGATCTGGTAACGTAATGTGTATCTTGATACCCATGCAATATGAGTTATTCGAGTGCATTACTTACTATACGTTGTTTGGGAAAATTTAATTCCTGTATCACTAAGCATAATGTAAGGTCGTAGTTTTTGAAGCAGTGATGGCTCAGTGGCATTGGCTATGGACTGCCGCGCAGCAGGTCCATGGTTCGAATCCCGCCCAGAGCTTGAGCTTCACCGCATGGTGGAAGGGCATTATCCGAATGCCCGCCTGGCTAGCGACCACCCTCAAGTAGAAAGTCTGTCGCCAAGCTCCGAAAGATGTGTTCCGGCAGTAGTCCTTGAGAGCCAGTGAAGTTACAGGCACAATGAGACTTAACAACTATGTCTCAATGTGACGGGCGCAGTGCAATTCGTGAGTTGTCATGAATTGCAACTGTTATAGGCAGAGGTTAGTCCACTTAACATCAGGTGGGCCTCGAGCTTGTTCCGTAAAAAAAAAACAAAAAAAAAAAAGTTTTGCCGGCTAGCCTATTAATACCATTAGCTATAAATAAAAATAAATAAACCTGCAGACTCCCATTGCACTTCAATATTTTGTTACCATAAGTTTGTTTATTCTCAACAACAAAAGAACAGCAATCCGAAAACAAACATGAGAGTGTCGGTCTCATCCCCCGCGAGGGTGCAGTCTTGACAAATTGGAATGCAATTGAACTGGACGCGCGCACCCCAACTCCATTCCCTCCGCCAACCCTTGGATTTGGGAACAATCAAATGAGATGTTTATGGAAAACTTGCTCGAAACAATGGTTTTTAATCCGTACTACGTATGCGTGGTGCATGCATCCTTTTTATGAGAACGTTGTATAATATGGTATCTATCTATAGATCCTATATTAAGTTCCCTTTAAAGGGTCTACATATACAGAGCGTCCCACGGCGATGCCAAATGGAGGGAAAGTACCTTGAATATTGTAGATGGAACATTTTACTGAAAAAAGACATTATTTAAACTTAAAAACAGACAGACATAGTCAAACAAGTCTTGTTCTGAAGTCTGTGACCATATAAGTTTACTTTTGTTTTCCGACAGCTTTCCTTCAGAGCCAGTAATTCTAGGTTAGCCTGAACAACATCTTCGACCGCATTATCACTTACGATCAGGCGATATCGTGATCAAAGGCTACCTTATGGCCTATCAATATATAGGATTATTTGTATGATTAAGTAGGTTTTTTATTTTGTAGTCAGTAGTAATAGGCATAGGTAGGTATAACGCCGTTCAGTTCTCGGCTTAAGGCTGAACTGGCCGGTCACTTCTCCATACAAACGCCGTAGGGTGATCACTTCCTTATTTGAGATTTTAAGTCCAGACTTAAGCATAATACTGATTGATATCGTCATTATCTAGGCTTGTATGATGCCAAAATTTTAAAAAGATAATTATGTCGTAAGTTATGAGCCTCGAAAACTTTGTATGAAAATGTTTCGAGGCACATAATTCTTAAGTTAATTATTTTATTAAAATTTAGATATCATACAAGCCTAGATAATGACGAGATCAATCAGTATTATGCTTTATTTAGGACCAAAATCCTCAAATAAGGGAGTGATTACCCTACGACGTTTGTATGGGAAACGGGCCGGCCAGTTCACCCTTAAGAACAGTCCTAACAATTGTTACATGCCCTCCTGTTTGATGTTATACTAGGTAGTACCAAGAACAGCATTCGCAAGGAGCGTTGTCTTCAGGCCCCACGTAAAACGTATGCCATTATTTTAACAATTATGTCGTAGAGTTTACACAAAAAAAAACCGACTAATAATAATGTTTAGGACTGACAGAAGTCAACTCTAAGAGGTTGTTAGCATTTTTCCAATAAGCCTGTATATTAACTTATTAGGAACAGGCTAGGACCCGCGTTATATTTACCGGAAAGAGTCCGACCAGTTTTGGACTGTTTTGAAGTCCTTCGTCTGGGAGTCACGATTGCGCGAAGCGACGAGCACGGGCCTCAGCGTGAAACTGGTCGAAATCTTGCCGGTAAATATAATGCTGGTCCTAGCCGGTTCCTAATAAGTTGATATGGATAAAACTCGCGTTAGTTTCCAAAGTGAAGCCTGTATATCCTAGAGAAAAAATATTTTTCATATACTGTATATATGTTCTTGTGTTTTCATATGTGCTGTCAGAAAATACTTGTTGTAATGACCCTGTATGTGTGGAATAGGGGTAGGAGGATGATTAAGAACAAGTAGAACAATAAAATGCCGGTATAATATTCAAATTTTGCATATGGACAATGAGTCGAATCTCAAGTTTTCGGATGTTAAGCAGAGTCTTGATAAGCGAACAAACTAAATATTTAACTGTCATTGGATAATAGTAACCTATGACGAGATAATCCACCAATGAGCGTTCAGTATTCAGTCATTTAACAAATCTTTCAGAAACCGGAGTTAGTGTTCTAAAGAGTATGTAATTATTACAGACACACCAACTTATCTGTTCCGGTGGCAGAAAAAAGAACTACAACATTCCTTCAAATTGTGACAGTTTGTATTTGATTTCCTTGATCAGCAGCGCCCTCGCCAACTGCACAGTTAAGTTGGTGGTACTATACTTAGATTACCACTTCGCTGCTTCTCATAGACCCCATAATTACATGTCCGAAATCGACTTGAATCAATATTCTCATTCTCGTGGGGTGCTCACACGGGGCGGTGGAGTGTTGTTGATACGAATGTAATGACGTCAATGGGGATGAAGCGCACCCCTGCCTTTGTTGAAGTTATTAGTACTAATGTGACTGGTGTTTTGTTACTCATTGGGTTTTGTATGGGTCCGTATCAAAATGGATTACGAGACCGTCTAATGCAGTCATGTAAAAAATTCGAATCGCGGACTGCATGTGGCCCTAGCACAGTAACAATGCGGCCCGCGACTTTATATCAAAATCAAAACATTCTTAATATATTATGAAGCAGTGATGGCTCATTGGCATTGGCTATGGACTGCCGCACAGCAGGCCCATTGTTCGAATCCCGCCGTGGGCTTGAGCTTCACCGCATGGAGGAAGAGCATTTTGCAAATGCCCGTCTGGCTAACGACAACCTTCAAGTAGAAAATCTAAAATCTATCGCTGAGCACCTAACGGTGTGCTCCGGCAGCTGTCCTTGAGAGCCAGTAATTCTAGGTTAAGCCTGTTAACACCTTCGACCATATCATCACGTGAGTGACTATGAGATCGTGGTCTAAGGCTTACCTAATAGCTATAAAAAAGAAATTACTCCATTTGCTTCGTTAATACCATATAAATAGATTTTACTATATTCAATTAATTTATTTAGAATTTCAACAAGGATAATATTTTTGATGTTGTATTCAATATGTCCAATATGGCGGTGTCATTAGAAGAGAACAGATATACCAAGGTGAACACTATCACATTATTATAGAACTGTTTTTTCATTCGGTTATTCAAAAATTACGATTTGAGAATAAGTGCGGATTATATTTTATTCGAACCAATGTTGTACATTAAAATTAAAAACAACGAAGAATGTTTTGTTATGATCATCCAATCCACAGAAATAAAAAATTTGATGTCGAGCCCGCTAACACATTCTAGATTTTGTATGCAGCCCTTGGAGAAATCCACCTTTGACATACCTGGCCTTCCGTTTGTAGAAGACAATTCTGCCATCCAGATTACAATGAGTTGGGTTTTTGGCCCATTATTGCGAATTGCCCAAAAAACAACTGTTTTCCCTGCCATGAACAAGTAGTATACTTACAGTAAGTAGCATAGTTACTTTGCTAGATTTCCGCTAAGTAATGGCTGAATCTATTGAATAAAGAATTAAAATATTAAACTAAAATTACTAAAATATTATTTTCTTAAAGTTTAAGTAACATTTTAAGAAAACGTTTATAACTAGTACTATTTGTAGTAGAGCAATTATAACGATTGACGCTTTCGAAGAGTCAACACCTCTGGTTAATGCTTAGTGTAGAATCGAAACGAGTCGAACACTTCCGATAAGGCGTTTATGAAGTCACGTCGGCTTAGTAGGAAAATTAAGCGGTATTGTCTAATGTCGGTAATTATCTGGTGAAGATATATATTATATTAAATTAAAGACTTAAATTCGATTTGTATTTTGGAATCCTGAATTCGATCCCTGTCGATCCAGAGATGGAATCATCAAATAATCATTGGACAACAAGATGCTCACGAACTCGGGTCGATTGTATGTAATTTAAATCATGAATTTCCGCTACGAATAATCAGAATAAGAATAATCCTTAATCTATTAATAACTAAACTAAAGTTTACTTTCTTCTGGAACACATTTTCAACACAATTGTCTATCAGAACTATACCCGCTGTCTGCGTAAATCTCTCACACAATACCTGTAACCAGTGGGCATTATCCAAACTAATTTCCCTCGCACTGCACCCATTCCCCGTTGATGGCAGAACAATAGAGCAGTCTCCATGGGGCCACACAATGGGGCACAAATCAGATCACTGTGCAATCCATCACGACGTGCCAATTAGAGGGGAGCCTGGAGGTATGGGAATGGGACATATGCTGGTCGAAGTTTTCAAACGACGTCTATAAAGTAGGAAGAGGTTTTAAATTTTTATTGAGATATTATCTGTAAAATTATGAAGCATTGTATGATGTCATACCAATTTCATTAGTTTTGGTAATGCTGGTAAGAGCTATTTGAATTAGCTTGAATATAATGAGTAAAAGCTTTGATGATGCAAGATATGTACAGTTGTATATATCTAGATTTAGCCCAGCTCCAATATAAGTGGATGGGCTTATTTTGACATTAAAATTTGCTCTTGTGCCGCGTCTTGCGCTTGACTTTACAATAGCTATGAATTCTTCATAGAATTCAGTATTTTGAACATATTTAATAATTCAATTGCCGTACTAATTTGCAACGTAGGTCTATAAAAATGTAACTTAAAAAATTATAATCGACTTCCTGCTCAAAATAAGCAGGCGTCTTGAGTATCGCAGTGTGAGATATCAGTTTCTCAGAAAGCGCTGCTGCCCACCTTCTGGGGTTACCCTTAGTCGCCTCTTACCTCTTACGATACCCACGGGTAGAGATGACATTTTAGCCCGGCACCCCACGGGAGCCATGCAAAAGCCAGCCTATCAGCTATAATTTAATAAAATAGTAGAAGTTAGGGGCATTGCCGTGAAATAGAGCTTAAGGCATACATATCGCAATCCATTAAGACCAGCCTGGAAATAAATCCTCTGACTACTGATTTTTGCGAAAATATCGGTCTATCTATGGTGTTATAATAACGTCCACGAAGCATGCTATATATTAAAAGAACTTGTAGATTAACGAATCTTTTATCATCATCATCCTTAGTATTTCTGAGTTTGACATTAGTAAATTTATCAGATCTACCTTTCCATCCTTTAGGAGATTTTGTTCTAATACTAAATTGTCAGGTCTGTTTGAAGATCGTCGTCCCTATGGCACAGAATAAAAAGGACTATATAGACCAAGCCTATAGGTTGCACTGGCTCATCTTCATGCAAATGTATTCCAGCAAGGTCAGCAACTAAACCATACTATATTATATATAACTTGGTAAAATTTTAATGGCGAACTATCTAAATTATTGTCAAGTAACTAAGCTGGATTAATTTTAATATGTAATCAAATAGACTCCATAAGTTGCTTCGGAAGTTTGATAGGCAAGTAAAACCAATTAGTATAAATATTTGGCCAAACATCCCTTCTACCAAATGAACAGTTACAGGTTTGTTTTTGTCTCGCACTAACGACTTTAAGTTTCACTGCTGCACTCCAATCGACGAAAACACTTTTACACCACAATAATTCAACAAAATCGTTAACAAAACGCAACAAATGCACAAGCGGGGCGCCATTTGGAAATAGTCATTAAAACAATATGGCGGTCTGATTTACACGATCATTCACGGTGTAAATTACGGATAACGAAGAGTTTACGACGTCTGTTTACGAGAGGAACTGTGTTCGGAGCCAAGCTAGTGGTTTATTCTCTCTTGTAGTTATTCTTTCGGGTTTATTGTCGTTTTAATTGTCGCACCTTTATGGCCCGTTGTCCGTCGGTGGCCGGCCATAGGTGGTTCTTGCTAAAACTCTACATAAAAACTTACAAGAGATTGACTGCTTACTAAAATATTTTTTTTTTACGACATTTTTTTATTATTTTTGTTATGCTATTGTGACGTAACAAGCTCGAGGCCCGCCTGATGTTAAGCAGAAACCTCTGCCTATAACAAATGCATTTCGTCACAAGTCACGAATTGCACTGCGCCCGTCACCTTGAGACATAGTTGTTAAGTCTCATGTGCCTGTAATTTCACTGGCTCTCAACGACAGCTGCCGGCACACACTTGGGTGCTTGGCGACAGATTTTCTACTTGAGGGTGGTCGCTAGCCAGGCGAGCAATCGCAAAAAGCCCTTCCACAATGCATTACATTAGATCAGTGTGCGAAGTCGCTTACCTATAATGGTTAGCTTCACGCCTGTCCATTACAGTGTCACAGACCACAGCACTACGTTCGTCACTCCGAGCCACGAGTTCTTATGTTGCGTTCAGTGATTTCAGTTTCCACTCTGTGCAGGTCCCCTCACCTGTACCAGGGTAAATGTTAAGAACAAAAGGACAAATTTGAGCTATCAGTCACTTCAGCACGGTAGCTTAGGTTTTGTTCCGACCCAAGGATAGTCGCGCGTTTAGATTACAGTAGAACTCCAATTATCCGAATTAATGGGGACCGGGACCCATTCGGATAATCAAATATTCGGATAATCGGATTTTTTTTAAAAAAATTGCCATTGGAGAGAATATAAGCTACGTTTTGATATTGCACTATTTTTTTATTGAATTAAATGAAAGAAACATGAAATTTTCACATGTTTTAAATATAAATAAAATGTACTTATGTACAAGTTTAGAAATAAAAATCATTGTTTTTTAAACATCTCCGTCAATGTAAGCTGTTTTGCGGTATTCAACCGTTTTCGGACAATTTTTTGTGATTCGGATAATCGGCGATTCGGATAGTCGGAGTTCGGATAATTGGAGTTCTACTGTATTTCCATAAGTTTTGATTTTATATGAATATTCGAGCTTTAATAAGTTGGCATCGTCAGGACCACTATGTCCTAGTTGTGAATGAAATTCTATTATTATCATTATGGCCGATGCCATTGGTTTAAGTATAGTGGTGCAGTGATAAAGAGTTTTGACAACTGACTGGGGGGTCCAACTTATGCCGGTTCGACTCCTATCACAGATTCAGATTGGACATTATAGGATTGCCTATCGGCTCTAATGTTCGGCCTTAAAATATTCTATAAGTGTAAAATATAGAACTGTTTTGATTAGCCCGGAGCTCCTGCAGCTATATACACCGAATAAACTGTACCACCCAAAGTCAAAGTCAAAATTATTTATTCAATTTAGGCGTCTACGACGCTCTTATGAAGGTCAATTACAAATTTTAGTATTGAAATATTCTACATTGTACTGCCACGTTCAGCAAATAAATTGTGAGAAGAACGGGCAAAAAACCCCGGGGCCATTCTTTTAAACATCTTTTAGCAATGTACCCCTTTCGGGGGTTCCCTATAATCCGGCAGTCATATACCCGTATACATGTGAGTTTACTCAAATAAAATCTTGAACATTTCGGTTATTAGACATATGTATCAGTCAAATATCAATCAAATGAACATATTCCTTCTGTTTAATTCCAGGTGTTGAAGTACTGCGAGCACCTCCATGGCAAGTGGTACTTCAGCGAAATCCGCGCCATCTTCTCCAGACGCTACCTGCTGCAGAATGTCGCCATTGAGATGTTCCTTGCTAGCAGAAGTGAGTACTTCCTTGTTCTTGATACCAAAATTGTATTGCCGTTAGGCTAGCCTTTGACCACCTGGCACTTTACACCAAGGTGCCCAACAAGTGATCCTCCGAAGCATGGAAGCGCTTCATTTATTTTAATATGTGACTAATTGTTTCATCATTCAAACTGTTTAATATTTCCGCACAAGGGAGTTGTATGCTTGAGTGTTATCCGTACTACCTTCTTCAGATTGCCAATTCAACTTATTTAGTTATTGAGCAGAAATGAGAAATTCCCTCTTTTAGCAATCTTTCCTTTATTTAGCAAATAATCAAAGTATAATATCACTTTAGAAAGCTATAATCGATTTTACAATATTTACATCATCAAAATAAGTACTTACACAAAATTTAATTGTAAGTAATGTCAGGCGGTCAGCGCAAGAGTGGCCCATCTTTGATTTTTCTTTTTAAACACAATTAAACGAATAAAATAATTTATTAGTTTTTAAAAAGGTTAGGCCACTCTTGCGCTGACAGCCTCATTTACATTACGATCTAGTTTTATACATAACAGATCCGAAATGGACACTTAAGGGTGAACTTGCCCGTCATTTCTCCATGCAAACGTCAAAGGGGGATCACAACCTTAATTGAGGTTTTGGGACCAAAACTAAGCATGATATCGATTGATCTCTACATTATCTACGCTTATATCCGTACTTGAAAATTATCAGCCTCGAAAAATTTACTTGAAAATGTTTTGGTTCGCTTATTTGAATTAAGGATTCGAATGGAGAATTGAGAGGTCAGTTCATCCTTAATAACTAATCCTACAACGTGGAGGAGTCAACCTAATGAAAACAATGGTATCAATTTCAGCGTCGATATTCTTCGCGTTCCCCGACCAGAACACCGTGAAGAAGGTGATCAAGGCGCTGCCCAGGGTCGGCGTCGGCATCAAGTACGGCATCCCGCAGACCAGGTCAGTCCCCTATTATAATATTACTTCAATACTCATAAATATATTTTCCAGCATAAAACTCACTTGACTATTTGCATTTTGGAAAATCCTTAGTACCTATACGAATTTCTTTCTTCAATGCCATTATTTAAAGGTTAAAAATGTCTAAAATTCAGATTGCTGTAACTTACGGGAAACATATTTTTCATAAATTTTTCGGTTAGGTCTAAAATGGGAATCTATAAAGTGTAACTAGTTTTTTTTTAATACGTAGTTTCAGACCTATCTCAAGCACAGTACAGTATTTAAGACGACTTAAGGTGACCTTAGTCTCAAAAGGGCAAATTTTGACCATGTGTTTTAGAAATAATGTACGCCTTATTTATTAAAATAATATATATAATACTCTAGAGGATATGCCAAATATTACGCCAGATCGGAAAACACGATTCCATATATTTATCCCTATAGACGAAAATCATGAATACAGCTCTTAAATATCGCTTAATCAAGTTTTGTGTCTATATAGAAATCTTATCAATACAAATTTATTTCTAATTATTATAGAGCAACCATGTGATAAAGTACTTTAAAGATTTTTTCTTTTTTAAAAAGCTCACTTAACTCTATTTAAAATACTGCGTATATAGTTCTGTTTCGATCACTCGCATGCGACACGAGGTCTATCCATCCCTCGCCCTCAGTCTGACATTTTTCAAAGACCACTTCGTCTTAACTGTGACTACAACTATAACTATTTGTTCTAAAAAAGTTACTATTACGAGTATATGGGCAACGTATCATATTACGACTGATATATATATATATATATTTGCCCATCATAACGTCGTTATGTCTCAGAAGGATTCGGAAGAGCTGTTACAATATCCCGTATCTCTAGATACCTGTTTTAGAACCGCAGGCGAGTTTATTGCCACATACCGGCCAGAGTTTCAGTTACAGACTCCGAACTACTACTGAATTTCGTTGGCAGAAAAACCTAATTACTATCATACCAGATGATCGAACCAAGGATGTTTAGATTCCAAAGTGACACTTTACGCCACATTGGCAACGCTGACGTTTCAGCCATCACTTAGCAGAAAGTTCAAAATAAACTGGATTCAATTTGTTTTCGTTAGGAATGTCAATTCTTGTTCTGCCTTTCCTTTTGGACAATGCAGGCGTCAACGAAATGTATTTAATTCATTATAATAAAAAAATATTTCCAAAAAAACACAGAAGTAGTAAATTGGGTTTGTTACATACGTGTGAGTTTTAACCAGGCAGACCTAATAAAAATGTATGAGTTGATTGTTATTCAATGTCCAATTAACTCAAAAACATCTTTGTTTTTTTACCCGTGTACATATTATCATACGTATATTTATTCGTAGATATCATCAAACCAATTCAATTGAAATATTATGAAATCAAGATTTAAAAACCAATGTCGAATATCACAGAGTGTCGGGCGCAGTGCGTTGTCATATACATTGTTGACACTAACTGTAATTGAAAGACGTGTTGCTTACCATTACGCAACGGTGTTTATTACTTTCTAAAAAATATCATTGATTTTATATGTTACATAATATTATATACTTCGTGATCTTACAGATTACATACCTAGGTTTGTCTAAATTTCGAACTGGTATTTTGTTCCTTGTTCCATAGTATATTTTGTATATAGATTGAATTGGTAGAAAGTACAAAGAAAAACTCTAGCACCTTAAGACTTTGGTAAAGAAACGAATGACTGAATATTTAATTTGAACGATTGAAGAAGTCCCTTGTTGAGCTAGCGCACATACATAACTTATTCAGTTGTACACAGTACTTGTACTCTTGCGGTTGTTCGGATTTCAAAATGCCGGTATACCGTGCCGCCATCTATGCGTTTACATATGAACTAAAAGGCTTTGATGCGAGCGGGAACCTTAAAAAAAAGAACAATCTTTTCGATGAGGTTGAATCGATGCGCTCCTTGCTAGTTCCATTTAAGTTGTTTAGGTGGCGCTATTTTCCCAATAACATAATTCATTTTGAAATGTTCATAGGCCACGGTATGGAATAAATGGTATGAAACCAGATAAATGTATAAAATACCTAGCTCATAAACAAGTAATATTTAAATACTTTTAACTTTTCCTATAAGTAAGACGCGAATTACTTTAGTGTGTCTACTCATTAATCTTAAAATCGTAATTATAGTAGATTTATTGTACATACTACTCGTATGTACCTACAGTAATTCAAGGAACCTCGTTCGTTTTACTAATAAAGAATCCTACGGAGATAACCGATATGTCGCTGGCAAAAAATCCAATTGCCTTTTCACAGTGCGAACTACTTAATGATGGAAAATGTATTAAATCAAAATTTGTTGTTTACAGACCATTTTTTTGTTACGTACCTAATACTATAAAATAATTGTAACTAAATATGTGAGATGGTTGTTTTAGAAAGTACGGAGGGAGTAATTTTCATTGAGAAAATTCACCATATCATATAATTCGCGCTTTTTTTCGTATATTTGCTTTTTATTTAATCACATGTTATCTTTTCTGTGTAAATTATATTTTTATATTGCACTGTGATGCAGTTTTGAGCTTTGTTTAAACTTTCAAGGTCCATCGGGAAGTTATTTTAAAATCTATTGTAAAATATTAATTAAAATTATTACAAAAAATATTTCTGTTTCTCACAGACGAGATAGCGAGTTAGGTTTAATTTGACCAACCTAGCATTTATTTAATACGTGGATAACTTTATACCTAAAATCATTTCTATTTGGTATCGTAGAACATCAAACCTAGTAGCAGTTATTAAAATTGACGGTTTTATGTAAAGTAAAAAGGAAAATTCTTTGGTTTCACTTTTAAGACATGTGACAGCAACTGTTTGTGAGTTTTTTTTAATGTTATTGTGACGGAACATGCCCGAGGCCCACCTGATGTTAAGCGGACTAACCTCTTACTATAACAGATGCATTACGTCACAATTCACGAATTGCACTGCGCCCGTCACCTTGAGACATAGTTGTTAGGTCTCATGTGCCTGTAATTTCACTGGCTCGCAAGGACTGCTGCCGGAACACACCGTTAGGTGCTTTGCGACAGATTTTCTACTTGAGGGTGGTCGCTAGCCAGGCGGGCATTCGCAAAATTCTCTTCCACCTTGCGGCGAAGCTCAAGCCCGCGGTGAATTCGAATTATGGACCTGCTGCGCGGCAGTCCATAGCCAATGTCACTGAGCCATCACTGCTTCAAAGCACATATAGCAATATAAGTGGAAAGATTTTGTAATAAGTACAAACGTGGTTTGGTCTCAATCTTTAAAATTTTTTATGAAAAAATGCGGGATAACTAACGTACGAGATAAATCCGACTATAATTTGGATCAGATTCAGTGGTCTTTTTCAAGGAGTGTTCGGGAAGCAAGCAATTGCGTCTCGCTTTTCAAACTTAAAAAAAATTTACCGTATTTGTTTTTTGATTACAAAGCTATTACCGCCAATTAATTTGGTAATTTTATTTTTACTTTGCTATAGCTGCCTGTGATGACAATTTTTTTTAAAGTCAATACCTTTGCAATTACAATACTGCTACAGCTAATCAAAATTGGACAACTGTGGTGACTGACGAGCGCATATCATGATGAGATACCTATCGGGAAATGTCAATGATCGTTGGTAGCGAACAGGTTAGACCTAGAATATTGTGCCTTCTGGCTATCGAGGGCTTGGGACTTAAACGTTATCAACACTTCTTGTTTAGCTTTTACGTCGCCGTAGCGGTGTGTTGCAGAAAAAATCAAAGGATTTCGTACTTACTGTATCAGGGGGATTGTCCACTGTTGAACGAAGCGTCCCCCATTATGGGGGGTTTACCATAATCCCCACGCTTGGCTGGCGTCTTGGAGATCGCAGTTTAAGATATAAATTCCTCAGAAGGCACTGCTGCCCACCATCCGGTATTTTACCTTTAGTCGCCTCTTACGACACCCTCAGGTAGCAATGGCGGGATGACATTCTAGTCCGGCACCCCACAGGGCATTCATTTCTTACTTTTTTTTTTGCTATGAAGTGACAAGACGAGAGAAACGGTGCCTGATGGTAAGCATCACGTCTGCTCATAAACAGTTGCAGTATCATGGATCTGCACACTGCACTGCGCTCGTCACTCCGAGACATCCCTTCTAAAGTCTCGTTTGCCCAGTAATTTCACTCACTACAGTGCCCTTCATACCTAAACACAGTGCAATACTGCTTTGAGGCAGAATACATGACACTGCAGTACCCGCAGCGACGGCCTCGTGCTTAAGAGACCTACCACCTTTTTTTTTTTTTTTTTTTTTGTTTTTTTTTTTTTTTTGTTCCGGGAAAATCCTTTATGGATACCACCCGGCTCCGGGGGGAGCAGAGTGGGTATGTGGGAGTCCTCGCCTGAGGGGCCTTACTACCCCCACGGGGGGGTAGTAAGTGAGGTTACCCACTAAAAACCCGGGATGAGCAGTCTGCCGCCTAGACGGGGCGAGATGGGGTAGCGTTAGCATTCACCATCTCGCCCCGGCGGTTGGCCCGTCACCGGTGACGGGCCCAATGGAGGGATGACCCAGCTCATTAGGGCCATCCCCCAGACGTGTGGGATCGTGCAAGCCAGTGGAGAATCCCCCGACTCTCCACCGATGATCCGCACAACACTAGGTAAGAGCGAGAAGGCGCCCGAATCGCCTTCTCCTTCCCCCAGTTCGTCTACGCCGGAGCGGGTCTGAAAGGACGTCGTCCTCCCTCGCCCGCTCCGCGGTCTCTTTCTGCGCCATCACCTCTTCACAGAAAGAGACCACCGCCTGCCACGATCCGTCGCTGCCGAGCATAGCGTTAACCACGCTCGGCAGCGACAGATCTGCGCCTATGACCGCTGTGAGGGCGCGCCGCATGGGACTCCACGCGGCGCACTCCTCCAGCGTGTGGAGCGCCGTGTCTTCTGGCGCTCCACACTCGTGACAGGCGGGGGTCGCCTCACGTCTTGCGATGTGATGCAGGTACTTGCCGAAGCATCCATGCCCGGAAAGCACCTGCACCAATCGGAAGGTGAGCGACCCGAATCGCCGCCCTACCCACCTCCGAAGGACCGGGCGAATGGCATCCACCGTCCTCTGTCCAGGGACCGGTGGAGCCAGGTCCTCCGTCCACCGCCGCAACAGGGCGGCCCGCGCCTGCCGTCGCATGCGCGTGACCTCCTCCCACGCTGGAGGCTCCCCGCGGGATCTCCTCGCCGCCACGAAGTGGTACACTTCGGCGAGGATCTCCGCTTGGAGCTCCCAGGGGGGATCACCGGCCAACACGCATCCCGCCGTCCAGGACACCGTCCGGTACCCGCGTATCGCCCTCGTCGCGATGACCCGCTGCGGACGACGCAGCAGGGCCTTATGGGCGCGACCGAGGGCGTCCACCCAGACAGGTGCCCCGTACAAGGCCATACTCCGGATCACTCCGGAGTACAGGCGACGACATGTGGCGCTCGGGCCGCCCACGTTGGGCAGCAGCCTCCCAAGGGCGGCAGCGGCGCCTATGACTTTTGGGGCCAGTTGAGTGAAGTGGGCCCCAAAAGTCCACCGCCCGTCCAGGATGAGACCCAGGTACCTCATCTGGGTCCCAACCCGGAAAGAGACCTACCACCTAGTTGCTGCCTGTTTAACACCACCCAGGGACCACGTGTCGGGAATCAAGTTTAAGGGTACTCTCCTACGGACGCGGCAGCTCAGCCCCCAAGTTACTTGATTCCGTTTTATTTTCTTAGCGAGTGTCTAATAGCTTAATATCGTAGCGACTGTATTTTCAAAATGAAGATGTAAGCAGATTAATGTAAATTAAACGTTACGTTTACGACGTATGTTTTGATCCCATGTAATAGGAGGCGCCTATATCCATAACCCTGGACTTCAAGATGCCAAAGCGACGCACTCGCCACTACACCAACGGCTGCATAATTTTATATATTTTTACCGGCATTTTTTTATGCCTTTATTAATAAATAGCGGCCTTCCCCGGCTTTGCACGGTTATTTAACAAAAAATGAATTGAAACACATAAAAAGTAGTTATTGTGACATAACTATAATAGTTAGATATATAATATTCCAGGTTTCTTTGTAGATATAGATGTCCTCTATAGAATTGTAGTACATCACTTTGCTCTATTGTGTACCATTTCCGCAGCGTACGATTTTTTAGTATATTTTGGACACGTCGGGTTACATGATCGAAGTTTTCATACGGATCCCTAAGTTTCAGACAATATTCTATAGCCTATGTTCATCAGGGATAGTGTAAAATTCTAATAGTGAAAGAATTTTTCAAATCGGTCCAGTAATTTTTAAGTTTATTCATTAGGTACGTATAAAAATAGTAATCTTTTCTCCTTATAATATTAGTACTTATACACTGAGAAAAATATAAAGTCAAAAGCGCTATAATGATGGCCAATTTATATGGTATAAGGCAAAATACCGACCAAACGTAAATACGTACAAAAACGCCTTCCAACTAGAAGGCGTTAAACGAGGTCACTGAAGGCGAATGTTTCTTTTCGTCTTCATTTAAGGTGTATTTTGTGGTCTTTCTTAAATATTGACTTTTCGATGAGGCTGATTAAGTCGTACGTTATAGTGATAATCACCGTATATAAACCGCCGTAAAAGTAAGGTAATATTTTATGGTCAATACTGCAATTATTATCGTATAACAAGTTCAATTCTGAAAATACTTTACGGAAGGCGTTTTTGACGGTTTTGTTTATTATAAAACTGGTACATTTTTATTGATTGGTGAAAATCATCTTAAGACTTATAAATTCACCTTGCGTAGTTACAATTCAACGGTCAAATTTGCTTTAAGCTCCAAAGTCGTTTTTCTCAGTGTACACTAAAACTATATACAGCACTACGACTGTGGGCAGAAAACCTTATTTTGATCACGCTTCGCATCGACCAAGCGCTCCGATGAGTTTTGGAAAATTCGATGAGCTCGGTCCCTGCGGACCCAACGTCTCTACACCAACCGGCTCAAATATACGGCGCTAAAGTGTCAACGCATGTAGCGTCCGAAACTTAATTTCATATGGATTCAATAGCTCCTCATATTAAATTTTTTTGCTTGCAATAAAACATTATTTTAAAACAACACATTTTTTTAATTCGAACTATAATCACAGCATACAATTTCATACACATATCATTTAAGTAAATTATGTACAAATATCCACCCTGTAATAAATAACATTGTTTAGTTCACGTCAAAGTTATACAAAAATAGTTTTTTTCTAACAAACAATAATATCTACTTATAAATATAAAAAAAGATATAAGTATTAATTTATTACATCTGGGCTTAATAACTTAAAAAAGTTTGTATATTCTTAAACACTATGTCGTCACCTTTAAATTTACAAAACACTTAATTCTATGGAATGCATATCTAGATAATTATAATACTGATCACACAAACACGAATAAAATTAAAAAAACCTAATAAGTTCATATATTTGTAACAACCATTGCACGTTCAAGTACCAGGCAAACATTAAATGCTAGGAGGTCATTCACTCTGGAGACTTCTCGCCCTTTTGCATCCAAGGGAACTCGTTCTTTTCTAATGAGACAGCCGCGCCTGCGCTGTGCCTCCTCTGCACCTTTGTACTGACTCCCTCTATGCTATATCTCTTCTCTTTCGTGTAACCCATTTCTGGATCTGACTCTTTCTTTCCATCATCAAACTGCTTCATGATCTCAGTCAATGATTTCCCCTTCGTTTCTGGAAGGAACAGCAAACAATACGCGGCTCCTAACAGCGCGCAAATGCCAAACAGGTACAGTGTTCCGTTGCTCGTCAATAAATTCTCCATTTGAGGGTAGGTTTTTATATTGAAAAATATCAGTACATAAGCGCAGCAAGACGTCGCCCCGGACATAACTCCTCTTATATCTTGTGGGTATAATTCCCCGGACATGATCCAAGGTAATTGTAGGAAACCAACCATACTGAACGAGACGTGGAGTAAAACACACGCCAGTTTTACCAAAGGAGGTCCGTTTAAACTGTCACAAACAGCTGCCCCGAGCATAGTTATACCTAAGAGAAGTCCGGAGACTGCAGCTAATGTCTTCCTTCTGAAACTGTTGATTAAACACGCTCCGACAGCGCCCATGAAGACCCTGACTCCGCCGACTATAATGGACGCCGTGAACTCGTTAACACTGGTTCCTACTGACTTGAAGAAGTCCACGGCGTAGTACAATATCACGTAGATTCCAGACATTTCTTGGAAGATGAAAAAGACTATCAGCAGAACGAAAGGTTTGAGGACATTTCTGCGTTTGAACAGCCCTAATTTCTGCTTGAACGTCATAGTTTCTCCAGACTTTCTGTCTTTGGTGAACTCCATGAGCTCCTGCTGAGCCGTGCTGTTGTTCTGACGGAGCCAGAACATGGCGTTGTAGGCTTCTTTCATTTGTCCTTTGGAAGCCAGCCACAGAGGCGACTCCGGCACGAAGTACATGAGGAATGGAGTGAGAAGTGAGAAGCCGGCGCAGATAGCAGCGACCTTCCTCCAGTGGACGAAGGCTCCTAACGCGTAGACAACGAAGATGCCCGTGGAGACCAGGCCAGGTCCTAAGGCACTCAGGACTCCTCTTTTCTCAGGAGTGGTGATTTCGGCTACGTAGATGTAGGAGACTGTTGACATACCTGGAAAAGAGATATTATTTATAGTACAATTTGGAAAACATAGGATAGCTAAAGGGTTCAAGTGACCTGCACATAAAGTTTTAGCTAGCAAATTCGGCTTTTTTGTAATTTGATACTTATATTAGCAATAAGTACCACTACTGGGACACGAGGCTTTCTTTTCAGAGAAATAAAACACAACCTACCACTCAGGCCCACGCTGCGACATTCCGCTTGGGGTAGTGTGAATATGCTTTAGTTTGCCTCGGAGTTTTAAAAAAGCTCGAAGACCTCCAACATGGCTGCCTAATATGACTGCCATCCTAAGAGTTTTAGGACAGTGGTTAGGCTGTTCGCTCGGTACGTGACCAATCAACTACGTCAGTTGGGTGACCGCTAGTGGCATTACTAATGAGCGTGCAGTTGTTTCGGAGGGCACGTTAAGTCGTCGCTTTGATGATTTTCATAATAGTCGTTGTAGGATTTTGCGAGTGCCCGCCTAGCTAGTTATCATACTCAAGTAGAAAAGCTGCCGTCAAGCCAGTTCCCATTTTAGGTTGTGTTTGCTTTGCCACCTAAGAACACATCATCACTTACCATCAGGGTGATATTGTAGTTAAAAGCTAACCTATCAGCACTAAAAAACTTAAAATGGACACCGTCCATGTCCTCATGAAGGTAATAAGTGTGGAAAAGAATGGAGTGTTGCTGCTCATTATGTATACCACAGGACTCTTACGATTGTAAAATCGTAAAGAAAGGTAGCCCGAACGATAGCATTTATATTTTAAACAAAAACTGTCTCAATAAGGATTCGTCAAGCCATCCAAACCTTTCTACAATATGTTATTGTGTCGAATCTCGTGTTGTCGAAGGTGGCATTTAGTACCGACCTCACATGCGTGATAAAGGGTGGGAAAATGAGATACAGCACTGCTGAAGACAGCCTCTCCTATCGAGGGGGTTTGCCATAATCCCCACGCTTGGCAGGCTGCTTGAGCGAGTTAAACAGTATAGCTTACCGATAGTAAATCCGGTGATGAACCGTCCCACGCAGAGGAACACGTAAGTCTCCGAGAAGGCGATAACGAGCCACCCGATCAGGTTGGGCAGCAGGATGGACTGCAGCAGCAGGCGTCGGCCCACTGCGTCGACCATCATGCCGCCCAGCAGCGCGCCAATTGGGTTTGATATCACGCCCAAACTTGCTGGAAAAAGACAGAAAATATTTTTGTTTATTTTACGGATAAAAAAACATAGTCATCGAAAAAAAATGTACCGTGGAAAATAAACATAATCAAAGACCACACAATAGAAAAAAAAACAAATATTACAACGTTAGAAATGAATTAATTAAAACGGTAATGTAGTTATATGCTGTAGCAGTTAGTAAGTTGTAGGAATGGGTATACCAACGAAATCCCTATACAATCTACTAAAAGACCTTGGCATGTCAAGAACAATCGTAACTTCCATCCTAGAAAGTATCCAAGGCGTAATTAGTAGGATCTTACAAAATTTTGTCGCAGGGGAGGAGGCTCAAGGAGACATTGAAAACATCGAAAATGGTCATCTTAACCCTACTCCCTGGTTTACAAATCTGGAATTAAGACTTGAGCCTCTTCTTTTGCAACGCGATGATCCTGGCACCCGCAATCCAAGGAATTCTTATTTAAACAGATAAGCAAAAAAACAAGTCTCTGCTTATTCTACTGCATATTCCCCAAAAGTAGGTCAGAGGGGTCTAATCCTTACATATCACAAGACATGTTTTGGTTCCTTCCTAGGTATTGAGCCTAATGCCATTTACCGGGCACAGTTCCAGACTCGAGACACTTACTTGAGGGTAGTAGCTAGCTACGCGAGCATTTGCAAAATGTCCTACCACCATTCTACGGACTGCCATCCTAAGACAATAATGGGGACAAACGGTCTAATCTTAATGTGCCTTTCGAAGCACGTGCACGCTCAGTAATAATGTCACTCGCGGTCAACCATCCAAGTCATGACCGCAGTAGAACAAGGCTACGCTACGATCGCTTCAAAAATCTAACAGTAACAAATCAAACCCAGGACATCAAGATTGCAAAGTGACTTCTTCAAAAAATCATATTATCCTGTTGGTTCTATGTTATCATTCAGTCCAGCTAAAGTGAGACGTGACTGCGACCAAATCACACGGTTTACACTCCCCTACCATACACCCTTATCTCCATGTAGGCATAAGAGCTATAGTCGATGATGTATTTGATTAGACTTGCTTTTTATGATCTGTACACTTCGCTATCAGTTTACTGGAGCGGTTCACAGCTGTTGTTTGTCGGTAAACAATTATATTTCCACCGGGTGTTGCCATTTTTAACATATGATGAAATTACGAGGTCTGTATGTTAGCCTTTTTGCAGATAGAATGACGTGAGGCAAAAGATTTAGATAAAACCTTCAAAATTTAATATTTTTGTCAATTGTCTGTCTGTTCCGGATGCTGCCCTTGTCATTTCCCATTTTCGTTTGAACAGGTTCACAGCTTTCATACCGCATCATTCGAAGCAGTGATGGCTCAGTGGCATTGGCTATGGACTGCCATGCAGCAGATCCATAGTTCGAATCTCGCCGCGGGCTTGAGCTTCCCGCATGGTGGAAGGGCAGTATGCGAATGCCCGCCTGGCTAGCTACCACCCTCAAGTAGAAAATCTGTCGCCAAGCATCTAATGGTGTGTTCCGGCAGCTGTCCTTGAGAGCCAGTAATTCTAGGTTAAGCCAGTAATTCTAGGTTATCAGGTTCAGGGATTGTGGTCAAAGGCTTACCTATCAGCAATAAAAAGAATAGCTTGTTGAAATTTTCTACCGATCTCACTTACGTTCGATAAGAGTATGAGAATGATTATAATACGAAGATCTACTATTCTCTATCGAATTTCACCGTGTGTATTGCTATGTAACGTTACTTTACACTATTTAACATTGAAATCGTAACGGTTAGTAACTTGCAATAAAATATGTATACGTTTATCATTGAACAAATATTTTCTCCCCAGTTTATATATTGATAAGAAAACTGACGGAGAAAATTCAACAAATATTTGTCTTAAAGCAGACAATGGTTTATATATAGGGCTTCTCAATGACCTGAAAATGTACGTTTACAGCGCTGTTTTGGCACGGTTTCAGATGTTTAAAAATATCATGTAAACACAATTTCTGTTTACAAATTCCGTCCAGTGCGAATGTTGTGTGATAATATTGCTTTCTTTGTAAGTGGCGTTATGATGATTGCTTTAAAAACAAAGATATCTTATTCTAAACTCCAAACTGAGGAGTTTAGAATAAGATATCTTTGTTTTTAAATAAGTTGTAAAACTTTTTAATAAAATACAGACTAAGTATATTTTTAACATACCTTAAAAAGGCCTTCCTTTTTAAATTATGTTAAAAATATACTTAGTTCTTAATTCGGTTGTTTTTGTTTTTATGTTTGTTGCCTCAAAACTTCCAGACCCGATTTAGAAAATTCATTTTTTAATTATAAGTTTATCCTTCATATTGATCCCACTGAAATTTCATAAAAATCGGTTCTGTAGTTTGATTTTTAAATCAAATTAACTGGAACAAATACTTCCAAGTAAATGAAACGTAATATTGTTTCATACTCATAGTACTCGTTTTTTTTTTGTTCCAGTAATTTTAAAACATTACGAAATAACCTCTGTACTATGTCATCTAAGCCGCCTGTGCCTAACATATCTTTAGAACGGTTATAAGGGATTAAGATTATGTCGCATGGAATAAAAACATAATTTTGTGAGCGCGGTATATTTAACTGTTATACGCGAAAATACAACGTTCTAAAAACATCGTTTCAATAATACGAATTAAACTGTACGTTATTTCAGTCATTCGTTTTTGAGCTTTGAACAAACAACAATCTGTGTTCAAATCTTTTAAACAGTAGTAAAATAATGCTTACCAATCCAAGATGTCTGTTCGTAAGATATCGAGGGATATTCATGTGTGTATTGGGGCAGTAGTACCGCGGAGAACCCTTGACAGAATCCCACCGAGATGTTGATCGACTGCGCGGCCAGGGCTGCCAACACCTGAAAAAGTAAAACAGTTACGGGCTATAAAAATCTAGTTATTCGACTCGATAAGTTGTCTTGACAAGTTACAAGTGTTTAAAAGCAGTAGGAAAACTATTTAATATTAATTTAAACATTAACCATCTCGTAGTTTTAGAGCAAGATATTTTTTATATGTAGAATGTAAACCAAGCTTGCGTTCGGTCGGAAATTAACCACATAATTTTATATGCATTGAAAATCGACGTATGGTTATTTACCTTGGGCCAATGCATGTAACAGATCATCTGTTTTGTACAACATGTATCAGACTAAAAGCCGCAATTTATACTACTTGAAGAATGAATCTGCCTATAAAACGATGTTTTTGGCACCCAGCCCGTAATCGATAGATACACAATACGTCTTGCGTAGTTACAGACAACATGATCGCTTTCTATGATGTAGAAACTATTTACAGAAATTCCTCTCCGCCGACAAATAAGACGTCACTTCCTTTGCAAATAAAATACTAGATAATTTTTCAGTTTCAGTGCGCCTAAACTTGAACTGAGTCGTCTTGAAGCCATTGTTTTAGACGTAAGATCTTCGTGACGCAGTTTGGTGTATTGTTCAACAGCCTAACAACAGCGTTTTCTTAGCCTTGTTTTGAATTAAAAGATATAAAGCCACAGAAACAAAAGACGCTTGAGATAAACGATGTACTTGGGTTGGCAAAAGCAGTGTAATGCTGAGTAGGCATTAGTAGGTATTGATACGACTCAATATTGGTTTTCGAAGCTGGAGCATTTGCTCGTTTCTTCAATATTTTCTGTACATAAATATTGATGAAAATCTCTCAATATCACATAATAGTTATAATTACAAAATTACAAATTTACCAGAGAAAAAAATATAATCATGTGCGGGATACGAACCCGCGTCCATGCACCCCTATAGCCGGGGTATGCTCTGACTGACTGAGCTGACATGACAATAGGTCTACAACTCTAATTCTTGCTCTCATTCTTCAAACATTGTGTGGGGATGGAGCGACACCTATAGTTCAACTTACGTTGTACTACAAACAAGACCAATTCTGCAATTGGTTTTAAACTTGTAAATGATGAGGCAACCTTACTATATTAAAATAATATATATCAAGACAAAAAAAATCGTTAAATTGGGATCAAATCTGGCCTAGGCCTACATTTCGAAATATGATTACAAGCACCGCGTGCTAAGCGAAATTCGGCTCAGTCGAGCATGTTCCAATATCCTAGAGGTCAGGGTGGCACGATACCGAGGGACGCGAGTTTGTTTGACGTTCGGGACAATAATTTTGTACTCTGATAAGTTGTAAATGAGATTTTCGCTTAACACGCGCAGGTTTTTTAATTTAGATATTCGTAACAAAAGAGAGAACTGGCCAAAATATATTATATTAAAATCCGAACTGTTTTAAAAGTGACTATGTCTAGATACATACTTTCTATTAGATACTTAGGTACCTTTCTATGTTTGATAATGATAATATTTATTGATAATAATGGAATTACAATTCAATTCACAATATACTTATATAAAATATTTATATGATAATACTTACTGTTGTATGCCGATTAATATACAAAACATTATAAAAATAAAGAAATGAATACAAATTATTAAAATTTATATAATAGTAAAACTGAAAAATAGTAATTAATGAAAATATAAATGGTGCAATAAATTAATAATAGTTAATTTAATTAACAGTACATTAAGTAATATATGTATTACATACCTATCATGTCAATTACGATATTTTTGGAATGAATTCCTCGACTGTGTATGGTGCCAGGTCAGTGAGGAAAGTATTTAATTTAATTTTAAAAATTTATTCTGTTTCCCAAGGTAAAAAAAAATGCGTATAGGTTCAGGGAGGACATTGTACACTTGAACCCCAAAAATCCTAGTATATTCGTCATTATCTTCAGGTCCTTAAAAATCTCCTTAGATGGTGTATTTGGCGCAACTTTGTAGATGTCTTTATGTTCCTTGTAATTCTAACTACAATTTCATGCTGTAAGCTAAACAAACCTAGAATCTACGACGACAATGCTTGATTACGAACGTAATGACGGCATATTATCTGTGACACACGTGTGCACTTCCGCAGATTTGCTTCACATTAAGGGGCCATTACGCTCAAATTAACACTTTTTCTGCTGAATAATATTAGTTTACCTCTGTACCATTATATTTTGGAAATAATCACTTTTTTTGGCTAACGGGTTCAGTGACCTTTGACGCTATGGTTGGCTTAGCAATACCTACTTAGTTACCGTTTGATTCTAATTCTATGTGAAAGGTCAGAAGTAAAATTGACGAAAAACAATAGTATCTTATCTGTGTTTAGGAAACATTGTTTGAATTTTTGAGGTTGGGTCATGGGGCGTACATATGATTTTGTTTATGAGGTTTTCGTTGATAACGTGTACCGTAAAGTACGTTACTTAGCCTGGATGGTATCAACTGGGTTAGTGGAATGAAACATGCAATTGTTTGCTAGCCTTTGCTTAGATTTGACCGAAATCTGTATGAATCGTTTTGCCTTAGAATTATTACGAATTGATTTTATTTCAGCTACCTACTGAATCTTGCATTTTGGGAAATATACAAGACTAAGAATTATATGCAATGAAGTACGTATAGTTTGAAATATAGAGCGTAAATGATGCCTGTTGTGTCGAACGGGATTGCTAAGTACACATAGCCTGATATTGGACCTCATACTAGACCGTGGAAATTTCAACAAACTATTATTATAATATTATATATAATATAAGATTATACAAGCTTACTGCCTCCAAAACAAGTAACTACTGTAGTGTAGGTACTGCTTGAATCGCATCGTCCGCACAACTCAACACAGCTGACACCCACGGGATGATATGGGGAGGTGCAATTCTAACCCGGCACCACACAGGGGAGTTTGGAAGTATAAGATTCAGAATTTTTAATTCAGTTCTTGAGAAAGCGCTGCTGCCCACCTTCTGGTCGTTTTCCCTTCGTCGCCTCTTAGGACTCCCACAAAAAGATATAGGGATTTCGTTAGCAGGCACGATGCCGACTATTTAGGGGTTGCTCAAACCCCATAAGGCGGATATGCGTTAGGAGCGAAAGGGTAAATTTAAGCTATGACACAGTCATTACGATAGCTCAATTGGCAGAGCATGGTATGGACGGATGGTAGCGGGTTCGAATCCATTTTCAACGGTAATTTATAAGAGTGCTAGTGTAATAAAGTAATAAGTAGGTAGGTATATGTAAATGACCTCATCCGCTTACATTTCTATTGTTATAATTATCTACGATGAGCGTGGGTTAATTACATTCATGAAATATTAATTTAATTAATATTGTTAAATTAAATCGTAAATTGCTCGATCTTACTTAGGTCATAATATATCTATTAAAACGTCGCGTGTCGCATTCCGGCGGTGCCGTGGCGGTGGCTTTAGGCTTGTGGGAGGCTATATGTGCTATTTTAGTTCGAGACACAGAATTAAAAAGAGTCCGACAGTACTAGAAAAAAAAGGGATGTTATTTTCTGAAAAATGTTTTAGGTTTTGAGTAAACTCTTAGAAATAAAGTTATTTGTTCTGGGGGGCAGTCCACAATATTTTGTTAGCATTTTTCCAATAACCCAGTGTATTTTATGTAAAATAGTCTGTATTGTTATTTAGCGACGCAACTTTGAATCTTTCCTCTTTTAATCATTGTCGTTGTAATTCTATTGTTGGTTCAATATATTTTATTGTAACTGATATATCGAGATGGACCAACAACAGGGTCATACAAACTCACGTCGTAGTGCCCCGAGAAATGGTGTAAATTGACAAATTAGATGATAAGCGTGACATGACAACTTTTCACGTGTTGGTAAACATGGCGACACGTGAGGAGCCGCAATCAGGCTGATGATAGATGATTAATTGAGGGTCCGGAAGTCACATGTCGTGGTGTGCAGCTGCCGTCACGCTACACTGACTTTCTTGGGGTTTACCTAAACGTAACTCTGCGAGGAACTGCCTATACAGACCTACTAGAACCTTCATCTAACTCTTAGTGATTTCTCTAGTGACAAAATTACGACACACCCTTTTTAAAAATAGCTTAAAGCTTTCTCTAAACACAAGAACAGAGACAAAAATTTGCCAAAAATTTAGACAAGCATTCATATAATCTCCGGTATAAAATATGCTTTTTTTTTATTCTTATTAGGATATGTTAGCCTTCGACCACTATTTCACTTGATGGTAAGTGATGATGTGGTCGAAGATGTTGTTCAGGCTAACCTAGAAGCTATTAGAAGACTAGTAAAAACTACTAAACAAGGAATTTAAATAAAAAATATTATGCACAGTAAATTGCCTTTATGTAATATTATTTTCAAACAAACACTTGAATTGTTTTTCGAGTACAATGCATGCTACAATATTAAGGTGAAGTGGTCTTTGAAAATTGTCAGACTGAGTGCGTAGGACGGAGACCTCGTTTCGCTTCCTAGTGAGCAAAAAAAACTACGTAATATTTAAATTGAGTGAGCATTTTTTATTAAATAAATTCATAAAAAAGTGTGGTTGATAATTATAAAAAAACATATTGATACGATTTATTCGAGACACAAAACATGATTAAGCGAAATTTTAGAACTGTATTGATGGTATTTTCCATCGAGGTGTATATAATATACCTATGGAATCGTGTTTTCGAATCAGGCATAGTATTTGTCATATCCTTTCGAATATTATATATTTTTATCATATCTGTAAGGGATACACTCTTTCTAAAAGACTTGTTCAAAATTTGCCGAGTTCCAAACTCGTGAATATGCGTTTGTCTTCAAGTACAGATAGATATCTTCCAAGCAGGTATGTATAGTACCATCATCGAGCGCTACATCGCTCTCCACCAATGACGACGAGGGTCGAATGCTATACTATTACCTACTAATAATTACGTAAAAATTTCAGGCACATTAGACCTAACAACAGTAGGTACGTCTCAGTGTGACGAGCACAGTGCAATTCGTCGTTCACGAAATGCATCTGTTATAGACAGAGGTTAGTCTACTTAACATCAGATAGGCCTTGGGCCTGTTCCGTCTCTATAATATAAAAAAAAATATATGTATGTATATTTTTTGGTATTTTCGGAACATAATTTGGTTGCCACGGTTCAAAAATGTTTACCATGATTGATATCTACGCGATTACGATTACGATTTTAACAGGATCTATTTTTTACTAAAGTTAAATTTTAACAGCTCAACGTTTTACATTTTCTGTTTAAAAATTATAATTAAAACATACCTATACCAAATAACTAAAAAAAAAAACCTGTAAGCTACATACTTTACAATAAATCTTCCGCGTTGTCTAGATTTACCTAAGTTAAATATAGATTACATTTTTATTGGGTATGTAGTTAATTAAATGTTAGTTGTTTTAATGCATGTAACTACTTGTTTGACGGGACTTGACTATTCTTCCTGCCCTTATCAAAGGTTAAGTTGCGTCGGCACAACATGAAGTATTCGCCCACTCGACTTTATTTGACGTTATGTCTTATTCTTACTTATTGTTATTCTTATACCACGTGGTAGGTCTCTAAGCTCTCTTATCCCAAGAGTCCGTCTTAAAGCTTACCACCGGTAGAGTGTTAGATATTCTACTTCAAAACAGTAGTGTGCAAGCTCTGAAAGATATTACATTGCTCACAGAAGTATAGTTGAAGTACTACACAGTTTGTGATTACTTAAACGACAAAAATGCTTGGACAATTCCGCTTCTGCCTAGCTTTAGCATGTCACCTACGTAATTTAAAGCAGTTTAAAAGTAATGCTCCCTAGGTTATCGCCCGTTCTTCTCGCTCTATATATTTTTTGTTGTACTTGGCAGTAGTGTTTCAATATCAAAATTTGTAGTTGATCTTCGTAAGAGCGTCGTAGAAGCCTAAAACTAAATAAATCATCTTGACTTTGACTTTGATACTTTAGGATAGGGGCGACAAGTTTTAACTTGGCGATATTCAGATGAAGTGATTTGTGTAACATTAACAGCATACTGTTAAGAACCTAATTTTATTTGATTTTCGTACTGGCCGGCAACGAGCTAATCTAGCTGCAATAAAACGAGCGGTCCTTGGTCCTTTTAAGACCAAGTTTTGACGTGAAGAAGTAACATTTGGGGATACAATCACTTTTATGTAACTCATTAGCAGGAAAATCCTTGCTAAGATCCTTAAAGCCCAGCATAAGAAACAGTTCCTTACCTTAGTGTGTGTATAACTTGAAACACTTCTCTGATCATTTTTTCTTATGTTATTTGTATGTATGTCACTATTTAAAGGCACTGTTTCCATATTTAGTTATATATATATATATATATATATATATATAGTATAATTTTTAATTTTGCTTAATGTCCTTGCTACTCGTCGCGGCATATGGTCGTGCCGTCACTGAAACTTATGATAGAATAAAAGACTATTTACTCTCTGTTTTCTATTAGTAGCACTGAACTGTGAATATTCTTTCTGTATTTGCTGTCGAACTAAATTCTATATAGCACACTGCATCGTGGTCTGTGTCAATATTATACGTAGATAAAGTAAAACGCAAGTATACATATTATTTTGTATTGATTGCTTTTGTCTATAAATTAAATAATGCAATATTTTTTTTTATACCTGATAGTTTAGCCTTTGACCACTATCTCACCTGATGGTAAGTGATGATGTGGTCGAAGATGTTGTTCAGGCTAGCCTAGAAGTACTGGCTCTCAAGGACAGCTGCCGGAACACGCCGTTAAGTGCTTGGTGACAGATTTTCTACTTGAGGGTGGTAGCTAGCCAGGCGGGCATTCGCAAAATGCCCTACCACCATGCAAGTTATCATATCATATACTCTTTAATAATATATCTTAAGATTATCTATTTGTTTGTCACTTTTTTCTTTGTTTGAAACCTCCTCTAACAAAATGTCTAAATTTACGCGTTTAGTTCCAGGTGTCGCCTCTGGGACAGCTCTTTCAACTTTGGTATATAGAGCGAAAACCGATCCCCTAAGCATTTTCATATTATAAGAGCATACCTTTTGCCAATCTCATATAAAGTCAATTTCTTCCTGTATAAATTTGCTAGTCTCATATAAAAATACTCACAGAATTTTCGTCTCCATTTAAAGGAGCACTCCTGTCTATATTCTACACGTCAGCGATTAATAAAAAAAATATTGTTCACTGACTACCTGACCTACTGAATAATACTTAGGGGATCGGTTTTCGCTCTATATTCCGAAGTTGAACGAGCTGTCCCAGAGGCGACGCCTTGAGCTAAACGCGTAAATTTAGACATTTTGTTAGAGGCGCTTTCGACAACGTGTCAAACTAACAATAACGTCGTACAATTTCACGCAAAAGGAACTTTTGTTTCATAATTAGCCGTAGAAATAGCTTATAACATTTTGTTATTAGCAATGATCAATATTCATGATATGCGAATAACAAAATGTTATAAGCTATTTCCACGGCTAATTATAAATAGAACAAAAGTACTTTTAGGCGTAAAAGTGTACGACGTTATTGTTTGAAAACGTGAAAAAGATTTTAGCCAACGATAATCAACTGATATGACGTCACGTCAAGTATAGTGTAATATGGTTGTTGTTAGATTCCACTACGAGTTAAGGCAGCCCTGGCTCCCTCCGCACTTTAGGTGTATAAAGCTACAGGTACATCGGCGTACCCGTCCGGACGGGCTTATTCTAAGGTGCGTGCCGCGTCAGAAGTGATTAAACCTATGCGTGGTTACAGAAAGAGAGACGCCTGTATAAGCTACTCCGTGCTATTCGAGCTGAAGTGCACTTTATTACTTGGTAGCTAGAGTCGCTTGTTTATTGCAATGGCTTTGCGGAGTGATCCTTTTGGTCCTTTTTATTCTGTGGTTAAGGTGAAAACACACGTGTGGCAGAAAATTCAGCGTTTATCTTAATATACCATACATATGTGTTGTATAACGTTAAGATGAGTACATAAGATAACGTATACAACGTTATCGTAGGGAATCATTGTATATGAAATTGGAATATTAATAATAATACAGTGCAGTTGATATAAAGAGGAAGAAAACGAAAAAAATATGTTTAAAGTATCAACCCTAGCGTTGGAACAAGAGCAAGAAAACGATACTCTAAATAATGTTACTCACAGTAAAATGAAATCCAATTGATTCAAAATATAGCAACAGATGTTCAGAGCTATACATGCCAGCTGATGCTCACAGTTTCCTTCAAACGCTAGCCTATGTGGGTGATAATACGCGTATTAAGTATTTGTTTATAGACGGTTATAATATGGTGGTGCATTACGTTGATAAAACATTAAATGGAAAAGGCATCTCTGCTGTAACTTTCATATGACGGAAAAGCACCAAAATCAGTTCTTCACATGTGAAGAACTTCTTCTTTTCTGATTCTGCGCCCTGAGACATACATTTGTCGTATGACAACTAATTCAATGAAACTCATAATTTCTTATTCTTAATTATAATAACTTATTCAAACCGGAACACAGTAATGCGTACATTACTGCTTGTCGGTAAAAAAATGTATGGTGGCAAGCAGCACTTCCCCGGAAGAACTAGTACACAAAAAGTTCTGCTGCTACAAAAAAAAAGTATTTAATGTTTTTGATTATGGTACAAAAATAAATTTAATTTTGAAATTAAGTATAGACCGCCGCTGAGGTGAAGTGGGTTGCCGGGTTAAAATTGCACCTCCCCGTATCATCCCGTGGGTGTCGTAAGAGGCGACTAAGGGAAAAATACTGGAAGGTGGGCAGCAGCACCTTCTAAAGAACTGCCATCTTACACTGCGATCCCCAAGCCGCCTGCCAAGCGTGGGGATTATGGCAAACATCCCCTTAATAGGGGAGGCTGTGTTCAGCAGTGAACGAGTCGGTTGTTACAGTGCAGAGGTGAAATGGCTTGAAGTGTCGCTACAAACCCAGGGACTCGATATTCCATATCAAAAGTCGGATTTAATTGTGTTTACGGGACAAAAAAAAAACTCAGCAGCCTTGCATAGTATGGTACTGTGCCAGTTTGATGGCAACAGACTAGCCCATCATTACGCGGGCCTAGACGAATCGTGATTGTTCAGAAGCCCTTCAAATAATAAATAATATTTGTACACCCTTTCGAATTAAAAGGATAATTGCTTAATGACTGAGCGTTTAATACCAGAAAACCACGTATAATATAGGTATAAATAAGTGCTTAGTTGAAATAATTTGTGACATTATGCTGAGACTTGACCCGTACAATTTCCAAAACGTGGCTACAAAATCTAGTTCCTACAATATTCTTTCCGGTCCATTCACTAATGCAAGGAAGTGATCGACAAGCAAATATCTCTTCATTACATGTGTTTTTATATCACTTCCATATGTTCTACTGCACCTATATGACATGGTATGTGACAACAAGTGAACGTAAGGCCAAATGTGGTCCTCTATCTTATCTAGATACATTTCTATCATTGGCATTGGACAGCGCACGACAATTCTAGAAAATAGTGTTGTTCTGGATCAAAGTATCGTGCTTAATACTCAATCAACTGACGTCAGACATAAGTGGATTTACTTGCAATACTTACAGTTGGAACGAGTGATAAATGAATGATGCGAAATAATGTTTCAGTTACCATTATCGATAATCAATGTTCCGTGTTTTCCTTCTTTGACTACTGATATGTTAAATAATATAAAAAATCGTGGTATTATTATACATATTTAAAATTAAACCAGTTCTAGAACTGACGAAATTCCGGAAGCGATCTAGATAACGGAAAAAGCTAACTGTCAATCTGAGCACGTGTACTAGGCAAATATAAATGAGAAAAGATATTTGCATACTCGAATAAAATAGTTAATATTATTTTAAACCGTATGCCGATCACTTAAGGTTAATGGAATTAATTTAGCGAACAGGCAACCACGCGATAGCCTTGACCGTGCATGCAGTTGCCTTCACTCGGTTCTGTTGTTTACTTCTTGCAAATTCATGCGGGCCTAGTACATTTGGACTACATTTCTGAGCTTTGAGCAAGTCTAGACCTAGAATTTTGCCTTTAAGACCTAGACATAGTCGATTGGTAAATTTTCTTAATGTTTTTGAAAACAGTTAATTTGATAAAATATACACATTTCCATGAGACGTGTTCTGGCTGCAGACAAAAAACATAACTGTCATGAGGGCCTGGTACATATGAACTAAATACCTGAGCTTTGAGCAAGTCTAGATCTAGAATTTCGCCTTTAATACCTAGACTTACTGGCTTGGTAAATTTTCTGAATGTTGATGAAAGCAATAAATATGATAATATATAAAAAGAATATTTCCATTATTCTATGCAGAGACCGTATCCTAACTGAGATAATACCTAAATGTCATAATACCGATTTAGTAAACAGGTAGTAAAATTAAATTAAGCTCCAAATTATTTATTTGCTTGCAAGTCGATTCTTGTGTAAAAATATTCACTGATTTTGTAGAACAGTCTAGAATCAATCGATAATTATAAACTAATTAATTCAAACTAAAAATTTGGTCTCGTGAGTTCCTAACAGGTTTGCTTAACTCAGCTTAACAGGTTTCGTGTGCATGTTTTGTGCAACTTGTTTTTTGTATAATAAACAAAAACTAACCTCGTAATCTTATGTTAAACTTATTTAAAACGTTAATACTTTTATGATAACTGTATGTACACTTTTTTCGCCTGAAATTCAGCACCGGCTCATTATTATGGGGTCACTAGAATCATTTATTATATTTAATTAAATGCTTTAAAATAATTCTAAGTCTAATTACGTTGTTATTCACTACGATATACTAATATATTGTTCTATAAAAAATACGATAATTGTAGAACATTTTAGACACGTATGTAAGTAGATAGGTATTTCATAAGTCGAGTACTTGATATTGATATTTAATATTAATATTAGTAAGTCATTCGAAGAAATATTAGGTTATTTAAAGAACTACTACTAGGATGCGTTAAATATAGTTATTTAACTATATTTAAATAACTATATTTAACGCATTGAAGTGCTTTTGGGAAATTGGTTAGTTAAATTTTGAACCAACCAATTTCCCAAAAGCACTTCAATTCGTTTCCATGCAAACGAGGGCTATGATGACTCGATAGGGAGGTTAGCTATAATCCCCACGCTTGGCAGGCGTCTTTGGGGGATTGTAGTGTAGGATAGAAGTTTCTCAGAAGGCACTGCAGCCCACCTTCTGGTACTCTACCTCTAGTTGCCTCTTACGACACCTCCGGAAAGAGGTGGGGAGTAACATTCAAACCCGGTACCCCACGGGAAATTTTATAGTATATACCTATAGACAATATAACATTTAATTACTGGATATATGTGACATGTAAACTTCGTAGATCAAGACTAAGTAATCGGAGTTAGAGCGCAGACTCAACGACGACTTGCAGCTTGGCGACATGTAATTTCCAATAAGTGAAATATCAGTATGTGTGTGTAGTGGAAAAGCCCGGTACACTTTTTAATTTAAGACAATGTTGCATTGTACAGTCGCCTGCAATAAGAAGTATACACTTCGTAATTTTAATAATAATGTAATATCACTAAATTCTTAGTTATCAAAGTTAACATAAACATGAGTAAAAATATTCAAATTATTCTTTGATCTTCGTCAAAGCCAAAATCATTTATTCAATTTAGGCGTCTACGACGCTCTTATGAAGGTCAATTACAAATTTTAGTATTGAAATATTCAACGTTATACTGCCACGTTCAGCAAATAAATTGTATAGAGCCACTGCGAGAAGAACGGGCAAGAAACTCGGGGCCATTCTTTTAAACATCTTTTAACAATGTGTTACATACTTACTATATAATAGAGTTATTACAATATTTGTTTAAATTATGTAGGTGACAGGCAATAGCTTGGCAGAGGCGGAATTGTCCAGGCATTTTTGTCGATTAGGTAATCAGAAACTGTGCAGTAGGATATTTTAATCAATATGTTTTTCACGTGCAACTTGAATTTCTCTTCTGTGAGCGTTGTAATATGTTTGGGAACTTTATTATAAAATCACACACAATTACCTAAGAAGGTCCTTTTATTTGTCTTTGCTAATCTAAAACCTGGCACCGCTATTTTATCTTTATTCCTAGTATTGTAATCGTGATTGTCACTGTTTAATTTAAATTTACTAAATTTTTTACGAACATACATAATATTTTCAAATGTATACAGACTTGGTAAAGTTAAAATATCAATTTCTTTAAAAAGATCCCTCAGAGATTCCCTAGGACCCATTTTATATATGGCTCGAATTGCACGCTTTTGAGATATTTCTGTGCACATAGAGAGAAACAGAAGTCTTAGCCACAATTTGGAAAATAACAACGTGTATACATATTATTGCAGGCGACTGTACACGCTATAATAAAATAAAAAGTATGATTTAATGATTATCGCAAGTAAATACTTAGTTGTTTTTAAAGTAAAACATTTTGATACCTACTCTGAATAAATAATTCAACAAATAAACGTTTGCTTTTCAAAAACAAACTGATAATAAACGATTAAGATAGTGCTTCTAACGCCCACAACTCCATCTGTAGGTAATAATCAAAATTATTACATAAGTTATCCAACACATCAATTACAAGTTATGTTGTTATGGAACATAAACTCTGATAATTGATGAGATCTTAATCGCGTTAAGTGTGCAATTTAATTTAAGTATACTATAAACTAAGTATGATCTTTGCAAATACCGCGCTGTGATTTTTTTATCTACTTAAAGTAAAGAATTTGACTGTATTTTTTGTGGGTACCTCATAACTATTTACAGGGTGTTGGGATTATTATTTTTTTTTACATTCGAATACTGATACTTGTCATGTGGTTTCATTAGAATTTGAATGAGATCCGACGAGTAGTACCTATATGAGTTATTCCTAATAATGCATGTTATAATTTTTATTTGTTAAAATTTAATTCATTTTGGATTTATTTATTTATTTAAAAGATCACCAACACAGTGTACACCAATATAATGAAATCATAACAAACATTGTAGAATTAAGCTAATTGTCACAGCAATTATAGGTAAAGACAGCATGCAAAATATATAACTAGAAAATGTGAGGAAGTAATCTTAAAATTTACCTATTTATAAAAATACACTCAAATATGAACATTGTACTAATATAAAAATAAAATGTGTTTTATGGAAATATAATGGATTATTCGATTGCTAAACTTAAATTATATAAAATATATTTTTATAATAATAATAATAATATTGATGATGATCGACTTAAATAAGAAATATCTTGTACCTATAGTCTATAAAGAGCGTAGAATATTTTTAAATTTATTTTTAGAATTGTAACTAATAAACTTTAATTAAACTATAAAAGGACGCCTGGAAAATACCTACGTTTAAAAGTTCATTGACCTCATGCATTAACGTTCATTAACCTCATCATAAAATCTTGACCTTACTGTACATAAAAAAATAGTATTATATCTAATAGTAAAATAGTATTAGTATGACCTACAATACTTTATTGCGAAACTAAAGCCCGTGGTGGGATTCGAACGGACCTGCTGCTCGGCAGTCCATAGCCAATGCCACTGAGCCATCACTGCTTCAAAATATGTGTGTATATATATTCTGAAGCAATGATGGCCGAGCGGTAATAGCTATGACTGCGATGCCGCAGGTCCCTGGTTCGATCCCCACCGCCGGCTTGAGCTTCACCGCATGGTGGAAGTGCTTTTTGCGATTGCCCGCCTGGCTAGCTACCACCCTCAAGTAGAAAACCTGTCGCCAAGCACCTAACGGTGTGTTCCGGCAGCAGTCCTTGAGAGCCAGTGAAATTACAGGCACATGAGACTTAACAGCTATGTCTCAATGACGGGTGCAATGCAATTCGTGACTTGTGATGAAATGCATTTGTTATAGGCAGAGGTTAGTCCGCTTTACATCAGGTGGGCCTCGAGGTTGTTCTGTTACAATAACATAAAAAAAATATGGTGTTTTTACCAAAATGGTAAGCTGGTTGAACCGTAGATACTACTGCAATACCCATCTACCAATCCATGCCTAACAACAGCCATTGTCTGCTAGAGTCATTATAAAATTTTACAATTTACAAAATTCGAATAGCTCTGAACTATATCCGAGTTAAATATATATTAATATGACATATTCCTTCCGCTTCCGGAAGTTAAATAAACAATTTTATTTATCACCTTGGTTACACGCACGGTTTGCTTTCGTTTAATGACGCCCAGTTCACGTACTGTCGTTTACTCCATGCCTCAATTTTGCACTTTGCACTGGTCAGTAACTATGAACTAATCTGTAACTTAATCGACTGTTTACCGATTAATGTGGATTAGGCTACCATTTAGAAGTGGATTCAGGAATTTAGCGGAAATTTGCCTTGTTAGGAGATTGTTGCCGTTTAGTATAAGTGGCAATCAGTGATTAGTATAGGTCTTCTTTGACTAGTACCTTATCTTTTGGCATGTGATAATGTGGTCGAAGTAAATATTAATAGGCCGCCGCGGGCTTGAGCTTCACCGCATGGTGGAAGTCGAAAATCTGTCGCCAAGCACCTAACGGTGTGCAGTCCTTGAGAGCCAGTGAAATTACAGGCAGATGAGACTTAATAACTGTGTCTCAAGGTGACGGGCGCAGTGTAATTCGTGACTTATGAAATGCATCTGCTATAGGCAGAGGTTAATCCACTTAACATCAGGTGGACCTCGAGCTTGTTATGTCACTGCCTCTAGTTTATTCTGAAGTTTTACTACAACTTTGTCTCATATGATTTTTTGCCCCTTTGAAAAAATGCTAAAACCGTCGTTTAATTCAAATTCAATTTCCAATTTCTTTATTCAGACAACTTACTTTAGGGACTTCGAGATTCTAGGTTCGATCCCCGGGACAAATATTGGGTGTTTGTCTCTTTGCGCAATCGTGACTCCCAGACGAAGAACAGTTCGAAACTCGTCGGAATCTTTCCGGTAAATATAACGCGGGTCCTAGCCGGTTCCTAATAAGTTAATATGGATAAAACTCGCGATAGTTTCCAAAGTGAAGTGTTAAAGATTTTGTCGCGAATACCATGATCTTGCAAACTGATAAAATTTTCCTTTTCTCGACGTCAGTTTCCATCTTAATAAATATTCGCTAAAAATATACGCCTTAAATGGTACATTATTCTAACCATTGACTTCCTCTTCGCTCCACAATCTTACCTAATCAAAAGATTTAACTCGTCCTCTGAAAAAAAACCTACCTACTGATAAGTTTTTTGCGTAAAACCGTGAATTTTCAGCTTCCGTCCAATTGTAGCTAATGGGCCACTAATTTGACAGTTGGTTAACTCTTGCGTCACATACGAGTAAATGATAAAATGCATCGGAAAATAACCGAGGGTTTTGATTAATAATCGACTTCCGAAAAGGTGGAGGTTTTTAGTGTGCATCGTAACTATTTTGTATTTAATTTCATTATGGTGGGGACTAGTTCTTAGATTTTTGTGATAAATATTTTTTTAGTAGCTGTTCAGTGTTTCGAAATATTCCCGGTAGGCGGCCAGAGGCTCCTATCAAACAAATCCTGCAAATCCGTGAAGTGGAAGTCCTACCACTTCTAGGGTTACCGGGATTTGTTTTTGGCAGCCGTGATGGTATTTTATTTTTTTGTCAGATTTTATAAAATTTATATAAATCCACTAATTACATATATAATTGCATAAATTATTTATAGGGATAAAGTTATGTTATTACGTTTACATCTCAGTATTTCGATACTGTTATATTACGTGATGAATTAATGTCAATAATCGAGTAATCAATCCGTTTTGTAAGATGTGGGCCTCCATTATTGGACCACACCACAAAAGTGCTAATTAAAAAAAATTGGACCTACTTTTGTAAAGTTTTAGGCTACCAATTATGATCTCAAGTGTACCTATCAATTATTATCACTATATTGTCTCTTTAGACGTGCAAGGTCATCGAATCTTTAATCATAGTTTTATTTTTGAATTATTGACGTTTAATAGGTATATCTCCGAAAAGGGGTGTAAGCACCACATTTCTTCAGTTATCAACCAACAATTTGAAGCGCTCGGAGCGAAGTTTGCTTAGCTGTTCTTAACCGACCAGAAAAGTTAAGCAACGTCCACCGCGGTTATGAGCTGGATGGATGACAGCTTCCGTGCTTCGGAGGGCACGTTAAGCCGTCGGTCCCGGTTGTTATCTTAGGATGGCAGTCGTTATACCATGGTGATAGGGCATTTTGCGAATTTCCAATGGCTAGCTACCACCCTCAAGTAGGAAATAGGTCGCTAAGCACCTAACGGTGTGTTCCGGCAGCTGTCCTTGAGAGTCAGTAATTCTAGATTAGCCTGAACAACATATCTTCGACCATGCTAAGTGCTGATGTGGTGGTGGTGCAAAGGAAAAACTATACTTAAAAAAAACTAGTGAAAACTCAATAACAAACCCAACATTATTCACTGTCTGCGAAACCATGAGGAACTCAGATTGAGAGTTCTACGTGAGATCACTTTATGTGACTGATAAACGACACATTTTAATAACTTTAATCAATAATTATCTAAAACGAAATTAACAAAAAAAATGATTTATTTAAATGATCAATGAAATACATATATAAAATAATATTAATTCCCTATCGAACAGGAGAAAAATCAGAATGATCAGGTACACGAACAAGCCTCGAACTCAGGTCTGTTATGTTACCTTCCGCAGTCAACGCCACTGAACGCCGCGAGTGAACGGCTTCCATTGAACTTGACCTGCGCTCGCGCACCTCTCAATGCCGTTCATTATTTGTTATGTAACTGTTTTTGTCTATTCGTCATTACGAAGCGCTTTTTCACGACTAACGGAGCGCATATCCTAATTTTAACAGACGGCAATTATGTTATTGCTTGTAAATTGAATTGTTTTCAAGATTTTATCTACTGCTGCGAATTTTCGCTGTAATATACATGCAGTTTCGTTTTTGTTTTTGGCATGTATGTTTTATAACTAGCATTCGCCGGCAGTTTCGCTCAATTGGAAATCTTAAAGATTAAAAATTTAAGGACTGTTCCATATTTATTTGCTAGATGTCATAAATGCTGATTTAGGAAAAACTTTGATTCATAGATTCTTTATTGCACACAAAGTTGAGACAGAATATAATTTTAGTATAAAAAGGGTATAAAAGCGAGCTTAGCCCATTGGCATCGGCGATAATGATAACAATAGAATTTCATTTATAACTAGGACGTAGTGGTCCTGACCCTGACGATGCCAACTTATTACCCCTTAAAGAGTACTAATAGTAATTGGGGGCGACAGCATATTTGGTGCACAACAGGGTTCCTTGCCATCTTAACGTCTGATTCACCAAATGTTATTTATATATATTTATAGGCTCTTCTTCTTCGGCTGGTCAAAGAACTGAAGCCAAAACATTTTACTATTATTAGTCTTTGTCTTAGCATAAACATAATTGTAGTAAGTTCTTGTGTTGCCCTTTGTGATTTTAAGGGAGACATTGTACCGACCCCAAGAGTGGGTTAGGGGAAGTTAACGAACTAAGGTTAAGCATGGTATACTTTGACCCAGGTATGGGTCGAACAAATCTGATTCTCATCATCAGGACGAGAATTTGCCGGTAGATGTATATTTTATAAATACTGTTATTTGTAAAATTCACGCGAATTTTATATCACGAAAAGTATATTGGATTTGCAACAGTAGGTATATTGTTGCCAATCAGAAGTAGAAGAGAAAACTCTTATCACCACGTGGAATCTCAATGATAACGGCAATGGCGCATTACATTTACAAGTTTATTTGAAGTACATAACTACTATGCGTGCAAGTTTTATTTAAAAGTTACATAATATATATATTTATACTATGTAAGTTTTACATAAAATATGTTTTAACATAGTAAAGTTATCTTAAACCGTAGATAGGTGAAATTGGATCTTAGTGTAAAAACTTAGCGAAGGAAAATAATATTCATCAAACCTAATGTTCAAATTTATAGATATCCTTATTTAATTACCAAATTGATACTTTTGTCCTCTGTCCATCAAAAATCGATCAAACTTTTTGCCAACAAGTTTGCACCCTGTGCTCATGCTTGTTTTAATTGGACCGCTAAGAAAAATATTTAAAAAAAATGTACGATAAAAACCTCATTATACGAGTAGGTCTCTACTCTAGGTATGTAATTTCAGTACCAGTGAATTAACGTCTGTACCGTCCTTGACAGTGACTTTGACCGGTGTTTCAAAAACTTCCAGTTTGTTCTAAGATTTTGCTATAATTTGTGCAAAAAATAGTATATGTAGATACCTACATATTGTCTCGGTTCTATATATTGTCTTTGATTCCCACGACATGTTTAGTTGCTACCTACTATTTTTGACTTCGCAAATACTTTTTTGTTGTAATTTCATTTGATTTTCTTTTCCTTTTATATTTTAAAGACATTTTGTATTTCTTATTTTATATTTTTTTGTGCTCTAACGTAATGGAATTCAAAATATCATATTACAATAATGTTATTGTAATTTATTTTTTCTTATTTTTTGTCTTTTTATCTATAAGAGACGTTTTGTTTTCTTATTTAATGTTTTTAAGTGCTTCTACGCTTTGGAAATCAAAACAGTATACAGAATTATCTTGCCCTTAGTTTATTATTCTATGTTTAATCGTTTAAAGGGTTATTTTGTTATAATTTCATTTGAATTATGGTTTTATTTTTTTATAATTTTATCTTGCAGTGACGGGTTCAGTATGTATATCTTTTTAAATGTTTTATTGCTTTTTCGGAGTGGAAAACTAAATGTCATGTCAGAATTACCTTTCTCGTTTATTAGTTCTTTTATATTTTTAAACTTGTAAAGACGTAGTTTGTTGTAATATCATTTGAATTTTGTTTTTCTTTCTTTATATCTTATGTTTTTGTAGGTATTTAAAATCTTAATTAGTTTTATTTTATATTTTCACGTTCGTCCGCACGTTTTGTGCATAAACGTACCTACATACCATTCGTCAACTAATTTTAACAATTTTTTTATGATTGAAGTATTGAAGTGAAGCTTAAGTCCGCGGTGGTATTCGAACCATGGACCTTCAGCGCGGCAGTCCATAGCCAATGCCACTGAGCCATCACTGGTTCAAAAGGCGATAATATTCATTATAGTTGTTCAATTACTATGTTTAATATATGTAAACATCCAAGAAATCGCAAACGAGTTGTAATTGAACCACTTAACTTATCGATAAAGAAACCTGCAATTTATTATCTTCTATCAGTGTTAAGTATCACCTATCCACACTTACTCAGTTTAAACTGTATCTAGATGCAATTGAGTTGTTGCAATGTTTAATTTAATGTTTATTTCTGTGTTAAAATGTTTAATTCTGTGTTTTATATGGATAACTGCTAACTAAAATTGTAATTTTTGCATGAACGCCTGCTCAGCGAATATGCTTACAAAACTACAACGATAGGATATTATTTATTTATTTTCCGTCTCTTTAAGACAATATACATTTCGGCTATGATTTATTCACTACGATAGTAAAATTGACAGATTTATCCTGGCTCTAAGGACGGATCGTCGCAGGTTCATATCTCAATCGTAGCTGTAATTTTTCCTTTCGTTGTATATTTGTGTACGTAACTGTCTAGTGCAAATATTTCAGACCGTGGTTTTTCAGTCGAAATAATTTAATTATAACTTTGTTCTTCATAATTTTTTCACACGGTCACTTAACCTAAAATAATAACCTAATAATATATTATTGAAACAGCAGAAGGGTGTTCTTTGAATACTCGTCAAACGATGTCAATTTTCAAAACATTGCATAATATATTCAATTAATAACGTATAAAAGTTCATATTTCATTATAACAAATATAAAATCCTCTAGCGTTTTTTGGAATGCAGTTTCATCTAATTTTAGCTAACCTGGTTTGATAATTCTACATAAAAAAGTGTTATTGCAAACCGCTCCAACCCTGACATTGAAGCCAAACGTTTCCATAAAATTATGCAAAAATAGACACAGAAAATATTGCACAATGTTATAACATGAATAATTACTGTTTGCATTAGAACACATCTATCGTGTTAATTAACTTATAATACTACTTTTTTATGCCTGATAAGTTAGCCGTTGACCACTATCTCACCTGATGATAAGTGATGATGTGGTCGAAGGTGTTGTTCAGGCTAACCTGGAATTACTGGCTCTCAAGGACAGCTGCCAGAGCACACCGTTAGGTGCTTGGCGACAGATTTTCTACTTGCGGGTGGTAGCTAGCCAGACGGGCATGCCCTACCACCATGCTATAACGACTGCCATCCGAAGACGACAACCGGGACCGACGGCTTAATGTTGTCCTCCGAAGCACGTGCACGCTCAGTAGTAGTGTCACCAGCGGTCACCCAATCAACTCATGACCGCGGTGGACGTTGCTTAACTTTGCTGATCGGTTAAGAACAAAAAAGCGAGCGCTACAAAAAAAATACATATTATGGGTGACATTAGGAACTGACTGATGCATGAGATACCCATATTATAGTTAGTTTTTCTTATTTTTTTTATATGATTACATGCACTGCGTCTTAAGTGCATCATTAATCCCATTTGCAAATTATTAAAGCACTAAATTTTTGTCCTGAGTGAGAATCGAACCCGCGTCCTCTGGATTCGCGCCGAGTGCCCTGACTTCTAGGCTATCGGAACACGCTCGACGGAGTTAAATATTGTGTTCCAATTTTAAACAAAATTGGAACTAAGAAATAATTTTTATGAAAAGTTAAGAATAAAAATATTGTTTATTGATTATTTAGTAATTAATTTATTTCATTTTGACAGTAATAATATCTAGCCAACATGAGTAGGTATAATTTAAACAAAATGGTTGATAAATTTTTCTTGTTTCATAAATACTGTATTTCTTTATTTTTTTGTTGTCATAGACAATATATAACAAAGAGACATACTCGTATAGACGTTCCCGTTGGAACAAGTTTTGTGTCACGTTGGTTACCATGCTGTACACTAATATTTTCAAAATAAATTGGAAAATATATATTAAAGCTTTTAGTTTTTACACCTGTACACATTTCTGTAGAGCAATATTTGTAAGTATGATCATTTAAAAAAGATGTATTCTAATATTTTCAAAATTTTATAGTTATGTCATATGATAACGTGTTTCAGCTTAGATAGATAAAAAACAAAAAATACCCAACCCAAGGCTAAACCGTTTGACTTTTTCTTTACCTAAATACTAAAAAATACAGATTTCATAACAGTAATTTATCACTAACGACATTCACGCGATTTTTATAAGTGGGTGCTTGTATAAAGTCATACTGGATGTTGCATAATCTGCTCTTAAATTGCAAAACTTTATCGAACTAGAATATTTGCCTTAACAGTCTTGACCTTGACCTGGACAGGTGTTTTTGTGTTCGAATCCATTTTTTTTTATTTTCCTAATTTTAGATCTGCATTCTGTAATTAACATTATATCCAAGTGATGTGATTCTATGAGTCATTCTTATAGTTATTAAAAGATAGGTAGTTGTGTTGATATACGTCCATGTTTTATGCATAGTATATATTATGCGATGCACAGGTGTCAAAAGTTTGTAATGTTGATATTTTGTAATCAAAAATTGCTGATGTTTCTTTTATGGGATTGTGACGGAAGAAGCACGAGGCCCACCTAATGATAAGCGGATCCTCTCTGCCTATTACTGTCAGAAGTTAATGAATTGCGCTGCGCCCGTCCTGAGACATACAGTTGTTAAGTCGCATGTGCCTGTAATTTTATGGTCCTCAAAGACTGCTGCCTAAACACACTGTCAGGTGCTCGGCGACAGATTTTCTACTTGAGGGTGATCGCTAGCCAAGCGAGCATTCGCAAAATGGCGGGCATTTGGTTGGCTAGCTAGCAAAAGGCTGGCTAGCATAGAGTGATTTTATTTAGTGAATTGTGAATAGTAAGTTTATTGATTTTGGCGCTTCTTTTAAAATTTACCCTGATGCTGATGTGGCGCCACCCTAATTTAATGCGTTTGGACGGACACTTTTTCATGTACACAGATGATTCTTCTTACCTCTACCCTCCATACTAAGGATGCTCGACGGGTAAGAGAGAAGAGAAACAACATGGGTGTCTTCAAGTAGAGAGTAAATAGGTTACTTCTAGATAAGCGTGCCTTTGAATACAAAACAATAAAAAAACTGGATGGGCTGTTGTCGATGTATTTGAAGAATAGTTACCATGTAGAGGTCGCCATAGCGGCACACCTTCCAGAACCCCTTGATGCTGGCGAGCATGTCTCGCGTGCGCCGCTCGCCCCACCCCGCGCCCGCGCACCCGCACCCCGCCCAAGCGCCTCTCGCGCTCCTGCAACAAACAATATAACTGCTAATTACACATCCTTACATGCAAACATGAGTGATAAGGGTAGGATATTGATGACAAGCGGCTGAAGCGAAACCCTGAACTTTTCACCCAGTCTTTACCCGTGTGTGTCGTAAGAGGCGAGTAAGGTTAACACACCAGAAGATGGGTTGCAGCTCTTTCTGAGGAACTAATATCTCACACTGCGATGAAAACGCCTGCCATGCATGGGGAATATGGCAAATTTGTTATTAGGGATAGATACAGGCGTTACTTTGCGGAAATCCGAAGTAGGAGGTGTTGAATCTACGAGCGCACGATCGAAGACAGACCTAAGACAGTAGTACAGTAGACTCAAGAACTCCTAAGGATGCTTCGTGTAGAAGCGACACTCATCGGAAAATTCTTCCGATTTGGCTGCGTGGCGTTTGTGACGTCACGTTGGCTTAACAGGAAATTAGGCGGAATTGTCACTAGATATATTTTTATATTTTTTAATTGTTTTATTAAAATATTGATTAATACTTTTAAAATATTTGTTATTATTAGAAATATTATAGTTTAATTGACGAAACGAACGATAGGTACTCTAGGTCTATCTTCTGTTATATAATGTACATCTAACTCCGTAGCACATGCAAGTTTTTTTTTTTTTTATGTTATTGTGGCGGAACAAGCCCGGGGGCCACCTGATGTTAAGTGGACTAACCTCTGCCTATAACAGATGCATTTCGTCATGTGACGAATTGCACTACACCCGTCACATTGAGACGGAGTTGTTAAGTCTCATGTGCCTGTAATTTCACTGGCTCTCAAGCTAGGCGACAGATTTTCTACTTGAAGGTGGTAGCTAGCCGGCGGGCAATCGCAAAATGCCCTTCCACCATGCACGTTTATATAATTAAAGTAGTTATCACAACACCACCGTCCAATGTTGTTACTATTCAGTACGTATCTCGGAAGTCAGGTCGCATGGCTATCGTCTCGCAACTCGATACCTCAGGTGAGATTGTATTACTTTGTCCACACTTCTACATACGTCACTTGTGTATCTATTGTCTGCAGATCATTATTGATAACAGGCAACTTGGATAGTATGACTTTTGAGCAGTTCCTTAGACATCGATTTAACATCCGAGGACTACAATGTATATTTTTAATATTGTTTTTTTTTTTCTTTTTTACCGGCGGTATGCCTTTATTAACCAAGTACTACAAACTATATATACAACGCTACAGCTACTACAATACTACAGCTACTACAATAAAAGCATTTGGATTTGTTAGGTTTGCAATAACGCCTGCTATGCGGATTACATTACAAAATCACAAATATAAGATAGGAAAAAATTTAAGTCATGTGCGGGATTCGAACCCGCGTCCATCCACCCCTTGAGCCGGGGTATGCTCTAACCAATTGTCATGTTAGCTCAATTGGTTAAAGCATACCCCGGCTCAAGGGGTGGATGGATGCGGGTTCGAACCCCGCACATGACTTAAATTTTTCCTATCGTATATTTGTGATTTTGTACTACAATGTATATTTTCACGTTTAGCTCCAGAATTACCCATAAGGTAATGTTAGTTCTAAGAAGTATTTAGTCGAATACAAACTGTTAATTTTTTTCTTCGTAATCGTAAAGACACGAGTATCCTTAAACATACTTAGTGTCTGCGTAGTGGTTTCTATACAAACATATTTTGAATACTAAGTATTTCTAAGTATTGTTACACCACAAAAAAAATACGAGAAGACTAAAACAAATGCCCATGGGCTGCCGGGCTAGAATGTCAACTCCCCATCTCTACCCGTGGCTGTCGTAAGAGGTGACTAAGGTTCACACAAGAAGGTGGGCAGCAGCACTTTCTGAGAAACTGATATCTCACACTGCGATCTTCAAGCCGCCTGCCAAGTGTGGGGATTATGGTAAAACCCCCCTTAATGGGGGAGGCTGTGTTCAGCAGTGGACTATCCGGCTGATACAGTAAAGCAAATGAATAAGTGAGGAAAACAATAGGCGTATTACGGAGGTTTTTTTATACCTGATGGTCTAGCCTGTGACATCTATCTCACCTGAATGTAAGTAATTTTCACATCGTTACGTGCTTGACGACAAATTTTCTACTTGAAGGTGCTAGCTAGGCAGGCTGGCATTAGCAAAATGCCTTACCACCATACTATAACGACAGCCAACCTAAGAAAACAACCGGGACCGACGGCTTAACGTGCTCTCCGATGCACTCGCACGCTCGATCGAAGTTATGACCGCGGCGGACGTTGCTTAACTAGCTGATCGTTTAAGAAAGGAAAGCAAACTTCGCTCCAAGCGCTTCAAAGACTAAAAATATGAAACACTCTTCCATCGGGTATCATCGTGTTCCTCTTCACATGGTAATGATATCATCTAAACTTACATTCTCATCATCATGTACATAATCTGTGATCCAAACTTTCGTACACAAATAAAATTCTATCAATTCTTCAGTTCGTACATCACTAAGCAAGTTTCAAAACAGACTGATCATAAATACGTCTAAATCTATCATCACAATGTATACTGTTTACTTTTGAATATCTTTTTCGGCTATCCATGATAATGATAGAAAGATCTTCTCGATTTTTATCTTTATCTACATATGTAACGATTCAGAAACACATTCATTGTTATTTGCCGCAGTGATGGCTCAGTGGTATTGGCTATGGACTGCCGCGCAGCATGTCCATGGTTCGAATCCCGCCGCGTGCTTGACCTTCACGGCATGGGGGAAGGGCATTTTGCGAAGAAAATCTGTTGCCAAGCACCTAATGGTGTGTTCCGGCAGCAGTCCTTGAGAGAAAGTGAAATTACAGGCACATGAGACTTAACATCTATGTCTCAAGGTGAAGGGCGCAGTGCAATTAGTGAATTGTGACGAAATGCATCTGTTATAGGCAGAGGCTAGTCCGCTTCCGAGGTGCGCCTCGAGCAATAATATATTTTTTTTATATATAAACGTGATTATTTCATGAATCTGTTACAAATTGTATTACCGAGTGAAACTAATTCACGTTGGTTTTTGAATTGACTGATTAAAAGATAAAAGTTTTATTTAAAAGTTTACTTATAACCAATAGTTTTATTGCATTATCGCAGGTAATATACAAAAATTGGTCTTATAAAGAATGGGTGAGTGCTGTGATAAACCAAAGGTGTGCAACATAATATTTTTAATTATTAATAAATATCTTAAATTTCGAATTATAATATACAATATTAACTAAAATGATCAGCATTTTTTTTTTTAAACCGGCGTTTTGCCTTTGTCAACAACATACTACGAACTATATACAACACTACAGCTACTACAATACAAGCATTTAAATCCCCATAAGCCATTGCAGACTCATAGGCAGTCCAAATGTTCTAGCCCACTACCAGTTGGCAGCGTGCCCAGCATGCTGGCAGCATTGCCCCGTTGAATGGCAATGCTTAAATTTGTATTAAATGAAAGGATATTGATATTATGTCAAAATAAAATAATAGAAGTAATTATAATATCTAATGTCGATATGTATTATTTAAAAAGTCATTTATTGTAGAGTAGATTCAGCAGACAATATTAAATTGTTCAATGTCCTTTTAAATAAATTGATGATATGATTAATGTCTTTACTGGATTTTAGTAGGTTATTAATTATTATACATTTTAGGTACGATTTCTAATGTCACTTTGCGCAGCAGCTTGCTTTTACTCCGATGTATAGACAATTTAAAATTTTGACGTCTATATAATGTTCGTCGTATATAATGTTGGACAGAAAGAAAGATACAGTAAAATCATTACTGCTGCTGAACTTAATTTAGCACTAAATGGATTATTCGCGTCTTTCACAAAATTTCAGGGCGAAACCCGAGTTATAAAACCAAAAAATATCTAAAATAATCCATTAAACAATAAAGCAAGGAATATCCGTGGGGCAAATCCTACTTATAAAATAAGATATGCATGTCTGAATTTATCTGTCACGGTGAAATTTTCGATAAAACTGACACTTTAGTTTAAGTAACTCCGATATAAGAGTATAATGACATTCGGCCTCTTTATAATATAGCAATTTTATCACCACCATCTCTAGCATAGATTACGAAGTTTTTTCTGGTAACTTATAGAAATAAGTATAAATTGGGAATTTAATTATTTATGAACAGCGTTCTCGTGAATTACTTAACATATTAGAAGCGCTCGTAGCGAAGTTTGCTTAGCTGTTTTCAACCGATCTGCAAAGTTAAGCAACGTCGCGCGCGGTCATGAGTTGGATGGGTGACCGCTAGTGGCATTACTACTGACCGCTTCCGTGCTTCGGAGGGCACGTTAAGCCGTCGGTCCCGGTTGTCGTCTTAGGATGGCAGTCGTTATAGCATGGTGGTAGGCATTTGGCGAATGCCCGCCTGGTTATCTACCACCCTCAAGTAGAAAATCTGTGGCCAAGCACCTAACGGTGTGTTCCGGCAGTTGTCCTTGAGAGCCAGTACTTCTAGGTTAGCCTGAACAACATCTTCGACCACATCATCACTTTCCATCAGGTGAGATAGTGGTCAAAGGCTAACCTATCAGACAAATAAAAATAAATAAGGATATATATCATTAACTAAGTACTAATTACTCACAGTCACTTAGAACAAACATACATATTTAATAATTATAAGCAATGTTTTTAGATTTTACCACATCTACAAATCTAAAGACTAATTAGTATATTACCACATTTTTTTATTGTTCTAACACTCAGCCTACCGTATTGTATTATTGTTATTTTGAATGATATCAGTAGCTTAGCTACTACTTATCTTAAGTATGACTATATGAATAAGGTTATTACTTTTTGTGTATTAATGAGTTGTAATGTAAACAATGAAATTATTTAACACAGTCTAAAGTTATTACTCATTCTTGATCAAAACATGTTCTATCGCATACTTTACGTTCAAAATTATCTTTGACGCGTTAGCTGAATACGTCACGGTGTTTGTTTACGATGGTGTGTTTTTGGTTATTCTGTTATCGATCGTCTGTTTCAAATCAAATGTTAGGATATTAAAGTACTCTACCAAGAACCAAGAAGGAAGTATACTTCCTTCTTGGTGTGCAAAACTTTTCAATAAATTTTTACCAAATATTTTCGAAAAAATATACCCTTTGACTACTTTCTCCGGTCATTCTCCTACAAGTTTGTTAATAGCCATAAAAACTGTTTAGATAAGTGTGAATCATAATTTCAACAGCCTAATTCTTATAGATTAGAAATTACACGGCAATATAAAATATTCAAAAATTTCAAATGTTTAATAATGCCTTGGTCTTAGCTCAGAAATGACGCTGAAGTGATTACGTCTCACGGTCTTTTAATTGATTTAAAACTACTTTTTAACATTTAACGAGAATGGCTAATAATAGGGTAATAAGCATCTAAACGAACTAAGCTTCCAATATTGGTTTAGGTTATCATTTTCTTCATAAAGCTAGATTATTTCTGGCAAATTCAGGGATTTTCTAAAAAAGATTTTAAAATTTAGCCACTCAGCATCTTTGATGCTGTTATTAAATTCTACTGGCAACTCCTTGCGTTACTGCTTTCTGAGATTTGCCTAAACCTTATCTTGACTGATAAGATATGCCATTAGACCATATCATTTTAGAGTTATTCTGGATTACATATCTGTCCTCTCATAGGGACCTATAGTTAAAATAAACTTTAGTTTTTTGTACCTATTTGGTGGTTTATGGGAGCTAACGTGACATTGTAACTAGCAACATCATAAGACTATGAACGAGATAAAAGCAAAACCTTTTCCCATTCAAGTAAACACCACAGATCACAGAGTAAATCATCTTAATCAGCCAATCAAGTCTTTATGCATGAATTTTTTTGTCTATGGACCTGTCCTTGGCAATCCAGCTACTAAAAATATAATAAACCATATGAGTATAATAACAGGGAGACAATTATGTTTGTACACATAAGGCATGATATATATGTTATATAGAACCAATGTATCTTACATGTTTATATATAATAACTTAGCAATCATTGTCTGTTCATTTCTCACGATCACATAATGCCGAAGAATATTTACCCATAATGTCATAACAATATCTATTCATCTACTATCCTTATCACTAAATAGTGAAAGTCAAAATCATTTATTCAATTTAGGCGTCTACGACGCACTTATGAAGGTCGGTATTGAAATATTCTACATTCTACTGCCACGTTCAGCAAATAAATTGTGTAGAGCCACTGCGGGAAGAACGGGTAAAGTTATTACAATATTTGTTTAAATTATGTAGGTAGCAGGTGATAGCTTGGCGGAGGCGGAATTGTCCAAGCATTTTTGTCGTTTAAGTAATCAGAAACTGTGTAGTAGGATTTTTTAATCAAAATATTTTTCACTTGCAACTTGAATTTCCCTTCTGTGAGCGTAGTATAAAACAAAGTCGCTACCCCACTGTCTGTCTGTCCCTATGTATGCTTAGATCTTTAAAACTACGCAATGGATTTTGATGTGGGTTTTTTAATAGATATAGTGATGCAGTAAGAAGGTTTATAGGTATAATAAATGTTTAATATACTAGAGAAACACTGATCATTTTAGAGGTTTATAATGTCACTTTTTTGCCCTTACATTGCGAACGCTGGCAGAATAAAGACATTCTGTGGTATATTTAGTACCAGCTTGCACCCGTGCGAAGCCGGGGCGGGTTGCTAGTCGTTGTATATTTTCTGACTACGGGCTATGTAGCCCGCTAGTTGCAAGATCTACCTTTCATAACATGCATTTAGCGATTTTCAGGGCATATCTAATGCTCTCCTTGTTGGCAATCGTTGCCTTCCTTCAGATATGGCTCGTTTGAGGAAATTGCTTCATGTTTTGATAACAATGGGGTACTGAAAGGTACATTTTGATGACTGTGTTTTGTATTAGCCGTAAATTCCCGACTAAAGTATGCCACAATTCACTTTGATTTGAACAGGCTGTCATAGCGCATTACCTATGTGCTTTACTGTGATGTTTACATCTTAATGTCCTTACCAGAAGATAGTAGTTGTACTAACAATTGAATTCCCAAAAACGGTTGACTTCAGACAGTTAGCTGGCTATAAAACCGAAGACATAACTGTCTACAATATGTTCTTGTATTTTATTGTAAACCTATTGTACCACAAATGTGGTGATAAAGGTAGGAATAAGATAAATATATGAGTACTTATTGTAATCTTTAGTGCTTGTCTCATTCACTTACGAAACTTGTCAATGCAACGCTTTATTTATTGAATTAAAGAGGTCATAAGATACAAGATGTTTATTAAGAAATTCATACAATTCGATGTTACTAGAATACAGGATAAATGAACTTAGTGTATGAATGGCTTTTTTTATTCATATTTTACTAAGTTTGGGACCTAAAATGAGGGTTTATTTTTAATACTTGCCTACTGTAGTTGTAAGTTTGTATAAACTTACCTAATATTTGCACGCCTGCTTGCAGGCAGAATACAATTGTCGATACAAAAATAAGATCTAATTGTAAATATTATGAAAGTATTGTATTTTTTGCAAATAAATTATTGATTGATTGATTAATTGATAAAATGTGGGTTTTTTTATATTTATTTGCCTATTAGATGATATATACAAATGTGAAATATTTTTTTAATAAATTTGAGTATAAACTGTGGTGACTATATTAAACGTACCTAGAAGTCTTTGACTACATCGTAAAATAATAATAATAACAGTCCACGAAATATATTTATTACATCTCTCTGTTTGACGGAATAAAAGTTGACTAAAGGAGAAAATACGCCTAATGCGCAGCATGACACGACTTGTGTTGATGTAAATGTGTTGCTGCACATTGAGGCGACGAATGCATTCCTAATAGTTGACGTCATCTAAAATACTGACTATAAATTCGATGTCGAGACTTTTAATACAAAAAAATCCTTGTGTTGTTTGCGAAAACATTCTTTAATATGTTCTTGTGTTTGAAGAAGACATATTGTTACCGACCCTGCGTGAGTGGGATAATGAAGAAAAAAGAAAAATGGTAAGGAAAGTAAAGAATAATGATATACAGATTATATATACAGGCCGATAAGCCTAAGCTCATTTATGTTGAAAACTCTAGAGCGACTCTGTGACAAATATTTAAGAAGTGGACCTCTAGCGGAAAATCCCATCCACAAAAATCAACACGCCTACCAATCGGGCAAGTCTACAGAGACTGCTCTCCACCATGTGGTATATAAGATCGAATCGGCACTAGAGAACAAGCAGTCCTGCTTATCTACTTTTATTGACATTGAAGGGGCCTTTGATAAAACCACCTTTTCCAGTATCAATCACGCACTGAGAAACAGGGGTGTTGATGATAGGGTGAACACTTTCGTCACCAACATGCTCTCTAAGAGAGCAGCAAGTATAGAAACCTCGGGGACAACTCGCTGTCGTGTAACACGAGGATGCCCACAGGGGGGGGTTTTGTCACCTCTGCTATGGGTAGTAGTGGTGAATGAACTGGTTGAACTCCTGAACAAAGATGGCATGGTCACAATAGGATACGCTGATGACCTAGTTATAATGGTATCTGGACTATTTGAGGCAACTCTATGCGAAAAAATGCAGAATGCATTTCGCGTAGTCGAGATGTGGTGTAAACGCCACAGTCTATCTGTAAACCCACAAAAGACAGAGTTAGTTATGTTTACACGAAAAACAAAGTTAGGGAATCTCAAACTTCCCACACTGTTTGGGACAAAATTGACCTTAAGTAAGGAGGTCAAATATCTAGGGATTTGGCTAGACAGTAAGCTTTTGTGGGGAAAACACGTAGAACATATCACAACAAAAGCTACAAAAATTTTGATGCAAAGCACTAGAGCAGTAGGGAAAGACTGGGGTCTTAAACCAAAGCTCTGTCGATGGATCTACACAGTCATAGTACGACCTGTCCTCACCTACGGCTGCGTAGTGTGGTGGCCACGAACAAGACTGGTGACTACAATAAAGAAACTGCAGCAAACCCAAAGACTGGCTTGCTCGCTGATCAGCAGCTGTATAAAATCAACACCATCAGTTGCCCTTGATGCTATCCTGGGCTTGACGCCATTGCATCTTCATATACAGCAAGAGGCGATGGCGGCAGCCCTAAGGATAAAGTCAACCGACCAGTGGATAGGCACGGGTCAAATCACAAACCATTGTCGAATACTAGACAGGGCCACAAAAATAATACCCGAATCAAGGCAAGACACGGACAAAATAGCTAGCACCTACCTTGACAACAAGAAGTACAAGCTGGTTACTGAAAATAGCGCTACGGCAGACATATCACCGTCATATAATATTTACACAGATGGCGCGAAAAGCAAAACAGGTGTAGGCTGTGGCTACTACTCACCGGAACTTGAAATCTTGGACTCAAAAGGACTTTATAAGACGACAACAGTAATGCAATCAGAGGCTATGGGCCTACTGCTAGCTGCGAGGGCATTATTACGTCTAGAATTAACACCCAATTTAGAAAGTGAGCAAGAGGGTAAGCTCCTACTTTTCACTACGGATAGTGCGGCAGTAATATATGCACTCAGAAAACCAGTAACCAGGTCTAGAGTTATTGCTGAGTGCCATGCTGCCCTACAAAAATTATCAAACAATTATAAAGTAATAATAACATGGACGAAGGGACATAACATGTGCCCGGGTAACACCATGGCAGATACTCTAGCCAAAGACGGGACAAAAAAACAGGTATGTGATGACGCAAAGAGCCTTTGCAAACCATCAGTAATGGAAATACGAGAACTATTGCGTCGTCACACCGAGAGAGAACAACAAAACCTGTGGGATAAGTTAGAAGACTGTAAACATGCTAAGGCCATGTTTCCAACTCTAAACAAGAAGCTGACAAATAACCTGCTAAAGCTACAGCGGGATGAATTGCGCCTTGTTATAGGCCTCTTTACGGGTCACTGCAACCTGAACTAATTCATGCACAAAACAGGAGCAACAGACAGTCCTCTATGTAGAGGCTGTATGCGCGAAGAAGAGACCGTGGAGCACGTCCTATTTCACTGTGAAGCCACGGAACAAATAAGAGTTGAAACGGGTCTATGTGAGCCATTCTCACCATCGAAATCCTTTCCACCACCACAAACGTCACTGGAGCAGCTATGCCAGCGACCCAGAGTCCTTCTCCGCTACGTTAAGGAGTTGGGATGGCTTGGGTCAAAGCTGGCGGGGGAAATGCACAATACACCCCAAGCGGGACGTCAGTGCAGGACATATCGCCCCCAATTAGAATAAGAATAAGAATATATATACAATTTTACACTTAAAGTGGAGAAGTGAATTAGCACAATTTTTTGAACACAAATAAAATGTATTCTATGATAAATGTAGAATAAAGCGTTTGCTAATTATTGTGAAATCTGATATCCTCTGAATTTATTCAAAGGTTGTTTTTGCAAGTATTGTGTTGTTGATATGTGTTCTAGATTATTTTAAAGGTTTCAATGTCAATGCCATATTACATAAGACAAGCTTTTAGAATCATGCGCGTGTAGCTTTTTTGTGCCATTTTTTACTCTGTCTTCCGAATAATTATTTAATATACCTACTCATGTGTAACATGTTTTTTCTGAACATATATTTAGAACTTGTGAGTTACAATAAATGTCAGCTGCGGTTATTTTTAGCTGTTTTAAATTAGGTTTCGTATCATTGGTTGCATTGTAATATTTTTTATATACATAATGCGCAAGTGGACGTTTGGTGTAGAATTGTAGAGACGTTGGGTGTTTGGCGACCGGGAGCTTATCGTATTTTCCAAAACTTATCAGAGCGCTTGGTCGAAGCGATGCGTAATCAAAATGCTGACACCTATTTGGCTCAAAGAATAAGCATTGCGATTCAACGGGGCAATGCTGCCAGCTTGCTGGGCACGCTGCCAACTGGTAGTGGGCTAGAGCATTTGGACTGCCTGTGAGTCTGCAATGACTTATAGGTTGTCTAAATGCTTTCATTGTAGTAGGCGAAGTGTTGTGTTTGTAGTATCGAAATTAATCGATATTAAAAAAAAAAGATCTCACGATATGACGTCTAAAATGCTCCAGTTTCTATTTTAATTATAGTTAGTGTCATTTGCGCTTTCAAAACAAATCTATTCACATCTGATACATTAAAATTGGTTAAGCCGTTTCGAATTTATGGTGGAATAAAGAAACTCACAAACATACATACATGAACCCTGAAACAACACTCCTTTTTTGGGCAGTCGTGTAAAAATATAACGAAACTATAATTAATAGATTCGGGCGTTATATTTGCGGAAATTCATATTTAATAAATATTTTAAAAGGATTTTTTAAGTGTAATTAAATAATTAATTTGATGTTTTTTTAAAATACTTTTAAAATATTTGTTATTATTATTATGACGAAACTATGTTTTATGGAAAGCGAAGCTTCCCTTAAGGGCAATAGCTGTAAACAAGGCCGATCACCCGTACGTGTTAATATTCGATAAGAATAAAAAGATTTCTCTAGTTTTTACGACCCGTATCGCACGACGACGTCAGCGTACGCCGTGTTTGTGAACAAGCCGTGACGGATCCGGAAATAATCGGACGGAATTAAATCTGCATCGTCGCCTTTACGAACATAGATTAGGTTACCTAGCTTTAACTTATTACTTATACGCTGTTACTATATGTATATTACTAGAGTAGGCTTACTAAACCGCTTTAAAATTCAAAACTTGGAAAATCTGTCGCCAAGCACCCAACGTTGTGTTCCAGCAGCTGTCATTGAATGCCAGTAATTCTAGGACAGCCTGAACAACACCTTCGACCACATCATCACTTACCATCAGGTGAGATTGTGTTCAAAGGCAACAATAATAAAAAAACATCATCACTATATCACCTAATGGTAAGATCAGGTGAGATAGTGGTGAAAAACTAACCTACCAGGTATAAAAAAAACTTGGTGAAAGTATTCTTTTTTGTTTTACTTCTGTTATAACTAATTTATTTTTTATGCCTGATAGGTTAGCCTTTGACCACTATCTCACCTGATGGTAAGTGATGATGTGGTCGAAGATGTTGTTCAGGCTAACCTAGAAGTACTGGCTCTCAAGGACAGCTGCCGGAACACACCGTTAGGTGCTTGGCGACAGATTTTCTACTTGAGGGTGGTAGCTAGCCAGGCGGGCATTCGCAAAATGCCCTACCACCATGCATAATATTTTCGGCTATTAAATAAGAGGGAAAACATATATCTATTTAATATATTATAATTAAATTACCGAAGAACTGGAGATAGGCAAACGGTTGCCCGTACAAAGGCAAAACCTTTTACAGTCATTGAGTTAGTCTTGGAAAACATAATTTTATACACACAAGTAATTGAATTAAGATGATATAATATTTTTTGGAAGTTACTATTAATAAAGAGCGTAAACAATTGAAGACTCTACATATACTCTACATTGTGGAGTTACATTAGTGGATTATCTGTGTGTCTTTATAATATACAAACATATTACAACGCAGAAGAGAGAAAGATTCACGTGAAAAACATTTTGATTCAGAAAGCCTACAGAGTTTGTGATTTAACGACAATTCCGCCTCTACCAAGCTATGGCCTGTCGCCTACGTAATATAAACACATATTGTAATACTTTTATTATATAGTACAAACTATATAATAAAGGTATTACAATATGTAACACATTGTTAAAAGACGTTTAAAAGAATGGCCCCGAGTTTCTTGTCCCCTTGCTATCTTAAAATTCAATATTAAAATGTGTAGATGACCTTCACAAGAGCTTCTTAGACCCTTACATTTTAAAAATGATTTTGACTTTGACTTTGAGAAAATGAAAAACAATTATGACTGCAAAAGATCGGCCACTCTGGTAATAACACTCTGGTCGGCTTCATATTACATATTAGTTTGTCTATGTTTTAAGAAAAAAAACAAAATAATTTTATTGCTAAACATTTTCGAATCTATTAACAGACTATTGGTGTAAAAATGTCGTATATGCTTTACTTTGCGCAGAATTGTACTAATTAATTAAATCATGCCAAAGAACGAAATACATCGACGGGAAAGTTTAAAACTGAACTATATTTGTACGTTATTGTTTATATAGGTACTTATTGGATTTAAATAACTAAGTTAGCAATTAAAAGTATGAAATAACTTGTTGAAGTCGATACCGTGCTGATTCAAAACACTGACTTCACAATATGATGGTCCGTCTTGCACAAATTATTTTAAACTTTCAGTGTTGGAAGTCAGTAATTTTTTTTAATGACACGTACTATTAGCTAGATTATTCACTACTTAGAAATGTGACCAACTTGAAAGTAAGAATCAACTACCGAACTAAAAAAAAGACCTATCAAAATAAGTTCATAATTGGCGAAGTAATCGCGTAACACACACAACCTCCTCCTTTTATCGAATTCGATTAAAAATACGATACTTTACTTTATGAAAGATAAGTGTTTTTGAATCAAACATAAATATATTTGACTTCTTATACAAACTGGGAATTCTAAATACCACTATCACAAACTTAGCAATAAAAAAAAACAAATAAAAAATACTCCGCTATCTACTCGCACTTATGCACCGGAAGTCAGAACAATCATTCTATTCAACAGAAGTAAAAAAACGCAATGTAGGTACTAACGTTCTTCAAAATATTGCTTGAGTAGAGAAAGTAGATGATCGAAAAACGGAGTTGTTTTATTTATTAAAAATTACAGTAACTGATTCTACATATATTTTATTGTAAGAACTTAAGTTGAATTAACTTGTTAATATATTATTTTTTGGTCTAGGTACCTATACAATTAATGAAATGTATTTTTACTCTCCCGGCGCGGGTGCTGACAAGCGGCCGGCCACGTGCTTTTCGTTCAACAATACCTAATTAAATATCTAAATAATTATTCTAATACACTGTACTGGCACATTAAATATCATAATAATACTCACTCTGAACAAATGTCTCCGTAGCCCCCCAACTTGACGGCAAATACAGATAACAGTCCACTTTTCTTTTTATTCCCGAATAAATTAATATCAAATTTTCCGACACTGAAACTGAATGTTTTGGCACACGCGAGCGCGGGAAAACTCACGTTCGAAGCTCTCCGTGTTCAAATTTAGAACGACACGTGCTGGCCACACGCGATATTTGTTTTTGAATCAAGAAATCATACTCTTTTGTTGGATTGGATTGTTTTTTTTTATTGATTGTTGGTAATAGTGATCGCCGTGTTCAGGCTGGCGAACGACTGTTTTCGAAAGAGCTCATACGGTATTGACCTTGCGGCGTGCTGGCGCGAACTGAATCGGCTTTTGGTCGTAACGGCTTGTTTTATAATGCAGTATTGTTGTCATAACTTTTACCGAGCTAGCGCGAGATAATGATGAGACGCGGTGGGTGCTATGCTAATTGTTATGATTAGAATACGTTGGAACCATTTTGGATTTTTTGCGTTTGTCATGTTGGCAAATAGATTGTCACGATTTTTAACAGTCACAAAAGAATATGTACTATTTACTATTAATCATCAAACGGTAACTTCGATTATATAGAAATAGGTGTTTAAAAAAGTCTTAAATGATATAGGTATCTGAAAGAACTTCATGCTTTTATTCCATATGTTCCTAACTATACATTATGTGGATAGGCATTTTTTTTATGGAGTGGATAGATGTTGGCTACCGCTGTCGGCCGTCCAACTCCACCGGACTTTGGGCGAGGGAAGGCACTTTTATAGCCCTGGAGGGGGAAGTGCTGAAGGTACTTCTCCCGAGACGGAGGTAGAAAGCGAAAAGTGCTTTCTACCTCCGTCTACTGCGGGCGCCGAAAACCCCGGAGTAGCGGTGCTACTATAGGGGGGTTGACAGCGAGCTCAAGGGCACCATTGTTGTTTGGACCTCGGCTTGTCTCGCTACCGAGAGACATTGGGGGGAATCGGAACTAAATGCCCCGGTACAGCTGCAGTGTTGTACCGTTGAGAGTGGGCCCTACGCAAAGTGCGTAGGCATCCCTTTCTTAAATTATATATACAATATTACGATCTCCAGCGGGTCTATGGCAGGAGAGGAAGAATTTTAGATACTTGCACATTTTAAACTGTAATCATCAAGCTTTTCAATTCCTAAACTTCCGCATTTTCGCATTAACTGTTTAGATTTCATGTAATTATCAGGTGGTAGATATCTTCAGCAAAAGTCCGTCTTGTTTGGTGTTGTTTATCAATTTCTATTGATAAACAACACTAAACAAGACGCGTCCCTAAGTAATTCTTATCCTAGCTAGCACGAAAAAATATTTTAAAATTGGAACCTCTATAACAGTTCCATTTTCATTTAATATTACCTAATGTAGTTTTTCTGTCGGTTACTGTATAATATTTAAATATGTGTGAAACTCCCGAGATTTTCATTTAAAAATATAGTTTTTATGTACTATAATGTGATTTTTTAGTATAAATTGACACTAAATAACTATAATTGTTTAAGGTGTTTTTCTGGCACTCAATAAAATTTCCTCGCTGTAGTGAGGTGAAAAATATAGTGCCGCTCGCTTCGCTCATGCTTCAATCCTACTATCCTTCGCTTCCTTAGGTTTCAATACAATACTCGCGGAAAATAACTTTCCATCCTTGCGTAACAAATAACAATCTTATTTTTTTCAGAAATAATTAGATAATCTTCGTCTGCCTTAGACTATTCAATTTACATATATACGTAATAAGTTGATTTAAGTTAGTAATATAATAATTTGCTACTGTCTTTTTTTTTATGTTATTGTGACGGAACAAGCTCGAGGCCCATCTGATGTTAAGCGGACTAACCTCTGCCTGTAACATATGCATTTCGTTACAAATTACGTAATGTACTGCGCTCGTTACCCTAAGGCATACAGTTGTTAAGTCTCATGTGCCTGTAATTTTACTGGCTCTTAAGGACTGCTGCTGGAACACACCGCGAGGTGCTTGGTAGGTACCAGATTTTGTACTTAACAGTGGAAGCTAGCCAAGCGAGCATTCGCAAAATGCTCTTCCACCTTGCGCTGAAGCTTCCACCGGCGGGGGATCGAACCATGGACCTGCGGCACGGCAGTTCATATCTGTTACCGCTCGACCATCATTGCTTAATTATCGGTGATATTGTTTGGATAAATTGAATGACCTAATTTATATTATAATTAGGTTTAGGTCAGCTCGAACAGATAATAATGTCTACATCACATTTATGGAATCAGTGCTATTCTGTTGATGCCAAATATGTTTATATATAATAAGAATGAAGTTCGTGGTAGACCTTTATTCAGATAAAGATTAGAAGATAATTATCAATTACGGAAGAAATATTATAAAGAAAATGTTTAGCGATGTTTAGAAGCGCTCGTAGCGAAGTTTGCTTCGCTGTTCTTAACCGATCAGCAAAGTTAAGCAACGTCCACCGCGGTCATGAGTTATCCAACTCATGACCGCGGCGGTGACCGCTGGTGACATTACTACTGAGCGCTTCCGTGCTTCGGAGGGCACGTTAAGCCGTCGGTCCCAGTTGTTGTCTTAGAATGGCAGTCGTTATAGCATGATGGTAGAGCATTTTGCGAATGCCCGCCTGGCTAACTACCACACTCAAGTAGAAAATCTGTCATCAAGCACCTAACGGTGTGTTCCGGCAATTGCCCTTGAGAGTCAGTAATTCTAGGTGAAGCCTGTTAACACCTTCGACCACATCATCACTTCCCATCAGGTGAGATTGTGATCAAAGGCTTATCTATCAGCTATAAAAAAAAGGTATTTAGAAATTAATATTTTATAACATTAGTATTATTGGCCTGAACCGTCCCACTGCTGAGCAAAAGCCTCCCGTACTGTATCAGCCGGATTGTCCACTGCTGATTACAGTCTCCCCTATTAAGGAGGGGGTTTGTCGTAATCCCCACGCTTGGCAGGCGTCTTGGAGATTACAGTTTAAGATATCAGTTCATCAGAAGGCGCTGCTTCCTTATGGTATTTTACCATTAGTCGCCTCTTACGACACCCACAGGTAACAATAGGGGGTGAAATTCTAGCCGGCACCCCACGGGGCTCCCTTACTTCCTTCCAACTACGAAGTAGTCTATGGTTTTTGTAGGTCAAACCTTATCAAAGGAGTCAAGTAATATTTAATAACAAATATGAAGATATCATTTGCTGTTATTATTTGCAAAACAATATCGCGTTAACGAAGTGACGTCACAGATTCTAAGATGGAAATATTAGCAGAATTATAAGTTTCACTAAATATATTCTCGAATTTGTTGTTATCACTAGATAGTATAAAACTAAGTCGCTTCCAGCTGTCTGTCTGTAATTTACTCGCATGCTTAGATCTCTAAAGCTACTCAGCGGATGTTGATGCAGTTTTTTAATACATAGAGTAATTCAAGAGGAAGGTTTATATGTATAATACATGCATAATATAGAAGAGAAACACTAATAATTTTAGAGGTTTCTAATGTGATGTCAAGAGTAACCTTTAGGGCCTGTTTCAGAATGTTCGATTAAGTTGTGGTAGTGGAATGATCTTCCATCTAGCGTTATTCCGCAGGGCTACAGTATGGATTCCTACAAAAAAGGTGTTAAAAAAGTTTTACAGGGTCGACAACGCATTGGTAACGCCCCTGGTGTTGCAAATGTTCATAGGCGATGGTAACCGCTTACCATTAGGTGGGCTGTCTGCTTCTTTGCCGATCCATTACATAAAAAAAGTTCCGGTTATACTACCCAGAACATATTTAATTAATAAAACACTTTGCGTTTCACACTCATCGATTTAGCCTATCCATCGGTTAAAGCTTGAAACGCGCTGCATGTTAAATGTCATTTTTATCATTCAGTTATTTTTTGTTCTGGATAGTATAACCGGAACTTACTCGAACATTTTGAAACGGGCCCTTAACCTTTCAAGAGTAACCGTTAAAAAAACATGTTTGTTTTATTAAATAATACGTGATAACTCACGTGAATAAGTCAGATAGCTCCGACTATAGTTTCAACCACATCCGGTGGTCTTTTTCAAGGAGAGCTAGGGACGCCCGCGTTGACGTTTCGCTTAGCACACAGTGACAACGCGGGCGTCCCGAGCTCTCCTTGAAAAAGACCACCGAATGTGGTTGAAACTATAGTCGGAGCTATCTTTATTCACGTGAGTTATCACGTATTATTTACTAAAATGAGTGAAAACCACGTTAGTTTTTATAACAAAACATGTTTGTATTATCTAATGACAAAAAAGCTGTGAAATTTGTATATAAAGCCATTCTATGTTATATTTAGTATAAGCATTGCACCCGTGCGAAGTCGGGGCGTGTCGCTACTTATATATCATGCTGTCCGTAAAACATGGCCGACAGACTTGTTGCTGGTTATCAATGACTCGCACTTCTATTCACGTGCGTCACAATCTTTATCATACAAAAGCGTGCAATTCGAGCCATATATAAAATGGGTCCTAGGGAATCTGTGAGGGATCTTTTTAAAGAAATTGATATTTTAACTTTACCAAGTCTGTATATATTTGAAAATATTATGTATGTTCGTAAAAATTTGAGTAAATTTAAATTAAACAGTGACAATCACGATTACAATACTAGGAATAAAGATAAAATAGCGGTGCCAGGTTTTAGATTAGCAAAGACAAATAAAAGGTCCTTCTTAGGTAATTGTGTGCGGTTTTATAATAAAGTTCCTAAACATATTACAACGCTCACAGAAGGGAAATTCAAGTTGCATGTGAAAAACATATTGATAAAAAAATCCTACTACACAGTTTCGGATTACATAAACGACAAAAATGCCTGAACAATTCCGCCTCCGCCAAGCTATTGCCTGTCACCTACATAATTTAAACAAATATTGTAATAACTCTATTATATAGTATGTATGTAACACATTGTTAAAAGATGTTTAAAAGAATGGCCCCGAGTTTCTTGCCCGTTCTTCTCGCAGTGGCCCTATACAATTTATTTGCTGAACGTGGCAGTACAATGTAGAATATTTCAATACTAAAATTTGTAATTGACCTTCATAAGAGCGTCGTAGACGCCTAAATTGAATAAATGATTTTGACTTTTTGACTTTTTGTCATTATTTTGAAGCTGTGATAGCCGTGTGGTAAGGTAATAGCTATGGACTTACTTGGTTCGATCCCCACCGCTGGCTTCAGATTCACCGCGTGGTGGAAGGGCATTTTACGAATGCTCGCCTGACTAGCTACCACTCTCAAGTACAAAAGCGCTCGCACCTAACAGTGTGTTCCGGCAGCAGTCCTCGAGAGCCAATAACATTGCTTGAGGCTTAACAATTATATGTCTCAGAGTGACGGGCGCAGTGAAGTTCTTACTTATGAATAACCTCTGCCTATAATATATGTATTTAGTATGTGTAATAGGCAGAGTTTATCACTTATCATCAGGTGGGCATCGTGCTTATTCCATCACAATCACATAACGAAATCAGCTAAAAGTAAAAAATAAAGGTTCGAATTTAAAAATATTTGGAAATTTCAAATAAAAAGCAAAGGATTTTTAATATAGAGTTTTCAAAACCGTTTTCTATTTATTGAAGTCCGTAAAAACGGGGTCCTGTTACTGACACTTCGCTGTCCGTCCGTCTGTCACCAGGCTGTATTTCAAGAACGGTGATAGCTAGACAGTTGACATGATGTATTTCTATTGCCACTATAACAACAAATACTAAAAATAAAATAATTATTTAAGGGGGGCTCCCATACAACAAACTTGATTTTTTACCGTTTCTTCCTCGATACTAATAACGGTGACAGGTAGACGCTTTAACTATTCATAGAATATTTAGTTTTATGTTCTCTTTAAATGTAATGAATAAAAATAAAATAAATAATCAAAGGATACCCATAAAATAAAAGAGGTTTTCACCGTGCCTATACCCAGCTCAATCGGACACTACGAAAAGTGTCTGTAACTTGCAAGATTAGGTTACAGATAATGGTACGGAACCCTTCGTGCGCGAGTCCCACTCGCACTTGGCCGGTTTTTTTTTATTTATTAATGCTTAAATATCAAAACATGACTTGAAATAACTATTCAAGTTTAATAATTTTTCAACTTTAATTTGAAGCGCTCGTAGCGAAGTTTACTTAGCTGTTCTTAACCGATCAGCAAAGTTAAGCAACGTCGCGCGCGGTCATGAGTTGGATGGGTGACCGCTAGTGACATTACTACTGAGCGTTTCCGTGCTTCGGAGGGCACGTTAAGCCGTCGGTCCCGGTTGTTGTCTTAGGATGGCAGTCGTTATAGCATGGTGGTAGGGCATTTTGCGAATGCCCGCCTGGCTAGCTTGAGGGTGGTCCCTCAAGTAGAAAATCTGTCGCCAAGCACCTAACCGTGTGTTCCGGCAGCGGTCCTTGAGAGCCAGTACTTCTAGGTTAGCCTGAACAACATCTTCGACCACATCATCACTTACCATCAGGTGAGATAGTGGTCAAAGGCTCACCTATCAGGCATAAAAACAAAAAAAAAAAAAATAGGTTCCGTACAGGGACTGAACTCAGTTGTTTGTTTTATCCGATGTGATGTTAATGGATTGGTTTACCAATTAAGTTTTAGTACGTATAAAACTAGTTGTACAATGTATGAGGTATTGAATACGATACATTTATAATTATAACATATAACATTATATATAACACATAATTTTGCATAGAAACAGGAAGTCTATGATAATTGCATACGCAGGTCTAATTTTCTTTATTAATTGTTCGATTATGCATTAAGATACACTTTACCTGTCTTTAACTCGTTCAAGCTATAATAAATCTTATTGACTGGATGATAACTAAGGCATCATCTTACCCTGATCCCACTTGCATGGGGTTGCTTTAATGTGTGACTGTTTTTTTTAAATTGATCATAAGTTTGCCTTTGAGCACAGCATCACCTGATGGTAAGAGCAGATGTGATCTAAGATAGTAAACTGTACACAAATCTACTTAAGGCTGGTATCCAGGTGCCCATTCGCAAAATGGCATGCCATTATGCCAGTGTCGCATGTTTCAAATCGCTCAAAGGCCTCCGAAATAGCCTAACGACGGTCAATATAACAAGAACCGGGACCGACCCGACGCGGACGGTGAAAAACGTGCCCTCAAGTACGGAAGCCCACTACTTGCGGTAGCTAGCCTGGTGCGCAGTCGCAAAATGTCCTACAACCATGCAGTGAAATAAAATGTGTACAAGTGATTTTAAAATCAAACAAAAGGACAGTTCATGAGTTGGTGTCAAAAAGACCTTGCCTCAGTCTTAGACATTATGACACATGTGTCATAATGTCTAAGACTCCCGATGCTGATTTTCGATCAAAGCCTCGGAAATATAAGTTCGGCCAAATATCGCGTATCACGTGATTAAGTTAAAATATATAGTTAGTATAGTTCGATTACCTTGCAACAAAACCAAAAATAAAAAAAACCCGTCATAAACGAGACCGTTCTCCTAATGTGCTATTCAGACAAACCCTACATGTTACTATCTAACTAAAGAGCAAGCAGACCATTTAAGTGTTTGGTTGGAAAATTCTTTTGAAAACAAGCAAAAATTGAGACTGATTTATTACGGGCTTTGCGGTTATTTAACGCTTAATTAACTACATTTGTAGACGAGTACTGTTCGCGGACAATTTTATTGCCTGTATGAAGTAAAAAGTTTAATTCTCATAATGTCCGTTACCATTTGTATTTTCATTTTATCTAATTACAAAATGTATAATTTGCTTAACGTATATTCTTCAGATGTCATATTCTCATAATGTTTATTTCCAACATTTTGAATTCTCATAATGTTGATTTATTTCCAGATTGTGATACGGTTTGAGTGGCTATAGATATATGATTAATTAGATAAAACAAGCTTCTGACTTTAGCTGACTGTCTTGCAGCGCCGAGGCCAGGCTATGGCCGACTCGAGCCCTAACCTTCGCCCCCGAAGGGTCTTATCGGTCGGGTTTCGGGATTATAGGGTTTGACGCAAGCCAGGTAGGATAGGGGGCGCGCGCAGGCTAGGGCCAGGATCTTGCAATCTACGTGTATTACCTTCATAGTTAGTTATCTTCATACATACTTTAAAAGAATCAACCCATTTTGACGTATATCATATACATACACGCCTTCCGATAGTATTCCGTCTACCAGAATCTCGCCCCTGGCCATGACCGGGGGCCACCCGGCCCTTCCGCCTAAGTGTGACCCTGATTTCTTGTTTTTTTTTTATTTAGCCCTGCGTAAGTTTATTCGTTTTTCCTTATTCCCGCCACTTTATGGACGATTCTGCTGATTATCCAGAACTAGTTTTATTGGTCATATATTTGTCATGCTCATTGAAAAACCACTGGGTTGCCAGGTTGCGGTCAGACTGCATGGTTAGTCAGTATACAGCTACAAACTTACCTGTTCATGTGACGGGGGCGCTGTTGGCGACCAGCAACTGTGGAACTGTTTGAATAAGTTGTAGTTCCACGTTTTGCCACTTGAACAGACAAGCTTGAAGCTCTGTACGTATGTCTATTAAACTGTCAGAGGTGTAGTAGAAGGCTTAATGATTTTTGTTTTAGGTATAGTATGTTATATAGGTATTTTTTTTCCATACATAAAACAAAGTAAGTGTAAGGTGTCTGCAAGCCGCAATTTTATACCTAGGTATATATAGAGTTTTTATTTTACTTTGAAACTTTTCCAAGCATCGTCGTATACACAGCTACAGCTTTAACGTCCACCAATGAACTAAATCCTCCCCTATTAGTTTACCATGCTTGTTGTTTACCATCCCCGAGCTTGGCAAGCGTCTTGGGGGTCGCAGTTTTTTTTTTTTTTTTTATGTTATTGTGACGGAACAAGCCCGAGGCCCACCTGATGTTAAGTGGACTAACCTCTGCCTATAACAGACGCATTTCGTCAGCGACGAATTGCACTGTGCCCGTCACACTGAGACGTCCAGTTGTTAGGTCTCATTAGCCTGTAATTTTTCTGGCTCTCAAGGACTGCTGCCGGAACACACTGTTAGGTGCTTGGCGACAGATTTTCTACTTGAGGGTGGTCGCTAGCCAGGCGGGCAATTGCAAAATGCCCTTCCACCATGCGGTGAAGCTCAAGCCGGCGGTGGGGATCGAACCAGGGTACTGCGGCACGGCAGTCCATAGCTATTACCGCTCGGCCATCATTGCTTCAAAAAAGCAGTGTGAGGTACCAGTTCTTCAGAAGGCGCTGCTGCTCACCTACCGACCTTTTTCTTTCGTCACTTCTTACGACACCCACAAGAAGATATATAGGGTGGAATCCCAGCCTGACACTTCACGGGGATTCTTCTGTGATGGGCGGCGTTAATTTATGTAACGTTCTCATGCTACAAATAAAAGCCAACACAGTTTTTGCAAAAAGTTCCTAGAACAAATAAACATGTACGGCTGTAGGATATGCCACGATAGGAAAGGCAGAGGTGCATGTTTCCACGTTTTGCCGGACGTAGTTGGGACATACAGGAGGCGAGTCTATTGCCATCTAACGGACACAATTGACTTAAATGTTAAATTTTATTTAAAACTTATTCAGAGTGCTTTGCTTTTTTTATCGAATAGGCTTTTCTCTTTCTCACATGTAAGATGGTGTTCAGGTTACTGGCTCTCATAAGTTCAGCTGCTGGAATGCGTTATGTGTTTGGCGACATATTTTCTACGTGAGGGTGGTAGCTAGACAGGCGGGCATTCGCAAAATGTCCTATCACGACGCTGTAACCACTGGCATCCCTAGACAACAATCGGGACTGACGGCAAGTGCCCACCGAAGCACGGAACCGCTCAGGGGTACGTTCGTGCATTCCTTCGGCCAAAGCAAAATAAGCTCTAACGGTGGTTACACGCCGTTCCAGCACTACAATCTAGCTTAATTTGATCCCAACAAGATTTGATCATACCCGTTCCGGGCGGTCAGAGCTAAATTTACTCTGCCTAGCCAAAAGTTTACTAACTTTTGAATCGGACAAAGTAATGCTTTGAATGCATTAAACATTCTAGGTAAGGTTGTTTTTTTTAATGTTATTTTGACGGAACAAGCTCGAGGCCCACCTGATGTTAAGTGGACCAACCTCTACCTATAACAGTTGCAATTCATCACAAGTCACGAATTGCACTGCGACCGTCACATTGAGACATAGTTGTTAAGTCTCATTGTTCCTGTAATTTCACTGGCTCTCAAGGACTACTTCCGGAACACACCGTTAGGTGCTTGGCGACAGACTTTATACTTGAGGGTGGTAGCTAGCCAGGCGGGCAATCGCAAAATGCCCTTCCTGGTGGAAGGGCATTTTGCGATTGCCCATGCATGTTGCTGTTCTATGATGTAGTAGCTTTTGCATTCATTTCAAGGATTTATACAAGCGAAAGGCTTATTATAGTTCGCGATCAATATAAACTCGTAACTGCTTACCCAATAGCATAAATATACTGTCTGGAAATAAATTTAAAAAAGAGTTCACTGCATGGCTTCTAAATTCTTGTTTTTATAGTGTTAAGGTATTTGAGGAATATAAATGTAATTTTTTTTTATAGCTGATAGACTAGCCTTTAATCACGATATCACCTGATGAACGGCTGCCGGAAACACCGTTAGGTGCTTGGCGACAGATTTTCTACTTGAGGGTGGTAGCTAGCCAGACTGGAATTCGCTAAATGCCTCCAAATATACCTAAATGAAGTATTTACACGTCTGCTTGCAGACAGAATACAAGTGAGTGTACATATTTTATATGTATAGGATCTTTACTTATATTCTTGCAAATAAACTATTTGATTTGATTCAAATTTGTTTCATTTGCTAAATTAAAATGAGGATAAGACGATTTTTTTTAAGCGGTAGTGGAAATCAGTATCTTTTGGTGGTTTTTCTGAGTATTTTGTGTGTTGATTTATGTAGATACACATGTGTTTGATATTCTCGTTGCGTAGTTTTGGGTAAATCACCATGATAATGAATAATGTAAACATCTATTGTGATACAAATAGCTATTTAGCGGTTATTGGTATATAGAGTACACAGATTTTCCGCCACAACTCTCTGTTTAGGGTATACGCGTATTTGTTTTTGTTATCTATCTCCTGGTTCCAAAATTGCCTACTTAGGTATAACGTTCTTCTTTCCACACCCTTATCCCGCATTATTCTTATTCTTATTCTCATTGGGGGCGATATGTCCTGGACTGACGTCCAGCTCGGGGTGTATTGTGCACGCTTGGGGTGTATTGTGCATTATCCCGCATTAACTACGGTCGGCTTAACACGTATTCTTCTTCCACTCAGTTCTATTATTGAAGCCATAGTAGCCGAACGGCAATAGATATGGACTCCCATGCCACAGGTCCATGGTTGGATCCCCATCGCCAAATATGGTGGTGGTTGTCATGGTTATGTACCCTTATTTGGGGTTTGATGAAGCTGCCGCGCTTTTGCAGCGCATCGGGAATGTTTGCGCAGGGTCGAGTGGATTCTTTTCCAGCTATACTGCGCAAACGAACAGCATCCTTGATGCACACTGAGAAAAATCTAAAGTCAAAAGCGCCCTAATGACGGCCAATTTATATGGTATAAGGCGAAAAACCGACCAAACGTAAATACGTACAAAAACGCCTTCCAACTAGAAGGCGTTAAACGAGGTCAGTGAAGGCGAATGCTTCTTTTCGTCTTCATTTAAGGTGTATTTTGTGGTCTTTCTTAAATATTGACTTTTCGATGAGGCTGATTAAGTCGTACGTTATAGTAATAATCACCGTATATAAACCGCCGTAAAAGTAAGGTATATTTTATGGTTAATACTGCAATTATTATCGTATAACAAGTTCAATTCTGAAAATACTTTACGGAAGGCGTTTTTGACGGTTGTGTTTATTATAAAACATGGTACATTTTTATTGATTGGTGAAAATCATCTTAAGACTTGTGAATTCATCTTACGTAGTTACAATTCAACGGTAAAAGGTCAAATTTGATTTAAGACTTTAAGTCGTTTTTCTCAGTGCAGCGAGTGCGGGGCGGCTCCAACAGATACCTGCAACTGATTGCACATAGAATGGATGTGGACTGCAGTTTTATGGAGCATTGGACAAAAATGCATGTCGTGCATTCTTGACTAATGCTTAAATAATGTAATTTATATTTAAGACTTTTAAAAATGTGTTGTGTATGGACTGTAATATTTAATAATGTATTTATTGTAGTCTGAAATAAATAAATTTGATTGATAGATTATCCTGCGTTAAATACACACAGAACTGACAAATACATGGCACCTGCATTATATCTTTAAAAATTTTTGGTGGACTTACTAAAATTTTATTACACTATCAAAGACTTCTTGTATGATAGAAACTAAATAAGTATTATATATGACTATTAATAAATTTGCATAAATTTTACATTACATTCTTATTTATGATATAATTAGGTAGTAACTTTGAATATTATCTTTTAATTGCATTTTTATTATTCTCGATATATTTTGTAAAGAAATAAAAAAATTGCTCGTGCTTTTAGATAGTTTGTTCGAACTTATATAATAATGCTATAAAAACTCTGCATTATTGTACTTACCTAAAACTTTAGCAAATAATTCATACAATAATTCATACCCTCTGTTCTATTACTTGTAATCAGTTATTTACATCTTTCATAAACATAATTTATCACGCAGTTTGGAAGCAGTGATGGCTCAGTGGCATTGCCTATGGACTGCCGCGCAGCAGGTTCATTGTTCGAATCCCGCCGCGGGCTTGATCTTTCAACGCATGGTGTTCCGGCAGCAGTCTTTGAGAGCCAGTGAAATTACAGGCACATCAGACTCAATAACTGTGTCTCAAGGTGACGAGCGCAGTGTAATTCGTGACTTGTGACGAAATGCATAGGCAGAGGTTAACATCAGATGGGCAAATTATTATTCCGTCACAATAACATAAAAAAATGTTCGATATTCGAACCCGTGCCATCAACCTTTAGTCATGGTATGCTCTAACCGCTAAGCCAACATGACATATGACCTATGTCTCCAATTTGTTCTTTGCAAAAATTAGTCTTGTATATGTAGTACAACGTAAGTTGAACTCTAGATTTCGCTTCATACCCTTACGATAGTTTAGAACCAAAGGACAAATTAGAATTATATATTATATGTCATATGACATGTTGGTTTAACGGTTAGAGTATACACAGGATGTATGTACTATAATTTTCCTCTCGTTATAGTTTTGTAATGTAACACGCGCAGCATATGTCATTGTAAAAGTAATAAATATTATAAGTAGGTAAGTGTTCAAAAAGTTGTTACTGTCATTACATCTCTTAATTTACCCGGGTGATGGTAAAAGTAGGAAACAGTTTCAGGTCAAAAGCTTACCTTAATACGTAAATAAACAAACATTATCGAATTAAGAACTCTGTAAAAAGAAACCTGTGGAAATGAATCGGAATTCAAATTTTATTGCTAAAATATAACATGTTTTTTACTGCTGATAACTAGGCTAGCCTTTGACCACTTTTTATTATGTTATTCTGACGGAACAAACTCGAGGCCCACCTGATGTTAAGCGGACTAACCTCTGCCTATAACAGATGCATTTCGTCAACGACGAATTGCACTGCGTCCGTCACACTTAGATGTACAGTTGTTAAGTCTCATGTTCCTGTAATTTAACTGGCTCTCAAGGACTGCTACCGGAACACACTGTTAGGTGCTTGGCGACAGATTTTCACAATTATAATAATTCGAATGATAATATTACGATAATTTGTAAAAGGATTTTAATGCTAGATATATTTTAATATTGTTAGGTTTGCAATAACACCTGCTATGCGGATTACATTACAAAATCACAAATATACGATCGGATTATTTTTTCTTTTTTTCTCTATAGTAATTGTTTGTATTTAAGTACTGATACTGTATCTGAGATTTCAAGACCGTGATTTTTGTTTTGATCGTTGATAGAAAGTCTTGGGCCTAAAATTTTGATTATCTTCATGTACTACGCTTTGCTTCAATAGGTAAATTTAGGAATCACCAGTTCGAGCTGGAGCACGTATTTGGGTGATGCATACCCATCTACATACATATGTATCAAAAATATATAAGTAAGTAATCAAACATAATAACAACAAGATTAAAAAATATAGTCATGTGAAGCATTATGAAGCAGTGATAGCTCAGTGGCATTCGCTATAACAACGTACATAACAAGTAACGAATGCACTGCGCCCGTCACCTTAAGACATAGTTATTAAGTCTCGTGTGCCTGCATGTAATTTCACTGGCTCTCAAGGACTGCTGCCGGAACACACTGTTAGGTGACAGTGCTTGGTGACAGATTTTCTACTTGAGGGTGGTCGCTAGCCAGGCGGGCATTCGGAAAATGCCTTTCCACTATGCGGTGAAGCTCAATCCCGCGGCGGGGTTTGAACCAGGATGGACCTGCTGCGCGGCAGTCCATAGCGAATGCCACTGAGCTATCACTGCTTCATAATGCTTCACATGACTATATTTTTTAATCTTGTTGTTATTATGTTTGATTACTTACTTATATATTTTTGATACATATGTATGTAGATGGGTATGCATCACCCAAATACGTGCTCCAGCTCGAACTGGTGATTCCTAAATTTACCTATTGAAGCAAAGCGTAGTACATGAAGATAATCAAAATTTTAGGCCCAAGACTTTCTATCAACGATCAAAACAAAAATCACGGTCTTGAAATCTCAGATACAGTATCAGTACTTAAATACAAACAATTACTATAGAGAAAAAAAGAAAAAATAATCCGATCGTATATTTGTGATTTTGTAATGTAATCCGCATAGCAGGTGTTATTGCAAACCTAACAATATTAAAATATATCTAGCATTAAAATCCTTTTACAAATTATCGTAATATTATCATTCGAATTATTATAATTGTGAAAATCTGTCGCCAAGCACCTAACAGTGTGTTCCGGTAGCAGTCCTTGAGAGCCAGTTAAATTACAGGAACATGAGACTTAACAACTGTACATCTAAGTGTGACGGACGCAGTGCAATTCGTCGTTGACGAAATGCATCTGTTATAGGCAGAGGTTAGTCCATTTAACATCAGGTGGGCCTCGGGCTTGTTCCGTCACAATAATATAAAAAAAAAATAGTTCACAATTCTTTTCTCCCGAACGGGAATTGAACCCGCGATGATATAAAAATATATATTAGACCTATAGTACCAGGTTTTCAGAAATCGATAAGAGTAAACTCTGTTTATACTCTATCAAACAAAGGAACCAACATCCACACACGAATATCAGATACGTACCAAGCATTCGCGACTATTTGAAAACCTCACTAATGTAAGAATTGGAAGACAGTTAAAACTTATATAGACTCTTACTTATATTGAACTTAGTAGTTCACTGTCGAGTTCAATAACTTGTTTATTGTTAATCAACTGCGTAATTAACAGCGGTGTCATACAATAGTAGATAATCGTGTGCTAAAGTGACAGAAAGACGGTTGATCTTATAACTAGATCTCATTGTAAATGATAATGTATTCGTACAGGCGAGCACATCTGGTATAGTTAAATGTCATAGAAAAAAATAAAGATATGATATTTATGTAATACCTGCTTAGTTATTTATATATTTTTCTTTTTTATCATCTTTAATTTTAATTTCGCTGGTGTATAATGACCTAAAGCAAGGCTGTTCTTATAACCAAGACCCTACAACCTTATTTAGGGTTCCGTACTTCAAAATGCAAAAACGGAACCTTATAGGATCATTTTGTTGTCCGCCTGTCAGTCAAGACCCTTCAAAAAAAGGAGGAGGTACTCAATTAGTCTGTATTTTTTTTATCAGGAACGCGTGGAGATTTTATGCCGAAATTCATATCTAAATACTCAGGTCTATAACTGTCCCTCAAAAATCAAACTTCTAAGTCAACGCAATCAAAAGATACAGCTATATACGCCGCAAATTTTTGACACTCGCAAGGGAATATTGCGAAATGCATAGTTTTATTTCCATCATATAATAAAAATATTTTAAATAATTTTAAAATGGTATTGATTTTATTTGGCAATAAAAATACTTACAGCTTTAACTTATATACTACAGTTTTATAGGAACCCTCGGTGCGCGAGCCCGACGCGCACTTGGCCGGTTTTTTATTTAAAAAAAACTGGTTTGCTAGCAGCTACCTGTGTTTCGTCATCCTATCTAGAATAAAATGCCCTTTACTATAAAATTGCATTTATATATGTAAGTGCTTAACTGTTATAGTTTTGAAGCTTGTGTCTTATAATATAAATAAAATAAAATACATTTATTTCAGGCAAAGTCTTATGTCTTGGCATCGCGGCTCCCAAACGGCTAAACCGATTTCGAAGCTGTTTTCTCTAAACTCTAGACTAAACTCTTTTTTCCCTACGGATAACATATTTATTAATAATATTCTGTGTCCAAATATTCCGGCTAATGCATAGCCATTGCATGTACCGTAAATATCGTAACGAGATGTTTTGTGTTTGAACTCAGATGTTATATAGGCCTTCAATGTTTGAGTTCTTATACCAATAAAACAAAAATAAAAATTTCATTATAAAAAGTTTATTTTTAATGTCGTGCGTTTAGGCAAAATGTCAGTAGAGTCGCTGATTATAAAGCGGACTTTTTAGGAAAGTTCGACTAGGAACACATAACTGTGCTGTGTGTTTGCAGGACTACTACTTCAATGATTTACCTTAGTCAAGGAATAATATCATTTATTTTAATACCATATAACTTTTTTCAAATTCTATACTTTCATTAAGTACATATTTTTGTCTTTAATAAAGAAACATTTTTATACTCGCTTCATATTAAAAAAACACTGTATCGACCTCGAAACACCGTTTCTGGAACTTCGTCTATCGCTAGTGTTTCTGAGCTTGACAGACGACATAATAAGGCTAGCCACTGTTTTACGATTTTTACCACAGTTTAAATAATAGGTACGTAATATTGAAACAGTTTTAACTTTATATAGGAACTATTAATGAACCTGCGGTGGCGGAACACGCAGAAACTTGTGTCAAAACTTACAACACCAGGATTTAAACCAATTAAAAATTTATCGGTAATGACCATTAATTGCAACTGTACATAGTTCAATGCCAATATTTGCCGGACATATATATTTATGTATTTACTCGTTGGTAGTATCTCGGTCGTGCGCCTTTTGTGACTCGATATGCTCACTCGAGTTATAGGTGAACTAGTAAGGCGCTGCGCAAACTTGCGACTTTCAGACGCACATTCAATTATTGGACTTAAAATTATTTTATCAAATATAATATATTCTAAACGGTGATAACGTCCACTATAGGACAAATGCCCAATTGAAAGGGGAGAGTTGGCCGTAATCAGTATACTTGAAAGGCGATTGGGGATCTCAGTTTAAGATGGGATTTCATCGGAAACCGCTGCTGCTAACGTTTTTGCCTTCGTTACCTTTTACGACTTCCATAGAAAAACAAAAAGGGGTGCAATTCTAACCACCCCAAGGGGCTACATTATACTTTTATGCTTTCTATTTATCGAAATAAGTGGTCTTACAGTTATGACTATAGATGATCCAGGGCAAGATCAAAAGAGAATTTAAAAAAAGAATCATCGTTACGCCCGTTTCCCCGAAGGAGTAAGCACTCATATTACGACAGACATGTTTATGGGGCCCATGTAGCCTGCAGCATGACTGCGAGCTATTAAAAAAGAACATACGTCCGGATAATCTCATCAATTTTAATTTTAACTCTTTTATCATAACGATTTGTAATCACAGTGTAAGTTGTTTATTTTTTGTCAAAATAATTATCTTTTCCGTGCACATAACGTCCAGCATCGCAATGGCAAGCGAAGGATAGAGGCCAATTGCCCTTAAAAGTAATTGTTATATGATGCTATATTTTTTTATTTCATTGCCAACATCGTTTTTATTGCTGCTTCAAACAATCTATCTTGTAACCGCAATTTTGCACTCTCAATAAGTCGTTTGCAGCATTGCTATATAATTGTGACACGGTCGCCCGCGACCTAGTCGCAAGTGTGCGCGCGCTTGTTCCCAAGCTTCCGCTCGGAAGACAAGAGCGTGATTTTCAATAGGAAGTAGGTATACGTTTCCTACTCGACATATACGTGGATATTAATTTCATCGTTTTATGACAAATGTACACAAATCATTAATGGGTCCACCGCCATATAAACTAGGCTATAATTTATGATTATAAATGTGTATAAAAAATATAGAGAACAGGTAAAGTGTCTTCGAAGCTCTTTATATACAAACGTAGTTTCGCCATACATTAAATACTCAAAATCGGTAAAATTTTCTTGCATATCCTTGAGTTCTAATTATGCTTATTGTTTGCTAAAATTTCTGTTTTATTATGTATTTTATCTCTAAATGTGGAAATAAGTATTTCCATACAAAATGTATTTTCCGTATAATGTTGAAATTACATAATTATACGGAAAACTGGCAATCTAGAAGCATAGATCTAGGCTCTAGGATATGCCTGCAAAATTTCCGAATTTTCTCTTTTTGTATTTAAAATACGACGATACTACGTTTGTATAGAAAGTGCTACGAAGACAATACCCTTAACTAAAGCTGATATTTAGGATTCCGTACTACCCGGATCCGGAACACGGATCCCTATTACTAATCCTCGTCCGTCCGTCCGACCTTAAAAGGGCTGTATATTTGGAACGGTGATAGGCACCTGATCGAAATTTTCACATGGTATGGTGGAGTGGAACAGATTGTTCAGTTAGGTAGGTCCAACTTCGACAAAGAAGTCGCCCGAAGAATCCAACTCGGATGGGCAGCGTTCGGGAGGTTACGCGACATCTTCTCGTCGAAGATCCCGCAGAGCCTGAAGACCAAAGTCTTCAATCAGTGTGTGTTGCCAGTGATGATTTATGGCACTGAGTCGTGGTCCCTAACTGTGGCCATTATAGACAAGCTCAGAGTCGCTCAACGAGCTATGGAGAGGGCTATGCTCGGAGTTTCTTTGCGCGATAAAATCCGGAACGTGGATATTCGCCAAAGAACCAAAGTCACCGACATAGCTCTCAGAATTAGCAAGTTGAAGTGGCGATGGGCGGGCCACATTGCTCGACGAACTGATAACCGATGGGGAAGAAAGGTTCTCGAGTGGTTACCACAGTACACCGGAAGACGTAGAGTTGGTAGGCCCCCCACCAGGTGGACTGACGACATCGTGAAAGTCGCGGGTAGCCAGTGGTTACAAGTGGCTAATAGCCGTTCTTTGTGGCGTTATATGGGGGAGGCCTTTGTTCAACAGTGGACGTCTTCCGGCTGATGATGATGATGATGATGATGGTGGAGTGCCTAACAAATAATAACAAAAAATTATATCAAAAGAGGTTCCCATACAGGTAACGTGTTAGTTAACTTATTTTTGATGCCCTCACAAAGCTCAGCTTTTTGCTAGTAAATATAACGATATTAATAGCAAAAAGACATTCTGTGTTGGTACGGAACCCTAGGTGTGGGTGTCCAATTCTAGGTTAGCCTGAACAACATCTTCGAACATATCATCACTTACCATCAGGTGAGACAGTGGTCAAAGACTAGCCTATGATCTAAATATTTAGAAGCCATAACATCAAAATTTCATTTTTAAAAAATTGCAAGAAAGTTGACCTTCCAATTCAATATCCATAGGCACTAGACGTCTGGCTATATATAATCGTCAAGTAGAAAATTTGAAGCCAAGCAAACATAACACAAGCTAAGGGTCTGTTCCGGCAGCTGTACTAGGAATCTAGTTTCACAATTTTTGCCCTTTAAGGTTGAACTGGCCGTACAGTTCTCCATACAAACGCCGTTGGGTGATCACTCTCTTATTTGGGATTTTAGGTATAGAATTAAGCATAATATCGATTGAACTCATCAATATGTAGGTTTATATAGTAACGAATATTAAAAAGATAATTAAGTTGAAAGTTATAAGCCTTGAAAACTTTATATGAAAATGTTTCGAGTCCGATAACTCTCTATGATACAAACCTAGATAATGACGAGTTCAATTAGAATTAGAATTAGAATTATTTATTAATAAGATATCTTACAGGTCATTTTATATAATACTATGATAGTAATAATAATATAATATTTTATATGTCAAATTGTATAATTTTTATGTATCAATGATCGATTGGTCTGTCAGAAATTCTTTCACTGAATAGTAAGCTTTGGTGAGCAGCAGGGATTTAAGTTTTGTGACAAATCCGCTAGCAGTACGTGCGTCTTTAATGTTGTTAGGAAGTTTGTTATATAGGGTTACACCCATAAAGTCTAACATTTTCCTTGACTTTTTGAGTCGGCGACCCGTCGGCAGCCTGAGCCAATGCCGCCGTCTCGTTTGGTAGTCATGGAGACCAGCACCCGTTGAGAACTGCTCCTGATTTTTTTCTCACGTATGTTGCTGCTTGCAGTATGAACTGGCAAGGTAGGGTGAGTATTTTTAAATTAATGAAGAGTTCCTTCGCGGGGTGATCCCACTCAATGTTAGACATGATTCGGACGGCGCGCTTTTGAGCTTTGAATCGATATCATGCTTTAGTTTGGACCTAAATCCTCATCCTCAAATAAGAGAGTGCGATCATCCTACCACGTTTGTATGGAAAACTGACCGGCCAGTTCACCCTTAACGTAAATTATAGTTTACTAATTTTAGGTACGATAAGTTTAATTAAATGTTTAAATAACGTCAGGTATGCGCGCCCGCCGCCACACCGCTACGCAAGTACGCACATGTTCAAAACAAAAATATTCTCAAAAATGGAGACATTGAAACGTACATGGCTTTATTAAATTGACCCTATGTTTATAAACAGCTACATTTTACGCAATAAACACACTTTATGTGTAAATATAACGATTCTATACAAGCCAGTGTGCACAGTTCTACCTGTACATTGAAATATTTTACGAATACTTACTACGTCGATGAGATAAAAAGTTAATTCTGTAAAAAAATTACATATCATTGCGACAAAAATAATTAATTTTTCCAAGAGTTTGTGTGTATATACGTGTGTTTTTATTCTCTTCGCGCCGCATGGTCTGCATGGGTATGTATGAAATTGTGTACAATATTGTTTTTTCCTGAATTAGACACATAGAACGTGCCCGTGGGGTGCCGGGCTAGAACCCCCACCCCCCACGTTGCGTGCTGGTGTCGTAAGAGGCGATTAAAAGTAAAATAACGGAAGGTGGGCAGCAGCGCCTTCTGAGGAACTGAGAACTGCGATCCTCAAGACGCCTGCCAAGCCTGGGGATTATGGCGCGTGTCCAATTATGTCCCCTTAATGGGGGAGGCTGTGTTTGTGGTTTTGAATATTTCATCGAGCAAAGTATACAAATATGAAATAATACATTATAGGCACAAGATAATTTGACATCAGGTGGTCCTCCGGCTTATTAAGTGCATATAAAAAAAAACACAAAAGAAAATAAAATAAAACACCTCAAATTGTTTCTTAGGACTAGCAGAAATCAACCCTAAGAGGTTGTTAGCATTTTACCAATAACCCTGTATATTGCTTATTATAAATTTTGAGCCCATAAAAGACGTAAATTATTACATAAAAACTATTTCCCGCATTATAAAAATTTGATAATAATTTATCAATATGACAACTTCCGACATACAAACACACAGACTGAGTTCCTTTTATTAATAAAGACATCGCAGATACGTAAAAGTTTAACGATCGTCCTTCCTCCACACGACACACCGACTGCCAAAAACTGCCAAAATGTGTTTCTTATTCATTTTTATTACTGAGTGGGCTCACAAGGTGTAACCTCGATATAAATCATAAATAACAAGTGTTTACAAATTATATCAAATTTGATTGATTATTTATTATAATATAAAAGCTCCAAAAATTGAGGTGAGTTTGTTTATTTAATAAGACGACTAGCGGACATCTTGAATTTCTCTTACTGTCATGAAAACTTGCTTACCTCGTTCTTAATCGGGCTTATATACTACTTGGATGGGTGACCCGCTAGAAGCATTTACTATTGAGTGTTGCCATGCTTCGGAGAGCACGTTGAGCTGTCGGCCCCGGGTTTTATCCTAAAATGGTAGTCATTATATTCATGGTGGTAAGACATTTTCCGAATGCCCACCTAGCTAGCTACCATCCACAAGTAGAAAATCAGTCGCGAAGCAGCTAATGTTGTATTTTGTCGCCTGTCCTTAACATCCAGAAATTGAACAAAATCCTCAACCGCATCATCACTTACCATCAGGTAGATAGGTGGTCAGAAGGCCTATCAGCAGTAAAAAAAACTCTCGCTGAAGTAAATTTTGATCTTGCAATAATATAATAAAAAATATTTTAATGCATTGATAATGTTGTCGTAGATGAATCAGTACAAAATCATAAAGTAATCATAATTGTTCATAAGTTTTATTGTACAATAAAATTGTTTCAATCGTAGTCCACTCAAAGGTATAAGCTTATTTTTTTAAGTCTTACTATCAAATATTGAAAAGTTTGAGTTTAAAGAAACAAATGATGGAAGAAAGTTTGGCACTTCTACCCCTTTGGCGTGCCGGGTCAGAATGCAACCCCCATTTCTTCATGTGGGAATCGTAAGAGGGGACTAAAGGTAAAATATCAGAAGGTCAGCAGCGCCTTCTGAAGAACTGTTATTTTACATAGCGCTCCCCAAGCCGCCTGCCAAGCGTGGGGATTATGGCAAACCCTCCTTAATAACGGAAGCTGTTTTCAACGTGGACAATCCTTCTGATACAGTGGCACTACTCCAACATAACGTTAAGTTAAACGGATTTTAATTTTTCCGGAACAAATTACCGTAAATTATTGGATAATAACCGGTATAACATTTCAAAAATACAATTAAAAATAGTTGAAATCTAGTTCCTCGTTGTTTTTTCGGTTAAAGGTATCGCGACCTCTGATCTCCTTCCGGCTGGTGATACATATTAAGTTCGGCACAATTATACACCTACTTGGTTTCAAAAACATCAGAAATGTTATTAATGAGGGTTGTTCTTCCGGGTGTCGATTCACACACAGATGGACAAAAAGATTTCTTTGTGTTTTGTTTGCTGCTGGTTTTGTTTTTAATTTTGATTGATTGAGGCTGACTATGAGACTCTTTTTTTGACAGTTTACCTTTATATTAAGAGTGTCTTTTGATTTAATGTTAATATGATTATAATGCAATGATAGTCCAGCTTAACGAATTCGCCCGCGGACTAGATCTTCACTTTATGGTGGTAGGGCATTTTGCGTTCGCTCGCTTGGCTAGCTACCACTCTCAAGTGGGAAATGTGTCGCAAAGCAAAAATAATTTGCAGTCGGGTTTTTTACTTTTTTAATTAATTTATACTTTTTAATATTGTTATGTTTGCAATAACGCGTGCTATGCGGATTACATTACAAAATTACAAATATACGATATATAGTCATGTGCCGTATTCGAACCTGCTAGGGGTGGATGGACGCGGGTTCGAATCCCGCACATGACTTAAATTTTTCCTATCGTATATTTGTAATTTATACTTGTTTTATTATGTCATAAAGTATAAACACTACTCAATGAGTTCAAATTGTCACCAAGCCACAAACAAGGTAGGGTGCAAAAATGTTATTTTTCGATGTATTGAAGTCCTCTTGAAAAATAAATTAATAATTTATTTCTCGTTAATTGGAGTCTCAATAATAGGGATCCATTGAGTTATGCCCTTTGGGCACCGAACCCTAAATTCGGATTACAGTATTTATAACTAAAAACCACTGCGAGATTTTGGGAAGACCTACGTAGAATGTAACACACGGGTCGATAAGAACTATATTGTGTTTTTTACAGATTTTTTTCCATAAACTTCTATTACTCTTTTATGTTTGCAATAACGCGTGCTATGTGGATTACATTACAAAAGAGTTATGGCGTCATGTCAGCTCAATTGGTTAGAGCATATCTCGCATCAAGGGGTTGACGCGGGTTCGAATCACGCACATGACTTAAATTTTTCCTTTCGTATTTGTAATTTTGTAGTTCTATTACCTTTGGCAGGGCAGCCAATGATTACATGCGCCCGCGCACGCTTTGTGCGAACTTGGCAGGTCAACGACCGCACCTACCGACCTGACCCTGACATACATTATACTAGGCAGACTAGCGTTGCGATATGGATTTCCTTGTGTATTTTCTAATTAATAAGTATTTACTAATGAATGCCTCGTTAAAGAAAGGTATATTTTATAAGTACCGAGAGGGAGTGCCTTGTTGGTGTATGAATAAGTGTCACCTTTGAGTCACGAGATCCTGAGTTCGTGTAAATTAAATTTAGAATGAATTTACTTCGTCTACAGTCGACATAATGATTATGAGGTTGCTTTAAGAGTATAGTTCAAGCAGCGCTTTCCATATATACGTAGTTACGTGCGTCGATGCGACGCGTGATCAAAATGCTGGCACCTATTTGGCTCAAAGAATAAGCATTGCAATTCAACGGGGCATTGCTGCCAGCATGCTGGGCACGCTGCCAACTGGTAGTGGGCTAGAGCATTTGGACTGCCTATGAGCCTGCAATGGCTTATAAGGATCTAAAAGCTTTTATTGTAGTAGCTGTAGCGTTGTGTATAGTTCGTAGTATTTTGTTAATAAAGGCATACCACCGGTAAAAAAAAAAAGTTACGTCATATATTAAATATTAACTGTTCACACTCGGTGAAACTGCATGTATATCCTTAAGCCTAATATCTATGCTTCTGGTTTGCCAGATTTCCGTAAAATTAAGTAGTAGCGAAAATAAATCGAAAAATCGTTTTGTATGGGAATAATTATATATAGTGATATAATAAATAATAAATCGAAAAACTGGCAAACCAGAAGCATAGATCAATCAGGCTCAACAATATGCACACAAAATTTCACCGAGTTTGAACACTTGTTATTTAAAATATGACAAAACTACGTTTGTATGGAAAGCGCTGTGTGAACTCTACCCTTAATAATTGTTAGTTGTTATACAACAATATTGATGTTTCATAGACAATTAATTGCTCCATTTTCGCGAAAATTTTTGTATGTATATTCTGTAAATGTAGGTATATATTTTTATGAGTAAATATTAACATTTAATGCATAAATAATACATTAATATTACTTACTTACAAACAGACATCAAGCAATGCAGTTTCTTTAATTTATTAGTAAGTTCATGAACGCCCGGCATTTAGTGACCCTGCGCGTGCGACTCTCATTTGCGGAAATAACTATATTTGTATAATTTATTTGTATTATTAAACTTCTCAATTTAATCACTTACTTTATAGTATCGTTTATTATTAAAAAATTTTTTGGGTTCATGTTTTGGGTCATTGACTTGTTCAAGGGTAAGTATCGGATGTCGAGGAACAAAATAAGTAAATAGGTACCAACTTACCTAGTTCATTCGTTTGCTAATGCCCTCTCACTTTCTCGTCTTTATACATCTTTCATCGCCATCGTCTTACCCGTATCCCATGCATGTGTGGTCGGCATAATATGTTTTCTCTAACGACGTATAAGACGACACAAGAACAAAAAAAACAGTTGTTCGTGACTTATTAAGTTCTCGTTTAAACACCATGTAAGCTTTGTATGCCCTTGTGTATTAAAGTATTTTTTTAACACAAGTGCATAAAAAATATTATTTTATTTCTAACTCTCCGCAAAGAGGTTGAGTTTGTAATATATTTCGTGTAATTTGCCTGGATTTGTGCTCTAAAATTGTGTAAGTGTGATAATCTCTTCACATGCATTAGTGAAAGAAATCATATTTAGAAATATGGATGGGTATAGCCATCGATCTAATAAAAAAAATACATCGATGAGTTTAGCGATACCATTACGAGAGTTGTTTGAAATGGCACTTCTTCCGGTCAGATTTAAGTCCAGTAGTATGTTTCATGGTCGCACCGTCGCGTCCCCATAACCTAGTTATAATACTCGTAGTTAAAATAATAAAATTAGAACACAAATTTCACGTCTGTACAGCCATCCTCGATGGCCGAGCGGTTAAGGCACCCGGTGTTTAAAGCCGAGGGACGCGGTTAAGGAACGATTTGTGACGTCATGCAAGTGCATAGGTGAATCATCTTTTTCTTCATAAATCATAATCTATTAATAATCACCCTAAGGCTCAATTTAGGCAAAAGTAGTAACGACTGGCAGTTTTACTGCCAAACCATTGTCGACTTTGTCTCTATCAGTAAAATGCATAACATCGGTTCAAAGACTGAGACTTCAGTCTGAATTGTGCCTAAAACTTCTCTGTAAGTGCTTTATGATAGCAAAGATTTCTTCTCACGTTGCATGTTTAAAAAATATAGCTACTTAAACTTATAATAGATAGGGTTGCTACTACTTAATTTAAAGATATTTCACTAAATAATGGTGTTTAACCTTTTCATAAATATAAGGTAGATACAAGACAAATTTACAACATATCTCAATACTATCATCATTGGAGTCCAAATTAAAACTGGTAACTTCATACTTTCTTTGATAAGGTTACCAGATGCATTAGCTCTTTGATCAGCTGCGTGTCATTAAAGTATAATTTTGCTATATCTAGGTGATCACTTTAACAAATCGTTGCAAATTATTTATTTGGAGCATAATATTTACGATGTATTACGTATATTCAGAAATATTTGACTGTACATTTAAAAAAAATATGGTAATTTGAGGTTGAGTACTAAAATATTTTATTTAATATCAATCTATAAACTTATTTTATATTGAATTTGGTGCTGGTGAGGCTTGTGAAGTCATATCAATATGACACTAAAATTCACCTTTAAAATTTGTGCGGAAAACACAAAGAAATATGTAAGTCATAAAAAAATATTTAAAAATTAAAATACTGTACTTATCTTGTCCAACCTGAATATAGTTTATTTATTGAAGAAAAAGTTGGCAACCCTACTGATAGGGCCTGGTGCTCTTCTATAAACAAAGTATCTTAGTCAATGCAAATATCGGACGCGGTACATTGACGTCATTTCTTTGACAGTACTGAGTACTAACATCAAACCATGAATGTACGTCAAATTGTGACGTTTGGTAAACAGCAGGGCCTGACAGTACCAGTAAATCTTATTGTATAGAGTCAGAGAATGGAATCTTGCAAAAGTAGACGATACATGACAGACGTGTGTAATAATTGTGGGGTATGTCAGTAAAAGTGGCAGAGTCTATAATTTACATTATTGCACCATATTTAGAAACAATATTCAATCTTTGTGTCGATAGATGAAACTTCCCTGATTTAATGAAACAAAGTAAAATCACTCCAATTTTAAAGTCGGGGTCTACATCTGACCCTTGCAATTATAGACCTATTTCCATCTTACCTGTTCTGAGTAAGGTATTCGAAAAAATTATGCTCAAACAACTACTATCCCATTTTAACAAGCATAATTTATTAAATGAGAATCAGTTTGGTTTCACCAATAGCAAATCCACAACGGATGCAGGTGTTCAATTGATGTCGCATATACTGGAAGCCTGGGAGAGTTCACATGATGCTATTGGCGTATTTTGTGATCTTTTCAAGGCATTCGACTGTGTAGAGCACTGCACTCTGATTCGTAAACTTTCCCACTATGGTATTCGTGGAAAAGCTCTGAATCTTATAGAGTCATATCTGTCAGACAGGCTACAGAAGATTGGAATAAATGGCAATACTTCTTCCGGGTCATTGGTAAAAATGGGAGTACCACAGGGATCAATTTTGGGACCTTTTCTGTTTCTAACATATATTAATGATCTGCCTTGCATGGTCAAAGATTTCTGCGATATTGTTTTATTTGCAGATGATACCTCTCTGATTTTTAAAGTAGATAGGAAAGACAGTGAACTGACGCATGTAAATAATTTACTATCTAAGATTTGTAAATGGTTCGCCGCTAATAATCTTCTCCTAAATTCAAAAAAGACGAAATGTTTAAAGTTTTTTTTACCAAATGTTCCTTATGTTGAACCAAACATAAAGCTTGGCCCAGATAAACTCCCTATTGACAAAGCGACAGTCTTTCTGGGAATCAAAATGGATTCCACTTTACAATGGGATCCACATATACATGATCTCTCCGGAAGACTTAGTTCTGCTGCATATGCAGTTCTTAGGATAAGACAGTTAACAGACGTAGCTACTGCTCGCCTAGTTTATTTCGCGTACTTCCACAGTATTATGTCGTATGGTGTATTGCTGTGGGGAACTGCTGCTGAGATAGAGACAATCTTTATCATACAAAAGCGTGCAATTCGAGCCATATATAAAATGGGTCCTAGGGAATCTGTGAGGGATCTTTTTAAAGAAATTGATATTTTAACTTTACCAAGTCTGTATATTTTTGAAAATATTATGTATGTTCGTAAAAAATTGAGTAAATTTAAATTAATCAGTGACAATCACTATTACAATACTAGGAATAAAGATAAAATAGCGGTGCCAGGTTTTAGATTAGCAAAGACAAATAAAAGGTCCTTCTTAGGTAATTGTGTGCGGTTTTATAATAAAGTTCCCAAACATATTACAACGCTAACAGAAGGGAAATTCAAGTTGCATGTGAAAAACATATTGATTAAGAAATCCTACTACACAGTTTCTGATTACATAAACGACAAAAATGCCTGGACAATTCCGCCTCCGCCAAGCTATTGCCTGTCACCTACATAATTTAAACAAATATTGTAATAACTCTATTATATAGTAAGTACACATTGTTAAAAGATGTTTAAAAGAATGGCCCCGAGTTTCTTGCCCGTTCTTCTCGCAGTGGCTCTATACAATTTATTTGCTGAACGTGGCAGTACAATGTAGAATATTTCAATACTATTTGTAATTGACCTTCATAAGAGCGTCGTAGACGCCTAAATTGAATAAATGATTTTGACTTTGAAATAATTAGGCATACATATAATTAGGTAAATAATACAGGATGACTCACGTGAATAAGTCAGATCTCTCCGACTAATGGATTTCTACCAACTTCGGTAGCCTTTTTGAAAACAGTTCGAGACGCCCTCGTTCACGTCTCGCTTTGCACTCAACAACTCAACTCCCTACCAGACTCACTTCGCTTTTAGATTCAAAGCTATATGTACATCGGCATATCCGTCCAGACGTGGTTATTGTAGGGAGCGTGCCGCGTCAGAACAGATCAGAGCTATGCGTGGCTATGCGATAGAAAGAGAGACGACTTGTAGGTGAACATAAATGTTATGCACTCCGTGCTGTGCGAGCTGAAGTGTACTTTATTTCTTCGTAATTAGAGTCGCTTATTATTGGAATGGCTTTGCGGAGTGATCCTTCTGATCCGTTTTATTCTGTGTCTCAGAGTACACCACCGGATGTGGTCGAAACTTAAACTATAAAAATTAAATATCATACGATATACGGGACATGCTATTTTTATACAAGAGAAAAATCAGGCGCCAATCACCTACTTGTGTCTATTTGGCAGCGTCTTCCTAATTCCGTCTTTGACCAAACCGTCACTTATCAATCAGTGAAGTAGTTTTTAAATCATGTTTGAATTTAAAGATTAATAACAAACAATTACCTGCAAAACCCTCACGTTTGGCAATGTCTTGAAACATTGGTTATAATATTGCATTCAAAAAAATATCCCGTGAAGTGACGTGGAGCATCGGAATATTCCCAGTAAACAGGGTAATTGTCCCATTACTAGATGGTACTCGTCTTCAAAGAACTCGTACACTTTGACCTTGCACACCTATCACACAAATTGGTCGATTACTGGTTGCTATTCCACAAGTTTCTACAGGTTGATTGTTTTCTTGCAACTAATGCCTAGCCTTAAATCAATTTCTAACTTTTACGAATAAAATTTTCGTTAATTTTACTCATATTTGCACCAGTGGCTTTAAGAGTTGGAGCCAATCCAAATCTTCACCGTTTTGAAGGTTTCGAAAAATCCATAAAATCATCGAACCTGCTCACAAAATTTCACGATAATCGGTTGAGAAATGCGACCTGTAGAAAAGTACAACTGGAAATCTGGACAAAGAATACAGAGATACAAAAGCATTTTTACCCAAGCTGAAAGGGAGATCTTTGAAGCGCTCGTAGCGAAGTTTACTTAGCTGTTCTCAACCGATCAGCAAAGTTAAGCAACGTCGCGCGCGGTCAGGAGTTGGATGGGTGACCGCTAGTGACATTACTACTGAGCGTTTCCGTGCTTCGGAGGGCACGTTAAGCCGTCGGTCCCGGTTGTCTTCTTAGGATGGCAGTCGTTATATCATGGTGGTAGGGCATTTTGCGATTGCCCGCCTGGCTAGCTACCACCCTCAAGTAGAAAGTCTGTCGCCAAGCACCTAACGGTGTGTTCCGGCAGCTGTCCTTGAGAGCCAGTACTTCTAGGTTAGCCTGAACAACATCTTCGACCACATCATCACTTACCATCAGGTGAGATAGTGGTCAAAGGCTAATCTATCAGGAATAAAAAAAAAAAAAAAAAAAAATATAATTAATACAATAATAAGAGAGGACAACATATTTTAGAACCATTCTAGTAATATGATGTTTGGATAGCCTACGAAGAGGGGGATAAATAGTTAAAATGTTGCCATCTTCGTTAACGTAGCGTTAAACGACGTAGAACCTACCTACATTGCAGAATATTTCACCTAGAAATCTATAACCGCAATGAACTATGTCGTTATTGCTATGTTTACAAGAAAGGCAACACTTTATGTTTGTTTTCTCATTGTTAACTGACTTTTAAAAAGACTTTTTAGGCTAGCCTTTTTAAAAAAAGGCGGGTTTTCAATCGATGCACATTTTTTTTTAATATGACGTTTAACAATTTACTGGAGTATCCTGTCTTGTTTTTTTTCCTCGTTGGATACCTACAATATACTTTTTTATATAAATTTCATCAACATTGGTCAAGAAGTCAAAAAAACGGCCAAGTGCGACTGAGACTCGCGCACGAAAGGTTCCGTATTTTTAGCAAATAAACGTCGAAAACCTCTTTTATTGTATGGGAGCCCCCTTAACTATTTATTTCATTTTAATAGTTATATTTAATACAGAGAACATAAAACTAAATATTCTGTGAATAGTTAAAGCGTCTACCTGTCCTCAAACCAACCTCAAAGGCCGGCAACGCATCCTCGATACCTCTGGTATTGCGGATGGTCGTGGGCGACGGTGATCACTTACCACCAGGTGAGCCGCCTGCTCGTTTGCCCTCCTATCCCATAAAAAAAAACGGTAAAAAAATCAAGTATATTGTATGGGAGCCCCGCTTAAATATTTATTTTATTTTTAGTATTTGTTATAGCGGCAATAGAAATACATTATCTGTGAAAATGTCAACTATCTAGCTATCACCGTTCTTGAGGTACAGCCTGGTGACAGACGGACGGACGGAAGGACGGACAGCGAAGTCTCAGTAATGGGGTTCTGTATTTAGCCTTTGGGTACGGAACCCTAAAAGGAATTGGTAGTTAAAAAAGGAAGCTACCCAAACCCTACGGCGTGAATTGTTTGTGTAAAATTCATAACATAAAATCGTTTGGTTGTTGCAGACGGGCGTCCATGATGTCTCCGCGTCAGCTGATGAGGAATTCCAACATGACGCAGAAGTGGCAGCGGCGGGAGATCTCTAACTTCGAGTACCTGATGTTCCTGAACACTATAGCAGGTGAGTGTCTCTTGTTCTTATACTTACCTCTGCGGGTTCATAGTCTAATTGAAATTTGTTGGAGAAATGATTTGTATATTCAGGCCAATACCATTTAAGGGTGAACTGGACGGCCCGTTCTCCATACAAACGTCGTAGGGTGATCACTTCCTTATTTGAGGATTTAGGTCCAAAATAAAGCTTAATATCGATTGATCTCGTCATTATCTAGGCTTGTATGACGCCGAAATTTTAATAAAATAATTAACTTGAGAATTATGAGCCACGAAACATTTTCATATAAAGTTTTCGAGGCTCATAACTTACAACTTAATTATCTTTTTAAAATTTTGGCATTATACAAGCCTAGATAATGACGATATCAATCGGTATTATGCTTAAGTCTGAACCTAAAATGTCAAATAAGGGAGTGATCACCCTACGACGTTTGTATGGAGAAGTGACCGGCCAGTTCAACCTTAATAAAACAAGTGCAACCTGGCCTTCTTTCGACATGTCTGACACTGTAGACTATCTCGAGTGCATGTCAGTGCATGGTTGTAATCAAAAGAGCCGATGCGCTGGTCGAACCAGATCCAGGCTACTACTAAATTATCCCCCCTAGAAATGCAGCATAAAATCGACAGGTTTAAAATAGTGGCGACTCTTTGTAGAGCAAGTAATACCAATGGGACGACCACTGTTCAATGATATAAATTTGAGTTGTTATTTAGTATAAATTGGGTTCCTGGAGCACAAGTCTTGGATTTTGTGGTCACTGCGTTCAGCGTTAGTAACTAGTACACGAAATCGCACGACTTAGGTAACTATTAACTAGTATATAAATAAGATACGCCGTTGTTGACTTAGTGATGCTTAGAAAACCCACCATTTTTACTGCTCGTGTTCATTAACTTCTTACTTTTATCCCTTTCACTGGCTCCCTATTTTCTAACAGCGAAAGTATATAACTACAGATATATTCTCAATAAGTTTTCCATTAGTTTAACAACTAAAATGAAATAGGAATTGCCTATAGCATATAGATGCTATAGGCAATTCCTATTTCATTTTAGTTGCTGGCTCCCTATTTTCTAACAGCGAAAGTATATAACTACAGATATATTCTCAATAAGTTTTCCATTAGTTTAACAACTAAAATGAAATAGGAATTGCCTATAGCATATATGCTATAGGCAATTCCTATTTCATTTTAGTTGTTAAACTAATGGAAAACTTATTGAGAATATATCTGTAGTTATATACTTTCGCTGTTAGAAAATAGGGAGCCAGTGAAAGGGATAAAAGTAAGAAGTTAATGAACACGAGCAGTAAAAATGGTGGGTTTTCTAAGCATCACTAAGTCAACAACGGCGTATCTTAATAGTGTGACAATTGGTGTAGGTATAGACCTACACCAATTGTCACAAACCATTTTTGTTAATTCTTATTATTGTCATAGATTTTTTTTTGTGGAAAAAGTATATTTATAGAAACGAAGTATTTGCACGCCGCCCGTTAAGGTACAGTTTTGTAGAACTGTATTTTAATGCTATATCAACTTTGCAATATTGTACCTAAAATCTTAGCAAATAAAGATTCATTCATTCATTCAACTGTAACAGGGCACAAGCGGCATCGCCCCGGTTGATTTCCACTTACTAATACAAACTTTATGTTGATTGGCATTTTCTTCCAGCTAGCCTAATCACAGTACACATAGATGGGATGGTAGTAGCGTTGTCAAAATGTAAATTACTTGAAACAACATACTGATATATGACATAGTGTAAATATATTTACCGACATAGAACCGAATGACCTGACCTCTATGAGTTCAGTGATATAACAGTGTTTCTGTATGACATAACTATCGATTGCATTTAATATATTGACGTTAGTGATGTGCACGTGTATTTAATATTAGATACATGCTTGTTGCAATGTTGGTAACAACATTACTTATCACTAGGTAAAGTTCAAGAGTTGGTCCGATAGAAATTAATTAGAAGAGATTTAATTCTGTGGAAATTGCATTCGGTAGGAAAATCTTCCTAGAGCTCACGATTAGAGATAATTAGATATCAAGATAATAAGGTCTGGTTGTCTGCTAGTCAATTTTGAATCTAACCGCGTACAGTGACTTAAAAATCGTTAAATATATCGTCATCGATGGATTCAATTCGTGCTTTTGAAATATATATGCATGGCTTGATAAATAGAGCATAATAATTTAACTCTCACCTCGAGCGGAAGACAATGTCGTCTATTATTTGTCGGTATACATATATTTCTTAACAGGAGATAGTGCTTAGAATAAAATTAAATATATTTTCAATGCTGATTAGCTAGTCTTTGATCATCTCATCTGATGGTAAGTGACAAAAGGTTAAACCTAGGATTACTGGCTCTCAAGGACCGCTGCCGTTACACCGTTCCGTTAGGTATTTGGCGATAGAATTTCTAAATGAGGGCGTTAACCAGCTAGATTGTTACAAAATGCTTTACCACAATACGCTTAGGCTCAAGCACGCGGCGCGTTTCGAACCGTGGACCTGCTGCACGGCATCCAAAGTCATTGTCACTGGGCCATCACTGCTTCAAAGTCACTATTCAATACAATTTACTCATCAAAATTTGATCCGTGCCACAAGCCTATAGTTCGATCTCCACCGCTGGCTTGAGTTTCACCGCAGAGTGGAAGGGCATTTTGCGAATGCCCACCCTACCACCTTCAAGTAGAAAACCTGTCCCCAAGCACCTAACAGCATGTTCTGTCAGCAGTTCTTGAGAGCCAGTAAGTGACTAGAGGCACATGACACTTAACTCTGTGTCTCATATGGAAATGCATCTGTTAAAGGCAGAAGTTACCCCTTAAGCTAAATGCATTTGTTAAAGGCAGAAATTACCCTTTAAGCTAAATGCATCTGTTAAAGGCAAAAGTCATCCCTTAAGCTAAATGCATCTGTTAAAGGCAGAAGTTACCCTTTAAGCTAAATGCATCTGTTAAAGGCAGAAGTTACCCTTTAAGCTAAATGCATCTGTTAAAGGCAGAAGTTACCCTTTAAGCTAAATGCATCTGTTAAAGGCAGAAGTTACCCTTTAAGCTAAATGCATCTGTTAAAGGCAGAAGTTACCATTTAAGCTAAATGCATCTGCTAAAGGCAGAAGTTACCCTTTAAGCTAAATGCATCTGTTAAAGGCAGAAGTCATCCCTTAAGCTAAATGCATCTGTTAAAGGCAGAAGTTACCCTTTAAGCTAAATGCATCTGTTAAAGGCAAAAGTCATCCCTTAAGCTAAATGCATCTGTTAAAGGCAGAAGTTACCCTTTAAGCTAAATGTATCTGTTAAAGGCAAAAGTCATCCCTTAAGCTAAATGCATCTGTTAAAAGCAGAAGTTACCCTTTAAGCTAAATGTATCTGTTAAAGGCAGAAGTTACCCTTTAACCTAAATGCATCTGTTAAAGGCAGAAGTTACCCCATAAGCTAAATGCATATGTTAAAGGCAGAAGTTAACATCAGGTAGCCTCGTGCGTCTTCCATCACAATCCCATAAAAAAACCAAAGTACGCTGATGAAGTAACCCCGTAGCGCGATACTAGAATCCAATAAACTGCTCTTGCGCAATGCCCGTGCAATCTTCTCGCGTATTGCGCGTTCATCGTCAACAATCGTTCAGTTCTCTTGATTGATCAATAGCTGCATTGAGCCACAGTTACATGTGTACTTGAGTATAGATACTCGACTGTTTATGTTTGTGAAGCCACCGCGTGATAACAGGATACGTGACCTACTGCATTTGGTACAGGAAGTCATGTGGAACGCCAGGGTCTCATTTTTGTAGTTATTAATATTTAAAACACGAGTGTATGTTAATAACATAATAAAAATAACAATTTCAAAACTAAATCAAAATACATTTATATTTACAGACTTTTATTTAATAGTACCTACGTAGGCACTGAGTTTTCATACCTCAGTGTATATATATATATATATATATTAGGTCCTTACATATGAAATTGGCGTTTTTCGTACTGGCCACTTTAATCACGAATTTCTCCTCTTTGGTAAGGAATTCCAAATTCAAATTTGTACAGCTATAGACTCATGTATTTGTGCTTCGATGATCGTCATTCATTTGTTTTTTTTCATCTGTTTTTTTCTGTTTGCGTCACTCATTTTACAAAATGGAAAACCTTAAATATCGCATTATTTACGAGTACGAGTTCCGCCGTGGCACTAGTGCTGCGGAAACAACTCGAAGGGTGAATGATGTGTATGGCGGTCGTGTTGCAAAAGAAAACACAGTTCGTTTTTGGTTCCAACGTTTTCGTTCTGGAAATTTCGACCTGCAGAACAAGCCCCGTGGACGGCCTGAGACTCAAGTTGATAATGAAGAGTTGAAGGCTATTGTGGAAGCGGATCCATCGCAAACCACGTCCGAGTTAGCTGCAGGCTGCAATGTTAGTGATAAAACTGTTTTAATTCACTTGAAGCAAATTGGGAAGATTAAAAAGCTTGAAAGGTGGGTACCTCACGAATTGACTGAAACAAACCGGCAAACGCGCGTCGACTGCTGCGTTACATTACTAAACCGGCACAATAATGAAGGTATTTTAAACCGAATCATTACCTGTGATGAAAAATGGGTTCTTTACGATAATCGGAAGCGCTCAGCGCAATGGTTAGATCCTGGCCAGCCAGCCAAATCCTGCCCCAAGCGAAAATTAACCCCAAAAAAGTTACTTGTAAGCGTTTGGTGGACTAGTGCCGGTATTGTTCATTACAGTTTTTTCAAATCTGGCCAGACTATTACGGCTGATGTCTATTGTCAGGAATTGCAAACCATGATGGAAAAGCTAGCGGCTAAACAACCTAGGCTGGTCAATCGCTCCACGCCACTGCTGCTTCACGACAACGCTAGACCACACACTGCGCTACAGACGGCTACTAAATTAGAAGAGCTTCAATTGGAAAGTCTAAGACATCCTCCGTACTCCCCGGACCTTGCTCCAACAGATTACCATTTTTTTCGAAATTTGGATAACTTCTTGCAAGGGAAAAAATTCAACTCCGATGGGGCAGTCCAAATCGCCTTCAAAGATTTTATTGATTCCCGTCCGACTGGTTTTTTTAGTAAAGGGATCAATGAACTACCTATGAGATGGCAAAAGTGCATAGAAAATAATGGTTCATACTTTGATTAATTAAATATATTATATTAAAAAATATTCGACTTTTTGTTCCTCCCATACAAAACGCCAATTTCATATGTAAGGACCTAATATATACTGAGGTAAGTATTAAGTATGTTCAATGGAGAATAATAAACGTGCACGTTATCTGACGATATGCTAACGATAATACAGCTATTTGCGACCTATACAATGCTAATCAGACATACACGTTTTTATGCTATACGAGCCAACATCTTAGTTTTTTCTCATAAGGCCCTAAGACGTGTTGAATTAGTATTTACAACTCAGTATACTGAAGTAAATACATATATCAACATCATAAAAAATAATATGGATAAGAATAATTAATGGTCATTAATTGCAATTGAGCTGAATACATTTGTAACTTAACGATTAAAGATTGTTTTGTCTATTTTGTCTATATCATTATAACAATAAATGCTTTGTAATCGATTCTTACACAAAAAAAAAGGAAATATTAAGGAAATATTTGTACATTGTGTATTAAGGGCGGTAAGTAAGGAATTACGATCGAGGCTCTAGTAGCAGCCCGAAGTCGAAGACAGGGCTTCTTAGTCGAGGTTCGTAATTCCTTGGGGCGGGCCTTTTGCTCACACCACAGATTATACAAATGTTTCGTTCAGAAACGTTAAGAGCAAATACTCTATAGCAGTTGTACACGGCCATGACGGTGTGTAAAAAAATCGACGTTTTGAAACAAAAAACTATTGAAATCGATTATTAAGAACATTAGTTGAGTATTGAAGTAACATGTTGCGAGATTGCAATGAAATTCCTGTTTTGATAACATTTTAAGACAGTTTTTCATTTGCATGTTTAACTCCTTGCTTGAACTTGCATGAACTGTGTGATGTGCTATATATTAAAAAAAAAAACTAACTGACAAAATGAAAGCAATATTTTTTATATGGCGCATTACGGCCAAGTTAACCTGTATGTTTAGAATTTAGATACTGTTTACGTGTGATGAAAAATCTGTCATGATCAATTTTGTTTAATCCCGTAGTTCTTGTGTTTAGTGTGATCTTCGCGCATTTCGGGCGAAAATATTAACGTAATTACCACGTCCTATATTTTCGTACTCGCTGACAGCGAACTTCTAATTTAGCAGCTGTTAAGCTCAGTTAGGCTTATATACTTTGGCATTGAAGGCACTGCAAAGTTACTTTAACTGTACCTACTTAAAAGTTACCATTGCAAGGGTTTTTTGTTTTGACTGACACAGACTTGGCACCGAAACCGAACACTGACTGACACCGAAATCAATGAATTTATTATTGATATTTTGTAGGTTCTGAAAATAGATATCATATATACACCGTTGCAAATGGAATCTACCAATAGGGATATCACAACTTACTAAGAAAAACAGTTTCCTCAAATTCAAAGTTAACTTTTGAACACTTCTTGAAAAATCTTCAAGTGACATTAAGTGATGTTCCAATTTCTCTTCCATTTGGTATCGTCCACATCCTGATTATCCATATAATTCTAGTTCAGACCAGCAAGTGATTGCCCTCTGTAGATAAGGCCAATTTTCATCGAGTCTATCGCGTAACCTGATATTTGTGTTTGGCAAATGGGTCTACGCTACATTGCCCTATAATTTTGTCTACCGGACTGCCAAACACCCTATTTAGTGTGTCCGTATAACAAATGGCGCAGTAATTATTAATAATAAACAAATATCAATGTCCACCAGTGTGTTTCATTACATTAGATAGATAAGCTACTATATTAGCAAAGAGCGCCCGCCGCGGGAACACTGGACCGCGCCGCGCTCCCTTTGAATAGAGTTTTGAATATTTACATTGAGATAAGTAATAAAAAATATGAATTATTAAATTACAGGCACAAGAGACTTTTAAAATCAGGAGGTCCTCGTGCTTATTACGCTAAATACACATAAACAAACCAAAAAAAAGAGCCCATATGTTGGTTAGGACTAGCAGAAGTCAACCCTAAGATGTTGTTAGCGTTTTACCAATGACCCTGTATAATTACTACTGATGTTTTAGACAGCAGCTAGCTTAAACCCACACTGAGAAATATCTAAAGTCAAAAGCGCCCTAATGACGCCAATGTATATGGTATGAAGGCAAAAAACCGACCAAACGTAAATACGTATAAAAACGCCTTCCAAGTAGAAGGCGTAAAACGAGGTACAGTGAAGACGAATGTTTCTTTTCTTCTTCATTGAAGGTGTATTTTTTGGTCTTTCTTAAATATTGACTTTTCTATGAGGCTGATTAAGTCGTACGTTATAGTGATAATTACCGTATATAAACCGCCGTAAACGTAAGGTATATTTTACTGCAATACTGCAATTATTATCGTATAACGTTCAATTCTGAAAATACTTTACGGAAGGCGTTTTTTGACGGTTGTGTTTATTATAAAACATGGTACATTTTTATTGATTTCGCTTTGCGTGGTGAAAATCATCTTAAGAGTTGTGAATTCATCTTGCGTAGTTATAATTCAACAGTAAAAGGTCACATTTGATTTAAGCTCCAAAGACATTTTTCTCAGTGCACCTACGTCTGTATATCAATAGACGTCTCGGCAACTATTTATCGATGCTTATGCACTGTGAGATGGTTATATAGGTGATGATATTATGATTACAGTGTTATGTGTTACTGTGATCGTTTGTTGAAAAGTAAACCGCAAGTGTTACCGTGCTACGTCGTGAGATGTTGAAAATTACCAAGTAGAACTAGCGTTGAGTTTGTCCATTGGTCATAAGCAATTAGAAGTCGTATCGAAGTCTTCTCATGATTATTCTCGACGTTGTATACGATTTCCTTCTTATCTTATTATTGAACGCCATGCACGGTAATTACGAGTAATTTGAAGACAAGAATTTAAGTACCTAACTATTTAACGAAATGTTTGAAGTACGAAAAGCTTTCTTGTTAATTGGACTCGAACTCTGAGCCTCGCCGTTTCCGATCATCGCCATACAAATAAGCTTAGATCTTTTACCGAAGAAGATCGAAGCTCGGAAGTCAGTCATAGACACTGCGCCACGAATTAATTAGTCAACTACGTGAAAAAAGAGATGCAGCTTTGATATTACACTTACTACCTATAATAGACGTGAAAACACGTCTTTGATAATAGTTTTTTTTAATGACTGATAGGTTAGCCTTTAACCACTATCTCACCTGATGGTACGTGATGATGTGGTCGGAAGTGTTGTTCAAGCTAGCTTAGAATTACTGGCTCTCAAGGACAACTGCTGGAACACACCGTTAGGTGCTTGGCGACAGATTTTCTGCATGAGGGTGGTAGCTAGCCAGGCGAGCATTTGCAAAATGCCCTACCACCATGCTATATTGACTGCCATCCTAAGACGACCACCGGGACCGACGGTTTAACCTGCTCTCCGAAGCATGTGCACGCTATGTAGTTATGTCACTAGCGGTCACTCATCCAACTCATGACGGCGGGCGACGTTGCTTAACTTTGCTGATCGGTTAAGAACGGCTAAGGAAACTTCGCTACGAGCGCTTCAAATATAGACGAATAAGGACGTAGCGACGTCTTTGATAGGCAAATAATAACCGACCCTAAAACGACCAAATACAGACTTCGTAGGGATGTCACACCACTATACTCTCGACTTTTTTATACTTAAAACATAAATATTTTAATTTTATTTTTTAACATATATATGTATTTTTTATACTTATAACACTTTAGTGATGTACCCACACAAATATTGCGTGACGCGAAACAATGCATTCGGGCGTACACTTAGTCGGTAATTATTTATTATGTATGCGGGGAACAACGCCAATTGTATAGATTAAAAAGAACCTGATAATTACGAATATTGTTAAAATATGCAATCTGCTAAAAGGGAAGTCAACCTTATCAGACATTATTCACTAAAGAGGATTATGTAAGTATTGCGTGTTATTAGTGCCTGTGGTGTAGCGGTCAAGAGCACAACTCACAATGATGCTCATTAATTCAATTAAACATTTAGTTATTGGAAAATGGTTGTGACAATTATCATATCAGGTTTGACTTGATCTTTACATAAGCGTGATGTGAGGAATAGAATAAGAATGGGATAATTTTTTTTGAAAAAAGAGATTTGCTTAATTTTTAATTTTAATTTTAGATATAAAAATGGAAATTTTGATGATTTAACTGTATTTTGACTTGCATGCAATAAATCATAATTGACATTTGTATAAAGATAATTAATTATATAATTTTATAACATTCGAATTATTTTGATGTTTATGTTAACATTTTATAAGATTAAAAAACATTCAGTAATTATTAATAATTGACATTTGCATAAAGATAATGAATTCTATAATTTTGTAACATTCTAATTATTTTGAGGTTTATGTTAACATATTAAATGATTTTTAACTTAACATTCAAAAATTTGCACGCCTGTAAAGGTAGAATAAGACATGTTTATAATTATGTGTGTAATATTAAGATCCGCACTTGTAACCTTATTCCAGCAAATAAATGATATTCTATTCTATTCTAAATAATGGGATAAATTTCTAGGACAGCAGCAAAATTTATTAGAAAGATATTTCGGGATCTTAAAGCTGGTGCACTGCCAATGGTTATGGGCAGCCGTGCATAAAGTCCATAGTCTGGAGGTTTCACCACAACGTGGTAGGGCATTTTGTAAAGCTAGCCTGGCTGATGACCTCTGGTAGAAAATTTGTCGACAAGCATCTTACGATCTGTTGCGACAGCTATTCCTCAAGCCAGTAATTCTAGGTAATTAATTAGGTGTGAGCGAAGCGAGCCCTATCACTATCCCACAACTTGAACATTTGTGGCCCCTTTTACTGAAAAACTATAATGCCTATAGATTTGTGCTTTAATATAGTAATTTAACATCATATCTAAATGTGTTATCAGTCAAAAAAAATTACTATTAAAAAATAGCGTTAACAATTTTGTATTCATTGGATAGGATGTTATTGTGGTACTAACGCCATCTGTTAGAAAACCAAAGAATTAACATTGCTGCAACAGATCTAAACTCAATTCTTAAATACATCTTAGTTAATCTACTTAATACTTGATCACACCAATAGAATCAGGTTGTAAATTAAACGCTCAGCTTATTGCTAATTCTAACATTAAGTAACATTAAGTAAGAAATGCGTGTAACAAAGTTTCACGTGTTTACAATTATCAAAAGAATAAAAAAACGACACAATGGTGCAGTCTAATCTAGATTCTAATGACCTATATTACATTCATAATTCTTGCATTGTTAATAATCCTTTATATTTGCATTTGTATAGCATAGATAAGATACTATAGCTATAAAAAATGGCTATTACCTACGAGAATTTCGAGGCTTAGCATTTTAAGGGATTAGTACGAGTACCAGAACCGGCAATATAACTATAGGCATGTTTATTTAAAACTAGCTTTCCGGCCTCGGTTTCGCCCGCGTGTATTTCGGTTGTCGCGTTGTATAAAAACTATCCTATGTCCTTTCCCGGGTCTTGAACTATTCCAAATCCGTCCAGTAGTTTTTAAGTGTATTTCTTGCATATAAAAATGCAAATCTTTCTTCTTTATAATATTAGATAAGTATGTTCTTAAGAAAATGAATAGATTCAAAAGCGAATAGATCAAATGCGGAAATCCATATTTAATAATTACAAATATTTTAAGAAAACATCAAATTAATATTTTAATAAAACACTTAAAAAATTTGAAAATATATCTAATGACAATTCCGCCTAATTTTCCTGCTAAGCCGACGTGACGTCACAACCGCCACGCAGCAAAACCGGAAGAATTTTCGACGCGTTTCGCTTCTACACGAAGCATCCTCAGGAGGTCTTTCTTGACTCTACGGAGGGATTCTCGAGCGCACGATCGAGAATCTCTTCAAAAATCATAAAAAATTCTTTTAAAAATATTTGTTATTATTAAGTATGTTCTTGTTTTGATCTTTATGTTGTTATATGTTATTTGATTATGTTTTGTTTTAATTAATATATTCAGGTGTTACTTAGCTCAAATCAGTAATTAATAACTAATATATCAAGAAAATAAGATTCCGTTACAATTATGGTCTAAAATAAAATATTTGGGGTCAGGGGAGCGAGATTGAATTTATTTTCAAGATATAAAATATGCATATTATTATAACTCTCCCTATTCAATCATCTACAGGCAATGACACCCAACATCTAGAATGCAAATAAATAATAATTTTGTCGGCTATATTCATATTTTCAGTTAATTTTCAGCCCAATATTCAGCCGACAAAGTTCCACACAAAAACAGGTTTGTACGTTTTGTAACGCATTCGTTTACTCCTAGGGCGGTTAATTCAATTTATCTCTTCGCTTTAAATACGACAAACTTTCCGAGCATGAGTGATGAAAAGTGTAGGTATACGTGGTCGTGTAATTGTTATAAAAAGGGCTGAAGCTTAACATCAGGTGGCGTGTTTGTTTCGCCACTCTCTACCATAAAAAAGTAACAAAGCACTGCACTAGTTAGAAATTAAGTAACAGTGCTGAAATCGTCCAGTCTCCGTGAATTGCGAATAGAAAGCTGATTCATTTTAACGCAACGCTTGTGTAAGATTATAGAAAGTTAAAGTACATTACTTATATAGGTACATTGTAGATCAATTTACAAAACAAAGTGGAGATAAATCTGTGTATTTTTTATAGTTTCGGTTTGTTTGTATTCTTTGGTACACCCCTGTTCTCTCACGAAGGCGCGTCCCTCCACAGTATATTATTTATGCGCATACTGGAAGGCCTCGTTGTACTCCACGTCTTAGAGTGGGTGTAAACGCTAATGGTACATAGTAAAACAATTAAATGTAAACTATGATCGCTTGGGTAGGTAGTACTTGCAACTACACTCAAAATGTATGCGAAGGGCGCGCCTTCGTGACTGGGAAGGTCTGTACATAAGTAAGAAATTTTGAATCAAAACTGAGACACGGAAAAAATAGCTCACAATGCATTTAAGTCAATTGGGGCCAATTAGTAAGGGCTGTCAGTTACTAATTGTCCAAAACAGAGAAAGTGGCAGGTTGGACTAATGAAAATCTCTACAATGTTCAATTTCATAGAATCCAACTCTGGTGTGATCTAGCTAGTACTAACTAACTTAGTGTGTACTTGGTCACCTGTCAATATGATATCTAATCAACATCCATAACATTCATCGGTGAACAATGGCTCCCCAATAAGATTCCGGCGTCTTGGATCGCAGTTATGTCCTGCTGCCCTTCTGATATTTTTCCCTTTGTCGCCTCTAACAACTCCACTATGCGTAGCCTTATCCATATACCGTGGTAGAATGCCACCACCCCATCTCTTCAATTTAATGTCGCAAGAGGCGACTAAGTGTTAAATACTGGTAGGTGGTCTGCAGCGACTTCTGAGGAACTGCTATCTTACACGACTTACTCTCAGGACGTCTGCCAAGCGTGGGGATTACGGAAAACCCCCTTAGTAGGGGAGGCTGTTTTCATCAGTACCCACCGGTACCCGTTTATTATCCGTGGGGTACTGGCAAATGTTTATAAATTAAGCAATAGCGAATTCAAAGAATAGTGGTCGTGTATCGTACATATATTAAGTCATAACGACTTACCGCTTCAGTATCTCCATCGCCTTATTCCGTATCATCTCCCAACCTGCCTCGACGTATACACTTCTCTAAACTCACTTAAAGTCATTTATTTTACACAACAATCAACTTTGTGAGTCACCGCACTTCTGCGCTTCTTTCACTTTACTGTCGCTTTCAATCGCTATTGTAAAGTTACGCGAATTACGTCACTAATTTGCACAGTCTGATTCTAAACATTCTAAACATTCGTTATGACACGAACATACAACATTTATTTCATCAACAACTTCACAAAAAAGAACTTTACCGTTGTCACAACCCTATTGTCCTTATTTATTAACGCACGGTGCTTTTTCTACGCTCCCGAAAAAGATCGTGATTAGGATTTTTTAGAACAAAATTTTAGAATATTTTTTTGGCATATTTGTTAATGTTTTTTAATGACTGTTAACAATAAATGCGACTATTAGACATGGTCTCCAGCCGGCGAGTGGCTGGGAAAGCTGCCTTCACAATGATCGACAGTTAGACGATAAAGATGTTGTCACGCGCACTAGTATTTACACCTAACTATTTGCACGCTGTTTTGATAACGTGAGGTCAAAGTTAGAAGTAAGTGTATTGGTAGCAATCAATTATTTAATAATTAACTTATCTCTAAAGTGGCAAAGTACTCTTAACGCGTAATATTTACAGCATGACTTCTATTTTCACGCTAGTTTCCGTTTAGTTTAGTATGCGAGGTTGTGGTGAAATGTATATAAATAACTTTTTACTTCTAAATATTTACTTATTGCTTTGCCTATTCATAAACAGCTGTTTACTTAAATTCATTATAATCCATACAAATATTTTTTTTTTATTTTTTTTTATTTAATTTACAAAATCCACAGATCTTAACAAAATTAACATAATCATATAGTGATATTTCTTACATCCAATGATGGATTTATTTTATATTAATAAGCTTAATTCATAGAGAGCACAAGCAAAGGTATAATAAGGTAATATGAGGTAATATAAGGTAGGTATTCTAGAAATTGAATCAACATTTGTAAGAAATAATTGAATTGAAATGTCTCTGCTTAGGTTAATATAATTAATACACAAATGATCAAATTATATAAAGATTCACTATATTAGTATGTACTACAATATCAAAATTGTATGAGATAGGAAGTGAGTCAGTTTGACTTTCCATTTGTTTCTTCTTCGTGAATGAAATACTGATTTTGTTTTGGTAAAACTTGGCACAGATTGAAGGTATACACATTTTCTTTTAGAACTTTTACTTCATTATCGTGTATAAAATAAGTTTCGACTAATAAGTTCGACTAAAGAGTATCTGTTGGTTAGGTCGTTTGACCATGTATGAAATGCCTTAAATGGTACAACCAATTGTCACATGCATGGATATTTGACTTTGTATATAGCAACCATGCATTATCTAAGTTAGGTAAAATTAAGATTCAGCTTTACTTCTTACGATAGATGCCCTTGCAGCCAAACCTAATATTGTATAGAGACCCTAGTTGTGCTGTGACGAAATATTTACTATACATTTACGAAGAATGTAAGTTATAACGGCACAATGAATATTTGTTTTATTTCTGGCCTGCTGTATCTTTACCATTTCCCACACCACTGATACGCGCCCTTCATTTTGTCTGTATTGTCTCTTCAAGTAATTAAATAATGTTCGGTTATCGCCCATTATAATTAATTGATAAAATACTGTCAAAATTCATCACGTGAGTTGTCACATCTGTTGAGAACAGTTTCCTTTTTATAAGTTTATCATTTATTCACAGGCCTTTGTCTCAGTGTCCAGAATGAAATAATAGTCTCAGATAAGGCAAACCTTATGCACTTCTAATTAGTATACATTACGTTGCACATGTTGATATCTTATGCTTACCTACTTTAGATAACGTTGGTACAGAATTTTAATAAATTAGCGGCTCAATTATAACATAACTTATTATTTTTTATTGATATTGATATTTGAAGCAGTGATGGCTCAATGGCATTGGCTATGGACTGCCGTGCAGCAGGTCCATGGTTCGAATCCCGCCGCGGGCTTGAGCTTCACCGCATGGCGGAAGAGCAATTTGTGAATGCCCGCCTAGCTAGCTACCACCCTTAAGTAGAAAAATCTGTCGCCAAGCACCTAGCGGTGTGTTCCAGCAGCTGTCCTTGAGAGCCAGTAATTCTAGGTTCAGCCTATTAATACCTTCGACCACATAATCACTTACCATCAGATGAGATTGTGGTCAAAGGCTTACATATAGGCAATTAAAAAAAACTTATTAATTACGTATTTTTGGTTAGCTTTTGAGATTAGTACGATGCTCTTTCACGGTCATGTCATGACTACTTGCTAACAAACATTTCGTGTAATCTCTTGTATATTATTATAATATATAATTAGTACTTTTATAACAGGCGCACCATCACCTCCCGTGTTTTATAAATGCCTTTACCAAATTATAATTGATTACTTTTAATGATATGCGTCTTGTTAGTTAAACTGTGTTGTTAATGTTCATTTTTAACCTTCGCGGTTAACCGCACTGTTTTCTCCATAATTATTAAAGTTCTTGAACTCATTTTTGAACCTTTCACGTTTGTTACTTAAAATACATGCAATTTGTAAATGTTACTTGATTGACAACAGAAAACGCAATTAGCGTAGCGTAATAACGGCGCACCTAAAATTCATATATTGTTTCCTTCTTTTAAATAATATGCAGTTTTGAAGCAGTGATGGCTCAGTGGCATTGGCTATGGACTGCCGCGCAGCACATCCATGGTTCGAATCCCGCCCAGAGCTTGAGCTTCACCGCATGGTGGCTAGCGACCACCCTCAAGTACAAAATCTGTCGCCAAGCACCTAACGGTGTGTTCCGGCAGCAGTTCTTGAGAGCCAGTGAAATAACAGGCAAAATGAGACTTAACACTTTAACTTAGAACAGGTATGTCTCAAGATGATGGGCGCAGTGCAGTTCGTCACTTGTGATGAAATGCATCTGTTATAGGCAGAGGATACCGCTTAACATCAGATGGGTCTCGCGCTTGTTCCTTCACAATAACATAAAAAAAAATATGGCAATTATTTGCAGTTTTGACTCTGGAACGTCCGTGTCCTTCCATCATCTACTGTTATACTTACATACTTTAAAAAAATATCTAATGCGTTATATCGAAAAATATATGTACCAGTAACATTTTTGTGAAAAAGTATTTAAGTACGTTTACATTATTTACTCGTAATTTCAAAATTACGTTAACTTGGTTGTTTTTCTTTCACTTTTTCGCCATTGACGTCTTGAGTTTTTTTAATTGATTACGTATACACTTTTTAGATTAACGATTTTTATATAGGTATCACTTGGTCAAAATATATCTCAATTTATGTTCTTGTGTTCCTGTCTTTTATGTTGTTAGCATACACATATTATTTGTAATATTTTCTTATGTTTTGTCCAGTTTGCTAGAGAAAACATTTTGTATGACGCTGAAACTGTGCCCGGTCAATGGCAATAGGATCGCCCTCTATTACATGGGACCAAAACCCATTTGGCGAAACGTGGGTGTTTACACGCCTCTGTCTACCCCTTCGGGGAATACAGGCGTGATTTTATATATGTATTTAGTTGCCATTGAACCTAATTTCTACACCAATAATAAAAAAGGTAGTTTTGCAAATCAATAAATATGATATTCTTGCATTTTTACCGTATTTATCGAATTTGAAAACAACACCTGTATCAACTGTTTAGTTTTGTCATGCTTACTTGATACTATTCAATAGAAACCTTTATTGTTTTCAATAAAAACGCGTGAGTCAACGAATACTTAAGCTATTTACTTAGTTTAACTACGTTTTATTTGTTACCTACTACACTTATTCTTTTATGTTTTTGGGATTGTGACAGAACACGCACTAGGCCAACCTGATGTTAAGCGATAACCTCTGACTATAACAAATACTTATATATTTCGTCACAAGTGACCGGGAACTGCACTGCGCCCGTCGGTTTGAGACATTTGTTAAGTCTCGTGCCTGTAGTTATACTGGCTCTCAAGGCTCAAGCTGTGTTCCAGCAGCAAAACTACAGGTGACTGGCTTTTAGGTAATAGGCGACAGATTTTATACTTGACGTTTGTAGCCAGCAGCAAATGCCCTTCCATAATGCTGAAGCTCAAGCCATCGACGGGGATCGAACCATGGTTCTGAAGCATGGCAGTCCAAAGTTATTACCGGTCGGCAATTATTGCTTCAAAACAATAAATAAACAGGTTCTTAAAACTATTACACATACAATATTATACATATTTCATGAATAGCATTAAAAAAAATCAAATAATAATACATTATTTCGAAATACATTTGAAAAACGTTTTAATGCAGTAAAGCGTAGAATTTTACCTACGTACCTAACTGATCTTACTCGTAACTGGCAATGCTTTCTATCAAAACAAATGCTTTTGATAAAAAACAACAAATGGTAATGATATTAATCGCCTAACTCTTACTCATAACATATAGAGATCGTCAAGCTTCCGATCATGGTATCGTTTATTTACAATAAGCTTTTTATTTTTTGTGATACATAAACCTTTGACTACAATGTCACCTAATGGTAAGTGATGATGTGGTCCAAGCTGTTAACAGGCCTACCCCAGAATTACTGGCCCTCAAGAACCGCTGCCGGAACACACCGTTAGATGCTTGGCCATAGATTTTTTACTTGAGGATGGTCGCTAGCCTGGCGGGCATTCGCAAAATGCCCTTCCACCATGCGGTGAAGCTCAAGCCCGCGGTGGGATTCGAACCATGGACCTGCTGCGTGGCAGTCCATAGCTAATGCTACTGAGGCATCACTGCTTCAAAATTTGCCGGGAAGATAACCGTATCTACGGTACAATAACTGGTTTGTGTGATTATATCGACATATCACAATAATATTAGCATACAATAATCACTGCAACGTATTGTAATGAAGCCTAAACAAAAGTGATAAAAAACAATGTCGAAGGATGCGTTAAGCAACTTGTCGCAACTGTGGACATCGAGGTCGGCGGCCAAGTTGACCGTCACCAGCACCATGGCTTAGTTTTACATTGTCCATTATTGACCCACTGAAGGGAGACACGGTCTGTAAAACTGTAGAAAGTTTGTTTACGTCATTATGCGGGTGGCACCACAATTGACTTGTTTGTCAAGCGCTCGCGCAGTTTGCTTCGCTGTTCTTAACCGATCAACAAAGTCCGCCGCGGTCATGAGTTGGATGGGTGACCGCTAGTGGCATTACTACTGAGCGTTAACTAACACTAGAAAAGATTATCAAAACATATACTACACCAACATAATATATAAAAAGTATACGCAATTGAGTCTCAATAAAAAGTAAAAGGACTGGATAAGCCGTCGGTCCCGGTTGTTGTCTTCGGAAGGCAGTCGTTATAGAATGATGGTAAGGCATTTTGCGAATGCCCGCCTGGCATATCACCCTCAAGTAGAAAATCTGTCGCCAAGCCACTAACGGTGTGTTCTGGCAATTGTCCTTAAGAGCCACATCATCACTTACCATCCGGTGAGATAGTGGTCAAAGGCTAAACCTATCAGGCATAAGAAAAAAAAAAATACTATGAGCCTATATTCCTAATATTAAATAAAAAAAATAGGAAAGAATTTGTAAAATATATGTAAATACATGTATATACCAGAAGAAAATGTAAAAAAGTCTGATATAGTAAACACAAGTCAAGTTTGTTTTGAAGCGCTCTTAGCACAGTTTGCTTAGCCGTTAAGTTAAGCCACGTCCGCCGCGGTAATGACTTGGATGGGTGACCGCTAATGACATTACTACTGAGCGCTTCCGTGATTCGCAGGGCACGTGAAGCACATGAGACAATGTTTCAGGGTAACGGGCGCAGTGTTGATCGTACCTACTTCATCGTCACGAAATGAATCTGTTATAGACAGAGGTTATCGCTTAATTATCAAGTGGGACTCGTGCTATTTCCGCCACAATCCCAATACAAAAAAAATCAAGGGATCGAAACCATTCCACTGGGGATATAGGTACTAAGGTACTCATAGCGACGCTTGTGTACCTACTTAAAATGTTTGGAAGAGATAAGTCCTTTGAATTGTTGTATAAGTAAATATGTTTTCTTGTCAACAGGACGTACCTACAACGACCTGAACCAGTACCCGGTGTTCCCGTGGGTGCTGACCAATTACGAGAGCGAAGAACTGGACCTTAGTCAGCCTTCCAACTACAGGGACCTCTCAAAGGTGTGTTTTAGAACTTACTGAAAGAACGCATGCTTTTAAGGCAGTGTATCTGCCAGGGATGTGCCAGGAAGACAAGCAGTGTGCGAGGAATAAATGAACCCATATGGTCACTGCGCTCAGCAAGGCTAGGAAAATATAATCTTTACAAAATTACAACACGATAAAAAATTATGGTCATGTGCGGGATTCGAACCCTATATCTTGCAAGAACGAAACGAAAACTAGAGTCATGCGTCATATATGTCATTTTGCCTTGGCGGTCAGAGCCATACCCCGGCTATAGGGATGGATGGCGCGGATTTGGATCCAGGACATTACTATATTTTTTTCTCTCGTTGTAATTTTGTAATGTAAGCAGCAGCGCAGACGTCATTGCAAAAATAAAAAAAATATAATTAAATGTTCCTCGCACATATCCAGTAGTTAACATATCAAGCCTAGCCAAATGAGCGAGCGACATCCTTGACTTACAGGTGCCTTTAGAGGCGCCCGTCCCCACACCGCGCTGGCCGTCGCACTCACACATAGTCGCGAGTGGTTTTACGGGCACACATACTTCAGTGACGCTTCTTTACTTGAGTATGGCCGTATTCCATTTGAGTTATTTTCGATAATTTTGACCACATTTTGCGTGGATCCACATTTAATACATAAGATAAGATAAGATAAGATTCATTTATTGGCCTTATAACTGCGTTTGTTACACTGGGCAAGTCAATATTGTACAAAATTATAAATTAATTAAGATAGATATTAAATGTAAAAACTAAGCATATAACATAATAATTAAATGTAAAAACTAAGCATATATAAAAAATGTCATTATTAAATTTTATTACAAATCCAAGTCGCATAAAATTCCATATTAATATACAATTTCATCAATTCGAGAATGAAGATTCAGTCAAATTAGTTTGCAAGAATTCCTTTACTGAGTAAAATGGAGTGGCATAGAAGAACTGTTTAATTTTTTTCTTAAAATCATTTGCCTGTAAATTTGCTACAGAATGAGGTAATTTGTTAAACAAATGTATCTTAATCCATATCCCTTGTTTCTTCACTTTACTTAATCGTACTTTTGGTGTCATTAGTATATCGTTCAGTCTACTTCGCTCTCTGAGGTTGTATGCATGTTGCGGTTTTGTCATAAGATTTTCCTTCTCGTCATAGATTTCCAATAGGCAATTATAAATGAACATAGAAACTACTGTCATGATTTTGTGTTTCTGAAAATATTTTCGTGCAGAGGTACGTTTTCTTAATCCAAATATTATTCTTATGGCCTTTTTTTGGGTTCTTAGCACTTTTATCATATCCGCACCATTACCCCATACAGTAATCGCATATCGTATAATAGTGTGTAGATATGCGTAATACACTGACAGCATAGCTCGTTCATCTAATATAGGTTTTAATTTAACTAGCGCGTAGTTAGCACTTGCTAACTTCTTACATAGCTTATTTATGTGATTTGCATGATTAATCGTATGGTCAATAGTGTACCCTAAGAAGACATTTTCTTTTACTGCAGGATTCTTTACAATACCTTTGCGCGATTGATAATGCATAATGATGTTTTTTTCTTCATTTAGTGTAATCCCATTTGCATTGAACCATTGCTTAAGAATGTTTTGTGCTGCCTAAATTTTTATTTGTATTTTCTCAAATTCCTTGTCCTTTATTCCAACATGAGTGTCGTCGGCAAATAGGCTAACATTAGTCCAATCAGGCATGGCATGGACGAGATCATTAATATATATAAGGAATAAAACAGGCCCTAATATTGATCCCTGTGGTACCCCAATGTCTACAGTAGTGACTTTAGAATTAACTCCATTTAGTGAAACAATCTGACTACGATTTTCTAAATATGTACGCAGCATATTTAGTTCAGTTCCATAAAAACCATAGTGCTGTAGTTTTAATAGTAATATATCATGTCTTAAACAATCGAATGCTTTGGATAAATCACAATAAATACTAGCGCATTTTTGTGACTTATCCAAAGCATCTAGAATATAATATATAACCTTTCTAATTGCCATCTCTGTCGATCGACCTTCACGAAAGCCATACTGTGAAGTTGTAAAAAGATAATTTTCTTCAAAATATTTTAATACTCTGGATTTGATGACTGTTTCAATAATTTTAGAAATGATTGGCAGTATGCACACTGGTCTATAGTTACCTACTTCTGTACAATCTCCCTTTTTGAAAAGCGGGATAATCCTACCTTGCTTGAGGCAATCAGGAAATATTCCTTTGTCTAAACAATCATTAAATGATAAATGTAGAAGTTCTGTCAAGCATTCGTTTTGCAAAATGAGTTTCTTTACTGTCTTGGAATTCATGTCGTATATGTCAGGTGTAGATTTTTCTTTCATATTTTTAATTATTGTCATTAGTTCTTGGATCCCGATCGGCTTAAATTTGATCCTTGAAGTCGGCTTTTTCATTGCATTTAAATATATTAAACATTTTTCAGTATCTGTAATAGTACTACCCGTTATTTTGTGAGCTATAGTTGAAAAAAAGACATTAAATGCATCAGCTATTTCGATAGGATCAGATACGTCCTTGCCATTCTCAGTTCTGATTTTATTTATTGTTTTCTTAGATTTTTGTTTTTTGTTATACTTCACCTGTTCTTCAACTATTTTCCAGGTCTCTTTTATTTTATTTTTGGAATTTCTTACTCTGTGGCCGTATTGAAGCTTTTTAGATGATACATAGACTTTTCTTAAAACTTTCTTATACTTCCTTATCTTTATCACTCTGTCTTTACTTGGATCTAATTCTTGCATTTTCTCCATTTCCGCTAACTTAGTCTTAGATATTTCTATGCCTGTTGATGTCCATTTTCTTTTATTGATATGTGCCACAAATTTCTTTTTAGGGAAGGCAATGTCGTAATAATATTTAATAGCTTCTAGAATAATATTCATTCTCAAATTAGCGTCATTACAAGTCGTTAATTGGTATTTCAAGTTTACAAAATCTCTCCTAATAAGGAAATGAAAAAAACTTATGTTATTAGCTGACATACGTCTAGTAAACGACACATGTTTTGTGGGTTTATTGCGTGTAACAAGGTCATTAATAATTAATCTAATGGTCTTATGTCGGTAATTTTATGATCTAATATATCACCCCTACAGTTATCAAAATTTACAATAAAATTATCAATACAGGTGGCACTTGTACCTACAATTCTAGTTGGCTGGTTTAGTACAAATTTACAGTCAGCTTTGTCTAAAATAGTTAATATTCTTTTAATATTTGTATTCTCAGGTTTTAAGACATTTAAATTAAAATCCCCTGCCAACAAAATTCGTTTTCCTTCATAACTAAGCTTAGTAAGCAATTTTTTTAGTAAGTCAAAAAATAGATATATGTCTTTGTCAGGCCTATATGCTGCTATTATAACAATTTTATAACATCTTAATTCTATAGCCGCAATTTCAAAATTCATTTCAAACGATATTTTGTTAATGTCATTTCTTATTTTAAATTCTAAATTATCTCTTACAAAAATATGAACCATAGACACAAAATGTGATCAAAATTATCGAATATATCGACTTTAGTGTCAAATGGTATATGCCCTATATGTTCTGTGACTACATTGCGGTGCTGGGGTCTCGAAGAGAGGCGTGCGGGCGGGGATACTCCTGCCCTTTACCTCAGAGCCCGACTGAACTTAACTCGCGCGTCAACTGATACTATACTCTGGTTTTTAATTCGAGATCAAAAATGTAAACAAAGGTGTTAACCGTGCAAAAAAATTACAAGTACTTGGTAATTATTCTAATTTTGGGAACGGATGGAGCATTTAATGTAAAAAATATATTTATTGCTATAATTTATAGCATTATTATGAAACAATAAAACACTTTTATATGCGCGTACATATTTACGCATATATTCAAGCCTGAAAAAAATTGTGTAAGATTTTTTTGTTTTTAATAGCCACACTTGTGAGAATATTTTTGAAGAAAAACTATTGAACACCCTGACCTATCAGTTTGACAATGACATATATTGACATTTCTTTGTTTACATTTTTGATCTCGAATTAAAAACCAGACTATAGTTTGATAATCAGTAAGGTTGACCCTATCTTTGTAATGGAGTTGACTTAGAAAAGTACACTTCCACCATGTTTAATGCCACACAAAGCCATGTGACGATGAAGCGATGAACACTTACAATGTTTTGTTTGCCATACAGCCGATCGGCGCCCTGAACCCGAGCCGACGCGCGTACTTCGAGGAGCGCTACAACACTTGGGAGCACGAGTCCACTCCGCCCTTCCACTACGGCACGCACTACTCCACGGCCGCCTTCGTGCTCAACTGGCTCGTAAGGATTGTAAGTACCTGCCTTAACTACTACATTATTTTCACTGACTTTCAAAATGTCATTGTTAGGTGGACAATTTTTTCTCATGTCAATATGACCCCTACTTTCCATCTCGGAAAGTAGGGGTCCGTACCGATGACAGATACCCTTAAATTTCTAGTGCATCCGCATTTGTATGTAATTTTCTGATGAAAGTTGGAAAATCTCTATTTGTTCTCAATAGGGCGGTAAACCTCTAAACGCAATAAATTTATAGAGAACATTAAAAAATTACTAGAAATATCAGGTTGTTTTAAACCTTAATAAGTGCCGAGAGGGACAATCCGGTGTCTGATGGTAAGCATCACGCGTCTGTCCATTACAGTTGACAATGCACTGCGCTTAACACTCCGAGATTTTTCTTTCAAGCACCCTTTATTTTTCTTCACACTTCCACACACACTTACCATAATATTTACTTGCATGCATTCATTTTGATAAGTATTGTCTGATGTATTATTATTTAAGATTCCATAAATTAATATTGTATATTTGTTCTTGCACATTAATAAAAAAAATTGCTTTGTTTAATAATAAAGATTAAGAAATAATTATAATTTTAATCATGATTAACCAACATATATTACCAATCCAATACTTTTGTACATCGACGAGAGAGGCCTGGGTCCTATCCCACGGGTCAAGAGCCTAGTTTGGGAACCAGGAGCTCCATACCATAATGTTCCATTTTCACACAATAAATGATTTTATTTATTATTATTATTTATATATTGCCCGGTAATTTCACTTGACAACAGTGTTGATGACGCCATTCACATCGCCAAAGATTGCGACACAGGTGGCGACAAATTGACAAAAAAAGGTGATTTCCACGGGGAATCACGACCCTCAGCTTTGAGAATAACGACGCAAGGAGGAGGAATTTCACTTCTAACAGTGCCCTTTAAACCTAAACACACATTTGCACACTGCTGCTTGGAAATAGAACATCTGACACTACGGTGATACTCACCAAGACGGCCCCTTGCTTAAGAAGTCTACCACCTGGCTTGTCACCTGATTGCCAAAACTCGAGGACCGTGTGTGGGGTATCGAGATTAAGAGTACATTCCCACGGACGAGGGTGACTTCGTCCCCAGGCTATGGTGTCACATAATTGAGATATAAATAATATAGTTACAATAATATAGATATAAATACTTAAATTAAATATATGGTTAGTGTGATAAGATAACACTATTTGATGACGAAGACGTAGTATAAGTGCGGAGAATTTCCGACCAGCAAGTCATTAATATAGATTCACTGGTCAGTCATTAATATACCTACGCAAGAAACAGAAAATGTCCCAAAATTGATCCTGGCGGTAATCCTATTATAAAATCGCGGATGATGTATTTCCATTTTTTTCGAACCTTCTGCAGCCGGTCACCTCCTCCTTGCGTCGTTATTCTCAAAGCTGAGGGTCGTGATTCCCCGTGGAAATCACCTTTTTTTGTCAATGTTCTGCACCATACAACACTGAACACAACTACCTAAACACAGTGAAATTAGTCCGTGGACCTCTAGAGACCAGGCCGGTCGCTATGGGCTCGGCGACTAAGCTCTAATTCATCTCGATTTTTCTCAGTGTAGAATAGAAGAATATAAATAATAGAAGTATATAAAGAAGAAAGAAGTCTTGATTAGAACACAAAACTCGCGTCGCCTTTCATCGTCTATTTTTTTAAAAGTTATTGTAACGGAACAAATTCGAGGCCCACCTGATGTTTAGCGGATTAACCTCTGCCTAGAACAGATGCATTTCATCACAAGTCACGAATTGCACTGCGCCCGTCACCTTGAGACATAGCTGTTAAGTCTCATGTGCTTGTAATTTCACTGGCTCTCAAGGACTGCTGCCGGAACACACCATTAGGTGGGTAATCGCAAAATGCCCTTCCACCATGCAGTGAAGCTCAAGCCGGCGGCGATGGGGATCGAACTAGGGACCTGCGGCAGTTCATAGCTATTACCGCTAGGCCATTGCTTCTTGCTTGATGACCTTAAGCTTTAGACATATTTTTTTTTATAATTTTCCATTCGACGGGATATGTATTTTATTAGTATTACTCTGATGATACAAATAAAATAAAACACTGTTGTAATATGTGACAGATTCGTCAGATAATTTACTTTCCGCACTTCGTCACCGAACATTTGATCTCCAAATTGGATATCTAAATCCATACCGAGCACTTGCGTCGTTTGGAAGTGTCCGAACTCATTAAGTATTTGGTCTTTTTACGTGTCCTCATTGTGACATGTGAGAAGTTGAGGTTATTTTTGTAAAACGATGATTTATTTACTTAATTACTGAGGCTAAATTAGCAGATATAGGTGGGTAAATATAATCTTTAATTTAATTTCTTATGCCTTATAGGTTAGACTTTGACCACTATCTCACCTGAGTGTAAGTGATATTGTGGTCGAAGATGTTGTACAGGCATAGAACATATAATAATACTGGTACAGGCTAACTTAGAATTACTGACCATTACCTACTACTTCTCAAGGTGACGGACGCAGTGCAATTCGTGACTTGTGACAAAATGCATCTGTTATAGGCTGAGGTTAGTCCGCTTGACATCAGGTGGGCCTCGTGCTTGAGCCGTCACAATCAAAAAAAAAAGTAAATTGTTCTAACTCAACATGGAGATCGCTACATCTCATCGATTTGTTCTCACCCATGTTTTCCTTCCAATTATTACAATTGTGACAAGTACTTAATTGTAATCGCTATCCAATTACATTGTTAGAATTAACAATTTAAATACCAATTACCTTATCAATTATATCGTCTAATAACTGAATAATAGATTCGTAGGCATCCCACGATGTAGGTAATAAAAATACGTAAGTCCATAGACAAATTGAAGTGTGCGTGTATGTTATTTGATTTTGCTTTTGAAAAAGACTTCGTTTTTTTTAATATTGTTAAGTTAGATTTTGGCCACAATCTCGCCTGATGGAAAGTGATGATGTGATTGAAGGTTTTACCTCGGTAAACCGAGAATTACGGGCGTTCAAGGGCAGCTGCCGGAATAAACAGTTAGGTGCGACAATTTTTCTCCTTGAGGGTAGTTTTCTCCAGGTTCTACTAGCATACGGTGAAGCTCAAGCCCACGGCGGACATCTAATCATGGACCTTCTGCGCAGCAGTTCATTGCCATTGCTGAGCCATCCCTGCTTCAAAAGAGTGATCAAAGGGCCGGTTCTATTTAGTACCTAGTTAATCAGTTGGAAGTTCTCGTAATCGCACCGATTCTACTTCACAAAGATTTACTTAACATTTGAAAATTTACTGTCCAGACACTATCTTAGTCATTTTGACGATTTAGAATCCAAAACATCTTAAACAATGGCTCGCTAATGTGTCTATAAAGGGCCGGCTCTTCAAAGGACCGTTAACGGATATCGTAGTAAATCAGTGGTGACGTCGGCACAAGCGCAGGAGTGGCAGTGTCAAAACAATCGGCGGGGATGAGACGATGGGGCGCGACAGATGCGCACGCGCCGCGGGTAGTGATCCAGTGGTCGAGCTAAGAGATATGTTAGATCTTGTTTTAACATGCGATAAAAGAGATTACGAATGTATGTCCTGTCAAAATGACTTATACTGATAGCATACCGGTGATGATGCTTGTTGAAAAGAAATCAAATAGAAAATTAATTTGAGACGTTTTTTGACCATTTTGCTTAGTGTGTCACGATTAATATTAAAATGTTGAATACGCAATTTTTTTTGTAATAAATGTAAATTACAAAATTTTGCACTAAATATTTATAAAGCAATTATTTTTCCTTCTTATCAAAGTAACAGTGCTTTACAAATGAATCCTCGTCCGTAACGCACGACCTCTCACGGCGGCAGCTGGCTCACGACTAGAGTGAATGAAAATTAAAAATCGGGCAAACGGGTATGTGTAAGGTGACAACCAAGTTCCAGTAATTCTTACCTAATAAGAATATGAACCGGACCGGAAAGTATAAGCTTTTTTTATGTTATTGTGATAGGAGAAGCTTGAGGCCCACTTGATGTTAAGCGGACTAACCTCTGCCTATAATAGATGCACTTCGTCACAAGTCACGAATTGCACTGCGCCCGTCACCTTGAGTCATAGTTGTTAAGTCTCATGTGCCTGTAATTTCACTTTAGCTTACACTTAGACGGCCACAATGAACGCCTATTTTAAGTTTTCGATTCGGACGTCAGCCGAAGTAAGGATTTCTACAGAACATTTCCCTGTCGGATATGTTTATAGCTAAGAGTACACGGAGCGCTTTCCATACAAACGTAGTTTCGTCATATTTTAAATACCAAGTGTTCAAACTCAGTGAAATTTTGTGTGCATATTGCTGAGTCTAATATATATGCTTCTGGTTTGCCAGTTTTTCGATTTTTTATTTATTTTATACCTGAACGTCAAAATAACAATTCACAGACGAAATTATTTTAGAAAATACTTAACTTTAGAAAAATCTGGCAAACCAGAAGCATATATATTAGGCTCAAGGATATAGATGCAAAGTTTCATCGAGTTTGAACACTTAGTATTTAAAATATCACAAAACTACGTTTGTGTGGAAAGCGTTCCGTGAACTCTACTATTAAACAATGATTGTGGTTCTTTTAGTGTACTAAAGCTTTATGTTGATGCAATTCAAGGTGACGTTTGAGAAAAAGTCTAAAAGTAAAAAGGGAACGGAAATATGCGATTGTAAAAAATGCTGTTCCTTCTTGTCTGACTTCTGCTTTTTGCGGAATCTGATGATAACATTTAATACATACTTTAATTCTAAGAAGGGTAGGTAGGGTTCACGGGTAGAGATGGAGGGGTGACATTCTAGCCCGGAACCTCACGGGCAACTTTAACTCAATGAATATATTGTTACAGGAGCCGATGACGACAATGTTCCTCGCGCTCCAAGGCGGCAAGTTCGACCACCCGAACCGACTATTCTCATCCATCGCAATGTCCTGGAAGAACTGCCAACGGGACACTTCTGATGTCAAGGTTAGTTTCTTTTACCCATGGATCCATTGAAGGAAATATGATTTTTATGTGATTGTCACAGAACAAGCAAGAGGTCCATCTGATGTTAAGCGGACTAAGCTCTGCCTATAACAGATACATTCCGTCACAGGTGACCAACTGCACTGCGCCTGTCACCATGAGACATTTAGTTGTTGAGTCTCATGTGACCGTAATTTTGCTGGCTCAATGATGATCATTCGCAAAATGCCCTCCCACCATATGAATGATGAAAACCGTGTGTGATGAAGCTCAAGCTGGCTGTGGGGATCGAACCATGGACCTGCGGAACGGCGCAGTCCGTAGCTATAACCGCTCGGCTATCATTGCTTCAGCTGATAGCCTATGATCACTATCTCACCTATTCTTAGGAGATAATGTGGTCGAGGATAGTCAGCAGGGTGAACCTAGAATTATACTGGTTCTTAAGGACAGCTGCCTGGAACACGCTGGTAGGTGCTTGGAGATTTTTCTACTGGCAAGACTGGCATCGCAAAATGCCCTACCACCAGGCTAAAATGACTGCCGTCCTAAGGCAACAACAGGGACCGACGGCATAACATGCCCTTAGAAGCAACTGCACCTTCACTAGTAAAAACTGCCAGCACTCATCCAAGAAGTAATGTCCGCAGCGTATATTACTAAACATAGTTGATCGGTTAAGAAGGACTAGACAAGCACTACTAGCGGTCCTCTTATTATTTTCCAATCGTAACTTTTTACGATTCTAGAAATAGTGATGAAGCATGACCTTCTAAAACGAGATCCCAAAAGGACAATCAGTAAGATGGATCATTCAGTTTTTGTAAAGAAATGTTTCTGCCGCATATTATATAAAATATTTTACGGTGACTTCAACAACTCAACTTGACTCGTGGTCTCGATATTTTGAGTACCTACCACTTGTTCTTCTATAATTGTTTAAAAAGACGGGGACGACCCTTCCATGGATCTATCACCTTTTCTCAAATTGACCTTTAATATCAGCTGTTACCAAGTGTTACTAAACTTGAAGTATCATCAACAAACTCGTTGTGACTGTAGGAACTGATCCCCGAGCTGTTCTTCCTCCCGGAGATGCTAGTGAACAGCTCCGGGTACCGGTTGGGCATCCCGGACTCCCCCTCGGGAGACGTGATCCTGCCGCCGTGGGCCTCCTCGCCCGAAGAGTTCGTCAGGATCAACCGCATGGCGCTGGAGTCCGAGTTCGTCAGCTGCCAGCTGCATCAATGGATAGATCTTATATTTGGATATAAACAGAGAGGTATATATGAAAGATTTTAAGTTTGAGTGGTGGTGCCAATATATTAAGACCCATCCCAATACGATGGTTAAAGAACGATAGGAAAGATTTGAGTTGTCATGTCATTGTAGCTCAATTGGTTTGAGCATGCCCCGGCTAAAGGGGTGGATGGACGCGGGTTCGATCCCGCACATTACTCTAATGTTTCTTATCGTATATTTTTAATTTTGTAGATTAAGACTCTTTAATAAACTCGCAACGCGGTAATCTGCTACGTTAATATAGATTCAGTTTGCGATGTCTGCAATGTAAACCGCACATTATCTTTGTATGTTGTGGCGGTCACAAGTTTAAGGACTTTTAAGAAAATCACTAATTATTAAAACAACTCATATTTGCACAGAGTAAGCAACAAGGCGAACTTTTAATATAAGGAGAATAAGTTTTAGATTTATCTTGCACAACGACTGGATTAGTAATATTAATTGTAATTTATATTTTTGTAGCCGGTAATGGTACGAAGTAAGCAAAGGAGGATATGTAATTAACTTACATCGATTAAGAATGCTCACGTTATGTTTATATAAACTATTACATAGCGCGACCTTTAATTGGCTCAATGGTGCTTATTTTTAAGATACTACACTGTAAATGAAAGCTGTAGGTCTTCCTGTAAATAAATAAATAAATAATAGAGGGAAATATAATGATAATAGAATCTGCACTAGTTTCCAACACTGAAAAATATGAAATAACTTGCATGATACTGACACTGACTGACTGATACTGACTTCAAGAATACGTTCTTGTGTTTTATATGTTTTTGTTCAATATAATAGACAACGTACAACGAGTCCATATAAATTTCCTACAAGTCTTTCAATTATGATGAACTCTGCAAAAAGTTTCACTTGCTTCCACGATATAAAAGACGCGAAATTGTCGACCTAACTTTACTGAAAATAACTACAAACAAAATTGATTATTCTGAGCTGCTAAGCAAAATTTCCATTAACACCCCCTTTAAAATCACTCGATGTAACCCTACTTTGTACTCCCACTATAGAAACAAACTACAGACAAAATTCATTTCTGAGGCGAGTTAGCAACCAATTAAATCTGCAGGCATCTAGATCTATTTTGTACGAGCGTAAACTCAGTAGTTGAGTACCTATTATTAGTTAATTATCTTTTTTTTATAAACTTTATTGTAAGATTCCGTAATTAAAATTTAATTTGTTATTATGATGTTCTTTTTTGAGTTACATTGTTTCCAAAAAAATAATGTCTATATTACAGACATACATTTTTATGTTACAAAGTGAAGTTCTTTGAACAATAAATAGTCATACAATTTTATGCACGAGTGCATAACAAATATTTTGAACACATTTTTTCGAAAAAAGCTAGTTTATTCCTCGTAAACAGGGACTAAAATACCTTTTTTTTTATCCCTGAGGGACAAAAAGTGTTTTAATTAAGAATGTGGGTATTTTTAGTAAAAGTTCCACAGAGATCAATCACAAACATTGTATGAACAAGTTACAGGCTGTTTTTTATATTAACTATTCCTTATTTTATAATTTAAAACCTAAACTAATATAGTTTCTCAAAAACTACATCCTTAGACGACGTTTTCTAAGATTATTTTTAATTCTCAAGCTGTAAATAAATCGATTACTGTAATGGGTGGTAGTGGTAAAATTCTTACGAATTCACTTCCATATTTTTTCAAATATAAACAGTCCCCCGTGGGGTGCTGGGTTTGAATTACACCTCCCCATCATCCCGTGGGTGTCGTAAGAAGCGACTAAGGGAAAAATACTGGAAGGTGGGCAGCAGCACTTTCTAAAGAACTGCCATCTTACACTGCGATCCCCAAGCCGCCTGCCAAGCGTGGGGATTATGGCAAAGACCCCCTTGATAGGGGAGTTCAACAGTGGACGAGTCGGCTGTTACAGTACAGTACAGTAAACAGTAGCGTCTAACTATTTCTACGTTATGTCCTATTTTTTCCTAATTATATCTAAATTTATAAACGTACCTGTAACGTATTCTTATTTATAAGTTGATCTTACTTATTTTCTCATAGAGGGTGATAAAAAGTAGACTCCACCTCGGGAGCCAACAACTATTTTAAGCTCGAATCTAGAACTACTCTACTCTAGAATCCTTCATTCCGTTCTGGATTCAAAGAAACACCCTTGCATTTGAAATGGTTGTTATAACGGTTAATAAATATTTCAATTCTATTCTGTTAGCTCGTAAAGAATCTAATATTATGCACTTGTGCTTAAAAAGTAGGAATTGTATGCACTAGAGCACAGAAAGCCTTTTTAGTGCGCTTACACCGGGCATAAACAAGAACTTAACGAGAATGAGAAGTGATAAGAATATGTGTTGTGTACCCACTTTAGGCCCCGAGGCAGTCCGCGCTACGAACGTGTTCTACTACCTGACGTACGAGGGCGGCGTGCGGCTCGACCAGCTCGCCGAGCCCGTGACGCGCGCCGCGGCCGAGGACCAGATCCGCAGCTTCGGCCAGACGCCGGCGCAGCTGCTCAGCGAGCCGCATCCGCCTAGGTACACCCTCCTTCCGACTAAATCTGATTCAAAAACATACGTGCAATATTTCACAGAGTTTTTACATTTGCACATAATTTAAAACAAAATTAAATTTGGATGAAAAACCACTTTTTTATGCGTCGTAGCTTAAACATTTATAAAACTAATCAGGAAGTACTCGAAATTTATATTTTAATATTTTATTGATCTCTTTAGATCTGTAAGTAATTGAAACAATTGAATATATTGCTATTCCGTGTTATAGATATGATAATATTTTTCCTACTGACAGAGCTTCGACGATGCACCTCGCACCATTGATGTTCTCCGCCGCTCCGGACGACGTGTGCGTCCGCCTGAAGCTGCCCTCCAACGCGGCCGTCGTGCACGTGTCCGCCAACACCTACCCGCAGCTAGCGATGCCCGCCGCGCTAACGGTCAGTACACCACACTACACTAAACTACACTACACTACACACAACGCTACACACAGTGCGGCCGTCGTGTCGTGCACGTATCCGCCAACACGTAGGTGTTGTCACAGCTAGCGATGCCTGCCATTTATACACTTTTTTCACACTTTTTGTTTTTTTTCCCATAAACACCGTTTGCTTTTTGTTTACGTGTAGGTACTCTTTTTATACACAGAACTGCGTTACTTATAACTAGTAGTTATGAGTTTCTAATGCTAATGCCCATTCCTTTCCAGTCCTGTGTCTTAATAAGGCATATGTTCCAGATCATAAAACAGTTTCGGTGATATTAAATCCCCCGTTTTGCTATCCTGCGCCATTGGTATATGCTTAGAAGGCTGGTTTTGTAAATGGTCACTTATAGTCACCGCCACCGTGATAGGAATAGCGAGTCAGCCGGGAGCTAGGGGGCGTTTTTTCGTTATGTCATTCATTGCAGGTATTGCCCATAATAACGACTGCCTTCTGCCTTCGAATCCTAAGACTACAACCGGGATCAACGCCTCAACGTGTCCTCCGCGGCACGTGTACGCTCAGTAGTAATGCCACTAACGGTCACCCATCCAAGTCATGATCGCAGCGGATGTTGTGGCCTCGTCTAGCTTTAACCTATATGAATAATAACAGCTTGAAATGTGTATCCTTAGGTGAGCGCGGCGCGTGCGTTCGCGGCGCACCGCTGGGCGGGCGGCGGGTGTGCGCACGTGCAGCGCCACGCGCCCGACCACGCGCCGCCACACCATCCCATACTCATGGACCCGGTCTGGGGTAAGTCTTATAGTGTATCACTCTATATTACACTACATTACACCCTTACACTCCTATTCATTTATCGTCTAACACTCTAAATTAAAAACACATACACATACTCATGTGTAAATATGGTTGTTAATGAGTGTCACCTCAGTGTCAATTTTATTATTTGTCATAAATTTATATGAAAATGTGTAACAAACGTTTCACAATTCATACACAATCTCACATGCAAATACACATGTAGGTATATAAATTCTAATTAAAATGACCATTTATTTGCCTTAAGTTAGGTTCAGGACCAACGAACAAATCGACCATATCCGTCGTTCCTGGCCTATACTATAACACTGGATGATTATTAGAATTAAAGTGTTGAAATAATATTTCAGTCTAAAAATGCACGCCCCTCCACCAAACGTGATTATTTAAATGTGTGTGCGTGTAGCAATGTGTGCTGTGAACTCGGACACGTCCGCGTACTCCGCACACACACCACGATCACTGAAGAACTAATGATACTGGCGAGTTTGCGTGTATTGCGTATATTATACACTATTTTGCATGTAGTGGTAAATACATTGAAGTGGTGTGCATTTTTATACTGAAAGATTCGTCGCTAATTCTCCTTTTCTAATAACAATGTCTTGGCGATGGGTTGGATAGTGTTGAAACCATCAAATAAAACGGCCAAGTGTTAGTTGGACTCGTATATGGGTTCCGTACCAACACATTATGTACCAATAATCGTTAATATTTTCATACATTTGGAGATCTATAGCAGTAGTCCGAAACGCACATAGCCGGTTCTTATTGTCTGAGTCGCGAGTTGTTCAGTAGAGCTGACAGCGGCACTAGTGTAGATAAATGAGAAGGAACACTTGTTTCCAGCGGCGGGCGGCGCACAAGCGCTGGCGCGGCGACAGCTCGGCGACAACTTCTCGCAGCGCGTGCGCGCGCGCAGCAACTGCTTCGTGACGACGGTCGACTCGCGCTTCCTCATCGCCGCCGGCTTCTGGGACAACAGCTTCCGGGTCTTCTCCACGGAAACAGGTAAAACTATCAACATATGGTAGATATTTGTCACCATAGACGTTTAATTATGTTGTACCTAGTATTTTTAATTTTTCACAGTCTTGACTTTAATGAAATTTGACATCAGGCAGACAACAGACGGCTGCCCGCATGTGTGGCTTAAAGATTATACCGTCTCGTTTGGCGGTAATAGGTCCAAAACCCAAAAACAATAAAAGTACTCATATGACCGTTTTGCTACAGCTGTAAAAAAATTGGTTTATAGATAGTTAGTGTTATGCCCACTGAGCGATTAACATTTTAGTAACACAGTTTAAATACAAGCTCAGGCGACACAGGTTCTTATTTATTTATTTTTACTTTAATTAAAACGGTGACACACCAAATACAATAATTATACACAATTACTTATTTACAATCCTTGTGTCCAATAATCAAACCTTCGCATGTCATATACATTTGTTAAGGCAATGTATAGCTTAATAAGTTTTAGCAATAAATCATTATTTATTTATTATACTTTGTAACACAAAAATGTATCAGAGGTCTCTAATATCAAATCTTATTTATTATACTTATTTATAAATACTTAGTTCTGCTGCATATGCAGATCGTAAGATAAGACAGTTAACAGACGTAGCTACTGCTCGCCTAGTTTATTTCGCGTACTTCCACAGTATTATGTCGTATGGTGTATTGCTGTGGGGAACTGCTGCTGAGATAGAGACAATCTTTATCATACAAAAGCGTGCCATTCGAGCGATATATAAAATGGATCCTAGGGAATCTCTGAGGGATCTTTTTAAAGAAATTTATATTTTAACTTTGCCAAGTCTGTATATATTTGAAAATATTGTGTTTGTTCTTATTACGTAAATTGAGTCAGTGACAATCACGAGTACAACACTAGGAATAAGGATAAAATAGCGGTGCCACGTTTCAGATTAGCAAAGACAAATAAAAGGTCCTTCTTAGGTAATTGTGTACGGTTTTATAATAAAGTTCCTAAACATATTACAACGTAAACAACACAGTTTGTGATTACTTAAACGACAAAAACTCCTGGACAATTCCGCCTCTGCCAAGCTATTGCCTGTCACCTACGTAATTTAAACAAATATTGTCATAACATTATTATATAGTAAGTATGTCACACATTGTTAAAAGACGTTGAAAAGAATGGCCCCGAGTTTTTTGCCCGTTCTTCTCGCAGTGGCTCTATACAATATTTTTTGCTGAACGTGGCAGTGACTTGAAGAAAATTTCAATACCAAAAAATGTAATTGACCTTCATTAGAGCGACGTAGACGTCTAAATTTCAATAAATTTTGACTTTGTATATTATCAGTTATGCCAATTTATATATTAGCTTAAACAGAATAAGAACTTTCGTACTAACTAAATTTTAGTTAGTTTGTGGTTGATAACAGAATTACGCCCATTACTTTATTTTGAGTCCTACTACCATATGCATACTGAAGTTCAGTTCAGTGTATTATTTAACTTTACCAGCTACGAATAAACATGTGAAGAAACATTTCTTCACATGTTTGATGTGAGGCAGTTACATAACTGTAGCTCAAAAATAGCAGAACGCAAACATTACTGCAAGGGGGCGTGACATATAAAGTATTAAAGTGTACCGTGTGGCACACAACATTAAATTGACGCGAAGCGGTCATTTAGGTCCAAAATGATTAACCACTCCAATTGAATTTGGAAAATTGTACGTGGTTTGTTACTCATTAACTTGATGATTCCGAAATCAAATCGGTAACTGTAAGAGAGTTACACTTCTTAACATAATTTTTCGTAGTTTAATATATTTATATTGTCATCTTCCAGCGAAAATAGTACAAATAATATTCGGGCACTACGGCGTGGTGACGTGTGTATGCCGTTCGGAATGCAACATCACCTCCGACTGCTACATCGCCTCGGGCTCCGAAGACTGCACTGTCCTGCTCTGGCACTGGTAAACACATCTACTTACTGTCTCACTCTTACACTATATTCAAGTTATACATTAATTCTTAAATTCAGTCCAATTTTAAATTACCTAAGTAATTATGAGAATTGGACTGAGCTGTGACTGCATTTGATACAGTTCTTTTTAAACCTAAATACAATTAATATTTCTAAATATGAAATCTCTATAGCATGCTAAACGAAAATCATATTTTACTAATTATTGGATAATTTGTATGACTTCATTTAGAGAGAGATTTAAGTGATTAAAAATAACTTCTTTCCGTCCAATTAGTTTTAGTAGTCTGGTTGATGACCGCACACCGTTTCGCCTATGACGGTAAAAGTAATACAATTGGAGCACAAAGTTACGGTATTAACGAGTATGTTCCGGTGGCCGAGTGGACCTATTCCAGTCAGACGCAATATTGGATGACGTGGGTTCGATTCCCAAATTACATATGATAGAAGCTAGTTTTCTAAAAAGATCTTGTTAGGAACTGCATATTACAACAACAATGTGTAGATATGTATAAGTACCAAGTGGAACAGTTGAGTGATATGAAGTTGTTGTTTCCGTGTCCAGGTCTGCCCGACACGGCGGCATCGTGGGCGAGGGCGAGACCCCGGCGCCGCGCGTCACGCTCACGGGGCACGACGCGCCCATCAACGGCGTCCTCGTCTCTGCAGAGCTCGGCCTCGTCATCTCCTCCTCCATCAGTCAGTATACAACACGCTTACACTGCCGACATCCTTATTGTCACTCAGTATACCTCACTCTTACACTGCCGACATCCTTATTGTCACTCAGTATACCTCACTCTTACACTGCCGACATCCTTATCGTCACTCAGTATACCTCACTCTTACACTGCCGACATCCTTATTGTCACTTAGTATACCTCACACTTACACTGCCGACATCCTTATTGTCACCGACATCCTTATCGTCACTCATTATACCTCACTCTTACACTGCCGACATCCTTATTGTCACTTAGTATACCTCACACTTACACTGCCGACATCCTTATTGTCACCGACATCCTTATCGTCACTCATTATACCTCACTCTTACACTGCCGACATCCTTATTGTCACTTAGTATACCTCACACTTACACTGCCGACATCCTTATCGTCACTCAGTATACCTCACACTTACACTGCCGACATCCTTATCGTCACTCAGTATACCTCACTCTTACACTGCCGACATCCTTATCGTCACTCAGTATACCTCACTCTTACACTGCCGACATCCTTATCGTCACTCAGTATACCTCACTCTTACACTGCCGACATCCTTATCGTCACTCAGTATACCTCACTCTTACACTGCCGACATCCTTATCGTCACTCAGTATACCTCACTCTTACACTGCCGACATCCTTATTGTCACTCAGTATACCTCACTCTTACACTGCCGACATACCTACCGTCACTTAGTATACCTCACTCTTACACTGCCGACATCCTTATCGTCACTCAGTATACCTCACTCTTACACTGCCGACATCCTTATCGTCACTCAGTATACCTCACTCTTACACTGCCGACATCCTTATCGTCACTCAGTATACCTCACTCTTACACTGCCGACATCCTTATTGTCACTCAGTATACCTCACTCTTACACTGCCGACATACCTACCGTTACTTAGTATACCTCACTCTTACACTGCCGACATCCTTATCGTCACTCAGTATACCTCACTCTTACACTGCCGACATCCTTATTGTCACTTAGTTTACCTCACACTTACACTGCCGACATCCTTATCGTCACTCAGTATACCTCACTCTTACACTGCCGACATCCTTATTGTCACTCAGTATACCTCACTCTTACACTGCCGACATACCTACCGTCACTTAGTATACCTCACTCTTACACTGCCGACATCCTTATCGTCACTCAGTATACCTCACTCTTACACTGCCGACATCCTTATTGTCACTCAGTATACCTCACTCTTACACTGCCGACATACCTACCGTCACTTAGTATACCTCACTCTTACACTGCCGACATCCATATCGTCACTCAGTATACCTCACTCTTACACTGCCGACATCCTTATCGTCACTCAGTATACCTCACTCTTACACTGCCGACATCCTTATCGTCACTCAGTATACCTCACTCTTACACTGCCGACATCCTTATCGTCACTCAGTATACCTCACTCTTACACTGCCGACATCCTTATCGTCACTCAGTATACCTCACTCTTACACTGCCGACATCCTTATCGTCACTCAGTATACCTCACTCTTACACTGCCGACATCCTTATCGTCACTCAGTATACCTCACTCTTACACTGCCGACATCCTTATCGTCACTCAGTATACCTCACTCTTACACTGCCGACATCCTTATCGTCACTCAGTATACCTCACTCTTACACTGCCGACATCCTTATCGTCACTCAGTATACCTCACTCTTACACTGCCGACATCCTTATCGTCACTCAGTATACCTCACTCTTACACTGCCGACATCCTTATCGTCACTCAGTATACCTCACTCTTACACTGCCGACATCCTTATCGTCACTCAGTATACCTCACTCTTACACTGCCGACATCCTTATCGTCACTCAGTATACCTCACTCTTACACTGCCGACATCCTTATCGTCACTCAGTATACCTCACTCTTACACTGCCGACATCCTTATCGTCACTCAGTATACCTCACTCTTACACTGCCGACATCCTTATCGTCACTCAGTATACCTCACTCTTACACTGCCGACATCCTTATCGTCACTCAGTATACCTCACTCTTACACTGCCGACATCCTTATCGTCACTCAGTATACCTCACTCTTACACTGCCGACATCCTTATCGTCACTCAATATACCTCACTCTTACACTGCCAGCATCCCTATCGTCAGTCAGTACTCGTATAAGTGAGAATGTCGTATCCGTAGACGGCCCCGTGCTGATCCACACGACGTTCGGCGAGTTGCTCCGCGGGCTGCCGGCGGCGGAGGGCGTGTGGGGCCCGCAGCAAGTGGCGCTCTCCCGGGAGGGGGTGGTCGTCGTCGCCTACGCGCGCGGACATCTCGCCGCGTTTACGCTCAACGGCCGTCGGCTAAGGAACGAGACGCATAATGATAACTTCCAGGTAACACCCCGCGAAGGGACATATGCTAAGATTTTTACTGCATGTTGAATGGTTGGATTGAATGAGGAGGTGTACGATAATAACACCCACATAGTTTTTCAGCTAGTTTCCTCCAGCATACTTTGCTTGTTATGATTGATTCATATTGAAAGGAAGGAGGAACAAAATAAATAAAGTTAATTTTAATGTTGTTATGTTTGCAATAACGCCTGCTATGCGGATTACATTACAAAATTACAAATATAAGCGCCAACCCAATACGTAGAAAAAATTGAGTTATGACGTCGTTGTCATGTTAGCTCAATTGGTTAGAGCATACCCCGGCTAAAGGGGTGGATGGACGCGGGTTCGCATCCCACACATGACTTACATTTTTCCTATCGTATATTTGTAATTTTGTAATAATAAAGTTAAGTTTCAGATTAATCACGGTAAAGGTGACTTGATAACGTGGGCACAATGTATAAAAACGCGAAGGTTATTACCAGACTTCTAAAACCCATTCTTCACGAAAAATAAAAGTCGAGACATTCTAGTTCAATAAGGGCAAGAATAAAGTTAAAATGAATCCAAAGACATTTTGATCTAACAATGTTTACGGTTAACAAAACTCGTTAAAAATATAATTTTATTTTAACCATGAAACCATAGATTTATTACATTATATTATCTGGGTAGGCAGATAAATTAATATTCGCAGAGGGTTCGCCTATGAATTGCCTTTCACCCAGTCAAAGTTCTCAGTTTTACCTACACTATCAATAAAAATCGTATCTTACTATTAAATTTATATATACATTCCGCACCGATCGGTACCACGGCGGGTAGTACCGATCAGTGCGTGTCGAGAACACGCGGCTAGTGTGCGGCCGCCACTAGTGCACTCTAGGCACGCTGGATGTTTGTCATAGTGTGCTTGCTGAGGCACATGCATACGGGCGCACACACGAGCAAACCGTGTTGTTGCCGCTCTATGATAATATCTTTTCAGATTTTCATATAGTAATCTACGAAAAAATAGCTAAAGAAATGTAAGTCAAGCTCAAAAACAGCAGAACGCAAACCTTACCGCGGCGGGCGTGGTTTAAAAAGTGTACGGCGTGCGGCGCAACAAAGTTACCTGGACTTGGATGCTATCATTTCCAAGCGACAAATCATTTAACCAATCCAATTGAATTTGGAAGAAGCTATGTTAATTTTGAACTTTATGAATCCAAAATCAAAGCTGACTGTATGAGAGTTAAACTTCTTTACATATTTATTCGTACATTTGAAAATTAGAGACAAATTACACTAAACCAATAGAACTAACCTATGTATCTTTGATCCGTAGGTATGTTTAGACATTAGAGAACACTTCTTTGGAGAAGTTCTTTAGTTCAGAATCTGATAATGAAGCCGAAAGATATTTATAAAACGATGTTGACTCCGTCGGGTTTGGTCTCAATAGTATTATTTTATCTTTCCAGTGGTAGATTTCAAAATTAAAACCGCTTTATCTCATAAGCTACCAGGATAACAGAATAGATGTATTTTCATCTCGCATGATAGCTATCAAACTTAAAAAGACTTTATATCGAAAAACTATCGTAGTTCATTACAATTTGTAAGAGTTTTTAATTTTCGATTACAACTACAATATTAAAAGAGCAATATAGCAAAATTAAAAGTCCTTTATTTCTAAAACTATTAATGCTAAACTAGTCTACTTATTTATTTACAGACGTGATGTCTCTCATCGTCGTTATCTTTATTTTGAATGACAGGAGTAATAGTATAAGTTGGAAACTATTGATCTGAATCCATCAGTTGTAAAAGATGAAAGTCAGGGTCAATGACCTAAATTCTTTCTGTTGGTAACCGAAAATATTACTTTATAAAAGTTAAAATTAAGCTGATTGATAAAACAAGTTAAAATGTGAGTTAGAAGAGGAAGTATAGGCATGTATTAACAGTATAATTGCGACATTTCAGTGCCTGGTGCTATCGCGATGCGGCGAGTACCTAGTGTGCGGCGGCGACGCGGGTGTAGTGGAAGTGTGGCGAGCCTTCACCCTCGCGCCGCTCTACGCCTTCCCGCCGGCCGGCGCGCCCGTCGCCAGCCTCGCACTCTCACACGATCAGAAGTGAGTACCTACCTACCCCCCACTGCGAACATTACTCGAAATCCGGCTCTAAGGACCAATAACTTCTCTTGGTCCTTAAAACATATCTCGAGTAGGTTTGATTTGAGTCTGTAAGTAATCTGACTATGATCGAATATGAAGATCCGGGGCAGTAGTTTTACACTTACAGTCTTTTTTTTAATGTTATTGTGATGGAACAAGCGCGAGGCCCACCTGATATTAAGCGGTATCCTTTGCCTATAACAGATGCATTTCATCACAAGTGACGAACTGCACTGCGCCCATCACCTTAAGACAGTTGTTAAGTCTCATTTTGCCTGTTATTTCACTGGCTCTCAAAGACTGCTGCCGGAACACACCGTTAGGTGTTTGGCGACAGATTTTCTACTTGAGGGTGGTCGCTAGACAGGCGGGCATTCGCAAAATGCCCTTCCACCATGCGAGTCTCTGAGTTAACTATACTAGAAAGGCGTACAATGCCTTTAGGGTACAGTACAACAATGCGTTCAGGACATTGTTGGGATTACCTCGCTTTTGTAATGCTTCTGGTATGTTCGCGGAGGCAAGAGTCGATGACTTCTACTCCATCATATGCAAGAGAAGTGCCTCGCTGCAAAACCCCGTTGGCTCGAACGGTTTCCTGAACGCATTGAGTGATAAGTGGGATTGTCCGGTGTTACAACACTGGATACATCTCCACACAAACCTTATAGGTAATCTTTTGTGTATTTATATATGTGACTACGAATAATTTTTGTAATTTTTGTAAACTAACAATATTACGGATCTGAGTCGAATGAGGAATTGAGAGAAATATATTATTTGATTGAATATCCTCACTACAGGATTGAAGGCTACGAATGTTGTGACTAAATGTACTCTTTCTTATTTCAGATTCCTACTAGCGGGACTCGAAAATGGATCCCTAGTGGTGTTCCACATAGACTTCAATAGATGGCACCACGAATACCAACAACGGTACTGAGACACGCCCTACTTTAGGTTGTTAAATTAATATTCAATTATTGCGTTAGAGCGGCCTTGAGCGGACGCGCAGTTAGACTAGAATGTAAGCGTAAATGGCGAAGTGTTTAGATGCGTTCCATACTGTTCTTTACGGCCAAAAGACTTGCACAACTGCCATGGATAGATAATTGGGAGATTAGTAAAAACCCATGGCATCACTGACAATGTTGCCATACTTAAAAATAAATGTAAGTAGCGTTAATTATTGCGAGTCAGTTTCAGGAAAGATGTCCCACAGATGTAACGCTAGTTTCTAAGCAAAGATGCTGAAAAGCGATTATATCGTATAGAGTTCGCGATGATGACTCCTGTAAATTCTTTGGGACTTCTATGTTGAACACGATTGTATTTGGAGTAAAGAACAGTCCATTTATTATTTGAGATAGCAATGCTATTTTGGATGATGTTTCGGATTATGACAGTTGATTTGAACGTATGTAAGGAAGTAAAAGTTAATTCTTAATAGGTAATTTATAAAAATTGGGTTGTAAAGAAAGTTACATTAATGCTGTTTAGTTAAACAATTCGGCGTGTACTTAATAAGTTACTAATTGACATTCCAGTTTTATTTTGTCTACATTTAATCATATTTTATTAGATATTTTATCAAATGAATAATATTATTTTACAATGAATTACGTTTAGTGCCATAGGTGAATGTTATTAATGTGGAATAAGATGAGAAGTTTAATTTCTTTAATGAAATAGGTACCCAATAAGATCTCTTTCTGACGTCCATATTTATTCGAGTATTACTAATGTTTTGTTAACTTATTTCTCATATATACTTAACAGTTATTTAGTATCCTCAGTATAGTTCGAGAGATTATCCCTATAATAATATTTTATTTGAATTATAAATTAAATTTGTATATAGATAACCTATATGTATTAATTTTACAGACACTGCGTGATATATAGTATTATTACATGAAATTGTAGTTTATGTACTATCATTTGGTGAGCTTCTATTAGTTACTTTATTATTACTTCAAGTATTATTTAAAACATTCCATCTATTATTTTATTTACCTCTTCAATTTCAATGGTGGTGGGTTAAAACTATGTAAGTACTTAATTTTTATTATTGAATTGTTGTAATTGATTACCTTTTGGTTTTTATTAAATGGTTAATTATGGATTATTTTGGTTTCTTTTTCATACATCTCCTTATCATCGGTTTCCTTTGTTTTGCTTTTATTGGTCCAGTTTTGACAGCTTATGATTAGATAACAGGTAAAGGTGTAAGATTGAAAAATATGCCAACATAGGAGTCGTTTACGCTAAAAAATATGTCAATAAAGTTAGGTAAGTTTATGCTAAATTAAAGTTATGGTTAGCTAAGTGACATCACAAAAATGTTATAAAAACATAGTTTTTTACGTCATGTAACAATGTTGATAAGTTATATTTTTGCATCACAATTCACGCCCGCACAGCTCCTTCCTTTCTGTGATTTAGGCTAAATGCACCTTAGTCTTGTTGTAAAGTAGATAAAAGCGTTTCGTCTTTTCCTACACCTGTGCCAAAACGATGAGACAAATCAAAATACCTTTGTACTTACTAAAAATACAAAAAACTTAATAATAAGCTTAATAAGTAATCATTTCAGCATAATTAATAATAGAAACTATACATACCCACAGATATTGTTGAACATTTAGGTATACTTAGAAAATGGCGAATCTAAATAACTTACGTAATTAGTGGCTTAGATAGTTTTGTTTTTCTAGAAAATTCTATAGTCCAATGAACTTAGTTCTTTAGATTAATTGTACAAATGATTATTGAACCCTTATTCTCACGTCCCACTGTAGTGTCTATCTTAGAACCCCAGCGGTTTATCTGTCTGTCTATCTACTATTTAGATCTATTCTACTTACCTATACTATCCTCATCTTCTACATATTTAGGTGCGCTTGTAGTTACGATTTTGTTGCTACGTTTTAGACTTGCATAGTTACTAGATATCACTAGCTACCTTACTTATCCAACATTTACCACAATAGGTGCCTCCCACTTCTTTTGCCTCACCGTATCTCGTTACGTGGGGTCAGATCTCGTAATCATTCGGCGCCACTTTTGTCTATCATCGGCATTCGTTTCCGTGCTCTTCACCGGCCACAATATATACCATTAATGTTAATTTTACTTATCACTTAATTAACAAATTACTTTAAAGGGTCTCACGAAAGGGTGACCTAACTATGTGATATGGGTTGGAGTTTATCAACAAGCAACTTAGCTTAACGGCTTCGAAATTCTTTAAATTATTTTGTATATGACATATGATTCTGACTGAATCTAATGTTGCCATGGTCAAAATTCCTCCCCAATTAAGTGTTGTTAAAAATGTTCATCATAGCTTATAGGCTTCAATTTAAATTATTTTATAATGATTCTCACATAATCTAAAGTTGTTGTGGTGAAAATAACACACTAAGTATCGTGTTTAAAAAAAACACGTCAACTCACGCAATCACAAGAAGTTTCAATAGCACACGCGCTACACGCAATTCTGTCCATTAATATTAAGGTTTAGAAAATATATGTAAGTACAAGTAGGTGGATGTTGCATTAGAATTTAAAAAATATACCTAATGTTTTAATTTTACTTGTTACTATTTAAGACACCTTGTATAAATTCCACTCCACTGTCCATTTAATTGTAAGCTAATCTGAGATAAGCATTTATTAGGACATATTAAAAAACTCACGCTTCAATTGCGTCTAAATTGTAATTAAAATATGTCTAAGTAGTTTCATGAATCCAATAGCACTCGTAAAATATTGCTGTGGCACAGATTGCTTTAAAATTTGCCCCTAGTATACAACAAATAATATTCCGGTAAAATAATTTAAGTAGATTACTTTTAAGAGTCTGTAGATGTAGCGTTAGACACAGGCACAAACTTGGTCAGTACTTTTCAAGTGATGTTTTTGCTATAATTTATTAATGACGGAAATCGAAACATTGACTCGTAGTATCACCGATCGTCGTTGTTTTTCATCATCATGACGCGGTCTACGATTACACATAACCTAGAACTTATTTCCATTTCTCTCCGTGCTTGAAGACTCCTTGAGAACACCAATAGAGGGAAATACGAGTAATACCTTGGTAGGGTGTTCCTCAACCCTCACCTTGTTGTCTCAATAAATGAAAATGAAGGTAGTAGATCGTTTGCACATTCTCCGAAAAGGTCTATATACCAGCTGGAATATTTGCATAGTTTGAGGCTCCGGAGTCTAGCCACAGTAGCGCTTGGTCAGCACCAATGAACTTTCGAGACGGTATTTAGTAAAGGCTGAGATGGCTGCAATATTCCATACAAGACAAAAACAAGCCAAGGTGTTAGTATGTTTATGTACTGTCGCAGAATTATATATCGAAATGTCGGTTTTAACATTATTTTCTAGAAATCAGAAATACTACTCATTACATGTTTGTTTCTTGGAGACTTACACTGTATGGGAGTTTAATTTAGAGTTCATTAACCCGTATTATTTTATTTAAAGTGACAGCTCACCTAAGGTGCGTTCTGAAATGCGGCGATAGTAATAACGGTGCTAACAGTCTACAACCGAGGCACATCCACGTTATCATAAACGTTGATTATTATTCTGAAAGTAAGTCCGCGGTGTAATAGTCATAGAAATATTTATTTTTTATTACTAAGTTACTGGTCGTAACACTGTGTGACGTGAATTTCGCACCACAAACTAAAAGGAAGTAAAAAAAGAGTTATTATTCTGTATGTGTACACTAAAGTCGAAATGGGAATAACAGATAAAAAAGACAAACCTATTAATTTGTGCTATTGCCGGTATTTTTAAGCGGATTAGTCGACGTGTAAATTGGTGCTGACTTGACATTTTGAATTTTAAGGTTATTGTTAGTTTATTTTTTGCAAATTTGGATTTTAGTCTACGCAGAATAAGCACTTTTGTACTCTACTTGATTTTAGTTAGTGGTGCATTCAATAACAGAATTGCGTCAAATAACATTCTTACTTCGGTCTTTCACTTTCACCACATAGTTTTGACGCTGATAAATACTGTTATCTATTCTTTCAACTAAGTAGCTATGTTATTTGCATGTATCTACTTTCAATAATTGTTTATACTGTAGGGGGCAATGAGCGCCTGTTAAATAAGTTGGTATGCTAAATATATGGTGCGTTTGTAATGCGATCTTGAGTAATAAATTGCATTGAGTAATTATACAGATTTTTATTTAACATTCCCAGAGGCGCTAGGTGTAAAGAATCTTCCTGTTCTCGACTCTCCAACAGTCCTGTCTCTTACGCTAAGAAAGAAATAAGGAAGAAGACGATAGAAAAATGGGAGAACAGATACTCAAAGAGCATAACAGCAGAGGCCACGAAACTCTTCTTCCCGAAAGTCTCAGAAGCGTACAAAACAATAAAATCTTTCAAACTCACCCCATTATTAACACAAGCGTTGACCGGACACGGAGGGTTCTCTGCATATCTTCATCGCTTCAAATGCAAGGAGAGTCCCTCATGTATCTGCGAACCAACCAAAGAAGAGACGATACAGCACCTACTACTGGAGTGTCCAAAATACGATGCTATTAGATGTGATCTGGAATCAGCAACTAGCACAAAGTTGACCACAGCCTCATTGTGTACCATCAAACCTTACAACTTTGCCCGCTTTTTTGCTTATTTTTCAACATAACTCAAAACTATAGACTTGATTTTAAAATTGAGTATACAGTTATTTAAGGCTAATTTAAAGTAATAATTCTTTAAAACTTAAATAAGTTTATCTTAGATTTAAAGCATCAAAATATACGGTTAAAGAGGTGGGCAACTTTATCTGCCATGCCTTACAACTTTGTTACCACATTGACACAGTCAAATTTCACGAATATGCTCAAGTGACCATGCGACTGTATTTGGAATTATATGGCTGGTATTATATACTGTTGTGCCTTCAATGAAAGACGAGTATTAGGCAACGGCTGAATATATTTCACAGCACGATATCTACCCTCGAATAGGTACAATAACTTATTACTATCACAACATCATCCCCTTTAAAACAATAACCAATTGGTAGTTTCTATAGATTAATATCAAATCTAATCTTAACTAATTATGTAGGTAATAATAAGTATACATAGGACTATTCATTCCTCTTAAAAAAATATGTTAGGAAACAGTAAGAGAGAAAAAAAAATGATATTTAAAAATCTGTTTGAGATAGGTATGAAAAAAATAAACTAAGAAAATGAAATTCTGTTCACAATTAAAAAATAGTATAACTACAGCTTTTTCGCAATACGTTCTAAGGCAATCTGTTTAGCTTTCCGTGTCGCCGACGGCGTAGCTGGGGATGCGGAGTTTACAGAAGTAGAGGGTTGGATTTTATATGATGTTAACAATGAACCAGTTAAAACCCCACCATCCTTAAACTCTACATCGTCCTCACGCGCATCTGCGAACTCATCTCCATCATATTGCGCACTATTATCATTTTGTGGGTCATTCTCATCAGGTTCACATTTAATGAGGTGATGACGATTACGTCTGTATCTGGCCCCTGTCTTATTTTGGACAATATATGAACGAGGTGTGTTCGCGTGACCAACTACTGTGGCTCTGCCTCTTGTCTTGCCATCAATGTACACAACTGTATCACCTTTTCTTAATGAAGGTAATGTTTTTGTATGCTTATCATAATTTAATATAGCTATATTTTGATTTTTAATCATATTTGATGGGTCGGCAAGTCGAGGCTTCAAAAGTTTTGGATGAACTGGGAGCTGACACCTCAGCCTTCGACTCATTAGCAACTGCGCGGCACCGAGCGCCGCGCTCGACGCATCCACCGCGAGCCGCACCGCCCGCGCCCGCGCCGGGTTGTACAGCGCCACCACGCCACCGCTACATACACGTTCTTTCAACTTTTCAAAGGCCGTTATTTGACTGCCCTCCCATTGCCACTCGTTTTCTTTTTTAAGTATACTTGTTAAAGGCAACGCTATTTCTGAGTAGTTTGGAATAAATTTAGACAAGTAGTTAACCACTCCTAGAAATCTTTCTAAATCTTTTCTATCTTTCGGGGTACACATTTCTTTGATAGCTTTTATTTTATTATAGTCCGGTCGAATACCATTCTTGTCAAAAACATGTCCTAAATAGGTCACTTCCTGAACGCAAATCTTACATTTATTTTTATTGAATTTTAAATTTATCTCTCTTGCTCTTTCTAATAAACGTTTAAGTCTTTGATCGTGAATTTCTTTAGTTTCCCCCCAGCAAATTATGTCATCTATATAGCTATCTATGCCATCCAGGTCTTCCAGTAGTTGACGCACTTTTGCGTGAAAAACCTCGGACCCACAATTTATTCCATGTGGAAGACGAAGAAATTTAAATCTTCCAAACGGATTTGCAAAAGTGCATAAATCCGAACTTTCCTCATCCAGCTGTATCGCCCAAAAACCAGAATTAGCGTCTAAAACTGAAAAATACTTCGCTCCGTGGAAGCGCGCCGCCAACTCTGACACGGTTGGCAGCTGAAAATGTGGGCGCTGCACCGCTCGGCTTAGTTCCCGCGGGTCAAGGCACACGCGAATGCCGTCATTCTTTTTTGCAGCCAATACTAATGGATGAACCCACTGCGTGGGATGACTCACCTTTCTGATAACGCCCTTATCTTCCATTTCTTTTAATTCTTTTTTTAGGCGGTCACGCAGCCCGTGAGGTATCTTTCGGGAAGCGCATACCACTGGCGAAATAGATTTGTCGATTACAATGTGATATTTACCGGGTAGACACCCTAAACCCTTGAACACATCTCCATAATTTGACATTTCGATCGATTTTAAGCGTTTAACCAAACTCAGAGCTTCGCATGATTTCCGTCGCAGCATACTACTACAATCCATGTCAGCAATTACAAATTTTAAGAAATGTTCCTTACCTTTGTAAAACCATGGCAGTACACACGTTCCCTTTGTAGGTATAACATCGTGGGTGTATGATAATAGAGGGACATTTTTAAAAGATATCATGTTATTATTAAAACCTAAATCTAAAAATCTGCGATAAGCTAACACGTATGTATATATATCTAATACGTCTGCACCAGTATCTAATTAAAATTTTTCTGTTCTATTTTGACATGAAAGTACTTGAAACCAGTCCTCAGAGCATGTTTTCTTTGAATTGATAGTCGAAATGTAGAACGCATTATCATCATCCGACTCACTACACTGGAGTGCGTTCAGAGGCTCAGAGTGTAGTTGTTTCGTTGTTTGGTTGTTTTGCAACTTACCGTGAGGTATGGAACGACCGGTTGTTTTATAACCTCAAACAAATTGTGACATTGACAGACTTACATAATTATCGTAATAGTAATTGCTATTTAAGGGTGCGTTTCATTTGAGTGAGATTCGCTAAAAACGCTAAAAACGATCACACTCCCAAAAAGTTTTCCACATGGGTCTTGGCGTTATTTTCGCCTTAAACGCTACATCTAATGTCAAAAATGACAGAAGTTGCAAGTTTTAGTGGCATTCTTAGCGTTCTTATCCAAAAATGGAACGGGGATGACAGTTACAAACGATCACGTGATCACAACCACAGACGCAGAATGTGATCAAAATTATCGAAATTTACGTTCTTAGCGACTAATGGAACAGGCCCTAACACTATCACAAATTCGTTTTCCATTTTTATTTAATTTTTATATCTTGAGAAATTATATTAGTATTTATATTTTTTGAGATATATGGGTGAGCGCATCAGATAGAATACGATATAAATGTCAAAGTCATTTCATGTCACGCGTTTTATGGTTAAAAAGTTGCAACCTTCAAAGGTTTGGAACGGTCCAGTTGTGACAACCGAACGCTCTACTCGAAGGTTGTGAACGACGTTAGAGTGAAAAGTTGCACTCCGAGTGCGCTCTAACCAAGGTTCGGAACGCACCCCTGATCAACTTCATATACCTACCCGCCGCACTTTATTATGACCTCTGCTTCTCGAAATAGATTGATACGACTTACACATTCGGGCGAAATGTCCTTTATTACCGCAAGCGAAGCAACTGATGAACCTCGCTGGACACTCGCCGCCGCCATCGGAACACCGCGTGTCACCGCAGCCGTCGCACAGCTGGCCCCGGCCGTGGTCAGCCGGCGCTGGCCCGGCTCGGTAGGCACGTCCCCGGGTGGAACCTGCGCCGCCTCCCCGCCCGCGGGGAGCACTCATCTTCCTGCTCGAGCCCATTTTTCGGTTTAGAAACCCAACACTATCGACTTGCACTACTTCATCAGTGGTACTAGCGCCGGAACTCGACATTAATAATTGTCATCCGCTTTCCTGTGAGACTTCTTCTGCTTGACATATTTTAATTGCCTTATCTAAGGTGAGCTCTTCGCTTCGTAGTAGGCGATACCTGACCGCTGCCTGTCGAATGCCACAAACGATCCTATCATGGATCAAGTCTTCCTCTAAACTTGCGAATTCACAAGTCTTACTCATCATGCGTAACGCTGTAGCGTAGTTGTATATATTCCCCGTCTTCTTGGTTACGTGTGAAAAATTTATTCCGCATAAGCGTGATATTTGACTTTGTTCCGAAAGAATCATCAAATGTTTTTATCAATACGTTGACGTCATCTCGTTCGTCTTCTTTTTCGAAAGAAAACGTTTGATAAATGTCGAATCCATCTGAACCAATCAAGTTTACCAATAAACTGGCTTGCACACTGGCAGGTTCTTTATGAACTCCTGATGCTTTCATAAACAAAATGAATTGTTGCCTCCATTTTCTCCAAGCGTCAGCCCGGCTGACGGGCCCTCCGCCGCCGTCCATGTTTAATTCTGTGCGGTCGGGCGTGCTCCATTTTATAATTTGAAGATTTATACTTTTATTCCTTGTAAAACCTTGTACACTACACCACTCACGATATGTATCCGAATTATTAGTTAATTTTAACACTTTACACGCAATATTTCTCGATAATTACATTAAAAAACCGCTGTCACCATCATGTTGTGACTTCAATGAAAGACGAGTATTAGGCAACGACTGAATATATTTCACAGCACGATATCTACCCTCGAATAGGTACAATAACTTATTACTATCACAACATATACCTTCAAGTGTTCATAAAGTTCTTATGCATGGTGCAGCTATTATTGAAAGTTTTGGTCTAATACCAATTGGACCCGTTGTAAGTGTCCCCACTTACAACGGGTAACAGACGGAAGGTGGTCGCAAACAACAACTAACTGGCACCCCATGGATAAAAAGAGACGACCAGGAAGACCGTGTAAAAGGTGGTGCGATGACATCGCCAAAACAGCCGGTATTACTTGGAGCCGGGCAGCGAGAGATAGGGAGAGATGGAGGCAGATGGAGGAGGCTTTCACCGCTCAAAGCGGTACTTACACTTTAGATTAGGATTTTCATTAAAATGTATTGTAATGTAGAATTAAGAAAAAAGTTAGAACAATGTTACTTAAGTAAGAAGAGTGTAAGAAAAATAAAAAGCTTATATTATTATTATTACCAATTGGACAGCTATCTGAAGAAGCTGCTGAAGCTAGAAATAAAGACTTTCGTAGGTACCGCCAACACCATTCCAGGAAATGCATCAGTAGCAAAACTACAAATGAAGACATTTTAAATAATTTGTTGACCAGCTCTGATCCACTATCTCAGCGAAACGCCACAAACTTCGCAGAAAACATAAAACTTTGTCAGAAGAAGCACAAAGTTTATTAATAATTGAACAAACGGAAACATTTGATAATGACGAATACGAAAATTTTGCTTTCGTTAATATGGATACTCTTGATAGTGATTAAATTAAAAAAAGTGCAGTGACAAGTACCTGATTGTGATTTTTACTTATTTTATTAGTCCTTAGTGGATTAGGCCTAACGGGGAGACCGCTACATAAAAAAACGCGCCTCGTTCTTAACCTCTATGGTGGTGTGGAATAGAGAACAAAATTTGAAATTGCGACCAAATCGCAGAAAATCGCAACCCGAGAATAGGTGCTAAAATAGGACAAAAATACGTACTATACATACGTAAAGTCAATTGTTTGCAAAATTTTAGAATTTCTAGATTTTCAAGTTTTTTTGTGATGCTTCTTACAAAAATTACTTTGGATATTAATAACTCCGAAAATACTCAAGTTATCTAAACAACCCTCATATAAATAATTACTTATAATCAATAGATAAGTCCAACGCACTATTTAAAATTTCAGAAAAAGATTTTTTTTTTTAAACGCTCAGTCCTCTACCGGCCCGTTTCAGCCCACTGTGTGGCGGGGCCGCCACCGTTGGATGGCTGACGCGGAGGGGCCGCAGGGGAGGAGTGTCGGTATAGCAAGGCGTTGTTCTCCCTATCCTCTGCGGCCGAAGTAGCAGCCGACGGGGCCACACGTCTGACCCGTCGCAGGGGGACCTTGGGCGTCGGAAGCGGGGTCGTCTGACGCCCATTAGCGGGCTTGGTCCCCGGATGGTAGCGACGTGCCATGTGTTCTGGTGCGTCGTGAGGGGTAGCACCCCAGGACGTCCGGCAACGGACAACCGTGGCGGGTTCGTGGTTGAGTGCTAAAGCGTCCCTGCGATTCCGCCGAGAAGCGGTACAGATGGAACACCGTGTTATTTAGTCGGTAGGGGCACTTGCTGCTGTGGGAGTAGTTGGTGTCGAGCCCGACATATCCCGGCCACCTTCCCCGGGTGGACGGGAATGCGTAAATGCATTTTTCACACAAAAAAAAAGAAGGCACCTGGCCATAAGACCAAAGCCAAAACATACAAATATGTCCATGTGTTAATGGCGAATGTCGGTAACGGGTTGTTAGATAATGTACTGACCCAACAACAATGGGATAGGATTAGGAAGATGAATAATGGACATCTACAATAATTAGGAAACAATTAACCTTGCTTGAGGGCAACATATGAATTTAACAGAATTATAGTTTCATATGAATTCAACATAATAATAGGTAAATTCTCCAAAGGACAAAAACGCGATGTGAGAAGAAATTTGCGATTTCTCGCCTGGCCAGCTTACCACCCTCAAGTAGAAATATCTGTCACCAGGCATCTGTTTTACGGCAGCTATCTCTGAAAGTCAGTACTTTCACGAAACATGTTTGCTATGCTCGAACACATCAAACTGGGGTTAACTTATTCTAATCCAAATCAATTATATAATGAAAGATATCAATCAATAACTTTTTTGTTGCTATAATCCTATATCTTTAATCCTAAGATATTGGCGCATCTATCTTCTAACTACTTGTTGTATGTCGCGACGCTGCACTTCGACTTCGACAGTGGGAGTTCAACCTTACAGACGATATGTGCACGAGTAATTTAACATACTTTTCCTCAAAATTTCTCATTAAAACAAAGCACTAAGCTGTATACTACATATTAAAGAAACCCAATGTTTTTTTTCAGTTTTTTATTAGCTTAACATCTAAGCGGTAGCGGGCACGGGCTGCGGTAGCGGCGCGGGCGCCAACGAGCGCACGTCGCTGGTTGGCTCGCTGGGCACGGGCTCATCCTTGGGCTCTGTCACCAGGATGTGGTCGGGCTGGGGCTTCTTGGGACCATTCTTGCCTTGCTGGTCCCATGGAAGCATGATTTTAACCTGAAAATATAAATATTATAGATTTAATATTAATTACTGGCATCTGCATCGTTGATCTAGTAACATGGAGTGTCGCGTCAGAATACTGAGGTCCTTGCTTCAATTCCAATCAGATTTTTTAACAATGAGTTTTTTTTTTGTTATTTTGACGAAACAAGTTCGAGGACCAACTGATGTTAAGCGGACTAACCTCGGCCTATAACAGATGCATTTCATCACAAGTCACGAATTGCACTGCGCCCGTCACCTTAAGACATAGTTTTTGCGAAACCCGCCTGGCTAGCATGACCACCCTCAAGTATAAAACTGTCGCCGAGCACCTAACAGTGATCCGGCAGCAGTCCTTAAATGCCAGTGAAATTACAGGCACATGAGACACTTAACAACTATGTCACAAGGTGACAGGCACAGTGCAATTCGTTACTTGTGACGAAATGCATCTGTTATAGGCAGAGGTTAGTCCACTTAACATCAAGCGGGCCTTGTGCTTGTTCTGTCACAATTCCATATTTAATAAATAAAAAAATAATCATGAAACTATTATTATTTATTTTATTACTAGTTTGTTCATTAAAAAAATAATACAGAAAGCAAGTTGCAAAAGTATGTTTAAAATATATGTCCAGCTTGCACCGTACCAGAGCCCATATGGAACAGACCCTCCAATAAACAAGCTGTTTACTCTTCCACACATAATTAGATCACAAGCCATGGAACGGCATGCCATCCCTGAATGGTGGATACTTGAAATCAAATTTATGCACAACATAAAACAAGATGCAGGGAGGTGGTAGAGCTCATAAGCAAAACAATTTTTGGGCTTCACTGAGTTAGCAAATATTTCTCCAAAAACATTTAATCATTCATACAATGATTATTCATACAATGATTATTCTCTGAAAATGAATCATTCATAACCAATTTACAAAACAACATAGATCACAGCTACTTTTTATATATGGCTGCTAGTCAGTTTGTGCGGTTCCCAATTTGTCCGGTTTCTGCAATTTGTGTATTAATTTTGTTTAGCAATGTTTTTTCTAAGTTTCGACGGTATTGAATATAATAATTAATTCAAGATGCATTGAGAACAAGACCAACTATAAATGTTTGGTTGTCTTAATTATTTCATCTGACTAACTGGTACTTTTTGTTCACAATTCATATCTCAAACAAAATAAAAACAAACACCAGATGGCACCAAACAACACCTGAAAAACTGCCATCTTACATCATCAGGAGGTCTTTGATCAATGATGGATATTATAGTTGTTGATGATGGTATAGATATCTAAGTCATAAGCCTATCCAAAGAGGTTAAGCTTTTGTTCAATAAACTGCTAACTTATAGTTCCCAGTTGGCCTGCCAGACTAACTGCTAACTTTAATTTTGCATTTGGTCTGCTAGACAAACTGATAATATGATAGAATAATTAAAAAAATATATCTTAAGTTTGTCAGTATCCAGTCAAATTAAGAACCAGACAAGCTGAGAAGCAGCCTCATATTTTCCTAATTTATTGCTCATATAGAATTATAATTAGTTATTACTAATCTATATTTATCAATCACATAGAGGGCAATGCATCATATCTTACAATTGAAATAAAAAAATTACATATAATTTACCTTAATACCAAGTACTCCTTGTCTGAGTAGTACGTGTCTTGTGGCAGTGTTCACATAATCATTGCAGGGGTCACCGGAGTGGATCATAAGACCATCCACGAACTTCATGGACTTAGCACGCTGGCCTCTCAGCTTGCCAGAGACAACAACTTCGCAGCCGCGGGCACCAGACTCCATGATGAAGCGGAGCACACCATAGCATGCACGCCGGACAGCAAGCCCTAGAAAATGTTACAAGATTAATGAATACCAGCCATTTTTAGAAAGCTACATCTATAAACTGTCCCACTAGCAGAATAGCAATTTAAATGACTGAACTCATGAATTGAGGAGCTCAGTGTAGTGGCAGAAATACTAGTGGCACAGCAAACTGTTATAAGCAGGCGTGACACAGTCAGGCAAACAATTTTCCATTTCATAATACCCCAGTAATATTCATAAATTTGTTACTTTTTAGAACAATGTCACCCTTTAACTTTAAGCTGTTGCACCTGCCTTTAGAAAGCACAGAATGGATTTACTATCTTGGCCATAGTCAAAGTCAAAATCATTTATTCAATTTAGGCGTCTACAACGCTCCTATTAAGGTCAATTACAAATTTTAGTATTGAAATATTCTACACTGTACTGACACATTCAGCAAATAAATTGTATAGAGCCACTGCGAGAAGAACGGACAAGAAACTCGGGGCCATTTTTTTAAACCATCTTTGCATGACTATGCATTTTTCATAAGAACTAAATGATGGTAAGGTGCAGTGCTGAGAGAATATTCTTTGGTTTGGCCAGTAGGGAAGCAGCATACTATGTGTAATATGCTGCAAACTAATTTTAAGTATTGTTAACCTATAAAATTATCATAAGTCTGAAATAAATTGACTTTAAAAAAATTAACAATATGTAATAAATAGAATTGGGAAGTATTTGCAATAGTGGTCAATTTAACACTGACATTTAGTGTATTAACATTCTATAGTTACATGTATGAATGCAGCAAATGTATTTTTTATAGAAACAAATATAAATGGTTATTATAGCCATGGGGGGCGGGGGTAGATTCAGACTGCAATTTGTCTGACACTGAACTGGAAACTTTTTAAGCGCTAGTAGGGAAGTTTGCTCAGCTGTTCAGCAAAGTTAAGCAAAATGACCTCCACAGTCATGAGTTAGATGAGTGACTTTACTACTGAGCCCTTCCGTGCTTGGGAGGGCATGTTAAGCTGTCAGCCCTGGTTGTTGTCTTAGTAGGGCGTTATGGCATGGTGGCAGGGCAGTTTTGCAAATATCCTGGCTAGCTACCACCCTCAAATAGAAAATCTGTCGCCAAGCACCTATTATGTGTTCCAGCAGCTGTCCTTGAGAGCCAATAATTCTAGGTTAGCCTGAACAACATCTTCAACCACATTACCACTTACCATCAGTTTTTTGTTTTTAGAATATTCATATATGTTACTAACCATTTACTTGCATTGACTACTGATTTTAAGTCCAAATATATTGTGACACATTTTTGATGTTAAATTATCTGACAAAGAAAAAGTGATAGATATATACTGTTACATACTGTATCAGCTGGATAGTCCACTGCTGAACACAGCCTCCCCAATCATGGGAGGGTTTGCCGTAACGATTGGTAGGCATCATGGGGATTGCACTTTAAGATATCACTTCCGTTAGATCAGAAGGCACTGCTGCCCACCTTCCGGGACCACAGATATATACTACAGAGGTGTATTTCATCATATTGTTTACAGAATATTAGTTTTCAAAATTACAGTTTAAAGTCTTAATGTCCAGCTTTTCTTAAAAACACATGATACACTTTATGGTTAATAACCTATTACTTTAACAATGTAACACAGTTCTTTTCTTTTGATTTCAATATATTTATATCAAACACCAATCAGCAAAGTTAAGCAACGTCGCGCGCGGTCATGAGTTGGATGGGTGACCGCTAGTAGGGAGTGCAATCTCAGTATTGCGAGATCTCGAAATACCGAGATCTCGCACTAATTTTGCAGATTAATCTTGCACCTAAAATCGCTCGCGATCTCGCAAGATTTGCAAGATTGGACAGCAACGCGTTCCATGACCATTCAAGAGCGCGGTGGTCCACTCTCGCAGATATGATTTCCAGATTCAACAAATTGAAAACGTGTGCATGCAAAGCTTTGATCGATGTTAATCTCGGAACGAACCGCAATTGTGCTTTCTCAGAAGAAGAATGTGTAGCTTTGGTTGACTTAGAACATGTGTTCCAGCCTATCAAACTAGCAGTTGAAATATTATGTCGAAGAGATTCAGATCTCATCACCGCTGAAACTGCTTTGCGGTTCATGGTTCGAAAGTTAGAAAACCTAACAACACCAATCGCTCAAAAGCTGGCTGATGCTATAAGGACTCGTATCCGTGAGCGCCGGACAATTATGACTGCAGCGTTATTTTATTTGAGAGATTCTGCCCAATATGACGAAGATTTTAAATCCCTCGTTAATGATAACACTTTCAGTTTGCCACCAAAAATTTTAGTCAAGAAAGAAATTAAAAAGCTGATCTAACGATTATACGTACAGAACCAAAGCTCTTGCTCTACATCTTTAGATGCATTTGTTCATACAGCAGTTGATGATGATATTATTGATGATAACACGCCATTATCAGCAGTCGCTAACACATACACAACTCTATCTCTTGATGAAGAATTGGAAATGATTTTGAAAGCCCGCCCACAAGAACGCCCTTCATGTGCAACTGGTTTCTTATTTGATAAACAAATAAGACAAGAAATTAATCTCTACGAATCAGGCGGGGCAAAAGGGCAGCATTTGCAGTCAGTTTATCAATGCTTATCATCAGTGGTGCCAACAAGTGTAGAAGCTGAACGGGCTTTTTCTGCTGCCGGGTATATTGCCCGAAGCCTCCGAAGCCAGTTGGCTGACAACACGCTAAATATCTTGTGTTTTCTAAGAAGTTTTTTTCCAAAATAACCATTAATTTTATTTAATATATGTATCAGTTTTTTTTTCTAATATATATCTTGTTTCATTAATTCGCTCTTAGAATAATAACTTTACCAAGTTTCAATAGAATATTTTTAAAATTAAATCAAAAACTTGTAAATTTGCGAGATCTCGCAAAATACCGAGATCTTGCGAGATTAGACGTCTTCAATATTGCAAATACCGAGATTGAAGATTTAGCTGCCAGATTGCACTCCCTAACCGCTAGTGACATTACTACTGAGAGTTTCCGTGCTTCGGAGGGCACGTTAAGCCGTCGGTCCCGGTTGTTGTCTTAGGATGGCAGTCGTTATAGCATGGTGGTAGGGCATTTTGCGAATGCCCGCCTGGCTAGCTACCACCCTCAAGTAGAAAATCTGTCGCCAAGCACTTAACGGTGTGTACCGGCAGCTGTCCTTGAGAGCCAGTACTTCGTCAAAGGCTAACCTATCAGGCATGTCTCCCACATCCCATAACCCCATGGATGAGGAGTCATTGTACCCCATGGGTCAGAAGGAAGCTGTATTATTTTGAAGCAGTGATGGCTCAGTGGCATTGGCTATGGACTGCCGCGCAGCAAGTCCATGGTTCGTCCTACCGCAGGCTTGAGCTTCACCGCATGGTGGAAGGGCATTTTGCGAATGTCCGCCTTGCTACGGACCACCCTCAGGTAGAAAATCTATCGCCAAGCACCTAATGGTATGTTTCAGCAGCAGTTCTTGAGAGCCAGTGAAATTACAGGCACATGAGACATAACAAATATGTCTAAAAGTGAATGGCGCAGTGCAATTTGTGACTTGCTTACCGTTATAGGCAGAGGTTAGTCTGCTTAACTTCAGGTGGCCTATGAGCTTGTTCCGTCACAATAACATAAAAAAAACTGCCAAACATTGGCTGAATTTTTAGAAAGAAATTCCACCTACTTATGACTTCAGCAATTATACAGACAGTACAAGTAAAAATATATTGAGTAATATTTAGGCTTAACTGCTACATGCCATAATATACCAATCCCGTATGATAGTTTAATCACTCTCCTCTCAAAAAAGTCAAAATGACTTGAGTGGTGTTGTTTGCTAAGCGACAAATGCTGGTTTTAAACCAGCATTGGGATTTTTAAATTTATGTTATTGTTATTATGCATATTCACAAGATATAAGAGTACATCAAATTGTTGTAATTAATTACCAATTTATATACCACATGCACTTTATCATGCTTAACAATAACGGATACAAACATATTATATACAATGAATGTGAAATTATTTGTTACCTTTATATTAAATAAAGCTTAAATGGTCAAGCCCCAGTCTTAATGTAAGGTTAGTTTTAGTTTAGCCCCAATGAAAAACATTGCAACCATAACTGGTCGCCAATGTCAGGTTTAGGGCAAATTTCAACAGCAATGAAAATAAAATTTTGCTGTAGACTAAACAGCAAAAATCCAATATTGTCCTGCTGATGCCAAGGGGTTACATGCCTCATATCAATTTAAAACTCCGGATTTATAATTTGCAATGAAAAACGATTTACCTCCGATAAGCTTGTATCTGAGAGACTCTGCTTGCGCGATGGCACAGAGACCGCGGGTAGCCACCTTTTCGGCATACAGCTCCACGGATTGCTCAGGGATGTTGAACCTCTTCTGAACTACTGATGTAAGTTCCCTAATTCTGCGGCCCTTCTCTCCCAGCACGCTCTGTGTCCGAGTAGCCATGATGATGATTTCAGACTTGGTGGGCGTGACACGCACTTCCACGCCTGAGTAGCCATCTTCGGCCAGCTCACGAGTGAGGAACTCATTGAGTTCCGCCTTGAACACTCCGTCTCCGACGAACTGCAATGTTATGGAGAGGTTATGTTGTGGCCATTGGGTTTTTCACACTATTTAAAATGTTGGGACACTTGAATAACAATCAGCAAGGACATAAACAGGGACCTAATATATAACATTGAGCGCCGCAACAGTTTGAGAACAAAAACATTCAAAATCATAGTGGCAATAGCAAAATATTGTAACATCCAGTATCATCACAACTTTCACAAATAAAACGGAATCAAAATCTATTTCAGCGCGTAGTATAGGTATCGTTATGTAATTTTAACAACGTATTTTAGAAATAACTTCGTAAATTAACACGTACTTTTCGCTTTTTGGAAATGTTGTTCACCGCCATGATTGTAAAAAGGAGCGGAAAAGACCGACACGAACAGGGTTGCCAGATATCAGCTAACTCAAGTCGCCTAATTTTGCCTATCAAGTAGCCTAAATCGCCTATTATTTTATTTTTTGACAAGTAGCCTAATTTACCTAAGATTTTGCCAAAGTAGCCTATATTTAGCTCAAATAAAAACAAACTAGGTACCTATGTTGTAAAAAATATACATTAATGTTGATACATACTTAAAGTACAAGGTATTATACCTGTTAAACATTTCCTGTTATTATAATTTAATAAGTTTCTGCAGATATTCCCCATCTCTATAGACGGGAGAATCCTCATTCCTACTAGAAGTGGTAGCGGAAGAAGTAGACCGATTGAAGCGGCTGGCGCTTCAATCGGTCTTCATTGATACAACATTTTCGAGTATATCATTTCGTCTGTAGAACTAAAGTTTTTAGGTAATTATCATATACAACTACGACCGTAACTGAATGCCTTATTCATGTTTGCATGTTTATGTTATGTCATACAAAATAATACGGTTCATGTAAATATACAAATTTTGTCTGTATTTAGGTATTAAGTAATAAAGAATTCTCTCCCATTCAACTTAATTAAGAATTTAGGAAACAAGTGATATAAAATTTCGCGCGTGGCTAGTTACAATTTGCGAATGAAGTTAGTAGCGTTTCTATACTCTCGATTCCGTGTTTTGATTTTGAACTGTATCTATCATACAGCGAGTTAGAATGAGTTACTACCCAGATGAATCTGTCTCTATCTCACTATTACAGATATTAGATGCAATACCTAGAAGAAAGCAAGCAGCATAGAAAGACCCTGATGAAAAAACGGTGGACGTGTCTATTACTTTGCTATACACTTTTCAGTTATATGAAATAATTTAATAGAATTGTAGAAAGAATTTAAAAGAATTGTAGTAATCCTGAAGTAGCCCAAACCGACCGTTCATATTTTCCTAGGTAGCCTAAATGTCTACTGGTAGCCGATTGGTTTTTTTGGTCGCCGTTTGACCCCCTAAGGTAGCCTAAATTGCGATAATTCGCCTAATCTGGCAACCATGGACACGAACCTAAAGACTTAAACGTCACTGTCAAAGTGACAAATAATGAAATACTGTCAAAAAATATTTTTATTTAATGTTTATTATTAGACTCGTTTGATTCATACAATTCATTGTTCATTCATACTTTGAAGTTCAGATCAAAATAGTGATGAAATGCCTCGTCTGCGAGTGGTTTTCTCGAAACAGTAAGGCATATATATATCCTGCAAATATTTTGCTGAAACACTATACAAAACATGAAATTAAAATTACAAAGACTCACCACTTCTTTACACGTCTCTGAGTTACAAATATTCAATCTGTCTAAATACGTGAGTAATAATATGTCTACTAAACTAATAATAATGTTACGGAAGGAAGCCAGTCCAATACTCGCTTGAGGTAAAAACATGTGGCAAGTTTGTAAAATATGATTTTTGCTTATCACGCGATAGCAAATATTATGGTTTAAAAGGGTAGCGACACTTGTGTTGTGACATAATTACGAGAGTTAGACCCAATTCACACTGAAGTGGCCGCTGAGAGAATGCGATTGACAGTTCGTGTTCGTATTGTAGTTGTGGCTTTAAAATGGAGTAAAATATAAAATATACCCTATTTTCAGATACTTAAATGTCTGACTAATACAATATTATGCAGTCAGACTATTATGTTACTTTGAACTGGGGAAAAATATTCACAAAACGAACTGTCAATGGCATTCTCTCAGCGGCCGGACTTTAGTAGGACTGTGGGGTATGGCTTTTATTATCTGTCGTGGCGTATAGCACCTTTTTTTTTATTCCTGATAGGTTAGCCTTTGACCACTATCTCACCTGATGGTAAGTGATGATGTGGTCGAAGATGTTGTTCAGGCTAATCTAGAAGTATTGGCTCTCAAGGGCAGCTGCCGGAACACACCGTTAATTATTGGCCTGAGCAACCATTTATCTTTAGAGTTAAGTAGTACAACGACAGATTTAGTGGGATTCGAACCACTTCAATAAAACATATAAATCAATAATAAACAATCGATAAGTAAAAGTAAGTAATCGATAATGGGTACGATCCAAACAAACATGGATTCATAGAACGCAATCAATAGCGCCCGTAGCACATCTCCGCTGCGAAACTATAACAGCGGAGACGCAGTAATTTCGCAATGTCTTGTACGTTGTACGAGAAGCGGAACTCTAGCGAAACTGCCTGCTCTAACGCTTAGGTTGCCTATAATTCTATCTCTTTCCTCCACGCGGATTCGTCGGTCTACTCCGACGCAAGCCCCACTTCCTCGCTTTGGCCGCCATTTTGGTGCGGTGCCGCGCGCGTTTGTAAAAGTCGACAAAAATAAAAAGCTAAACTGCATATATTTTCGTAAAATGGACGTGACGATGGATTTAACTAAAAAAATAATTCAAGAGGTCTAAAATAGACCTTGGCTCTATTTATTATAAGCCATACAGACTATAAAAATAATTTGAAAAAAACATGCAGTCATGGAAAGACATCGAGAAGGAATTAAATGAGGAAGCTATGTAGTTATTTCATAATAATAATAATTCTCCTTAGAATTATCGATCTTCCTCGGATTCTGATAACAACGACATTTCACTTCGATTATCTCAAGGCAACTAACTGGCGTGACGTTCGGGACGCCAATTCCGCTACTCAAACTACACTTGATCTCAGCGGAACTCATCCAGCGGTTTCGCTACTCGTATTTCGCAGCGGAGGTGTGCTCCGGGCGTAGATTTTGCAAGCACTAGTTTACCATGAACTATTTCAGAGTACAAGAATTGCGTTTCATTCCACGAATGAGAAGAAAATGTCGATTAGAGGTAAACTTGAATGTAAAAATGAAACAAATTGAAAATATGACGTTACAGTTTATGCACAGGCGTAGTCAAAATATCAGCACACTGGTATTCTGTGGGAACATACTTATGGTACCACTGTACTTAACTATGCAGTTCGCGAGGGCGCTGCTGGTCAAGGAAATCAACTACGAACTGTCACAATTTGAAGGAATGTTGTAGTTCTTTTTTCTGCCGCCTGAACAGATAAGTTGGTGGGACTATAACTTGAAGTTCTTTTTCAGTAACTAATTCTGGAACATTTATTTCTGGAACATACCATACATCACACAGTCTAAGGTTGTGTGTCTGACCGCGAACGTCTGCTATCAAATCAACTGTACCTTTGCCAATAGCTTGAATTGTTGAGCCATTTGCAGTAGTTACTGTTTGATTATTGCTGATATGTTGAAAGCTGGAAAATATGTCGTTTCGACTGGTGACATGACTTGTAGCACCATTGTCAACAAACCAACTGTCAAGATCTTCTTCAATAATATTTACGATTTCATTTGTAACAACTCCCATTAATGAGAGGGTCAGATTTGTATTTTTAGCTTGACTTGTCGGTGGGCCAGGTGTTTTAGGAGGTTTCCCGTCCGATAACCACTTGCGACATTTTTTAACTTTGTGTCCATATAGTCCGCAATATCCACACTTTTTCTTATGCATAAACTTGTTTTGTACAACTAGAGCTTGTGCTTCAATAGCATCTTCTTTGGTCAAAAGCGAACGTTCGTAAGCACATACTTGTGCTGTCAAATTGTCTATATTTCGATCTTTTCTTGACATTAGCATCCAACTAGACTTGAAGGAGAAGTAGGTACTTCTCGTCAGGTAAAGTTTCCAAAATCTTGCAGATTAATAATAACTCTGAAGATCATATTTGGTATCACCTTTTTGAAGTTCCACTTTCAATTCATGCCGTATATTTTTCAGTTTGTATATATGCATTGACATGTCATGTGAGGGATCTTTTTTATAGCCAAAGAAACTGTAGCATAGTTTTTGTCTTCAGATATTCCATTGAACAAAGTAATTCATCCCAAACCTTTTTGGCTGTTGAGAATCTCATGACCTTTTGTAAAGTGGCATCAGACATATTAGCCATCAAAATAAGCATCGCCGTACTATCTATCTTATGATATGCTTCTAAAGTTTTTTTATTATTTGATTTAACGTCTGCACTTGCTGTAGTAACTGGTTTTTTAGGTTCTTTAAGATTTCCATTTATAGGATCCACCCCGCCGGGAGTACCCCTTAAAAGCAACAGTACCTTACAGCGCCATGTCAACCAATTTTCTTCACCTTCTAAACGATCGATATCAATTTTGCAACTCGTCGACGAAGTCGACATTTTCACAGACTTTCGTTAGATCTTTTGAAATATGTGGTAACTATTTTTGCAAATTATTCGTTTAAACCTTACTTGATTCGTTAGTCAATCGTTTCCAATATAATTAAACGCTCTGCTACCATGTCGAGAGGAATTTTGGATCGAAATGATAGAACGTATTACATGTTTGAAACATTCATATTGACATAGTAGGAAGGACAGGGTAAAATAAAGCATTATAAAAAACAAAGATTAAGAGAAAAACCTTCTAAACAGTTTCCCCCGTGCGGTGCCGGGTTAGAATTGCACCTCCCCATCTCTTCCCGTGGATGTCGTAAAAAGCGACTAAGGGAAAAATACCGGAAGGTGGGCAGCAGCGCCTTCTGAGATAATTTACACCAATAACTGTGATCCCCAAGACATCTGTCAAGCGTGGGGATTATGGCAAACCCCCCCCCCCCCTTTATGAATAGCACAAAAATAACTCAGCCCCCAGTCCCCGGCAGCTCTATTATTCCTGGCCCCGGTAGCAGGCCAGGTAACGGTGGAGCAGGGGGTGCGAAGAATCCCCGGCAGATGCACAGCTACCGCGCTCACAAACGACGAGCCTTGGCCCTGGCAACACACAACGTACGTATGCTGAGGAAGGACCATTAGATTGTTGAGCTGGAGGAAGAATTGAACAAGTTACGCTGGGATGTCATGGGGTTATCGGAAGTCCACAGACAGGGACAGGACACCGTTAGCCTTGACTCCGGTAACTTGTTATTCTACCGGGAAGGTCACCAAAAGTCTCAGGCTGGTGTTGGGTTTCTCGTCCGGAAGTGCCTTGTTAACAATGTTGTAAAAGTCGAAAGTGTGTCAAGCAGGGTAGCATACCTTATACTCAGAATCACCAAACGGTATTCGCTGAAGGTACATACATGTTTACGCACCAACTTCGACACACTCAGATGATGAAGTAGAGGCTATGTATGAGTAGATATCTGAAGCCATACAATCCTCCGAAACATACTTCACCTTTGTTATGGGGGACTTCAACGCTAAGTTGGGCACATGGAATGGCGATGAGTTGAGAGTGGGGCCATTTGGATATGGGCAGCGGAACCAGAGGGGCCAGCGGCTGGTCGACTTCATGGAGAAGGAGGTCCTCTTTGCGAAGAACTCTTTCTTCGAGAAGCGACCATCCAGAAAATGGACGAGGATAAGCCCCGATGGCTCAACAAAAAATTAGATCGAGTTTATCATGACGACCAGGACGCAAATATTCGATGATGTCTCTGTGATCCATAAGGTGAAAACCGGTAGTGATCACCGTATCGTAAGAGGCACATTGGATATCAATGTAAAGTTTGAGAGGTCGCGTCTGATAATCTCCACGCTCCGACCTTGCGTTGCCTAAATCCCAAATCCCGAGAGCTTTCAACTCGAACTACATAACCGCTTCCAGTGCCTAGCTGAATGCGAAACAGTGGACGAGATAAACAACGGGTTGGTGGAAGCTGTCCAAGCGGTGGGGTCTCAGATCTTTAAGACCCCTGAAAAAATAAACCGAAGGAACTCTCAGAAGAAACTATCAAGCTGATGGAAGACCGGAATGAGATGAGACTGCAATCTTCAGCTGATATGTCGATCTACGGCAGGCTTAATAGACGAATTTCGAAGGCAATGCGACATGACTTGCGCGCCTTCAATACTAATCGAATTAAGGTCGCATTTGAGCGTAACCAAGGCTCCAAAGGGTTCGCGAAAAATTCGTCTACAGGCCAAAGCCAAATGACCAAGCTGAAGATCGATGGCAGAATTATCTCATCAAAACCGGAGATTCTGAGAGAGCTTAAGAGGTTTTATGGACAGCTATACACCTCGACACGAGAACCCGTTGTCAGTACAGCTCAGGACATGAGAGCTAAACTGACCCGATACTATACCGAAGACATCCCGGACATCAGCCTATACGAGATTAGAATAGCTCTCAAACAGCTTCAGGACAACAGGGCGCCAGATGATGAAGGAATCACGACAGAACTTATGAGAGCGGGTGGAAAACCGGTAATCTCAGTCCTCCAGAAGTTATTTAATTCCGTCATGAAGGTAAAACGCCAAAAGCGTGGAGCAGAAGTGTAGTGGTACTGTCCTGCAAAAAAGGTGACAAGACCTTGTTGAAGAACTACATGCCCATTTCACTTCTGAGCCATGTTTATAGACCATTAGCACCATAGACCACATCCATACGCTCCGCCCGATTATACAGAAGACTGAGGAGTATAATCGGCCATTATGTTTAGCGTTCGTGGACTATGAAAAAGCCTTCGATTCAATCGAAACCTGGGCCGTACTGCAGTCTCTTCAGCGATGCCCAATTGACTATAAGTACATTGAAGCGCTGAAGTGTTTGTATAGGAACGCCACTATGTCAATTCGACGACAGGACAATAGCACGGACCCAATCCAACTGCAACGAGGCGTGAGACAGGAAGACGTTATTTCTCCGAAACTGCTCACAAATGCGTTGGAGGACGTTTTAAAGATTTTGGACTGGAAAGAATTGGGCATCAAGATCTATGGCGAATGCATCACTCACCTTCGTTTCGCCGATGACATAGTCATAATGGCAGAGTCACTTGAGGAACTCAGTACAATGCTCAGCGACCTCAGTAGAGTTTTCCAGCAAGTGGGTCTTAAAATGAATATGGACAAGACGAAAGTTATGTCTAATGTCCATGTTGCACCCGTACCAGTAGTTGTTGGGAACGATACGCTCGAAGTTGTAGACCATTACATATACCTGGGACAGACTGTCCAGTTAGGTAGGTCCAACTTCGACAAAGAGGTCGCCCGAACAATCCAACTCGGGTGGGCAGCGTTCGGGAAGTTACGCAGCATCTTCTCGTCGAACATCCCGCAGAGTCTGAAGACCAAAGTCTTCAACCAATGTGTGTTTCCAGTGATGACATATGGCACTGAAACGTGGTCCCTAACTGTGGCCCTTATGGACAAGCTCAGAGTCGCTCAACGAGCTTTGGAGAGAGCTATGCTCGGAGTTTCTTTGCGCAATAAAATCCGGAACGTGGATATTCGCAAAAGAACCAAAGTCACCGATCGAGAACCGGCCTAGATTCTGTGGTTGATCAGCAACCAGAACAATTTTATTCTTAGCTATCAGAATTTGCAAGTTGAAGTGGCAATGGGTGGGCCACATTGCTCGACGAACTGATAACCGATGGGGAAGAAAGGTTCTCGAGTGGTTACCACACTACACCGGAAGACTTAGAGTTTGTAGGCCCCCACTAGGTGGACTGACGACATCGTGAAAGTCGCGGGTAGCTAATGGTTTCAAGCGGCTAATAGCCGTTCTTTGTGGCGCTCTATGGAGGAGGCCTTTGTTCAACAGTGGACATCTTACGGCTGATGATAATGATGATGATGATAATATTACTTTGTAATTTGGGTTTTCTAGAAAAATCTTGAAAAATAAAAGGGAAATTAAATACAGTGATTAAGTCACAATTCTAACAAACTCAACATTGTTGTTTATTTATGGACGTCTCAGTTCTTAGTATTCGTCTAACTTTGGTCATAGCAACTCCAAAAGTCTCCAAATTTTATCGCTAAAAACAAAATGTTCGGAATCTGCTCAAAGAAGGTAAGACTGAAGAAGTATTGTCAGTGCGGAACTGTTATTCGCTTAATATCTTTGCAATGTCCAAATTACATTTAACACATATAACTACTTAAATAATTCTAATAAGGTCTATGTAAATAATTGATAAAAATTTATAATCGTAATATTTGTACACCTAATATAATTAAATAATTTACAGTTATCACGTTACACTTGTCCTAAGAACAAAGATTCTAGAAGCTGCATTGACATATTTTTGAAATGAAATGAAATGAAATGAAATTTATTTACTTGTGGTCCTAGGTTACAGTGTTCGGTATTATAATATACAAATAGTCTCGCTAGGGCCCGCTTTCCGCATACAAGTATTACTTATGCATTTACAGGCATATTGTCAAAATAGTCACAAACATTAGGAAATTAACATATTTTTCTCTTCTAAGAATTCATTAATTGTATAGTAGGCCTTGAAAATCAGGAAGTCATGTAACTTTTTTTTGAAAACTTTTATATTATTTACATCACGTATAATGTTCGGAATTTTATTATAGACAATTGGAGCCATACAGAACACACTTTTATTTAGTAGTAACGTATTTGAGGCAATGTGTCGTAGATCCTTTCCTTGTCTACCTTGAAAGTCATATTTATTAAAAAGGTGTAAGTTTTGTCGGACAAACAGAGCAGTTTCGTGTATATACAGAGACGGAAATGTTAATATGTTAAGTCTGATGAAGTGAGTTTTACAACAGCCTGTTTGAGCTAGGTTGCAAATAGCACGAATGCATTTCTTTTGTGCTTTAAATACATCCAACTTGTTTGTAGAATTACCCCAAAATATGACGCCATATCTTAAGACCGTAGCTACATAGCCATGATATGCTGTGAGTACAGTGTCCTGATTTGCTATTTTACTCAGTTTGTATAAGGCATATGATAATTGTGAATATCTTTTGGATATTATTTCTATGTGTTGCTTCCATGACATTTTTCTGTCTATTTGTAAACCCAAGAACTTGGTTGACTCAATTTCATCAATCGTTTTCCCCTGGTGATTTACGTTCAAGTTAATCATCAGTTCATTAGGCCTTTGTCTGAAGTTAATTTGCCTTTTCGAAATTAATTTTTAAATTATTCATATCAAACCAGCTGATTAGCGATGTCAATGTATTGTTAATATCGATATTGAAATTGACATTATTTGCTTTATTATCCCTAAATAAAATCATACTATCGTCAGCGAACAATGTTATTGAGAAGGGTGTAACTTTTGGTAGTTCATTAATATAAATCAGAAAGAGCAGTGGTCCTAAAACACTGCCTTGAGGGACACCGTAATATATTTGTTTAAATTCTGATGTATAAATCTTGTCTGTTTTTGTTCTCATACATATGCGGTTAATTTGTGTAGCCTGCATTCTATTAGTAAGATAGGACCTGATAAGCTGGTTTGTAGTGTTTCTAACACCATATGCCTCGAGTTTATATAAAAGCGTTTCGTGTTCAACGCGGTCGAAAGCTTTGGTCATATCCATAAATAACGCAACTGTGGGCTTAATCTTATCCATATTTGTTATAACATTGTAGAGGAAGTTATAAATAGCAACGTTAATGTTTTTACATTTCCGAAAACCATACTGTTCCGGCGCGAAGATATTTTGATCTTCAAAATAAGAGTAAAGTTTTAGATAAATAACTTTTTCAATTATTTTTGATAAAATCGGTATAAGCGATATTGGCCGATAATTACATAAGTCATGTTTGTCGCCTTTTTTAAACAATGGCTTTATTATAGAAACTTTCATTTTGTCAGGAAATATTCCTTGCTGAATGCACATATTTATGATATGACTTATAACAGGGGCGATTATACTACTTAAATTTTTACTATTTTTGTAGTTATACCATCATACCCAAAACTATCTATAGATATTTTATTCTTTTAATGTATAGAAGGGATTGTTTTCAAAAAGTTCTTATGTTTTAGTTTGAACAAACTATATTTTAAGGTGGTTTGGTAATTTTATACATCAGTATTTTCGAATAACGACCTTGTTTCTGTACTTTAGCTAATCTGATTTTTGGTACAACCCGAATTTCATTATTTTTTATAATTCGCTTTTCGTTATTACGCAGATTGTAAGGTAAAACCGTTTCCTGTTTTTGTGGAATATCCCTATCCTCATGAATTTCTAATAAACAATTATATATGTAAAGAGAAATAACTATCATAATTTTGTCTTTCTTAAAGTGCTCCCTTGCAGGGCTACGCTTTTTCAGTCCATTAATTGTTCTTATTGAACATTTTTGACATTTGAGAACTCTTATTATCTCTGTAGCATTACTCCAAACAGTAATGGAGTATCTTATTATTGAATGTATATATGCATAGTACACAGATATTAGCGATTTCTTATCTAACAATGGTTTAAGTTTAAAAAGAGCGTAATTACCGATCGCCATTTTCTTACAAATTTTATCAATATGTGCTTTGTGACTAATTGTGTTGTCTATTGTGTATCCTAAAATATATTTTCTTCAGAAGTTTCATTACCAATGCCTAGCCGCGATTGATAATGCATTATAATGCTTTTATCGGAGTTTAAAAGTATACCATTAGCATCAAAACATTAATTTAATAAAGTCATAACATTATTTATTTTATCATCTAATTTTGATTTACTCCTGTCTCTCAGACCAATATGTATCGTCAGCAAATAAACATAAATCCGCTTCAGTTGGCAGCACTTTACAAATATCGTTAATATATATTAAAAAGAATACAGGACCCAGGATAGATCCTTGCAGCACCCCTGTCGACACATTTCCCGCCTTAGAAGTTTGACCATTTACAGAAACAATTTGAGTACGGTTATTTTAATAACTTTTCATCATACTAAGTTCAACCCCATGAAAGCCGTAAACTGTAATTTTAATATTAATATGTCATGACGCAAACAATCAAAAGCCTTTGATAGGTCACAAAATACGCTAGCACATTTATTTGAAATATCTAGGGAATCAAGAATGTAGTTGACTACCTTTCTTATTGCCATTTCGGTCGATCGACCATTTCGGAATCCGTACTGTGCTATTGTAAATAAATTATTGTTTACGAAGTATCTAACTATTCTGGCTTTGATAACAGCTTCTAATATTTTTTATAGAGTTGGCAATATGCAGACTGGCCTGTAAGTGCTAAGCTCTGAGACATTCCCTTTTTTAAAAAGCGGTATTACCCTACCCTGCTTTAGTACATCTGGGAATATACCTTCAGTTAAGCATGAGTTTACAACGATAAATACTAGTTCAAATAAATTATCGTTATTTGTTACAATATTTCTTAAAGTCCTTGTACTCATATCGTATATATCTAACGTGTGTTTTTGTTTCATTTTTAATACTATCTTTTTAAGCTCTTCTAGACATAATGGGTAAGACACAAAAGCTGTGATTGGCTTTTCTAAGGTATTTAAGTATTTTAAGCAATTTTCTGCGTTAATATTTAAATTACTGGTCAGATTTTGATCAATATTCCGAAAAAAAAACATTAAATAAGTTTGCAATTTTTTCAGGATGTGTAACAATTTTGCCCGTTTCATCTTTTAAGGATTAGATTTAGACTTTAGTCGCTTATTTTGTCCTACCTGCTCACTAATAATTTTCCAAGATTCTTTTATTTTGTTTTGAGACTCATTAATCTATCCCTATATTGTAATTTTTTTGCAAATACCATTGCTTTTTGCAATATTTTTCTATATTTTTTAGTTTTCAATCTTGTTGGTTTACTGGGATGATGCTTTTGTAGTAATTCCAGTTTACATAGATTATTCTTACTTGTATATAGTTTCAATAATATAATAATAAATCTTTATTTCAGGTAACAGACACAATAAATAAATTTAAAAATGTACGGTCCCATAGAACATAAATACCTTACTCTATAATATATTTATATTAAACAAATTTACATTATTCCGTGACACTACATAACAGGTGGACTCTGCTTCCTCTCCCTGAACAAACGGTATACCACCCCTGCAGGCCAAAAGTCCGGTGTCAGGAACATCTTGGATTGAGCTGCTCGACCCGAAGGGTATAAGACTTAAAGTCCGTGGCTCTAATCTGCTCCAACCGCATCAAATTCAGTGATATTTGCTCCTCACACTGGCCTTTCAGTCTCTCCCGGACGTAACGCAGGATATCTTCTCCTTTTGTCTCCTTGTCCAGTCGAGAAAGGTATACCTTATGATAACCGTTATCGGTTGGTGCTACGACCCGTAGTGTAAAGGTCGTAGCAATAGCTGTGCGGTGATGATTGCGGTTCTGCCGAGGTTGACGGCTCTTCTATTTCACAAGGGTGAATCCATTGTCATCCTGAACCGCACTGGGTACAGCACGCTGTACATCCACAATCCGTCTTTTTTTTTTAAGCCTGATAGGTTAGCCTTTGACCACTATCTCACCTGATGGTAAGTGATGATGTGGTCGAAGATGTTGTTCAGGCTAACCTAGAAGTACTGGCTCTCAAGGACAGCTGCCGGAACACACCGTCAGGTGCTTGGCGACAGATTTTCCACTTGAGGGTGGTAGCTAGCCAGGCGGGCATTCGCAAAATGCCCTACCACCATGCTATAACGGCTGCCATCCTAAGACGACAACCGGGACCGACGGCTTAACGTGCCCTCCGAAGCACGGAAACGCTCAGTAGTAATGTCACTAGCGGTCACCCATCCAACTCCTGACCGCGCGCGACGTTGCTTAACTTTGCTGATCGGTTGAGAACAGCTAAGTAAACTTCGCTACGAGCGCTTCAAAAATCGTCTCTGTGTTTTTATATGAGTTTGACACGTTTTCGAAACTTGTGCGTATGACTGCTTCTGATGTCGTGCTATATATGGTCGTACAGTTGCAGTCTGAGTAGGCGTGACGTCAGCTGCAGGTCGAGTTACTTCGGTTTGACCCCGTGGTGACTCAGTAGGCGATATTGTCGCTGAACTGCAGAGTGGCGATATTTGTTGACGAGTGCCGCCTCGATGTAGGTTAACGTTTTGCAGACTAGGCGATTGTGAAAACGTTTTACTACGCAGATCACATATTTCCTTTCTCAACTGGTCAACTGTCTGCTCTGAAAATTCCAGTTTAGTGCGAATTTCCATAATACCGGACTTCAATATAAGGATGTCCTTCAGGAGCGCACTGGCATCAACGTGGTCGAAAGTGATGCTTGGAATCACATTGAGGTCCTTTATTACGTAGGTGGGCAGATTATCTTCGTCAGTTTCCTTAAAAACTCGGAAAATGTCGTAAAGATCCTTTTTTTCTTCGGCCGTCCCCTTGTCGTACTGTGAAACGAACACTGGTCACAGCAGAATCGGCAAGTATTTATTTGGCTTCTAGAATCTGAGCCTCCGTAAAATGGGATGAACAGATATGCTCCAGGCTAACTTCATCCATCACATCCAGTTTTTGCTGGATGAAAGCAAGTGCTTCATGAACGATGGTAGTGTCCGAACGTTTTGATTGCGCCATTTCGCAATAACTTCAACACGTGTACAAAAACTGGGTCGAGCATCGAGAAGTCGCTGTACGCGACTCCTCTAGCCGGCTATCGAAACGACACTGACAATAAAGTAGTCCAATTTTTCTTATTATTTCTGACTTGTTTTTATAGCTTTGGAATAGCTGTGTTATAAAAATGAGTCAATGCCTCCTGTAAAATCTTCATTCTTTCGTTCGCGTCGTTTGCCATTAAAATTTCTGATTTGATTTTAGTATAGTTATTATTGAACATAAAATTAAAGTAATTTAGATTACTAATAGAAAAGTTTCTCGCTATTTATACTGTATTTTTAGGTAAGTTAATTTGGCTTGGTAGTTCCAGTGTAATTACATTATGATCTGAAAGTTTGTGTCCGAGTACAGATCCTTTACAATCCTTAAAATTTACAATAAAATTATCTATGCAAGTTGAACTAGTTGCATTGTTTTTATTTGTTTCGGTTCTAGTGGGTTCATTTAATACCCATTAACAATTACAATTTTTAAGAATTCTGTCTACTTTTTTTATATTTTTGTTTATATAGAATATATTATATAATATTTTTTTATATAATATATTCTCTTATTTTTTAATTATATAATATCTCAAAAAATAGATTTATATCATAATCAGGTCGATATAGTGCAATAATAACTGTTTTTGAAGGTTTTAATTCTATTGCCGCTAATTCACAATTCGTTTCGAAAGACAATTTGTTTAAATAGTGCCTAACCTTATAATCTAAAGTGTTCTTTATATATATCGCCGATTCGCCTTGTTCAAGAAATACTCGGTTATAACAAGTCGCCAGTGTAAAATTTTCAATGGTCATCGCCTGCATCTGGTGATTTTTCCCCCAAGCCTCTGTCAGGCATAATACGTCGCAGTCCATTTAATTCGCTATATTTTCTATTTCTAAATATTTTCTATGTATGCTTCGAACATTAGCATGTAGAATTATCGTTTTTGACTTTGCCTTTGGTTTGTTTGAAAATTTGAGCTTTTGTTGTTTATTGCAGAGTGATGCTCGCGGCAGTTGATGAAGTGTAGGGAAGATGTTGCATAACATTTATTTTCAATGCTTCTGATTACATTATCCGTTACAAACTTTTTCATTGTTAAGAAGTTTTTCGTGTTTTTATATAAGATATAAAAACTTCTCCGTCGCCAAGACCCATGTGGAACAACTTTTTGGGAGTGTGATCGTTTTTAGCGAATCTAACTTCAAATGGTAAGCACCCTGTGTTCGCAATTGTGTTTTCATTTGTAATGGTTGGTATAAAATAACTTCAAACCTGAGTTTCAAAGCAACAAGTATATGTACTCTATATATATATATATAATATTTAAGTAATAATTATTTTGTGCCGTCTTGTGTTTGTCCGGTGTTTTTATTGATTGTTTTAGAATAACATGGAATTCAAGCTCAAAGTGGTGCTACACAGTCGGAAACGAGCCCCTCACCATGGTTGACAACCATGGTTTACGACTGTGGAGATGGTGGTTTGCGACCAAATTATGTTTGACCTTCCAACGCCCTCGGTGAGCGAGCATGCGTTGGCGACCATGGTGAGCGACCAATATTTCCGACTGTGTGGACGCCCGGTTACACACCACGCGAGGGCAGTATGTCGCTGCAGCCGGCGAGAGCGCACGCATGGCAGGAGCGCACGCATAACGCGTTTCCCTCTTTGAGATACGTAGGTATAAAAGCCACACCCATATAAAATGCATTCTAAATTTGGAACGAAATTGAGATACCTATAAAAATTTAGCTCAACGCCTAATGATGCAATGGCAAAATAAATGGTTACTCCGATTTGTCTATAAATCGATATCTAGGTTGTTATGGACGTCGTTATTCTGAATATGTATTTTTTATGATATCGATATCGAGGTTTAAAAGAAAAATCAAAATAGATTTTGATCACTACCTACAGTACATTAAATTTGTCGTCAAGAGCCACCTTGAGAGCTGATATAAAGGCATTTTTCCTATTAATTTTTAGAATATTTGAACCCAAATATTCAATTAACTCAAAATCGAGATATATTACGAGTGTCAATATGACATCTGTCACATCTAAGATCTATGGCCCAGTAATTTTTGTGTAAACACTGTGGCAGTGTTGCCAGACATGCGATAATTATCCTAGATCCACGATATATTTGAGTGTCATGCGATAAAAAATAATAATGACGTATCGCACGATATTTCATCAAATTTCTACGATATTTTTTTCATTTACACGATAATTTTACAACGAATTCTGATCCGAGTAATTTTTATATTACTCGGATCAGAACCGAATATATTTTTTATATTATCTATGGCAACCCAAACGAATGCAAAATGAGATAGGCATTTTCTTAAATAAATTCCATAAAAACAAAAAGCCGAAACTGTCATAAAACAACTACTGTTATATAATTGCATAGCTGATCAGGCTGCATGAAGATGTGGTAATAGAAGCGAAAAACCTGATGTATTGATTTTATACCGAGCAATGTTTGAGTGTACTAACAACGCAGGACTGTACGGTCCTGAGAAAACCAGAGCCCGTCAAAGCCTACATGTGGGCATGTACCCTCAGAATTTTATTCATTGAGTGCTGATTCTGAGAAAGAGGTTATTTTTGACCATCAATAAAATAAGATGTATAATAATAACATTTTTTTACCGAAAATATTAAATAAATATTTTAGAAAACACTTAAAAATATATGTCTTGTCTTCTGACACCAAGAACTGAAACGAAGGTTGAGTAATTTATAAATTTTAGAACTTGCGATAAAAACACGATAATTTTGCAGTAATTCTCTGATAATTTTTAACTCACCGATCAGGCAACACCGCACTGTGGTGAGCGACTGTGTAGTAGCAAATTCCAACGGTGGTGAGCTTCGAGAAAGTAACCCGAAGAGACGCCATTCTATTAGCTTTGTAAGAAACAAATTTCCGTCAATTTTTCTCATATATATTTACGTCAAATACACTTATAAACTGCTGTATTGGCAGGATTGTCCACTTCCGAACACATCCTCCACCATTTAGGGAGAGTTTGCCATAATTCCCACGCTTGGCAGGCGTCTTGGGGATCGCAGTTTAAGATATCAGTTCCTCAGAAAGCGCTGCTTCCCACCTTTTGGTATTTTACCTTTAGTTACCTCTTACAACACCAATGACACCGATAGCAATGGTGGAGTAAAATTCTAGCACGGTACCCCACGGGATACTTATCAATTAACACTTATAAATTAACATGAGTGACTCACCGTGTCTATTCTACTAAGTCTATTTTTAATGAAGTCAGCGCATTATAGCTAAGCCACATAATGTAAGTTAATATTTTAGTTTTCACAGCTATCAATAAGAGAAAATAAAATACAGAAGAAATATGAAGCAGTGATGGCTCAGTGACATTGGCTATGGACTGACATGCACCTAACGCTGTGTTCCGGCAGCAGTCCTTGAGAGCCAGTGAAATTACGGGCACATGAGAATTAACAACTATGTCTCAAGGTGACGGGCGCAGTGCAATTCGTGACTTGTGACGAGATGCATCTGTTATAGGCAGAGATTAGTCCACTTAACATCAGGCAGGCCTCGTGCTTGATCCGTCACAATTACATAAAAAAAAGACTAAAACAACGGAAAAAAATTTAAGTTAGAATACTCATTCTAACTTATAATTTTTCCAAACTCTAGCTTACCAAATATTGTTTTATAAGCTTTAAGTTATATATATAGGTTATAAATAAAGTAATTACTATGATTCGCATCTCTTAAAATAAGTAAAATATTAAAGGACTCCCTAAATAACCTAATCAAATATCAAACTACGACATTATTGAAAAAAATTAGATCGCTGAGTATTAAGAAATTCGGTATTTGAAAATATTAAAAATGGTTTATTATGTAAGGCTTCCTTCGAAGTGTAACAGGTTTAGGTATAAAATAAGTATTTGAGTGTGTTTAGATATACATAAAACTAATTCAAACAAGTAAAATAAAGATCTTTTATACAATACATATAATAAATTGAATAATAATGGCTATATAATAAGTGTATAGGAAGAATATTTCTATATATATTTTATACATATATATATAATATATATACTATATATATTGTAGTAGCTGTATTGTTGTGTATAGTTTGTAGTATTTGTTTAATAAAGGCATACCGCCGGTTAAAAAATAAAGTGTATAGGTGTAGTAGATATTTTACTAACTATGTAAGACAAAACTATATAGATAGATATTAATGAGTTGTACGATATCTGTTTAAATTCCACTGTATCTTTTAGAAGCAGTGATGGTCTAGATGACTATGAATTTCCGTGTAGAAATTCCATGGTTGGAATCAAAAATTGACCATAAGAAGGGTAACCATAATATCGACAATTATCTATATAAAATCGATATACACCACCATAAGCACTGTAATCACAACACTAGTAGGAAGGATATTTTAAATTTGGAGTGTGTCCGATACAACACACTAGTTGCCAGATAGACCGAACCATGAATTCCACTCTCGAGGTTAGTTTCTCGATGGTGGTGAGCAACAAGCGGACCGTCAAGGCCAATGGGCGTTACCCATGGTTGCCAACTGTGTAGATCAGCTTTCAGACTACAGTCCCACCAACTTATCTGTTCAGACGGCAAAAAAAAGAACTATAGTACCACTAACTTAACTGTGCAGTTTTCGAGGGAGCTGAAGGAATGTTGTAGTTCTTTTTTCTGCCACCTGAACAGATAAGTTGGTGGGTCTGTACAACATTCCTTCAAATTGTGACAGTTTGTAGTTGATTTCCTTGACCAGTACGCCCTCGAAAACTGCACAGTTAAGTTGGTGGTACTATACAAACCAACTAGAACGTATCACAGTTCCCATAAACATCCAGTGTATATCTTCCACTCCATCCACATGACATTGGCGGGCAGTGTTTCCAGACGTGCAATAATTATCCTAGATCCACGATATATTTGAGTATCATGCGATAAAAAATAATAAGTACGTAACGCACGATAGTTTATCAAACGTCTACGATATTTTTCTCATATACACGATAATTTTGTAATGAATTCAGATCTCTGTAACAAAACAAAACTTTTTGTAATATATTTCATAATCTATGGCATTCCAGACTCCAGTCGGATGAGATGTCGAATGTTATATGTATTTTTTTTTAAAACTTATATTTATTTATAGAAAAACCGACACCATCCTAAAACAACTACTTTTATTGGCATAGTTTTGGCTGATCGGGCTGTTGAAGGCTATAACAGTAGTAGCGCAAAAACCTGCTGAATTGAATTTATACCAAATCGAGTATGATAGAACAGCTCAGGAATTTACGGACCTTAGAAAACCAGAGCCCATCAAAGCCTTCGTGCCTCATCCGCAGAAATTCAATCATGGAGTTTTGATTCTGAGGAAGAAATTACTTTTATATATTAAAATTGTAATAAGATTCGAGAAAAAAAATATTATTTATTTTTATATTGTAGAAGAACAGAAAGAACCTGCGTGTAGTTGCCAGAAAATTACACGTAGGTGGGCGCCCAACATTAAAATTGCCTAAGATGATAAGTGATTAGTAATAGGTCTTAACTAGATTTAATATCTACTTAAAAAAAATACGATATCTGTTAAATTGCCACATCCTAAATTTTAGCCATATATTGGCGGGCAGTGTTTCCAGACATGCAATAATTATCCTAGATCCACGATATATTTGAGTATCATGCGATAAAAAATAATAAGTACGTAACGCACGATAGTTTATCAAACGTCTACGATATTTTTCTCATATACACGATAATTTTGTAATGAATTCAGATCTCTGTAACGAAACAAAACTTTTTGTAATATATTTCATAATCTATGGCATTCCAGACTCCAGTCGGATGAGATTTATTGTCCTTTTAGACAAGGTTGCGAAACGTATAAAGTTGCGATAAAAACACGATAATTTTGCATGAAATCTCGGATAATTTTTAATTCACGGATCTGGTAACACTGCATTGACGAAATTGTGGAAACCCCGCAGAGGCCATACAATTAAAGTTGAAGTTGAAGTTCAAAGCAACAAGGTCTGTGCCTAACTCATAATCTTACTTTACTTGCTCAGTGTTATCAACGACTGATAAAAAGATAACAGTTGCGATGAAAATATACGTTTAGCTCCGTTTCCCCCATTGTCTCTCGGCAGCGAGACGATCCGAGGTCCGAACCACAGTGGTGCCCTTGAGCTCGCTGTCACCCCTCCCGATAGTAGCGGAGCCTTTTCGGCGCCCGCAGGAGACGGAGGTATAAGGTGCTTTTCTGTTTTTCGCCTTATATGCCTGTCTCGGGAGAAGTGCCTTCGTCACTTCTCCCTCCCGGGCTATAAGAGGGACTTCCCTCGCCCAAAATCCTGTGGAGCTGGACGCCCATATAGCTTAGCTAGGTTTACAGCAACTATGTCCTGCCAAAAAAAAAAAATGAATATATACTGTGATTTTGATGGAAGATATGTAATTAGACCAAACAGGTAGAATTCCCTATTGACATTTTCAGAAGAAAGGCGCTCAATTATACTTACTTACGCGAAGTGAAATTCATCTCAGTGTAAAGTTTCTTCAAGCATACAGACTGGCCAAAACATCTTTGGTCAAATACACTTAGTAAGTGTTGAACTTATAAGAATGACATCTGTATTAGACGTGGCAAAAATGTATCTTTATCGAGATCAGAACAATTGCTTCTGGAACAGTTATATGTTCCGGAACAGTGATACTTTTCTTTTGGAACACCAAAGTAACGATTCATATTGAATGACCCAGTCTCAAAATGCACCGCAATCAGTGAAATTAATCTTTGTTTTTTTTTTATGCCTGATAGGTAAGCCTTTGACCACTATCTCACCTGATGGTAAGTGATGATGTGGTGGAAAATGTTGTGCAGGCTGACCTAGAAGTACTGGCTCTGTTTGTCTTGATCATTTTACCGTAATGAAATAAAATTAATTTCTCTTCATACCTTAACAGATTTAGGACTGTCAGCTAGTGTTAAAAAAATGTACCTTAATGATGTTTTAAAAACAGTGTATGTATTATAGGTATTACAACTAGCTGGCGTACTTAAAAAGCGATTTTATTTACAATTATTGTTTTATGTACAAGTACTTTGTACAAGTTCTATTATACACCAACTGAATATCTATATCCCTTATCTACACTTCCATACCTACTATGATTGATACCTCATTCATAAACTGTCGATCATCGCTTGGCTCTGCTCGCGTTTAGTTCATAGTTCAGTGCGGTGACCGACAAAGTGATTGAGTTCCAAATGAAATATATTTACCAACCAAATGTCCCGAATCATTTAAAACACTGTATTGTTTCATATCACTGAATCGGTTCAGTAAAGAGCTACACACGTCTAATCTGTAATAACTACTCTGTGTTTATTGCTTGATGCTATGCATTAATTTGTAAATTATTTTTACCTTGAAATTCTATTGGTTTTGCACAAACGAAAAAAACAACTCAGTGAAATTTTCTGGAAGTATGAGATTTTTTATCTTCATCTCTAAATCAATTTACGTAAATCCAACAGAGGTATTTTTTTCGTGCTAGTTGTGTCAAAGATCTTTTATACTTTAAGATTTATTGTTATCACTAGCGTGATGTAACATTTTTGTAATGTAAATAATCTTCGAAGTGATTAAAGGTCAAGTCAAGCTCACTAGGACCTTAGTTAGTTAGTTTTTATCAAGGTTGATTGCCGCTTGTGTAAGTTGTTATTACAGAGAGTCATTGAACCCCCACTCGACTAATATTATTCTCACTCTTGATAAAGTTGTTATTTATGTTTTCTCTTTTTTTTAGGATGAGGAAGACAAATAGGGATCGGAAAAGTTTTTATGTAGTTGAATTCATCGAATTACCCTTTAAGGGCATTGATAAGTATGTATGCGTGCCTAATTTCTGGTTAGTATTACGAAGACCCACAAATGGGAAGGTTGTTGTTACTTACCCGGACAATGAAGATCCCATAGATACGAGAGATCGCGTTGAAAGAAAAGAGAAACCTAATGTGGAGTGGAGGTTTTACATGGCCTGGAAGAAATATGAGTCAGGTAAATCAAGTAGGAGAGGAGGAGGTCAATTGAACCAAAAAAAGTTTAGCAATTTTTAACTATTTGAATTAAAACATTTTTTTTTCTTGGATTGATTGTTTATGATGTCTACTATCATTATCAATACATAAATGAACCAAGAATTGTTAAAAATTATTAACTTATGCAAATGCATTGAATGGTTCAATTGACCCCCCGCTCGGGGGCATTGAACCAATAATATTTAAAGCGAAGTTTACTTAGCTGTTCTCAACCGATCAGCAAAGTTAAGCAACGTCGCGCGCGGTCATGAGTTGGATGGGTGACCGCTAGTGATATTACTACTGAGCGTTTCCGTGCTTCGGAGGGCACGTTAAGCCGTCGGTCCCGGTTGTTGTCTTAGGATGGCAGTCGTTATAGCATGGTGGTAGGGCATTTTGCGAATGCCCGCCTGGCTAGCTACCACCCTCAAGTAGAAAAAAAATCTGTCGCCAAGCACCTAACCGTGTGTTCCAGCAGCTGTCCTTGAGAGCCAGTACTTCTAGGTTAGCCTGAACAACATCTTCGACCACATCGTCACTTACCATCAGGTGAGATAGTGGTCAAAGGCATAAAAAAATAAAAAATAAATTTAAAACCCAAACCAGAACTTTTAATAAATAATATATTAATTGTTACTTGTTTATATAACTAATGCGGGTAATTCCTGACAAATATGCAATATCGGTGTCCGGACAAATATTTCATTAATCTTTTGCTGTATGCTGTTTTTCCTATGTTTATTGTGCTAAAATGGACCTTTTCTCTAGGGAGCAGTATATTGTTGTTTAAAGTTTAAAATACTTCTATTTAAATAAAATATTAAAAGTGTCAAAATATCATTACCGTGGGTGTCCCAAACCTATCAAGAAACTATTTTAATATTATGCAAAATAATTTGTGACTATTATTCCCAGTTTAACATAATATCATCAAACTACAATACTTGACCAAACTAAATTATATCATTATAATATATTTTAACGTAATATGTTATACACAAAATAACTCGAAGTTATGTCGCAAGAAAAAAACATCATCACCGTGTCATGACCTGTCGTGACATGCGAAACTTAATAGGCAGACAATGTTTATATTTTTGTGCGCTCCCCGCGCCCCGGCAGTAACGTTCTATACGTTAGAGACAACGCACGCCACATGCTTACGCCAAAAGTTATATTAAAAAATATTTTATGTTGGGTTTTTGTGTTTTGTCACGGCGACGCGTCACCAACGTGGATCTTAGTACTGGGTAAGTATGGACATAATCGTAGAGAGTTCAATTTATAATAAAGGGCCAAATATTGGATCAGACTTTGAATAATAGAATGTTCTAGAAAGGTGTTCCGTTTCATAGTAAATCAGGAAAAACATAGAAATCGTCATTAACATGTTCGTAATTACCATGATTTACCGTGGATTTTTTAACCACGGTAATGATTAAGCTGACAGGGTAATGACGTTATATTTATTTTGGAAGGATGATAAGGAAGAAGAGGATGTGATTGAATCTAAAATAATAATGTTTAATATGAAAATTGTATAATACATATATTTAAGCCACCACTAGACCACTATCTCACCTGATGGTAAGTGATGATGTGGTCGAAGATGTTGTTCAGTCTAACTTATAATTACTGGCAGACAAGGACAGCTGCCGGAACACACCGTTAGGTGATTGGCGACAGATTTTCTACTTGGAGGTGGCTACCAAGCTAGCCAGGTGGGTATTCGCAAAATGCCCTACCATGCAACATATACACTTATATACATATATTGTTTTGCAGAGTTAAGATGGCAAAGCCCAAAAAACTAAACAGAGACGAATTACTAGCGAAGAAACGGGCAGCTGAAAAGGCCAGAAGGGATAAAACAAAGTTGAATCCAGAAGCACATGCACAGTACAAAGAAAAATAAATGCAGAGGTATAGAAAAAGGAAAGAAGATAAAAAATTGGTTCTAATAAATGACTTGACTCTCAGACAGCAGAGAAATCATTATTTTTTCTTATCCTAAAAACGCTAGGATATAATGATTTATTAAAGTACCGAGTTTCTTTAAAAAATTTCATGTTTTATATCTTAGAAATTGTTTCTACCTTAATGTAAGCAGGAGCTTTGAACTGTTGTTCTGTGATAATTACTTAATACTTCTAGGTTAGCCTGAACAACATCTTCGACCACATTAACACTTACCATCAGGTGAGATAGTGGTCAAAAGCTAACCTACCAGGTATAAAAAAAACGGATTTAAACATATTTTGGTTACTGAAAACTTTTAGAAGACTGCAAAATTGTTAACTGTGTACATTATAAGTTTAATGACTCTAAGAAAGTGAGTGAAAAATAAATATTTCATTAAGCATGGCATACTTAGTGTTTTATTCTTTTTTATATTTTATAAGTAATTACCTATATGTAAGAAAATGTGAATTTACCTTTAGCATAGGACAAATTGTCATTACATTACCGAGTTGCAAATGTAACTACCGTGGTATATTGTCATTACCGTGTATCAAATTGTCTTTACCATGTTTCTTAAAATTTAGAGGGACTGTAACTCCTTCAATTATTATGATAAAAGAAGGCCTCAAGTATAAACTACATGTTGATATTACAATCTGTCATTTTAGTCATCAAAATTATAAAATAACTTATTTATTTTATTTTTTCACATTTTTTCCAAAATCGCATATATCTCAGGAATTACCCGCACATATTTCTGGCACAGATTAATTATAATATAATTATATATAATTAATCTGTGCATATATATACTCTGCTTGGTTCAATTGTCTCCGGGACTGCTGGTTCAATTGACCCCATGTGATTTTATGACAATTCATCATCATCATCATCATAATCGGCCGAAAGACGTCCACTGTTGCACAAAGGCCTTCCCCATAGAACGCCACAAAGAACGGCTATTAGCCACTTGTAACCACTGGCTACCCGCGACTTTCGCGATGTCGTCAGTCCACTTAGTGGGGGGCCTACCAACTCTACGTCTTCCGATGTAGTGTGGTAACCACTACAGAACCTTTCTTCCCCATCGGTTATCTTATCAGTTAGTCGAGCAATGTGGCCCGCCCATTGCCACTTCAACTTGCAAATTCTGAGGGTTATGTCGGTGACTTTGGTCCTTTGGCGAATATCCACGTTCCGGATTTTATCGCGCAAAGAAACTCCGAGCATAGCTCTCTCCATAGCTCGTTGAGTGACCCTGAGCTTGTCCATAAGGGCCACAGTTAAGGACCACGTTTCAGTGCCATATCTCATCACTGGCAACACAAACTGTTTGAAGACTAGTCTTCAGGCTCAGCGGGATGTTAGACGAGAAGGTGTCGCTTAACTTTCCGAACGCTGCCCATCCGAGTTGCATTCTTCGGGCGACCTCTTTGTCGAAGTTGGACCTACCTAACTGCACAGTCTGTCCCAGGTAAATGTAATGGTCAACAACTTCGAATGTATTGGTCTCAACAACTACAGGTACGGGTGCAACATGGACATTAGACATAATTTTCGTCATGTCCATGTTCAGTTTAAGACCTCGGAAACTCTACTGAGGTCGCTGAGCATTGTAAGCAGCTAGGCACTGGAAGCGGTTATGTAGTTCTAGTTGAAAGCTCTCGGGGTTCTTGATTTGGGCAACGCTAGGGCAATTTTTTTTTGAAGCAGTGATGGCACAGTGGCAATCGCTATGGACTGCCGCGCAGCAGGTCCATGGTTCGAATCCCGCCGCGGGCTTGAGCTTCACCGCATGGTGGAAGGTCTTTTTGCGAATGCCCGCCTGGCTAGCGACCACCCTCAAGTAGAAAATCTGTCGCCAAGCACCTAACGGTGTGTTCCGGCAGCAGTCCTTGAGAGCCAGTGAAATTACAAGCACATGAGACTTATTAACATATATGTATCAAGGTGACGGGCGCAGTGTAATTCGTTACTTGTGACGAAATGCATCTGTTATAGGCTGAGGTTAGTTCGCTTAACATCAGGTGGGCCTAGAGCTTGTTCCGTCACAATAACATAAAAAAAATTAAAAAAAAAAAAAAATTACAGCCCTTATTTCAGACAGCAACATATGCTATAAATGATCATAATACTAAATACTAAATTTATTGCTGTTCATCACTGTCTGTTTGCCTCTTGGCAATTGAGGGGGGGAAATGTCTTCGCACTGCCCCTCCACTACGGGGGTAGTGGAGGGGGATGTGTGGGACTTTAACCCACTAGTGGTAGTGCCACGCTTTAGTGCTTCGGGTTACGGGATGGGCCGGCACGACCGGGGAAGTACCACTCTCCCACATGATATCGACGTGAAGTAGTGGCTTTGCCATTGCGTTTTGCGAAAGCGCTGGAGAATCTCCTCTCCGGGCATCCACCTCCAAGACCTGAACCTGAAGGTGGATGCTCAGGCTGCCCTGCGTATTCTGGAGGGGGCAAAACCATGCTCGATTATATTTCTGCTGCTGGAGGCAAACGAAGCAGAAGGCTTCAGTCACCCCACACCACCCTAGCCCGTGGACTTTTGCAACATACGGGGTCTCCGTTCTAACCTGAACGATGTCCACTAGCACCAGTGGACTGCTAAGCCGGCCTTGCTCTTTTTAACCGAAACACAGATATGCTCTCCGACAGACACCTCATTCCTCACATACCCAGGGTACAAACTGGAGCATTCATTTTGCCGCCGGCGGGGGTGTGTCTTTACGTCAGAGAAGATATCTGTGCTCGTCGTCTCAGTAGCCTTGAAGGACGGGGCCTATCTGACATTTGGTTGCGAGTAGACTGCGATGACCATCCGCGAATCTACGCGTGCCTTTATAGGTCCCATAGCAACGGTAATGCCGAAATAGATCAATTCATGGAGCACCTACAGATCGCTACAGATTCCGTGCTTGAGCAGATCCCCACCGCAGAGATCGTGATACTTGGCGATTTCAACGTCCACCATACCGAATGGCTTGGGTCGCGCACCACCGGTCATGCGGGGAGATCTGTTCATAACTTCGCTTTAGCATATGATCTTCCACAACTGGTCACATCGCCTACGCGTATCCCAGATGTGGATGACCATACACCTTCCCTGTTGGACTTTCTGCTGACCTCTCACCCGGACAACTACTCAGTATCCGTTAAAGCTCCTCTCGGATCGTCGGACCACTGCCTGATCCGGAGTTCAGTGCCTGTTACACGCCCAACTCGACCCCGATTTGTAGGTTGTCGTCGCGTGTGGCACTATAGGTCTGCAGATTGTGACGGGATGCGGTCCTTTTTTGCATCCTACCCATGGGCAAGTTTGTTTCTTGCCGGATGATCCAGCTGTCACTGCCTACTATGTTGCTGATGTAGTGCTTAAAGGTATGGAACTCTTTATTCCATACTCTGTAGTGCCCATCGGTGGCAGGTCCCAGCCCTGGTTTGGTCATACTTGTAAAATGGTCTATGGCCAAAAACGAGAGCGTTACCAAGCTTGGGCCAACTCAGTGGCATCTAAGGATTTAAATAACAGCGAACTCAAAAAGCAATATAATTTTGCTTCCAGGTCCTTCAAAAGAGTAATCGCAAGAGCGAAGTCGGAGCATATCGGCAGAATTGGCGACAAATTAGCCCGCCTACCTTCGGGAACACGTGCGTTCTGGTCTCTCGCCAGGGCTGTCCAGGGGAATTTTTGTCAGTTATCTCTACCGCCCCTGCACAGAGAGAATGACACACTGGCGCACACCGCAAAGGAGAAAGCCGATCTTTTGGGCTCTCTCTTTGCGTTTAACTCGACTGGATGACCAGGGGTACATCGAGGTATCACACCGACTATACCACGGTGTGATACCTCGATGCCGGATACAAGTTTCCGGCAAAGTGCTGTACGTAAAGGACTGTTCTTCTTGGATATTCATAAGTCGAGTGGGCCTGATGGCATCTCTCCGATAGTGCTGCGGACTTGTTCAGAATTGACTCCGGTTCTAACGCGTCCTTTCCGGCTCTGCTACACATCAGGCGTTGTTCCAAAATCATGGAAGGCGGCCTTGGTGCACCCCATCTCTAAAAAAGGTGACCGCTCAGATCCGTCCAACTACCGCCCTATAGCCATAACGTCTTTGTTCTCCAAGATAATGGAATCCATTATCAACAACCAGCTCTTTCAGTATCTAGAGGAGCACCAGCTGTTTAGCGATCGCCAGTACGGTTTTCGTCGCGGTCGCTTGGCTGGTGATCTTTTAGTATACCTTACGCATCGATGGGCGGAGGTGGTGGATTCTAAACGTGAGTTGTTGGCGGCTTGTTTGGACATAGCGAAGGCCTTTGATCGGGTGTGGCATTAAGCGCTTCTTTCGAAGCTTCCTTCCTATGGGCTTACCGAGAAATTCTGCGTGTTTTTTGGCAGATCGGAGCATCAAGGTCGTTGTCGACGGTGCATGCTCCGACTTGAAGCCAATAGGGTAGTTGACACAGTCTGAAATAAGATACAATGTAATGTTAATATGAAAGTAGTGGGAGCACATAATTCGATGAAATTAACAAATTATTTATTCTGCATTGGATTAACTTAATTTTGAATAAACAAAATGTGTTAAAATTTTCTGTAAGTCACGTGATCTCAAACGGAAGTAAAGGCGGATATGATGTCATAAGGCCAAAAACAAAGCCACAGAATAGGTAATAGCAATAGAAGAGTTTGCTTCCAAATATTTTGACAGCGACAGTTGACATTAGTCATTGCTAATAGCAAGCAACCCAGAAAATTTCGCATCACTATCGATTTACTAGTTAGGCCCCTATACACTATCAAATACTTTGGATCCCATATATTCAATAGTGTAATACGTACATTTGACTCTCATATCATATTTCGCCGTGAGATTTGATCAAAGATCAGCATAAATAATTAAACCACTCCAAATTCGAAACAAGAATCTATGGAAACATTTTGCAATCATTACTCATAGTAATTGAACAACTATAAACAGCTTAAATAGCGTATGTTTATTTTTATTCCGATGTCACTGCACATTGTCTCGATCACTTTATCACAAAATGTTTATATTTCGGGATTACAATATGTTCATAAAACAGTGATTTAAACCGTATAGAGTTGTTTAATTACCATGTATGAAAAAGAACCGATAATTATGCATCTATGCTTCAAACTGCGTTGGTTCTGTGTTTGTTTTATTCGTTGATGCTTTATTTGAGTAAGTCTAGTACTATGGTACACCTTCTGCCGAACAACCTGTATAATAGATTCTAAAATCGGTTACGCACGACACTACATGAAGCAAGCAAAACTTATTATATCGCAGCACTATTTGTTTTTGTACTTGTGACGTCATAAGCATAAAGACCGCCATTCAATAATGTTTTAGCGCCAATTTTAAAAGTTGAAATAAAAAGATCGATTTCTAGTAGATCAGAACTCCTAAAAAAATTATTAAAAATGTTAGTCGTATATTTCAACGTCCTGAATAATTTAACATACTTTAAAAAAACAAGTCAACAACCCTATTAATGCTGGCGTTCAGCAAGGCTGTGTGCTATCTCCGACTCTATGTCTCTTGCACATCAATGACATGTTGCAGCTCAGCGATATTCATTGTTATGCGGATGACAGTACCGGAGATGCCTCTTACACCGGCCGTGCTAAAATTTACCGGGAAAACGTGGAGAGTCGAAACAAACTTGTGTCTGAAGTCGAGATCATGTTGTCTAATGTTTCGAAGTGGGGCCGACTGAACTTAGTTCAATTTAATCCCAAGAAGACACAAGTTTGTGCGTTCACCGCTAAATTATCCCCCATTATTTTATTTTATTTTATTTATTTGGAACAGCAAACAGCTATATTATAAAACACACAATAATAGTCTTAATTACATAGATTTTCTAATAACATAGCCCACGACGCTATTCACAGATTACTAAAATAATATTAACTGTGCCACATAGGGCTACTAAACAAATAACTATAAAAAGGAGAAGTAGTACAATTTACAAAAGAAGTTGATAAACCGCTGTCTTAAATCTATTAGTGGTACAATTGAAAATATCGATTTCGGTGAAATTTTGATTGTAAGATTCCACCATTCTACGAGAAGGGGTGCGGTGCCCAGTATTTGTTTGGGACTTGCCCACGGCAAATAGTTGGCGAGTACGCACCTCTCTCGTCAGTATGGTTCTAGGTACAATATAACATAGACTCGACACAAGTTCAGTACAATCGAATTCATTATTAACAATTTTATGCAATGTGATTGCTTCTAAATATGTGCATCTCGACTCTAGTGTGAGCAAGTTATATTTGCTGAGCAATTTAGTATAAGACATGTAGTATTTAGAACATCTATAATGCATTGAACGCAAAAATTTAATTTGAAACTTTTTCAAGGCTCTGTTTTTATTTATTGTAATAGGGATTCCAAATCGGTACTGCATATTCAAGTTGTGATCGAACTAGGGTTTTATATAAATACAGGTATGTGGAGCTGCGTTTGAAGTTAGAACATGATCTCATTACAAATCCGTACATTTTAAATGCTTTGTTAACAATATTATTGATGTGTATAGCAAGGCACAGTTTACTGTCCAAGTTAATCCCTAAGTCTCTTATCGTGGCAACATTAGTTAAAGGGGCATTACAAAGGTTATATGCAAATTCAATTGGATTTATATTTTTGGTAAAATGTATATAGTTACATTTCGGTATACTCAGATGTAATTAATTATTATAAAAGTATGTACTCAGTCTATTTAAGTCGCTTTGTAATGCTATGCAATCAACAATGTCTCTGATTTGTTTGTAAACTTTAAGATCATCTGCGTAGAGCAAAAATTTTGTATTGTGAAAGCAACCTTTTATGTCATTTATAAAGATAATAAATAATAATGGGCCCAAAATTGATCCCTGGGGTACTCCAGAAGATACCGAAATGCTGCTTGATTGGTAACCATTGATAACAATTGTTTGTGACCTATTTAGGATATATAACGCAAACCACCGTAATAAATTACCTCGTATACCGTTAAATGCTAACTTATTTAAAAGTAGTTCATGATCCACCTTGTCAAAGGCTTTTTTAAAGTCCTTATATACTGCATCTACTTGTATATGGCTGTCCACTTTTTCAAATACGTAATTGGTGAATGTGAGTAAATTAGATATGGTAGATCTGTGTTTAACAAAGCCGTGCTGTTCTTCGATGATGGCATTGTGTAAAATTGGATAAATCTGATTGTGAACTAATCTTTCAAAAAGCTTTGACAGAGTAGACAAAATAGATATTGGGCGGTACTGCTCTACGTCCTGTTTGGATCCGCTCTTGTGCACTGGGGTGATGTAAGCTCGCGTCCATATTTCTGGAAATACTCCCTTCTCCAGACACTTATTAGAAATGATGTATAAGGGTTTAGAGATATTAGAAGCAGTTTTAATTAAAAATAATGGGGGTAGTCCATCTGGTCCAGGACCTCTTGAAGTGTTTAAAAGTTTTATTTGTTTTGTAATTTCATGTTCACTTATTTCTATGTTTAATATTAAAATATCTCTATCTGAGCTGTTTGAAGGTGGTTGCCATTGTGAAAGTGTAGGTGAAGCTGGCTCAAACACTGATAAAAAAAAACTCAGAGAAAAAATTACAAATAATTTCGGGGTTGTTGGACTTTATACTTTGATACTGCATGGTAGATGGAATTTGAGGTTTTATTTTGCGGTTAGATATATAAGTCCAGAAGTGCTTCACATTCTTAATTATGTTATCTTCCACTGATTCCATATATTTCATATAGCATTGTGTACAAACTTCTTTAAAATTACTTCTCTGTTGAGAAAATGTTTAGTAGTCAGACTGATTATTATATTTTTTCCATTTGACCCAGGCTTTTTGTTTTCTTTTAAATATTTTTATTAATGGGCGTGAGAATCAAACAGGAAACCCGTCTGTCCTAGATTTGGCTAGAGGAGCATGCTGTTTAATTATGTTATCCACTGCTTTATAAAATGTATCCAGTGCTAACTCAGACGAAAGATTACCTAATAAATTGATCCAGTCTAAATCCTTAATTTTATTATTAATAAGATCATAATCAGCCTTGTAGAAATTATATTTTGTCTTTGGTTTCCTTTTCATAGAATGGAAGTAGTGAGATACATTAACATGTGCTATGTAAGGTGGATGATGGGGGTCAACGCGAACAAGAGAACTGGTTGATGCAGTTACAGTGGTTGGGGAATTGGACAAAAATAAATCTAATATCCTATTATTTTTATTGAGAACATTATTATATTGTGATGCATTTATTGTATTGTTGTAATTATTGTTGTCATAAAATTCATTAATATTGAGTGCACACCAGAGGATCCATGACCATCTAGCCCAACTGGTCGAGTAGTGGTGCGATGAGTTGTGATCGCAGAGACAGGTAGAACCCATCTCGTGTCCGGTATGTTAAAGTCTCCTACTATATAAATATTGTCTATAGACGGATCGTTAAGGGCCTCTTGCAAGAAATCGAAATGATCTTCATATATCTGTTTTTTAAACTTGGGTGGAATGTATGATGCACCTATGATATGTTTCTGCTTACGATTTACGCTAGGTATTTCAACGAGTATATAATCAGTGTGAGTTTATTGCGAAGCTTTTGCAATGTGTATAGTATTAAAAAGAGCTGATTTGAATCCTCTTAGTACTCCTATTAAAACGCCGCCGCCATCTTGTTTATTGACAGCTATGCGATTTCGATCGCACCTATACACCACGTATCTTTGGTCTATGAATTCGTTGCTGTCAATTTCAGGTGACAACCATGTCTCAGTAAGCACGATAACATCATAAGTATTTGCCATTATATTCATATAGAGATCATGTAACTTCGTGCGCGTACCTCTGTAGTTCTGATAATATATGATTTATTTCACTTGTGCTATCCATAATATAACTGTTTAGCAATAATTACGTGTTGAATTCAAAGTTTTTCGAAATAATCTATTGTTTGAGTGACATAAAAAGATATTGTGGACCAATGGTGATTGAAAAAGTTCAAATTCATTAATATAATAAGAATATTTTTTTTGTTGGTATTATTACAGTAAATGTGGCAGTTGCTCAGCATAATACGTTCCATGATTTTGAGAATGAATACAGAAGCAAAAAAAGTAAAAACAAAATTTAAGAACAAGAAACACTGCAAAATAAATTTATTTTAATCAAATCAAATCAAAATTAGTTTATTGCCACACAAAAAAATACATATTAATGACAACCAATACACAAGAAAAACTTAAAAATAATTCGTAACTAACATAGAGGGAAAAGAAAAAGATGAGATTATATAAATAAATAATGTGGGCAAACTGGTGACGGTATACTCGACGCAGAGCTGTGCCATAGTAGAAAGAGAGGAAGTAGGCCATCTCCGACCCAATCCGCGATATAATTACCTACCACACTTGTATGTCTCAGGGTTGTCACTTTTAGCAAAATTTTAATTCAGTGCCTAGAAATTGGCAACGGCCGGGAAGATGTGTTTTTTACTTATGTTGTGTGGGTTCAGGGTAAGTGAGGTCGGTTTTACCTAAACCATGATGAAGCCTTTCACGATGATAGAAAGAGCGACAGAAGATACCTATGTTGTTGCGGGGCCAGAGACGGGCGACGCGGGGTGGTGATGTGTACGAGTACCTACGGTAGTTTACGTGAGTTTACTGATAGTACTGTCAACCAATTCACTAGTTTAAAGCCCGGCCCTTGCCAAAGATGACACATCTCTGTATAGCTAATTTAGTGATTCAATAAAGTTCAACAATAGTTTTCCTAACAAATACAGAAATGTATTCAAGATTCAGAACAGTACTATTTATAAACAAGCGCCGTTTCGGACACGCCCATACTGTCCCTACGTATACTATCGAAACTAAATATCGCAAATTTTAAGTTTCGTTAGTTTACGAGGTCTCAAATTCCATACTTTACTACGCTAATACTGAATATATTAATAATATTTGAAATACATTTTATCTACACTGCAATATAATGTGATGGAAACAAGTTGGGATGGTAATAAAAAAAACCCTTTTTTGAGTTTCGATAGTCTACGTAGGGACAGTCGATATGTAAGGTTTCGTAGTTCATGTGTAGTTATTGCGTTAGTTTTTTATTGTTTGTAAGTTTTGTTTGTTTTCGCATACATTTTATATGAAAAAACCAAAATAACTTTGCTTCTGTATTTTGATGCTAAATACCTTTATATTTAGAAAACTATAACTTACATTGTTAAAAGTTGTACTATGGGAGTTATTGGTGGAACTAAAAATATGTCAAAAATGGGGCTTTGATATCAATATCTCGAGACAGACACATTCAATTAACTTTGTTTCAATCTTACTACTTACTACTACCTACCTACAATACTGAGAAATCGGCATGACTAAATGTAAATAAAGCAATAGCGGCATATCAATTGACAGATCAAATATACCTAGGTAATACATTGTAGTGGGAAAGTAGGCCTGCCTACTTCGTCTGCTTATAGAAAACTACCAAATAAAATCTATACGTATCTCACTCATCATCAATAAAAAAATATAGGTATGCTAGAATAACTTGCTTACCTTTCCTGTTCAGTAGGTAATCTGAACAGAGACAACTCTGAAATAGATGAACTGTTTAAACAGCCAAACACAGCAATAAGTTCTCCTGCGATTATCACACATTTTTAATTTATTTAGAGGTGCCGAAAAGCCGTGACGCTCAAACTTTGTGCGATGTTAGCCCCGACTGGCGCACGGTCGAAACGGGTCGAGATTTTGTTAGAGTGTGCGTGCAGGACGCATAGATATTATGGCGCACACATACAAGCCGCGCGCGGTGCGTTTGTATGAAGATAACTTACTTCCCACTCTTTCTACTATGGCTGTGCAGCCATCGGTACGAGATGTTCCGGAGAGACAGGGGCTCGCTCGGCGGGGGTGTCGCTGTGCTGCGCGGGGCGCGTCCTGAGTGGCAGCGTGACGACCTCGAGTGCGTGTGGGTGACTGTGCACCACGCACTGCGTTCGCCTCGAACCTGGCACCCGCGGCAAGCGGACCCCGCCCGCCGGCACGACCACTTCCGCCGCGATTTCACGTTGGTGTTGTTTACCTGCCTCCGGATAGATCTATACCTTCACGCGTATATATTGCTCGACATAATATCGTCAATTATCGACGAACACCCAAATGATTATATTATGTATAATTGTGCGAGTGGATCTCCAGTTTTTTGGCAGATCATCAAGGTCGTTGTCGACGGTGCATGCTCCGACTTGAAGCCAATTAACGCTGGCGTTCCGCAAGGCTGTGTGCTATCTCCGACTCTATATTTCTCTTGCATATCAATGACATGCTGCAGCGCAGCGATATTCATTGTTATGCGGATGACAGTACCGGAGATGCGTCTTACACCGGCCGTGCTAAAATTTCTCGGGAAAACGTTGTGGAGAGTCGGAACAAACTTGTGTCTGAAGTCGAGACCATGTTGTCTAATGTTACCCCCTCAACTAGCATCGGAGTACTTGGCGTCGACATATCGAGCGTCGTTCAATTTCGCTGTCACTTGGAAGATAAGGCTAAATTAGCCTCGAAAAAGCTTGGTGTGCTTGGAAAGGCGAGGCGGTACTTCACGTCGGCCCATCGCCTGCAAATTTATAAGGTTCAGGTTCGGCCTCACATGGAGTACTGCTCTCATCTCTGGGCGGGAGCTCCCCAATACCAGCTTCTTCCATTTGACCGCATACAACGCAGAGCGACTCGAATCGTTGACGATCAAGTTCTCTCCGTCCGGCTCGACCCTTTGGCTCTACGTAGAAATGTTGGATCACTCTGCATCTTCTACCGCATCTATCACGAGGAGTGTTCTGAGGAACTGTTCGATTTACTACCTGCAGCTCAATTTCGCCATCGGACGTCCCGACAAAGCATGATGTTTCATCAATTTCATGTCGACGTCTGAAAGTCCACAACTTTGCGATTTTCACGGCATTTTCTACCTCGCACTGCCACAATGTGGAACCAACTGCCAGGTGCAGTATTTCCGAACGGATACGACTTAGAGGCCTTCAAGCAGTGAGCATATTCCCTCCTCAAAGGCCGGCAAGGCCGCCTCTATACCTCTCGTGTTGCGGATGTTCGTGGGCGACCGTGATCACTTACCACCTCGTGAGCCGCCTTCTCGTTTGCCCTCCTATCCCGTAAATAAAAAAATAAAAAAATGTTAGCCGGGGATTTTAATTTACCTTGTATCCGTTGGACATCGGGCGATCCGATTATCTTAAAAAAAGGTCCTGTTGATATTCAGAACTGCGCATCAATTTCAGTTACTAAAATGTCTTATATCAGTCTCGCTTGGGCACTCACTGCCGTCGTGCGTGTAAATTGTTTACTTTGTTGCGTTTACAAATGACGAAAGTCTTAAAGTGTAAGACGTGTAATATCGTTATAGATGAAAATGTTATATAGGTTTCGATCAATAAAATACCTTCTTTATTTTTTATTTTTTTTAACGTGTGAAAAATGCATTTACGCATTCCCGTCCACCCCGGGGAAGGTAGCCGGGATATGTCGGGCTCGACACCAACTACTCCCACAGCAGCAAGCCGACTAAATAACACACGGTGTTCCACCTCTACCGCTTCTCGGCGGGCCGCAGGGACGCTTTAGCATTCAACCACGAACCCGCCACGGTTATCCGTTGCCGGACCCCTCCGGGGGTGCTACCCCTCACGACGTACCAGAACACATGGCACGTCGCTACCACCCGGGGACCAAGCCCGCTAATGGGCGTTAGACGACCCCGCTTCCGACGCCCAAGGTCCCCCTGCGACGGGTCAGATGAGTAGCCCCGTCGCCTGCTCACCGTCAGCTGTGGTGTCGCCCATACAACACTACAGCCCGCCTCAGATGCGGTGCTGCCCATACAGCACCGCAGCCTACCCGTTGCCGCTCCATTCTGGACTTAGAGGCAAAGCCCAGTGGAGTTCCTTTCTCCCTCCAGTTGAGGTTAGAGTATTTTCCTTGTTGCTAAGACATCTTTAGGATAATCCTCTTTGATGTTAGTGCCCTCTGGAAGATTGTATTTATTTTTTCATAATGTTGTGAGGCACATCAGTACTGGGCGAGGTTTAGTTGTTTTGGTACCAATTCTATAGGCTTCATTAATTTCGTTACTCTCCAAATTTACACCCATTTCTACAGACGTATCTTTTATATTATCTACAAGTTCAAATTCATTCCGTTCCTTCTCTTCCACCCCAAAAAAAATCAAGCTGTTAATTCGCTTCTCTTTTTCCATAAACTTGATTTTCTCTTCTAGGTTGTTTACTTTAATCTTTAGACTTTTATTCGCTTCTAAAAGGCCTTTGATCTTTTCTTCTAGTGCTTCCGTAACATGTTTCGTCACCGCATTTGTTATTATAGTTGTTTGTCTATTCATTTTCTCATAAATTTTTCCAGCAATTTTTCATGTCGTCTTTGTCAATTTTCCGCGGTCTAAACGCTGCGTTGGCGCCGTTGTTGATTTGTAAACGCCAAGGTACGATCGATGAAATGTTAGGTACTGAACGCTCTCCCGAACAAACTGTCCGCACAATGTGCCAGTGACAGTTAAATATAGTCGTTTTTAAAAGCCTGCCACCGATCATTCTCTGTTTCGTTTGTTTTTTCTCTATCCACGCGACATTGGCGAAATTGTGGCAAGACCGCAGAAGCCACATAAAGAAGAAGTTGAAGTTAATCTTTTGTTTCGTTTGTTATGTTGGCACTTTAAATTGTAATATCGTTGTTTGAACAAATTATGTTGAATTTACTCTAAATCACTTGAAAACACTGTGTTTTCCCACTAGACTTGTGCTATGAATGTTATTTTCACTTTTTATGAGGTATTTGATTGCTAAACCACAATTTTCAATTTCTTCGAGTTAAAAGCGAGGCGGTTACGAGTGGATGTGTTTACAGTTTAACTACCGGAAACGGAAAATTAATATTAAGTAATAAATAAATAAAATATTATATGACTATAAACGAAGTTGGGGTTTATAAAATTTGAATATATACAACTACTACAATTCTAACTTTATCAATTAATTCAAAAGTAAAAATATTATTAAACAATTTGTCACCAGCCGAAAAAAAGCTTACATACATAAAAACATAAATATCTAAATTTTTCAAAATTTACATGTAATGATTTAAAATTTTGATCATATCAGAGTTGAACATATTAGAATCTAATTCTAAGAGGATGTAGCATTTTTTATTTTTTTTCAATTTTTTATGTCGATTGGCTCAATTGCTCCATGGCTCAATCACCCCTCTCCTACTATTGTAGATGACTAGTTAATCGAATCCTTTGTTTAGTGAAGTTACAAAATTATCTTGGAATGAATAAGTAATGAATTGAATTTATTTTTCAGATAATTACGAGGATGCTGAATACTGGATCGCAACAAGTAATGATAATGACCCTGGTAAAGAAAAATCAAAAATAATAGGTTGGAATCAGATAAGATGTCAACTGCTATGTTTTGCTACGAGTCTAATTTCTTGAAGACTTACTGACGATTTTCATTTCAGGTACTCAACCAAAACCTGATTTAAGTAAGAAACTACGTTGTGCCGGTCAATCCTTCTCGTCAGGTCCCAACTCAGATAAGTTTCAGTTGAAAGCAAAACCCAATAAAAATCCTCGAAAACCGATGCCAAGAATGTTGATGAAACGACCGCTATCTCAGAAACCCGATGAAAACCCGAATAACAAGCGCTTGAAATTAAATGAAAATGCTAACCCTGGTGCAGTTACTGATCACACGATCATCGCGTCTGGTTGCTCAAAGCAAGAACAATCAATAATCATCACGGACAATGAGTTCACTCAGATTGATCAGACGAAGACTAGCTCAGCGTTAAATGGCAAGAAGAACACTGAGCAAAGTACTCCACCAGGAGTTATCAAGGAAAACAAATCAGTTAAAATGTTAATCCAGTCTACTTCGACAAAGCTTTCAGCTGAGCAACATCCTTCATTAAAGCTTTCAGCTCAGCAACAACTTCCACCACAGCCTTTTTCACCTATTGAACAAGACGATCAACAACCCCTCAGCATATCAGTGATAGACTTGGATGAACCTGATGAAGATATCGAAAGCAGTCAAAACGATCTGCTTGAGCCTGTCACAGTAGAAAGACTATCTACTCAAACTCTTCTAAACATTCTGGAACAGTCTCCTCAGCCTGAACCGGAGACCGAAAAATCAACTCAACTAGTTCGTCGTGAACATTCACTTCCAGAGCCAGATCCGCTAGACGGATCTGCTGAACAAACAAAGAAGTTCAATAATAGCCAAAAAACGCATCTTCACCGGATTTTGACTGCGCCAACGATGGAACTGAGGCCACCCAGTACAGTTAACCAGCCTTCTCAGCATTTAGAACACTATCAATTGCCAATTTTTCCAGCCAATAGCACTTTAAATTCGGAACTTCGATCCGCAGAATTAGTGGAAACAACATCGATTAAAGTACCAGGTGACCACCAAACTCCATGTTTTCGAGACTGTAGAGATAGCACACCATCTACTTCTTATCATGGAGCCGACTGGGGAATACTGTGTGAACCTGTAGCCAAGAAACAATCGGCAGCAGTAAAGAAGCTGAAAAATCCTGTCGATATAAAAACTTGTCATAAAGGTAATTCAAAAAATATTACATCTATGCAGTATCCGTTAAGCTCGATGATGCATTTTAGCTTACCTGGTAATCCGGCCGTTACGCAAACTACACCACCTACTCACAATCATTTTCGACAAGCACAAGTTAATGACAGAAGATGTAGTGCGGAAGAAAAATGTACTAATCAGAAAGTTCCGGTTTTCAAAGGTATCGTGAACACATCGACTGAGCAGAACTTTTCAAAGTTAGCCCACCAGTGTAGCCCCTTCGTTGAAGAATCACGTGAACAACAATATGTGCCGACTCAAGCAGAATATTTGCAGCAATTTGCATGCTCACAAGACATGCTTAAAAGGCATACAGTGGCTTCAACTATTGATAGAAGAGTTTATCATCAAAATGCTGTAATGAGTGGGGAATTTTTTGTACCAAATCCAATCAGCCAGCCTGTTCTGTTCCTCCCGCAAAACGAAAACCAATACATACCGGTCAACAGCGCCTACGCACAAGAAGTAATAAGACATGACCTGATGAGGGGGCCTACCGACGGGGCACACAGTACTTACCAGCCTAACGTCCAAAATGGAATAAAAATCCAATTTGTTGATCACTACTCATCGAGCCAGTCACATCAGAATTCTGACCATCCACAAAATTATCCACCGATATATCGTGATCCGTGTACAGCAAGTACACAAAATGACCTCCCGCAAAACGAAAATCAATACATACCCGTCAACAGCGCCTACGCAAAAGAAGTAATAAGACATGACCTGATGAGGGGGCCTACCGACGGGGCACACAGTACTTACAAGCCTAACGTCCAAAATGGAATAAAAATCCAATTTGTTGATCACTACTCATCGAGCCAGTCACATCAGAATTCTGAACATCCACCACAAAAACATTATCCACCGATATATCGTGATCCGTGTACAGCAAGTACACAAAATGACCTCCCGCAAAACGAAAATCAATACATACCGGTCAACAGCGCCTACGCAAAAGAAGTAATAAGACATGACCTGATGAGGGGGCCTACCGACGGGGCACACAGTACTTACAAGCCTAACGTCCAAAACGGAATAAAAATCCAATTCGTTGATCACTACTCATCGAGCCAGTCACATCAGAATTCTGAACATCCACAACAAAAACATTATCCACCGATATATCGTGATCCGTGTACAGCAAGTACACAAAATGACCTCCCGCAAAACGAAAATCAATACATACCGGTCAACAGCGCCTACGCAAAAGAAGTAATAAGACATGACCTGATGAGGGGGCCTACCGATGGGGCACACAGTACTTACAAGCCTAACGTCCAAAATGAAATAAAAATCCAATTTGTTGATCACTACTCATCGAGCCAGTCACATCAGAATTCTGAACATCCACAACAAAAACAATATCCACCGATATATCGTGATCCGTGTACAGCAAGTACAGGGATCACGCAAAATGACCTCACTCTTAAGTCGAAACATAATTCTCACATGCCTACGCCTCAAAAAATCACCGAGAGACCACAATTTCTTTCTACGTCTCAGGTTCCAAGCCAAGTGCTTTTAGAAATTCAGAAAAGCTGTTTACTTCAAGAACAACGTATGCAGGGAAAAATTAATCCAAATTCTACGAAATATAGTAACACGAATCTAGCTGTTGTCCCTAAAAACCTGACGGTAGAACCAGCACCCTCTACAAAAGATACCTACCAATTTCCTCGCATAAACAAAACTATGGTTGATCAAGCTACCGAAACAGAAAGAGCTTCAAAACTAGTAGATAGCGCGTGTCAGACAGGCGATTGGCTGATAGAAGAACAAGGGTCGACCTATCAAGAATCAGCTTCAGATTCTGAAACGGCTGCGGAACAAGAAATTGAATCAGAAAACGAATTAGATTCAGAGGTTCACGACAAGAATCTGCCAAATGTAAGGAACGTTCCACCGGAAGATCAGCAAGTACAATCCAGGATATTTGCTGAGCAAGAAATACTGAATGCAATCGGTGCTCTCGTTACTCGAGCGGGAACATCTTTGTCTTATACAAGTGAGATATTCAATTTCGTCCGAAATTCCACCCTCGAATGTATTCAAGAATTCGATACCTTGTTGGAAAAAGTTGATAAATTCAACTCAATAGAGACCCTCCAGATCCCTATGCCTCTACCTGACAACGTGACGTCACAAGATCTACAAATGACTCAAAAGAGACCAGCTGAAAATAACGATAACAACACTGGTGTCGGCGACGCAGTGGCACCGATTTGTGAGCAAAAAGATAAGTTTTCTCTGCCGGCAGAATACGATCCGAATGATACCAAGTGGACTTTAAAGTATCGAGAGAATAAGCCCGGTCTCGTCGAACTAATTCCCCGAACTGGTGTTTACGTTTGCATGAAAGAGCTTAAACGATGCATACGACAATCAAATGACTGCAGAACGTTGGCGCGATTGCTTTTAACGGAAATCTTCAGCCAGAACGCATTGAGTGTATGCTCATTGACAGGCGGGAAAGCAAAAGCTTTCAAGTCCTTGAACATCAACGTCAGGCCGGGACTAGACGAAGACGCGAGAATGGTCCTGTTAGCATTCGTTGAAGAGCACGGGAAGAAACAAGGTTGGGACACGTTTAACACACGGGCCGTCATGACCAGTATACGGAGCAAGATTAATGAGATAAGAGCCAAGCATGGTCAGACATGCAAAGTTTGAATTGTAAAATAATTATTTGTGATGATTGATGAAACTGATTACGGTTTATGATTAGAAGCACTGCGCAGTCAGTAGAATTAGTGGGTGTTTCTATGTATTTAATTAGTGTAGGGTTTGTAGATTAACATAAAGCTTAGCTTAGCTTTTCCTCCTGGTATTCTTCGGATTCGCTTCTTGGGCTTGACCGACGCGTCCGCGATCCGTGTCATATTATTACCCCACATACAACTACTACGTGACAATGCAACGAACTCCGTCGCCAACTCGGACGCAGTCGGACTCCGTCGACTCCGACATGCCGTCCGCGAGCGAGACAGAGAAATCTAGCGCTCCTCTGCAAACGGGGCACAAACGCAGAAGAATAGCGGATGGTCTTAATGACTCAATCAGTACTTTGAAAAAACACTTGACTGAAGTCATCGAAACAAAGTTCGATAAACTAGAGGACAGACTACAAGATATGTGTAAAACTATAGAGTTTATATCTGCAAAGTAAGAAGATATAAAAACAGAAGTTAATTCCCTGACGCGTGAGAGAGATGTTAGCCGAGAGTACATAAGAGAATTAGAAAATGCATTAGAGGCATCTGATAAGCTCACCAAAGCGGCCAGTGTCGAGCTCAGAAATGTCCCTAAGAAGGAAACGGAGACTAAATCTGACTTACTTAAATTAGCGGCAAATCTTGGAACGTCCCTTGGATTAGACCTAAAAAAGTCGGAAATCGATGAAATTTTCAGAATTAACCCTAAGCAAGCAAAACATTCGATGGTGCTTATTAAATTTACAACAGTAATCCGTAAAGAAGAAGTAATTAGTGAAGTTAAAAAATACAACAGAAGTCATTCTTCCAAGTTCCAACAGCTGGGCATGGAACCACCCTCAGTTCCAATTTATGTCTCCGAGCACCTTACCTTAAAGACACGAAAGCTTTTCTTTCTGGCTAGAGAATTTGCAAAAGGCAACAACTTTCGTTTCTGCTGGTGCTGAAAATAGTGTAATTTTTAACAATTTCGTTTATTCAATTATTTTTTTTGGCATTTATGTAAATAATAGTCATTGTGATATTTATATTAATTAGGTATAAAAGTAACTGTTTCTTTATATACGTTACTATTTTGTTTTGTTGCTAAGATGTTTATTATGTAAGTACATATTCTATAACGTAAGTCATATCCATTTTATAATACTTTTTTTTATATATATTTTTATTTGTACGTGTACATAGAAGTGTATAACATAGAACGTAGTTGTGTTCTATGTTCAACGCCTAAGTATTTAAGTACTGGGTCGAGGTCCACAAAGTGGAATCGTAGTAGCTGTAACACAGGGAATCCTAGCACAGCTACTAACGACCCTACAGTGTTAAGATATTTAAAAGTTTATTTTGGCATTATTTTTGTTAACACGTGTGTAATATTTAATTGAAAAATAATTTTATTGTATTATTATTCACTTTATTTATTATCCAACATAATTTTAAATTTTTTACAACATTATTACAAAAATAAATATTATAAAAAACTTAAAACTAGGGTGCCGCTGGTAGCGGGGCAGAGCCCAAGCGACCAGTGGTTAGGGCTGCAGAGAGAGGAACCTCCGGACAATGCGTGTTGTGTCCAGTATCACTGCCTTCTGCATCAGACCCTTGATCCAACCATCTAGCGAGAGCCTCTTAAGGTGTTGGTCGAGGCTCTTCGCTATAAGGCCGTTCGCCGAAACGACTATCGGGACAATGATCGTCGAGTCAACATCCCACATGGCGGTTACCTCGTGAGCCAAATCAAGGTACTTGCTGACTTTATCCTTTTCGGCCTTAACGAGATTCTCGTCATGTGGGATGGCGATATCTACGAGCACTGCCCGGCGCTGGGATCGGTCGACCACCACGATATCAGGTTTATTGCAAACAATAGTCCTGTCCGTGATGATAGAGCGGTCCCAGTAGAGCAATGCACGACCATTCTCGAGAACTGGCGCCGGTGCGTACTGGTAGTACGGCACCTCTGACTCAACAAGGCCGTATTGAAGGGCAAGTTGCTGGTGGATGATCTTGGCCACTTGGTTGTGCCTGTGCAAATACTCGCCGTTAGCAAGATGCGAACAACCGGAAATGATATGCATTAATATTATTATTATATATGTATTATTATTATTATTACTATTCTAGTAAAAACATTATCAAATAAATTCCTATCTATTATTATTTAACCGTAGCTACATTTAAGATGATGGTTGTACTTAAGACGGGAAGGAAGTCTCTAATATTCATACAAAAAGAGAAAACATTTCTCCTCCCCTAAAACATCACCGATTTTGATGATTTTTGGAAATGTTATAGATGTTATCAATATCCAGGTGTTTATAGGTTTTGATTTTTATCATTAAACAATGGAATTTGAATTAATGGGTATTTAAATACCGATATTTACTCAAAACTTGTTTCTATAATTGGTGAATTGTTTATATGACAACTAATGATAAACAAAGAAAAAGGAAAACCTATAAACCTAGTTTTTTCTGTCAGTTATAAAATAAGACAACATTTTTAGATTTGATAAATATTTACTATAAGAGAAACGTTTTCTCCCAGAACGCAAATTATGCGGAAATTCTAAGTCAAAACTTGAAGAAGCTGCAATTGTCTTTATCGCACAATAATTCTGTTTGGGGGGCAAGGTAGCTGCAGCTGCACAGAATAAATAATAGTACCTAGTATAGTAGAGGTATTTGCATTAGTGATGCCAATATGCCTTTTCGATATGTTGGATGGTGAGTGATAGGAAAAAATCGATGGTGTAGATATTTTTACTCTACCAATATGAATGTTTTTCCGAATAGTACATTTGAATTATCGAAACTAAGAAATATATTATAGACGTCCAAATCCCAATATAAAAAAATAAAAACATAATCACAGATCTGTTCTTAGCTATAAATAAATTTCATATTTTTACCTATCCTTCTAAGTATACCTATGTCATGAAATCTTAGTTTCTGTTCTAAAGCCTACATTATGACGATATTCTCAATTGAGCCGATGTTCTAGATATATAATGTAAATAAAATGTCACAACAGTTTTTGTAGCAAATCTAGTAGTATCTAAAGTAAGATATTTGTTTTTCGTGACACATAAAACATGTTATTTTTTATAAAATAAACTCATTGCCTAATACAAAACAAAAATGAAACCGACTGCTAACACCAAAAAGTCTGATATAACTTGTTGAAGTCGGTACCAAGACAGTTTGAAAGTATGATCTGAAGATTGTGGTCATGGTGTCTTCGAAAACTTATTTTACACTTTTAGTTATAGAATTAGTTTCCATCATTATGTTGAATAAAAACACCATAAGTCATGTGCGGGATTCGAACCCGCGAAAACGAAAAAGAACGATAGGAAAGATTTAAATTATGACGTCATGTCATGTTAGCTTATTGGTTAGAGCATACCCCGGCTAAAGGGGTGGATGGACGCGGGTTCGATACCCGCACATGACTTAAATTTTTCCTATCGTATATTTGTAATTTTGTAATATGAAAATAATGTTTGATGGAAAAAAATATAGATTAGGAGCGGGATCAGAAGCTACAATTCAAGGTACCTGTAGTTGCGGGCTCGAATCTTGCCAGTAGCCAATTATATATTTCCATCTAGCAGGATTAAAAACAATATTTTATTAAAATCGGTGACTCAACTGTATGACCGGTAATATCAATATAATTTTAAAAACAAGCAGCGAATTCACGTTAGCATATAATTAACAATCAAGTAACTAGGTACTTTAATGTAATTTTTTTAATAAATATATAAACAGTATAGATATATTATGTAGCATGCAATATAGTAGATTATACCTACGAAATATTAATTCAAGATGTCAATAGCTTGAACAACAATAAAACCAGTTTGCTAAAAGTAATTAGACTATAAAGTCAGACAAAAAGAAAACAACAACATTAAAATATGCAACACTTAACAAAATGTGAACTATCTTAACTTTTCAAAAAAAATACTAAATGTGATATCAGCCTTTTGCAGTTGATCTGTAACATGGTAAATTCGTTTATTTCTCCAAATGATTTCTGAAACTACGCTTCAGTGATTATTGCCTTTTTTATAGCTGATAATCTAGCCCTTGACCAACTATCTCATCTGATGGTAAGTGATGATGTGGTCGAAAGTGTTGTTCAGACTAACCTAGAATTACTGGCTCTCAAGGACAATTGCAAAAGTAACAGTTTGTAGTTGATTTCCTTGACCAGTAGCGCCCTCGAAAACTGCACAGTTAAGTTGTTGGTACTATACAAAGAAAAGTATTATATTTACTTTTTAATTTCAAGATATTTAGCACTAGATACATGCTATTTGGCCATTTAGGTCATTCATAATACTTTTTAGTACAATGTTGTCAGTTTAAAATACGTTCGACCTCATTATCCATTGCTTAGCTAAACAGGTGATATGTAGCGTTTATAAGTAAGAAATTTTTAAGCATTACTTAAACACTGTTTAGTTATCCATTACTTAGCAACTACATAGCGATGTTTTTATAAGTAAGGGGGATAATGTTTATAGGATTTGACGGAGGTGCGGGGCGCGGAGCGCGAGGCCGGCGTGTAACGGCGAGACTGCTTCACTTTGTTGAAATACCTATTTCTCTGTGTGTGCTTCTCTACCCGTTCCTCTTAAGGAAATTTGCTGTTGATTATTAAGGCGAGATTGCACTTACTTTAGACATTTTTTTAAAACTGTAACTCGAATAGAATTGAAAATTTAGAATAAATAAAATCATTTCTATAAATTTGAACATACTCTCCAGGAACGTACAAAGTCAAAAACTTAATTATGAACAATTTCTTCAATACAAAAAAATATCAAACATGACACCATATCGCTACTTAAATCAGGTAGAACTAAAAGATACCATCATGAAACTATGTGGAAGTTTTACCAATAGATAGAGCTTGTTATTTATTAGTAACGTTTGAAGGCACATTTTCAAATTTAGTTATAGTTTTTTTACAAGAAAAAATATACTTCATATCTAACGATTCAAGCTCTCGCGCACGTCATTCGGTACCCGCCTAGCCGTCATCGAGCTAGGACGCGTGTCGTTTTCTCTAACAAAATTCTCCCCGGCGATTACGAGCTAGAAATATTTATAAACAGAATTATTATTAGCAGAATGGTGACACTGCAACATTTATGGTTATCCGCTGGCGTGAATCTTCCATCAGGCGAGTGTCTTGTACGTCATTTCAAACGATGCCAAATAAAAAAAATACTTTCTCGATGGCATTGTTTTCACGCGCCACAGTATAAAAAGTAAAGTATGGTTTTCTAAACAATTCACTTATGTTAGTTCAGCGAGCTGTAAATATTGTGTCGTAAGAGGCAACTAAGGAAAAATAGCGGAAGGTGAGCAGCAGTGCCCTCTAGGGAACTGATATAGTAAACTGCGATCCCCAAGACGCCTGCCAAGCGTGGGGATTATGTAAAACCCCTTTGATGGGAAAGGCTGTGTTCAGCAGTGGACAATCCGGCTAATACAGAGCTGTATAGTTTGCTGATTTTTATACAAGACACGTACATTGTTTATTCGTCATAAATTTGCGTTGCATTTGTAATAGAAAACATTAAAACTATAGCAATTAGTTTATGGTATTTTAGAATACCTATACAATACGAAAGCCAATCATCATTGAATGTGAGTATGCAATAGCTTGTTAAAGTCGTTACCATGCTCATATAAAACACTCCATTTTCTTGTTTCAACGTCCACAAGTTATTTCATACTACCTGCGTCTTCCATGAACTGTGGGCATCCAACAAAAGGTAAAAGGGACTTTGTTAAGAGAGTTTTTTCACCGCTTCCTATACGTGTCCTTAGGTTTTTTTATTTAAGGTTCTTCTCGTTGTCTTCTTTATTAAAAGCAAGGTTTATATAGCCAGCGTTTACTCTTTGAAAAATGTATACGGCGCCCTTTTTTGTAAACACGTCAAGGAGAATTTAGAAATTTTAGAGATAACAGAAGTAATTTAAGAAGTCTGCTTCTCACGCAAAAACTTACTCTGAGCTTTCTATACAAAGCTTGATAAAGCCCAACAAAATATTTGGCAATGCCGTACTCTACCAATTACAGGGCATTCAGTAGCGATACTTTCACGCGTTATCCGTGAATTCTATCCAATAAGTTATAAATTATTGGATTGAAGTTCCGCGAAAATAACTTTTAGGGCTCACTCCATATCGAAAGGGCAAAATCTGAAAATTTTGTTCATATAAATAACTATATCAGCCGTATTGTCCACTGCTGAATACAGCCTCCTCTCCTGTTACCTACTCGTACTTAAACCATAGGTAAAATCGTTTTGAAGTATTCAGAAGCTAGTTGGCAGTATGTAAGATTTATTGTAAATAGGTATAGATATTTTTAGTAACAACGTTTGGTGAGCTAAGTTGATTGTTTCGTCTATTTTCAAGCAAACCTTGTATCCCTTTCCTTTTTTTTATTTCATTTTTTTTACTAAGGCCTTGCTTGTAGGCTAATTTTATGATTCTGGTTCAACTCTCTATAGGTTATTGAGCCAAAATGTACACCTACAGAACACTACGAAACTTTGACAAAAAACCGACCTTAAAATTAAAATACGCAATATTAAGAACAACTCGAAGATTGTTCGTCAGATCTAAATCAAATTTAAATGGGACCACATACCGCATCAGCTTTCGAATATAAAAAAAAACATCATAATTGGTACAACCTGTAAAGAGTATTGTTAGTAAAAATAATTTAAAAAAGCAGTCTAGTCCATTATTCATCTTTTGGTAAATGTTCTAAACAATAAATCAAAATTTCAGGTTTGTTGCTCATTCCGTTTACGAGCTAACGACCGGTGACATACGGACGGACATACAGACAGGCATCGGTTTTGCGGTTTGGGTTTGGAAGTTTAAAAACAATGAAACAATCTAATAAAAATAGGTAGGTACTTATTGTGAATAGCAAATTTTTATTCATTAACAGTAATAGTTAAAGATTATCAACTGTGTTAGTTGCACTATAAAGGAATAGTCACAAGAATATAATAATTGAGTGAGGATTTAGTAGCAGGTACCTAAAGTAGATCAACTGTTTTAGTTACACTATGACGCTGATAGCTTGCTGCTGGGGACATCGAGCGAACGACCTGACGAGCGCTGTGCATCTAAAGCGCAGCGCCGCGTCCTAAGCCTGCAACTCGCACGCTAAATTTGCCTACTGATTGAGTGCAAGACGGCCTTAACTGTTCTTTGAATCTTTTTACTATTTGCTGCCTAATATATAATAACGTCAATATGAACAATGATCAAAACATTTTCATTCCTGACATTCCTACGTTCATCAAGCTGTAAACGTCGATGTATTACAATGAAACTCGAAACTTTTCCCTATTGACTCAATTAGGTTCAATGATGTTGACACGAAGCATTAATTGATCATACCGTAATTTAAAGCACCAATTCAGTGATTAACTCACTTTTCTAGACAAATTATTCAATGAATCAAGATATTTACGTTAAATATTTTTATGTAGGATCGATAAACAATTGGAGCACTTTTGAATGTTATGGATTTATGTGCAAATTAATATAGTACTTATTGATTGTAGTTAAATAAAAAAAACCTTATTTATTTCTGTTAATTAAAAGGAAAGATTATTAGTTTGACATTTAACGAATTTCTGTTATAATGACTAATTAATTTCAACAACAGGAAAATGATTAATAGTAAAGTAGCTTTTCCTCTGGCGTTTTCCGTTTTGCTGCCCCACCAGTGACTCCATGCATTGGCGTCGGAAGAAGAGTTAATTATTTTCCTACCATCGAGCACAGATCAAATAGGACTTAATTCTCCTTTTTCATATAACGAACTTAAACATATTTTAAAACATACTAATGATTCAGCACCAGGTGAAGACGGCCTCCCTTATTCATTTTACAAAAACCTTGGGGACAGTGGTTTGTACTACCTATTAGATCTAATAAATACCATCATGATGTCAGGTAATATTCCTAAATCATGGAAATCCCAAATTATCATACCTATTTTAAAACCAAACAAACCACCCAATGACGTTCATTCTTACCGTCCTATTGCATTATCAAATGCCGTATCCAAAATTGCAGAATTACTGGTAAAAAATCGTCTTGAATGGTATGTAGAATCTAACGATCTGTTGGCTAGTACTTAATACGGTTTTAGAAAGGGCAGAAGCACCGTTGACAGCATAAGTATCTTTGTCACGGATATTCGATTAGCTCGGTCACATAATGAATCAATATTAGCAACATTTTTAGATATTAAATCTGCATATGACAATGTTATTCTACCTATTCTAAGACAAAGGTTAGATCAGTTACATGTACCTAATATGCTTTCCAACTTTATACTAAATATGCTTAATGGAAGGTTTGTTAAGTTGGACTCACGAACTGATGATTTTAGAATATTGTGGAAAGGTCTCCCACAGGGATCCGATTTAAGCCCTCTGCTTTATAATATATACACTCATGACCTTGAATTATCCCTCACGCACCCTGTTAAAGTGCTACACTACGCTGATTATTTACTCATTTATTTAGGTACAGACAGATCGTTAATAATGAACGCGTGTAATGAAATGACTGTCCCTACACCATCTCAAGTCCTGGTTTGACAAATATGGCTTAGAGATATCTGGTAAACAAATGGTATAATGTGACATTCTAATTTCGTTTTAGAAATACTCTGTGGTTCTTAAGATGAAAATAAGTATTGGTTTAATTATCTATGTGTATATTTTAGCTGTGGTGTGAATTTAATACTGTACATAATATTGTATAATGTGAGACTGTGATTAAGCATCATATATGGATTATCATGATCACTGGAATCATTATTTGATAATATTTTTACTACAAGTATATTTTATTAGTAGTATAACTGATCATGTGACAAGATACTTGTAAAGATACTTATTTAAAAGAGTATATATTATGTACTTTATATCTATGTGTAAAATCATTGATGATTGTATTATACTTATTGCCATATGTATAGAGCTTGAAATACATAATTGTCAATTTAAAAGAGTACTGTGTTTGTGACGGTAGTCACTTCGTCACCTTGTTTGTTCCTTCCTATAAAAGGGGTAGTGTAAAGCGAGTAGATTCATTTTCTGTCGGACCGCCGTGCCGAGCAGACCTCCAGTGGTGTGAAATAGTGTTTGACGACGAAGTGCTGCTTGATTCAGTTTCGGTCGGACCACCGTGCCGAGCAGAGCTCCGGGGGTGTCGAAATAAATTTGGAAAGTAGTCTTTAGTGACGAAGTGCGGCCCGATCAAGATGTTATGAAGTTAAGTAATTTATTATTATCTTTTCTGATATTACATAACGACAAACCTCGTTTAAATGTAATGGTCCTTTTGGACCATTACATGGTTTGTTAAAAAGGTTATGACAATTATATAATATATCGAATAAGAAAATATCTGTTTATGTAAACAATGACTTTATATGTTAATTAATAGTTAATGTAGCCCAGTGAAAGTGTAAATAACCTTTTTAACAAACCATGTAATGGTCCAAAACGACCATTACATGGTTTGTTAAAAAGGTTATGACAATTATATATCGAATATAAGAAAATATCTGTTTATGTAAACAATGACTTTATATGTTAATTAATAGTTAATGTAGCCCAGTGAAAGTGTAAATAAAGTGTATATAGTAAGTATGTTACACATTGTTAAAAGACTTATAAAAGAATGGCCCCGAGTTTCTTGCCCGTTCTTCTCGCAGTGGCTCTATACAATTTTGTTTGCTGAACGTGGCAGTAGGTACAATGTAGAATCAATGTAGAATTTAGCTCAAATGTAGAATCATTCAATATTAAAATTTCATCTAATTGAATAAATGGTTTTGACTATTGACTTTGTTGTTTAAATCCAACTAACATCAGAAGTGGGATAAAACACGTTATACTTCATATTGTTTCAAATGCTTTCAGAAAGTGTGGACGTGGCTTCTCATGTATCCGGCTGTTGTGGAGGGTCTGCTTAAGGCCATCTGCGACGCAGTAGCTGGCTCACACCATGGGGATGACGTGGTGCTACCACCTTTTGATCCTGAGAAGAATGACAATGGTGCAGACAGCAGGTATACCGCTATTTGGTGATCTGGGCTGGAGCACCATCACTACTGTTGCAAATCAGGTAAAGCCTATTGGGTTCTGTATTGTTATTGTGAAAATCTAGGATCTTTCTTGAAAAGTGGGACCTGTTCAAAGCTAAAAAAAGGATTCGTACCCCACACCGAAATATTAAACATAACAGACAAAACGATAAAAAAAAATATTATTAGCAACCGGGTAGGACTCGCATAAATTTTACTGACTATTTCTCCAACCAATTCATTTAAAGATCTTGGTCTGGGAGTCACAATTTTTATCAGTTAAACTTACAAAAGCTTCAGCGTCAGAGGGATAGCTATTCTGTTAACTTCGGAAACTACCGATTTATATGTAAATACGCCAGAGTAAAACTCAGGTTACTAGGAAATAAACTTAAATCACTTTTCACAACATGTGCTTAAAATCCGCAAGAAACGACCGTTTGAATACACTATTAAGCAGATTGTTAGAAAACACGACCGAACAGCTAAACCGCCTATAACTGACAATGCCCAAGACCTAATGTTTTCTGTTACAAATTGGCTTATTTTAAATCACAAAGCGTATTAGAAACATATACATACAAGACTATAATCCAAAGAGTGACTATATCAAACATGAAATTAGCATCACGAAATCACAAACGTACGATGCAATTATGTAGCCCACATAGGGGTATGTACGTTAGTCTGAACTTCGTTTTTATTTTACTTTTATTTAAAAAAGTAATGATGTTCGGGTAATCATGATGTCTAATTGTTTCACAAAAGCTTTATTCAAACTTACTATGGCTAATAAAACAAAAAAATGCGAACAGGGAGGCTCCTGGTGGCACATAAATCGATAGCAATACTATTCAACTGCAGTTTTGAACCTTGCTTAGAGAGATAAACACTTTATTGTACATCAAATTTTATCATCCATATGCCGCTGTAATAATAGTACCTTCCGGTCTTAGACTTTTTTGTTTGAACCATATTAGGGTACTTGGTCCTTGTCAAACAACCATATGAACTGAAAGGTCATTTAGATTTCGATCTTCAAAACAAAATTACACGTTTATTTGGGAAATTCTCATCAGTACTATTGTCGTTCTATGATGACATAGGCAGAATATGAACTGGTAAAGTTTTATAACTCTACACGATGATGACTGTCACGTAAGATATGACAAACAGTAAACAAAACTAGAAACTACATGAACCAGTCTAATTTACACTTTAACAGAAGATTACTATATACCTAAGAAAACTATATTCTTTTAATTGTATAGGGAAATCGATTTATTACACTTGGATTACTCTGGGATTTTCAGACAATCTGAGGAAGAGTATAACCATATCCTTCTTAATATAGATGAAAATGATTACATTATTTCGTACCCCAAATCTTGTGATAGCCGATAGAGGTTCAAACTTCTCCACTAATAAAGTTCATTCGTCGAATATGGGGAGAAATGTATTAACATCACACTATTTCTAATATATTTATTTCTCGTAGCAATGGCCAGGTTAAACGTTACTTGGCTACGTTTAACAAATATGATAAACAATTCGTCAGAATAGCCAAACGGTCTGTGGCAGATACAGCAAACATGACACAACAGTTCTTAAAACAAAAAAAAATGTTATTTCCCTGTAAGACAAATAATAAGCACAAAGGGAAATGTCCAACTTAATTTGTTCCCAGGAATATGGGTAGTTTATATACATCGATCTTAGAATTATTTTTACAAATTACGTCCACTATTATCTACCCTTGATGGGTGTTAATGGGTGTGCAAAATTCGGTTTACATGTCAGTGAAATATACATATTAATTAATTTATTTCGAAACGAATTACAACAATAGTAAAAAAAAAAGGTACTTAAATTAGTTAGATAGATAACACTTTATTTACACATTACAAATTTATAACTTAAAACAATAACTAAGAGTAGGTTTGACAATAGGCGGTCTTATCGCTGAGAGCGATCTCTTCCAGACAACCCAATACAAAGGGATATTTATAAATAGATATGGACGGAGTGACTTGAGTCCAAACACACAAAACAATGGAATTAGTTTTACAATAGTAGTAGCAGCGTAATAGTTATCAAGAAAGGTAGTGAGTTTTAACCAAGTTTTAGAATACATATATAGAGGGTGCAAGTTTTGTTTCGAGCGGCAAAGAGTTCCATAAAAGTACAGCTTCAGTGGAAAATTATTCGTCATAGAACTTGTCCTGTTCTCTGCTAGCTGCGGTCCCCATGTTGAGCAACTGTCAATAATAATGCCAAGATTTTTACTGTGGCACTATATGGAACAGTAGCCCCGTTCAAACCACCTTCGGCAATACATCCCAATCAATTCTGCTAATCATACGTGAACTGCCAACAACAATAACTTGTGTTTTTACTGGGTTGACGTGAAGCCCATAAGCTTTACTTCAATCTGATATTTGAAGGAGATCTTTGCTTGTTGCTGCTACTCCTTCAGACAATTTGAGAAGAGGTGCTTGGCAATTTAGTTATCATTATTCTATATAAATATAATGGTACAAAAAATTATTAAATTAATTTTACATTTCAATATTGATCACATTAATTAAATAGATAAATTAAACATAGGTTATTTAATAACAGTAAAACATTGGCCGTGAATTATATTATTATTATAATTATATTATTCTTGAAAATGGAAAATAAATTGATGTCCTTCGGCGTTGATGGTAATTGGTTATACATTGGTATGTCTAAAATACACTTTTTTACACCTTATGTTACGTAGTGTGGTTTTGTGTGTACTGCTAAAGAATGTGTCATAGTTTTGTATATTTGTTCTGATTAAAAGCGATGCCTCATAAATGTATAGGGAAGGAAATGTCAGTATTTTTGGATAAGTGAAAGGTTCACATGTATAAAAATACCATCCGTACGGGCTCTGCTGTCTGGCGTAGTAGATCAATCTTAAGAAACTATGATTAATGTACATTCCAATATGGAACTAGCAGAGCAATGTTGTAAAAGTGTTGCTGAAGGGTTAAAGGAACGTTTCGACTCTAGCAGTCTATGTCAGTCAAAATCATAGGTGAGATAAGATTTCTTACGGAATGATCGACTAAGATGCCAAAGCAACACAGCAGTTAAAGAAATGTTGATGTTGCCAAGGAAGCCGTTCATTTCTAGCCCGGTGAATGGGTGGATCAAAACGTTTATTTTGAACAAGTTTAAATAAAGCTGAAGTATATAAATATAGCAGATGTTATGTAACATTAAATCGATAGTTATATTTTAATATTTGGATTAACCGTGATAGATTATATTTAATGATATTATAAAACTTATAAAAATAATTGTCAAATAAATTAATTGTACAAATATACAATTGTAATGATAATACGAAATATGTATAAGAGTATGTATATATATGTGGTAGCAAAAATTATATGAGATGGACAAGTATTTCAAACTTTAGTGAGTGAACATTCGTGGCAATTTTAAATAATAATAAAAAAAAAATATCTTGAGAAAGCAATATATTAATATAATGACTATATGACAATATGACTGACACGCTGGTCGGTCTCTGACCTTCCATTAGTCCCGGTAATACCACTGGCAGCGTGTGGTAGGACTAATATATGTTGAAGGTCAGAAGCTAAAAGGAAGTTAAAAGTCCCGGTAATACCACTGGCAGAGGGTGGTAGGACGAATATATGTTGAAGGTTAAAATAAAGTTAAAAACAAGAACAGAATAAGCACTGCTGGTCGATCACTGTCCTGATACTTTACTGGAAGTCATGTGCAGCAGGTGATAAGTAAAGTATGTCAAGGCCAGAGATCTGTTATATACTGCTGGTCGATCACTGCCCTGATACTTTACTGGAAAGTCATGCGCAGCAGGTGATAAGTAGAGTATGTCAAGGCCAGAGATCTGTTATATGAAAATACTGCTGGTCGGTCACTGCCCTGATACTCTACTGGAAGTCATGCGCAGCAGATGATAAGTAGAGTATGTCAAGGCCAGAGATCTGTTATATGAAAATACTGCTGGTCGGTCACTGCCCTGATACTCTACTGGATGTCATGCGCAGCAGATGATGGGTAGAGTATGTCAAGGCCAGAGATCTTTTATAAACAAAATAGAAAGAAAAGAACTGAAATTACATGACATGACATGAAATGAGTTGTAATGAAATGAATTGAAATGAAAATTGAGGTTGTACTTTGAGAGCTAAGTACTGGTCAGTATGGCCGTGATAGATTATTTGAAAATTGGCTCACTATTTATTGAAATATTTGTTCATATTCACTTGATTGGCTTTAAGCATAAGATTTAAACAAATGGTATAATGTGACATTCTAATTTCGTTTTAGAAATACTCTGTGGTTCTTAAGATGAAAATAAGTATTGGTTTAATTATCTATGTGTATATTTTATCTGTGGTGTGAATTTAATACTGTACATAATATTGTATAATGAGGCCAATTCGAGATTAGTTCGATTATAACTTAACCATAACTTGATCAAAAATAATTTTCCGTGAAAATAAGCCGAGTCATAGTCAAACTGTATTCTATTTTATTCGAGGAACAAGTGAAGTGACCATAGAGAAAAACATTAGATTCGAGATTCTCAATGACCGATTGTATTTTAAATTATAAATCGATATCATAATGACTGATCATATAATATGTTTAATAAAATATACTGACTGTAAAAACAAGGGTAATTTTTTTTATTGCTATATAACCCAATTTACGTGTGACGTTATATGATATATAAATCGGATATTTCGTATGGTTTTTTCTCGACATCATAAGTTTGAATGGCAAAGTTCTCTTAACGTGGGCGTACATGTGGGTATCGTACAAATGAGAAGACACAAACGACTAAAAAACACTTGGTTCATCGTAGCCATTCCAGTGTTCGCCTTTGGCCACTATCTCACCCGATGGTAAGTGATGATGTGGTCGGAGATGTTGTTCAGGCTAACCTAGAAGTACTGGCTCTCAAGGACAGCTGCCGGAACACACCATTTGGTTCTTGGCGATAGATTTTCTACTTGATGGTGGTGGCTAGCCAGGCGGGCATTCGCAAAATGCCCTACCACCATGCCATAACGACTGTCATCCTAAGACGACAACCGGGACCGACGGTTTAACGTGCCCTCCGAAGCGCGGAAATGCTCAGTAGTAATGTCACTAGCGGTCACCCATACAACTCATGACCATGGCGGACGTTGCTTAACTTTGCTGATCGGTTAAGAACAGCTAAGTAAACTTCGCTACGAGCGTGTTAGTTGGATTTAAACAACAAAGTCAATAGTCAAAACCATTTATTCAATTTGATGAAATTTTAATATTGAATGATTCTACATTGTACTGTAAAAATATTATCAAATAATGATTCCAGTGATCATGATAATCCATATATGATGCTTAATCACAGTCTCACATTGGGGCCGATTCCATATCACGAACTTGATTAAAACTTAACTATAATTGGTCTTAGTCCTGTCAGATCCATTATTTGGTATTCGGATTAAGTTGAACTAATTTAAGTTTAATCGCCAAGATTAAAATAAGCTTTCTTGTTTATTTTGACAGAGATATTCTAGAGAATTTTATAATACGTTAGGCCGTCGGTCCCGGTTGTTGTCTTAGGATGGCAGTTATAGCATGGTGGTAGGGCATTTTGCGAATGCCCGCCTGGCTAGCTACCACCCTCAAGTAGAAAATCTGTCGCCAAGCACCTAACGGTGTGTTCCGGCAGCTGTCCTTGGGAGCCAGTACTTCTAGGTTAGCCAGAACAACATCTTCGACCACATCATCCCTTACCATCAGGTGAGATAGTGTTCAAAGGCTAACCTATCAGGCATAAAAAAAAGAATACTTTTCATGTAACTTTGGTGTTAAGTTGTGTATTAAATAGTGTGTTACAATCTTCGGCATTTCATTCATCGATTATCATCTATCACACGTTAAAAGCAACACGGTACAACAGAAATTAAAGGGGGTTACGGGCTGTACCATCATCCGCCCATATCACCCCCCAAATTGGTGACCCTCTCGTCGCGTGTGTGATGATAGCATCGGTCCACGGAGCTGAATAGCGTCGGAGAACTTCAATTCTACAAGAACTAGAAACGCGAGGCAACGGACGCCGCCGTACTTTTCGACTTGGTCCACCTACGCAATACTGCATGACCTACCTATGAGCTGACTACCACGAGACCGGTATTAATTCATAACAAGTAACTATCGTTCGTGAATCAGTGCAGTGTTCAAAAGTGTAACGGTCGCATCGCGTCCCAGTCATAAAAGTGCCCAAATTCTACGAAGTGCATCAACACAAAAAATCGTGAACACGTGCGGATCGGCTTGTTGGGTGAAGCTATTCGGGAGTCGGGACTCTCCGCACGCGAGCGCACGTTGCGCCACCTAGCGACATTGATATAGATCCAACTTTCTTCTTCTTCTTCTTCATAAATGTATTGCCAACATCCATCGCAGCTGTCAAAGTCATCGAGTGACAGTGTCAGTTGAGGAGTGACAATCTGCCCAGTTTACGTTCCGGTTCACGCAAGTATTTGTTTTCGCAACTTACGAACATTAGATCGGTATCACATAAAGTTTTTTTTTCCATGGTGTATGTTTAGATAATGGTACAAGTGTTAACTTTTTACTAATTCTTTGTTTATTTTTATTTGCTATACGCTTTTACCTGCTGATAATTATTTTTTACTAGTAACTTATTTTTGGGTGTGGGTGTTTAACGTTTAAGTTTATTTCTCTTGTAACCTTTATATACATTTTTATACTTTGATTTATGATAGATACATTAGACATTATAGACCTCTGCTGTACGCTTTTGTACAACGTCGGGAAAAACTGCCACCCGCGCAATTAAACCAATTGTCTTTTATCAGTCAATTTACAACTGATATAAAATATATTAAAGGGGTGGGCAACATCGTTGCCGATGCGATGTCTCGTGGCGACAGCAACAGCAAGGCTGCTGTCGCAAGTCAGACAATTCTTGGTCAGTCTCTTGTGATGCAAGAGCTTCGTAGTCTTCCTCGAGTGTGATCGCGTCGACACGAGACATCGCATCGGCAACGATGTTGCCCACCCCTTTAATATATTTTCAGTCAGACAATTCTGCTGCAATCTAGCCTGCAATTTTCCAGTCATAATTCCTGGTACCAACATCTCTTTCACCTGTGACGTATCGACTGGCAAGCCTCGTCCGTATTTAACCTCTTCCTTTCGCAGAGCTGCCTTTAACAAACTTCACGAACTCAGTCATCCCGGGGCACGGGCTTCTACCCGCCTCGTTACTGATCGCTTTGTTTGGCCCTCTGTTAACAAAGATTGCAAGGAGTGGGCTCGCACTTGTGAGGCGTGTCAACGCGCCAAAGTGACGCGCCACAATTCTGCTCCAATAGGCAATTTCAATTTACCATCTGGCCGATTTAACCATATTCATTGGTCCCTTGCCGATTTGCAATGACTATCGTTACTGTTTAACAGCCATAGATAGAGTCACTAGATGGCCAGAAGTTTGGCCAATGTGATCCATTGCCGCTGAGGAAGTTGCTGAAACTTTACCTCGCGAATGGGTACCTCGTTTTGGCGTGCCATCAATCATAACAACAGATACTCAGTTTGAGTCTGATTTGTTCCGCCGATGGATGACACATTTTGCCACTAAGCGAGTCCGAACGACATCGTACCATCCTTGTGCTAATGGCATGATTGAGCGTGTTCACCGCCAACTTAAGGCTGTTCTCATGTGCCACCACGATTCCTGGGTTCATTCGCTTCCTTTTGTTCTTGCGTTCAGCTTTCAAGGAAGACCTGAAAGCTACAGCCGCCGAGATGGTTTATGGAGAAACTCTTAGGTTGCCTGGTGAATTGTTTGTTCCAGCTTCTGGAGCAGACACCATCAGTGACCCTGCAGACTTTATCGTGCAACTCCGACGTCACATGTCGAATGTACGCCCGATCCCTGCATCTCGTCACTCTCAACCAACCTCCTTCATTTTCAAGGATCTCTCCTTAACGTCTCACGTTTTTCTTCGGGACGACACTGTCAGACGCCCCTTACAACCGCCTTATACGGGTCCTTTCCAAGTCGTTGATCGTGCCAGCGACGGCAAAACTATGACTTTGGACATTAAGGGTAAACGCATTGTTGTAAGCATTGACCGCGTCAAACCAGCTTTCATTAACCATCCTGCTCCTTCTGAGCCTATTTCAAAGCTGGTACAGTCAATTTCTTCACCTATACAACTTACCAAGCCTGTTACTGCTCCTTCAAATACTACCACTACCTCAACAAAGAAACTGCCATATACCACTCGGTCTGGTAGACATGTTAAGTTTACGGATTACCCTGATTTTTGTTAAAATCAGTTTTTCCTTCTCCGTAGGGGGGTGGTGTGGCGTTTGTTACGCACCTTATTTTTATATTATTATTTTGTATTACTTTATATTAGTACTTAGAATAATTACCCACCATTTTTAGTTTTCATTATACAGTGTATTATTTTTATATGTTTCCGAACGCAACATTTTAAGTTAGCTGTGTCATTTAAGTTATGGCAACTAGCAACACTTATATACCAACCAGTGACGCGTTCGGTCGGATAAATACAAAAAACAACTGCGCTGCATATTTTATGCAAACAGTTTTATAGTGATATTTTAACCGTTATAATTTACATTTATATTAAGAGCCATTTCACAAAATCACGCTCTTGAAGTTTAGGTAAATGCCAGCGCATCGCATTCACAAGCGAAAGAAGTGACGACGGAATAGCGTGACTGTGAGTAACATATTTTGATACTAGCACTCATTAATAAAGAAATGTAAGTTGCGAATTAAGAAATTGTGTGATTGGCATGAGTAAATAATCAATTACTTGTCGATTACTTGCGAATGTTATAGAAAAGAAGTAGGCATGTACATTAAATAGTCAACCTACATCGTGAATTGTATATTTACATTTCATCCTTGATGAATAAAAAATAGATATGTTTGTATCATTTATTGTAACAATAAACTTAAATAATTAATTAATTATACGACTTAAAATTATATAAATATTTGACGTAACGGCATTGATTAAAAGCTGCGGACTAAAAGCTCTTACTTTTAAATTTTCCAAAAATTGCTATTTTCCTCATTCACACTCTACACAGTATCTATATCCAGTCGTTAACACTGTCTGCCATAATGACCATACATAGGATTGAGGTTTATTTTTCTGTGCATCCGGAAAACAACTCAGTACCAACCACAAACGTCCCATGACGTTTTTGGTTTTCCATTACTTAAACATGTCACCCTCATATTCCCATACCACAATATATCACCTATACCTTTAAAAAAAATATCATTTTCATCCATTTAGTTTGAGTAGACCAAACGGCGAAATGTAAATATATATTTACAGATTTTGAGGTTTTTTATTTTAAATCGAATATCTTTGATGCAATCTATAATCAACATATATACTTCTTGGTACCAATGCAATCCTCACTATATACTCTTATGCTCACTATTTCCTCTATGGAAAATAAATGATAATACACCTTTTTATAGAAAAAAATACTGGAAATGGGATTTGAACACACGACAAAAATGGTGGGAAATAGTAATTTAATTGCTATTTTTATTTTTTCGTAACTAGACTCACCTAGAACTTCGATTCTTTTTTTAATATGATAATTTACTATTGTTCTTTAGCCATGAATTGTTACAGATTTTTACGCCAAATATTTTAAAGTAACAAGATTAAAACCACCCAATTGTTTTAAGAACTTTGGCGGGAAAACAGTATTGGAGAGCAATATTTTTTTCTGAAAAACTATACCACCTACGGCTTTGGTCCTTCTTTGATATTATTATTTACATATAATTTATACACTTGTATTATTTCAGATTTTTTGGTTTAGAAGTTTAAAATTAGTTACGAGATTATTTAATACGCAAATTTGCATCGGTAAGTGTTTGCGTTGCAAAATGTATCGAGCGAAAAATGACTTATACATATGTAAAGTTGCGTTTTTCTAGGTTTATAGCTGTTGCCGTAGTTACGAGATTAATATGAAATGACGTAATATTTTGGGGCCAAAATGTAATTTGTGCTGGTTTCAGATTTCATCAAAATATTCAAAATACTTCCGTTATCTCAGAAAAGTATGGATTCTTTCTTGTATGGGCAAGGATGCATCCTTTTGAAAACCATTTGGATTATGAAAGTCGGACTTTTTTTTTATTTTTTTTTTTATGTCATTGTGGTGGAACAAGCGCGAGGCCCACCTGATGTTAAGCGGTATCCTCTGCCTATAACAGATGCATTTCATCACAAGTGAAGAACTGCACTGCGCCCATCATCTTGAGACATACCTGTTAAGTCTCATTTTTGCCTGTTATTTCACTGGCTCTCAAGGACTGCTGCCGGAACTCACCGTTAGGTGCTTGGCGCCAGATTTTCTACTAGAGGGTGGTCGCTAGCCAGGCGGGCATTCGCAAAATGCCCTTCCACCATGCGGTGAAGCTCAAGCTCTGGGCGGGATTCGAACCATGGACCTGCTGCGCGGCAGTCCATAGCCAATGCCACTGAGCTATCACTGCTTCAAAATTTAAACTTACGCAGAAAACACTTACGCAGATTTTATGGTAAATTTGTAAATACGACTATCGACCGCTAACTGGTATCCCGGTTTGTACAAATGATGGAAAAGCCGGGAGGCCGCTTTGTACAAATTAGGAAGGTAGTTTAATTTCCTGCTGAAGTTATCGCTGTGTTCACTTATAGACATTAACTGAATCCAAAAATATTGGAAATCAATTATTCGCCTGTCATCTTATCCTTCTAAAACAAATGTTATAGTGAGTTACTAATTTAAACTAGAATAATATAAAAACTAGCAGACCAAAAAGAAGAAATCAACCCTCTGAGGTTGTTAGCATTTTTCCAATAACGCTGTATAAGGCTGCATAATTGTGACGTTTCCTTTTTTTAACACAATGGATGAACAGAAACTAAAGATGTAGTTACTTAACAAGACAACAATAATTATATCATGGACAACAAAAATAAAGTATAGTTTGTTACTTAAAAAAATAAAGACATGATCAAAACTCTGTGGTCGCACTATAAACTTGCGTCTAAGCGTTCCGCGTACGAGACATCAGAGCAAGGCAAAACGAACGCAGGTCCTGCCTCGATGAGCGCTCGCGCGGTACTGATCGCCTCGCGCTTGTACATTTCAATTTATGAGCATTTCGAATTATGTTAAATATTTTTTCTTGTCTAACAAAACAGAGTTAATAGCACAATTTATTAAAGATCAGATTAATTAAAGAATGAACTTTCTTTTCATATAATATCTGTTTGGAGTTACACTTTATTAAACGCAATATGTCGTGGTAAACTGCTGATATAATTCGTGGAAATTGGCGCAAGATCTTTATTTTTTTTCCTACAATGACGATTTATTATCGATATTCTAGTACACTATGTGTCAACAGGATGATATGCCTGATGCACAGTTTTTTTTTTAGTTAATTTGTTGAATCTTTATACAAGAGATAGAACTCTGAAGTTGGCTATGTGTACTCTAATTCGTAAAACAAGGTGCGGGAGATTGGTCACTACAAAATAATTAATGTTATGTTTGTAAATCTGGTACATTAACTGAAAAGAGAACAGATTATTCTATTTTTATCAATTATTAAACAACTTGTAGATATTTCCTATGATAGTAAATTAAGCGCTTAAAATCTTCGTATACCGCATTAAAATGTGAAATGCCTCTTAACTTGTTACTCAACTTATTATTTGTAATACTTTTCATGTAACTTTGGTGTTAAGTTGTTATTAAATAGTGTGTTACAATCTTCGGCATTTCATTCATCGATTATCATGTATCACACGTTAAAAGCAACACGGTACAACAGAAATCAAAGGGGGTTACGGGCTGTACCATCATCCGCCCATATCACCCACCAAAATGTCATCTATGATGGTGAACAGATCCCACAGGCCCAAGAAGCGAAATTTCTAGGATTAAGACTTGATTCTAAGCTATCTGGCATACCTCATTGTAATTTCATTGAAGCTAAATGTGAACAAGGACTTAACATGATAAGATGCATCGCAGGTGCTTGGTGGGGTGCGCATCCCTTTTCTCTCAAGCTGGTATACAATGCTTTTATAAGAAGTGTCATGGATTATGGGACCTTTTTGCTAGAGCCCTCTAGAGCAATTGCACTTAAAAAAAATTATATCATTCAGTCTAAGGCGGTAAGAATAATGTCTGGTGCAATGAAGTCTAACCCCCTAAATGCATTACAAATTGAATGTGCTGAACCCCTGTTATTTATTAGGCGTTAGTTTCTATCTGACCGTTTCTTTTTCCGTATACTACAATTTCAGAACCACTCATTCATAAATTATTAACATTAGCATATATCATTTCCTCTTGTCCATATTGGAAACATAAATCAAAACCTTGTCTTGCTAACAGCTTTGAAAAATGTAAGTCGTTGGAAGCTCCAACACACTGTTCTAAATATTTTGCTCGTTTAAACACAAACTACGAAGCACTGATACTTTCTCCAGTTGTCTGTCTAAACTTAGGCATTGATTCGGATAATTACAATGCTAATTCAATCTTTAATACTGTTGTTAATGATAAATGAGAAGAGTGGCATCACATTTACTGTAATGCATCCAAGCATGGTGCCGAAGGTATTGTTGGGGTTGGTGTATTACATCGCGAATATAATGTTGTCCAAAAAATCAAAATGCCTCCAGAAACTTCTACATTTATAGGTAAATGTTTGGGAATAGTTATTTTACTTGTAAAACTTCAAAAATCGCTGGTTATTTCGGACTCAATGAGTGCACTACAAGCTGTAGAAAGATCTCCACTTAAATCAAACAGTCATATGCCGATCATCATTGACATTAGAGACAAGTTGCATAAATGGTAAAAAAAAAGGGTATTCTATAACGTTCCATTGGGTACCTAGCCATAGGGGCATAAAGGGAAATGAGAAAGCAGACCTCCTAGCGAATGAAGCTGTAGAGTGTGGGGACTTGCATCCTTACATTATCCATTGTCATGATCTTGCAACTTTACCCAGACGCTACCTTCAGGATTCTTGGAATAGGAACTGGCGACAAACCTCAGAAAGAAAGGCCAAATATTACTTCTCCCTTCAATCTGAAATACAATTGAAACCGTGGTTTGCTAAAATGAATATTGGAAAGATGGCCACATCTAACACTTATAAGACTACGTTTAGGACACATAAGTAGTCCAGTCCATCTTATGCAAAATTAAAGGTTGTAAGTGATCCTACGTTTGAATGTGGCTATCCTTACGCTGATGAAAATCACATATTGCTCTCCTGTCCGTTGCATGATCGTTCCTCTTTCTTTGAAACTCTTATATCACTGGAAATTCAATTTCCTATAAACATTTCGTTTCTTCTTGCTTGCAAAAAGCCATCGGTGTATAAAGCTATGGCTGATTTTATGGTTTTAAACCATATCAAATTGTAATATATATGTATATAATTATTTTTACTGAAAATATATAAAATGTTATATATTAAATAACATAAAATATTTTCCTATTATTAAATATTATCTAATATGTACTACCTTATAGTGATAACAAGGATTTCCTTCTCCATCCTTTCTCTCCTTCTTAAATATTCTATTCAATATGTACACATTTATACTTTCCTAATCGTATATCCCTATTTTTAATGTACGTAATCCGAATTCCATTAATATTACAATACCGAGTTTCCCCGTTTTACTTAAGTGTAAACTAAACAAAGATATAAAACATCTTGCAAATAAAAGCCGTAACAAAAAGGATATTTTCACAAGAAAACAACTGAAAGTTGAAACATGAAACTGGCACAATACGCAAACCGCGTCATAGCCAAGCAGAAAGAAAAAAAAAGCCGTCTAAAGAAGAAGAAGAAGAAGATGAAAAGTAACTTTGTTTATATTTATAATAATATTGCCATCAACAAGAAGAAACTATACTCTGATTTATTAGTGAATACTAAAGTAATCAATTATTGCTCAAAATATTGTTTATATATTAAATGCTTCATCAGTTTCCAAAATTAGTATAATTACTAAGTACATGTCTTTTTTTGCACGGTTAACCCCATTGTTTACATTTTTGATCTCGAATTAAAAACCAGAGTAGTTACAGGCTACTCCTGTCTCCGGGGCGACCGCCAGGATGGGTATGCAGGGAGTGCCCTGCTTGTGAAACGAAATATAACCTTTTCACAATTAACTCTACTTGCTCACAGCGCAGATTTAAATGTAGTGGCAGTTAGAGCATTAAATATTTCCTTTTTATCATTTTATACCCATCGTCCCAATTCTTGCTTAATTCCTGATATATTAATGATTATTTCTTCTATTCCTCCCCCCGTTTTATTAATGGACGACTTCAATGCCCACCTTGGGGATCTGCAGACTGCAATTCCTTTGGACATTCCCTATTGGACACATTTGATGAAACCAACCTCTGCATCCTAAATGATGGCTCCCCTACCAGGAGAGCATACCCAGGTCAGAACCCTAGTGCAGTAGACCTCACAGCTAGTTCTGCATCCATCTCCTCTACTCTTTTTTGGGAAGATTTTCCCCTTTCGCATGGTAGTGACCATTACCCTATCTTAATAAAACTTCCCCAACGAGTATGACCCTGTTCACTGTTACACTCAATTTATTTCAATAATTATCTCCAATGCAGATGAGCATATCCCTCCTAAAAATCCTGCAACTGAAATTTCCTCTCCTTCATGGTGGGACCCCGAATGTACCACATCTGTACAAAATCGTAATACAGATGAATTAGAATATAAGCTGACAATGTCTAGGGGTAATTTTTTAAAGTACCAAAGATCTGCAGCTAAATATAAAAAAATTGTTTCTACCAAGAAAAAGTCTGGATGGATAAAGGTTTGTGAAAGCCTATCCCCTGCTACCCCCCCATCCATTGTATGGAAACTGATCCGTAGATTTAGAGGATACCACAATTATACTAACATCACACCTAATGATCCCTCTTCATGGCTCGAGACATTTGCCAACAAACTAGCCCCTCCATTTGTCCCCTTTCCCATCTCACTTAATATCCCTAGCCTTATAGTGTCTAATACAGATAGCATGGAAGCTTTGTTCACGTTTGAGGAATTGCAACTTGTCCTAGATGGGTTGGCTGATTCCTCTCCTGGGTTAGATGGGCTAACATACTCTTTTATTATCAAGGCATCCAAAAAAGTTCTTACTAGACATGATCAATACATTTTTCAACCAAGGACATATCCCAGAATCTTAGAAAACACAAGTTGTCATTCCTATCCTTAAACCAGGAAAAGATCCCTCGGACCCCAACTCCCGCCGCCCTATTGCCCTGTCCTGTATATTAGCTAAAGTCTCAGAACACCTTATAAAAAACAGACTCGAATGGTTCATAGAAAACAAAAATTTACTTGCTAAATCCCAATTTAGCTTTAGGAAAGGCATGAGCACTATAGATAGCCTCAGTATACTCACATCAGAAATAAACTGCTCATTTAAAAATAAAGTTTTCCTTATAGGAGTTTTTCTGGATATCACATCCGCATATGATAACGTACTCCTTCCAGAGCTCAGAACTAAATTGTTGCAGCTGAGTGTTCCAGTGAAGATAACTCGCTTCATATGTTGCTTCCTTATGCAGAGAACCATCCTCATAAGAAACCAAAATACATTTCTTTCTCCCAGAATGACCTGGAAAGGCCTCCCTCAAGGATCGGTGCTTAGTCCCATACTCTACAACCTATACACTCGAGACTTGGAGCTCTCAGTAAATTCATTCTGTAAGGTTCTACAGTATGCTGATGACCTCGCCTTATATCTGCCTTTTAAATCTATTCCGGAGGCTGAAAACAGACTAAATTCTGCCCTTAGGTATCTAGGTGAGTGCTTGTATGATCATGGCTTATCCTTATCTACACTCAAAAGCGTTATTTTTACCAGAAAAAGATCTATTCCCAACATAACCTTACAATTTGAAAATGAGACTATACCCCAATTAGACCATGTAAAATTTTTAGTAATTTGGCTAGATACTAGACTTACTGGTGTCAAACATTTAAATTACCTGGCAGAAAAATGTGAAAGGAATGTGAATATCCTTCGGTCGTTGTCTGGAGTCTGGTGGGGCTCTCACCCATTTTGCCAAAAACTGTTATACAATGCCATTATACGTAGTCATTTTGATTATGTCACTTTCTTGTTAGACCCTGGCAATAAAGAAGCTCTTAATAAATTATCAAAAATTCAGTCTAAATGCCTCCGGATTGTCATTGGAGCCATGAAATCATCACCTATCAACGCTATGCAGGTAAAGTGTGTGGAAGCTCCTCTCCATCTCCGTAGACAGCTTCTCTCTGATAAATTTATTTTTAAACTTATTCATATTATAACCACCCTCTCTTGCCTATTATGGAAGAACTATACAGCCTTTTAAGATTGCATGGACATAGAACAGAAGGTAACCTCCCATGTGTTATTCGCAGCTTCATGAAATATAAAAACCTGACAAATCCATTGCCCAATTTCCTGTGAACCCTATATTTAAAGTTAGTTATGCCTCCTTGATTTTCCAACCTTCCATAATCCTTAATTTTGGAATTGAAAAAGAGACTGTGAATCCAAAAAAAAGTTTCTTTGAGAAAATTGACAACCAATGGAGGGATTGGCTTCAGATTTTCACTGATGCTTCCAAACTCTCAAAAGACAGTGATGTTGGAGCAGCAGTCTGGATCCCAAAGTACAGGATCATTCTCAGTCACAGGTGCCCCTCCACATCCTCAGTTTTCACAGGTGAAGCAATTGCCATCCTTGAAGCAATGACTTACGTTTCTTCCCACAGAATAAATAAATCAATTATCTTTAGTGATTCCAAAAGCTGCCTCCAAAGTATCATAAGCAATCAATTCATATGCAAATCCCGATTCCCCAAAATACACGTAAGAGATCATTCTATTTGTGAATGTTGCCTACACGAAGGCACAACTGATCACATCTTCTTTGAATGTCCTAGACTGAACTGTTCATTATACGACATGCTCCCTCCAGATGTCCCCCGTCCTACAAATTTATGTTCGCTTTTATCCCTTGTTTTCACCCCGCTTTTATATACTATATGTAAATGTATATTAATTAACAAAATTAAGTTATAATATATTGTTAGATCATTACTATCTTATATTTTATTCACTAATGCTAAATACATATATATCTATGATTGTTTGTTCTGTCAGCCTTGCCGGGTCATTGGTAAAAATGGGAGTACCACAGGGATCAATTTTGGGACCTTTTCTGTTTCTAACATATATTAATGATCTGCCTTGCATGGTCAAAGATTTCTGCGATATTGTTTTATTCGCAGATGATACCTCTCTGATTTTTAAAGTAGATAGGAAAGACAGTGAACTGACGCATGTAAATAATGTATTATCTAAGATTTGTAAATGGTTCGCCGCTAATAATCTTCTCCTAAATTCAAAAAAGACGAAATGTTTAAAGTTTTCTTTCCCAAATGTTCCTTATGTTGAACCAAACATAAAGCTTGGCCCACATAAACTCCCTATTGACAAAGCGACAGTCTTCCTGGGAATCAAAATGGATTCCACTTTACAATGGGATCCACATATACATGATCTCTCCGGAAGACTTAGTTCTGCTGCATATGCAGTTCTTAGGATAAGACAGTTAACAGACGTAGCTACTGCTCGCCTAGTTTATTTCGCGTACTTCCACAGTATTATGTCGTATGGCGTATTGCTGTGGGGAACTGCTGCTGAGATAGAGACAATCTTTATCATACAAAAGCGTGCAATTCGAGCCATATATAAAATGGGTCCTGGGAATCTGTGAGGACTCTTTTTAAAGAAATTGATATTTTAACTTTACCAAGTCTGCATATATTTGAAAATATTATGTATGTTCGTAAAAATTTTAGTAAATTTAAATTAAACAGTGACAATCACGATTACAATACTAGAAATAAAGATAAAATAGCGGTGCCAGGTTTTAGATTAGCAAAGACAAATAAAAGGTCCTTCTTAGGTAATTGTGTGCGGTTTTATAATAAAGTTCCTAAACATATTACAACGCTCACAGAAGGGAAATTCAAGTTGCATGTGAAAAACATATTGATTAAAAAATCCTACTACACAGTTTCTGATTACATAAACGACAAAAATGCCTGGACAATTCCGCCTCCGCCAAGCTATTGCCTGTCACCTACATAATTTAAACAAATATTGTAATAACTCTATTATATGCTATGAACCGTTATTCGAGACCTACAACAAATGAGATAACATTATTTCCGGCAATCACGTGACTTCCTTTCCTTTCCCCCTCTAGCCCCGCCCCGCCCCTCTGGCGCGAGTGGAGGGGGGGTATGCAGCTTGCCGCTGTGGCGAATTTTCCGCTCACTTTGGCATTGATTTTCGGTGAGTTCACAACTCTTCCTATTACTTTAAACAGCGTTGCTGTTCGCATATTAATTTATCCTTTATTATTATAGTACTCGACCAGCTAATAGGATGGACGAGAATAAATCAACTGGCGATGCTAACCAAGAGCATGCATCGACGAAACACGATGACTCATCGTCATCTACCTCGTCATCGAGTTCTGCAGCCCCTCGACGTCAGCAGAAGCGGAGCAACAAGGAATCGTGGAGAAGCGGTGATGCCCACAGGTTAGATGCGCTGACTAACCAAGTAAGCGAGATTGTTAACTTTTTGAAAAGTAACATGCCTAGCAATTTTAGCAATTACCAAGCTGAGTCTGACTTTGAATCTGATTCGATCTCTTTACACCCTGCTCAAGATCTCAAAGTGTCATTATTTTCTGAACAACCTTTAATAAGTGAACGTAAAAGGACGAAAACGTTAGATTTTGAGGTTAATACTAACCTTAAAGAACCCGAAGTCAGTAACTCCACAGTACATAATCTTGCTTTACTTGATAAGTTACATCACTTTGACACTAATGAATGGGATAGAGTGAGATACGTAGAAACGGAAAAGAAGTATGTGGCCAAACCAGGTTTTTACGAGCTCGATGTAAACACGGAGCTTCGTTATTTTGATACAAATTCAAATTGGTTGAGACTTCTCGACAGGTCGTTTGGCGCGATGACTCACGCCCTGGTTCAACAGAATGAGCTTTTGAAGCAGAATTTTGAAAAATTAATTGAGTGGAGTCAATTGCCTAATAGTGCGTTGAGCGCTGATACCCTCTTTGAAAAAGTACACTCTCTGTTTTCGGATAAATCAGTCTATATGAAGGTTTCCGAAGATTTGCTTCAATTGATCTGTGGAAGAAGGGCAGATATTATCCAGAGACGCCGTGATTCCATATTAACAAGCGTCAGAGATAAATATGTAAAGAATGATTTGTCTAAAATTCCCCCGACAAATGCTAACCTTTTCAACCCTCAAGAGCTAGGTTCATTTTTGCAGAAAGCGGGAGGGACTAATAAGCTATTTTCAGCCCGGAAGCGTTCTGCGGAAGAATCGCACATGATGTCTATGCGGAATAGACAAGATGACCCGCGAGCCAAACGACCACGCCGGTCGTTTCCATTTCGACAATATGGCGAACCGAACTTCGAACCACAGCCCTCGACAAGCACTCGAACAGCTACATTCAAAGAGTTCAAAGGTAAAAACCAAAGAAACTCTGATAACAGAGGCTCAAAACAAGGTGACAAGAAATATCTTGCTACCCACGGTAAGAAGTCCGATAGGTACCGTAAATGACTCGGAGTCAGTAAATTTTTATGCCGGGCGTTTGAAAGATTATATTCATGTTTGGGAGACCTTCGGAGCTCCCAACCAAGTTTTGAAATTAATCAGAGGTTATCGCATTCCATTTCAAAAGAAACCTCCACTTCAGAACCCAATGTTACTAAAACACTTTCAAACGCCAACGAGTACAGCCATGTCAGAACAAATAATAACATTAAAAAATCTAAAAGTTTTGATTCCTGTAAAGCTAGCAACCCCGAGTTTTATAAGTCCGATGTTTTTAAGAAAAAAATCAGATGCAAGCAACCGTCCCATTTTCGACTTAAGGAATTTAAACGATTATGTGTCAGTGACAAAGTTCCGTCTGATAAATGTGCAACGAGTACCCACTTTTTTACAACCAAACGACTGGGTAGTAAAAATAGATTTAACTCAAGCCTATTTTCACCTTCCGATCGCCCAATCACATCAGCGTTTCCTACGAGTCCTTTACTCGCCACAAGTGAACCGAAAACCAGAATTACTGGAAGTGTCGTGCCTCCCGTTCGGTCTGTCATCATCTCCCAAAGCATTCGCAACGGTATCGAATTGGGTCGCACACCTTTTTCGGAGCCAAGGCCTACGAATAATTGTCTATCTGGACGATTACCTGGTAGCCCATCAAAACCGTCACAGGTTAGAAGATCAAGCTGCGGAAGCCATTCGTATCCTAACCTTACTTGGATGGGTGATCAATGTTCAAAAGTCTGTGTTGAAGCCCACCAAAGTTATCGAATTTTTGGGCGTCTCTTGGAATCTCGACATGAATTCCAAACAATTACCCAACGACAAAGTGCTGAGGATCTCTGCCAGAATCCAGGATTTACTACAAGACAATCTTTGGAATGTCAAACAAGCCCAGTGCATACTAGGTATGTTGAATTTTGCGGCTTTCGTCGTACCCAGAGGTCGACTTCATTGCCGCCCTATTCAGATAGCTTACAAAAAACTTACAAAACACCACCCTTCCCAGAGGTTCATGCTAGATCCACAAGCTGCAGTGGAACTTGCGTGGTGGCTCAAAGTGCTAACATGGAGTACGCCCATACATCAACAACAGGTGTCCCATCACATCACGACCGACGCCTCGGGCAAAGGTTGGGGAGCAATCATAGACAATTTTTCTGGCAGCGGGGTATGGAGCCCAGAACAAAGACTTTGGCACAGCAACCTAAAAGAAATGTGGGCATTGATACAAACGATATCATCTTACAGACTGTACCTGCAAAACTCCACAGTACTAGCCCAGATAGACAACAAGAGTGTCGTCAATTACATAAAAAACGAAGGCGGCCTACGATCGAAGCTACTTTATCGCCTATCTCGAGAACTATTCCAACTACTAGACGACTACAAAATTCATGTAATTGCACAATACATCCCAGGGCGGTTCAATACCGAAGCAGACAGTCTATCCCGACACAAACTACCGGGAGAATGGTCGCTAAAAACACAAGCATGTCAGAGGGTATTTCGTCATTTCGGCGTACCCGTAATAGATTTGTTCGCCTCGAAGAACGCACACGTAATTGCACGATACGTCTCGCGGGACTTCAGCGACTCGAACGCAGTATATCACGACGCATTCAGCAGAAAATGGTCCTACTCCCTAGCCTGGGTGTTTCCGCCGCCACATCTGATGCCGCGAGTTCTGTGTCACCTAAACAACGCAACAGGCCACTATCTGATAGTAGCCCCACGCTGGCACAGAGTTTATTGGCGTCCGGATCTAAAGATGAGAGCAGTAAGTGCACCTTACACAATATTCAATCTGCGCAATTACCTGTTCGATACACGAACGATGTTACCTCCACCCCAGGTCGACCAATTACACCTGGAGGTTTGGTTAGTGAAGGGTGGTCCCCACACTTAGACGGGTGGTCACAAGATGAGCTTGATCTGTTAAACTCTAGCTGGAGGCCTTCCACCAAAAAGATGTATTTAGGTATATGGGAAAAGTGGCATAAATGGTGTATATCTCATACATTTGATCACGCAAAACCATCTGGGGCTCAACTAGCGAAATATCTAGCTTCTTTACATTTAGAGAAAAAATTATGTTACAAAACTATTTTAGTTTATAAATCTGCAATATCTACCCTAGTGTGCCCACAAGCTGATCCACTCAGTAAAGATCCCCTAGTACAGAGAATATTAAAGGCTATTTCTTTGGCAAATGTACACTCAAAACCTAAAACGTCACATATTTGGGATCCAAGAATGGTTATAGAATGGCTTACTTCTAATTCACCTTCTGTTTTCAGCCTATTTGAAGTTTCCCGACGTACGGCGCTAATGTTACTCTTAGCTTCGAGTCGAAGAGTACACGACCTTACATTATTGCGCATCGATGCGGATCATTTCCAAGACAACGGAGATAATATTATCCTACATCCAGTGTTTGGCTCTAAAACTGATAATTATGTACATAGACAATCGTCGTGGAAATTGAGTGAAAACAGCGAAAAAACTGTTTGTCCAGTGTGGTGGCTTAGAAAGCTATTAGAAGTATCGTTTACACGCAGGCAAGATTTTAATGAATTGTTTATTTCAACATTAGGTAAAGTCAGACCAGCTTCTCGCACCATGATCGGAAGTTGGGTTAAAACTTTACTCAAAGAGGCAGGGATCGAGGCCAGCCCGGGATCAACGAGGAGTGCTTCAGCGTCGCTAAACTGGCTCGAGAATCATAAAATTGATGAAATCATGGAAAAAGGAAACTGGCGGGTCCCTAATACATTTACAAAATTTTATTCTGCTGAAATTAAATCATTACAAAGCAATAAAAATCTATCTCGTATGTTTGAAGCTGTGTGATTGTTAAATATAATGTATTACCTCATATGTTTGAAGCTGTGTAATTATTAAACATAATGAATACTTGTTATTTAAATTTTTTGACTTTCTTTTCTAGTTATTTCCTAAATAACACCTCTTCCTATCTATAAGAACAATGAGGTACGTTCAAGTCACCAGGGTTTTTGTGGTGAGAAGAAGCGGGTAGGCCTTGACCTCTAAGCTACATTATAGGGTGTAAGAGCTCTCATACTTAGGGGTTAGAAATCTTAGAGTTTACAAAGTATACGTATATAAGATTAATAAAACGGAAACTCACTACATATATTATTTTATTATAATTTTCTACATATTACATTGTTTGAATAAACTAATGTTAGTCTTCAGATACAGACAAAATTAGTTACATGTCACACTTTGGCATACCTACTTAGTTACTTTCCAGCTTGCCAACAGGCGATAATAGACATTTCTCATTTGTTGTAGGTCTCGAATAACGGTTCATAGCATATAATAGAATGTTTTACCTGAAATAAAACAATTATTATATGCGAAACCTTTTTCGAGACCTACATTTTTAATCCTGCCTGCTGGCTTGTTTATTTTATTTACCATCTCAAATGAGCAAAGTGAGCGGAAAATTCGCCACAGCGGCAAGCTGCATACCCCCCCTCCACTCGCGCCAGAGGGGCGGGGCGGGGCTAGAGGGGGAAAGGAAAGGAAGTCACGTGATTGCCGGAAATAATGTTATCTCATTTGTTGTAGGTCTCGAATAAGGTTTCGCATATAATAATTGTTTTATTTCAGGTAAAACATTCTATTATATAGTATGTATGTAACACATTGTTTAAAAGAATGGCCCCGAGTTTCTTGCCCGTTCTTCTCGCAGTGGCTCTATACAATTTATTTGCTGAACGTGGCAGTACAATGTAGAATATTTCAATACTAAAATTTGTAATTGACCTTCATAAGAGCGTCGTAGACGCCTAAATTGAATAAATGATTTTGACTTTGACTTTGTCCTGTGTTGTTTATTCTGTTGTAGAACTCAGATGCAAAATTATTGGTCAGGGATCACCGACCACTACCTATTCTACCGAACAATCTCCATCGTATATCATTCTCTCTACCCACGCGACATTGGCGAAATTGTGGAAATACCGCAGAAGCCACTAAATAAAATAAGAAGAAGAAGAAGAAAAAACAGAGTTTAGCATGAACGGACATTGGCAGAATTGTGGTAACATTAAACCGCAGAAGCCATTATTTTTGCCAATAAATTTAAAAAAAAAGAGCCATTAACATAAACAAAGAAATAATAATAAGAAGATAGATACATTAAAATGAAGGTGATAAATGTTTGTTTGCAATTTAATGAATACATATTTTGTTTTTTACGTAGCTTAGCTTCACACTGAGGCCCTTCGTCGAAAAAAATTCAAGGTTATCTAACCGGAACAAACATTCATGCGTCATTCGCGGGGCCTCAATTGAGATGTTATTATGATGAGCGTTTATCTATTTTTTTAGGTAGATATTCCCGATAAGTTCCTCTACGCAGTAGTCCAATTTTTGCAGCTACCGTATGAAAATATTGGCGACTACATTTGTGTACCTCACTCTTGGATTCGGATTCGCAGAGGGATGGATAGGAAAAGCAAAGTTGCATATCCTGATGAACCTTCATTGATAACTAAAATGCGAATTATGAACGGGGATAAGCCCTCGGAAAAATGGACACTTTACATGGCAATCATAAAATTTGAAACATGTGAGTCTTATTTTGAATATCTTACTGTGAATAAATTCCATTATGAATAAATTAGCATCCATATTCCATCATGATTAAATTGTCATAATGAGTAACTTGTAAACATCCGAAATAAACAATTAGGTTGATTTTTCCAGACTCATATAAACCTGCTAATGATTTCATCATAGAAACATTACGTAATGCTTCTACGAAAAGATATTCAGCCATAATAAGCACCGGTGGGTATCTATATTGTTGGCAGCTAAGTGAGTTTACTTTTAAGATTCTTATCTCATTGTAGTTAAACTATTTTTGCAGATTGTAAAATTGGGCAGGCTACAGCAAGAAAGAGATATAGTCAGTTACCGAAAACAACGAAAATGCCGGGCCTTCAATTAAAAAAGAATGCAAAGAAACTGAAAGTAGTAGATGAAGCAAGATATGATGATACAATTCCAAATTTAAGTAAGTCTTCTGAATATCCAATTGTTGAATCGAGACCATTTACCATATCGGAACTGCAGAATCGCGTTTCTCCTGAGAACATTGTGATGCAGGAGATTCATGGCAGAGAAAACCAAGAACAAGTCTCTCATGATGATCTCTTACATAAATATCTCAATCTTCAGCGTGTACCGGAAAAGGATAACAATACCCAAATTCCGGGAAAAACTCTTTATGATTCTGAGGAACCACAAGAAAATCTATTATCAAATCATCGTGATCATTTACATGTTATTGCACTAATTCAAGGGGTACAAAACAAAGGTATTCCGAATCTACGAACTTTAATCCATGATTTTCCAAAACCTCTGACCTGGAATCTAGATATTAGATCAAATACCTCATCAGTCATTCAAAACCCTACGAATAAAGCGAACCAGTCCTGTCATATGGAAGTTCCAAAGTCACCAGTTAATCCAGATCATGTAGAAGTTTTGCCAATACAGACCACACCTGGACCATCTTCAGAAGTGGTGTCGGCTATTCCTAAATCTAGCTACCATAGTAAGATGAACAGTGCTTTGTATTCTTCGGTTACATATTCGAATTCAGCAGAGCATCAGGATTCAACAATAGAAGAAATGGCTGTTCATAAATTGTCTGAGGCAAGCTGTATTGAGAAAAATTGCTTTTCTAAACGTAATGCAGAGAGTGAATCCCCTGCTAATCCAAACTCTCTCAAGAATCCGAATCATTCAGGCCAATCCGTAGAGAGTTTGGTAGAAGAAGAATGGCCTGTGGTTAACGAAGTTACGTCGAGTGACGTATCATTGATGCAAGATGTTGATAATGATGAGCAAATGAACTCTTCAGAAAAAATGTTTAATTCTAGTCCAAAATCTAATGAAGAAGTAAACCAGTTAGTTGACTCTATATTGAGCACGAAAGATCAATTTTTGAATTATTTATTAAAACTGGAGACTGATTTCTCACGGTACTGTCAGTTCGTTGGTGATTTGTATAAGTTCTCATTTGAATCTCACAAAATAATGGAATCTTTAGCAAATGCACCCGAAAAATTTCGAGAATTGAAGAAGGGCAGGTCACTATAGGGACGTCAAAAGAGGTTACGGTGGAGGTTCAGCAAATGTCTGATGAAGATCAAGGCGAAAGGGGAAGAAATCCCTGACGTCAACATGGAGGAACAGAGGAGGGAAAATAATGATGTGGACTCTAAAAGAAACGAAAATGATGATGATAATGTTGACAATGATGAAGTCATTGAAGATGTTAAAAATCGGATTAGAAATAAGAAGGTTCCAAAAGTGTTTCACAGCCCCATTAGCACCTTTATTTTACCACCAGAATATGATCCAGATGACACTAGATGGACACTGAAGTACCGCGAAAATGATCCGGAACTTAACCTCATTGAACTTGTCCCTCAAAGCAATGTATTTATTGACTCTGTAAAATTAAAATCTATAATTGCTAAGGATTGTAAAGCGTTAGCTCGAATGTTATTAGTGGAATTTTTTTCTCAGAATGCATTAAGTGTTCGTTCATTGACAGGCGTCAGAGCGACCGCTTTTGATGTTAGCGGGATAAATGTTAGGCCTGGGCTAGACGAAAATGCGAGAACGGCCATCTTGTCATTCGTTGAAGAGTATGCTCTTAAAAAAATGTCTGGTGCATTTGACACGTATGCTGTCATAATAGCTTACGCGGCAAAATTCACGACATTAGAGCTAAATGTGATAAGGAGCATAAAGCGGTTTTACAGGTAAATCAGTTATAGTGAAAGTAAACGATTGAATTAGCCATAGTCGTCATCATTTTTGTTTTTCTTTATATTATATTTTTTATTGAAAATATAATACATTAACAATACATCTAAATATATGCTATTATGACTATCGGTATTTTAAATTCTACTGACCCCTGCACAGCAATTTGCTTCCCTGCTTTGGAGATTGTAACAGTGACGTTGCCTACTACCAATATTCATTTGTTAAAGTAATTTCTTACACAAATATCTTAAAGTTAACAAAAATAAACTAGTAGAGAGTAGCAGGATACAGGCAACTATCAGTTGTTACAACTGTCGGCCTGATAATAAATAATAATAATTAGCGGTGATAGTTTTCCTTGTGCACTGTTTTATATACGAAAACTAGCTGACCCGGCAAACGTTGTTTTGCCATATAAGGGTTGATCCTAGAAGGGTGAAAATTGAGGATTGTATGTATTTTTGTATGTTGTATCATAAAAAAATAGAAATTAAAAATTTTGCCTAAAAAAGAAAAAATTAGGGGTATGAAAAATAGATGTTGGCCGACGGTCAAGCCGTTTCGGTGGAGTATGGCAACGAAAACTGTGACACGAGAATTTTATATATTAGATATCATGAAAATTACATGATTATTGACTCCAATCCACTTAACACAGGAATAATAGTCATTAATCATTTAAATATACTATTGAAAACCATGAAAATGTAGTCATGAATTTTTTATCACATGATTTATAATAAAACTTATTTTTAGAGTCAGCTCGAAGAAGTTATGTTGAATGAAAAGTAAGAATCTCCTAGTGTTGTGCGTCTCAGATCTGAACTAAGTGGTTGGCTTTCGTAGGATAGGTTATTCTAAAAAAAAACACCAACTGTGTGGAATAATTTATTTTGACTGATGATAAAGATTGAGACAACTAAAATAAATAATAATAAACTAAATAGTTGACGTGTCAGGAAAATTTTATTATAGTTATGAATACGCTGAAAATAAAATAGTGTAAGCACTGAATACTTTTCTTAATTTCTAGGTCTGTAACGAATTTTCTGTGCGTCATAGCAATCGGAAAACTAAAGTTCTAAGTTTAAGTCTAAGGTGTTGGCGCCCAGGGGGCCAACTCTCATCTTTTATGAAACCATCCGTTGTCGTACGGCAGCACCTTCCGAAGAACTGCCATATTACTGCGATCCCCAAGACAACTGCCAAGTGTGGGGGTTATGGCAAACTCCCCCTAATGGGAGAGTCGTTTGTCCAATGATGGTTATGGCAGTTGATAGGACGAATACATAAATAGTAGATATAATAATTCAGTAGAAAAATAAAACAAATTATGTTACACCAACATTTTATTAAAAACCTGACTACATTCACCCAAACCAGTGCTTTATTCAATTAAGTGTTAAACATACTCCTGTACTTAACTCATACATAAGGTACAAACACACCAGGAAACTTATGAAACAATATAAATAAATCTGACCAAATGTATTAACAAGGAATAGTTTCAAAAAACAACGAATATCTTACGCATAAGTTATTATAAATACTTCCTAACTTTAGTGAAAAATATAACATTTAGAATCACCTATTCAAGTAATAAATACGGTGAGGAATGGCGCATTGTTAACTTATTAGGGGCCGGCTAAGCCCGCGTTATATTTCCCGGGAAGATTCCGACCGATATGGGACTGTTTTGAAGTCCTTCGTCTGGGAGTAAGGATTACGCGAAGCGATGAGCACGGGCCTCAGCGGGTAACTGAAGTTGCGACGGGGCTGTCTGTGCCGGCTCAGCTGGTAACTTTCCGATAAATATAACGCGGGTCCTAGCTCTCCCTATAAGTTAGGATAAAACTCGCGATATTATCCAAAGTGGCGCTTCGTTGTCAAAGAAATTTAGTTTAAAATATTAGAAATATTGTACAAGTGACCCTAAGGATTGAAAGTAGGCTACCATAGAGGGATAGCTTAATAAGATCATAGATCGTAAATCTGGCCTAAGTGACATTATTAAACAAGATTATGCAGGCTGATCTTAATTTTTTTTTTTTTTTAATTTCTTAAACCCTTTAACACTTAAAAGTGATATTTGTTAGGGCTGTGCCATACCTAGCGGAAATTGACGTCGGAATGAACTGGTCACCGGCATAGCACGCTTTTCCAACAAGATCCTTCTAAGCCTTAGAGCAGTGATGGACAAAGTAAGGCCCGCGAAAGTATTCAATCCGGCCCGCCGATGGTCCTTTGGCATGTATAATATAAGGCCCGCGATAATTATATTGTCGGTCCATTTTCCTTAGTAGAATATACACGAATAGGCAAACTAGCCAGCTAGATTAGCCACTTAGTTCATGATTGTGTTGCTAAACCTGCATTCGAAAATATGGCAAAACAAAAGCAATTTCATGTCGCACACGCCTACCATGGCAGGACCTTCAAATAAATGTTAAATTGTAATTTTTCATATGTGTGCAAGCGTGTAATGCTGTTGTTTTCATATGATTAAAAGTATCAACACAAAATGCATTTTTCCTATAATTCTGGCCCTGCTCGGAAAGTTCTTCTTTCTGGCCCCCAATTAAAAAAGTTGGCCACCACTGCCCTAGAGTAATATGATCATATTAGAAATCGATGTAATATTCCAGTACTGCAACTTTAAAAGATATATAATCATTTAGGACATACAGTAATTATTCCATTACAGGAAGAGGTAAGAGAATTGCACAACGCTCCTAAATTAGTTCATTGAAACAAACTATTTGTGTCAAATTCATACTTAAACAGTAATGGAATGATGTAATTTCATACCGTATGTAAAATGTTATGACACCGAAAAGTACAAAATTAAATGTAATATTGAGTCCATCACTGATAAGTATACTCAGTCAACTAGATACCGTATATAGGGAGCTTTTAGAGGTATAGTCTACCTCCATACTAAGGAGTTTATCATAAAAGTATTTTTTCCGGATACAAGCCTGACAGAATTGTATAAATCGAGAAAATTCGAAGCGCTCGTAGCGAAGTTTACTTGGCTGTTCTCAACCGATCAGCAAAGTTAAGCAACGTCGCGCGCGGTCAGGAGTTGGATGGGTGACCGCTAGTGACATTACTACTGAGCGCTTCCGTGCTTTCGGAGGGCACGTTAAGCCGTCGGTCCCGGTTGTTGTCTTAGGATGGCAGTCGTTATAGCATGGTGGTAGGGCATTTTGCGAATGCCCGCCTGGCTAGCTACCACCCTCAAGTAGAAAATCTGTCGCCAAGCACCTAACGGTGTGTTCCGGCAGCTGTCCTTGAGAGCCAGTACTTCTAGGTTAGCCTGAACAACATCTTCGACCACATCATCACTTACCATCAGGTGAGATAGTGGTCAAAGGCTAACTTATCGAGCATAAAAAAAAAAAAAAAAAAAAAAAAAAATAGATTGTTCAGACATATTATTTCTCTTAAAAGCCATTGTACATCATATCGACGCAACTGACTTGACTGAAATAAAAGCAATGAAATGTAAGAAATAATTTGAATGTATAGATATATCTGACAAGATATAGCTTAGACAAGCTAAGAAATTGTAAAGTCAACGTTTCTTGAAGAAATGTCCACGCAGAGGGCATTCATTGAGCTTGAATTTCGTGATCTGCACATTCAGCGTCAGTAACGCATGGTACAAATAGAAGCATATAATTTTGCAATGACTCAACGCGTGGGAAAGCGAACTCTAGTATACAAACTACCTTTACACGACGTAATAGCTAACATTTTGATGATATTATTTGCGTAAAATCAGAGCTGAATGCATATGGTGTGCGAAGACCTTAATTTAAGAGTCATTGTGCAAAACCACAATAAATTTTTCCTTATACTAATTATCAAGCATATTGTAAATTCTTATAAGTCTAACTTATTTAATCCTTAATAAAATTGGACCTTCCATGAGTGAAATTAAATACCATTTTTGTTATCACCATATAATATATACCTACTGATTTTAAACAAGGATAATTTGATAATATGACTTTACTTATGCTTAATATGTATAAATAAACATATATTATATAATACGCGAGTTGAATGCAGTTGGGGTCTTAAATGATAGCGGCCGGAACATCCCCCTCCCACCCCACCCCTCTCCCCCCACACCCGCAGTGGCAGTGTCATCAAAGTTCTGCACTTAACTAGCGGGTATTGTATGTACTTACTTTTCTCGCATTGGTTTGGTTTATAATATTTTTGAGCAGATTTTTACATATAGTCATACAATATAAGTCAATCAATATAATTACACATAGTAACACTGATTTATTTTTAACAAGGGCAACTCAAGTGTTGCCAAGATCTTGAAGCAAACATTTTGTTCGTCAGAATAGTCAAAGAGATATGTTTATGTTATGATCATAAAACATATTACAACTAGAATGTTTTGATTTTATACGTAAATTGTAGAAGTCACTTATGTCAAATAAATCTTACACCATCTTATTTTAACATTAATATTAATGTAGAAAATATTTTATTATTAACACCGTTGTCGGTATGCTTTTCTTGTTTACCTGTGAAACAAAATATAATTATATATAAGTGCATGTATAAATTTCTATATGACATCTGTATAATATGAATTGATTTTGTGAGTATTGTCAGCGCCAGGGGTACCACAAAACTTATAATCATGACTTGGATGGGTGACCGCTAGTGGCATTACTACGTACACTCGCTTCGGAGGGCACGTGCCGGTTGATATGTTTTTTAAACCCATTATCAGCACTTTTAACCCAAATTTACATGCTAGTACTATGTAATTTATTCCTAGCTATCGTCTGGTATAACAAACTAAACGCCTACGACCTACGCTTATTGAGATACCTAGTTTAAATAAATCATAAATTTACTAATATAACAAATTACAATATAACTACTAAAACAGCATAAGTCATTCTTATTGCCAGAGTTTAATTAAGATTGTACAAGTATTTCTCAAAAATGGTATGTAATGTTGCCATAACATCTCTAAAAAGTATCCAGAAAGTGAACTCTATCACAGACTTATTCACAACCATTAAGAAGCGAGATTTTAAATTTGGAATCTCCTACTGTCCAGTAAGTAAGCATGTAATTTACTTACTGGACAGTAGGTCATGCTCTTTAGATCTGCTTGGAAAAAAAAACATAGCACCAGACACAGATTAGAGTTTAGCCATTATAAAATGGTTATACGAGGGATGCTCCAAATATTAGGTCCTTACATATGAAATTGGCGTTTTTCGTACTGGCCACTTTAATCACGAATTTCTCCTCTTTGGTAAGGAATTCCAAATTCAAATTTGTACAGCTATAGACTCATGTATTTGTGCTTCGATGATCGTCATTCATTTGTTTTTTTTCTTCTGTTTTTTTCTGTTTGCGTCACTCATTTTACAAAATGGAAAACCTTAAATATCGCATTATTTACGAGTACGAGTTCCGCCGTGGCACTAGTGCTGCGGAAACAACTCGAAGGGTGAATGATGTGTATGGCGGTCGTGTTGCAAAAGAAAACACAGTTCGTTTTTGGTTCCAACGTTTTCGTTCTGGAAATTTCGACCTGCAGAACAAGCCCCGTGGACGGCCTGAGACTCAAGTTGATAATGAAGAGTTGAAGGCTATTGTGGAAGCGGATCCATCGCAAACCACGTCCGAGTTAGCTGCAGGCTGCGATGTTAGTGATAAAACTGTTTTAATTCACTTGAAGCAAATTGGGAAGATTAAAAAGCTTGAAAGGTGGGTACCTCACGAATTGACTGAAACAAACCGGCAAACGCGCGTCGACTGCTGCGTTACATTACTAAACCGGCACAATAATGAAGGTATTTTAAACCGAATCATTACCTGTGATGAAAAATGGGTTCTTTACGATAATCGGAAGCGCTCAGCGCAATGGTTAGATCCTGGCCAGCCAGCCAAATCCTGCCCCAAGCGAAAATTAACCCCAAAAAAGTTACTTGTAAGCGTTTGGTGGACTAGTGCCGGTATTGTTCATTACAGTTTTTTCAAATCTGGCCAGACTATTACGGCTGATGTCTATTGTCAGGAATTGCAAACCATGATGGAAAAGCTAGCGGCTAAACAACCTAGGCTGGTCAATCGCTCCACGCCACTGCTGCTTCACGACAACGCTAGACCACACACTGCGCTACAGACGGCTACTAAATTAGAAGAGCTTCAATTGGAAAGTCTAAGACATCCTCCGTACTCCCCGGACCTTGCTCCAACAGATTACCATTTTTTTCGAAATTTGGATAACTTCTTGCAAGGGAAAAAATTCAACTCCGATGGGGCAGTCCAAATCGCCTTCAAAGATTTTATTGATTCCCGTCCGACTGGTTTTTTTAGTAAAGGGATCAATGAACTACCTATGAGATGGCAAAAGTGCATAGAAAATAATGGTTCATACTTTGATTAATTAAATATATTATATTAAAAAATATTCGACTTTTTGTTCCTCCCATACAAAACGCCAATTTCATATGTAAGGACCTAATATAAGCCTCAACCAGTAAGAAAGCCATCCTGGCCTCGTATATAACCGGACCTCACCTGCGGTTCAAACCGGTTAACTCATACTTGGCCAGGAAGGCTTACTTACTGGATTCTGCAGTAATGTACTATAACTATCATTATCCGTTTTAACATGCAGTTAGTCTAATGCGATGACACATTTTAGATAAAAGTATTATGCGAATTTATCCAAATTATTAATACCTACTTCAACATGTAAAATACTATGAATGTAATTATTTAATATTACTGCATGTAATTCTTGCTCCGAAAACGATACTCCTGTCAGCAACATCGTTAAAAATGCATTTATATGCTGTTTTACTTGTAATTATATTTTGGCGCGGGAGTAGTTTTTCTTATGTATACTGCGCTAATATCCCCAGAAAGATATATATTTGACGAAACTGTACTAGGTCAAGTTTCCGCTCAATGAATGGTAGCTCAAGAATTACCAGTCTTCTTCATGCCAAATTACCAAATTCTGTTGTGAGCTCTTATTGACAAAAGTATTTGATTCTACAAAGAAACATTGGGCCATCCAGAACCATTCGTTGACATCGCGTAACAGAATAATAATAACTTGCCATTTGGCTAAATCGTGCTGCACACTTTTTCAATAATATAAGATAATGACGTAGATGACAGATAAATTGTGTTTTTTTTAACACATACAACGTTATACTCTCTAAGTAGGTATTCAAAATCTATAGACATTAAAGGATTTTCCCTTCCAAGAACATGTTGTCAATAGATAAATGAAATGCAATAGTAGGTTGTATTATTACATTACAAGAGAGTTTAGTGAAGGATTTTAGAGTTCAAATCCCGAACGCAGTCGGGTACGGTCATTTTAATATCAAGAGGAAATTTTTTTTTTCAGTCAATTGAAAAATGGACGAGACCGAAGCTCACGTTATATTAATTTGCTTTTATTTTAAAATTACGTTCTAATCGGCTAGTAACTTTCTTCATACAATATATTGGAACTCTTTTTTGAAACCCTCTTGGAGAAAATACCTACTTTGTTCGTACTTATTGAAGAACCTATAATCATTATTCGAATAGATTGGATATAAATAAAACAAGAAGAAAACATTTACATAGCTCGCCTGTCACATGCTGACTGCATTTTTATATCCCAATTTTAAACCCTTCGTTGATCGCATCAATGGTACTTATACAAGCTAAAATGTTTACAATTATTTTTTTCCAATGATCTTTGGCTATCCTGTTTAAGCTAAATGCAAAAAAACTTTGGAAATAAAAATATAGGATAATGAAGATAAAAACTCACTGTTGCACATGTTCCATGGGCGGCGCGAGGCGGCAGATGAACTGCACGGCGCTGTTGATGGCGCTGGCGAGGGGTGACGGAAGCGAAGGTCGCGCCGCCGTCCTCTCGGCGAGCACGCGCAGCTCGCGGAACGTGTTGCGTGTGTACGGGTTGCGTCTGGACGCGTACCGCCACGTCACGAAGTAGTAGTACACGAACGGGGTCATCAGCCCGCAGTGCCCGCTGGAAACGGGGGAACATACTCGTCAGTACATAATTATACAGGGCGTCCCACGGCGATGCCACATGGAGGGAAAGTACCCTGAATATTGTAGATAGAACATTTTACTGAAAGAAAACATTATTATTTAAATTTTTGAAACAATTTAAACTGCATCAAATGTTAAATGTCTTCCTTTTATTTCTGACACTATGTTATTTAGCAAAAAATAATCCTTGTGATGAAATCTTTCCATCGGTATGATAAAACTACAGGATGATTGATGATTTTTTTCTCGTGTAACGAGTTCGATTCACGGTTCAACCATGTAATTATTTATGTTAAAGAATAAGCATTGCAATTCAACGGGGCAATGCTGCCAGCATGCTGGGCACGCTGCCGACTGGTAGTGGGCTAGAGCATTTGGACTGCCTATGAGTCCAAATGCTTTTATTGTAGTAGCTGTAGTGTTGTATACAGTTCGTAGTATTTTGTTAATAAACGCATACCGCCGGTAAAAAAAAAACCCTATCAATGAATGCAGTTTACATTGTTATTTAAATAATGTTTTCTTTCAGTAAAACGTTCCATCTACAATATTCAAGGTACTTCCCTCCATGTGGTATCGCCGTGGGACGCCCTGTATACCCGGTGCAAAAAACTGTGAGATGAGAGTTCGATTCCAGCCATGTAACAATTAGTGCTGTGAAATTTGCTATGGTCAATACATGTTTTTTTTAACCCGTGGTGTGCCGGTTTAGAATCCCTTATCTTACTATGGTATTCGTAGAAGGCGACGAAGGGGAAAATAACGAAGGTGAACCGCAGTGCCTTCTGAAGACTGTCAATTTACACTGTGATCCCTAAGAGTAAGAATAAAATGTTTGTAGTACTTTATGTCTGCGTTTTAGTGTTTTCGGTGTGGCCACGGCTCTCCTCGTAGCACGTTGGTCTAAAGTAACACATAGGATAAAAATATTGAATTTATTTAACAAAGATATGTTCAATAGCACTCCGTAAGGAACTGTTCCCGGCTGATGGAAACAGGCTTGATCCCTATTACATCGCACGAAATTGTGCCTTGTCAAATGGGTCTTTAGGTACCTGCAGGCATTACGCTAGTCGCTTTCACGTGAACTCTTTCATACATGCCACAGATTTTAATCTTTGATACATTCTCTTACAAGACTTTTTTTATTTACTGCAAGAGGCACCAACCAAAGCGCCGCGTCTTTATAGACGAGCCAAAACATAACACATTTTTATAACTGAGGTAGACGCGATATACATAACACACAAGAATAAAAATTATTTATGTCAATTACATATAGAATTTACTAAAATATAGTTTACATTTTGAAGGAGTGATGGCTCAGTTGCATTGGCTATGGACTGCCGCGCAGCAGGTCCATGGTTCGAATCCCGCCGCGGGCTTGAGCTTCACCGCATGGTGGAAGGGCATTTTGCGAATGCCACCTGGCTAGCGGCCACCCTCAAGTAGAAAATCTGTCGCCAAGCATCTAATGGTGTGTTCCGGGAGCAGTCCTTGAGAGCCAGTGAAATTACAGTGCACATGAGACTTAACCACTATGTCTCAATGTGCAAAACAAGTTATCAAAATAATTAATACATATTGCAAGTAGTATATTTTATTAAAATTATGTGGCCGCGTGACTAACAAGCCTGACACCGCTTCTGTGTAAAAAGTAACTTCCCATTGATCGCATCTCTTCACATCGTGCTTTCCGACAAAGCTAGGTGAATGGTTGAGTGTTTGGTTTGGTCCCACCCCCAGTCCCCCAGAGAGAGTACTCACAAGAGAGCCATGAACGCGACGAGCGGGAACAGCACGATCTCTGCGAGCGCGGCGGCGCGCAGGATGTTCCGCGACTGGAACTCCACCAGCGAGATCAGCAGCCGAGCCACCCACAGCGAGTTCTGGCCCAGGGTCTGGAAAACAAATAACATATGAAGATGTATTATTATTAACAAGAAACAATCTTAAGTCGCCGTATGGTATTTTAAAACGCAAATTATGCGCAAATTCTAAGTCAAAACTTGAAGAAGCTGCAATTGTGTTATCGCACTATTCTGTTCGGGCGTTTAGCGGCGAGACAGCATCACTTTGTTGAAATACCAATTTTTCTGTAGGAGCTTCTCTTCCCGTTCCTCTTAACAACTCCCTTGGTAAACAATCTACTATTGAAATTTATTTGATTACAGTCAACCAGTGTCAAAGTACATAATCTGCTGGTTCTAAACGCTAACTATATCTGCAACTAATACTTCGCCATTGTTCTTCCTAAATGGAAGTTTTTATAGCTTCCATTCGTCATTATTATGCACTGAGTAATAATATAAATAATATACCTATCTGCTTTATCTAGACTATTAACACAGAATAAATAATAGTTGTTATCAAACTCAAACATCGCTCGGCACCACTTGCCTAGTAACAATGAAAAATACGTTTTATATAATTTTATTATTAGCACATAAACACTATAATTACCGACCGGCCAAAGGTTTATATCCAACTAATGAAATAGAAATGCAACATACTCGTAGGTTGAAAAATAAGAACGTCGGAATTGAATAGGTTGATGACGTCGCAAAATTGGCATTGCGGATGACGGTCAAGTCCGTGGCAATATTAGAACTATGGACCTTCTGCCCAGCGGACTATGGGTATGTTCCATTAGTCGCTAAGAACGTTAATTTCGATAATTTTGATCACATTCTGCGTCTATGGTTGTGATCACGTGATCGTTTGTAACTGTCATCCCCGTTCCATTTTTGGATAAGAACGCTAAAAATGCCACTAAAATTTGCCACTTCTGTCACTTTTGACATTAGATGTAGCGTTTAAGGCGAAAATAACACCAAGACCCATGTGGAAAACTTTTTGGGGGTGTGATCGTTTTTAGCGAATCTCACGCTAATGGTACGCACCCTAGATCGGATGGTCTGTTGGGCAGAGCGTCCATCATTCTAATATTGCCACGGACTTGACGTCACGGGTTGTACAATTATGTATGTGTTCGGGATGATGCTATGTAGCGGAGGTTGGAAATAAATGTCTAATATTTGTTCACTGTTAGAGCACTCATTTATTATTGTTGCCATGTTCTACATCTATCTATTACCTAAAATGTTATAGATACAAATTGTGAGCTCCGTTTCCTACCAGGAGACAACCAATAGAATATTGAAGACAATAAGTAGAAGTTTTTTTTTCTTACAATATGACAGCATTTTTATTTTTTTTATGTACATAATGTCAAGACGAATCTAACGATATCTAATACATTAAAATCAATTAAGCCGTTTAAAAGTTATGGTGGAATAAAGAAACTCACAAACTTTTACATGAAACCTGAAAGCTGAGAGTGGACTCACAGACAAGAGGGTTCCGTACCAACACATAATGTTACAAAAAATCGTTATATTGTCTTAGGTTTTCGCGATTATCTCACATAGTAATTAAACAACTTTAAACGGTTTAAATCACGTATATTTATCATTATTTTTGTCCCGACGTTTCAAAAACTTTGCAGTGATCGCAACCGTGACCACCTTCACTGCTTTGGGAACGGAACCCTAAAAAAAAATCGTTATTTTTAGGGTTCCGTACCCAAATGGTAAAAACGGGACCATATTACCATACGGTGACAGACATACAGATGGACAGTGGAGTTAAGACTCCACTGTACTCCATATGTCTATTGTCTATCACCAGGCTGTATCTTATGAACCATGATAGCTAGACAGTTGAAAATTTCACAAATAATCTATTTCTATTGCCGCTATAACAACAAATATTAAAAATCGGCCTAGTATAAGACGGACTCGCGCACCAAGGATTCCGTACACTTCGTCACAACAAAAAGAAATATAGAAAAGGTAGTGTCTAATGTCGTATAGATTCATGCGCGAGTCCGATTCCCACTTGGCCGATATTTTAAATACAGTTCGTGATCCTTAACCGGTGTCCAACCCGCGCTTGGTCGGTTTGTATTATTTGTTTTTGCACGTTAGACATTGGAATATAATAATACCAAGTTATACATTTGTATGTATTACTGCTTTTACGATAGAGCATAAGGAAAAAACGTTAAAAATATTTTTATTGCTAGTTTTATTTTTTGTTGTCATTATTATTTGGTATGAAATCAGCCATTATAAGACATATTCTATAAAATTTCAACCGGCTACCTATTACCGTCCTAAAGATATACATCAAAGCAAACAAATTGTTTGAACAAATGTTTATTGTTTACCAAAAGAGTTTGTACTATTTGAACAATATGACCTTCTTACAATAATGAATTTATCGAACTATTCACTTTTTTTTTTAATTACTTTGCGCGAACGCTCTCGCTACTCGATAAATTCAATTTTGAGAGCTAACTAACGCCCAAAATTAATATCGTATCTGTAATCCAAGATTGAAACGATCCGAGATCAGACCATATCCACAGATCGATCTGTAATCTGCATGCCAATAACAAAACCAATCTTTTTTGTGCCGAGATCGGCGGCAATCCAACCTGCTATCTCTCAACCATTCCGTTCTATGCATAGAGAATAAAGCTACAGTTTGATTTATGATACTTTTAGGTAATATTCAATCTCTTTTGTTAAAATAATCAGCAGTACATTATTACTTTAGTGTATTTTTATAAAATATTGGACTAATATCTTAATATATTCACACAAAAGTGAAAAATATATTCACGATGCTACACTCAAGATACTCATAGTAGAATGGAAATGATAGAGTAGAATGGAACGTAATGCAAAAATGTGTCAGTCTCCTGTCTGGTCACCCGTCCATTCATACCCAGTGTTGCCAGACATGCGATAATTATCCTAGATCCACGATATATTTGAGTGTCATGCGATAAAAAATAATAATGACGTATCGCACGATATTTCATCGAATTACTACGATATTTTTTTCATTTACACGATAATTTTACAACGAATATAATTTTTATATTATCTATGGCAATCCAAACGAATGCAAAATGAGATAGGTATTTTCTTAAATAAATTCCATAAAAACAAAAAGCCGAAACTGTCATAAAACAACTACTGTTATATAATTGCATAGCTGATCAGGCTGCATGAAGATGTGGCAATAGAAGCGAAAAACCTGATGTATTGATTTTATACCGAGCAATGATTGAGTGTACTAACAACGCAGGACTGTACGGTCCTGAGAAAACCAGAGCCCGCATGCCTACATGTGGGCATGTACCCTCAGAACTATTATTCATTGAGTGCTGATTCTGAGGAAGAGGTTATTTTTGACCATCAATAAAATAAGATATATAGTAATAACATTTTTTTACCCAAAATATTAAATAAATATTTTAGAAAACACTTAAAAATATATCTCTTGTCTTCTGACACTAAGAACTGAAACGAAGGTTGAGTAATTTATAAAGTTTCATCAAAAACACGATAATTTTGCAGTAATTCTCTGATAATTTTTAACTCACCGATCTGGCAACACTGTTCATACCATCTGGGCCACTGAGCAAGTAATATTTCTGTCCAAATCCGATCCAAATCGAAAGATAGATTATTGACACGCACAAAGTGACATTTACATACAGAGTCAATCTTTTTTCTGTAAACCGACCTACCAGCGATAGATTGCTTCCACAGATAGAAATTTCAATCTCTGGATAACTTATTGGCACGGTAAAACCTTAAAATGGATTGCTTATTCTATCTTAGATAGCTAAAAACAGATTGAGATCGATTATTAATTTCGGGCGTAAGTAAACCACACTATAGTTAAGAAAAGCTCCGCAGCAGTTTTTCCAGAAAATTCGCTAACAATTTTCACTGCCAAAGTCCTTTGCGTACTGCCTAATATCACAGTCTAACTGTACTGTACCAGCCGGATCGTCCACTACTGAACACAGCCTCCCCTATTAAGGAGGTATTTGACATAATCCCTACGCTTGGCAGGCGGCTTGGGGATCGCAGTGTCAGATGGCAGTTCTTTAGAAGGCGCTGCTGCCCACCTTACAGTAATTTTCCCTTAGTCGCCTCTTACGACACCCACGGGATGATATGGGGAGGTGGAATTCTAACCCGGCACCCCACGGGGTACACACAATCTAATACTACGGTTTTACTACGCCCATGGGGCGCCGGGCTAGAATGTCACCCCCCCATCTCTACCCGTGGGTGCATGTCGTAAAAAGCGACTATAAGCCTAACACACCAGAAGCAGAAGTGGGCAGCAGCGCTTTTTGAGGAACTGATATCTCACACTGCGATCTCCAAGACGCCTGCCAAGCATGGAGATTATGGCAAACACCCCCATAGTGGAGAGTCATAATCACCCATAATCCGGCTGATACAGTAACCTTCACTTCAATTATGAATATTATTAAAATTAAATTTCAAGGCATTCTTTTGTAAACAAGATTGTTTTACGTATAAAATTCTAACCACAACAAAAAAAATCTCATCTATCTGTCAAAATTAGAGTTTGACGTTTGTGCACACGCAGCTAAGCTCTACCTGTTTTCTGTGAGCGTTATATGCAGCCGGAGGTGATGTCATAGATGACATCATTATGCTATAGCGGTGTAAGTTAGCACATAATGAACCGAATATCTGCATGCAAACAGTGCATATTTGCGTGACTTGAACCGCGGGATAAGTATCCATATACACTTTACTAATATTTTGTCATGTTTAGAATTAATCACGCTATTCTTTTTACACGACTGCCTAAAAAAGGAGTGTTATGTCTCAGGGTATACATGAACCCTGTAGTATCTAGGTATGTTTGTGAGTTTTTTCGTTCCACCATAACTTCTAAACGGCTTAACCGATTTTAATGTATGATATATCTTTAGATTCCTCTTGATAACGCTAGGTACATAAAAATAGTAAAAAATAAACTGGCGGATTTTGGACGCCATATTGTAACAAACTTTTTTTATCTAATCCATCGAGTGGGGTAAATGAAGGGCTTTAAGAAACGATTCCATAAATATATATAACTTGCAGTACCAATTTCAATGGAACGGTAAAACGCCAAATATATAATTTGCAGTTGGGTTATTTACTTTTTAATTAATGTATACTTGATGGCATAATTATCCCTCGATATAATATCCCTTTTAGATCACGAACCGTAAGCAATTATCATCGAGTGCATTTACTTACGTTACGTCATAGATAAATTAATAGCTTACGTCGACGCAAAGTTTGGTCATAGATAAATAATAGATAAGTTTATCTATGCTTGGGTATTGCTGCGTATTTGGCACATCAAAAATGCTCAATGTGCACAGAATAGACCAGTAGATAAAGTGTTATACTTACATCTAGGATGGTGAGCGAGTAGGACGCTGCGTGCAGTAGCGCGAACAAGAATATCGGTGTCAAGATTACTGTATATTGGAGTCAAGGAAATTAACATCGCAATATAAACACAATAAAGTATATAATACAATGACTCACCACGTATTACGCATCACTGAAAATATACAGATTTTAATATTACTTACATATTAAAATGTGCCTAATATAAGTTATTAGGCAGATTTGCGTTATGAACGGGTAAACGGGGGAGCTTAGAGACAATACACATAATGTCATCTCACTTACTTACTCTAATAACCTCACACTTACACACTCATTTTTTTTTTATGCCAGACCTTTGACCACTATCTCACCTGATGGTAAGTGATGATGTGGTCGAAGATGTTGTTCAGGCTAACCTAGAAGTACTGGCTCTCAAGGACAGCTGCCGGAACACACCGTTATGTGCTTGGCGATAGATTTTCTACTTGAGGGTGGTAGCTAGCCAGGCGGGCATTCGCAAAATGCCTTAACACCATGCTATAACAACTGCCATCCTTATACAACAACCGGGACCGACGGCTTAACGTGCAGTCCGAAGCACGGAAGCGCTCAGTAGTAATGTCACTAGCGGTCACCCATTCAACTCCTTATTAGGTATTATTAAAAATTTACGCTTGCCTCATTTCCCTTCCCGAGACGTAGAGTGACGGGTGTTACCAGAATACGTCAACTATATATACCCACCAGTCACGCAACTGTCGTGTTCGTCACCGTTATACCCGTCATAATAAATCGTCTAATAAATTCTACATATCCAACCCCACACATTAGTTGCTCTCGACACGGCACGTTGACGAAATTGATAGATGACCCTAATAGTCCGGTCAAATTAGACCAAAATATAAGAGTAAAGCTACATAAATTCCCAACAAGCTGAAAATCATTATAATTGTTTAAAATATGATTAAAAACTTCAAAGTTCCCCATCTATTCCCTGTATGGAAATAAAAAAAAGGTACAAAGGTCAAGAAAAATAAGTTTTTCGCGATTTTCGGCAAGTTTTATCATAATTTTGATAAAAATTGCAGATCATAAAATTATCTACAAAAAATATGTTAGTACTTTTTTTCTACGAGCCACCGTTTTTGAGATATTACGATTCAAAAACACTACACAACTATAGAGATGTATACAGATGTATACTTTCAGCGGGGCAGTAGGGGAAGTACCTTATCTGTTGCAGCTTTGACCTTGAATATTTTTTTTCCATACAGGGGAAAGATGGGGAACTTTCAAATTTTATTTTTAATCGTATTTTAAAGATTTTCAGCTTGTTGGGAATTTATGTAGCTTCGAATGTCTAAATTGACCGGACTATAAACTTATACTGCAACGTACAAGCTACTTACTTTAATTACAACTTACAAGTCGCAGAAAACTAATAGCTCCAATGCAAAGACTGTACCGCCGCGCTTAAGTGGGGCTTAATTATCTCAATTATGCAGCCATTATTATCTAAATATCGAGATACAATATGACGGTGTCATGTATGGAAGGTATAATATAAATGCAGCATGGATGAAATGAAATGGCAAAAGCTAACTTGGAATACGCGCGGCACAACCCGCATATACCATGAAACTTTTTTTATTTTTATGTGTACGGATCTAGCATGAGTCACACAATTGATGATAATCGAACTAGCCTCTGCATGTAACAGATGCAATTCGTCAACAAGTGACGAATCGCACTTCAACCTGAGACTAACAGTCGTTAAGTCTCGTGTGCCTGTAATTTTACTGGCTCTCAAGGATTGCTGCCGAGACATGCTGTTAGGTGCTTCGCGACTTTTCAACTGTTCAATCGGTTATATATTTTAAATCAATGTTACCTCAAAAGTCGTAATCGAATAAAAAATAACCTAATCTTCAAAGTCTATTGAAAATAGACTGACGTGGTACTGGCAAAGCTTGCGGAGGAAGTCAGGGCTATATCTCAAAAAACTTTATATTATAAGGCACATTTTCAAAAATTCTTTATACGACGTAATATTGCCGCGATTACATTACCTATCTTAACGAGATAAACCAATATACGTAGAGAATTCTTATCAAAACAATCAGGTACAAGTGACAATATATCGCTTCAATATAATGTAACCTTACATCAGAAGTGTACACAAACGCCTATGATATTTTGAGGATGACGTCACATCACATCATCTCAATTAAAAATAAACAAGATGGAAGGAAGACGAACAGAGAAGAAAGTTTCGATGTATTATCTCTTCTGTCAAGCCTTTAATCAACGTAACAAGAGGTGGATCAGACCGGAATAGTAAAATAATTAAAAATAAACGAAACCCATATTTTACAAATAATTGGAGCACAAAATTTTTAGCCTCGGGCGGGAATCGAACCCGCCTTCTCCGATTTCGCGCCGGATGCCTAAACCACTCGGCCACCTGGGCACGCTATTTCTAGCCGAAATTTCGTGCTTTAATTGTATTACTTTAACCATCATAGGGGACGGTGCGCGTTTGTGCTCTAATAATTTGTAAAATATGGGTTCCGTTTATTTTTAATTATTTTACTATTCCGGTCTGATCCATCGTTGATTAAAGGCTTGACAGAAGAGACTCACAATACATCGAACCTTTCTTGGCTATGTTCGTCTTCATTCCATCTTGTTTATTTTTAATTGAGATGATGTGATGTGACGTCTATTTAGCGATTCACATACTATATAGAACGTCGATTTTAGCTTAGCACGCGATAGTGCTTGTAATCATATTTAGAAATAAACGGAACCCACTTTAAATAATAAGTGGGATCAGAACGGAATATTGGAAAATTTTATTGATAACATGTGGTATCTCTTCGTGGGATCGGACAGGAATACACTAAGGCAAACTAGAAGCATACATAGTATCAAAGGCTCACAGGCAAAATTTAATCCAGTTTGAACTCTGTATTTACTATGTTTGTATGGAAACCGCTATGAATGAACCTGAAGGGGAGTGCCCGATCGGCCGAGTGGCGGTCGATCACTTCTCCATACAAACGTTGGGGTGACCACTCCCTTAATTGAGATTTTATGTCCAGAAATAAGCATGATATCCCCTTATTATCTAGACTTATGTTGTTACTTTGTAAAAAGATAATCAACATGAAAGTTACAAGTTTAAAAAAATGTACATGGAGTTTCAAGGCTAACTTTCAAGATCAAAACATCCACGTGTTAGGGATGCAACATGCATTCATCTTCCAATCTATTCCATTTCAAGTGATCTCATTACACACATGTTATTCTTCAAGCAGTACATCCGAATGTGGGGCCCTCTGTCCCTATATATTTCCTCATTCATTACTCACTGCTTTTTAGATCTCTCACTGTGCCCACACCATACGAATCTACTTTCAAGCAACATATGAGAAAGAGAAGAACCTAAGATTTCAAACAGGAATAGGTTCTAAATTTGACTATTTTTTTTTATAGTTGTTACGCTATTACTTAGCCATTTATAATTTTTTTTTATGATTCATTTTTGTTTGGTAGTTCATACTTCATAGGTAGTTTTTTTATTTTGTTTTTATGCCTGATAGGTTAGCCTTTGACCACTATCTCACCTGATGGTAAGTGATGATGTGGTCGAAGATGTTGTTCAGACTAACCTAGAATTACTGGCTCTCAAGGACAGCTGCCGGAACACACCGTTAGGTGTTTGGCGACAGATTTTCTACTTGAGGGTGGTAGCTAGCCAGGCGGGCATTCGCAAATTGCCCTACCACCATGCTATAACGACTGTTATCCTAAGACAACAACCGGGACCGACGGCTTAACGTACCCTCCGTAGCACGGAAGCGCTCAGTAGTAATGTCACTAGCGGTCACCCATCCAACACATGAACGCGCGCGACGTTGCTTAACTTTGCTGATCGGTTAAGAACAGCTAAGTAAACTTCGCTACGAGCGCTTCAAAATCGTCTTATATACGTTTTATCATAATCGGTATTTTAAATTTCCATTTACCAAACTACTAAACCGTTTTTTCATAACTGGAAGAATTATGTCATCCTAGTAAATAAAACCAAATTGCGTTTCATAGTTTTCAATTGTGGAAGTCGGTATTGTTTTATTTAAGTAATTTTGTACATTGTAGTTTCATCACATATCCATCTCTCTGCGCTCTCCTTTCATCCGACTCTATTGTTTTACACATCATAATGGATCTTAATCCATAGCACAAATAGGTCTTATGTTGATCTCTTAACAACTTTAGACTAAAGGCCGTGTCAAACTATAGTTGGAGAAGAACAAGGAGGAAAACATTGGAGAAGGGTCTGGTCTTCGAAACACAGTGTTAAGCTTCGAGGACCAGAGCCTTCAAAATTAGCCTTGTACACAATATTACGTCTATCAATTATTTTTATGTTATGTAAACGAAATACATTTGAGGCGCTCGTAGTGAAGTTTTCTTTGCGTTCATATACGATCAACTAGGTTAAGCAACGTTCGCCGCGGCCATTACTTGGATAGGTGACCGCTAGTCCACTAGTGGCATTCACTATATACGTAAGCGAGCGCGCCACGTGCTTCGGAGGCCACGTCAATCCGTCGTCAGTCCCGATTGTCGAAGAATAGCAGTCGTTACAGCATTGTGGTAGCGCATTTTGCAAATGCCCGCCTGTCTAGCTACTACCGTCAAGTAGAAAATCTGTTGCCAAGCACCTAATAGATAGATAACTCTGTATTGAAACCACCATAATAACAACAATAAACTTATTACTAAAACATAAGTTAAAATGCGTATCAATGGGCGGTTAGAGCGATAAGACCTAATGGTTTGCCCCGACCGCTATCCTTGAGAGCCAGTACTTCTATAGGTTAGCCTGAACAACATCTTCGACCACATCATCACTTACCATCAGGTGAGATAGTGGTCAAAGGCTAGCAAAGTAACGCGCGTAAGCGTGACACATACAAGTGATTTTGTTTCATGTGTCATCATTACCTTTAGAAGCGCTCGTAGCGAAGTTTACTTAGCTGTTCTCAACCGATCAGCAAAGTTAAGCAACGTCGCGCGCGGTCAGGAGTTGGATGGGTGACCGCTAGTGACATTACTACTGAGCGTTTCCGTGCTTCGGAGGGCACGTTAAGCCGTCGGTCCCGGTTGTCGTCTTAGGATGGCAGTCGTTATAGCATGGTGGTAGGGCATTTTGCGAATGCCCGCCTGGCTAGCTACCACCCTCAAGTAGAAAGTCTGTCGCCAAGCACCTAACGGTGTGTTCCGGCAGCTGTCCTTGAGAGCCAGTACTTCTAGGTTAGCCTGAACAACATCTTCGACCACATCATCACTTACCATCAGGTGAGATAGTGGTCAAAGGCAACCTAACCTATCAAGCATGAAAAAAAAAACTTAAAAACTGCCGACTCGATTTGGATGAAATTTGGCATGGAAATAGTTTGAGCCCAGGGGAAGTACATAGGATAGTTTTTATCCAACTGCGCAATAGAGTTTAATGGTTTTGCGCCGTAATCAACGCGGGTGAAGCCGCGGCCCGTAAGCTAGAATTTCATACATTACAAAGCATTTTACTGCACTATACTGCGCTACATTAACTTTGACCAGGCATTTAAAAACTCTATTATTATAAACAGGTATATTATTAATAATATTCAGAAAAGCCATTAGTTACTTGTAAGCATTCCGCGGTAGACGCGCTGCCTTATCTGATTATTAAGTAGATAATGTTTACGTAGCTGTCGACCTTGGAGGTTGACGATTCCTTTTAAATATTAATTTGGAAAATTATGTCTGAATAGGTTATTATATTACTTGTGCGAGTCGCTTTTCTGTTATACATTTACATTTTTGTATTGGATTAGTTTATACTCGTAGAATTCGACCACGTTACATCGCAGGTATCATATCATGTATTATTTAAAGATGTGAAGAATCTTTACGTCGTCGTTATTGTTATATAATTATACTAGCGGCCCAGTCCGGCTTCGCACGGGTATAAAATATGTAGCCTATGTCATTCACTGAAAAAATGATTAAAATCGATCCAGTAGTTTTGATTTATTCATTACTGCCCGTGGCCCGCACGCGTTAAATTTAGAGTAAAACAATTCTTCGTACCCTAAACCATGAAGATTTCCTGCTATCTTTGGAATATCTAAATTCATACACAACATTTTCACTTATTTACTTTTTGCCTATTTATTTTACTTTTATAACAATTAATATATTACAGAATGTCTTTATATACAACGTTCAGAGCTTTCTTGTCATTAGACAATACAAACATAGTTTCGCTAGAGGTTACTCTTGAAAGAGCGACATACAGTTGGCCATGTGAAAAACAGTCAATGCTCAAATCTAATAAGCCTGCAACGTTGAAGGTTTGACCTTGCGGTGTGTACTTTTTATTAATTATATTTGTGGTATGAAATAAAATTGACTTAAGATGTGTACAATACTTAGTACATTATTTTGATAAATCTCGTAGGGTTCAGCCTGCGTTTGCAATGTAAGCGGAAAGATGATATTGTTTACGACATCACATTAGAAACCTCAAAAATAACAGTATTTCTCCACTATTTAATGGATGTTATTATACATATAAACCTTCCTCTTGAACCACTCTATCTATTAAAAAAACCGCATCAAATTCCGTTGCGTAGTTTAAAAGATTTAAGCATACAAAGGGATATAGGGACGAGGAAAGCGACTTTGTTTTATACTATGTAGTGATAGTGATTCCTGGTGATATAGTAATGCTCAGGAAGTTACTGAGATGGCATATTCTATCATCTAAACATAATATACAGGGTGTCCCAAGAAGTAGTGATATTCTGATGCTGGCAGGTAGAGGACCTAGAGGGCTATCTGAATCACCCCCATGTATGTTCCGCGATTTTTCGTATTTTCGGAGTTATGACTTTTTTTTAATTTTTTACATATCGCCGAGTACGATGAGATTTTTATTTATGGTGACGTGAATTATTGCGGTAGATGCTTGATTTTTTTGTGTGCTAAGCTGATAGATAGGCCAATTCAGTATGGTAACATTTAATATCGTTAGATCTTTACCGTTTTTGTCAAGCTTATTTTTATATTCATTTATTTTAGAAAATTCGCTCACTGTTTTTCAATCTTGTGTAGTTCTTTCGCTCACACGCATGCAAAACTAGGTCTCTCCGTCCTACGCCCTCAGTCTGAAATATTTCAAAGACCACTTCGTTTATGCTCGTCATAATTGAGCTATGCTCTGTTGATTTCATATCTAACACAATTTTTGTGCAATTCACTGTGATTTGGAGAAAGCGTAACCATACACAAAAATAAATTATCTTTTTTTTATGTTATTGTGACGGAACAAGCCCGAGTTCTACCTGATGTTAAGTAGACTAGCCTCTGCTTATAACAGATGCATTTCGTCAACGACGAATTGCATTCTTCCCGTGACACTGAGACGTACAGTGGTTAGTGTACATGTGCCTGTAATTTTAATGGCTCTCAAGGACTGCTGCCGGAACACACTGTAAGGTGCTTGGAGACAGATTTTTTACTTGAGGGTTGTCGCTAGCCAGGCCGGCATTCGCAAAATGCCATTCCACCATGCGGTGAAGCTCAAGCTTGCGGCGGGATTCGAATCATGGACCTGCTGAACGGTTGTCCATAGCCAATGCCACTGAGCCATCACTGCTTCTAAATCTTATTTATATCTTATTTAGTTTTCTTTTATTAGAAGTTTTTGACATTAGCAGTACCATTTTAAGTCATTAGTTATATTCTGTGGAAGTAGTACGCCCCAAACTGAGACCTCGCTAACGATAGTACCGGATTTTTATGAATAATTAGTTTTTTACTAAAAATTAAAACAGATATTTTATTCGGTGACCGTGACCTTCGAACGAGTGAAATAGTTCCGTTTAGTTGGAAGCCTTACAAAACCATTGAGAGGTTCGAACTATGGCAATAAACAGTGCCTAAAGCAATTTTTTTGGAAATGTATAGCAATTAAGATTATTTAGTGATAAAAAATGTACTATGGTCTGCTTTAAAGACTCATGAAGAATGACTGAACAGATCATTTAATTTTTAAGTGATTGCGACGCCCACCTGATGTTAAGTGGCACCCTGTGCCTATAACAGATGCAATTCGTCACAAGTAACCTAAAGTAGAAAATCTGTCTCAAAGAACCTAACCAACCGTGTCAACCGGCAGCTGTCCTTGAGATCCAGTAATTCTAGGTTATCCCGACACCGATAACAACATCTTCGACCACATCATCACTTACCATCAGGTCCGATATTGGTCAAGAGAAAGCCTATCGACTATCAAAAAAAAAACAGGAATTAGTTAATTAGCAGACAAACAAAGCGTAAACTAATTTAAAATCGACTTAATGATTTCCGAAGACGCATTTCTCTAATGATGATGATAACTCATATCGTGAGTACACCAATAATGTAATTAGTCAAATGACGAATTCAGTTTGTTTGTTTGAATAAAAGATAAGCTCACCGCTTCAGAAATATCAAGAGTGCTATTTAGGGTTCCGTAACCAAAACCGTACCGGCAAAACCGATTTTCCGTACCGCGTAAAAACGGGACCCTATTACTGAGACTTCGCTGTCCGTCCGTCCGTCTGTCACCAGGCTATATCTCAAGAACGGTGATAGCTAGACAATTGAAATTTTCACAGACGATGTATTTCTATTGCAGGGGCATAACAACAAATACTAAAAATAAAATAAAGTAAATATTTAAAGGGGGCTCCCATACAACATAATTGATTATTTTACCGTTTCTTGCTCGATACTAATAACGGTGACAGGAAGACGCTTTAACTATTCACAGAATAATTAGTTTTGTGTTCTCTTTAAATATAATTAATTAAAATAAAATAAATATATAAGGGGGCTCCCATATAATAAAATAGGTTTTCTACGTACCTACCCAGCTCAATCGGACACAGCTAAAAGTGTCTGTAACTTGCAAGATTAGGTTACAGATAATGGTAAGGAACCCTTCGTGCGCGAGTCCCACCCGCACTTGGCCGGTTTTTTTTAAAGTTTACACTTTTTTCCACTGGACATAAAACATTATATTATATTTACTGGATGTTTAGTGGCATATATTTTACGATTTAGTTAACTTGTGTCAGATCACAAAATAATCTGTTATTTTTGTGACGAAACGCAATCTCTTCTACGTCATGTTTTCTTAGCTTTCAGTTACGAAGAGTTGAACTCCCAAGATGTTGAATTGGAAATTTGATGATAATTATTATGATAAATATAGATTTTTATTTAATAATATTGACATTATACGTTCATAATGATTATTTACTTATAAAATTTAATTATTACTATAATAAATTATTTGAAACAAATAACAAAATAAGCAGTTTTCTTTCAAACTTCCTGAACATTTTCAAAATTCCTACTAGATTTTTGTAGATACAAAAATGTAAAACTATAACGAAATAGGTTCTTATTCGACCTGAGCTGCCGGAACACACCGTTAGGTGCTTGGCGACAGGTTTTCTACTTGAGGGTAGTAGCTAGCCAGACGGGCATTCGAAAAATGCCCTACCACCATGCAATGCTCTACCTATAGACATATTGTATTCAAGTAACAACCATAAAAATAAAAAAAACTGTCGAAATGAAAAACATCTCCATTTTTGGAATTAAAAATATAATATATGAAAGTGTGTATGAGTGAGAACTGGCTTTTGATTAAATATGGTAGATATCATTTGTCAATAAATATTCTTCAGAACCGGGAGTAATACATAGAACACTTATCCATATTTTATTTTATGATTAAGTAGTTGGACTTTTACCTGATGAAGTGCAATACAAACAAATGTAACCCAGCAGATGGTGCGGGCTCTTCATCATTACCTCGAAGCATTAAGGTTCACATTTCTCCTATGTTTAAGACTTTGTGTTTTAAAGGTTGACCCTTAATCTACAGAGCAGTGCTATTACTGCCAAATACATACATAAAATCACGCCTCTTTCCCGTAGAGGTAGGGACACACCACATATTTCCCTATGATCCTTACATATCTCTTTCGCTTCCTCTACACTCATCAATCCTTGCATACATAAGCGTCGGTTTAGGGTTACTGTCAATTACCTGTAGAAGAGACGAATTTACTTAGCATTCCATGGATTCACCTTACGGGTGCCGGGTCTATAGCGTTGCAGGGGAAGATGCTCAACCCAGTGAGTAAGGTTAAGGGGCCCCTTTATGATGCATCAATTCTCCCCTCCTATACACTTATCCGGTCCCAATGTCGTTCCTAGAACTATCATGATTTGGACATGAAATACATGCCACTGCGTTTCAATGCTCTATTGACTAGTATTTTAAAAAGGATACACAAATTAGGCGCGACGTTCATGAACATCAGTGAGTAGAAGAGGTAGTGTGCACTGTCCTCGAGGAAGAACCGCGCCAGGAACTCCCGCGAGATGGAGATCTCCCGCGCTGGGATGCGTTGGTGCAGCCTCAGCGCTGACACAGCCGCGTTGCCAAGCAGCGCCTTGTAAAACGCCGATACGGGGCTGTGGAACAAACAACCAAGTAAGAAACTGCAGTTATCTACGGGAATAGCGCGAGAGACAGGAAGACATCGGTGACGGGAGTCTCACGTGACCACAATGGCCAGCAGTGCCTTATTGTAGAACGCCGAAATGAAATGTGGAATGTACAACCATGTAAATTGTCAAAGTAAGTTCTCTTTCTTAAAAATCAACTGCTGAAAGCTTGTAAATATTTGTTTACATAGTTACAAAGTTTTCTTTATTATATTTTCCAAGCAGTAATAAATGCTAAGCATTTATAGGCCACATTGACATCTATGTACTACATTTTAGAGGGCAAAATGTTTGCTTCTTTCTGTGAGAGAAGTCTTCTTGATATGCATCAAGAATCTATTACATTATGTTTTAAATCCTAAACGGGTCTATTCACGCACGAATTAACATCAAAATAATAATATTTTGACTAACCTAGACGTTTCGATCAAGTCGCATTGACCGTGGTCACAAGTACTCTATTACATTAGTTTAGCACTAAGTTTAAGGCATACAAACTGATTTTTGTCTGTGAACTGAGGCCCATTTTAGAATTCACTAAAACCAACGTAACAGCTTGGACTCATTACTTTAGTAAGATAATATAGAAACTTCTATTTTATCATGTTATTATTCTTATAAATATGAAGTTAATGTGTACCACAGGTGGAGCATTATTATGACAAACAAAGGTCAAGAACCTCGTTGACTGGCAAGGTTAAGACGTGGACTGGTGGCATACAAACTGATTGTTTGTTTGGCAGTACTTGAACACATGCATAAGTCTTGTGATATGTGAAGTGCAATCACAGGTTATTCATTTTGAGTACAAACTACACAAGCTAGGGTATTGGTGGGCAAAGCTAGGGATGGGAGTGCAATATTGTTTCCTATTGTGTGTTTTGTAATATCGCTCTGTAAATACAATTCTAATGAAATGTACTGACTCTAAATCTGGTTTTCTGTTTTACTGAGAGTGAAATCTGCAGGAGCAGATCAGTAAACACTGGCTGTTTTTGTAAGTCTACATTAAATTGAAATTACTAAATCTACTTACTTGATAAAGTCAAAGTGTTTAGAAGGTACAGGTTTTTGACAATGTTAGATTTAGGGCATAGGACGGAGAGACCTTGATTCAAATGTGAGTGAGTGAAACAGAACTATGCATTTGTTAAAAAGAGTGAGCGAAATTTTGAATAAATTCATATAAAAAGAAGTTTTTTTTTATATGGAGAAAATCTTTTAGTTATTGTAACACATAGTTGCTACATAGTCATTAAAAATAGAAATTGTATGTATGATTCACTATATTTTACACTTAAGACTCAAAATTTGACTAAGCGAAATTTTGAAGCTGGATTCATGGTTTTTTTCTATCGACAGAAGTATATGGAATTGTGTGTTTGGATCACGCATCATATTTGTCATATCCTCTAGTCTAGAATATCACATCTGTAAGACATACACTTGTTCTATTAAACATGTTCAAACTTTGCCTTTTGACTCACTTCACCTTAAGAGGCCCTTTTACATTATGCAGCCCTCTCACTCGCACTTTTAAAGATAATTTCAAATAGCAACAATATGGTTTATATTTTTTTAAATGTGGTCAATCATTATTTCACTGCACGCAACTATAGATGTTCTCAACATATTTTTACTTTGTTACATGTTGAGTCCTATTAGAATTAGAGACCCAAAATTAAAAATTTCTAAATTACTCGTTTTGGATCCCCCATGACAGATATCAAAATGAAAATTAATAGAGAACATCTATAGTTGCATGCAGCGAAATAATGATTCACCACATTTTAAAAAATATAAACCATATTGTTGCTATTTGAAATTATCTTTAAAAGTGCGAGTGAGAGGGCTGCATAATGTAAAAGGCCTCTTAATAGAATATATGGATCTAGAGATTCAAAAATCCATTCTTTTACTTTGCCTAAAAAAATAATTATTACCACTAATAAGAAGCAGAAATAAATACAGCATTATTTAAAGAACAGCTATGTAAATTGTCATAATAATTACATGTAAATTTTTTCAATGTTATTCAGCAGGATTTGGTTGGTATGCATAAGTGCTTACAAAATATTATTTATAGTTAAGTAGACAAAATAAATGTGAAATAAAGATATCACAGTTTGACAATATTAGAAAATAATTTAGAGGAAACTACCTAACTTATTACCTATGTAGACATGATACAATTATACAGCGAATAAATAAATATTTTACAGTTATAGGCCAGGAGTGCTGGGCTAGAATGTCATCACACTCTTACTACCTGTGGGTGTTGTAGAGGCGACTAAAGGTAAAATATCTGAAAATGGGCAGCAGCACCTTCTGAGGAACTGTTATCTTAAACTGCAATCCCCAAGACACCTCCCAAGCGTGGGGATTATGGGAAATCCCCTTATTGGGGTAGGCAGTGTTCAGCAGTAGACAATCTGGCTGATACAGTCAATATTGTAAGAGTTATAGAAATAAACCTATATTATTGTTGCTGATAGACAAAAAACCTTTGAACACAACCTTACATTATGTATAGTGATGATCAGTTTTGTAATTGCCAATGAGCCATTATTGCTTCAAAAATAGTGCCTAAAATATAATTGCTGCATAAAAACTATTATTACATGTCAAGATCTGTTCCTATACCTTTAAGCTGTATATAAAGTTATGTAAAGCTGTAAATGACTGTAACAAAATAGATCAAGAATGAGCACTGCCTTTCAAGGACAGCTTTGTTTCACTTGTACCATAGGTTACTTAGTCATTCTTAATTGATCATCTAAATTGAACAGCTCCCTGTGGTAATGATTTGGATGGGTGACCACTAGTGGCATTAATACTGTTCACCTTTGTGATTTAGAAAACATGTTAAGCTGTGCGTCCCGATTGTTGTCTTAGGTATAGCATGATGGAAGGGCATTTTACGAATACCTGCCCGGCTAGTTATGCCCCTCAAGCAGAAAATGGGTCACTAAGCACCTAACAATATTCAGGCAGCTTATTTATTTGATAGCTGATAATAAAATAATAGTATTTTAATTATTGCAATAACGCATACTCTGCGAATCACATTACAAATTTACAAGAGGAAAAAAATCCCGCTCATGACTACTTTTTCCTCTCGTAAATTTGTTATCTTTTTTTTTCCCAAAAGATATGATAATATAAACATGACTATAATTTTTCCTCTCCTTGTACTTTTGTAAAATGATAGTCTACTCCCTTATGTAGTCATTCCCTATCTCCTTACATGCTAGGAATGTTTGACTGTTACCATCTCCTCCTTATTATACCTTACTTAGCTCTAAATGGCAACATTTCCATTGTTTTGATTATTACGTACCTACAACAAATTAAGCTAACATATTGTACTATACTACATACGAACTGAAAAAGTACTTGCTGTGGGGCTTCGTCAACACGCACAAAAGTAACTTTATAAAACTATATGAAGACTGACTCACTTGTTAAACAGTGGCAGGACATATCCAATTGTAAACAGAACTGTTAGAACTCGGATGGCCCACAGAGCAACATCAATTTTATTAGCTATAAAGTGGGCTTTCAACGCAGGTATCCCTTTTGGTGGCCCGGTGTCTCCAGCTTGAGGGTCTGTTTGTTGATCTGCCATTTTCTGTGAAATTAATAAAATAATTAGTAAGTCACTACAGTGTTTTAAAATCTGTCTGAGATGTCAGTAGGCTTGGCCCTATAACTAATTGTATTGCAATATACTGTAGCATGCTAAATACTTTGTTACTGCTATGGCCAGTTTTTTGTTCAGAGTAATGTTACAAGTATATCTAGAAAATCATTCTATCTGATACTTAAGACACAAGTTGAGTGAGAGAGCTCACTAATGTCTTGAAATAATTAGTGATAATTTTGTAAAATGTAGTAGTGGTGGTACGACTTTCCATTGACGGCCGTCGAATCCAGGGGGTAGAGGGGGTGGGGAGAGGGGGGGAGGGGTACCACTCCCCCCTCTTCAAAGGAAAAGTCCCGCATCCCCCCCCTTTTTTACTTATTTTAAATTTTCCTCATTTTCTGGATTAAAATTAAAATAATAATTTTAAAATCGATTGCCATTAAGGAGGGCAGTCGAAGGGGAGGGTCATCTCTTCCCTTTCCCACCACTTTTATTACAAGGTAATGCATAGTTTTCGAGTTATGCATATATTTGTAAAATCATCACCTCACTTTTTGTAACACTTCACTGATAAAATTTATTGTTTTGTTGGATGTGTAACAGATTTCTTAGCGCTTCGCCGGCCGCTGCCGCGGCACGCTCGCTACGCTCGCTCGGCTCGGGCGTTGTGTTGTCGCAGTTTCAACCTAACCTAACCTGTTTTTTTAATACAAAACGTTACTGAACGAATTCCACTTGACCCCAATTATTATCGCCGTTATTTTCGATTATTTTTACCACATTTTATATCTATGGTTCATATTAAATGTGGAACCATAGACGCACAATTATCGACAATATCAAAATTAGCGTCAAGTGGAATACGCCTTTAACCGTTCATAAAACGAAACGTTCATTGGCGAGAATTCTATATTATTTAGCATTAATATTGCAAAATAATTAATTTTCAATATTTTTTTTCTCAAAAACTACGCATTTTCTGATTTTGAAACTTTGCAAGTGTGCTTATAATAATGTAACCTCTCTGTGAAAACAATATCAACCCTCAACTCGACGTCAGGCAATGGAAAACTGAGCCAGCATGTCTCATATATATATATATATCATCATGATAGCTAAGGCTTAGGACTGGCTTTAATGCAGTTTAAATTAATTTCAGGTATGCACATTTAAAATCAATGCCCTTCTCTAAAACATATCACCTATGTTATAAATTCAAACTGTAAGTATTGAATAGGAATGATAAGTTATATTACACCACCGCATACAATTTTATCTGATAGTGAAATTGATAAAAATATTACTTACAATTTTATAACTAATATAATATGTCAATTTACTCTAAATCATTATTTCTTGCTACTTTCGATCCCAAATAAAAAGTAAAATTAAATGTTTCACAGCATTGAGAGAAAGTACTATTACTCTTTTTTTGGAATAGTAGTTTAGTGGGCCATGAACATGGCTATACAATTAGATGAAATATTGAGCTGACACCGTAAAATTTGTAAAGCAAATAATTATTACACGTAAATACAACTTAATGTGACGACCAAGGACGAAATATCTAGAAAAACCTGTTTCTAACATCATTATACTTTTAATAGTATCACAACAGTGTTAAGATGAAACAGTACATTATCGTTGTGCAAATAATGTTATAATGTGGTACGAAAGTTATTATTTGGATACTTACATCTTAAATTATCTTTTCTATCAATAAAGTATACACAAATAACGCTAAACTGTAAAATAATTGGAACTTAGCTCACACCAAACCGAACATTCATGATTTGCCAAATGAATGGACAGGAAAGAGAGAATGGCCAAATAGGGATATTCCGATACTTGTAAAGTGTTTACTACGATACTTTTTTTTCGATACCAACTACATTTCAGTACATTGTTGCGATACCTACCTTCTACCTAGGTAGGTAGGAATCTCGGTATCGGAAAGAAAGGACTTCTAATCAAATGTGACCAATAAAATATTAAGATGGTCAGTAAAATATCTCGACCATGACGGAGAAGAGTTCTCTGTTTATATATATTTAAACCTTTCATAATTTTAGTAATAATTTATTGTATAGTATATAGGGAATATTACTTTCTTCGTGTTACGGAATGCATTACTGACTCTTTCTGGCTGGAGGTTCTCCTAAGCTAAGCTTTAGACACAAAATAAGCTACTAAAACTAAACGGCACGTATGTACTTTACTAGTATTTGTACATCTAGTGACTTTCAAATGTAGTCTCTTTGTTTATTCATATTATATTTTATGAAGTTTAATGTGTTTGTAATGTAATATATTTATTTCTAGTCACGAAACTTCCGACTTCACATATACAAGCTGACTGGTGAGATACCTTCAATATTTAAGGAGAGTACTTGGTACATGATTCTCGTTACAATGATATAATAAAATTAGGTGCTTAACTTTTGACCAAATTTCTCTAAAAATACGTGAAATGTGGATACACTCCCGACGCACGCCGCGCTGTTTGTACGTTGATCTAGTCACGTGCGGCGGCACGCGCTTACATACGACAATAAAGAAACGCCACCGCCACCCCCCGCCCTCAACCCCGCTACCTGTTGCAAAACCGGGCGCACTACGTGTAACGTGACTCATTAGTGCGAGCGCAAGCGCCGACAGGTGCGTATGTCCGTGCCCGCTTCCTGCTTCCGCGTCCCGCAATCGTATTCGGGAAGTACATAACTTACGCGCGTAATCCGCCGTGTGTGTGTGTGTGTGTGTGTGACCCGTGATAAGTAGGTACCTAGATGGGTATGGCTTATCAATACACAAACGTAGAGTACCTGGACATGGTGCGTGCGTATGCGCGTGCTAATGATAGTCTGCAAGGTGCCATCGAGTTGTACCGGGAGATGTTCCCCGGCCGCCGAATACCTAGTGCCAACGTAATCCTAAATGCCAACCAGAGATTACGCGACTTTGGACAGTTTACTGTTCCAACACATGCGCAAGGACGAGGCGGAGTGGCTTACCCTGTGTCGCTGCACGAAGAAATTCTCGAGTACTTCGAGAACAACCCACAAGCCAGTACTCGAAATGCTGCTCGAAGATTTGGTGTATCGCAGTGGACTGTGTGGAATCAATTACACAAAGATGGGTTACACCCTAATCATTTTCGACCAGTCCAGGAGCTCTGTGAGCGCGATTACGAGCCTCGAATAAACTTTTGTCGGTGGTTTTTACAAAACACCGACAAAAACATTTTATTTACCGACGAAGCCACGTTCACAAAGCTTGGTGTTTATAACGTGCATAATGAACATTGGTGGAGTCATTCCAATCCGTACGTTACGCGACAGGACGCTTATCAACACAGATTTAGTGTTAATGTGTGGGCCGGTGCACTAAATAACTGTTTACTAGGCCCGTATTTTATTGAGGGAAGACTCGATAGTGTGTCGTACCTAAACATTTTAAATTCAGTGATGGACGAAATGCTCGAAGATGTACAGCTGAGTTATCATCAAAACTTTTTTTATCAGCACGACGGAGCGCCTGCACACTACCATACGCAAGTTCGTGAGTACCTAAACCGTACCTTCGGGGATAGCTGGATAGGTCGCGGAGGGCCTGTGCCATGGCCAGCTCGCTCTCCAGACCTTACTCCACTAGACTTTTATTTATGGGGTGAGGTTAAACGTCTTGTGTACGCTACGGAGTATGCCAATGTAGATGAACTCAAGACAAAAATAACAAGCGCTTTTGAGAGTGTTAGAAGTGATCCCTTCGTTCTAAATCACGTTAAAGACGATATGCGTAAACGTGCCGAACTATGCATCACACGAGGCGGTGCACATTTTGAACAATTTTTAAGGCTTGTGTAAATTTGTAAATATGTAGGTAGGTAGCTTAATTAAATTCAATTATTGTAAATAGGTAGGTAGGTAGTTTAATTAAATTCAATTATTGTAAATAAGTATGATTCCATTTTTTAAATACGCCGAAAATACTTAGGTAAGTTTTCAGTAGCTCTGGATAAGCTTGTTTTAATACCTACACTTAATTTAGTCAACAAATTAGTGATTACCTAGGTATTTTTGCCTGTCCTAAGCCAGGATTCAAGTATGAAGGGAAAACGGATCATATTATTTCATCAAACTTAGCAAGCACGCATGGTTAAGACGAGGAGAGTCTTGATGTAGGTAAGCAACAGCTGTACAATGTACCTACGTATGTTTGTATTGATAGCGCGACACGTGCGTTCGCGCGGTGTCCAAGTGTTGCGCAGGACTCTCCGTAACTGTTTACTAAGTTTACTAAGCAGTCATTCAATATTTATTATTACTGTAAATTTTTTGATCATATATGATCGCCAACTATCACGTCCTCGAGTATCGTTAGTATCTCACCAGTCATCCTGTATAATATTTATATATAGATTTTGAACTTAAACCGCAATTATTGTATCCTGTTGTTATGTGCTAGCTAACATTCGATTAAGACCATAGAGAATTTAAGCGTTGACATGGTAGTGTAGCACACGTCAATATTTTTATCAATAATTATTTTTACTTTACCACATTACGTGTTATTGTTCCAAAATCGTGAGAAAAGCATGGAATAAACGATAATATGTCATACTCACACTGTACCACATAAGTAAGAGAAGATAAAACTATTAAAACTAGTAGAATTCACCACTGTAGCAGAGTTGAGGGCGAATAGATCTTACTTAGAATAAGTGAACGGTTAAGCCTTTTTCTACTGCTGTTTTACGACGGCATATTTATTTCGCACTCTGACATAAAACATATAAAAACATACTTTTTCTTTTTGAATGACAACACTATTAAATGAGTTTGTATTTTTACCGAAGTAGGTTTACTTCAATAAAAACTTCCCACAAAAATGATTGAAAAAAGTATCGATAAGAGTATCATGGTACTGTACTGTATTAGCTGGATCGTGCCCTGCTGAACACAGTCTCCGTGTTCAGCAGAGGACGATACAGCTACAGGTTACAGGTGGTGATGAGCCACCTCTATTAAGGGGGTATTTGCCATAATGCTCACACTTGGCAGGTGGCGCGACTTGGGGATTGCAGTGTAAGATGGCAGTTCTTTGGAAGGCGCTGCTGCCCACCTTTCAGTATTTTTCCCTTAGTCACCTCTTACGACACCCACGGAATGATATGCGAGGTGCAATGCTAACCTGGCACCCCACGGGGAATATTACTTGTATGGTATTCATTTGAAAAGTATAATGAAAATGGAATCTTATGCATATGAATAGGTATCGATACTTTGGTGGTATCGGAATCATTTTGGTCAAGCCGACCGAACGAAACCGATGACATAAAATTGACAAAACATGACGTTTCAATTATACATTGACAGTAAGGGTATATTCCATTTGTCGTTAGGAACGTTATTTTCGATAATTTTGATCACAACTGCGTCTATGATCGTGATCACTGTGATCGTTTGTAACTGTCATCCCCTGTTCCATTTAGGATATGAACGCTAAGAATGCCACTAAAATTAGCCACTTCTGTCATTTTTGACATTAGATGTAGCTTTTATGGCGAAAATAACGCCAAGACCCATGTGGAAAAACTTTTTGGGAGTGTGATCGTTTTTAGCGAATCTCACTCAAATGGTACGCTCCCTATGGGTCACGAACACCAGAAGTGGCTAATTTTAGTGGCATTCTTAGCGTTCTTATCCTAAATGGAACAGGGGATGACAGTTACAAACGATCACAGTGATCACAACCATAGACGCAAATGTGATCAAAATTATCGAAAATAACGTTCTTAGCGATAAATGGAACATACCCTATAGGGTGCTTACCATTTGAAGTTTAATTCGCCAAAACCGCTAAAAACGATCACACTCCCAAAAAGTTGTTCCAGATGGGTCTTGGCGTTATTTTCGCTATAAACGCTACATCTAATGTCAAAAGTGACAGAAGTGGCAAATTTTAGTGGCATTCTTAGCGTTCTTATCCTAAATGGAACAGGGGAGAATAGTTTCAAACGATCACAGTGATCACAATCATAGACGCAAATGTGATCAAAATTATCGAAAATAACGTTATTAGCGTCAAATGGAATATACCCATAAGTGCCAAATGAAATATCCATGGCCGTATTCCATTTGACGAAATATCATTTTTCATTATTTTCGATAATTTTGACCACATTTTGCGTCTATGCATCCACATATAAAATGAGACATAATGACGTCGAGTCCATATCACGAACTTGATTAAACCTAACTATAATTGGTCTTAGTCCTGTCAGATGCATAATTTGGTATTCGGAATAAGTTAAACTGGTATAATTTTTATCGCCAAGATTAAAATCAGAGACTAGTTAGTGCCCGTGTACCAGACATACTCTAGAGAATAATCGATGAGCGTTGAATCGAATCGCATATAATGATGACAGCCATCTAGGAGTGCATTCACAAAACGCCCAAAATATCGATATGTATGTTTTTAGGTTATTACACATTTAAAGGTAGACGTAAAAATAAAACTTAGTAGAGAAACATTAAACTGAGATCAGTGCCTGAGTTGTTATAATGGGTGGCTGCTAGTTTTCATTTTCAAGCGCTTCTGTGCTTCGGCGGGCAGGTTGAAACGTCAGTCCCGGCTGTTATCTTAGAATGGCAATCATTTTAACATGGTGGTAGGGTATTTTCCCTTTAGGCAGAGAGCATGCATAGCTAACTGCTACCCTCAAATAGAAAAAATGGCGTCAAGCACCTAAATGTGTATTGCTGCATCTGTCTTCATCTGTCTTTGAGAGCCAGTTTTTGTTTTAGTTTAAGCCTGATCACATTTTTGACCACATAATCACCTATCATCAACTGGAATTGTGGTCAAAGGCTTGCCTTACGGTTATTAAAATATGTATGTTCACGTCAGTGAACATGTTCATGTAGCTCGGAAAATGTTAATCAATCCATTGAAATATTCCTAAATATGATTATAATAAGTACTATCGCGTGTTGAGCTAAAATCACATTCACATTTTTTTTATAGTTCAAATCACCTCGAATGTTACCGAACCCACACATCTCCCAATTTTACACACCGGGTGTCTAAAAGCCACTGAAGATAGGTAACGAAATTAAGAAAATAAATATATATGTAACGCAATGAAATGTTAAATAACTACTTAAAATATAAATCCTGTGAAATATGTCGATATACATATATTTAAAAAAGACACATATATAAATATGCATGTGACATGCGAGCCACTCGGAAATGCCCCAGTTGTAAGTCTCATTCATTGTCTCTGATCCCAACACCGTCAACGTCACCAATCAATACTCCGGAGCCGGTTACCCTGGAAGCTGTTTTCAAGGAAATTCAAAGCTTAAAAATACAGCTAGCCGGCATACCAACTATTATCGCTGATGTGAAGGCAATAAAAGTTGAATTATCTGAATTCAAAGCCTCAAATGACTTCACAAGTGATAGAATCGCAGACTTAACAAATCGAGTCTCCAGTTTGGACTCCCGAATATGTGGTGTTGAACAGTGGGAAATGAAGATCAGTAGTCTCCAAATTGAAATCACCCATTGTAAGACACAACTTATGTCCCATAATCAAAGATCTCGTCTTAACAACATAGAGATTAAAGGGGTTCCATTGAAAAAAGACGAAAATCTTTTCTCAATAGTGGAGGCTAAAAGTAAAAAAATTAACTGCTCGTTCCCTAAAACACAAAAAAATATTATTGTAAGCTTTCTAAACCGTTACATCAAAGAAGAGTTTGTTGCAGCCGCCAGAGCTCTTAAAACGTTATCAGCAATGGATCTCGGATTTGAAAGCACGCAGAATAGAATTTTTGTTAATGATCACCTTGATGGAGAAACGAAGAACTTGCTGACTAGAACTAAGGAATTGGCTATAGAAAAGTGTTTTAAGTATATGTGGGTGAAGTTTGGCAAAATACATGCTAGAAAAAACGACACATCAAATGTCATAGTAATAGTTAACGAGAGGTATTTAACCCATTGGCATCGGCGATAATTATAACAATAGAATTTCATTCATAAATTGGCCATAGTGGGTCAGTCCGATTTCAACTTATTTAAACAAATTGGCATAAAATGTCACCAACTCAAATTGTATAAAGCCAAATTAGTATTCCATTATAGTAACTCAATCACATTGTTTGTTACCTCTGCTCTAGTCTCCGGCCGACCAGTTTGTTATTATCAGGCCTTTTGTTTCTTTAGCTCCAGTTATACTAGCGACGAACATACGAAAACATCTGTTATCTTTTTCACACCCACATATTTTACTTTATGCAGTTATAGACGTTGTCAAGTAACCACGTCAGAGATTGAGGTGTTGTTTATCCTGTTCGTACTCGATAAGTTATTCTATTCGTGTTGCTATCGCTTGTTTTGCCGTGCATATGCATCACTTCTTTTTCACTTGAATGACTGGTTGATATGTATTGACATGTCCTACCCGCAGCTGGAATATTATTCATATTTCTGTTCGTTGATACCTCTGATATATATATATTTTTTTATGTTTGTACGTTTTAACTAGGGTGTTTATAGTTATTGAACAGAAATATGGTTAATGCGGATATAAACGAACTTAATATTTACTATCAAAACGTCAGAGGTTTACGCACAAAAACATTAACATTTTATCGTAATCTGAGTCTTAATTCGTACGATATAATAATTTTAATCGAGACTTGGTTAGTTGATGGTGTATCTAATTCCGAGTTGTTCGATGGACGTTATGTTATTTGGCGGCGTGATAGAAATTTGGAAATGACGTCACAGACGAGGGGTGGGGGCGTGCTAATATGTATACTTTATCTTTGTGATCAAAATTTAGGGTTTTCATTTTCTCAGCAGTTACATAATTTTTTAACTAAACTTAACAATATAATTATGCACAACCCGATTGACAAATATTTAATATTAGGTGATTTCAATTTAAGTTCTATCACATGGACTCCAATTGCTGACTTACATCATTTGTTGCCCTCATCCGCTAGCGGTAGTGATGAGCAGGTTTTGCTCGATGATTTACAATTTCATGACTTACGCCAATATAACGGCATTTTAAACAACTATGGACGAATTTTCGATTTGGTTTTATCAAATGATGATGTAATTGTCTCAGATTGTGATGATCCTTTGGTGCAAATTTACCCATATCATAAGGCTCTGCGTGTTGTGGTACCGTTTATAGGAATTTCAGGCTTGAAACCGCAATCTTACTTGAAGTACCTATACAACAAAGGTAATTATGTTTCAATCAATAAAGAAATTAGTGAAATTGATTGGCTCCATGAGTTATCAGTTCACGGGTTGGAAGAAGCGGTTTGTATCTTTTATTCAACTCTGGAAAGACTGAGAAAAATGTACATACCTACGAAAATTATTAAATATGAAGCTTACCCCAAGTGGTATTCGTCAACGTTGAAAAAAGCTTTAAAGGAAAAATATAAATATCTAGTAAAGTATAAGATGTATGGAAATGCATGCAATTTAAATACATATAAACTTCTACGAGAAAGAACTAAATTACTTGAAACACAATGCTATGAATTATATATAAATTCTGTAGAAAACTCTATCGAAATGTCGCCTAAAGCTTTTTGGTCATATATTAAATCGCGTTTGAAATCAAATTCTTTCCCTCGTAACATGAATTATTTAGATTCTGTTGCAACTACGGGCGAAGACATTTGTAACGCTTTTTCTACTAATTTTCAATCAACTTTTTCCGGAAAATTCGGTTTGGCTGCGTGGCGTTTGTGACGTCACGTCGGCTTAGCAGGAAAATTAAGCGGAATTGTCACTAGATATATTTTTATATTTTTTAAGTGTTTTATTAAAATATTAATTTGATGTTTTCTTAAAATATTTTAAAAGTATTTGTTATTATTAAATTTTACATATTAAATAATTATAAAATAGTGTTACAATGGGTGGTCTTATCACTAAAAGTGGTCTTTCTAGTGTACGACCGCTCACATTTATATAGAGATTATGAACTCATATCCGCAATGATTGCTTATTTACTATTCAGTGCGTTCGTAGCAGAAATGTTCACCATTTTTGCCTATGGACCATTTATGGGGGATTAATTAAAATCATGCTTTCTTTATTAATATATTTATTCATTAACATATTGTAGTATTATTGTTTTATTACACACATTTCCAATAAGAAAATGTTCTAATGTTATGAGTAGAAGTTTGAAAGCCCACAAGCGCCTAGTAAAATTGCGATATCATCGCGTGGATAAAATGTTTGCTAGTGATATAGACAAGTAGTATACAAAATTATGTTTAATAATAAAGTCCTGCTCTTCCCGGCATTCTGGAAGCTGGAAAAGATGATGAGGCGATCACTGAATATTTTGTGCTCGTCCCACATATAAAATTATTTCGCGTTTAATAAACTTTTTACCATTTACAAAGCAATATATAGTTTGTCAATGAGTTTGTAATCAGCCCTTCTGGTTTTCAAGATATTCCTTTTATAGTAGCCAGGCTCATTTTGAAATCCTGTTTAATACCTTGTCTAGGTCAGGTAATTGTACTAACTCAGTTAAAAACAATCCTCATTTAATTATAAATCACAAAATGAAATTTGGTCGGCCACATGGTATATTTTTGTAATAAATACTAAGTGTATATATATGAAAATCTGAGAGATTAGCATTTGAATTTTCCTCTTTGCTATTGTATACTTTAATTAGGCTTTAGTGTTAAATAAAGAAAAAAATAGTAAATAATAAAGTGAGGTTATGAAAAAGAAAGAGAAAGCATATACGAGCGAGCGAGAACAAAGACAAAAGTATCGGGTGATACCCTGCCTCCCGCCAGCTGGTTTATATACCCCTCATTCACCGATAATGAGGAGAGACCCGTCGACACTCGCACTGAAAGTATACGTGCGCAGCATTTTCGCGTTCCAGGAACAAATTGCCAAGTAAAGGCAATAGGACCCTATTAAGCTCGGGTCCCAATAAACCCGAGGAGTCCAAGCTATTATTCCGAAGAACTGGGAGCGCCTAAACCTGGATGGCGCCACGCATTCTCCCGATAAGATTTTAGTATACGGGTGCGGCCCGAAAAATGGCGGCCAAGGCGATCAGCTCACAAACAGCATTTCGATGGATGATGGAAGGCAATTTTTAAGGATATGGTGAATGGCCAATACAAACAACTGGAGGTTCGTTCCACATACACAAAGGTACCTTTGCTTTAAATCAAAAACCCCCATGTGCGCGTAATATATTCGTACCCTCCCCGCGCGTAGTTATAGGCTGCAGTGAACGGCGGAACCCCTTAATTCTAGACATGTATATTTAAGAAATAAATGTGATTTTTCTGTAATTTAAAATTTGCATTTTCAATCAGTGTTGACCTTAACGAAGTATTAGGTAGTAAGCCACCCCACCGTCAGACGGCCTGGTCACAAGGTCCTCGCTGCTGCCCGCTGACTATCCTGGACACAGAGACATCAGAGAAGTGTCTTCTGTTATGTAAATCTTCTGTTCTGTCTACACTCATAGTAAAACTATATACGACAATGGCGCCCGAACTTTCTTCTCAAATTTATATAGCGTTGGGGTGGCAAATTTTTAATGGATGCTTCGTTAGGTGTAATACTGATTGGATAGCTATATTTCCTAATTAGACGAGGAAAATGCTCTCTCTCAGACAATATAATAATAAATTCATCCTTATAAATAATTAAATATATTATCAGTTTTATCGTTTAATAATTATATGTGTGTGTTGTTGCAAATCAAATGTTTTTAATTCCAATTTTTATTAATATTTTTATGTAAAATTTTTATGCATTGAACTGTGATAATATTGTTTTTTTCGTTTCCACTAGCTCAATGTCTACCTACATATGTTATCAAATAACGTATCAAATTTTTTTGAAAGGTATAATAGTACAAGGCTATGCACGTTTTTTAATCCTATTGATGATTGCTAATATTAATATTTCTATAATTATTTTCTACTTATGAACATATTGTCTTCATTAATATGGCCTTTAACCTGAGCGACCAAATTTCATAACCAATGCATTTAATAGAACATATTTACACTATAAAACGACCCCAACAAGTCGTTAAACTGTGCTGCGACGAAAAAACGTCGTTAAATTGTTACCCTAGGTGGAAGGATTCATTAGGAATCTGTCTGGGTGTATACCACCACCATGTTTGTTGTCACCGTAGGACATGGTACCCAGCCAAACGACCCCAACAAGTCGTTAAACTGTGCTGCGACGAAAAAACGTCGTTAAATTGTTACCATAGGTGGTAGGATTCAATAGGAATCTGTCTGGGTGTATACCACCACCATGTTTGTTGTCACCGTAGGACATGGTACCCAGTCAAATCACCCATATGTCTTATATTTAAAAACCAGTGTTACTAGTAACAAACATATAGTAATTTTTCATCCCGCCAAGCTAAATTTTTCACTTGTCAAAATGTTTCAAAAATGTTTAAAACTTTTCTGTAGCTAGACCATTAGGCGAGTCTATAACCGTTTAAATTTTTGATGTACGACATATACTTTTTGAGTAATTAAGACAATTAAGTTTTTTTTGGAACAAACATTCTTTTACTTGTCAAAATTTTTCAAAAATGTTTAAAACTTTTCTGTAGCTAGACCATTAGGCGAGTCTATTACCGTTTAAATTTTTGATGTAGGACATATACTTTTTGAGTAATTAAGAAAATTAAGTTATTTCGCCACAAATTTCGTCTATAAATTCTTGTCCGTACACAATATAAAACCTAAATTTGACTTCGTTACTGTTGAATCTTAACTAAAAATTTAGCATAATTCAAATACTTATCAGTATAATTTTTCATATGGGTGCCTCTCTTTTAATTCCTTTTTTGAACTTGCCATACTCAAACATATTGAAGTTTCAAAGACCCGATTATATACGTTTCGCCTAACGTACATGTCCATTTATCAGTCAGTAATAACTAGATAAAGTTATATGTAACAAAAAATACACAATTTAGTATATTACAGTTTTTTTTAAGTGCTCATCTAGCACTATTTAAGGAAGGTTTTCCTATAATAAGAACCACAACCTTCTATGTTGGGGGATAGGCAAATTTAATATCAATTAGGCTAGGTAGGGAACAAAACAAGCGTTCTGAGCTTGTGTAGGGAATTTTTTTTTTTAAATTGGCGATACTTAGAAAGATATTGCAGGAGTTGTATTACATTATAGCAGAATGTTGATCTAGGTAATCCACCATCCACAAAATTACTAGTTTTTGTTTAGTGCTCATCTAGCACTATTTAAGATAGTTTTCCTATAGTAAAAACCACACAGCCAAGTGATGTACCTATTCAGGTATATAACTATGGACTTAAATTATCTATTAAAATCTATTTATAGCTTAATGAAGTAAAAGTGACACTTTCGAGAGGTAATGTTTTGACATTAGGAAACATATCTCAATAGTATCATCTCATTACTAAGTTTCTCTTTACGGTCAATATTCATGTACTATGTAAGCACATGATGGTAAATTCGTTTTCTGTTTTGTTAGATATACCTACTAGTTAAGTATTGTAATAAATAGATATTCAAGAAAATATTTATTCATATTTAAATGCATACTGTGCTTACAGGATACCCAAACCGCACAGTAGGCCAACCTTAAATAAAGTTATCTACTTACTTATATATCTAGACTTATATTTAGATTCACTGAAAAATTTAAGACAAAACGCCAATACATAATTGAATTTAGAAAAAAAAATATGTCAATGTCTGCTATTTGAGCAAGCATATCATTGAGCAGATTAAGGCCCTGTGCGGTGGGAAAGTATTGAGCCGATGGTGTACGCAGTGCGCACACCCGGTGGTAGTTTCTTGTAGCATCTAGTAAAAAAATTAGATATACGGCCCGTTTTTTTACTATACCCCTGAAATGCGGCAATTTTAGTTGAGATACGGCAACCCTAAAATGTATTTGGGGCGTATTCCACTTATCACCAATTTCGTTATTTTTAATAATTTTGACCACATTATGCGTCTATGGTTGTGATCATTGTGAAAGTTTGTAACTGTTCTCCTCTGTTCCATTTAGGATAAGAACGCTAGGAATGCCACAAAAATGGCCACTTGTCACTTTTGACATTAGATGTAGGTAATTCAAACTGTTCCAGTAGCTTCATTGGCGTTTATGGCGAAAGTAATGCCAAGACCCAAGTGGAACAACTTTTTGGGAGTGTGATCGTTTTTGGCGAATTTTACTCCAATTGGTACTTATCCTATATTGGTGTGGAATAATTTCAATTTTGCGCAGTAGGGTGCGCCGCTACAGAATACGTATAGTACCACCAACTTAACTGTGCAGTTTTCGAGGGTGCTACTGGTCATGGAAATCAACTACAAACTGTCACAATTTGAAGGTATGTTGTAGTTTTTTTTTCTGTCGCCTGAACAGATAAGTTGGTGGGTCTGTAAGAACATTTTGAAGAAAAAAATATTGAATACCCTGGGGGGCAATTCTCAAAATTGGGATAAAATTTATCGATTCTCGATATTTATCCCGTGTCACCTATAGACTATTAATATCCCAAAAATATCGACTTTTCACAAAAATGCTATTCTCGCGAGAGGTAGATATAAAAATATGTCCACTGATGAACTTGTGTTCATGTGTATAGAGAATATAATGATAATCGCGATATCGCAATGTTGCGTGTCGATCGCTAGGGCTTGATATTTATCGATAGTGATATTGCGAGAATAACACAAAACTACACGACTCGATATTCGCCATGTTTTCTCGATATTTATCTACTATGATATTCATATCACTGCACGAGAATCGCCGTCCTGACCTGTGTGTTTGACAATGACATAAATTGACATTTTCATTTTCTTATATGTGAACAAGTGTTCATTAAGAAAAATAAAAATAAACGTTCCAAACCTTCGAGTAAGTTAAAGCAACCGACAGTCCGACAACAACATTCTGAGGCTTGGAACGCGGCCCAGAGTATACAAGAGGGGCGTTCGTTTTGGCTCGATTGCGTTTGTAGCAGTTTCAAAAGTGGCATTTGTGTTTTAGCGTTCGGATAGAAGCTTTTGCTATTTTTGACCACCAATTACTGCATGCTATCCGAACGGCTTAAAACATACTTTGACAACCGCCAATATTTTAACAATTTTGCACAGTACGAAACATGTAATCAATCTCTAAAATTAACAAAAAAGTAGGTACCTATATTATTATTATTTCTTTGTTAATGGCTTCTGATAGTTACATTAATAAAAAAATTGTGAAACTCTTCAATCGCGCCAAATACAACTATCAAAACAGCAGTTGTCAAAAAACGATCACAACGATCCCACGGCAAGACATGGGTCAAAAATATCACTTTTCTCTGTCATTTGTAGCGTTTTCAAAGCTATCCGAACGGTGAGCGAAAACGATATTTTTGCTCACGAAGTCCCAAAACGAACGGCCCGTGTGATCGTTTTTAGCGTTTGTGAGTGTTATTTTTGGCACCGATAGCCTATCCGAACGCCCTATACAGGTTAGTAATCTTTGGAGTAAACCATACCATATATATTCTACTTGATCTATGGAGTAAACTCGGTCATATGAATACAGAACAACCTCAAAATAAAATAAAAATTGTAAACAAACAGAAACTGAACAAATTAAAGTTTTTCTGCAATGTGGAGTAAAACTGTGTCGTTTAAAAATGTTAGAAATCTAATAAATTTAATAGAAAGATCTAAACAATACAGTGCAATCGCAACTGTTTTGAAGAAATCTCATGTCGGTGAAGTGACTGAAGTGAAGGTTGTATAAAATTTATAAACGTAAATTAACGTGGCTATACACTAAATATTTAACAAACATCAGATTTCTGTTTCAGGGCTGGATAAGGAACTTACGTGTCCAAAAAGAGCTTATATTTGCAGACGTTAACGACGGCTCTTGTGCTAAGAAATTACAAATCGTGATACCAAAACACTTAAAAACTGACTCGTTGACTTACGGTTCTTCAGTTCATATCAAAGGAAAATTGACAGAAAGTCCGAGAGGTCAGCTTGAGCTGCTTGCCGATGATGTTAAAGTAATAGGCGAGTGCATTGTCTCAGACGGCTACCCATTCAACCCCAGAACCACACACCCGCCAGAATACATTCGTCAATTTCTTCATTTGAGATCTAGGACAAACTACATATCAGCCATATTAAGAATACGAAGTGCAGTGACAAAACACATCCATGACTTTTTTGCGTCTAACAATTATGTAAATATCAACACTCCTATATTAACTTCAAATGACTGTGAAGGGGCTGGGGAATGCTTCAAAGTGCAACCTGATAATGAAGATATGATCAAAGTTATGACACAAGAAGGTAAAGATAAGGATTCTGTATACTTTGGCTCAAAAACATTCTTGACTGTCTCTGGGCAGTTGCATTTGGAAGCAATGTGCAGAGGAATGGGTAACGTCTACACCTTGGGACCAACATTTCGCGCTGAGAACTCGAGATCAAGGCTGCACCTAACTGAATTCTACATGCTTGAATCAGAAATCGCATTTTGTGACACCTTAGAAAAGCTGCAATTAGCTATAGAAGATTTATTGAAGTATATTTTTGTACAAATTAGAAATACTAATGATGCTGACTTGTATTCATTAAATAAGGATAACATAATGCCTTCTTGGGTCAATGAACCATTTGTCACTATGTCATATGTAGAAGCAAAGAGGATATTAGAGAAAAAAAAAATTATTGACACAGAAGAGGGCATAAATAAAGAACAGGAGTTAGCACTAGTGGAGCATTGCAACGGAACTCCAGTATTTATAGTCAGATGGCCCAAGAATATGAAAGCCTTTTATATGAAGGAATGCCTGGATGATAATACTAAGGTAAAATTATACAATCATGAGAAAAGTAATTAAGTAGGTACTTCCACAATTAGAACTAAATAATTACCAAGTCTTTTTAAAAATGGGAAAATGATATTGTCTGGTTTTCCTGCATTTATTAGCAAACATACGGACCAGTATGATTCTATTTCTGTTTGATATTTACTAAGTACCAAACAGATGGATCCCTAAATATCAAATAGTGATAATCCTATTAAAATATTAGTTCTCCTCAGGATTATGAAATTCATTAAGTACTTTCTGCCTTCTTGATTAGTAAGTCTGAAAAGTTAATTTTATACATATATACATTACTCTATCTATTATGATTTTGTTTTTGTTTTATAACGTCAACAAAACACCAAAATATGTATCAAATTGTATTTGGATAGATAGCTGTAAAAGAAGTGAATTTTATCTTATGGCTACACTGCATAGTGTAAATAAAAGTAATGAGGGTATTATAATACTGTAGTACCCTCAGAGTAGTTCAGACTATGATATCTACATATCTACAACCAACTCACACAAATTTATATAACACAATAGCTAACTCTACTAGAACCCTTTGTGCAAGTTCGTCTAGGGAAGTGTTGCCACCATACCTAATTCTACTGGCAAGCAGATGTTATGTTGTTCACATTATTGTTTTCTGGTTTGAAGGTTGGGTGCCGGTGAAATTACAGCACATGAGACTTAACAACTTTGTCTCAGGGTGATGGCGCATTACAGTAGACCACTTGTGACAAACTGCAACTGTTATAGGCACAGGTTATTCTCTATTACAACAACATAATAAAAAAATGCATTGTTTTGTTTATATTAACTACACACAAACAATACTCAGCCACCCTGATCTTTACCCCTAGTCTATGCATATTGTTTAGCGTACATAAAGCATATTATTTTTCATCAGATGTGACAAGGCAATGTTAAGAACTATGTTTTTTTTTTGTACCGGATCAAGCTCGAGCCCACCTGATTTTAAATGGACTAACCTCTGCCTATAACAGGTGCATTTCGTCACAAGTCACAAATTGCATTCAGTGCCCGCTGAGACATAGTTGTTAAGTCTCATGTGCCTGTAATTTCACTGGCTCTCAAGGACAGCTGTCGAAAAACACCGTTATGTGCTTGGCGACAGATTTTCTACTTGGGGGTGGTAGCTAGCCAGGAGGGCAATCGCAAAATGCCATTCCTTACCATGCGGTGAAGCTCAATCCGGCGGTAGGGGGTCGAACTAGGGACCTGCGGCACCGCAGTCCATAGCTATTACCGCTCGGCCATCATTGCTTCAAAATATGTGCTAAAATGAGTTCTGTGAAGTGAAAATGTTTCCCAGTTCAAGAACAAAGTTCTATATTACTTTGTTTAATTTGTATAGGGATTCATATATTGTACACTACATTATTTCATGTTAAGAATTACAGTAATATTAATATAATATAAAAAAACACTATCTAATAAGACAACATAAAGTTGCTGGCCCCTTGGGTGTCATTATATCCAGATTCTACTTTACTTATCTCTATTCATTTTGTCACAGGTGGATGCCCTGGACCTCCTATGCCCAATAACAGGTGAAGTTGTGGGTGGGAGTCTCAGAGAAGACAACTACAATAAACTCAAGTCCAAACTCCCTTCTGACCAGCTCAATTGGTACTTAGAACTGCGGAAGTTTGGCAACATACCCACTGGAGGCTATGGTTTGGGGCTGGAGAGGTTACTACAAGTGCTGTGCCAAATTAGCAACATCAAGGATACTTTGCCTTTCCCGAGGTGGCCTCATAATTGTAATATGTGAATATCCGGCTGGCTTTGATTTCATTGGTCTATCTATATTGTTAGATGTAGCAAGCTAAGTGCCATTATGCTACACATAGATGTGTGTGCAAATACAAACAGTTTTGATAAATTATGCACACATCTACTTACCAGCATCAAAAAAGTAACAATGTATTGTACGCCATGGTACATCATGAGGAGGAGGGCTGAAAAGTTCTGAGCCTGGGGTAATTGAAAATGTCTCTCTACTTCAATTCAATTCTCACATCGTTTGTAAAGGGCCTTAATCCCAGTGAAAAAATTTGTACCGTTTTTGCTCTCAAAATACTCATCTACAGCTGCGTTCATTTGTTCATTCGGCAAATCTTGGCCCCTGAATGTCTTTCATTTCTAAATAGGAAGTTGTTGCTGGGTGCCAGTTCTGTTAAGTGGATAGTTTATTATTTTGAAGCCAGTTTCTCGCAGTGGCTGCTTTTAGTACGTACTGGCCCATCTTCTTGCATCAATCTAAAATTACTTCATACACTTAGTATAGTTTTTACTGGACTTTTATCGTAGCTTTCTTTGGTAAATAATCAATCAGTACCTAATTCTCCTTCCCAATCTCATGCTATTCAAATGACCATATATAGTGTCAAATTAGACTTTTCTATAGTGAACTTCTCAGCAGCTTTCCCTTTTTTCTAAGCATTGATTCTCTTTTTAAATTCAGGATAATATTGAATGCAGGAATCATCTACTGTGACAATACATGCACAAATTTCATATTAATTTTTCTTTATACTGATCCAAAAACGAATGCAGCTAATTTTATTCATGCAAAATGTCTCGAATGTGTTCCTATGTTTGTCATTCAATTTTTATCCAAGGGTCTTCTTAAATATAATTAAAAAATAAGTTTTTTTTTTTGTTATATTTTCATCAGTGAAGGTGATGTTTGAAAGTGCCTGGAGTGGGCGTCGTCTTCAAGGGACTTGGGATCTTGCTGAAATAATCGTGTCCAACGGTTTACGTTCCAACGTGGCAGATGATGGTCCAGGTTCCCCATATACACATTTCTGAAAAAATCTCTTTGAATGTCTTCCCTTTTTACAAGGAGTTTTATGATGCAATGCTCCAATTGGCCATAACTCAGTCATGTTTACAGTGGACTCGGATTTTATTGTGCCTAATTACACCAAATTTTCTATAAATACTAAATGGATATTGCTCAATTTAGTAACAGGTAGGTCGCGAAAGTAATTAGCATGACTGGATAGAGGTACCTTAGCTTAGGCTCATAACTTTTCAGCTGCCTCTCGTATTTATTAGAATATTCTCCATCAGTAATGCTAATTAAATTGTAGACAAGGCTACTCGTATTTATTTTATTGAAAAGTATTTATTGACTGTGTAAAGTATGTAAATATATTGTTTGATGTTTAAAAAAATATATGTTTATTATTTCTAACCCTACCTATTAAACCGTGTTAGGTCTTTTTTTTATGGGATTGTTTGTTGGGGATATGGTGGTTGAAAAGATTCATGCGATTTGGAAGAAGGAATATAATATAAATAATGTTTACAATGTAAAAAGTACACGGAAGAGAATAATATAATTGATTGACATATTAAGTCAGAAAACTAATTTATTCTTCCTCTTGTCTTTTGGTCTACAGACCTCCTTAGAGTCGTGCTATACTCACACTCCTCCTCACGACTCATAATCCAATATTCCAATCAAATTCTTCAGTCGAGAAAGTCGTGGACCATTAACTGATTTTGTTAATATGTCTGCCTCCATTATTTCAGTTGGTAGATATCTCATCTCAATAAATCCATCTGTAATACAGTCTCTTATGAAATGCATCTTGAGATCTATATGCTTAGATCTTGATGAGACAATTGGATTTTGACATAGTTTGAGCGCTGCCTGATTATCATTCCAGATGATGATTTTGCTCTGACTAGCACCCAGGTCATTAAAAAGTCCTTTTAGGTGTATCGCTTCTTTTGCAGCTTCAGTTATAGCTATATATTCGGCTTCGGCCGTTGACAAAGCGACACTTCTTTGTTTCTTGGATGCCCAGCTGATCGGTGCTCCGGCTAGCTTGAAGCAATATCCAGAAAACGATTTTCTATCTAATTTATTTGCACCCCAATCGGCGTCTGTCATGCCATGTAACTCTTTTCCAGTCTTTTTAAATATCAAGCCGACATCTTTTGTACCTTTTAAGTATCGCAGGACTCTTTTTGCACTCTTGAAATGAGTATCATCATAGCTATCATTATATTGTGAAAGGTAACTCACTGCAAAAGCTATGTATAGTCTGGTTGCTACGGCAAGATACATTAGTGTACCGATCAGGTTCTTGTAAGGCAAATCTTTCTTTTCTTTCTTATTTGGTTCTAAGATTAGGCCTGGTTCTATTGGCGTAGTAGCAGGATTACATTGTTCCATGTTAAATTTTTTCAATATAGTTTCAATGTAATTTCCTTGGCTTAGTTTTATTTCACCATTTTTGTATGTTACTTCGATTCCTATTAGACGTTTAGGTCTTCCTAGATCCTTTAATTCAAACTTCTTTCTTAAAGAATCTTTGATTTCTTTTAATTTCTTTGGACATGAGTAGGCACTCAATAAATCGTCGACATAAATTCCAATTATTATCTTTACTCCTCCTTTCACGAGGATATAGATGCATGGATCTGCTAATGATGCTTTGAATCCTATGGCTTTTAATTCTGTGTCGAGTTTAGTATACCATTGCCTCCCTGCCTGCTTAAGTCCATAGAGTGCTTTCTTGAGTAGACAAACTTTTTCACCTTCTATGGCTTTCATATCTCTAAGCATGTTACGGGCCATGTTGTAGATACTAAGGTCATCTGCGTTGCTCTCTTCTACCAATATTTCTCGTAAATATTGTTCAACATAATCAGGAAGTTTCATATATATGTTTTCTTTTAAGTCTCCATTCAGATATGCTGTTGTGACGTCCATTTGACAAAGTTGTAAATTTTCTTCAACTGATATCGCAATAATAGATCTGATTGAGCTAAGTTTTGCGACAGGAGCAAATGTCTCACTATAGTCAATACCTGGTCTTTGTGTAAAACCTTTAGCAACAAGACGAGCTTTTTTGGATTCTTTGTTGTCTGGGCTTAATTTCTTTTTAAGTACCATTTTATAGTCTACGACTTTCATTCTATCTTCTTTTTCAACTATTTTCCAGGTGCCGTTTTTTAAATGAGCTTTTATTTCGGATTTTATAGCACCGCTCCAGTCTTCACTACTTTCATTTTCATCTGACATAAAGGATATATCTGACATAAGTAAACCTTCATCTATTTCGCTCCCAGTTACAAAGTCTTTCATCCATAAAGGTTGTTTTCTTTCTCTTTGTAATTTCTGATTCGTAGTTTGAGCTTCAGGTGCGTCTTCAAATACGTCTTCCTCGCCTTCTACAGGAACTTCAGTAGATGTATGGGTATCAGTTATCAAATTATCAATGTCTATGTCTTGTGAAGATGTTACAGTGGGTTGAAGATTTTCATTTGTTTCAATTTCAAATTGTTTAGTTAAAATTGAATTTTTATTTCTTTTAAATTTATTATTTTCAGGTTTCAGTTGATGCTGCTCTGATTGCGGTGGTTCGATAAAGTCATCATAGTTTCTGCCTTCATTTTCATAGTACATCCTATTTATGACTTTTACATCCCTACTGAAAATAACAGTATTTTCTTTTGGTATGTAAATTCGAAAACCTTTTGTATATCTTGCATATCCAACGAATACTCCTTCTTTTGCTTTTTGTGACAATTTACCTTTTCTATTTTTTATCATAGCAAAAGCTTTGCTTCCAAAAACATGAAAATGTTTTGCAGATGGGGTTCGGCCAACCCATTTTTGGTATGGTATATGTCCATTCAGTGCTTTTGCTGGGCTTCGGTTGAGTAAGTAATTGGCAGTATATACGGCTTCAGCCCATAAGCTCTTAGGAGCATTTGCTTCTATCATTAAGCATCTGGCCTTTTCCATCAGACTTCTGTTTTTGCGTTCGCTTATCCCATTTTGCTGCGGAGTGTATGGAGCAGTCAATCTCCTTTGGATCCCTTTTTCTTTCAAATATGTATCAAACTCTTTGTTTACATATTCTTTTCCATTATCTGATTGGAGAAATTTTATCTTTTTATTTGTAAAATTTTCCACTTCATTTAGATATTCTTGGAACTTTTCAAATAAGTACTTGACTTTTTCTTTCCATGAAGTACACATAGGCATATCTCGTGTAATCGTCTATGAAAGTCACATAGTATTTTGAACCAGCTAATGATTCGTTTTCGAATGGGCCACACACGTCACTGTGGATGACTTGCAATGGTTCTGTAGTATTTATTTTACTATTTGTCGGGAATGGAAGTCGAGAAAATTTTCCTTTTATACAGGTCTCACATTCGTCCAACTTTTGATTGTCAAGTTGAAGACCATATATTAAATTTTCTTTTTCTAAGTTTCTCAAGTCTTTTTCATTCAAATGTCCGAACTTACGATGCCATTGCATTATCTTATTTTCAGTACCTGGTGTGTAATTTAGTGTTTCGTCTGATTTGTCGAATTTAAGATAGTATAGTCCATTCTTACGATGTGCTGTTTGTAATACTTTATCATTCTTTCCCATAATAATTGCTTGGTCCTTTTCAAATAATACCTTATTTCCTTTGTCGGTTATTTTTCCAACGGATAATAAGTTGACAGTTAGATCAGGTACGTACAGCGTGTCTAAAATATTACATTTGACGTTTTCAGCGTAAGTTACCACTTTTCCTCTGCCTTCAATAGCCATTGTATGGTTTTTAGATGCTAACTTCAGATTTCCTTCTTCTGAAGTTATGTGGGTGAAAAGTTTTCTTTCCCCACAAATATGCGATGAGCAACCACTATCAAGGCACCATATTTCTTCTGGTGTATCTGTATTATTTGTGTTTAGACATAAATTAAAATTATTTTCATGTTTTACCTTGCTAGTAGAGTTTTTCTTTTGTTTACTCCAGCAGGCTTCCGTAGTGTGTCCTTTCTTTTTACATTTATTACAATATTTGCTTTTCTTTTTGGCAAAAAATGCATCATTGCTTATTGTGGAATCATTGTTATTTTTCCGAGCTTCACTTTCCTCAATAATTTTAATTTTGAGCTCTTCTGGCTTCGGTAAACTGTCTCTTGATTCTACGGCGATGCTAAAATTTTCATATGACACGGGTAGGCTGTATAGCATCATGATGCTTAGTAAGTCCGGGTGGAGGTCAACATTCATATCAGCAAGTTTATCAACAATATCCATGAAATTATTAAGATGATCACGAACATCATTGTTTTCTACTTTTTTCAATATTAATTGCTTTAATAATGTAGCCTTTCGTGCCGGTCCTGTACTTTGATATATGCCTTTTAGTTTATTCCACAGTTCATATGATGTATTACAGTTTTTTACCTGTTTCAGCTCCGATGGTGAAATCAGCAGCAAAAGTTCTGATCTTGCTAGCAAATCCTTTTGCGTAAAAACTGCTTTTTCTTCTTCCTTTCTTCTTCTTTTCTTGGTTATGGCTTCTGCGACTGAGCGATATCGCAATTTTGCCAATGTCATGTGCTGAGTGTACTAGACCGACAAGTGACGGAGAATAATCTGTTGCAAATGAAGGTACGGTATGGTTTTATGGGAGTGTCCAAATGCTGGCTTCCAAATTCAAGAGATTTTATAATCTAAAACAATAATAAAAACATCACATAAGCACAGCTCTATCTACACATAAAAATAAAATATATAGCTATGATGTCTGTAAGAAAAATAACAAATATATGTATCTATATATAATATATTAAGTTAGTAAATAATATAAATCATAATTTTATCTTATTGTAAGATATAAATTTACATAGGAGGTACACAAAAGGAGTATGACAAAGTGAGAGGAGAGATTTTAGGGAAGTGGGACGGGGGATCTCATGAGGGAGGATATCATAGAGTGATAGCCGCAGCTTCTGGCACTCAAAAAAGAGGTGGTTAATGTTTCCTTCGTCCAAACCACATTCGCACAAGGAGTGATCCCTGACCCGAATTTTGGCCAAATGAACGGGAGTACATGCGTGTCCTAACCGAAGTCGACATACTACTGAAGTTGGAATTTTGCTTGCATTTCGAAATTTAAAGAACCAAGGTTTTGCTGGTATATCTGTCTGGATATCGCTATAAAATATACCCTTAGTGGTCTTAGAAATTTGCCATTCCTTAGCCCAGGCAATATTCATTTGAGGCTTTACTGTTGCACATAGGTCATGGAGGTAAATTTTAAAATGATCAGATGTTCCAACCTGGATTGCCTGCCTTGCGCATGAGTCAGCTGACTCATTTCCAGCTATTCCTTTGTGACCTGGAATCCATGCTAGTATTATATCAATTCCTATTTGCTTGCAATTGAATAATTCTTCCCTAATTTTTAAAATTGTTGGAAACCTAGATTTACAACGAAAAGGGTTTGAAAGGATAGCTTGAAGACAAGATTTTGCATCAGAAAATATTATTATTTTATTTAAGTGATGGGACTTAATAAATGAAATTGCTTCAAGGATAGCTATAGATTCTGCAGTAAATACAGAAGTAACTGGGGGGCATTTAAAACTTAATATTATACGGGAGAAAGGGATCCATACAGCTGCACCTACTGGGCTGCCAATTTCCTTCTTAGAGGCGTCAGTAAATATAGGGGACCAACCATCATAAGAGGAGGACATATTTATCCTAAATAATTGGTCTGCCTCTGTAGAATCTTTATTTATACCAAAGTCTAAGAGTACTGGTGGTTGGTATATAAGTGCTTCATAGGGGAGAAGGAAAAGGGGGTTTGCTGGTAATTGCAGTGTAGGGTGAGGCAAATAGGTGAATTTTTTAAAACTGCGGAGAAGACAAGGTAGATCATGTAAGGAGCGATAGCCTTGAGATTCAACTAGGGTTAACAACTGTCTGAGCCTTGGCAAAATAGGGTGGGAGGAATTTTGGGCAAGTTTATAAAAGAATTTATCTGACAGTAGTTGTCGTCTCAAATGAAGAGGTGGTTCTACACATTCAACTTGCATGGCGTTGATTGGGGAGGACTTCATTGCACCTAGGATTATTCTTAAGCATTTCGATTGAATTTTAGAAAATATTGCAAGTGATAATTTATTACAGGGGTCAATGAAGAAAGTTCCATAATCTAGGTGACTACGAATTATTGCATTGTACAGAAGCTTTTGTGTGAAAGGATGAGCACCCCACCATACACCTGATAAAGATCTCAAAATATTAATGTTTTTTTCACATTTTTTCGAGATATAATTAGAGTGGGGCACTCCATTCATCCTGGAGTCCAAAAGAACCCCCAAGAACTTTACACTGCTATCTTGTGGAATAATTTGGTCATTGACAACTAACTCTATGGGCGGGATAATTTTTTTCCTTGTAAAAACTACAGCTTTACACTTGGGGGCAGAAAGTGATAGCCCATGTTCGGTGAGATATACATTCAAATGGGAAAGGGCAGAGTTTAATTGTGATTCAGCTTCATCAATGGTTTTAGCAGAGGTGTAAAGGGCCAAGTCATCAGCATATTGCAGAATATTACAGTAGGGTAATACTGTACGATCAAGATCATGGGTGTACAGGCTATAGAGTAGCGGGCTCAGTACGGACCCTTGGGGGAGGCCTTTCCAAACTGTTTTATTAGGGAGATATGTGCCCTGACATTTAATTTTGATTGTCCTTTCCATAAGAAGGTTGCTGATAAAGCGTACTATCTTCACAGGGATATTCAGCTTGAACAATTTATTCCTGAGCACCGGAAGACACACATTATCGTAGGCCGAAACTATATCCAGAAAGGCTCCCAATAAATATTCTTTTTTACGATAAGAAATATGGATATCTGTTGTTAAAATACCTAGGCTGTCGTATGTGCTATAACCTTTTCGAAAACCATTTTGAGTTTGTGCAATTAAACCAGCACTTTCCACAATCCATTCAAGTCGATGCTTGACCATGTGCTCCGTTATTTTAGCTAGAACGGAGGACAAGGCAATAGGTCTCCTACTGCTAGCATCTGCCGAAGTCTTTCCTGGTTTAGGAATTGGGATTATGATTTGTGTCTTCCAAGCATCAGGAATGATGCCTGAATTATAAAAAGAATTTATTATGTCTAAGAGATATTGTTGAGATTTATAAGAAGCGTTAACTAAGAAGGAGTAGGGGATGCCATCTACTCCGGGGGCAGAATCAACTAACCCATCAAGAGCTAGTTGAAGTTCTGAAAAAGAAAAATCTGAATCAAATGTACCAAGTGAGGGAAGAGGGCAAGGGGGAGTTGGGAAAGAGTCAGCAGTAGGGACTGATGGGGGGGCCAGCTTATCAGCGAAGGCTTCAGCCCATGAAGATGGGTCGTTAGAAGTGATATTCTGATCTGTGTATGAACCTCTGAATCGCTTGATTTGTTTCCACACTAAAGAAGAGGGTGTTCGTGGGGATAAATTTTCGCAGAAGCGAATCCAACCTCCCTTCTTTTTTAATGAAAGAGATCGTTTTGATTTAGCTGCTTTATGCTGATATATGAGAAAGTTAGGCATGGTCATTGATAAATTATAGTTAAGTTCTGCCTCATTTCTGTCTCTAACAATTTTGGAACATTCGGAATTCCACCAAGGAGTGGAAACAGTAAATTTAGGGGACTTCTTCAAGGGAAAAAGGTTGTCAGCTGTTGATGTAATCGCTTCAACAAAGTTTGAATATGATTGGAGAGGGTCAAGGAAGTTAACAGGCGGAATAACATTAATTTTAGACTCAAGACATGTAGAATATGCTGACCAATCAACACCAGAAAGCCTGTATTTGAGAGAAGGGGTATAATTAGACACAGGTAGTGATCTGTTAGGAATAGAGATTAAAATGGGGAAGTGGTCACTACCAAACGAGAGATTTAATGTCTGCCATGTCAATAGAGAGGCAAGGGAAGGTGAACAGACAGAGAGGTCAACAACACTTCTTGGATTCTGAGACGGTCGAACCCTGCGAGTAGGAGAACCATCATTGATCACACATAGGTTAGCCTCATCAAACATTTCTACTAAAAGATGGCCAAATGCGTTGCACTGTCCGGAGCCCCAAGAGGTATGATGGGCGTTAAAATCACCCATTACAAGAATGGGTGCTGGGATAGAGGAGATAACCAATAAAAGATCAGAGATTAAGGAACCATTAGGATGGGGGATATATATAGATACAAAGGAAATATCAAAAGCTCTAACAGCTGTGACGTTAATATCAGAGGAATGGGCAGGGAGAGGGATTTGGGCAAAGGGGATGGTGCGTCTTATTAATAGTGCGCATCCTGCACACCCGTCAGCCCTGTCGTCCCGAAGGCAGGAGTAACCTGAGACTCTGAAATGAGAGCCAGGCACCAACCATGTCTCCGAGACAGCAATGACTGACGGGTGGAACTTGGATATAAGGTGAATTAATTCATGCGTCTTTGGACGCAGACTTCGGCTGTTCCATTGCAGAACATTGACCTGGTCCATATTGACCTAGAAGAGATGTAATGGTTGAAAGTGTGCTGGCAACGTTGGACGGTATGGCTGTGTTGTTGTGGGTAATCAGATCAACTATGATCTTGAGAAGAAGTTGTATAAGGTTCTCATTTTGGGATGGTACCGGTGGGGGGGGGGGGGGTTTTGCAAAGCACAACCATTAGGCATAGCGGATGGGACCTCTGCCACAATCGCCTGGTGTGCCACCTTGTCGAAAGTTTTTCCTAGTGGAGCTCTAGGGGGACGAGCGGCATAGACAGTTTTTGTATAAGAGTGTGTGCTAGCGGTAGGGTTGATGTGCATGGGAGGGGGAATTTCTGATTGTCCGGAGAGATTAGTAGAGGTCTGAGCGACCTCTGTATAACAACGTTTATAAACTTGAGGTAAACGGTTAGCAGCATCCATGTAAGAAATACCCTCTTCTGCCATAAGCTTTTTTATGGAAATTTGTCTACTTTGTTCTGGACAGCACTTATTGGAGGCAAAGTGGCGTCCTGAGCAGTACAAGCATGTAGAGTTGCTTTCTATGACATCACAAGAGTCTCCTGAATGGGGCTGAGCACATCTAAAGCATCTTTGTTTTGACCTACATTGGGCTTTGATGTGCCCAAATCTACAGCAGTTGAGGCATTGAATTGTGGGATATTGGTAAACCTCCACACGCATGGAGGTATGAAAAGAGAAAATCCTTTCCGGTAACATCTGACCACGGAATGTCAGTACTACAGTTTGGGTGGGTACCCACGAAGCTTTGCCATCATTTATTACTTTTCTATTGAGGCGACGAGCTTTCAAAATGTGTCCACATCCAACGGGAAGGTCTACATTTTCTGCAAACTCTTCCATTGAAAAATCCACAGGGACATCACGGACAAGACCCATACGGGTGATGTTGTAGTTAGGAATCACAGCAACATATTTATTCTGGCTTAAAAGTGGGTTTGCAATAAAGCCATTAGCATCTAAATGAGAACGGAATTCTACAGCAATTTTATTTCTGCCGACGCGTTTAACACCATCTGGACATATATTGCTAATCCTATTTTTGAACAGAAATTGTCCAAATTTGATCGGGCGGATGGTCAGTCCTGCAGCAGGATCTGGTTCGGCGCGGGAAACATGCACGATAAAGGGACCTTGATCCACGTTTGAGTAAGCCTGAGAACCTACTACGACGCTTGGGTGTACGTACAATGTTTGGACAGAAGCTGCGGCCATATCCACACTCGTCACCGTTTTTTTGGCACTAGATTGTTCAGCGGAATCTGGTTCCAAACGGCGTTTGGAAGCAAATTGCGTTTCTTTCATTATTGCGTCATTAGGTGGATCAGGGGGTTTCGGCGGGACCTCCTCGACCTCCATCTTGTAGGTTAGTAAGCGAATCGGCGAAACAAACAATGGTGTTAAAACATAAAACTTACCACCTTCCCGGGATTAAATGGTATAAAAACAGTTAGGTGTTAACAAATCAGTTTGAATTTGAAAGTTTCCACACAAATTAGAAGTAAATAACGTTGTTTTAGAATAATCTCGCTGACACACGTATCGACTAGTACGAAGGGGAGCCAATCCAAAAACATAGTCCTTCTTCCTTTGTTGGTCGCAATTCTTTACCGCTGGCAATATCAGTATGCGCGTGACATTGGTCCGTACGGGTGTGCGCGAGGTCAGTCAGATACCTCCGTAACGAAAATGTCGGTTGTTGTAACGAATACTGTGAAATGTGCTAACTGTAATATAGTTATTAGTGAGATACTAGCATACATTCAAAATAAAGTGGATGTTATGGATACTGAAAGCATGGTACGCATATGCGCCTCTGCTTTCTCGATTGACGACGTTGAAAAAGCGAAGAGTTTACTTTTTGATTCAATCAAAACAACTAAGAGAAACATTTCAAGACGAAAGGATGGCAAAATTCAGAGAGATCTTGAAGATATCATTGCTGTTTTCAAGGAAACGGAGCCGAATACAATGCCTGTATTCGTAGTAAGGGATTTAAATCTCTTGCCCCCCTGTACCTGGGATCACGTAGATATAACGACAGTTTTAAAAGATATTGTGCGTCTAAAATCTGATATTCGAGAAATAAAAGAAACCTATGCTTCGGTTCAACAGATCGAAGAATTGGAAAATAAAATCACTAACGGTCGTTTACCGTCGATACAAAATACAAGCTGCATAATAAACACGAAGCGCGGAGGATATCTATTGGATAGTAGCCCTGAAGAAAATAAAAATGCTGACCGTTCGTTATCATCACCAATAAACGACCCAAAAGATACTTGTCGCACTCGCCTACCTTCGCCTCAGTCTGATAGTGCGAGCGACCAACCGGTTTTACAGCTTGATGCTGGTAGTGCGAATACCTTGCGCTCACAGGCCCCTGTTTTGTCTGTGTGTGTGAGTGAGTCGGCACGCAACCGCAGCTCCGACTGTCTTGTGAATGAAGAGTTACTCGGAAAGAATAAGGCAGAAGTTTCTATGGCAAACTGCTCGTCTACAGCTGACTTCACTAAACAAAACTTACAGTCAGAGGTGACAAAAACATTATCTTTTGCGGATATATCGGCGAATGGTGATGTGTGGAATGTGCCTAAGCCTGATGAAAAATGGATTCTAGTTCAAAAGAAACGCATACGCAATAAATTTATAGGCAATTTGGGAAAAGCGGAACTAAACTGTAGCAGTACATTTAAAGCAGCGGAAGTTAAAATTCCATTGTATGTGTCAAATGTGGATATTAATGTCAAAGAGTCCGATATCCAAGATTATATACTTAAACGTACAAATGAGAAAGTTTCATTGATAAAGATGAAAATGAAAAAACAGAAAGGCTACAACTCTTTCAAAGTGTTTGTTAGAAAGTCTAAGATTGACACCTTTTTAGATAATAATTTTTGGCCGTGTGGAATCTCGTACCGGCGTTTTGTATATATGGGACAGAAAGACATTAAGCCTGATAATGGGCATGCCAGAACGTCAATGGTGATGCATAAATAGTTTAATTATGGATAGTACAACGTTAACGAATAAATTATGTAGTTTTAACTGCAAGTCTCTGAAACGTTCCATGGAAGGAGTACGTGATCTTTGTAAAGCCGTCGATGTGTTGGTGTTACAGGAAACATGGTTACTTCCCCATGACCTATCAATTCTGAGCACTGTAGATGATGATTTTGGTTCCACGGGCACTTCGGCAGTGGACACTTCGGCAGGTATTTTAGCGGGAAGACCTTATGGTGGTGTGGCTATTCTCTGGCGGAAAAGTGTTTTTCAGTCTGTGTCTGTGATTGATTGTAAGAACTCACGTCTGTGCGCAATTAAGATATCAATGACAAATAAATCGTTCATGGTTTTTAGTGTATACATGCCAGTGAATGACAGAGATAATTTACCCTTGTATACGGAATGTTTAAGCGTAATAAGTGCTGTCATTGAAGACAATAGTGACTGTGAAACAGTATATATATTAGGGGATTTTAATGCTCACCCTAAAGAATTATTTTGTAATGAAATGTTAAGTTTTTGTTATGATCAAAAATGGTGTTGTATAGATATAGATGTTTTAGGTATTGAGTCTGATACCTACACGTTCACAAGTGATGCGCATGGATGCAGGAGGTGGTTGGACCACTGTCTTGTCACGAAGGCAGCCCAGGATACTATTCGAAAAGTGTGGGTGCAGCATGACGTGTACTGGTCTGACCATTCTCCTTTGTTTGTAGAATGTGATATGGGCATAATAAATGCTAAGTTTAAGGACAACTCTAAGAAAACTGTGAGTAGTAACAAAGTGATCTGGGGTGAGAGAGGAGCGGATCAGATTACAATATATCACAATTACTGTAATGAAAATCTCAGGAAATTAGATTTTCCTGAACAACTGACTTTTTGTGCTGATGCGGTCTGCTCAAACCAGGATCACACAAAATTGCTTAATAAATTGTATTGCGACGTAATAGATATACTCTCAGCTGGATCAATTCTATCTCATAGGCGTAAGTGTCCTAGGAAAGGTGGTTATGTTATTGGTTGGAACAAATATGTGGCCAATGCTCATAGAGATGCCAGACAAAAGTTTCAATTATGGGTCGTAGCAGGTAAACCACGTGTAGGTATTATTTACAAAGATATGTGCAATAGTAGGAAGTTTTTCAAGTCTAAGCTAAAGTGGTGCCAGGATAGGCAGGAGCAAATAAAGATGGATATTTTGGCGTCAAATCACTCAGCGGGAGATTTTAAAAACTTCTGGAAACTCACAAACAGACAAAACCGAAGGTCGACTGCCCCTGTGAGTGTAGATGGGGATAGTGATTTGAAAAACATTGCTAACAAGTTTAAAGACCAGTTTATGATCCAGTCACCACTGGGGGCGTCACGGGCGGGGGTAGGAAATGGCGAGGCCGAATTGCCGTGCTCGGAGCGCAAAATTACCTTCACTGCTAAGGATATTGAAAAAATTATTAAAAGTATGCAGAGAGGGAAGTCTCCCGGGCATGATGGCCTCAGTATTGAACATTATAAATATGCTGGCGTTCACCTACCACGGGTGTTGGCAATGTTCTTCAAATTGTGTTTAGGTCACTCGTTTCTTCCGGAATCCTTGATGAGAACGATAGTGGTTCCAGTTATAAAAAACAGGACTGGAGACATGTCAAATAAGTCCAATTATAGACCAATCTCACTTGCCACTACTGCAGCTAAAGTGTTCGACAGTGTGCTTAATCGCATTCTTGGTGGTTACTTACGCCTACATGACGCACAGTTTGGATTTAGGGCGGGATTGTCCACTGAGAGTGCAATTTTCAGCCTTAAGCATACGGTCCGCTATTAGACCCAGAGGAAGACGCCAGTGTATGCCTGTTTTCTCGATTTGTCAAAAGCTTTTGACATGGTCAGTTACGATATACTTTGGAAAAAGCTGAGCAAGACAGGCATGCCGATGGAGGGTGTCTCCCTGCTCAGGTACTGGTACAAAAATCAAGTTAATCAGGTTAAGTGGGCGGACACTCTGTCAGACGAATATAGGTTGGAGTGTGGAGTACGTCAAGGCGGTCTGACCTCTCCGAGCTTGTTTAATTTGTATGTGAATGACTTGATTGAGGGACTAAGTAGTATCCATGTCGGATGCTACATAGACGGAACCTGTGTCAATAATCTTAGTTATGCGGATGACATGGTGCTGCTTGCTCCTTCAATCAATGCTCTTAGAATACTTGTTAATACGTGTGAGAAGTATGCAGCTACGCATGGCCTTAAGTACAACTCTAAAAAAAGTAAGTTACTTATTTTTACGGCAAGTAAACAAAAGCCTACCAACGTGCCTCCAGTTGTACTTGACGGCAATACTTTAAATGTTGTAGATAACTTTAGATATCTGGGACACATGTTGACAGAGGATTTGAAGGATGATATGGATATGGACAGGGAGCGGAGAGCGTTGGCAGTGAGAAGCAATATGCTGGCTCGCAGGTTTGCTCGAAGCACAAGAGAAGTAAAAATAACACTTTTTAAAGCTTACTGTCAGAATTTTTACTCGAGCAGCCTGTGGGTTCGTTATACGCAACGAGCTTACAACGCTCTTAGGGTGCAATATAATAATGCTTTCAGGGCACTGTTGGGACTACCATGGCGTTCCAGCGCCTCGGGAATGTTCGCGGAAGCACGTGTGGATGGCTTCCACGCTATTATGCGCAAAAAAATAGCATCAATGTTTCACCGTCTTAGAGGTAGCTCCAACAGTGTACTGAAGATTAGTGCATCTCGCTTCGATTGTCCTATCCAAAAGTACTGGATAGGTATTGTCACGGGTAGGACTCAATAAAGTGAAATACCTCCTATATTACTAACATAGGTTTAAGGAAATTGTAACTAACAAAACTATGGATGTTATCCGAAATAAATATTTATTATTATTATTATTATTATTAATATCCCACAAACCATTTTTGATTAGTATGGCCTGGGCTTGGACACTCCAAGTATCGTAATTTTCTTTCGTTAGTGAATCAATCCGATATGACGTCATATTGGTGACGATAATTTTCTATATTTTCATGATTGCACTTTACCAGCGTAACCACGCTCTGCTACCAATTTGTTGGGGATATGGTGGTTGAAAAGATTCATGCGATTTGGAAGAAGGAATATAATATAAATAATGTTTACAATGTAAAAAGTACACGGAAGAGAATAATATAATTGATTGACATATTAAGTCAGAAAACTAATTTATTCTTCCTATTGTCTATTGGTCTACAGACCTCCTTAGAGTTGTGGAATACTCACATTGTCAGCCGGTTTCTAAAACGCAAATTAGTGATAAATTACGTTAAATGCTTGTTAATCCATGGTCAAATGCAAATTGGGTTGTTGAAAACTTCATGTGACTGTTTGTCAACACTGATGTCAAATCTCCGATTAAACGCCAATTAATTCAATTTGAAATTTTATTTTTTTATTTTCAATTTTAAATGCATCTGTTATAGGCAGAGGTTAGTCCACTTAACATCAGGTGAGCCTCGGGCTTGTTCCGTCACAATAACATAAAAAATAGATTAGAAAATACTTAGTAAGCACAATTAGTAAGGCGTATACTTTTTTTGTTTTATTTTTATACTATTTTCAATGATTTATTTCATGATCATTGAAATTGACAGGTCAGTAAATTTCAGATTTGTTTACAAAAAATAATTAATTTTATTTTCAGATAGTAGATAGGCATTATCTGCCCATCAACCGCATTCTTTCTCTTGGAATTTTGCGAGGTATTGTTTGTAGGGCTCCTGTGGGCCTCTGTAGTTAGTTTCATTAGCTTATTAATTTCTAATCGGTTATTTTTTGTTTCCATGGCAACGCTGCCTGCGACACCTGCGCACTACGGACTTCGACCATAAAGTAACTTTGTTTTGTATATAACTTCGACGACGTTGTTGACGCGAGACTTCATCCGGGTCGAGACGTCACCCTAGAGATTCTAAGATAAGCTTTGATTTATTTTGTAAACAATGCTTTGTACCCAAACAATGAATGCAGTAGTTGGGACCTTTGTATCGCAAGACAGCCAGATGTTGTGTCCGCAGTGCCCCCAGGCTCGATATTTTAAAGGTCAAAAAGGCCTCAAAATTCACCAAAAAAGGTGTCATAAAAGTTCGGAAATTCCCCTTTCGGCGCCAATAAATAATCTAACAGTACGTGGTAGCAGTGTTGCGAGCCCTGCTACCCCTGCCAAACCGTTTTGGGAGGTTTTAAGCTCGTACAAAAATAATATTCCCGTTATAAAACGCATACCTCGGGGTGCGAGAATTTCTGTTGCCCAATCGTTATCTTCTTCGATTAAAAACGTTTTGGCTACTAATACTAGGCAAGCCTGGGAGCATCTTCTAGCATTCCCGTATGTGAGTATTCCACAACTCTAAGGAGGTCTGTAGACCAATAGACAATAGGAAGAATAAATTAGTTTTCTGACTTAATATGTCAATCACTTATATTATTCTCTTCCGTGTGCTTTTACATTGTAAACATTATTTATATTATATTCCTTCTTCCAAGTCGCATGAATCTTTTCAACCACCATATCCCCAACAAATTGGTAGCAGAGCGTGGTTACGCTGGTAAAGTGCAATCATGAAAATATAGAAAATTATCGTCACCAATATGACGTCATATCGGATTGATTCACTAACGAAAGAAAATTACGATACTTGGAGTGTCCAAGCCCAGGCCATACTAATAAAAAATGGTTTGTGGGATATTGCCAGCGGTAAAGAATTGCGACCAACAAAGGAAGAAGAAAAAGCAGTTTTTACGCAAAAGGATTTGCTAGCAAGATCAGAACTTTTGCTGCTGATTTCACCATCGGAGCTGAAACAGGTAAAAAACTGTGATACATCATATGAACTGTGGAATAAGCTAAAAAGTATATATCATAGTACAGGACCGGCACGAAAGGCTACATTATTAAAGCAATTAATATTGAAAAAAGTAGAAAACAATGATGTTCGTGATCATCTTAATAATTTCATGGATATTGTTGATAAACTTGCTGATATGAATGTGGACCTCCACCCGGACTTACTGAGCATCATGATGCTATATAGCCTACCCGTGTTATATGAGAATTTTCGCATCGCCGTAGAATCAAGAGACAGTTTACCGAAGCCAGAAGAGCTCAAAATTAAAATTATTGAGGAAAGTGAAGCTCGGAAAAACAACGATGATTCCACAAAAAGCAACGATGCATTTTTTGCCAAAAAGAAAAGCAAATATTGTAATAAATGTAAAAAGAAAGGACACACTACGGAAGCCTGCTGGAGTAAACAAAAGAAAAACTCTACAAGTAAGGTAAAACAAGATAATAATTTTAATGTATGCTTAAATACAAATAATACAGATACACCAGAAGAAATATGGTGCCTTGATAGTGGTTGCTCATCGCATATTTGTGGGGAAAGAAAACTTTTCACCCATATAACTTCAGAAGAAGGAAATCTGAAGTTAGCATCTAAAAACCATACAATGGCTATTGAAGGCAGAGGAAAAGTGGTAACTTATGCTGAAAACGTCAAATGTAACATTTTAGACACGCTGTATGTACCTGATCTAACTGTCAACTTATTATCCGTTGGAAAAATAACCGACAAAGGAAATAAGGTATTATTTGAAAAGGACCAAGCAATTATTATGGGAAAGAATGATAAAGTATTACAAACAGCACATCGTAAGAATGGACTATACTATCTTAAATTCGACAAATCAGACGAAACACTAAATTACACACCAGGTACTGAAAATAAGATAATGCAATGGCATCGTAAGTTCGGACATTTGAATGAAAAAGACTTGAGAAACTTAGAAAAAGAAAATTTAATATATGGTCTTCAACTTGACAATCAAAAATTTGACGAATGTGAGACATGTATAAAAGGAAAATTTTCTCGACTTCCATTCCCGACAAATAGTAAAATAAATACTACAGAACCATTGCAAGTCATCCACAGTGACGTGTGTGGCCCATTCGAAAACGAATCATTAGCTGGTTCAAAATACTACGTGACTTTCATAGACGATTACACGAGATATGCCTATGTGTATTTCATGGAAAGAAAAAGTCAAGCATTTGAAAAGTTCCAAGAATATCTAAATGAAGTGGAAAATTTTACAAATAACAAGATAAAATTTCTTCAATCAGATAATGGAAAAGAATATGTCAACAAAGAGTTTGATACATATTTGAAAGAAAAAGGGATCCAAAGGAGATTGACTGCTCCATACACTCCGCAGCAAAATGGGATAAGCGAACGCAAAAACAGAAGTCTGATGGAAAAGGCCAGATGCTTAATGATAGAAGCAAATGCTCCTAAGAGCTTATGGGCTGAAGCCGTATATACTGCCAACTACTTACTCAACCGAAGCCCAGCAAAAGCACTGAATGGACATATACCATATCAAAAATGGGTTGGCCGAACCCCATCTGCAAAACATTTTCATGTTTTTGGAAGCAAAGCTTTTGCTATGATAAAAAATAGAAAAGGTAAATTGTCACAAAAAGCAAAAGAAGGAGTATTCGTTGGATATGCAAGATATACAAAAGGTTTTCGAATTTACATACCAAAAGAAAATACTGTTATTATCAGTAGGGATGTAAAAGTCATAAATAGGATGTACTACGAAAATGAAGGCAGAAACTATGATGACTTTATCGAACCACCGCAATCAGAGCAGAATCAACTGAAACCTGAAAATAATAAATTTAAAAGAAACAAAAATTCAATTTTAACTAAACAAATTGAAATTGAAACAAATGAAAATCTTCAACCCACTGTAACATCTTCACAAGACATAGACATTGATAATTTGATAAGTGATACCCATACATCTACTGAAGTTCCTGTAGAAGGCGAGGAAGACGTATTTGAAGACGCACCTGAAGCTCAAACTACAAATCAGATATTACAAAGAGAAAGAAAACAACCTTTATGGATGAAAGACTTTGTAACTGGGAGCGAAATAGATGAAGGTTTACTCATGTCAGATATATCATTTATGTCAGATGAAAATGAAAGCAGTGAAGACTGGAGCGGTGCTATAAAATCCGAAATTAAAGCTCATTTAAAAAACGGCACCTGGAAAATAGTTAAAAAAGAAGATGGAATGAAAGTTGTAGACTATAAAATGGTACTCAAAAAGAAATTAAGCCCAGACAACAAAGAATCCAAAAAGGCTCGTCTTGTTGCTAAAGGTTTTACACAAAGACCAGGTATTGACTATAGTGAGACATTTGCTCCTGTCGCAAAACTTAGCTCAATCAGATCTATTATTGCGATATCAGTTGAAGAAAATTTACAACTTTGTCAAATGGACGTCACAACAGCATATCTGAATGGAGACCTAAAAGAAAACATATATATGAAACTTCCTGATTATGTTGAACAATATTTACGAGAAATATTGGTAGAAGAGAGCAACGCAGATGACCTTAATATCTACAACATGGCCCGTAACATGCTTAGAGATATGAAAGCCATAGAAGGTGAAAAAGTTTGTCTACTCAAGAAAGCACTCTATGGACTTAAGCAGGCAGGGAGGCAATGGTATACTAAACTCGACACAGAATTAAAAGCCATAGGATTCAAAGCATCATTAGCAGATCCATGCATCTATATCCTCGTGAAAGGAGGAGTAAAGATAATAATTGGAATTTATGTCGACGATTTATTGATTGCCTACTCATGTCCAAAGAAATTAAAAGAAATCAAAGATTCTTTAAGAAAGAAGTTTGAATTAAAGGATCTAGGAAGACCTAAACGTCTAATTGGAATCGAAGTAACATACAAAAATGGTGAAATAAAACTAAGCCAAGGAAATTACATTGAAACTATATTGAAAAAATTTAACATGGAACAATGTAATCCTGCTACTACGCCAATAGAACCAGGCCTAATCTTAGAACCAAATAAGAAAGAAAAGAAAGATTTGCCTTACAAGAACCTGATCGGTACACTAATGTATCTTGCCGTAGCAACCAGACCAGACATAGCTTTTGCAGTGAGTTACCTTTCACAATATAATGATAGCTATGATGATACTCATTTCAAGAGTGCAAAAAGAGTCCTCCGATACTTAAAAGGTACAAAAGATGTGGGCTTGATATTTAAAAAGACTGGAAAAGAGTTACATGGCATGACAGACGCCGATTGGGGTGCAAATAAATTAGATAGAAAATCGTTTTCTGGATATTGCTTCAAGCTAGCCGGAGCACCGATCAGCTGGGCATCCAAGAAACAAAGAAGTGTCGCTTTGTCAACGGCCGAAGCCGAATATATAGCTATAACTGAAGCTGCAAAAGAAGCGATACACCTAAAAGGACTTTTTAATGACCTGGGTGCTAGTCAAAGCAAAATCATCATCTGGAATGATAATCAGGCAGCGCTTAAACTATGTCAAAATCCAATTGTCTCATCAAGATCTAAGCATATAGATCTCAAGATGCATTTCATAAGAGACTGTATTACAGATGGATTTATTGAGATGAAATATCTACCAACTGAAATAATGGAGGCAGACGACATATTAACAAAATCAGTTAATGGTCCACGACTTTCTCGACTGAAGAATTTGATTGGAATGTTGGATTATGAGTCGTGAGGAGGAGTGTGAGTATTCCACAACTCTAAGGAGGTCTGTAGACCAATAGACAATAGGAAGAATAAATTAGTTTTCTGACTTAATATGTCAATCACTTATATTATTCTCTTCCGTGTGCTTTTACATTGTAAACATTATTTATATTATATTCCTTCTTCCAAGTCGCATGAATCTTTTCAACCACCATATCCCCAACACCGTACCACGTATTTCACGTAAATTTTGATCCTTCTAACAAAAAATCCCTTACAACTAGAGTAAAGGAAAACTGCGTGAAATACAAGGCACGGGAAGAGCAATCTTTTGGCTCAACTTTAATAATTCCGCCACTGCGGCGGAATACAAAAACAAATAATGTCGATTCAGCTACTATTAAAATAGTAGAAAACAAAATTAATGATGGTGACATCAAAAACGCGGCACGCATCTTGTTTTCGAGTGATACAATCGCCCCTTTCACATCTGACACGTTGAATTCCCTAATAGAAAAGCATCCGCCTGCAACTGCAGGTCTCCACCTTCCCGACTCTCCTGAACAAAATAATGACATTGTTGAGGTGACCCCACAGGATGTTTCTGCAGCCGTGGCATCTTTTCGAAGTGGCTCAGCCGGTGGTCTAGATGGCCTGACGCCTCAGCACTTAAAAGATATTTTATCTTTTAGTTCTGGTGAGGTAGGCGAGACACTTCTAAGGGATGTGACGGCTTTGGTTAATTTGATGTTGTCGGGTCAGGTCAACAATGAAATTACCGAAATTCTGTACGGTGCGAATTTATGTGCCCTTAATAAAAAAGATGGTGGTATTAGGCCTATAGCAGTAGGCACCACTTATCGTCGCCTCACAGCCAAATGTGGTTGTAGGAAAAAGGTTGCTTTTTTAAGTAATCTTTTTCAACCACTACAACTCGGTTTTGTCTCTCAGGGTGGTTGTGAGGCTGCTGTACATTCACTTCGCACATTTTTTGATCAAAATTGTGGAGATGTGCTTTTGAAGGTGGATGTTAAAAATGCATTCAACTCATTAGATAGAGGCACCCTTTTGACCGAAGTGAAAGATAAAATTCCGGAATTATACCCTTTTCTTTGGCAATGTTACGGCAAACCATCAAAATTAACATACCAAAACAACGTTATATTATCTTCCGTAGGATGTCAACAGGGTGATCCTCTGGGACCAGCCATCTTTAGCCTTGCCATCCACTCAATAATTCAACGTCTCCAATCAAAACTTAACGTTTGGTATTTGGATGACGGAACCTTAGGAGGCGATGCGAACACGGTATTGAATGACTTGCGAGTACTTATAGACGATTTTCGTCTTATTGGTCTTGAACTAAATTTTTCCAAATGTGAACTTTTTGTTTGTGATACTTGTCCGGATAAAATTTTGATAATTGAAAAATTCAACTTACTTGCGCCTAATATAAAATTAGTAGAAAAACGTTCGCTCCGTCTTTTGGGTTCACCGATTTTTGACGAATCTTTGTCACCATTTGTCGAAGAACAAATTCAAAAGTTTAGAAATGCTTCTAGCAGATTATTCAAAATTAACGCCCATATGGCTTTTACTATTATTAGATTTTGCCTTTTCGTTCCTAAATTTACATACTTTTTGAGATGTTGTCAGCTGTGGAAACACAGTGAGCTTCTTTTAAGCTTAGACAATTTATTAAAAGATACGTTAATATCGGTTTTGAATGTTGAGATGGATGATAGGGCTTGGGTGCAAGCTTCCCTCCCTGTGAGGTTGGGGGGCATAGGGATACGCAAAATTTCTAGTGTGGCATTACCAGCTTTTTTGTCTTCTGTACACAGTACACACAAATTAGTAGAAAAAATTCTTGCACCATCTTTAGGCTCTTTTGATGTAGCATATCTGGCTGAGGCCAAAACCACATGGGGACTGGCTTGTCCAAATACTGAGTTCCCAAAAATTTTGTCATCTCAGAAACAGTGGGATCGGCCCCTATGCGAGCTAGCACGGAAAGATCTTTTAAATACGTGCCCTAGTATCGCAGATCGTGCTCGTATTCTCGCTGTTTCTATGTGGGAATCAGGTCTTTGGTTACAAGCCATTCCTTCTTACAAAACTGGTAGCCTTATAGATCCTTCCGCTTTTCGTCTCGCTATTAGCTTACGCTTGGGTGCAAGGTGTTGTGTTGCACATCACTGCCAGTGTGGTACTGCAGTTGACCAACTCGGTCACCATGGCCTCTCCTGCTCTCGAAGTGCTGGTCGAATTTCCCGCCACGCCAGCCTTAACGATATCATTCGCCGGGCTTTTACCAGCGCCAATGTTCCAGCTGTTCTCGAACCGAACGGTCTGATGCGTGACGATGGTAAAAGACCTGACGGCATGACTCTGGTTCCATGGAAGTTAGGACGGCCCTTAGTGTGGGACGCTACATGCGTAGACACTTTAGCGCCGTCACACCTTTCTGAAACCCACGTGAGGGCTGGCGCCGCGGCTACTTCGGCAGAGCAACTCAAGCGGCGCAAATATGCTAACCTCGGTATGGGTTACATATTTGAGCCGTTTGGTGTAGAGACGTTGGGTCCGTGGGGACCGGGAGCTCATCGTATTTTCCAAAATTTATCAGAGCGCTTGGTCGATGCGACGCGTGATCAAAATGCCTATTTGGCTCAAAGAATAAGCATTGCAATTCAACGGGGCAATGCTGCCAGCATGCTGGGCACGCTGCCAACTGATAGTGGGCTAGAGCATTTGGACTCCCTATGAGTCCAAATGCTTTTACTGTAGTAGCTGTAGTATTGTAGTAGCTGTAGTGTTGTATATAGTTTGTAGTATTTGTTTAATAAAGGCATACCGCCATAAAAAAAAAATTCAATTTTGGGTTTCCGAAAAGCCTTTTTTGTATGTTAACGGTTTTTCAAAGTGAATTGTGCTGATTTCCCAAAATCGACCAATTATTCGAATATTAACATCTTGAAATCGTAAAGATATATAAAATATGGCTTTTAAAATGGTTTTAGGAGTAGGCTACCTAAATATTTCATCTAATAACTGATACGATAGTACAAGTACATCATTATACCAAATATGACTACACATATTACTACTACGTAAATATGGTATTAAAGTCGACGTGATTTTTTAGTGTTGCTGCTCATTAGGTTTATCATCATCACCACATCAACCGGAAAGGCCAGCATTGAACAAGGTCTCCCACATTAGAAGATTTGCAATCCCCACGCTTGGCAGGAGTCTCTTGGGGATCTCAGTAGAAATTGTCAGTGTATAGAAGGCGATGCTGGTATTTTTCCCTTAGTCGCCTCTTACAATATCCACGGGAAAAATTGTGGGGGGTAACATTCTAACCCTGCACCCCACAGGACTGCTCAATACGGTGCTATAACCTCCTGACGGCCTTATTATACAAACCCCAGCTGTATATACTACCAACGAAAGAATATCTTATGGATGACCGCCGTCCAGACCTCAACAATCTTTGTGGAAGCACCTTTTGGTTAAGAAAGGCGTTAAGATATGGTTTAAAATTTTGTTGTGCGTCTGATATGCAGCAATAACCGGATGTGAGCAGTGTATTCTTTTGTATTGCTGCGCTGGAGATCCATGGTTAGAATCTCAAACCACATCACAAAAGAATGGACTTACATATCGCCGCATGGTGCAGGTGCATGGCGGGAGTTTTTAGAATGCGTTATTTGTTGGCCCTTATACAGAAAATCTGTCACCAAGCATCTAATGGTGTGTTACGAAGGCTGTTCTTGATGAAAAGCCTAACCTGTTTAGATTTTTCGAGTACATCATCATAAGACATCAATCACTAACCATCAGTTGAGATATATATTTTTTTTAGGCCTGTTAGTTTATTTTTTGACCACTATCTCACCTGATGGTAAGTGATGATGTGGTCGAAGATGTAAGGCTAACCTAGAATTACTGGCTCTCAAAGACAGCTGCTGGAACACACCTTTATGAGAATGGCGATTTTCTACCTGAGGGTGGTAGCTAGTCAGGCGGGCATTTGCAAAATGACCTACCACCATGAAAAACAAAGCCAACAACAAAAAATGCTGCTGTTTCACTTTTACCTAAATCGACTTTTATGATCATCCGACCAAAACGTAGTGATTACATACTCATTGCAACGGTGGAAAATTCCCTAGATTAATAAGCTGGTAACCATAGTAACGGCGGCGAAGCACAGAAATGATTTGGCATTGATTTCATGTCAAAACAAAAGAGACAACGTTATGCGTTAAATAAAGACAAAATACTACAGAATGAATGAATATGAACGACTTTTTCAAACTTCATGTTATCATAGATAAACAAGCATGTGTTATGTAATTTTAAGTTAATATGCGTTCCAGAAACCCGTTGAAAGTTAGCAGTTTGTTAAATGTGACGGCTTGTTAGATGAATCGAGTTTTGACACGCGTACGGGAAACCGGCGGTGTGGTGTACATATACACAGTTCTGGCAAGGCCTGTAATTTTACTGGTTTTCAAGGACTGCTGCCGAACACACTATTAAGTGCTTGGCGACAGATTTTCTACTTGAGGGTGGTAGCTTACCAGGCGAGCATTCGCTAAATGCTCTTCCACCATACAGTGAACTTCAAGCCTTTGATCCAACCATAGACCTGCCGCGCGGCAGTCCAATTAACAATAATTCCTTCAAAAAACTATAGCAAGTTCCGTGTTGGCGGGTACTGGTGTCAGATGTTCAGCCTTGAAGCAATAGTGTGCAAGTATGATGGGTGAAAAAATACATAGGTTACGCATGCAGGTGTAACGGGTACTGCAGTAAGTGAAGTTACTGGAAAAACAAGACAAGAACTTATGTCTAGGAGAGACAAGCGCAGTGCAGTGTCAAGCAGAATGAGAACGGGGGCATATATTGCAACTGTAATGAATAGCAGTGAAGCTGCTTACCATTCTACTAAATTTGGCATTCCTATGTAGTACAAGTAAATCAATGGAAACAGGGTGTTACTTGAAAAATAAAATTCCACGAGAATTCAATGTAAATCTTTTATTTACAATTACAGTAACAACCATTGTGATAATATTGGTTCAAAACTAGAAAAAAGTGATAAAATTAAAAATAAACAGAAAGATAAAAGTAATGAAACATTGTGATTTTATATGAATAAAATCAATAATAAAAACATGCCAGTATGTATTGAGCTTTTTATTTAAATTTGTATGTTTTCAGGACACCTTTAACACATAATTTTTGATTTAAATTAATTGAGGCAGGTTTAGAAGAATGAAAGAGATTCTTAAACTTAAGTTACAGTATAACATAACAATACTAAACTAGTGGAAATAAGAAGCAACAAAAGCGCTGAGTAATGTAGTAGTTTTTTTAAATATTATACCCCTGTACAAAATAAATCCTAATTAATACAAATTAACTTCATATATACAAGATATTGCTATTATGCAATTAGGCCCTAGAAATCTTAATGTACAAATAATTCAAATATAACAAAATGTTATTTGTTGTTAACCAACTCAACTTAGCATTAATATCACATTTTGTTTACAATTTTATTTGTAATAAGTAATAGACACTATACAAGTCCAATCAAATATTTAAATAACTATAAAATTCACTAATACCTTACACCTTACCTAAAATGTTACATATTCACACTCTTTGTAATAAGAACATCATCCACTTTACACATTATACATATCATGGCCGAAAGAGAAATTGATGAAATAATTTTTTACATACCAAATTATGTAATAATTTTCTAATCAGAATCAACCTTAACACAAAAATTCAAATAGTACTACTAGGTACTGTATTGTTAATATATCTATTCACAATGTTAATTTTATTGTTAAAACTAGAAAAGACCCTAAATCTAAACATTTTGTGATTACTTATTTAATCATTTCAAATCAAGATTAAAATGACTTCATAATAATAGTCTTTTACAGCCTTACTTATAAACGCTACTTAAATTTTAAACATTATTTAGCCGCTGATTAGCAAAATTTCTTACTCATAAACGCTACATAACTTTATCCAGTACCTAATTACTGCTTAAATCAGCTGTCAATTTAAACACCGTCCCACCCTTGTTTAAATTTTAAGTAACAAGATGGCGCCCATATTTCTGATCAGCTGATTTAGTTACAGACCCACCAACTTATCTGTTCAGGTGGCAGAAAAAAGAACTACAACATTCCTTCAAATTGTGACAGTTCGTAGTTGATTTCCTTGACCAGTAGCGCCCTCGAAAACTGCAGTTAAGTTGGTGGTACTATACAAAGAAAAGTATTATATTTACTTTTTAATTTCAAGATATTTAGCACTAGATACATGCTATTTGGCCATTTAGGTCATTCATAATACTTTTTAGTACAATGTTGTCAGTTTAAAATACGTTCGACCTCATTATCCATTGCTTAGCTAAACAGGTGCTATGTAGCGTTTATAAGTAAGAAATATTTAAGCATTACTTAAACACTGTTTAGTTATCCATTACTTAGCAACTACATAGCGATGTTTTTATAAGTAAGGGGGTCAATGTATTGATGTATTTACAGCAATTTCAATGTAGTCTTGTTTAAACCGATACAGATACAAACCATTTGTTTTGAAATAAATTACCTATAATTTATTTTCTATACGAGTGCAACTTATACCTTGCCTACATCAAATGAAACTTTCCGAGTACATAATACCACCATGAAAATGCAGACGTTGTATTTTCAAACAAGTCTAAACAAAAACTGTACACATTTACTATAATCATCACCAATTCACATAATAGAGCACAGTCCTGAGAGTTCATTGCCTTTAGATAAAGGTGGCTGGCGACTAAATTGAACTTCTTCTAAGCCTGGTTTGAGTTTGTACTCCAACTCAGGTTCTTCACCCGGAGGCAATGGCTCATCATCTGCACTGAGCTCATCTAACATCTCGCTGGGTTGGCTGATGAATGTGGGGATGGTAGACTTTGAGATGTTGATTCTAATGCCTCCAAGTGGGATAGAGGTGACAGGCGCTGGGGCAGCATCAAGTTGGACATTGCCGTCAATGGATGACAGAACGCTGGTTGTTGAGGGTGTGTTACTTTCAGTGACCACTGGTGTGACGCTCTCTTCTGCTGTTATTATTGGTTCGTCATCTGTAACAAGTAAATAAACTGAAGTGTTACCATCTTTAGTTGTTGTGACTTCATCAACATCTCCATAAGTGGTGGGAAAATGAATGGGTACCTCCTTCACGTCTGTTAATTCAGCTGCCTATTAGCAATGTGATAACAGCATAATTCATAAAATATTGCGGCACGGTGAATGCATTGCGGTGCCGCGCAGAGCACTTACGTGTTCTGTTTGATCTGTACTGAAGATGGGAGAGGGCCATAGCTTTTAACACCGCATAAGCGGCCAGATTACACAATAATATATTCAACCATATTGGCCCTTTCCTACAAAAACAGCTTTATCTAATTTTTTCACCAACTGAAAGTTGACACCTATCTCCCCCTTTGAACCCCACTCCTACATATTTTTGTTAAATTAGCCATTTCCTTCCAATACAACATAATGAAATTCTAGTTACTTCTAAAAATAGCCTACAATACATCTCAGTACAATCATGTACGTAGACTACCTTCAAGCACTTTTATGCTTAGCACTCTAATCATCATCATCATCATCAGCAGAAACATGTTGAATGTCCCGTCATCTGATACTTTACCTTTTCTGCCCTTAATGACTTCCATGGGAACATATTAATCATCCTTTAACCCTTATCCCACGCTTGTCGGTGTGGTCGGCACAATATGCCTTCACTAACAACAGATAAGATATTTATGATGTTTTTATTTATTCCTCATAGGTGGTAAGTGATGATGTGGTCGAAGATGTTGTTCAGGCTAACCCAGAAGTGTTGATAAAGAAGATGTTTTCGTTAACAATAAGAACATAATCTGTATAAAGTTTTGACTTCACTTTTATGACCGGTCGTTTGCTTGACACTACCTCTACTGCGGGTAAAATGTGCCCAATGTGCTGTTTTACCACACTCTTATGGACGTTGGGATATTTTTGGTAGCATTTTCGCTTAGTCGCCCTTTACGACATCTAAAAGGAATGCTCGCCCCCACCCCTGTAGGTACAACCACAATTACACACATCGGTGTTTGTGAAAGGGTGTAAAAACAATCTCGCAAAGGATAAGAAGCAAGATGGAATCACATTTCACACTTCGAAAGTAACTTACTACATTGTGACACAGTTGGCAAGGTCATTTCACACCACATATTTTGAAAAACTGTCTCACTTCGCTTATTAACTTTTTTATTTGGTCTGACCCCAACTGCTCTGTTTAAAGAACTTACCAGGATCGACGGGCTCCTGTTTAATCTTGACTTTGCTGAAGTCTATCTCCGCCTGCCGGTCCCTCTCAGCGCGCTTCTCTTGAGTTTCATCGTCTGTATCCACTTCGTCTTCTACCAACACTTCCTCTACCGGCTCTGCTTTGTAAATCACGTCATCTTCTTCACCTTCGTCGATCTGTGATGTGAGAAAATCATCCAGTTAGTTGATACAATAGTAGAAAGTTTTATTTTAAGAGATTTTGATGAAACTGTTCTAGCTGTCATTATAATAACAGGATGCTATGGATCAAATCCTGCTGCAGGCTTGAACGTCACCGCATGGTGAAGTTCAAGTATCATAGTATGTGTACATTCTGTACAGAAATACTGATAAAATGGATATGATTCTGACAGCACTATTCGTTCAAGTGTGGCAAGTCTAGGTTCACCTTTAATAGGGCTCCGTTTTCCCTTTGGGTAGGGAACCCAAAAACGTAAGCGTTACTCAACATAGCCAAAATATTTTAGTCTTAAATATTGATGATGGGCCTGCCAACCCATTAACATCATTTAAAAACTATAAAAGTCTTGATTGCGTCAGCAGATTTATAAATATTTACCTTATACACTCTATATCAGAAGTGGTGAACTCAATGCAGAGCTGAATTTATGTATGGGTATGGGTAGTAGCTTAACCGCAAGCATGCCACATGTCGACTTCATAAAATAAAAAAATAAGTCTTACCTCTACAGGCTCCGGTTCAGCAGGTTTCTCTGGCTCTTCCTCGACTACTTCCACAACGGACTCGTTGTCCGATTCATCATCCAGAGTACTTTCGTCCTCAACATCCTTGATCTCGATAGCCTCTTCTGTTTTGTCTACCGTGACTACGTCGTCATGTAACTCTTGCGGCGGCTCTTCTTTTGTTAGTGATGCCTGTTCAAATGGAAATAATAATAAAATAGCCGATTCATAGACAATGATGGCGATATACACTCGTGCTTAAAGAGAGAAATAGTGCGCCTTAATTAAAAAATATATTGCTAGATTTTTTCACACCTTCCAAGTAACCGTTTGCATTGACCGCCATCTAACGTGTTGACAAGTAATAATATGATCGAGAACGGCAAACAGGGTTTGACCTAGAATTACTATTTATCAGGAACAGCTGCCAGAATACAACCTTTAGATGATTGACTACAGATTTTCTACTCAAGGGTCGTACTTAAGTATAGTTGTACATAGCTAGCCAGGCAAGCAATCACAAAATGGTCCACCATATTGATTATATGGAAACCACGCATAAAAAAAGGTTTTATATTAATCTATAATCAAAATACTGCATCTGGTACATGCAACAGGATAGCACATTTATTTAACACCATTTCATTATGATTGAACTGGCCAGTTACTCCCATCAATGCTCTTAAAAATAATACTAGTCAGATACATAAGCACACTAACCAACTTCGTATTTGCATAGCCTCGGCTAGGAATAAGCTTGCGAACAGTTTTTTTGTAATTTATTTATAGCTGATTGGCTAGCCTTTGAACACTATGCCACCTGATGGTAAGTGATGATGTGGTTGAAGATATTGTTCAGGATATCCCAGAATGAACACACCAAACTCAACAACAGTGTTTCTACTTGAAAATGGTAGCTAGTCAGGCGGGCATTAGCACAATGTCACCACCATGCTATCTACTTCTGTTAGACTGATTTCCTTAGACAACAAACGGGACCGACAGCTTAACGTACCCTCCGAAGCACGTGCACTCGCGGTCACCCTTCTAAGTCATGACCACAACGGATTTTGCTAACTTAGTTGAACGGTAAAGAACGACTAGGCTACAGCTATGTCTCACTGCTATTACTACTAAGGTAACAAGCGGAAATCAGTCGCCCAAGTTAAAGTCAATAGTATGAGAATACAATAGACACATACCTTATAGTCCTCGAAGCACATGGGATGGTAATTCTGTTCCTCATGCCTGATGGAGTTCCTGAGATGCCACTCCTCCTTGTCCTCGTTGTAGAACTGATCGAACTTGTCTCCGCACATCGCGCACAGACAGTCGGCGGGCGCTCCGGCCGCCACGCTCGGGGTCTCCGCCGCAGGCTCGGGGGGAGCTTCGCCCTCCTCGCCGCCGCCCGTCTCAAACCAGTTCTTTTCTGAGGGTTAACACAATTCATAGTTTATGATCTTTCTTTAAATTATTATATTCTAGCCCGTAGGATGCCGGGCTAGAATATCACAAAAATAATGGGAGAGGAACCACAGTGGACAATCTGTCTGATACAGTAATCTTTAATATTTTTATTGCTTTGACCAAATGGTCAGTTTTCTTTTTATATGCTCAAAGAGAGGTAAACATGTAAAATGTTATCAGGGATCAATTAATATTTTACCAACATCAAAAAAGGAGTTCTTAATTTGAGTGTATGCTTTTTATTGCTTTGTTACGCGATTATTTCGATAATTAACTATTGATTTTGATGATTATTTTTTTCCAAATTCGTATAAAGCTTTTCTCTAAGTGTCCTTCAAAACGAAAAGACAAACCCGAATAACAGTTGCAAATAAGAGTCCTTAAATTTGTCATTTCTGTTCAATTGTAGAATTGTAGGTATGTTTCGCAAATCGGGATCGCGTCTAGAATCCATTACAGTACATAGCGGCATACAGATATAAATCTAACAATACTCAATATATATTATATTAGGTCCTTACATATGAAATTGGCGTTTTTCGTACTGGCCACTTTAATCACGAATTTCTCCTCTTTGGTAAGGAATTCCAAATTCAAATTTGTACAGCTATAGACTCATGTATTTGTGCTTCGATGATCGTCATTCATTTGTTTTTTTTCTTCTGTTTTTTTCTGTTTGCGTCACTCATTTTACAAAATGGAAAACCTTAAATATCGCATTATTTACGAGTACGAGTTCCGCCGTGGCACTAGTGCTGCGGAAACAACTCGAAGGGTGAATGATGTGTATGGCGGTCGTGTTGCAAAAGAAAACACAGTTCGTTTTTGGTTCCAACGTTTTCGTTCTGGAAATTTCGACCTGCAGAACAAGCCCCGTGGACGGCCTGAGACTCAAGTTGATAATGAAGAGTTGAAGGCTATTGTGGAAGCGGATCCATCGCAAACCACGTCCGAGTTAGCTGCAGGCTGCGATGTTAGTGATAAAACTGTTTTAATTCACTTGAAGCAAATTGGGAAGATTAAAAAGCTTGAAAGGTGGGTACCTCACGAATTGACTGAAACAAACCGGCAAACGCGCGTCGACTGCTGCGTTACATTACTAAACCGGCACAATAATGAAGGTATTTTAAACCGAATCATTACCTGTGATGAAAAATGGGTTCTTTACGATAATCGGAAGCGCTCAGCGCAATGGTTAGATCCTGGCCAGCCAGCCAAATCCTGCCCCAAGCGAAAATTAACCCCAAAAAAGTTACTTGTAAGCGTTTGGTGGACTAGTGCCGGTATTGTTCATTACAGTTTTTTCAAATCTGGCCAGACTATTACGGCTGATGTCTATTGTCAGGAATTGCAAACCATGATGGAAAAGCTAGCGGCTAAACAACCTAGGCTGGTCAATCGCTCCACGCCACTGCTGCTTCACGACAACGCTAGACCACACACTGCGCTACAGACGGCTACTAAATTAGAAGAGCTTCAATTGGAAAGTCTAAGACATCCTCCGTACTCCCCGGACCTTGCTCCAACAGATTACCATTTTTTTCGAAATTTGGATAACTTCTTGCAAGGGAAAAAATTCAACTCCGATGGGGCAGTCCAAATCGCCTTCAAAGATTTTATTGATTCCCGTCCGACTGGTTTTTTTAGTAAAGGGATCAATGAACTACCTATGAGATGGCAAAAGTGCATAGAAAATAATGGTTCATACTTTGATTAATTAAATATATTATATTAAAAAATATTCGACTTTTTGTTCCTCCCATACAAAACGCCAATTTCATATGTAAGGACCTAATATATAATTGATAGCATTCTGACGTCAGACAAATATAAACCCGGTTTTTAACAAATCACAAGATGATTCCTGCAGTTTCCGCAGGAGTCTTGAAGATGTCATAAATTAAAAAACAATTCATAATTGGTGATATATCATATAACAACCATAAAAATTTAGAATTCCTCCTCCTTTTCCAAAGTTGATCAAAATAAAAGACAACATGTTTAATGTATGTTGAGGCTCGGGAGGGTATATGTAGTTAGTTAGTTAGTTACCCCTGTCGTCCAGTTCGTCTATTTCCTCGTACTGCAGCCAGTCGCTGAGGTCATAGTGCCAGTGCCGGGAGTGCGCTCGTCGGGCGGAGTCCCTGTCGCGTCGGTTCTGGCGGAAGTGCCAGTCCAAGTGCTGCGAGTAGCGCACCGTCTGCTCGGGCGGGAAGCGCGCCCCGCACCCGCTGCACTGCATGCCGCCGTACAGCTTACTCACCAGCCCCGGTTGTTTACTGCACAAACACTTACATATTACTTTTAAACACCAATGACGCACGCTGACCGATAACATCGAAATTTTTTAATAGAAAAACGTTGACCCCCAGTAGTACTTGAACCCGCAACCCCAAGAACACCGTTCTGTCGGATTCTGGTCGGATACAGAAATAAAATGTAAATGTCATTAATTAATTTAAAAAATATATATACTGTTCCGTCACAATCACGCAACCCACCTGATGTTAAGCGTACTAACCTCTGCCAATAACAGATGCATTTTACATGCATCTGTTACAGGTTAGCATACAGTTGTTAGGTCTCATGTGACTGTAATTTCATTTCCTGGCTCTTAAGACTGCTATTATTCACATTATTACTAGACACAAGTCACGAATTATATAATAATATAATATAATGACCAAATGCATCTGTTATAGGCAGAGGTTGGGTTAGGTAAGCACAATAACATAAAAAAAAAGTGTATGTCTAGTTGGGTACCACCGCAGGATCAGATAATATACCACAAAACAGAAGTGAACTAGCATTAATATGTTCATGTGAAATGAAATGTAGCAAGTGAAAGCGAACATGATATAAGAACTAACGTCTCAGAGTGACGAGCGCAGTACATATGTATAGAATTAGAAAGATTACACTGCAACTGTACTGGACAATTATGACGCTTTCAATTGGTCAATCGACACATCACTTCATTACATAAAAATAACTTTCCGGTCTAGTTATTTTTTTATGTAATGAAATGATGAGGTTATAGCCAGATTTTAATCACTAGTCACCACTTGGTATCTGCGAAAAATATCAGGTGAATAATACATACACTCTTAAAGTCTCTGGTCTGAGCAGATCAACTTTGTGTATCACTGACTTGTCCTCTTCCTTCTGCTTTTGTTTGGCTTCCTCTACCTTGTCTTCTACCTTTGTTTCAGTCTTTCCTTGCACCTGTAAATAACATAAAATATTATCATTGTAAATATTGTTCAATTTCTAGGTCGCAATGTAGTTAGGAAGGAATATTGATATATTCCTTCCTTTTTATATATACAGTTAAAAAGAAGTTGCATGTGCTTTATGTTGATAGTCCACATCTACATATAATTCAATAAAGTAATCCTGAAAGGTTTACTTACATACTTTATTGAATTATCATTCTTCTATAGATTGTTACAGAGAGAAATGTCAGGGCACCCGGTTAGAAAAGATTAAGTTTTTATACAATGAACCTCCATAATTCATACCAAGAAGGCTTGAATATGGTACGAAATTATAAATAGTTTTGTGTATTTCCCTTGTTTTTATGTTCATTATAGGTTTACGTTCATCAATGATATATACATATACACAAATATATAATAGACAATCTTGATTAAAATATATTATGCCATATATATAGTCATGTCATAATTTATAATTTGGAATGAGTTTTTGTCATAAAATGCTTGTTATATAAGGATTAAGTTATTATGACTGGCCGCAGTACAAATGTGCTGTACTGTACCGTGCAATGTTTGCGTTGTTGGTACTTTTTACCTCCCTCTTGAAATTTAGCAACAAAATAACTATTAATAGTTTTTTTAAATACTATTAAAATAGTTTTATTCGGCCCTGGGACCTGGATATTTTTTCTGATTTACTATGTAGTTCAGAGGAAGCAATATAACTAAATCACACCAGAACAAAATGGCAGACAAAAGGTAAATATATCAATAAACAGTTACCTGTACAATCCCAGTGGCTACCAGCTTAGCAAAGAGATCAGTAACGTTGATGTTTCCGAGCATGGGTAAGACTGGAGCAGGTTTCTCTTCCATGGGTGTCTCAAGACCGGGGATCTTGTCTGGTTTACCGGTGAACAGGGGTTCAGCCAGGCTGTAGTCAGAGCCTGATGCCAGTTCCATCGAGGTTGGCATCACGCTGGCCAGCATATCCAGACCTGTTAAAGGTTTTTTAGGTTGATTATAAAGCCTCACATTGCATGATTTTTTAACACCACTTAATTATGAAAGAAGCTTTTTGAGTTACTTTGCACAATAAAAATCGAAACAGAGAAATTCACTCTGAAGAACCAAAGCTTGACATTGAATATCTGATATATATCTCAGAATTTGCAAGTTGAAATGGCAAAGGAAGGCAAATTCACTTTACGAATCAATAACTAATGAGGAAGAAAGGTTCTCAAGTGATTAACATATCAGTGATACAGTGTAAGTAGCCCCCCAACCAGGTCAACCTAGGACTTAGCGTTTAGGACCGGTGAGAGTCGCAGTGATCTAATACCAAATGGCTAATAACCATTCATGGAAGCGTTTGATAAGGGAGATGTAATTTAAAGTGGCCATCCAATGATTACAAAATATAGGTATGTTATAAGAACTTACCTTGATTTTCTTGGATGGCATCTGGACTTGGTGTCTTCACAGGTCTTAATGGTGGTACTTCATCAGTTTCCATCATCTCATCGTTCATCTCGTCCTTTACGGATTCCGCCTTCGTAATGGGCAGCATCGGCACAGTTGGGATTCCACAACCTTCCATCTCAGCTATCTGCACGAAACCTGGTTTTATATTCCTCGGTAATGCCGAAAATCTAATAAAATGCTTCTCTTTTCCAATGAAAATCGGCTTGGGCAGGTCTCCAAATTCCACTTTGAAAGGTAGCTCGTTTATCAATACAGTTCTTAACGCGTCCACGAATCGAATAGTAAACACTTGGTTATTGAAAACAAACTTCTGTACTTTAGCGTCTAAGTACACCGGGCACATCTGTGTGGCGTTTACTATAAGGTTGATTTTCCCAGCTACTAAATCCGTTCGTTTCTCTTTCCCAATATCTACTTGGGGTAACGGACCTTCTAAATGGACTAGTCTAGGTTTCCCGTCGATAATGACGCCTAAAGGACTCGCGCCGAAGAAACATTCGTGCCATCTACCGTTAATGTATAGCTCTCTCGTCGGCGCGCCAAATTTAATATCGAACACTTGGTCTTCTATCTCTACTTTTTTGTACCCTTCATTGAAGGATATCACTACTGAGTCTTTGTTGTCGAAGGTGACCCGTCTGCAGCCGGGCAAGAATTTAATCTCTCTGGGATCGTCCCAGTCTAACATAATAACTGCAGTGTTCCCGTAAAATCTAATCTCTCTAGGTACTCCGTCGATTTGTATGGTCTTTACTGGGTCTTGGTCGATGTATTCTATAATTTTGAAGTCTGTTGGAGGGATCACGAAGCCTGGGGCGCCCAACGGCGGTGGAGACTCGCATCTCTCGTAGGGCTTTAACGGACATTCCCCTTGGCAAATGCCCATTTGAGGCATAGGAAGCGGCGGCATGGGCATCCGAGGGACGTCAAACAGTCCCCTTGGACCTCGCTCGCCGAATTTGGCTCTGAAGAACGGAGGGGTAGGCCCTCTAAACCGTCTGGGGCCGAATTCTTCCGTCCGAGCTCTCCAAAGGAACGGGGGCATGTTTGGCATGTTCGGTGGATTAGGGACCATGGGTGGGAACATTGGCATTGCTGGTGGCATCGGTATCATGCCACCGTTGCTTTTATTACCGTCGATTATATCCATATGCCTCATGTCAGAATCTTGCATGAAACCTTGGCTGTCTGGAGGTGTGTCCATAAACACTGAGGGCAACATCCTCTCGTCGATATCACCGAATCGATTTCGATCGCTCGGCGACGATTTCGGACTTGATACTTTGTGGTCTTCCTTACTATGCGCTTTCAGTTTCCTCTTAGATATCTCCAGCGACTCCCTTTGCTTTGCTTCTTTCAGTTTAAGCTTCTCATTTAGCTGTAAGACTTGGTACATAAGAGCGTTGTATTGGTTCTGGTCGAGTTGTCCGTCGCTGAACTGTTCCTTGGCTTGTGACATGATGATGGAGATGGTTTTCTTATGGTCTTCCGTGTCGAAATCTTCGCCGTTCTCACCGCGCATGTCCGTATCTTCTTGTGAGCTTAATGTGCGTCGCCTTTCTTTTTCTACACCTACAACAGAAATCGAAATATTCTTATTTCTAATTTGTACTAATTTACACAGATATAGAACCAACAATCATAGAACGACGAATACAAAAAATAAAATAATAAATAATAACAGAAACGACGCAGCGTTTTCAGTGTTGGAAGTCGGTTCCGCTTTTTAAATATTTTTTTCTATCTTTTTAGTGGTAAAGACTGATAACAAGATCACCTAAACTAGTGTCCATTGTTGACAACAGCAAATACTAGAATCATCGAGGTAAGCGAATACATTTTACAGTTAATTGTCTAGAACTTATAAACTACTCAACCGATTTTTATGAAAATTATATGAGATCAACTCGGAGGTATACTCTTTCCAATAAAAAAATATTCAAGAATTATCAAAATCGGACTAATCTGCTTTGTCATACATAATAAAATATACGCATCGATTTGAAAGCCTCCTCCCTGTTTTAGAAGTTGGTCAAAAATTGCAAAATAGAATCACAGACAGAGTGCTATTTACACTGTGAATTACTATACTGTGTATATAATTAAGTAGGCAAACAAAGTATGTACTCACTTGGTGATTTGCTAAAGAGCAGCGGCCGCCCCAGTCTATCTTTCCCTTTGGTAGCCTCCGCAAGTTTCGCCCTCACCAGATCCAACTTCGACGGCGTCTTTTTCACTTCTTCTTTTTCTTTCTTTTCCTTGACTTCGTTCCAGTCTTTTTTCGGAGAACCTTTGGGTGAGAGTGGCAGGTCTACTTCCTCGTCTTCTTCCATCGGTGTATGCTTAGGGCTATTGGGCTTTTTGGAAGATTTGGATGGTGATTCACTGATGGATGGAGGTGGGGGCGCGGATATTTCTTCCACTTGCGGCAGCTGGCGGAGGTCGACGTCTTCGTTACCGAATAGACTGAAATATTACACACCCATGGTCGGTAAAAGTTGTACAACCAGAAATAACGAAACTTCGCCTTTCTACCCGTATCTCGCTATGTGCGGTTGGTACAATATGTGTTCTCTAATAAATAACACAACTTTATTCTAAATAGTTTTCGGTTTTATTGCCAGCCGTCAATTCTAATTGCGCATTGTCGTTGGTTGCCTGATATTGTTCGGTCAATAGGAGAGCAACCTACAATGAGTCATGTTGCCTGCTGCTTAGTATGTAACTCATTCGGCGATCGTATTCCCCTAGACTAGACTTATTTAACAATCATCTAACGGAAGGATATGTAAAGTAATAGTGAAAAATTTTCGATTCTTGTACTGTACACAAAAGTCAAGTGTTTAACTGCTGTCATACGTAAGCACAATAGCATCGTTTTAACATATCTCAAAATGTTTGTGCGAAAATGCTAATAGCCTCGGGCCCTTGTTAGTAGTCGCTACAAGTCAAAATAATTTATTTAATTTAGGCATCTACAACGCTCTTATGAAGGTTACTTCTGTTGAGAACCTCTTGTTAAGTGATGAAGAAAGCTAGACTTCTATTTAACCAATCAATATTGGTGTAAATCCGTTATAATAATATATATTTTTTATACAGGGCGTCCCACGGATATGCCACATAGAGGGAAAGTACTACCTTGAATATTGTAGATGGAACATTTTACAGACAGAAGACATTATTTGAATTTAAAAAAACAATTGAACTGCATTCATAGATATTTAAATAATTACATAGTTGAACGGAAAATCGAACCCGTTACACGAGGTTTTTTTTATGCTAGATAGGTTACCCTTTGACCACTATCTCACCTGATGGTAAGTGATGATGAGGTCGAAGATAGTTCCTAGAATTCTGGCTCTCAAAATCCCCCTGTAGCTTTATCATACCGATCGAAAGGCTTCATCACAAGGATTATTTTTTGTTAAATAACATAGTGTCAGAAATAAAAGGAACACCATGAATTTTAACGTGACCCAAACCGTGAGTATGTGATCCGCCAGATCGCACTGGAGTCGTTTAGTTCTTAACGATCATAATCGACGTGTATCAGTCAACTGATGGATGTTAGCCTCTCCTGAATCGTTAAGCTAACGAGCCGGATAAAAAACCCCAGAACAAGCGAACGCAAAGAATCGACGACGCTCAAGCTGTGGCTTATATAACCCGATTCAATATCATTAACTCTCACCATCACTATATACAGCAGTATTGAACAAGTAAGAGGTAATTATTGTCGGTGCCATTTTATAATATTTTAATTTTAACAGGATATATATAATCATTACAATAAAGAAATTATATATATATATATATATATATATATATATATATATATATATATATGTTTGTCTATGTGTATATGACGGAATAAGCACGAGGACCACCTGATGTTAAAAGTCTCTTGTGAGAGGTTGTTAGCATTTTTCCAATAACCCTGTATATATATATATATATATATATATATATATACGAGGACCACCTGATGTTAAAAGTCTCTTGTGAGAGGTTGTTAGCATTTTTCCAATAACCCTGTATATATATATATATATATATATATATATATATATATATATATATATATACAGGGTTATTGGAAAAATGCTAACAACCTCTCACAAGAGACTTTTAACATCAGGTGGTCCTCGTGCTTATTCCGTCATATACACATAGACAAACACAAAAAATTAATATCAAATTGTTTGTTAGGACTAGTGGAAGTCAACCCTAAGAGGTTGTTAGCATTTTACCAATAATCCTGTATATATATATATATGTCACCGTTATATTGTACTAACCGTTAGCTTATAATAAATCTAGTTAGATTATAAACTGTCGATAGATTGTGAATGGAATCTAAAATTTACAATCTAACGTTTAAATTTTCGTTAGATTATAAACTGACCATGTCCAGCCGTCAAATTGTAATTATGTGGATCAACAACAATTTACCATAGATCTACGAAAGTATTACAGTGGTCATAAGCAAAATACGTAGGTACAGGTTTTTAAAGTATTATTTTTTGGCTTATGTTTAACTTACCACCAGATATAGTAGAGTAACATATAACAGACAAAAATAGTAAATTATCACCAAAATTAAACCCGCATTTTAATGTAATCTTATAGCCAAAGTATTAACATCTCGCAATCCTATTTAAGCAACATTACTCAAATAAATCATTGTTAACCCAAAAGTAGTATATGAAATTAAATTCTTGTGGCGCATCGCCGGCCGCTGCCGCGGCACGCTCGCTTCGCTTCCTTGTTTTGTTAATGTACAAACTCGAAATGAATATGTTTTTTTTTGTCTGACTATTCTTTTTGTTCATAACTCTATGAAATGAACTCGTGGCAACTATAACGGCGACCAATCAGAGGACGGTTCACAATTTCGCGGGCGATTATAGTTCGTTAGATTATAAACTGCCAGCTAGACATTGTCAGTTTATAATCTGACGAAAATGTAAGCGTTAAATTGAAAATTTTAATGTTCCTTCACAATCTATCGACAGTTTATAATCTCACTAGATTTTCTATAAACTAACGTATCGTACGATTATCCGGTGACATATATATGACACGAAAGCTTTCCGTTCCGCCTCGATATACACCCAATTAGAGCAGCCACTCAGGCCACTGTAAGTTTAATGGTCGATGTTGGCAAACAATGAATGTTACATACTCTTTCTTTCTACTCCAGTAGAGAAAATTTGAGACTACTTTTTCACTTCCATAATTGAACTCAAATTGCAAAATTAGTCTTGTTTGTAGTACAACGTAACTTTAATAATAGGTGTCGCTTCATCCCCATACGATGGTTACTGAACGAGAGGAAAAAATAGAGTTATGAGTCATATGTCATGTTAGCTCATTCGGTCAGAGCATACCCCGGCTGTAGGGGTGGTCATTTACTTCTTCGAATCCCGCACATAACTATAATTTTTCTATTGAAAACTTGTAATTTTTGTAACATATCTACAGCGCAACAAAATCTATTTATGCAGCAAGCGTGATACACTAACAAAACTGTTACATTTAAACTTTTATTTTTAAATTTATTCAAATGGGATGATTGTAAACAAGAATAACTTATTATCATAACCAAACCTATGATCTTATATTATCCTCAATCGTGGGGGTGAAAAGCCTCACATGAGAACAAATTTTTCAGGTGGTTTTCGAAGCCCACTCTATACAAGTGATTCAATTCTAGACTTCTTCGCTAGCTTAGGATTACAAGTCTGCAGTCTCACCAAAAAACTAACTTGCTCACCTGTTGAACAAATGTCTTAATATCCCCCTCTGGCTACAAAAAGCCTTTGCCAAGCACCTGAGTGATTTCCAGCAGCTGTACTTGACAGATAGTACCTATTATGGTTCTCGCCTTCTAACATCCTCATACACAGATTCATTTACCAACAACAACTGCAATTATGTCAGAACCGAAGGTCCTATTAAATAAAAGCCATGTGAAGATAAAATGTCTCCAAACATTAATTACACTTACATATCAAACTTGTCCATCTTGTTTTTCTTCGACTTTCCTTCAATAGCCTCAGTGGACGATCTCTTCTGTGCGACCAACGCCGGCTTGGGTTCCACCGCAGGCAACACCCTGAGGTCAATATCCTTATTCTCCACGATAACTTCAGGGACATCTGAAAACACGGCTTTATTTTTATGTAATCTTAAGGTCTAATTTTGCTCGCACCCCTTTTAGTGTCCTTCCTTTTACCTTACAGCAATCTCGCATACTGTCCACCACTATATAGGAGCTGATCACGCTGTAAAATCCAGGAGCCACGTGCTTTCCTCAAGTAATTTGTTTAAAAAGCTTAATAAACCTTCGGTGTCCTTTTTTCCATGGTCATCTCTGACGAAAACGCAGCTGTAGCGCAGGGTTTGGGGGGTCCAATATACTTAGTTTATGAAAGTAGTCGTTCCCAAACCATTTGCCTATGAGCATAGTAAAACCAGACAAGTAGTTCTACGTCATAGAGCTGTACCAAATGCGTCTTGTACGTGTGCGCGCTCGTACGCACAGTACGGCAAATGTGTCCAGAGGGCAGTGTATTGATTTATTAACATTTCAACTCAGTAGGTACGGCAATACTAGCTCAGTTTATAGAAAAAAAATATGAATTGTATTTTTTTAATTGAAATTTTAGGCGGTCAAAATGTGGGGCCCAAAATTTTGAACGAAAATAGACAGGAAGTTAGGGGTTAAGACAGAATATTTATAATTAGCAATCATATAAGTCGAGTCTGCGTAGCTAGCCTACCGAATTTATTTGCATACCTACATCATAGATAAAATACTTTGAGATATGGTCAACCTGGTTATCCAGACAAGAGTAGGCATTTAAATTTGCTGCGGACAGAGTACTATTCTGGTTTTACTGTGCCATAAGTATTTAATGTGATCTACAGGTATGAAGATAGAAAGATGCTACATGTTATGCCAAGTGTCCACAGCTGATACAGATATACTATTTCATAAGAGACAGCGGTTACTGTTTCGTTTTCAAGTAGATAGGGACGATAAGTAAAGATTTTGTAGAGATATATTGAAAAAATGAATCAGAAACCTTAATTATAGCCATAACATGCACTTTCACTTATTTCACCACATCAATTTTCGCTATTATCTACTCTGATTGTTATCATTTTTATAAAATATTAGTTACGCCACGTGGTGATGGATGACGTTGATTAAAGTATTCTATGTATAAATGCTGCGCTTTATATACTTCCATACCAAATTTGATCAAAATTGGTCCAGCCGTTTGAGCGAGAAGAAGTAACATTCACACAAACTTTCGCTTCTATAATATTAGTGAGATTTATAGTCCTATTCATAAATGTATTTATGACTGTGATAAGGCACCCGTTGCGTACAATCGGAGGACGTGGATTCGTTTCCCAAACGAGATGAAATTTTGTACTCTAAAAATGTGTGGATACGTAATATTCAAATTATAATAGATTAAAACAATAATCTATTGATAAAATTGTATGTAAATTATTTGAAAAATCATTTTGAGTCTTGCACTTTCTTTTGAAACAATGTTAGGTACGATACAAATAGCTTTGTACTGTTGAAACCTCGATTGTTTTACACTTTATCAAACTTGACAAAAGAGGGATATGTAATTGCTATTTATATCACCGTAGTCCGAAACGAGGTTGTATACAGAGCAGATTTTTACAAAAGTCTGTTCAGTTGTTTCGATGATAATATCTTTTGGAGAAATCTTTCGCTTTGCAAAAAATATAATAAGTAGACTGAATTTCAAATGAATCGCCTATTACTTTTTAAACATTTGAGAATTAAAATCCAACCTATTTTTTATAGATTCTCAGACATAAATGTGAAACCATCAACAATCATCAGAAATTCATCCACTAAGAACGAGAGCTGCAAAGAACCGGTTATTTCCGGTTAGATTTTTTAAATGGACTGTAGCAGTTTTTCTTTCAAGCCTTCTCTGTCATACATAATCCACTTCCATATATGAGAAGATAGAAGGAATAGCTAAATAAGTATGTAGATTGTTATTGACATAGCATACTTAAATCTAATGTTTAATGACTTATAGAGTAGTAGGGTAACACTACCGAAACGCTGTAACATAGTTCATAACTGCTATACTGAGAGCAGGTAGGTATAAATAAGCAAGCTTGCCATTTCTCCTTTTGATGACGTTTTCGAGTAGGCTGGGAGTCTTCAAGCCGGCGTTAATCCAGGTGATCTTCTTGTTAGGTAGGTACCAAATCATAGCTATCAACTATTGTATCTTTAGGATAATATATCAATGAGTAACGCACAGACATAAATAATCTGATTATTAAAATATCAAGTGACAACGAAAAATATTATTAACGCCACCTGTATTCTTATATCAGACACAACAAAGAAAACTTTGTATACTAATTAATACGTAAATATTATACGAGAGATTTAATTACCAGTATAAAAATCCGGCAACATTTGAGTGAACTATTTCTCAGTTATAAATAAACTGAATTTACTGTACGTAACAATTTTATCACCAAAATGCACTCCTCCAACTGTGGTATCAGAATAATTTAATACATAAAGGTACCGCTATGAGGATAATTAGTTAAGAATAATGCTGAAACAATACTCACATAGTATCTTTATACGAGTAAAATAGTGCTCAACTATTACTTATTTCGTACATGTTAAATATATATACTAAACAGGCTAATCTTATAATTCAAAAGGGTCTTAATGACTGATTTCGGAACACGCTGTTATAACAATGACATTTTATTAGATAGGTAGTACGTACTTATAATTATGACATATAAGAGTCCAATGTTGCCAATGATATTCCAGATCTCTAAATACTTACACGTTAAGATAGGACGCAACATAACATACACTTCGAGCAACTGTTCCATGCACACACAGAAAAACAAATCATATGGACACAAGTTTTCTATGCACCTACGTAAAATGTTTGTCAGTATTATACGACTAGGGCGGTCGTGAGCTCAAATCACTGATAAAACTGTGTCAATTTGGGTTTTTACCACAAGTGCATTTTTTTATTTACTACTTAATACCGAGGTAATTATTATTGGTGATATGATACTACAAATCAGTTGCAAAATAGTTATAAATGTGGATCTCTATATTAAATGCAAAGCCTAACTTTTATATTTCTTTATAGCTGATAGGCTAGCCTTTGACCAACATCTCAACCGATGGTTAGTGATGATATGGTGGAAGATGTTGTTCCAGCTAACTACATAATACTGGCTCTCAAAGACAGCTGAAAGAATTCACTGTTAGATGTTTGGCGATTGATTTTCTACTTGAGGGTGGTAGCTAGCAAGACGGGCATTCGCAAATGCCACTTTCTATACAGACTGCCACAACAACAGACACCAACGGCTTACATACTTCCTCTACCGTGTATGTACATAAAAGAGATTTGTGTCTTCACTAAACAACACCATAATTTTTTTAAGAAACGTGGTTGATTTTTTTATATTTCAAAAAAGAGCAAAATTCACCAACCTATTATATTAACCTCGTGCTAAGAAGTCACTGGCTTCTTATCAACTAAACAGTTGATTAAAGGAATTTTGTAAAGTGTAATATTAGGTCCTTACATATGAAATTGGCGTTTTGTATGGGAGGAATAAAAAGTCGAATATTTTTTAATATAATATATTTAATTAATCAAAGTATGAACCATTATTTTCTTTGCACTTTTGCCATCTCATAGGTAGTTCATTGATCCCTTTACTAAAAAAACCAGTCGGACGGGAATCAATAAAATCTTTGAAGGCGATTTGGACTGCCCCATCGGAGTTGAATTTTTTCCCTTGCAAGAAGTTATCCAAATTTCGAAAAAAATGGTAATCTGTTGGAGCAAGGTCCGGGGAGTACGGAGGATGTCTTAGACTTTCCAATTGAAGCTCTTCTAATTTAGTAGCCGTCTGTAGCGCAGTGTGTGGTCTAGCGTTGTCGTGAAGCAGCAGTGGCGTGGAGCGATTCCTGACAATAGACATCAGCCGTAATAGTCTGGCCAGATTTGAAAAAACTGTAATGAACAATACCGGCACTAGTCCACCAAACGCTTACAAGTAACTTTTTTGGGGTTAATTTTCGCTTGGGGCAGGATTTGGCTGGCTGGCCAGGATCTAACCATTGCGCTGAGCGCTTCCGATTATCGTAAAGAACCCATTTTTCATCACAGGTAATGATTCGGTTTAAAATACCTTCATTATTGTGCCGGTTTAGTAATGTAACGCAGCAGTCGACGCGCGTTTGCCGGTTTGTTTCAGTCAATTCGTGAGGTACCCACCTTTCAAGCTTTTTAATCTTCCCAATTTGCTTCAAGTGAATTAAAACAGTTTTATCACTAACATTGCAGCCTGCAGCTAACTCGGACGTGGTTTGCGATGGATCCGCTTCCACAATAGCCTTCAACTCTTCATTATCAACTTGAGTCTCAGGCCGTCCACGGGGCTTGTTCTGCAGGTCGAAATTTCCAGAACGAAAACGTTGGAACCAAAAACGAACTGTGTTTTCTTTTGCAACACGACCGCCATACACATCATTCACCCTTCGAGTTGTTTCCGCAGCACTAGTGCCACGGCGGAACTCGTACTCGTAAATAATGCGATATTTAAGGTTTTCCATTTTGTAAAATGAGTGACGCAAACAGAAAAAAACAGAAGAAAAAAAACAAACGAATGACGACCATCGAAGCACAAATACATGAGTCTATAGCTGTACAAATTTGAATTTAGAATTCCTTACCAAAGAGGAGAAATTCGTGATTAAAGTGGCCAGTACGAAAAACGCCAATTTCATATGTAAGGACCTAATATTTACTTAATACATACCTACTCGTGTATAAAATTTGCACGGCTGCTTGCAGACTAAATACATTGTATCTCAACAACTAATATAAGATCTTATGTCACATGTATTTTAGCAAATAAATAATTTGATTAGATCAACGTGCCCTCCGAAGCACGGGAGTAAATTCCACTAGCGGTCACCCAATATCTTATTAATTTATAACTGCGACAACCGTCTATGTTCGAATATTTTTGTGCTAATTAATAGTGCCTGTACTAGTAGAGCCGAAGAAATTTCAATACTTGTCTGTACAATTTGCTTTTCAACCGAAAATTGCTATCAAAGCTTTAATGAAAAACACACTAGGGTAACGTTTCATTCAGAGGCACAGGGAGCCCTGCCGAACCACCCCAACATCTATACTGGAGCCGAGCGTCACTACAGGCAGCATTTTTTTCATACACGAATAAAAAACACTAGCACTGCTTGGATTAAGCACTACAGACCAAATGTGGCACTAATAAATGGACCTGGTGTGTTCATTATGGAATGACCATGATGAACCCACCTGATATTGTGGCGGGCTACAAATTTTGATATTGAAGTCATAACATAAACCATGAATAACTTGTTTTTTTTTTTTTTAAATTCACATGGTCTTAAGGCCATCTGGTTTTGCCCGTCTGGCAATCTAGCATCCTCAAGTAGAAAAGCCTGTTTACAATCTTCGACAACATCATCACTCACCATGTAGTAAAACTGTGGTCCGGGGGTGTGGAGCAAGATAGGCTAGCGGCTATCAGCCATAAAAAAGCGTAATTACGTATGTATGTAGCACAGGTGTCACATCTCACCCACGTTTTTTGCCAAACGTGTTTGGGCTTAAGTAATGGGACAGTTCTAGACTCAGTACTGTTACTGCCAAATTGTCAGTAACTTTCTCAGAATAGCCAAATAAGTACTTTCTTTTGAGCACTAATCCATTGTTCGTCACGAGAGCAAGACTACCATCTCGGATTTGGCTCAAACTTTCCAAAAAGTGAGTGCTTTGTTGAGTCTAAAAACTAGAATTAGTACCACCGTAGTTTACGAGATATTTCTATTAAAAGTTGGCTCACCAGGATGACGTTTCGTTCAACATGGTCATACAATACGGCGAGTCAAATCTAGTCAACGGAATTACACGAAACTTCGCAGAACTATATTAGATTGTAATTCTGTTTGCTGGATTCAGCTCGCTATGGCTACATTTTGCACACTTCTTCGTAAGCGATGAGTCGAAGATGTAAGTAGGCTACAGCTAAAATAATAACTAGTTCTTAACGAAGGCTTCCGGGCCACAACTGATGATGACGGTAGCTAACGGGGTGAGCTTTGAAACGAGAATCCTCCGTTCAGTGGTGCTGCGCTATTATCGCAGTACAACAAAAAATATATCAAATATGTGCTTCAGATAAGAATCTTTTATTAATCTGAGATATTCTCTTCTCTACATTTTCAAACATTATCAGTGTACCTTCCTCTCAAACCATGAAGTTCTTTACTTATCCGAGATATCCTCTTCTCTACATTTAAACACTATCAACGTACCTTCCTCTCAAAACCTTACTTCTTCCTTATTAAATTTTTCATAATCACCCTGTTTTTCACTCGCATCAAGGAGTCTTTTATTTACCTGTGTTAGCGCGGCCACCAAGCTATATGGCAGAGCACGCCGAACTGCGGGCGCGGGTTGAAAGGACACTGGTAAATCGAAAGAATGCGGAACAAGGTGATGAAAAGTGGACTGTATAGGAAAAGGAGCGAGAAACGAGCGACTAACCTGGATATCCTCGGGCGGACGAGCACAGCTGCGGCACTCCAAGGCGTCCTGCTGGTGTCCAGATGTAGTGGCTCTTCGAATTATTTCACGCTGTTGTAGACTCGCGGCGCGAGCGCGGGAAGCTGTTAGTACACAGCTCCAAAGAGACGATCGCGGATATCCCAGTGCGATGGGGCACACACGAAAGCAGCGCGAGCGCGGTTAGTAACAAAATGGCGGTTTCCTTGGCTTCGAGGGAGCTCACAGGAACAGACGCATCCGCCGTCAACAAGGGTCGACCGCAGACTACTTGCAATGACAAGTAGGTCACTCATCAGCCACGAAATGTCAACCGTAGATAGTCGTCGTTTTCGTGGGAAAATGAGGGTAGGAAAAGGTAAGAGGTAGAAAGAAAGTGCCAATAGATGGCGCGAACATTGCCCCCGGCCTAAAAACCATTGGTTTTTAAAGGTAGAGAAAGATTGGATAAGTTAATAGAGCGGGTATATAAATAGCGGGTTGACCAGGGGGCAAGTACGTAAGTTATTGAGTGGGTAAAATGCACAAACGAACGACCGGCCGTTTGTAAACGGAAGTCGCTGTTCGCACTAGACATACTCTACATATTCCGTCGGCGCCTAGAATTGTCTCTTCGACAACACCTAGGGGCCAAGATAGCGGGGGAAGATTGTCTGTGATAATAAGCACGACGGAACCTACTTTGATTGGATTAGAAAGTGTATTCCATTTTCCTCTAGATTGAAGCAGGTGAAGGTACTCTAACTTCCATCGTTTAGAGAACGATTGGATCATCTTATCCAGCAAAGTGTAGCGTTTAAGAAGATGCGCGGGCTCGTCTGAGATCGCGCACGCGGGTAAGTGTTTAAGCGGTGCAGCCATCAAGAAATGCGCGGGCGTTAGTGCAGTGGGCTCAGAGGGATCCTCACTCAATAGCGTTAGCGGTCGCGAGTTTATGACGCTCTCTATTTGCGTAAGCACGGTTAACATTTCCTCATAGGTGAGTAACTGTGAACCTATTGTTTTAGCTAGGTGACCCTTGAAAGCTTTCACGAAGATTTCGTAGTTTCCGCCAAAGTGTGGGCTTCTTGGTGGGTTAAATTTCCAAGTTATGCGGTTGGCGGATAACTCGTCTGAGAGCGACTTATTATACTCCTCTGAGCTTACGAGTTTATAGACGTCAGATAGAGCATTTCTTGCTCCAATAAAAGTGCGGGCGTTGTCCGAATACAAGACAGAAACGGTACCGCGACGAGCGAGAAAGCGTTTAAAAGCAGAAAGGAAACTGCAGCTGCTTAAATCTGTCGTCAGCTCTACGCTTACCGAACGCACTGACATACAGACGAAAATACATAAATAAGCCTTAATAGAGCGCACACCTCGTTTTCTAATTGGAATAATAGAAATTGGGCCAGCGTAATCCACAGCGGTGTGAGTGAACGCTTTAAATTCGTTCACGCGGCAAGCGGGTAGGTCTCCCATAAGCGGGAATGTAGGTTTAGGTTTTGCCTTAAAACAATAGTTACACATATGTATAACCGAGCGGACGATATTACGGGATGCAAGTATCCAATATCGTTGTCTGAGAATCGACATCAAAGCGTGCGGACCTGTATGACAGTTATGACGATGGTAGTGCTCAATTATCATTTCGATTATGCGGTCTTTACGCGGTAACAAAATGGGATGCTGCTGATTGTACGATAGATCTGCATTTCGGAGACGTCCTCCGACTCGTATGAGTCCGTCGGCGTCTAGAAAGGGCACGAGTCGCTGTATAGCGTTTGAACACTGAGTGTTGGTTTTAAGGTTCTGAATAATGTCCGCAAAGTAATGTCTTTGTACAGCTGTCAGGACTTGAATTTCTGCGAAATTCATTTCATCGGCTGTGAAGTATTTAGAACGCGGCAGCTTCTTGATGAAGCGATAGATGCGGACGGCTATACGTAGGAGCATCAGCCATGAAGAAACGCGGGTGGAGAGTTTCAACAGCGGGTTGGAATTCTCCACGGCAGGTTGTGTCACAGGAAGTGAAACGATTTTCTTCGACTCAGGTAGGTTTAAGTCAACCTTAGCGGGAGCTACTGTCTTAGCGGGCCAAGCAGCAGGCTCTTGGCTTAACCAAGCGGGGCCGGTCAACCACAGCGGGTGGTTAACTAGCTGAGCGGGTGACAGCCCTCGCGAAAGTGCATCAGCACAAGGGTTTTCCGTTCCAGGTATATGACGGAAGCTGTCAACGGGAATAGCGGAAGTAATTTTTGTTATACGAGTAGCAACAAAAGTTTTGAATCTGTGCGGTGAAGCGGTAATCCACTGCAACGCTACCATAGAATCGGTGAAGCAATATACTTTGTCTATGGTATGACGCTTTTCGTAGGTATCGAGAACGCGGCGAACCAATTTTGACATGAGCAAGCAGGCGCAAAGCTCTAGCTTTGCAATTGAAATTGTTTTCAGTGGAGACACTTTTGACTTGGCGCATACTAGACGAGTGAGCGGAGTTGAGTCATGGTCAGACTGAGTTCGAATATACACTACAGATCCATATCCATGCTCGCTAGCATCAGAAAACGCAACGACGGTGATTTTCGAATTTTCTTCCACTCCTAGGTGGCGAGGGAATCGCAGTTGCTGAATGGCGGGAAGTTCGCGAAGATAATTATGCCAAATATCTACCACTGCTTGCGGCGGTTGCTCATCCCAGTCAAGTTTCAAAACATGAAGCTTTTGTAAAATTAATTTAGCGTACAAGATGACAGGAGCTATGAGTCCGAGAACGTCATACTGACGCGCTATCACGGACAACATATTGCGTTTAGTCGCAGGCCGACTTTCGACGTTCACGGTGAACATAAATGCGTCCGAGCTTGGCAACCACTGTAGCCCTAAAACCTTCAAGTTCGAGTCTGGCTCATCGAAATTGATAACTGCGGAATGCCGATCGGAGACCGGAAGCGATTCAGTGAGCTCGGGTACGTTACTAGCCCATTTCACTAGCTCGAAGCCCCCGGCCTTGAGCAACTCGCGGAGATCATCGCGAAGCTGTACGCTACCAGGCAAGGACGGCATGGAATAGCACACATCATCCATGTAAGTATTGTTTTCGATGACGGACGCAGCGTGCGGGAAGCGAGCGCGCTCGTCAGCGCACAGCTGGCGTAGCACGCGCATCGCGAGAAAAGGACTACTGAGCAGGCCAAAGCAAACACGGTTGAACACGTAAGTGCTCAGCGGCGAAGCGGGATCAAACCGATATAAAAACTTCTGAAATTTGCGGCTCTCTTCGTTGACAAGTACCTGAAGATACATCTGTTTTATATCGGATGTGAAAACGATTGCATAAAAACGAAATTCTAAGAGAATAACGAAAAGGTCATTTTGCAAATTATCCCCAGTATGCAAGACGTCATTCAATGATAAGCTCGAATCAGTTTTTGCACTTCCATCCATGACCATGCGCCATTTAGTAGTGGTTTTATCCAACCTGACAATCGCATGGTGCGGAATGTAGTAACCGGCTAAACTATCGTCGTTATTTATCAGCGAGACATAACCTTTCTGCAAGTATTGCTGGATAATTGCATCATACTCCACGCGCAGGGGAGGTGAAGCGACGAGCTTGCGTTCTAAATGCATAAAGCGCTTCTTAGCGGTAAGAAAAGAATTACCCAAAGCGGCAGCGGGGTCGCGGGAGAAAGGCAACGCTACAGAGTACCGGCCCATAGAATCGCGGGAAAAATTATTTGTAAAAATACGTTCATTTTCGAGAGCGGTAGGACTTAAGGCCGGTGTGCATTGCACTTCCTCAAGTTGCCAGAATTTCTGAAGAATGTTATCCAAGCGCGGTTGTTCTGCAAAGGCGCAGAGAGATATTCGGGAGCGGTGACTATCATCATTAAAAGCGGCATATGTTTGAGCGGTCGCAACGGGAGCGGTCCCGATTACGATAAAACCGAATATCGATTCGAAAGCGGTAGGTGCACCAGGCGGACCAGCGGCACGACCCGATAGCAAGATATCCGCAAACAGCGGAGCCCCAATAAGTATTTCTATCTCGGACGGTTCCGAGAAATCCTTATCAGCAAGCGGCAAGCCGTGTAGATATGCAAGACAAGAGGTATCAACTCTCACAGACGGCAGGTTGTCGGTGATGCGGTCAATAACAAAAGCGTCGACCGAAATAAAATTATTATCAAGTCGCGAATGTAATGTGGTTGAAGTTACACCCTTAATTGGATTTGACGCGGAACCTATGCCCTTAACAACGGTATTTGTAACCTTGTTGCATTTTAAATGAAGCTTTGCGCAACAATTCGCTGATATAAAATTACTCTGAGAGGCAGAATCTATTAAAGCGCGCACTACATGCTTACGACCGTTTGAATCAGTAGCGTAAACTTGCACGGTTCCCAGTAAACACGTAGTATCTGCGGTCGGTTGAGTGACAGGGCGCACGTTATTGCATAGAGAAATGTTTTGTTGTTGCGACTGATAAGCGGGAGGCTTCGGAACATCTGCAAGCGGGCAGTGAGCGGTAACAGCGCGCGGGGCGGAAGGCAGGGGCGCGCGGGCGGCGGTGCCGGCGGCGTTGTCAGCTCGTGCGCGCGATGACTGCGCTGGCGCAGGATTGCGCGCGGATGACGCGACGGCAGCTCTGTTGAGAGTGCGGGTTCCTTCCCGGGAAGGTAAGATTTTACGACATAACATTGAATGATGTTTACATCCACAATGACGGCAACTATATTGCGAGTTGCAAGCGGTATAGTAATGCGAAACACTTAGACAATTAGTACAACCTTTATGTTGTTTTATACAAGACAACCTGTCCTCTGTGGAAAGCTTATTAAATGCAGGGCATCTATATAAATTAGCGTGATCAGATTGATTACAAAGCGGGCACTGTGATGCGCACGATGCAGCGAAAGAATGCGTAGACTTAGGGACAACCTGTTTGTTATTGTTGACATCAGAAGTGCGGCTAGCGGGCGCCGTACGTTCTAATATCTTACTCTGCTCGCGAACAAACTTAATTAGATCGTCGTACGTAGGCATACTTTTACCTCGCATATGCATTTCAAACGAGCGGGCGGTACTCGAATCTATCTTTTTCAAAGCTAATTGCAACAACATAAAATCCGATAAATTATCGAGCTTGAGCGAATGTAAGCTTGACACTGCTGTGCAAAATTTATCTAAAAATAGCTCCAGGTTTTTAGCGGAAGCGGTAATGCTAGTTGGTTTGAAATCGAGCAGCTGATCGAGATAAGCGGAACCTAAACTACGCTGGTCGTCGTACTTGTTGACTAAAGTCGACCAGATTAGATGGTAATTATCTGCGTTTGGAACAATACCTGAAATAACGGATAATGCACGACCTGACAATTTATTTACTAAATACTGTATACGTTCGTGGTCAGTTAAATCGGCATTTTCATGAATTGTGCGACGGAACGATTCATGGAATATTTTCCATGTCATTGGATTACCATCAAAGGTCATCAACTCCAACTTAGGTAGTTTGACAGATTTATGTTGCGGTGTAACATGCGATTCCGTACCTTTGACGTTCATAGCGGGAGGGTTGAGTTTATTGTAAACAAACTTACAGCGGCAGTACATGTCTTCAAAAACATTAATTGACTGATAACTTACGGTATACGTGGGATCGATTGTCAACTCGGTGACATTTAAATCGTTTACAATGTCATTAAACTCAGATTGTAAACGATCCAGTGAAATGATTCCACACAGAAATAAGTCTTTCTCAGTATCATCAGTGAAAGCGTTCAACGAGCGGTTATAAATTTGCTGTAAACGAGCAAATATGGCATCACGTTTGCCGATTAAAGTTAAACGTTTGACCGCCAAAGCATCAAGAGCCGTCGCATCTTCGAACTCGCCTACTTCTTTGCCCTTAGAACGAACACTTTTAGTATTAGTGCTCGCCATTTTTATTTCTATTGGGTCAAAAAACGTTAACGAATACTCGCAGATTACCCTCACACAGAATGAATTTAATTGTAAAAAATATAATTAATAGCGAAATTAAATGCGGTTTTGGAAAACGGAATACACAATCTGATATGCAAATGATACTAACAGTTTATAGAATGTAATTAATGTAGGGACAAAAAACGGGAATTACGCGGGAACACAATATTTTAGTACAAATATCGTGAAATATTAGGCCTTTTTAGAATAATACGGCTCGAAGGAACCAAAAGAATTTTAGCGCGGCCACCAAGCTATATGGCAGAGCACGCCGAACTGCGGGCGCGGGTTGAAAGGACACTGGTAAATCGAAAGAATGCGGAACAAGGTGATGAAAAGTGGACTGTATAGGAAAAGGAGCGAGAAACGAGCGACTAACCTGGATATCCTCGGGCGGACGAGCACAGCTGCGGCACTCCAAGGCGTCCTGCTGGTGTCCAGATGTAGTGGCTCTTCGAATTATTTCACGCTGTTGTAGACTCGCGGCGCGAGCGCGGGAAGCTGTTAGTACACAGCTCCAAAGAGACGATCGCGGATATCCCAGTGCGATGGGGCACACACGAAAGCAGCGCGAGCGCGGTTAGTAACAAAATGGCGGTTTCCTTGGCTTCGAGGGAGCTCACAGGAACAGACGCATCCGCCGTCAACAAGGGTCGACCGCAGACTACTTGCAATGACAAGTAGGTCACTCATCAGCCACGAAATGTCAACCGTAGATAGTCGTCGTTTTCGTGGGAAAATGAGGGTAGGAAAAGGTAAGAGGTAGAAAGAAAGTGCCAATAGATGGCGCGAACAACCTGAGATATTCTCTTCATTTTCAAACACTATTAGCGTACCTCCCTCTCAAATCATGGAGTCCTTTACTTATCCGAGATATTCTGTTCTCTACATCTCTACATTTACAAACACTATCAGCGTACCTTTCTCTCAAAACCTCACTTCTTCCTAATTCAATCTTCCATAATCACCGTTTTTCACTCGTATCAAGGAGTCCTTTATTTATCTAAGATCTTCTCTTGTGCACATCTCTACATTTTCAAACACCATCAGCGTACAGTCCTCTTAAAACCCCACGTCTTCCTAATAAAATCCTTCATATCACCCAATATATCTTTACCAATCACACGGTACACGACACATACTTCACACACGAATTTATTCGACTGATGCATAATCTGCCATACCCAACTCCCATTCTCATCTTCATCCTAAGGGCTCGTAGGATCCAGGCAAGCCTTGATGTGGACCTCAATGCACAAATGTGCATACGGTATTTGCGTTCGAGTGTCCTTTCTGAACCTTATTGAAAATATTTCATTAATTTTTATTGAAGGACTTTTATACGCTCCTGCTCTACTCAATGTGCAGTTTCACAGCTAGATTTCAAAAAGGCATATGCATTTCGCATCAGAATTTAATTCACTATCTGCAACTTTTTTAGTAACTCTTAAATTATGTTCGCCACTTTTGACGAGCTACATCTGTGATAGCCAGAGGTTACCGCTTTACTGGTGTAAAGCGGTAACCTCTGGCTATTTGCCCACCTGGTGGTGGGCCACGTGCTTGTTCCATCACAATAGCATAAAAAATAGCACTTTATAACAATTCTGTCCTTTCGTTGACTATGGATTTCGCGGTAACGTGCGTCGCAATGACATTGTTCGCAGTAAATTTAATACACTCAGATGTGCGATTTACTCATCGAAAAACATTTAGCTTTAAGGAAATATGTTCCACTTTCTCTGAAGAAAATTTTAATATAGACCTAAATCTAAGTCTTTTAGAACTAATAACTAGCTTCCTAAATTTGGAGTTGTGACAACTGTATTAATTAAAAACAAGGCTACTTACATGGAATATTTTGAGTCGCTTAAAGCCAAAATACATAATGTCTCGGTTTAAATGTCAGTTTCTTAACATTTAAGAGTTATTTAACTGTAATTCTGATAATGTATCGTTTCATGTACTACAATTACCAAATAGTTACTCGCAAAGCAGTCTAGTCCGATAAAAAAAATATGGACAAAAGTTTGACTAAACCTTATTTCACTAAATATTAAGGTCAAATTACACCCTAAATAAGTTAAGACTAAGGAAGAACTACGAACTAAAGAAAGCCCTAATATTGAGATCATACCTTTTTTACTATTGATACCACAGTTGGGTCTCGTCACTGGTAATGACGATATTGATAATCAAAGATCTGTAACAAAAACTGTAGATAACTAAGGCTTCAGGATTCTTACATAGATTATAAACCATACAAAGCAATGATTATCAAGCTATAAAAACGCATACTTACAATTCAGATACTTATTTCTTTCAATATAAACTTCTTCACGTTTATTTTCCTACAAAATGGCTGATATGCTCACTCAGCACTTTTATGTAGGTAAGTTAACTCATTGATATATTAAATCTAAAGATACAAAAGGTTGATATAACCTTTAGTTTTTCTAGCATTGGAATGTTGATGATACTTGGGTGTTTGTAGAGTTAATGAAGTTTAATTTCCTATTTCGAGCACGTTAATTGTCTTACAGTGAATTTTTAATTACTTACAATCACAGTATATGAAAGTAGACTTTTCCTTCAAAATCTAGATGCTATCCATACATAAATTAACTGTACCATATTAATCTACAGCAATCCAAATTGAACCAGATTTCTTGGTATTACACTATAATTTCTTCTGATATCTTGTTTTGTCTTCAAGGTCTTAGTTATCTGTTTGTTAATTTATCAAAAATAATTATATCATGGACAGATGTATTTGATGATTATATATATTGAAATGATTAAACACCAAGAGTGCATGTGTGATTGAGAAATCAAACGTGAAATGTGCTCAAATTGTTCAAGAAAGAAATGTCACTCCACTCTTTGTTAACGGACCAACAACTTAAATGTAAGGGTACGAAAACCGGCGTAAAACACGTCATGAATACTCCAACAGTTAAAAAATATTTTATTTCCACACAACAGTGCAGTTCCGGACTTAACATCTAATATCACACATACGTTTAGGCCGTCAAAACGAGCTAACCTAACCCTCATTCTGTTAACATAGATAGGTATCTTACTTGATGATTCGATTTCTGCCGGGGGCGGTACCTCCGCCTCCTTTTCTGGAAGTTTCTCGGGACTCTCGGACTTTTCCTTGTTTCGTCGCATGTAGCGCTCCTTGTGGTAGTTCTTGAGCTCCTTGAACGCGACCACGTCCTCGGCCGGCTCGTCAGGCTCGGCCTCCGCTCGGGGCTCTTTAGGTTTCTTTTTGGCCTCCTTCGAACGCAGCCGCTTTTCGGGCGAGGACCCGCTCGAGCTATCTTTGCTGCTGGTACTGTCTTCTCTCTTTTTCTTCTTCTCCCGCGCAAGCTCCTTTTTACGTTTCGGAGCCGGCGGCGCTTCGGGCCGTTCCTCGCGAACCTTTTTGGGTATCGGAGGTAGCTTATTTATTCTCTTGGGGTCGACAATGTGGAGTTTGTCCATGTACATGTCTACGTGTTTCTCCTCCGCTTCGTCGTTCTTTTCTTTTTCTATGTCTGGTTCTTTGCGATGTAGATCGCGGTCACGATCAAGATCGTCAGGTCGCCGGGAGCGGTCTTCTCGTCTTTTATCTCTGGGCGCATCGTGGGCGTGGGTGTGGGCGTGGGCTCGGTCTCTGTCCCTGCGCGGGTCTCGCGTCTTGTCGAGCCTGGGGTCGCGGCGGCGCGCGTCGTCGGGCCGCACGTCGATGGTGATGACGTTCTTGCGCTTGGTGACGCGCTCGAGCGGCTTGATGTCGAACACGTTGGGCGCGATGGTGGGCGGCAAGGGTGCGGAGGGCGCGGGAGGCGCGGGGGCCGCGGGCGGGGCGAGGGGGGGGCGGCGGCGCGCGAGGCGAGGGTCCCTCCGCGCGGTGGCGAGGGCGGCGGACACGGGCGGAATGCGTCCGGCGCCGGCCGGCTTGCCGACGGGCTGAAAATAAACGTAATTTTGCAATCGACGCGCCCACAGTGACCGTGCGACTCCCTATAGAAATCAAGAAGTCGTTCGGTTATTTCACTATGTGCGAGACAATATTATGAATGCCGTAACAAAGCGCTTCCTTTTTTAATATGGATGTGCATTGATATGTTTTCAGATATACAGTGTAAGATCCATATTACATTACATAACATGCACTTATTGGTAGGATGCAAGGTGTTCCTTGTTAGGGGTCAGTATTGCCGTCGTCATGATTGAGTCCACGAAATCATACGAGAAGCGACGAGTACCTCAAAGAGCAAAAAAGTTTTGACCACGGAAAAACGACACGTTGCTTTTGTAAAAGAAGGGTCATCTACACAATCGAAATCCAAGCCTTACTCTGATTGGACTCTTTTGATGGACACGTATGAAAAACACTATAAAATTCCTGAGAATGTTGATGTTTCGTCAGCCAGAACAGACATATTTCTATACTCAAAAAATCGAAAACGCATAGTACTTATAGAGGTTACTGTGCCGTGGGAGACAAACATACCTAAAGACCACACAAAAAAACTAATAAATATTATGACTTAACAAATGAATTAACCAAAAACGGTTATGTGGTTAATTTATATGCTGTAGAAGTCAGACCAAGTTGTATACCAGCAAAATCGCTATACAACCTACTAAAGAGCCCTTGGCCTGTCAAGAACAACCTTAACTTCCATTCTAGAACGTGTATCCAAGCATTAGTAGGATCTTACCAAATTTGGTTGGGCAGAGGAGGCTCGAGCGGTGAAAGGGAGAATTTATGCATCATAAAGGGGCCCCTTAACCTTACTCACTGGGTTGCAAGTCCCAGGCACCTTGACTTGAGCCTCTTCCCCTGCAACGCTATGGACCCGGCACCCGCTCGGTGAATTCATGGAATGCTACGTATATTCGTCTATTATTCGTACGTAGCTACGTATATTCGTCGTAGTGCAGAATACATCGTCATAACCCCGGTTTAATAATTAAGAAAAGGTAAAACATAAAAAGTAAAACCAAATCTATTAGTCAAAAGCTAGTATATTCAAATCATGATAGATTCTGTTAAATTTCTTATTTAGTTCTCTCCTTTAAGCCAACTCCAAATAAAGAATTAATAATATTCTCTTACGATTACGGGTAATATGTTTTTATAATCAAAAATATTTCACAGTGCGTAACATTTTATCCTAATAACTATATATAATAGTATTGACACAACCCGCTACTAACTACATGTACATACTCAAAATAATGTGCTAATTTGGTGTTATGATACAATGAAACATCATTCAATCTCTTAGAGCTCTATTACACGTTATAATGCAGCCCCGAATGTACTTAATAAAATTGCTCAACTCTTTAATTTAGTGAGAATGGTTACCACTGTTATAATATTCCTATTATTAAAGATTAGATAGCTTAAAAACGGCATAACCAAGGCCTACAATAGACCTCCCTTTATCGATTAATACATTATTTTATAACCGGTTTAAAAGCAATCATAGTAATCGGAGTATATGCATATTTCTAAAGATAAAATGATTTGTCCATCCCTTTATAGGTAAGTCATTTTGCGCGAGTATTTATATATATATATATTTATTTTTTATCATTTTTCTATTTTCTACTACCCTCAAATAGAAATTCTACTGTCATCAAGCACCTGAAGCACTCGTAGCGAAGTTTACTTAGCTGTTCTCAACCGATCAGCAAAGTTAAGCAACGTCACCCGCAGTCATGAGTTGGATGGGTGACCGCTAGTGACATTACTACTGAGCGCTTCCGTGCTTCGGAGGGCACGTTAAGCCGTCGGTCCCGGTTGTTGTCTTAGGATGGCAGTCGTTATAGCATGGTGGTAGGGCATTTTGTGAATGCCCGCCTGGCTAGATACCACCCTCAAGAAGAAAATCTGTCGCCAAGCACCTAACGGTGTGTTCCGGCAGCTGTCCTTGAGAGCCAGTACTTCTAGGTTTGTCTGAACAACATCTTCGACCACATCAAAACAGTGAGATAGTGGTCAAAGGCTTACCTATCAGGCATAAAATAAAACCTAACCATGTAATACGACAGCTATCCTTCAGCCACTTCTCATTCCTCGTTAATTATGTTTACCGTCTTCGACCACATCATCACTTACCCACAGGTGAGATTGTGGTTAAGGGTTAGTGTTAGGTGGTCTATTGACAATAAAAAACAAAAGAAGGGTTGCAATATCGTAAAGAAAATAAAGGCTTACCACAATAATAGTCTTACATCAACTTAAGATGTGGCTGTTCCCTGAAGCGTAACAGTGTATATTATGATAAGAAAACAACAAACCCCAACTAGGTATCATTATGTAATGGATCATCACCACAGTAAGCCAGATTTGAAGAGCATCACACCCAGCCTGAGCGACTAAAACCATGGTCATGGTTAATAACAATATAGTTGTTGTGATTTTGTAAGGTTCGCTAAGCAGGCACTAGTGCTGGCCTGAGAAATGCACAATACACCCCATGCGGGATGTCAGTGCAGGACATATCTCTCCCGACTCCCACACTGAATAATTAACAAATGTCTTCGCCCATAAATTTAGATGAGAGAGAAGATTTATGTTCGGTTCCTCTATGTTGACCCTCTATATACTGATAGCACACTCTTGACCACGACCAATGCCCCTTAGTCGAAACGTCGAGATAAATGATGTTTTTATTGCGTTTAACTGGCGTTATTACTATATATACATTACGGCAGGGCTGTCCAAACCACGGCCCGCGTCTTGTTGTACGACCCATATAACGGATTTGAAAATTGCGAATTTTTATAGCAAATATAATATTTAGTGAAACTTTTGGTTTGGTACATACCTACTTCATGGACGAATAGACGATAAGAAAGAGTACATTTTTAAGGACATGCGACTATTGTAGAATGTGAATACTAATATATGGTATGTTTTGGGTCAAAAATTAATAACTCATAGGTGGCTCTCTGGTCGAATACCAGAGAGCCACCTATCAGTTATTAATTTTTGACCGACCTCAAAAAAATGAGTAGGTACTTAATAGCTATTAAAAAAAAAATCATAGATTATTCAGGGTTTCAAATATGTTACTTATACATGACCGATGCAAAACCTAACACAATGACATTGTACGGTGTATAGACAGGATAAGCGACGTCTAAAATATTAATGGTATTGCCCATTAATCCAATGAATAATACACCGAGGAGCTTTATGTAATAAATCCTTGTGCTGTCTGAATGCTAAAATATTCTCATTGTGAGCTTAAATTAAGTTTTGACATGTAGAATGCACTTAAAATCAACAAGCGCGATAAAACTATTTAATTTTCGATAACCCGCAAAAGACACGAGTTTCTATCATTGGACTGCTTTAGGCAGGTAAAAATTAACATTCTCATAAAATATTATTTCTCGTGGCTATAAAATAGTATTTTTTTTTTATTTTACATTACATTAGAACAAATTTGCACTATTTTCAACAGAATCATACTGCAAAATATTTCCAATTTCAAAATAAATAAGTATAATGTCAGGTGACTGATTTAAAACATTTTTTTTTCATTAATCACTTCAAATTGCGACACAATTTTCGTTTCACACATCTTACGTGATAACTTCAAATTAGTTTGGACGATATTCTTTGCAAGCTCTACATTGAAATGGTGGTTTATTATTAAAATTTATTATTTAAAATATACTTTAATAAGGTAATTCAAACGAATTCAGATAAAGTTATCTAAATGTTATAAAGTATTTTTTGTAGTCTTAAAGTACCGACGACTGATTTTTAAGATTTCGTAAGGACCAACTACCAGGTATTTTTTTTAGTAGGTGGTAGGTAAGCCTTTGACCACAATCTCGGCTAATGGTAAGTGAGGATGTAGTCAAAGGTGTTAACAGGCTAAACCTAGAATTACTGGCTCGCAAGTACAGCTGCCGGAACACACCGTTAAGTGCTTGGCGACAGATTTTCTACTTGAGGATGGTAGATACCCAGGCAGGATTCGAACCATGGAACTGCTGCGCGGCAGTCCATAGGCAATGCCACTGAGCCATCACTGCTTCAAAAATAAATACTTATGTAGCTGCATCATTCTGACGAATATTCTTTGAAAGGTTCAACTCCCACGGGCGCAAAGGGAAGCGAAGCTTTGCGATGTATACTTACACTCTAATAGTATTTTGAATTCTATCAATATGATGAGGAGAGGATATAATGATATTCATAACACCGTAATTTTAAAATAAGTGCCTATATAATATAGATAAAAATTTTAATAGTGCTTTAACAGATATTATGCACCTGTTCTCAATGTGTCGAATTCCAAATATCCAATCCTGTTATTAACTTTATCTGGCTTTGAATAACGTCAATATTCAGATTACCTTGATAAAGATGACATAGGTATTATTTAAAGAGCAATGACGTATGGTACGCGAAAATAGAGTTTTAGTAGCATATAGCAGTACAACTCCTTGTGAGTTTGTATGGGGACGTACAGCCACTATACTTATTTGTTACCGTAAAGGAGTAATTCATTTATAGTCTTGCGAGAATAGGTATATTACAAGTAATGGTCTTAAAAAGTAATGCTCGTATTACTGTCTTCCGGTTTGAAGGATGGCAGTGAAATTAAGGGCACGTGAGACTTAATAACTTTATGTCTCATGGTTGACGGGCGCAGTGCAGTTCGTCACTTGTGAGGAAATGCATCTGTTATAGGCAGAGGTTTCCTCTTAACACTAGGTGAGCCACGTGATTGCTCCATCACAATAGAATAAAAAAAGAGAAATTTTCGGTATGGAGATTACTTAATAAATGTAAAAAATACGTGCATTCAAAACGGATGATAAATTCGACAGTGGAGCACCTGGTTCCATAGCGTAATTGGAAATGTACCATAGCGCATGAATTAAAATTGTTTCTCTTGTACAATTATTTAGTTGACTGCTTTTGATTCAAGTGACACAGTAATTATCTATATTATTAGTAATGTACTATTGTGTAATCTGTGGTCCATCCCCGTGGTAAGTCCCTAACATATTATAAATTACTATGTGATCTCTAAGCTGTATTTATGACAACTCTCCACCCCTCGTGCGTCCAAGCGGTCCACCTCCTATGACACAATCGTCCAAACTGCTCACGTTTTTTTATCCCGCGACGCCCCGTAACGTTTTTTTGTAGTACTAAGTAGTTTTCCATTACCTAAACATGTCACCCTAACATCCCCATACCCCAATATATTACCTATACCATACAAAAAATAACATTTTCATACATTTAGTTTGAGTGGATCAAACAGCGAATAAAAATATATTTTTCCAGATTTTGAGGTATTTTGTTTTTTAATCGAGTTTACTTCGTTTCTTGGTACCAATGCAATCCTCATCATATTCTCTTTACGGGAAAAGAAATGAAAATAGACCTTTTCATGGAAAATTTTACAGGAAAATGGGTTTGAACAGACGACGAAATTGGCGGGAAACGGCATTTTTTATATATTTTTTTTATTTTTTTTTCCGAAACTATTCCACCTACAACTTTGTTTTTTTTTAATGTGTGTATTTATTATGGTTCTTTACCCATGAATAATACCAGATTGTAAGGATAAATATTTTATAAGTAGTAACGAGATTAAAACAACGCGATTTTTTTTAAGAATTTTGGCGGGAAAACTGTACATAAGTGGATTTTATTTTTTTTCTCAAAAACTATACCACCTACGAATTTGGTTTTTCTTTTGATATGATTATTCAGATGTAATCTATACACCTGAATTGTTTCAGATGTTTAGGTTTACAGGTTTAAAAGTAGTTACGAGATTATTTATTACGTAAATTTCGATCGGTGAGTGTTTGCGCGGCAAAATGCATCGAGTGAAAGTTATTTTTTTTCATTTCATGATTTGAGTAACTTCTCGTTACCATAGAGTAATGCGGTTTTTTTTGTTGTATAGCCAATGATAGTAGCTTACTAACAACGTTTAAATAATAACGATCGGATAAATACAAGCTTCACACTAAACCTTTTTTTTAGACCACCGGAATTCCAGCCGTAACAAAAACAGGGGTCAAATAAAAAAATCTATAAAAAAAAAAGTTATCAATCCTTATCCTTTTAATTTCTTTTAACATCGTTATTGACTTATTGCCTATACAAATGCAAAATTACAGCTTTCTAGGTTAATTACTTTAGAAGTAGTTACGAGATTATTTTTAAATGACATAAATCTATACAAAATTTTAGCGCCAAAATGTAATTTGAGCTGGTTTCAGATTTCATATCAATTTTAAACATACTTTCTGTTATATCAGAATATTATGGATTTTTTCTCGCATAGCCAAGGATCCATCCTCACGAAAACCGTTTGAATTATGAAAATCGAACTTTGCGTAAGTTCGATTTTCATAATTCAAACTTTTTGCAACAATTTTATGGAGAATATGTAAACACGACTATTGACCGCTAACCGGCAGGCCGGTTGGGACACATAAGGGAAATCCGGCAGACCGGAGGATACGCGCCTAAGGATAATATATGTGTGTTTTGGCACTAAACGTTTAGAGGTGTATTTAGTTTGATCATTGTAATAAGAATAATTACACGTTTGCATTTGAACCATTGACTAAAAATCTCAAATATAATCAAGGATCACCTGGGAAGTGACAGTTACCGAGTCGCATTTTTTAGGGTTCCCTACCCTACTCAAAGCGCGAAACGACGGTTAAGATGCTTAGGGCAGTAAAAAACGAGTCCGGGCAACCGATGTTCGAACAATCGGCTCTAGTCTTAGTATGGTAGACCAACAACCAATAAGCAACATTAAAAAAGCTTGGATATACGACAACTACTTAACATCACGTCTGACTTGGCCTTTTCTAGTATACGACATTACTAAAGCCCTTTTAACAAAACTGGATGCAAACGTCATCAGGACACTGAAGTCATTGTTGGAGCTCGCTATTTCGGCAGATCCATCTACTTTATTTAAGGATCAAAATAATTTTGGGATGAAATTAAAGAAACCATCGGAACTCTATAAACACCTCAGAGTTACCAAAACGCACGTCTTACTAAAATCTCAAGACGATATAGTCGCATCTCTCCCAAAAGACAAAAGTGCCTCCGATCTTGATTCAAGGCTTCAATTCCATAAACGATTTATGATAGGTGCACAGTCCAGCAAAGCGGGTTTTGGGTCGAGTAAGAAAATTGAGGATAAAGCCGTTGTAAAATCTTTTCTACAACAAGACGAAAATGATAGCTATAAAGTGCATGCAATGAGCTTGGAAATGCAAAGTGAGTGGCTAACCATAGGTGAATTTTGTATCCCTCTGGCATTAAAGTGGCGCACCTTGATAAACGATTGATCACCTGCCTTATTAAAATTCTATCTTAACGCCTTTCAGATGACCCTCCCAGACCAAAGTAATTTAGTAAGATGGGGGAAAGCCACCGAAAAGTCTTGCGGTATTTGTCGGGAGGCCATAGGTACAGCAAGGCACTTATTGGTAGGATGCAAGGTGCTCCTTGACAGCGGTCATTATTCCCGTCGCCACGATAGAGTCCTCGAAATCATACGTGAAGCGGCGAGTCTCTCGGTAGCTAGAGCAAAAAAAGGTTTGACCACGAACAAACGACACGTCGCTTTTGTAAAAGAAGGGTCATCTACAAAATCTAAATCTAAGCCTTACTCCATCTTAGGCGCAGCTCCCGATTGGACTCGTATGAAAAACATTACAAAATCCCTGAGGATGTTGGTGTTTCGTCATCCAGACCAGACATATTTCTATACTCAAAGAATCTAAAACGCATAGTACTTATAGAACTTACTGTGCCGTGGGAAACAAACATACCTAAAGACCACACAATAAAAACTAACAAATATTATGACCTAACAAATGAATTAATCAAAAACGGTTATGTGGTTAATTTATATGCTGTAGAAGTCGGAGCAAGGGGTATACCAGCAAAATCCCTATACAATCTACTAAAAGACCTTGGCCTGTCAAGAACAACCGTAACTTCCATCCTAGAACGTGTATCCAAGGCGGCATTAGTAGGATCTTACCAAATTTGGTTGGGAGGGGAGGAGGCTCGAGCGGTGAAAGGGAGCATTGATGCATCATAAAGGGGCCCCTTAACCTTACTCACTGGGTTGCAAGTCCCAGGCACCTTGACTGGAGCCTCTTCCTCTGCAACGCTATGGACCGGCACCCGCACGGTGAATCCATGGAATGCTAAGTAAATTCGTCTCGTCTGTCTTTTAGATACTGACCGTAACAAAGTGGTCCAAAATTTACAACTTTAAGATGCCTTTCCACCAGAGATGTAAGCTATGGATGCATGTGGTATCCACCAATCGGATCGCTTTATTGATCTAATTAACAAAATGTCAAGCTATGCTATGAAAATCTAGCGATCTGATTGGTGAATGCCGCAAGCACCCATAGCTGCTCTGGTGGAAAGGCAGTCTTAGTCCTTACGTTTTTTAGGTAAAATAAAATGTATCCGTACTCCAATTCAGCTCTAGATGACGATACCGCCAAATGCAAAAAAACATTCTGCTATTGGGTATTAATAATATTAATTGAAAAAGAATATTATTTTAATTATAGTCCAATAATTGTCTTTAGGTCAATATTTGTCACAAAATACCAAAAATTAGGCAAGTAACTTTTCCGTTAACGAGGCGTTAGCCTTTGACCATTATCTCACCTGATGGTAAGTGATGCTGTGGTCGAAGTTGTTCTTCAGGCTAATCTAGAAGTACTGGCTCTCAAGGACAGCAGCCGGAACACACCCTTAGGTGTTTGGCGACAGATTTTCTACTTGAGGGTGGTAGCTAGCCAGGCGGGCATTCGCAAAATGCCCTACCACCATGCTAAACAACATGCACCATGCTGTGTTACAACTGTCTAGACAGCGTATGGCACAATATAATTTAAACAAGGATGCGCAATTGGTAAGGGTTCTTATACACGAGTGGCACGTTGACAACGGCGCGGCAGAGGCAACAGCAGTCGAAACAGAAATAAACTTGTGCGACTCTAAAAGTGGATAGAGTATAAACATATCCATCTTCTTGTTTTCTAATATTCATATTTTTCAACGCCACAATTAACGTATTTAAGACCTTATAAGACCTAAATTAGCAGCTTGTTACTGGCAAGTACGAAAACAGATCAACGTTGAAATAGCATCATATCAGTTCACGCTGCAACATGGCAGTAACGGCATATCGCTCCAACCGAATTGAAATAAAATGATACTTTTCACGTGGACACCGTTCTTTGATTACAAATTCGCATACAGAAAGATGTTTATTATTATTAAGTATGTATCAACTGATGTGGTTTTGCGAATATCGCCAATGTCTATGAGGAGATACTCTGTCATCCTATGAGAACAACAGGGACTGACGGCTTAATGTTGTCCTCCGAAGCACGTGCCCGCTCAGTAGTAATGCCACTAGCGGTCACCCGTGCAACTCATGACCGCAGGTGGCGTTGCTTAATCTTGTTGAACGGTTAAGAACGAATAAGTAATTGCCTTTAATTTGACTACTTATAAGCAAGTTTTCTTTGCGTATTTAGATACCATATTTTCAAAAAACGGTAAATGTACTAACCGTACGAGTCTAATTTAAATCAAAAAGTTACACACAGTTGTTGTGCAGCATTAACCTTCCGTGCACCACGTGGGGTTTAATAAACCCCAGCAAAACTAAAATCGTCGTATCTTTTTAAACGGCTGCGCGAATTCCACGAAACATCGAGTAGCTGGAGTTGCGACGTTGAAGGGTCGCATAGTAACAGTGATGTAGCAGTAGCATCGCAGGCGCAACAGACAGTCACCCACAAAATGTGGCAGGGTGTCACAAACCCCACGTAGTTCAGCACGTCGTCTAAAAGGTAAGCAGTTTGACATGCAAAATATATATATTTTTATATAAATATTTATTTATTTTGTTTTTTAATTACTTTAATCGTTTGTGTATTTGTTTGCAGGTCTCACAGTGGCCGAAGTTTATTCGTGATCTGGGAATGGCTTTGATTGAAGACCACCTGAGAAACCGCAAAGATAATCCACGAATTCCAAGGGATTCTTGTAAGCGCATATGGAAGTCTTATTTGGTGAACCAAGTGTGGAACAACCAAAGAAGATGCTAAGACGTGTTACAAGATGTTTGGAATGAGAGAGAAGTAAAGATCGAAAGACCAAGTATGGTTGCGAGCGGTGCGAAGTACATATATGCTAAGAGCACGCATATTTTTTTTGGAAAAATTGTGCAGATTTGATCCAACTGGAATCTCATGAAGACTAATTATGTTTAGGTATTTTTATTTTATTATTGTTTCTTATATCACTAGGCCCTGAAATAAAGGGCAATTAGAAGGTTTTATTTAATTATTTTTTTATAAGGCTAAATAAAAACAGATGGTCTCCTCTTAGTTATTAAAAAAGTACTATTTTTGTTACAATGCCTAAAGATATTAAAAATGTTTATTTTACTAAACAAATTTATTTTATTTAGATCTCCTAATAGTCCGAAAACCATATAAATATGTATAAAATAAACTTGAAAAAGATATTCTCTATATATATACATAGAATGATTTTGGGTATAGGAAACCCCACATAGTGCAGGACGTAACTTTTACCCACGTGGTTTACGGAAGGTTAATATATCGTAAAAATATAGTAAAACGCTTCCGTAACATCGTAGCTAAAGCGCTCCTTTTTATGATGGTTTCGTAAAAGATGGGAGTTGGTGAAGATGAGCATCTGATATGCTCGAAACCAGCTAAACGTATGCTTGTAGATCTCTATCGTGAGAGTTTTCGGTTATTGTAAAATATATATTTTTTTTACTCCTGTAGTGTGTAGACATAAGTAAGTAGGTATAACAGTAGCTTCTAAGTATTGTGTGTATGCGATGTGTGCCTGCAGTAATAAAGAACTTGTTAAACAAACAGGACGTTTCACTTCAACGTACGCGCATAAGGTTGAACCCCGAGAACCACTAACGTCACACTATAGAAGTTTTGGCACTTCAGACAAAGTATACATTGAAAATATTCTGTTTTTCTTTCTATACAATTCGTCGCAATGATCGCTTTTGAAAGTCAGATCTGATTAATATTTGGCTATTATATACAAGTAAAAATAAACTCACCGGCCCAAGCCTTTGCCTGACGGGGATGGTCGCAACCTCTGGCGGAGCGGCGAGCGCGGGAGGTAGAGTGGGCGCCACTACGGGATTCACCATCGCTATCGGCATACTGGGAGCCACCACCGCGGCCGGTATCACTGGACCCGGCTGGGGAAAAAGAACAATATTGTTATTTACCAGGTCTCACGCAGGATTCCCTCTTGGTAGGTACCACCACAGTGTCAGATATTATGCTTTGCACCAGCAGTGCGTAAACATGTTATGCAGTGTCTATGTCTTAATGGCAACAACATCAAACATGCTCGTCGAAATGGGAACCTGTAATAATTTTACATTGTAGGTACGTCTACCTATATGATAGTGATAATTTTTATTGAATTGAAATAAAAAATACCATTTAAACTTATTTAAACTACACATACAAAGCTATATGGCTATGGATTTATCAATCAGTCCTACAATTCACAACAATTTATATAATTGCCACTTTGAAATCTCCAGGTCCTATGTCCAATCCCCAGACTCAGCAGTTAGTCGCTCCATAGTATATTACATGGGACCAAAACAGTTCCGTCGAAACGTTGGTGTTTCTTACACCTTTTTCTACCCCTGCGTGGATATACATACGTGATGATATAATATACATATATGTGGTTCTTGAGTCATATGTTTTGCTAGAGAAGACAAAAAGAAGGCGACTAAAGGTAAAATACCGGAAGGTGGGCAGCGTTTTCTGAGGAACTGATATCGTAAACTGCGATCATAAAGACGCCTGTCAGCGGGGGGTTATGGCAAAACCAAAAACTAAATGGGGGAGGTAATGTTCAGCTGTGGACAATACGGCTGATACACTACAGTAAATTAAACTTTATACCGAATATGAGCCGTAATTATGTTACGATTAGTTTCTAATTTGTTCATAATTTTTAATTGTTTTCATTAAAACACCTTGAGAGCAGGTTATTCTAGTTTACGTCTTTTAACCAGCCGATGACGTGGTCAACTATGGGCGCATTCCATTTGACGCCAATTTCGTTATTTTCGTTAATTTTCACCACATTTTCCGCCTATGGTTGTGATCACTTTAATCATTTGTAACTGTTATCCCCTGTTCCCTTTAGGATAAGAACTCTAAGAATGCCACTAAAATTTGCCACTTTTGTCACTTTTTACATTAGAATCTAATGTACCTACATCTGATGTAAGTACTAGAAACTTTTCAAGTAGCTTCATAGCGTTTATGGCGAAAATAATGCCAAGACCCAAGTGGAACAACTTTTTAGGAGTGTGATCGTTTTTATCGTTTATGGCGAATTTAACTTCAAATGGTACGCACCCTATGTCATCGCTTACCAACAGGCGAGATAGTTTACATTACAAAAGGCGAGATACTGTTCAAAGGCTAATCAGCTGAAATATATATACATACATGTTACTATATAATAATGTATAGAGCTGTTTTCTACGAAGGCGCGCCACTCCACATTACATTTCGCAGTTATACTTATGTTATGATCATTTACAACATTCTGCCAGCCACCGATTTGTCGCTTTTTCCTCTCCTCTTCAATTAGCTAAAAGCAGTCTTTGCTTGTTCACAAATAAGGTCTTCATAGATAACTTCAAACTTTTTGTAATCAATTTTCATTTTTGTTACCTTGATGATCTAGTATTATTATTAGTATTAAGCAATGTAACTTTTTTGATCAATAAACAAATATATTATTATTATATAATTATTAATGCTAATTTTTACGGGCACACTTGTTTGTTGGTACACTTTGTCTTAGTGTGGATGTAATTACACCAGTAAACGCTAATGGTACATAAAGTAATATGTAAAATGTAATCATTTTTTACATTTTATTGTTATTACATTGTATTACTTGGGTAGGCACTAGAAAGCAAGTAAACTCGAAAAATTATGGCTAGTGGCAAGCGCAGTATTAGAATCTGTAAATCTAATTTCTACATACAAGTTTTGTCCTCAAAGTGTGTTTTTTGCTGATAGGCTAGCTTTTGATCAGGCCACGTGCTTCCTTCACAATCAAAAGAAAAAACAATGGATTTTTATTTCCATTGTTGGTTTGAGTAGATTTTGCATTTCTTTGTTACATATTGAGCAGTTATCAGAAGCATACACATTTAGTTTGTGGGTATCATATTTGATATCTGATAACAAATGATTACATTCTAATGAACCACAGTAATGTTATCTACAGATAAGACATTACTAATATGAATTTAAATAGAAAAGGTATAATTTTCCAATGTTAGCTGCATAACACAATGTATAACTATCAAAATCAATATAAAACGTAAAAATAAATCTTAGAAAGAAAATTGGTCAATTCACAGTTCGGCTTTTCAGGTCTCTGCTCAGGTTTTGAATCACAACTCAAGTTTTTTTGATTGCGGCTTTAAACTATATTATGAATGTGCGTTTTTTGTAAACATGCTTGTGTCAACATTCTACAAGAAATATCTAAATTCCAGGCTAATATCTCTTTCTCTTTACCAGTCGGATACACTTGACACACGATCATCTGTCCGTCAGTATGTACCTAACAAATAAAAATGGCGGGCGTCCCAATCTCTCGGTATTATAAGTTCCTTGGGTAGGGGACGCCATGTTTAACTTATGGCGGGCGCGAATGAAGCGCGGCGAGCACGCGGAGGTGTTGCAGCAAACATCTTTTGTCACAACCGAACAACAACCTTTTACTGTACATTTTGAAGCCCTCGTAGCGAAGTTTACTTAGCTGTTCTCAACCGATAAGCAAAGTTAAGCAACGTCGCCCGCGGTCATGAGTTGGATGGGTGACCGCTAGTGACATTACTACTGAGCATTTCCGTGCTTCGGAGGGCACGTTAAGCCGTCGGTCCCGGTTGATGTCTTAGGATGGCAGTCGTTATAGCATGGTGGTAGGGCATTTTGCGAATGCCCGCCTGGCTAGCTACCACCCTCAAGTAGAAAATCTGTCACCAAGCACCTAACGGTGTGTTCCGGCAGTTGTCCTTGAGAGCCAGTACTTCTAGGTTAGCCTGAACAACATCTTCGACCACATCGTCACTTACCATCAGGTGAGATAGTGGTCAAAGGCTAACCTATAAGGCATAAAAAAAAAACATTCCATTTATATTTGCATGATAGCAATGATGGTTAATTCAGAAAAGCTGTTATTTTGTTTAATAGATGTCAATTTTGTAGATTTAATTGTACCTATTATGTGCAGATAACATTTACATATATCACATATTTATGTTTTCCAGGAGGTATATATCACATATTTATAATGTTTTCCAGGGTGATAACAAATTATCACTGTTGAGAGACATTTGGCCTCAGTCACTATCTCTAAGAATTACAGCAACGTCGCAATTTAAAAGTTGTCTTGTTCAATCATATTTTTGCTTTGGAAAGTTTTACTTTCCAACTTGCTTATTCGTTACAAAAAAAAACATATCCATAGAAGCCATAACTAACCGGATCATTATCGTCAAATTTGGTATAGGGAGAAGAAAATCGTAATTGTTGCTGAATGTCTAAAAACCTTCCTGGAAATATTTTTAAGGTGCAGATACTTTACTACTGCATTTTACTTGCTTTTTACCAAATTTTGAGCATAACTTTTAATAAATAGCTCGGGAAGAGTACCTATGATGGAATTACATAGAACTCTAAATACATACTAGCAGATTGATACAAACAAAATTCAAAATAACCCCAAAAAGTTCTTATTATGTAATGTTAACTGTGGTGGATATATAATTAGAAACACCAACCTGGACTTCAATTTAAACTAATATTAAAAAAAAAAGAGGAAAGCTTTGATTGTTTGTTTGTTTGTATTGAATATTCTCAGAAATTACTGGACGGATTAGTAATATTCTTTCACCATGTGAATGCTACATCATCCCTGATGGACATAGGCGCTAGAATATTATCAAAAACTTCACCCAACATACGTCACAATTAAAATTAAACTACTTTTTAAAGAAAATATGCAGCAGAAGGGTGTGTGTGTGTTAAAAATTATATTTTTTTAACAAAACTACAAATTTACAATAGGCTAAATTATAGTCATGTGCGGGATCCGCGTCATCCACCCATGTAGCCAGTGTATGCTCTGACTGACGGAGCTAACATGACAATGACTCATAACTCTATGTTTTACCTCTCATTCTTTAACCATCCTATGAGGATGGAGCGACACCTATAATTCAACTTACGTTGTACTACAAACAAGACTAATTTTGTAATAGCTTTAAACTTGTTAATGATGACGCAACACAAGTTTTTTTTTAAACTTTGATAAGCTGGGGCAGGCCGCTATTTTGAATAAAAATTAACTCAAACATTTTTTAACATGTCATAGACGGCACCTATGTTTATTATACATAAGATATATGTATAAGGAGATATAATATAACTGCTGTTATAATATATATAAAATTAATATAAGACAAGCTCAGTCTATTGCTGTATTCAAAAGTCTAATTTAAGACCAATATTTATCCACTTTACCATCTCATTGAAATTTTAGCCTGTATCTGTAATGTTTAACAGTATGTAGTATTTAGTATTAAGTAGTATATGTAATTGGTTTGATAGTATGTACTATGTTTATGTATTGTATAAGCTATTGTTTAGTAAATTCTACCTGTTATATTACCTAATTAGTATTGTATTGAAATTAAGCATTTGATTTATGTAAGTAGATATATATTATTAAATTATTGTGTTCATCAACCTCTCTGACTTCTTAAACAATCTCCATCCCAAGGTTAACTGGAAGAGATCGCTTTAAGCAATAAGTGCGCCCTTTGTACTTTAGTTTTAAGAATTTCTTCTTTATTTGTAATTTTCTTTAATTGTAATAATACAAGGTTAGTAATCATAAAGAATGGTCTTACTATAAAATTAAAACATTTTAATTTGAGTTGAAATATAATTGTTAAATCAAACAACCCTGCACCAGAATAATGATGAATAAATTTTCTGAGCTCTTATGCAAGAGAAACTGCAAAGAGGCCAACTTACCTCCTAACAATGAGCCTGCTAAGGTGACGGTTTATTTAATATTAAGTCAACAGAGTTGCACCAAAACATATAATTATTGATTTTGCTCACCTTTTTAACATTACTTTTCTCCGTCTCAATCTGCCTTCTCATCTGCTCTAGCTCCATCTCCACCTTCTTTTTCTGCAGCATCAGGAGTTCTTGCTCCTTCTTAACGAGGATGCTACGCATTTTCTCATCTTCTTCATGCTTTGGTGCTGCTACAGCAGATGTAGTGGCAGTCTGTGAAATTATACTGTCAGTTAATTGGTGAATGTCATACCTTGAGACAAGCAATCTAATTATAACAAGTTAATTTAATATAGGTAGGGTATTTTGCATACTTGTATAAGAAAAAAAAATTACTTTGCAGGGTATATTGTAAATGCCTTGGCTAGCCACTACCCTAAGAACACTTATTGCCAAGCACCTAATGTGTCCTTGACCATCATTCTAGGGTTCACATTGTTTTTTATTATTTGTTGACCACATCAGTCCCTTAACATCAGGCCAGATTGTGGTCACAGGCAAAAAAAGAACTTAAACTGTAAGATACAAAAGGTATTTATAACCCACTTGATTTGTTTTACTACAAAAAAGTTAATTTAAGATCAAATTTCTGATTTAATTATTTTCAGTTCAGTAGAATCTTACCATGTTGCTTGTGCATATAAGTTGTTTGTAGTCTAACCTACTTTGCAAGTGAAAGCACTAAGGCTGTTACTTAGCTAGTAATATATTGATATATATGCTTTACTTAGCTAGTATTATATTGATATATAAGCCAAGTTGCTCTTGAGAAAGTAGCTTATATGGGTAAGCATGCTAACTTGAATAAGGGTAGCTGCTAGCATCTAACTACTTATCAACAAATAACTTAAGATAACACTAAACTAAAACATAAACTAAAAAAACACCTTTTTCAGAAAATTTGGATTTACATGGATGTTTGACTGCTGCGGCTGTGCTTGTATTGGCCACGCTGGGTCTATCAAGTTCACTTTAACATCCAGTTGATATAGCTTAGTAGCTGGAAATACATCATGCCAGGTTTCTCGCAGCTTGAACATTTGAGATCTGACTTTCTCATCCACCTGTGAAGACAACCCATATTAGAGCTTGAACAACATTCAAATAACTTCATAAGCATCATATAAGAGGCAAGAGGATATTCACCTGCTTAAAAGTCCGTGTAAACATATTGACAATGCTCTGTGAAAACTTCGTTGTATAGGCTCCGCCAACATTCTTGATAATAGAATCAACTAAATACAGTACAGGCAGCTTGATGTCGGGATTGACCTGTATAGAAAAACAATGTCTAGTCCAAGCCCTTGGCAGACTGCAACCAAGTTCAGTATTGGCTCGCCCAACTTTTACTTTTCCTCGTAAATAATTGTGGTACGGGAAAAAATAACAAGACTTATGGCAGAAAACATTTTTAATGTCATTGTAACAAAATAAATAAGAATTCGGTTTCAAAATTCTTTATTGAAAATAATGTGTACAACTGAAATGGAAATATTACATACCATTGAAGGTATATTATTTTAAATATTAGCTCTGAACAGGTATCTCCTATTTTTAATGCCTAAATGATGTTATAATTGGCGTATGTAAATACATGTTTTCTTTTCGATACTAGTTGCAGATGTTGAATAGTAAGGTTGACAGTTTAGTGAAAGTTGTTCAATTTATAGAACCAGTGTATAGCAATTACTACATGGTATGTGCCATACATATTAACGATATTGTTTGATGTTATGTTAAAACAAAGTAGGCTTATCGGTACCATTTATGATCTTTCTATCGTTGCTTCATGCAGGCTTAATTCTAGGAGATACCTGCTGCAATTTGCTCGGCTACAAACGAGGACAAATTAGTCACAGCGACATTGCAAACACGTAAAATACGCAACGCAGAGCGTGCGTCATCACTTTCCTACCCGTGACCTGGCAGCCTCAAGCCGTGGTCGTTTAATTTTTATAAATGTAAATTCACCTTCTCCAAGTGCTTCTCGACAGTTTCAACGATAACCCCTGCGTGATCGACGTTTTCTTCCGCAAGGATCGTGAGCATGTTGATGAGGGGCTTGCTGTTGACGGTTAGGTCCGCCAAACTCGAAGCGTATTCCTCCGCGATTTCCTTCGACATCTTTAACTGCAAGCGTGAATCGCGCACTCAGCATAACAAGAACTATCTTCAACGGAACATCACTGTAACCAATGAAATCTTGGTGAATTCTGTTACGTGGTCTCAAAATGGCGTGATAGAGAGCAAAGCAACACGCATCGACACTTACATTATCACGGCTATCACAGCACCTTTGACGATAATAACACGTTGTAACTGCAATCACCTCACGTACGATTTATAAACATACTTTTTAATAATATAGCACGTTTGTATGGTGCAATATCTATTTTAAAAACACCGAGCGACGAAGTGTAGTTTCAACAGCTCGATGAAAACAAAATGGCGGCAGTCGGATAGACACAGGGTTGCCAACCTTTGAATTTTTTTTCTCGTACAGAAACAGATAAAAATCTCATATTTTAGCTTTTGAACTAGTGGTGGATAATATAGCATATAGCGCCATATTATAGCGCGTTATTGCTTTGTAGCGCATACAACACGCTGTGTGTAACTGTGTATAGTACCACCAACTTAACTGTGCAGTTTTCGAGGGCGCTACTGGTCATGGAAATCAACTACAGACTGTCACAATTTGAGGGAAAGTTTTAGTTCTTTTTTCTGCTACCTGAACAGATAAGTTGGTGGGTCTGTATATTCTCTTCGCGATATAAATATAACGTCTAACGCCTCGCGTGCTTGCGGTCGCGGTAACACGCGCATGTACGCGTTATGGGTCTACGCGCTATATACCTATTACTTGTTTGTGTTATGTTGTGTGTGACCGCGCGCGATCTATTGACTCGCACTTACCTATCATTTTAACAAACAAAAAAACAGTGTTAGTAAAAAAAGTAATAAAAACAAATTATATAATTCCTACATACTCGAAGAGTAGAAAAAATACGTTGTATTTGTACATATCATTAATAAACTTTTAAATACGCCTATAACTGCACACATTTCATATCAATGTACAAGAAAATTATATACAGTCTTAAGCCTGAATAGTATGAAGAAAAGTTAATTCCACTTATTACAATTAAGTAATGTAATATTTAATTTTGTATGTGTTAGAATCAAGTCGTTACTCATTAAAGCCAAGCTGCGTTATTGTGGAAAGATAATGACAAACAGCACGTTGCACCTGACGCTATTGTGACAAAACCTAGCACGATGCATCTAGCGCGAGCGCCTTGTTTCGTTATGTTGAAGCTACATACTATTTTTGAATAAAAAGGTGAATTGTCCGTTCATCTTATACAGCAACAATTTTTCTCTCTCGAATATAAACCAACAGAAACCGTGTCCGAGTTTTTAAGTAGAGTTGAGGAAATTTTGGTTCGACTGAAAGCATTGAATTCTGCAGTTGCGGAGAGTATGGCAATAACAAAAATTACTTCGAGCCTCCCAGTTCAGTATCAGCATTTCGTTTCTGCGTGGGAATCGGTACCAATTGAAAACCGTACCATAAGTGAATTGTCGTCGCGCCTACTGGTTGAGGAGCAGCGCTATCTTGCTCGTAATGGCAATATTAACAATTCTGGTTCTGCTCTAGCAGCAATTAATCAAAACAGGAAGTATTTTAAGTGTGGTAAACCGGGCCATTATAAAAAAGACTGTAATACTAGTTTAATTTGTACATATTGTAAAAAATCAGGTCATAATATAAAAAATTGTTGGTTTAAAAGAGAAATAATAAGTCAGTATGTCTCATGTAAACGAAACTGTGGAAACAAATAAGAGGTGTCAGAGGAATAAAAAAGTACCTGAAAAATTTAAAGATTATGAGTTGAATTATTTAACGGCTGATAATAATAATTCTACTCCTCAAACATGCGAAGAAGCAATGAAAAGTAAAGATAGATTAATGTGGGAAGAAGTGAATGAAGTACCAAAAGGAGTCAAGGTCATCTCTAGCAAATGGGTATTTAAAATAAAGATAGGAAGTAATGAGACTATATACAAAGCTCGATTGGTTGCACGGGGTTTTGAACAACCAAACTGTGATTTAGATGCTGAAGTCTATTCTCCCGTTGCTAAGTTACCAACTTTTAGAGTATTTATGGCTGTTGCTAATAAGCTAAAACTGCCAGTATACCAAATAGATGTAGTAGGAGCCTTTTTACACGGAGATATAGAAGAAGAGGTCTATTTAAAGCTTCCAGATGGTACACTATGTAAGCTAAACAAGTCCTTATACTTCTTCTCGGTCTTAAAAGATCTCCCAAGTATTGGAACAAAAAGTTTGATATGTTTATGCAAAAAGAAGGGTTCCAAAAGTCAAAAACTGATCTTTGCCTATATTTCAAACGACAAAACGGAAAGTTCATGTACTTGTTACTCTATGTAGACGATATTTTATACTTTGGCTCAGCTGAGTCAGAAATAAAGACACTAAAGGACCGTCTTAATAGTAATTTTAAAATGAAAGATTTAGGTTTAGCGACTAATTATCTCGGGATACAGATTAGACAAGAAAATAACAAAACAGTTTTAAGCCAAGAAAAATATCTGAAGAAAGTTTTAGAAAAATTTGAAATGCAGGATTGCAAACCAGTAGATACCCCTATGGATCAAAATTTTGATCTTCAACTTTTAAACAGAGAATCTTCGGAGAGTCAGCTTATTGAAACAAAGTGTAGGCAACTAATAGGTAATTTAATGTATGCTGTTTGCGGTACACGGCTAGATCTGTGCGTAAACGTTAGTTTTTTAAGTAGATTTGAACACTGTGCAAGTGAACTTCTGTACAAGTGTCTTATAAGAGTCTTAAGATATGTAAAAGGTACACTTAATCTTGCTTTGGTGTATGACAGCACATCAGACACTGAAATCCAAGGTTACGTTGATTCTGACTGGGGTGGGAATGTCAAGGACAGGAAATCCACTACTGGATTTTTCTTAAAAGTGTTTAATTGTTTAACTGTTTGGTATTGTAAAAAACAGGCTTCCGTTTCATTATCATCTACAGAATCTGAATATGTGGCTCTAAGTTATGCAATATGTGAAGCATTGTGGCTCAAGAATATTATGAAAGATTTTGATGTTTCTAATTGTAAAATATTATTGTTTGAGGACAATCAATCAGTTATAAATATTTGTCAGAATAATGAAAATAACAAACGTCTGAAACATCTTGATATCCGATATCATTTCATAGTTGAAAAGGTTGCCAACAAAGATATGATTCTGAAATATGTTAAGTCAACTGATAATATTGCAGATATGTTAACAAAGCCTTTGGGAAAAATATTGTTTGTTAATTTTAGGAACTACATACTCAAAAGTGTTTTATTTTAAGTTGTCATTCAGTTCGTAAACAAATTAAGTTGATTGTAAACGTAGAGTTGGTAGGTTGGTTAAACGAAGTTGTTTCTAACATGTCATAAGTTTTAAAGATTATTTTTGAAGAAGTCAATGTTTTAGTTAAGTTAATCAGACTCAAGTTATGGAGAGTAGGTACTATCCTAAAAGCTCTATGTGTCAACTAAATATAAATGTGAGATAAGATATTTGTTGAAGGGGGGTGTTAAAAGGCAAAAAATCTCTTTAGTAGATTGTAGTTCTCTAAGGTTTTGTTTCTAATGTCATTATCTATTAATACGTTCTATGTCGTGTCAAATAAGTAAAATAAATGTCTTCCTTTTTTTCTCAAATAATATCCTTGTTTTACTATAAATCCACCCAGAAACTATCTAAAATTTCTTTAATACAAATATTAAAGTAGAATGAAGGTATATAATAAGGCCGTATGTCATGTCATCACCAATTTAAATATTATTCAAAATTGTCATTATAAAACATGGTTTCAGTTAGTCGCATCGTCAGAAATTCGTTCAAACAGTAAAATGGATTAAACAGAAAAAAATATTTTATTTTACGTTTAAACTTAGTTGTATTTAGTTTTGTAATATTTAAAGGCAGTTTTTTGTACATCATTATTTTATTATAAACTAGCGGCCCGCTCCGGCTTCGCACGGGTATAAAATATATAGACTATGTCATTCACTGAAAAAATGATTAAAATCGATCCAGTAGTTTTGATTTATTCATTACTGCCCGTGGCCCGCACGCGTTAAATTTAGAGTAAAACAATTCTTCTTTCCCTAAACCATGAAGATTTCCTGCTATCTTTGGAATATCTAAATTCATACACTACATGTTTACTTATTTTTAAGTCTGTAATATCTTTTAAAATACTCATTTAAATCATATGCTGTAAAGGGTTATATAGATCTTTATTAAATCAACACTGTACCTATTTAAGGTATTTAATTAGATGAGGATTTATGCTGTATTGGTTAAAATCGCTTCGAAACTTAGCCATTATTTGTCGTAAAAAGTAAATGACAAAAAAATGTTATTGTGGGATATCCATAAGAGATAGACATATACCATAGCGGAGTTTTCGGTAGACGTTTTTAATGTGTACAATACTTTGATAAATCTCATTCATTATTTTGATTAATCTCGTAGAGTTCAGCCTGAAAAAACGACATCACATTAGAAGCCTCAAAAAAACAGTATTTCTCCACTATGTAATGGATGTTATTATAGATATAAACCTTCCTCTTGAATCACTCTATCTATTAAAAAAACAGCATCTAAATCCGTTGCGTAGTTTAAAAGATTTAAGCATACATAGTGATAAAGGGACCGAAAAAGCGACTTTGTTTTATACTATGTAGTGATGCCTTGCTTTTTCACTTTAACCAGTCATATCTTGGGCTGATGAAGTTTTTCTTTATTACGTAAGTTATAGTGCGTATAGTCCATAACTTGAGCGTAATTATCTTTTTCATTATGTATTTCTATGAGGCTTTTGAATATATATAAAGAAATAACTGTCATGATCTTATTTTCTGCAAAATGTGATTTTGCTGAAATTCGTTTTCGTAAACCATTTATAATTCTGATTGATCTCTTTTGGCATTTCAAAATTTTCTTTATGTCAGGAGCATTGTCCCACACCGTAATAGCGTAACTAATTAGAGAATGTACATAGGCATGGTAAACAGTTATTAGTGCTTTTATATTTATTATTGGTTTTAGTTTCAGCAACGCGTAGTTGGCACTAGAATTTTTTTTACAGAGCGTGTTTATATGAGTGATTAATAGTATGATCTATGGTATACCCCAATAATTTATTATCCTTCACTAAGACGTTACGCTCTACACCTTTTCTTGATTGATATTGCATAATTATACTTTTATCAGCATTTAATATTATGCCGTTGGCTTCAAACCATTTTTGTAAGATGCCTGTAAATGCTAAGCCGGCGCGCGGCGTGGCGTTTGTGACGTCACGTCGGCTTAGCAGGAAAATTAGGCGGGATTGTCACTAGATATATTTTTATATTTTTTAAGTGTTTTATTAAAATATTAATTTGATGTTTTCGTAAAATATTTTAAAAATATTTTTTATTAATAAATTATAAACAAAATGGGACCCAAAATTGAACCTTGGGGCACCCCTATTGTGATTTTGCCTATTTCAACTTCAACTCTTGTTTTGTGGCTTCTGTGGTCACCACCACAATTTCGCCAATGTCACGTAGTTAGATAGACCATCAAACGAAGGAGATTGTTTAGTTTTAATGTGTAATGTCCGGTGAGAACTGTCCAAGCTGAAATTGGTGCTGAAACATAAGATGTTAGTTGATCTAACTACTGGACGAACACAGTCACAAATATACACACACACACACACAAATAAATTATATATAGGGGAAATATAGAACACCTGGGAACAATTAATGGTTAGGTTATATAATATACAAATTATTTATAGCTTGATTTTATTTTTCTTTATAAATTTGCACAAGATATATATATAGGGAGTAAATACTAGGGAGAGGATACATTTGAGGGAGAAAGGACGAGGGATATCTGTAGGGATAATATTGTAGAGAGAAGAGTTTATTTTCGGACAACAGAAGAATATATGATTCACATTTCCTTCGTCCAAACCACATTCGCAGAGGGAGTTATCCCTAATCCTAAGTTTGGCCAGGAAGACTGGGTTACAGGAATGGTTTAGACGCAGACGGCATATTGTAGAGGTAGTCACTTTATCAGCCTTATGGAATTTTGAGAACCAGGGTTTATTAGGAATCTCAGGTTGAATGTCACCATAGAATTTACCCTTTAATGTTCTAGAGATTTGCCATTTCTGGTTCCAAGCTTTTTTTAAAGATGGATTTAAAGACGAACAGATATCAAGCGAGTAAAGTTGGGAATGTCCTTGAGAGCCTGTATGAATGGCGTTTTTAGCACAGGAGTCAGCTGATTCATTACCTAATATACCGGCGTGACCAGGAATCCAGGCTAGGATAACATTTATGCCGTGAGAGCTACATTCCAAGAGGGCATTTCTTATTTTTAAGATAATTGGGAACCTAGATTTGGACCGAAATGGGTTAGAAAGAATAGATTGGAGGCAGCTTTTGGAGTCTGAAAATATGATAGTGTTGTTCAGATTGTGTGATTTTACAAAAAGGATAGCTTCCAGAATTGCTATGGCTTCTCCTGTAAAAACGGAAGTAGTAGGGGGGCATTTATAATTTAAAATGATTCTAGTAGATGGGATCCAGACTGCAACACCAACTGGACTATCTGGATTTTTGGAAGCATCTGTATATATTGCAGTCCAGCCCTTGTATTATGTAAAGAATTTATTAATGAACACCTTATTAGCTTCTATTGTATTTTTATTAATACCAAAATCTAAAATGACGTTTGGTTTGAAAACTAAAGCTTCATAGGGTGTTGAGTACAAAGGCATAGCAGGGTTCTGAAAGAGGGGATAAGGAAGACGGGAGAATTGTAAATAGCTGCGGAGGAGACAAGGGAAGTCCTCAGATGAGAGGTTATTGCATGAATTATATAATGTCAGCAAACAATCAAGTTTCTGAAGAACAAGGTGATTTGAATTTTGAGCTAATTTAAAAAGGAATCTATCTGAGAGAAACTGTCTGCGAAGGCTAAGAGGAGGTTCTACACACTCAACTTGCATGGCATTGATAGGTGATGATTTCATTGCCCCAAGAATAATTCGTAAACATTTTGACTGGATTCTATTAATCTTTTCAAGACCAGATTTATTTGAAGGGTCCAATAAAAATGTGCCATAATCCATGTGGCTTCGTATTAACGCATTATACAGCAGTTTTTGTGTGAATGGGTGCGCACCCCACCAGACGCCAGATAATGATCGCAGAATATTAATATTTCTTTCACATTTATTACTAATATAGTTAAAATGAGCTGAGCCTGTTAATCTGCTGTCTAGCCATACACCAAGAAATTTCACTGTAGGTTCTAGAGGAATAGTTTCTTCATCTACATTAATAAAGATAGGTGGAACTAGCCTTTTTTTTGTAAATACGACTACACTGCTTTTAGATGCTGATAAGGACAATCCATGCTGATGTAACCAATCGGAGAGGTATCTAAGAGCTGAATTCAAGCGGATTGATGCATTATCAATATTCCTATCTGATATGTAAAGGGCCAGGTCATCAGCATACTGTAATATTTGACAGAAAGGAGAAACCGAGTGCTCTAAGTCATATGTGTAGATGCTGTACAGTAAAGGGCTGAGAACTGACCCTTGTGGTAAGCCTTTCCAGACGGTTTTTGGTGAAAGGAACGAGTTTTGGGACTTAATTAAAATGGTTCTTTCCATGAAAAGATTGCATACAAAATGTGCTAGCCTCTCAGGAATACTCAACTGTCTAAGTTTATATTTGAGCACCGGAAGAAGGACATTGTCGTATGCGGAGGAAATATCGAGAAATACCCCTACTAAATATTCTTTTTTAAAAAATGATGTGCGTATATCAGTTGTCAATATTGCAAGACTATCTATGGTACTCATGCTTTTTCTAAAACCAAATTGTGTTTTTGCTAACAAGTTTCTGTGTTCTACAAACCACTCCAGGCGGTGTTTTATCATGTGCTCCACTACTTTAACTAACACTGAGGATAACGCTATGGGTCTATAACTGTTAGGATCTGATGGGTTCTTGCCAGGTTTTAGTATTGGGATTACTACTTGAGTTTTCCATGGAGCAGGTATGGTTCCATTAACATAAAATGTATTAATTAGTTCTAGGTAATACTCCTTTGTTCCACTCGAAGCATTTATTATAAAAGAGTATGGAATCCCATCATTCCCAGGTGATGAGTCCGATAAGCCATCAAGTGCAAGTTGGAGTTCATAAGATGTGAAAGGGCAATCAAATTGAGTATAAGAAATGGGGTTTTCTGAAGTAGGAAGAGTGTCTATGTTTGGTACATATGGAGGGGCCAGTTTATCTGCAAAGGCTTCAGTCCATGATGTAGGATCGTTTTGAGTCTTATCCTCACAGGAATATGATCCCCTGTAACGCTTGACTTGTTTCCAAACAAGTGTCGACGGGGTTCGAGGAGACAGGAGTTCACAATATCTGATCCAACCTTGTTTCTTTTTCTTTGAACGCAAGCTCACAACCTTGGCAGCAGATTTCTGGTAATTGAGGAAGTTTTGTCTAGTCATAGAACCATTATATGTCTGTTCAGCCGTGTTCCTTGCTCTAATGGCAGCTGTACATTCAGCATCCCACCAAGGAGTGGAAACCATAAAATCTGGAGCTATTTTAAGAGGGAACTGTTCATCTGCACTGGAAATAATGGCATTTACAAATTTATTGTAGCATTCTATGCTATTACTGTTCTCTATAATCGGAAGCATTTCTAGTTTGTTGTCTAGGCAGGTTGAATATGATGACCAATCAGCATTAGATAATCTATATTTGAGAGAAGGAGAGAAATTGTGTGTAGGTCACACACTGTGATAATAATAGGATAGTGGTCACTTCCATAACCATTAGACAAAACGTTCCAAGATAGGACTGGAGCTAAGGAGGCAGAGCAGATGGAGAGATCCACTGGGCTATTTGGGTTTTGGTTGGGTAGTACTCTTCGTGTGGGAGAGCCATTATTTATGACACAGAGGTTTGCTTCGTCAAACATTTCTAGGAGGGCATAGGCAAAAGCAGTATTATGGGTAGAGCCCCATGAGACATGATGAGCATTTAAGTCACCCATTAAGAGAATAGGAGGAGGGACTGATGATATGACATATAAGATATCCGGAATTAAACTTGGGTGAGGATGTGGGGTATAAATTGAGAGGAAAGAAATGTCAAAGGCTCTTACAGCTACAATATTAATTTGGGGGGAAATAGGGGGAAGAGGGATTTGGGAATAGGACAGTGGGCGCCTTACTAGAAGGGCGCAACCAGCATACCCGTCAGCCCTGTCATCCCGGAAACAGGAGTACCCTGGAACACGAAAACGTGATCCAGGGACCAACCATGTCTCCGAGATGGCCAGGACTGACGGGCGGAATTTGTTTATTAAGAAGAGAAGCTCATGCTTCTTTTGACGAATGCTTTTCGAATTCCATTGAAGGATGGATACTGGATCCATTATTGTTGGTTAAGGAAATAATGTGGGACAGTTTGTGGGCAACGTTGGACGGTATGGAGTTATTTTTAGATATAATACTGATTAATAAAGTTAGAAGGACATCTAGGAGGCTGTCCTCTTGACATGAAGGATTAGAGTTGGATTGCTGAGATAAAGCAAAACCATTTGGAAGTGTTGACGGCTCATCAGCCACAATAGCTTGGTGGGCAGCTCTGTCAAAGGACTTTCCTAATGGGGTTCTGGTACGTGGGGTGGGGAAAACTGTTTTTCTGTGAGATGTGGTGGAGAAGGTTATTGGTTGGCTGTCTTGGGTAGAATGTACCTGAGACGGATTTAGTAGAGAGGGTGTAGCTGAAGCAACTTCAGCATATGGTCTCAACACCTTGGGGAATTGAAGTGCTGCTTCATCATAAGACATGTTTTGTTGCGACATTAATAATTTTATAGATCTCTGTCTACCCTGCTCTGGGCAGTTCCTGTTGTTGGCAAAGTGGTGACCGGAACAGTGCAAGCAAGAGGCATTACACTCCTCAACATCACAAGTATCTCCCGAGTGTGGTTGAGCGCATCGGAAACATCTTGGTTTGGATCTACAAACTGCCTTTACATGACCAAATCTGCAGCAATTCTGACATTGAATTGTTGGGAATTGATAGGGTTCTACAGGTAGAGAAGTATGGTATGAGAAAATTCTAGCAGGAAGGCATTGTCCTTGGAAAGTCATAACAACTGTCTGGGTAGGGATCCATGATGGCTTACCTTCATTTATAACCTTACGGTTTAGTCTCCTAGCTTTCAAGACCTCTCCACACCCAGTGGGGATGACCAATGAATCTACAAATTCGTCCATGGACATATCAACAGGTACCTGACGAACTATACCCATCTTGGTGATGTTATATGTAGGGATAGTGGCTTTATACTTACACATGTCTAGAATCTGGTTGTCAAGGAAATTGTTAGCATCAATAGCATTTTGGAATTCTACCGAGATTCTATTCCTACCCACTTTTTTTACGCCATCAGGACAAATGTTCTTGACTTTGTTTCTGGAGAGAAACTGGCCAAACTTAATTGGACGAATTGTCGTTCCAGCTGCCGGGTCTGGTTCAGTTCGGGAAACGTGAACAATAAAAGGTCCGTTGTCAGTAGGCAAGTAAGATTTAATGCCAACAACTAGTATGGGGTGCGTATATATGTTTTGTATTGAAGCTACTGCCATTTCTGTATCTACAATAGTTTTTTTTGCTTGGCTTTGTTCTTGATCATCGTCAAATCGACGTTTTACAGCCGAAGGAGTAGAAGCGGATGTAGAAGGACAAGGGTCCGGAGGGTCAGGTGGTACGGGGTCTAGAGGATCCATATTGGATTCCTCTAGGAATCAGTAATACAAACAACTATGTTAAACCCAACTACTTACCAGTTTTACGATAAACCGACACCTGTTATTTAACACCGATGTTCCAGCTTGGATATTTGAAGTTTTTTAAGCCTAAAAAGGGCTTCAAAACAGTAAATTTATACACAAAACTCTCTAACACGTGTGACAGCTATCGGGTGCGACGGCGGAAAAAAACTTGCCTATTTCAGAACAGTTGTTATTGACGAAAACCACCTGAGACTACCAAATACTTTACATCATTACATACTTTGTAGTTTGTACCACAGACTATGACGACCTGTAACTCTCAAAGATTTATAAAACCGTACAAAATTACCTAAGAAGGACCTTTTATTTGTCTTTGCTAATCTAAAACCTGGCACCGCTATTTTATCTTTATTCCTAGTATTGTAATCGTGATTGTCACTGTTTAATTTCAATTTACTAAATTTTTTACGAACATACATAATATTATCAAATATTTACAGACTTGGTAATGTTAAAATATCAATTTCTTTAAAAAGATCCCTCAGAGATTCCCTAGGACCCATTTTATATATGGCTCTAATTGCACGCTTTTGTATGATAAAGATTGTCTCTATCTCAGCAGCAGTTCCCCACAGCAATACACCATACGACATAATACTGTGGAAGTACGCGAAATAAACTAGGCGAGCAGTAGCTACGTGTGTTAACTGTCTTATCCTAAGAACTGCATATGCAGCAGAACTAAGTCTTCCGGAGAGATCATGTATATGTGGATCCCATTGTAAAGTGGAATCCATTTTGATTCCCAGGAAGACTGTCGCTTTGTCAATAGGGAGTTTATCTGGGCCAAGCTTTATGTTTGGTTCAACATAAGGAACATTTGGTAAAGAAAACTTTAAACATTTCGTCTTTTTTGAATTTAGGAGAGGATTATTACCGGCGAACCATTTACAAATCTTAGATAATACGTTATTTACATGCGTCAGTTCACTATCTTTCCTATCTACTTTAAAAATCAGAGAGGTATCATCTGCGAATAAAACAATATCGCAGAAATCTTTGACCATGAAAGGCAAATCATTTTAGAAACAGAAAAGGTCCCAAAATTGATCTCTGTGGTACTCCCATTTTTACCAATGACCCGGAAGAAGTATTGCCATTTATTCCAACCTTCTGTAGCCTGTCTGACAGATATGATTTTATACATCTATGACTCTACAAGATTCAGAGCTTTTCCAATAGCGTTTATGGCGAAAATAATGCCAAGACCCAAGTGGAACAACTTTTTGGGAGTGTGATCGTTTGTAGCAGAGACCAATGTTTGTAGCGTTATTGGCGAATTTAACTTTAAATGGTACGCACCCTTAAGCTAGCTATATATTCTTAATCTGTGCTCAATGCTCGGTTCGGTATATATTCTAATTGATCTATGGCTCGGTGTTTTATTTAGATTTCAGAATTTTCAGATCAGTTAGCAAAGTTACAAATAATCTTTGAAAGTTACTACAGGGACAGAGACAGTTTCATGCGTGGTTTTAGGAAATAATCATGTCGAACGTAAACACTGGGGAGTTACTTAACTTCCAGGATTATTCCCCCGAGCACAATGATCGTCATGCACGTATCGACGTGGAGGCAGTCCATACGAATCAATACAATAATACCATGTCCAACCCAAATTACACTTACGAAGAGCCTCCCAAAACTACGGAGGAACCGGAAGCTGTCCCCCAATGTAAGATATTAATTGTTATTATTAGGTTTGTTTGGAATACAGTACATAATTGCTGAGAAACATTTTCTTGTTTATCCAACAATTGATAGTTACAGGCCTGTAACAGCTGATATGTTTATAGCGTTTTAAAATAAGTACCTTTTTAAACAGCTTTGCTATTATTTTGACAATTATTTTTTGTTTCTATCGGTGTGATCCCATAGTAAATGTATAGGAATTATTTGGGTCATTTCTGGGCAGCAAACAGGTTCATCTATGTTGGCTAAGCTGTCTGTAGGTGGCAGCGTTAGCCCCCTCTCCTATACATAAACTATGCTATGCTACAGTGCTACACCCTCCCCACTAGTTGCTTGCATGCTATCTTGGCTCGCTCAGTCAATGCGCCACTCTTTTGTTTATATTTTTGTGTGGTTCTGTTTTACAATCTATCTCTATGCTTTTTACTCTGATTTAAATTGATTAAACATTTTTCAGCTAACCACAATTTCTGGACTGTAGAGTACTACCAGAAATATTTTGATGTGCACACCAATGAAGTTGTGGAAAGGATCATATCATCAGTTCTGCCACAGAAGGTTTCCCGTAACTATTTTGATGAGAGGATCAAGGGTAAACCTGATCTATATGGACCAGTGTGGATCTCAGTTACCTTGGTTAGTTGGGTGTTTTTTTTACCTAGTTTTAATGCATATATTATATTATGAAAGAAACCACTACTTACAACAACATTATATTATATTATTTTTTACATTATATTATAAAATTGACCAGTGATTATGGACTTTTAGAGATATTTCTGATGGTGATGCCTAACCAAACAAGCATTTATAATGTCCAAATCAAGAAATTGACTATGGATAATTATTCAGTTAATAAAAATCAGTGTTGTCATCAGGGTCATTTTATTGAACTCAGTGTGCCACATTAAATAAATATTTTCTATTGATATGTTCAGATTTGTTCTTCGAAAGTCTGTTGAAACATGTTGCATGACTCACATATGTTGATCATTACACACTAGGCTCCCTTTAACATCTGACACTTGTATCGTAATGTACTATTATAGCAATCTTGCCATTCTGTTTCTACTCTCAACCACATCATCACTTAAGCAGAAAATCTGTTGCCATTCCAGAATGCTCCCAGGAGCTATGTTTAACAGCAAGCCTGTTAACATCTTTTTTGTTTTTTTTTATTTAGGTATCAGGGTCCCTAACAGTTTATTCCAGTTTTAGACTATTCTTTTGTTCAGTATTACATTGGTGGATAAATAATTATTCCACAAAGTTTGATGATGTTCCATTTTATAATTTTCAGATCTTCACAATAGCAGTGAGTGGCAACATAGCCTCTTACCTCCAGAACAAAAATGCTGCAGTCCACTGGCGGTACGACTTTCATCTGGTGTCATATGCAGCTACGGCTATAATATGCTATGTGTGGCTTGTGCCGCTAGCACTGTGGGCTGCGTTGAAGTGGACAACTCAGGCAGATGGACAGGATGAAATTGAAATGCAGGTAAAAATTTTTTTTTTTATACAAATAAGTATAGCTTCAATTCTTATTAATGTTGCAATAGAACTTTGGCAACCTTAATAGTCTATAAGATCTTTTCATACTGTTGTGAAAAACAGAATATTTTGAATTATTTATTTTCATCAGGTCATGTTTTCTATGTGTATTTTACAATTCATCATGTTTGCTGTAACTGCTGCCCTGAGGCCGAGTTCCCAAGAGACTACCTGGAGTTGTTTTTTATGGGATTGTGAAGGTCCCAAGCACATGGCCCACATGGTGTTAAGCCTATAACAGAGTCCATTTCACCGATACCCATGTTCTTCAATCTGGAACAGTACCTAATGCAAACAATAGTGCTTAGCGGTAGAAAAGGTATGGTGGCTCAACTTCCCTGGACAAATTTATTTACAAAGAGGTCTGCTGCTACAAGATATAAGTAAAACAGTAACAAGGTTGTAAAGCGGAACTCAGCTACGAAGGTGAAAATAAATGTGGGCAAAAATATATACATTAATATAATAACAAAGGAGCTACTGTAAAATAATATATATATAACTACATAAATATAACAAGGCCAATCCGGGGACATTAAATCCAGCGTACTCAGGATTTGGCCATAACAAAGCCTGCACACCATTTCCTGAGCAACAGAGTTGTGCATAACTGGAATAAACTACCAGAACATGTTGTGTCAGCCACATAAAAAAAAAAAAAAATTAAGTGGACAAATTGGCTTTTTATTTCTACAGAAAAGAAATCTCTTCTGAAACTATCAATCCAACACTGCAATGATATGGACATATCAGAATATTGCTGCTCATCCATTAATAATAAATAAATATATTCAATACTTGAAAAACATTTTAGTTATATCAATTTCAAAACTGATAAGTTATCCTATTGTTCTTATTTGATAAGACTGACATTCAAAAAAGTATTTGTTTACATCAAAATTGTCATAATATGCTAATATTTTATAATTATTTTCTGTTTCAGACATCAAACTCACCAACAATGATGTCTCTATTCTGCCTCTATGGATATTCTCTATCAATCTACATTCCTGTAGCTGTTCTCTGGACAATCCAGGTGACCTGGCTGCAATGGCTCTTTGTGCTAATGGCTGCCTTTATCTCCGGAGCAGTCCTGATATTCTGGCTCTTGCCGGCTCTAAGAAAATCCAAGTATTTCTTGATACTTGTAGGTTCTATACTAGCGTTCCATTTTTTGTTGGCTGCAGGTTTCATGTTATATTTCTTCCATGCACCTAGTGTAGTACCTGTTACTACAATGGCTCCGCCTACTCCTGTTCCTGCTAAGCCATAATTATGTGATAAATTATTTAAGCAAAAATTTCAATGATAGTAATGATTTATTTTTTAAAGTGATATATATCACAGAATTGTTATGTAAGATACGTTAAACATAATTATTGTTTTTATTATATCAGATATCATATAATACTTCTTAGATAAAGTATGTACTTCATGAGGGGCGTTCGTTTTGGCTCGATTGCGTTTGTAGCAGTTTCAAAAGTGGCATTTGTGTTTTAGCGTTCGGATAGAAGCTTTTGCTATTTTTGACCACAAATTACTGCATGCTATCCGAACGGCTTAAAACATACTTTGACAACCGACAATATTTTAACAATTTTGCACAGTACGAAACATGGAATCAATCTCTAAAATTAACAAAACAAGTAGGTACCTACTAAATAATATGGTATTTATATTATATATTTCTATATAATATAAATATTAAATAAAAAACTTGTGAAACTCTTCAATCGCGCCAAATACAACTGTCAAAACAGCAGTTGTCAAAAAACGATCACAACGATCCCACGGTAAGACATGGGTCAAAAATATCACTTTTCTCTGTCATTTGTAGCGTTTTCAAAGCTATCCGAACGGTGAGCGAAAACGATATTTTTGATCACGAAGTCCCAAAACGAACGGCCCGTGTGATCATTTTTAGCGTTTGTGAGTGTTATTTTTGGCACCGATAGGCTATCCGAACGCCCTATTAGTAACACAATTTGCATTTTGCACAATCTATACTATGATATGTGACATGTAAATAATATCACATTGAAATTAATATATGTTCTACTTATTTTTTTATTGTTGTTAGGTACATGCTTAAATTGAAGCATTACTTAAAAATTATTTACATTCCTTGTCATACTATTATTCTAAAATTCTAACATATTATAGTAACTTAAAACACAATCAGATTTGATTTTGGCATTTTAAAATATGGTATTGAAAATAAAACGAATATGTAAAATAATATTAAACTGTTTTATTACTCTTAACTATTCATAAATTAATCAACATTAAATCTATTTACAAGAAGGTAATAGAGTAAAATATATCTCTATTTTATAGATAGTAAAATAAATACTCCAAGGAGCTGGTAAATAGTAGGGCTCCTACTAAAGCCTAGCCCATGTTTTAATCAGCCATAGTGAATGTTTCGAAGCTTTTGATCCACGCTTGTTTGTGGTAAGATGGCGGCGTGTCATCGGGAGACGATTGTAGGGTACTCGTTAATTCTGAGAGCATATTTGCTGCAACAATAAAAACAGCCATTATTGCCTCTATCCTATTACAACAAAATAGAAATCTGGAAGTGTTGAGTTGAGTAAACCATTCAAAATGTTTTATCATTTGATTCATTACCAGATTTTACCAACTATGCATAACATTAAAATTTTAGTACAAATGTTTTTTTTTTTTTGTTATTGTGACGGAATAAGCTCAAGGCCCACCTGATGCCAAGCGGTATCCTCTGCCTATAACAGATGCATTTCGTTACAAGCCACGAATTGCGCTGCGCCTTTCACTTTGAGACAGTTGTGAAGTCTCATTTGCCTGTAATTTCACTGGCTCTCAAGGACTGCTGCCGGAACACACCGTTAGGTGCTTGGCGACAGATTTTCGACTTGAGGGTGGTAGCTAGCCAGGCAGACAATCGCAAAATGCCCTTCTACCATGCGGTGAAGCTCAACCCGGCGGTGGGGATCGAACCAGGGTACTGCGGCACGGCAGTCCATAGCTATTACCGCTCAGCCATCATTGCTTAAAATAATGTATCTATCAAAGTATTCGCTAGCTTTCGTTTAAGCATATTGGCGTAAATGTATGAAAACGATATCTGCGAAGTATAACAATATACATATAAGCAGTTGCTGTTACTTTGCATATAAAACGCGGCAAACTGATCACTTGCAGTGGCTATGCTCTGATCCTGCTACGGTGAAAGGTCGCAACATATTTCGCTTTCGTTTTGCAAAAACAGTTTATCTGGTAATCACATAATAAACTGTGGATCATATCAAGCTTACATGAAACAGATGTATTTTAAGCGTGATTCCCTTTAAACCCGGGTTAATGCATGTTCCATACAGGGCCATTTTTCTTTAGAAGGCGGTTAAACAGCATTTAATCCTAAAGGTCCACAGCAAAAGTTTTCCCAACACAACTCACGAATGAATGCAGTATTTTTTTTCAATATCAGTACCAAAACGAGCTCGCACTTTTGATGCCTCACTTTATAATAACTGACTGCTCAGAACTGCGCGAGAACTTATGGTCTGCGCGGCACTGCACTGCGTTCGTCGCCTTAAATATTAGGCATAATGTGAAGTGCCTAGCAAATACTACTAAATATAATAATGACAAGACTGAGCTTAAACAGTATTTAATACGAAGAAGGAGCATTCTGTAAACCAAAAGGTCTAAACTTAAATTCAAACATACCTGTAACTTCGGTATGGTCTAAAGGCCGCAATATTTCACAGAACTCCAAGAGATGCCCCTCATTATGCGCGAGTACCGCGCTGAACTCTATGTCTCTTAACGAACATTGGTACAACAACTGCACGCCGCAACGACACAGAGCAAGCAGGTTACCTGACAAATAAAATAACATATTGTACACGTAATTTGTTTTAATTTTATTTTTAATACATTTTATTTCTCAACTAGTTACAATTATGTTTCGTATATCATAAATCATAATATATTACTGACATAAATCTATTTCATAATTACATGTAAGTATCCAAATCCCTGTACCCTGTACTAGTATTAACTGTGTTACAGGGTTACAGTTCCTTCCCATAAACTATTGAAAACTTATAAAATTAATTATTTATGACACTGTATTTCATGCTACACCGAAACATTATATTATATCATAATACAGACTGACATGTAATATACAAAAGGTGAGAAAGATGTGTGTTTGTGTGTGTATGTGTGAAGAGGTATGTATATGTGTGCGTGTGTTTGTGTGTATGTGAACGTACCGTGAAGTTGAGAGTTTGTGTAGGGTGAAAGTTCGTGAAGACTATTTCTGTGTGTTTATGAATCTGATGGTCGTGTGGTGACAGGGTTACCTAATTAGAATAAATACCTAAGATATTATATCAAGCCTAATGAGAACAATTTAAGGTTTAGAATAGAATAATAAAATATTATGAACGAAACTTGAGCAGGTTTTCTGTGTCTTCATAGGTCATTTCTTGTAGCCATTTCATGACAACTCGTTTGCACTCTCTCTTTGAGAGAGGATATATATCCTGGTATTGGCATAAACGATTATACAAACGAGGACCTAGAATCCTAAAGTGACGGGCTGCAAGTTGTAATCTGTAGGAAATTGACTTACATACTCTATCTTTACGACGTTTAAATTGACGACTTACGGGGTTATATTTCAAGGTTGAGTGTTGTCTCACAGTAGTATTGAGTACAAAGAGTTGTCTCACGGTCAGTACTTCACTTAGTTTGTACAGTTCACTCGTGGAGTAGTAGATGGGTTTTTTGTACATAACTTTTAAGACGGCTCTCTGTGCTCTTTCTAATTTTAACAAAAACGTAGTACATGTGCTACCCCAGATAGTAATACAATATGTCATTATGGACTGAGCCAAAGCAAAGTATACTAACTTGAGAGTATGCAAATTTGCTGAAGACCTAAGTTTTTTAAACGTAAATATTAATTTTCGAACGCGTCTACTAAGAACATCTATTTGTTTTTGCCAATCAAGGACTTTATCAATATATACTCCGAGATATTTGATGTGTGAAACTCTTTCTAGGGTAAGACAATTACAATGATGTTGTGTTAGATATGAGGGGCATTGATGAGCTTTGATAGAAAAATATGGTGGCTGTGACGAGATACACGGAGAAAAAGTTAGAAATTTTGTTTTGTTTATATTAAGAGTGAGTAAATTGGAACTCAACCACGACACAACAATCGCCAAAGCTCCTTCCGCATTTTTACGAGCATTTTCCCAGCTGTCTCCCTTTATTACGAGTGCTGTGTCGTCTGCGTAAGTTACAATTTTACAGTTTGGGATATTTAGCTGGCATAAATTATTAACATAAATAAGGAAAAGAGTGGGACCAAGAACACTTCCCTGAGGCACGCCAAAATCACTTAAATTTTCTTCATCACTTGTAACTGATTGAATTTTGACAGTTTGAGTTCGATTTTTTAAATAATCCTGGAAAATTCTCAAAGAAGGCCCCCGGATACCAATGTATTCCATCTTTTCTATAAGAAGGGGGACAGAAACAGTGTCAAATGCTTTTGACAGATCAAGGAAAATACCTACCGTTTTATTTTTTGTATCTAAATTTGTAACTATTTCATTGGTAAGTTCCATTACAGCATCTTCAGTAGATTTTAATTTTCTAAATCCGAATTGGTTAGGAGCTAGTATGTTATTTTTTTCCAAAAAGCAAAGTAACCGCTTGTTTAGGACTTTTTCTAAGATTTTTGAGAAGGATGTTAACACTGATATAGGCCTGTAATTGGTTACGCGATCTCTGTCCCCAGTCTTAAAGATTGGATGTACTAAAGCTTTCTTAAAAGCTATAGGAAATACACCTTCCGTAAGGCACATATTAATTATATGTTTTAATGGTGGAATGAGTGTAGACCTACAAGATTTTATAACTGAGCTAGAAATGCCATCCCATCCAACCGCACAATCATTTCGAAGCTTCATAATTATCGAATCTATTTCCTGCTCATCGACACTAAAGAGTGCCATGGAGTTACCGTCTGCATTTGAAATATAGTTTAAAGGAAATGTATTAGTATTGTTGAAGTATTGCTGGGTTTGAATTTGGGATGCCAAATTTTTACCTATATTTGCAAAAAAGTTGTTAACAAAGTTTGCAGATGACTTTTCAGTTGATGATAAACTTAACAATTCTTTGGCTGGGGCACAAGTTTTTTTTATGTTAGTGATTTCTTTAACTACTCTCCATGTTTTTTTTGGGTTGTTTTTAGCCTTTTCAAATTCATTTTGTTCAAAAGTACACTTCAATTTTTTTAGCAGGTTATTGCAATAATTACGATAGCGTCTATAAGTTATTTGTACTATCATATTTTGGGGTAATTTACGACTTTGCGTATGAAGTCTATCACGTAATTTCATACATTTTAGTAAGCCCACTGTGATCCAAGGCTTCCTAATACGCTTTCTACATGACACTTCAGCAATGGTAGTGTGTTTTCTTACAATGTTCATAATGATATTAACAAATATATTGGCGGCTAAATTAGGATCCAAGCAATTAAAAACACTTAAAAAGTCTAGTGATTTTATATCTGATATAACAGAGCGCACGTTAGTACGTTCCACACTACTTTTAGGATTATTGAAAGGGGACACGCGAGTGACATTTGCATGGAAAAGAACTGGTGCATGATCTGTGAAGCAAGAATCAAATACTATTGTTGTTGTTAATTTGTTGGTTTTGAGCAAGACGTGGTCCAAGCAGTTTTGAAATCTGGTAGGATACAAGTGCGCAGGCAAAAGGCCATGAGATGCACACATGTTCAAGTAACGCGCCGCATTTGCATCACAGTAATTTTCGGGTGAGATGTTAAAGTTTAAGTCACCGATTATAGCTAATGTCGGGTATGATTTAAGAGAAGTTAAAATTGTTTCTAGACTTTCTTCAAAAGCATCTAGATTTCGAAAAGAGGGAGATCGATAACATGCTGCTACTGCGAGTTCACATCCATATTTTACAATAAGGCAGTTCAATTCTCTACAGTCCGGTTCAATAACTTTACATTCAAGCTCTTGTCTTACATATACGACGACACCATCATTTTGTGATGCATGTTTTGATTTATGGGAATTATAAGCCTGAAGATACGGTGGTGCATCCGGAACTTTACTTAACCAACATTCCGTAAGAATAATGAGGTCACACTGGCAATCTAGGCGCTCCAAAAATATACAAAGTTTGTCGAAGTTACAGTTAATACTGCGAATATTGACCTGAAGAATTGACAAAGACCTTTGATTATTACTTGGAAAATATTTAGAACAATTTTCAGGTGAGCTGATGTATGCATTTGAGACTTCTAGCGCCTCCAGTTCATTACTTATATTATATATGTCATCCATAATAAAAATAAGTAAAAATCTTTGAGGTCAATCTATGTTTCACGGAAAAATAGTTTCCGGATAGGAAAAATAATTCGTAAATAGGGTGTGGGTTATGAGTTTTGCGTCTTAGTATGTGTTCAGCAGTTGGTGTGTAATGTGAGATTGTTTGGATTTGAGTGTTTTTAATACATTTTCTATAGAAGATACAAATTAAGCAAAGTATGCAATATAAAAAATAGAAATTTACAAATAAGAATGAGTGTGCTAAGAATAGTCATTGTTGTTCCAGTGTCTTCGGAAGATCAGCCTCTGTCGATATGCGTGTATACGGGGCACCTTCCTTCTTGCGGAGATAGACTTGCCCATGTGCTACCCAACAGAAGGTGTACCCGTTTGTTTTGGCAAATTCACGAGCCAGTGAGAAAAGACGCTTAGTTTTTAGGGATAGACTCTCTGATATGTAAACTGGTTTTGCAGGCCCTTCTAAGTGCAGGCGCAGGTGGGATGAGTTAAGGCGTGAGTCTCTTCGCTCTTTGTTAAATGTTTTGACCGATTTCAGGAACTTCTCTTTCTTAACAGTAGATGTGAAGTCCACGATAATGGGTTTGTTGGATGCATTTTTGGTGTTTGTGCGAAATACATCACGTATATCAGATAGTTCGATCGGCTGTTTGATAGCTTTCCCAATATTAACAATGTACTGTGAGAGTTCATCTTTCGTTTCAGTTTTTTGAGTTGGTACATTCCTTATCTCCAACCCACTAGAACGGGAGTTTTTCTCCAAGATTGCAATTTTGTCTTCCAGCGTTTGAATAAACGCCGTGTCCTCTCGTTTCTCAGCTTGAAGTTGTTTAATTTGCTCTTTCATATCATCGTATTCCTTAGACAGAAATTCAACGGCATTTTGAGAGATTTTGTTTTCTTCCTTGACCTCATTTAATTTTTGTATCAGTGCATTGTGCTTGGTCTCTTGTTGCTTTTTATAACTTTCAAATGCAGATTTGAGTCCTTCTAAGTCGTCCCTATTTGGGCTTTTGACTAGATCATGCTTCCTCTTATGCGTAGGAGTTTCGCTTTTTTCACAATAATTATCGCTGGATTCTGACGTCTGTCTGTTGTCAGAAGAGCGAGCAGCTTTTTTCACCGGCGGAGATCTTTTAAGCGGCATAGTTTAGTTGGCAGTTATTTTACCCTCAAGCAACGATGAAAGTAAACAAAGTCACAGAACACTGACACAGAAATAAGCAGTTCTACGGGAGCTCACCGTGACTGGTCAGCGATCGAGGATTTCATATATAAACGCTATCCGTCCAGATAAGCGAGACCTCCGAGCTAATAAGCCGGCTTGTGTGTAAAGCAATGATATATGAGAGATCTTAAGGCACTCACGTGTATACTGTATGAATGTGTGCAGCGCTGTGGATACTTGTATTGAAACCTCTTATAGCTTGCTGCGCTCCTGGTATCCGAAGTACTTTTGAGATATTAAACTTTTATAAATTTTTGGAAATAAAAATTAATTACGGTCTCAACTCAACACACGTCTGATCGCCTCAGAGGTCCGGAGGGAAGGGGACAGTTTGATGATAAAAAATAACATTGTCTTACTTGAATAAAGTGCTTTTTTCACTGTTGATATGGTCGCCTTTGGACACAATCTAACCTGATGGTAAGTGGTAATGTAGTAAACATGCATAATCTGGAATGATAAGTTGATCTCATGGACAGCTGTCTTTTTTATATGATAAAAGTATAGACTGATTGGTGACAGATTTCCCAGGCGGGCATTCGCAAAATGCCCGACCACTATGCAGTTAAAGTAAGGACTGCAGCAAACATTGCATAACATAGTTGATAGTTTATAACGAAAGCTGCTGTTACATATCCCTAATGGGTAGAATATGACGACAACTACGAACAACAAGAGTGGCTCTAGTGATTTGTACATAAAAATGTTCATACTCTCCGCACTCGCACACTTACACACTGTTTCGCCGAAAGCATTGATACACACTAAGACACTACTATCACCCAATCTGTGCTACTGTCTGTTCATAGAGTCTACAAACGCTATCGGGAGACTGCTTTGTTCATGCGCCGTTCAGAACCTGGCAGAAGTCGGGACACTTCTGAGCGAGTTGATCGATTTATTTTTTAATAATAATCTTCTATTTGACTTAAAAATGTTACAGGTATCACTTGTTGAATCCATTGACTCCCGAACTAGTTAACAAAAACTGTGCTTCGAGTGCCAGTGGCTTCTCCCATCTAGATTTACTAAAAATAAGGTAAGTTTATACAACAAGAAAAAAAATCAGTATCTATTAAAAAAACCGTACTGCAACTCCGCTATTTACTGAAGGTATTTACAGTTATTTTTTTCAATCAGAGTTTATTAGTAAAAAAATTACATAATTGGAGTACAAGTGAGATTGTGGCCAATAGTAACCTATTAGCAACAAAAATATGAAACGCAAACTTGAAACAATAATATAATTATACTTACAATTAGTACCAGTTTTGTTATTTTTTAAAATGACAGCACATATCCTCAGAGCATAAACAATGACTTGTACAAATACTTGTTGGCAATCGCATCTGAAAATGAAAAACAAAACAATTTTATTAAGTCAGAAAATATTCTCCTTTATTCAAGATTACTAATACTCTACTTCTTCGTGCTTTCTGATGAACTGATGCCATCTTACACTGCGATCACCAAGACGACTGCCAAGCGTGGGGATTATGGTTACTGTATTACTGTATCAACCAGATTGTCCACTGCTGAACACAGCCTCCCACATTAAGAGGGCGTTTGCCATAATCCCCATGCTTGGCAGGTGTTTAAGATATCAGTTCCTTAGAAGGCGTTGCTGCCCATCTTCCGGTATTTTACCTTTAGTCGCCTCTTACGACACGCACAGGAAGCAATGGGTGATGACATTCCAGCCCGGCACCCCACGGGGTTATGCTACACGAGATTATGGTAAACCCCCTCTAAATTGGGGCAGCATTTGTTCAACGGTGGACTTTATGGCTGTGGAGGTGAAGTGGTCAAAGCTAGCCATCATTACAAAAATACCATCTGCACGAAGCCAGTACTGTGACAATCGAAGTTGAAGAAGGAATCAGTAACTCTCCCGTAGTAGTGGCAACTCTCCCACTTAGATTCTTATTTGATAAATGTTTCTACTATCTTCAACAACATCATCACTTACTATAAAATGTAACTTAGTGGTCAAAGTTCATCAGTACAAAATATACCATATTTATCCAGCATGACGATGCCAGGCCTATGACAGAAGACAAAAACAGTTTTATTTTAAATTTATTTTTTATTGTGTCCGAACAAGCCTTTGTTCCACCTGATGTTAAGTGGACTAATCTCTGCATATAACAGATGCATTTCATCAATGACGAATTGCACTGCGCCCGTCACACTGAGACGTACAGTTGTTAGGTCTGAAATTTTACTGGCTACAAGGACTGCTGCCGGAACACACTGTTAGGTGTTTGGCGACAGATTTTCTACTTGAGGGTGATCGCCAGGCGGGCATTCGCAAAAATGCCCTTCCACCATGCGGTGAAGCTCAAGCCCGCGGCGGGATTCGAATGGACCTGCTGCACGGCAGTCCGTAGCCAATTACACTGATTCAAACGCCATCACTGCTTCAAAAGATCCCGTAACTCTCGTGGTGGAGGCGATTCTCTCACTCACATTCTCAGTCTGTTTCTACAATCTAGACAAAATCACTACTAATACTATACTTGCCCATAAGTTAGTCAGAGGATAAATTAAGAGCTAGCCAACTGTACATACATACCTGGACTTATCCTGCACGAATCCAGCGCTATGACAGTCGAGGTTGGAAAAGAGAAGCAGTAACTCTCTCGTGGTAGAGGCGGCTCTCTCCCTTAGATCCTCACTTTCTATGCACTTGAGACACATCTCTATCTGCTTTAGGAGGATTTGGAGGTAGCATGAATCTGCAATAATAAACGTATAGATTGGTAATTTTAAAATTGCCATACATAATAATTTGACCAGACTGATGAATATGCAGTAAAAAAAAATAAGGCTTGTAGAGAATGCAGTCTAGACCAGCATATCGTAAATCGGGTGTGTCCGTTTTCATCTCACGAGCATTATTTTCCGGATTCCACTCACTCACATTAAAAACGTCCGTATTCATCTCATCAAAAATAAAAAATTTATTTAGTCCACTTTTAACTCAAAAGATCATTAGGTTTCATCTCACAAGCTTATACTATGAAAGTAGGTAACTAAGTTCGTTATAAAAAACTTTCGCGAGTTTTGTCCATAATTATTATTTAGTAACCGGCTAGGACTCGCGTTATATTTACCGGATATTGCTCCGACCAGTTTCGAACTTATTGGAAGTTCTTCGTCTGGGAGTCACGATTGTGCACAGCGGCGGGCGCGGCCTCAGCACGTAACTGGCGTTGAGACGGTTGCGCCGCAGCTGTCAAAGTCAGAATTCCTCCGTCCGAACTGTCACTTCGGTCACCATCACTGTGTTGTGACAGTCACAGTGATAGTGACCGAAGTGAAAGTTCGAAACTGGTCGGAGCAATATCCGGTAAATATTACGCGAGTCGTAGCCGGTTACTAAATAATAATTAAGTTTGTTATGTCTATTATTTAACTAATTCAGGTAATTTAAATTATATTCATTGCAAAGAAGAAAAAGTTAAATATGTTGCTTATTCTCAGTCAAAGTTTGGGACTAAATAAACTAATAGCCAATATTTTTTTCACCTTGCAGAACAATAAATAACATATTTCTAAAATTGTGACTTTAACATCCCCCGTGGGGTGCCGGGTTAGAATTGCACCTCCCAATATCATCCCGTGGGTGTCGTAAGAGCCGACTAAGGGAAAAATATTGGAGCGCCTTCTAAAGATCTGTCAACTTACACTGCGATCCCCAAGCCGCCTGCCAAGCGTCGGGATTAAGGCAAATACTTCTTAGTAGGGGAGGCTGTGTTCAGCAGTGGACGAATCGGCTGTTACAGTACAGTACAGACATTAACATTGGCCTCCGTCTTTCCTTTTGAGTACTAACGAAATCTTATTTTATTCACAATAAAAATACCTTTCTTATACAACAGCATTCCTTGATCATAATCCATCTTCAGATTCCCCACACCACCCCCAGGACACAGCTGTTTTCTGAAGTTCTCCCACAAAGACATATCTCTGACCAGCTCCAAAATTTGGCAGGAGACTACAGGCATCGGCCGGGAGCTGATCATCCACTTGAGGATTTGCAGGAGCTTGGTTTGAGGAGTGGAGTTTATCAGAGCTTGGAGCGTGGAGATTAGAGATAGGAGGAGCCCGCTGTAGACAGGTGCCGTTGACTAGAAGTAAAAATAGTTCCATACATATTGATCAAACGAGCAGTGTCTTGAATTTTAAAAGCGTGGCAGCACTTATATGAGAAACATTATAGAAAGATATTAGTTCATGTTTATGTCTTATATTTGCATGGTGGTAGGGCATTTTGAAAATGCCCGCTACCACCCTCAAGTAGAAAATCTGTCGCCAAGCACCTAACGGTGTGTTCCGGCAGCTGTCGTTGAGAGCCAGTACTTCTAGGTTAGCCTGTACAACATCTTCGACCACATCATCACTTACCATCAGGTGAGATAGTGACGCATAAAAAAAAATGTCACTACCCTTGCCCTTTTTTAGATAATTTTAATATCAAAATTCTAAATGCATCGAAATGGGGTATAATATCCACAATGGCACTGCTGTTTTACAGAGAACTAATCACAAAAATCGTTGATGTCAGAAAGAATTGGGTATTAGAGAAACCATTCCATTTCACACTAAGTAACGAAAGCGACCCCCGTGGGGTGCCGATTTAGAATTGAACCTCCCCATATCATCCCGTGGGTGCGTAGGTGGCAACTGAGGAAAAAATACTGGAAGGTGGGCAGCAGGCCTTCTAAAGAACTGCGATCCCCAAGACGCCTGCCAAGCTTGGAGATTATGGCAAATACCCTCTAAATAGGTTGGTACGAGCGAGACCGGCAAAATTTATGAAAAAAAGAAACACGTAGGTAACCGTGTGTACAGACTTTCACCCATGAAGGCGCGCCGCTCCATATTTTATTGTGTGTACTATTAACATTGGCCCCGTGGGATGCCGGGCTAGAACGTAACCCCATTGCTACCCGTGGGTAAAAGAGGCGACTAAGGTTAAAATTCCGGAAGATGGACCGGAGCGCCTTCTGCGGAATTGATACCTTAAACTGAGATTCCCAAGCCGCCTTCCAAACGTTGGGATTATGGCAAACCAAATAATTGGGGAGACCCTGTTCAGCAGTGGACAACCCGGTTGATACAGTACTATTAGCATTTCCACCCACACTAAGATGTAGTACGCCCAAACATGTTCGATGGGGTTCCCGTCGGACGATTATGGGGATCAGTCCAAGATCTCGATGCAATGTTTAGGGTCTCTATCTTCTCGTAATTGCTATAATTAATTTGGTCTAGGGAACAACGTGTTGGCAGATGCTTTCTGGTAAATTAAGTTCATAGTCAAAACATTCAGAGATTTAGTAATTTTAGTAAATAATACGGGATAATCACGTGAATAAGTCACATAGCTCCGAGTATAGTTTCAACCACATTCGGTGGTCTTTTTCAAGAAGAGCTCGGGACGCCCACGTTGTGCTAAGCGAGATGTCAACGTGGGCGTCCCGAGCTGTCTTTGAAAAAGACCACCGAATGTGGTTGAAACTATTGTCGGAGCTATCTCACTTATTCACGAGTTATCCCGTACTATTTACTCAAATGAGTGAAAACCACGTTAGTTTTTATAATAAAAGATTTAGTAATTGAGTATAAATTTCCAAGTGTTGATTGATTATTTAAGTCACAGGCAAGGCGGACCACTGATATTGAATGATATTTATACAGGAAATTCTTGTAACATTAGTGTCAGATAAAGGCCAATATTTTTTTTGTTGTTATTGAACAAGCACAAACGAAGTAATAGCCTCTGCCTATAACAGATGCATTTCATCACAAGTGAATTTCACTTCGGCCGTCACCTTAAGACACAGTTTTTAAGTCTCGTGTGCCTGTTATTTTACTTGTTCTAAAGGACTGCTACCGGAACACACTGCTGGGTGCTTGGATTTGATTTTCTACTTGAGGGTGGTAGCTAGCCAGGCAAGCATATTCGCAAAATGCCCTTCCTATACGCGGTGAAGCTCAAGATGGCGGCGGGGATCGAACCATAGACCTGCGGCACGGCAGTCCATACCTATTATCGCTATCATTGATTCGAAAAGAACAGGTGACAAAAAACTTGCATACTTACATTGGTGTCAAGCAGATTACATATCTTACTAATTAATTCCATGAACGAATGTTCGCACTCCGTCTGTTCAAAATGTCTGAACATATCGCGACTGCTCTCAGCTTTTAGAATGTACGACAAAATGGCGGTCATCCTCCGTGCTGTTATCTCTTGCTCATCTTTGTATAGTGCACTGCAATTAATGGTATTATATAAATCACTTAATATCCAAAGAGACAAAGAGACAGGCGACAGATTGTCTACTTGAGGGTGGTAGCTAGCCAGGCGAGCATTCTCAAAATGTCCTACCACCATGCTATAACGACTGCCATCCTTAGAAAACCACCGGGACCGACGGCTTAACGTGCCCTCCGAAGCACGGAAGCGCTCAGTAGTAATGTCACTAGCGGTCATCCAACCCATGATCGGTTAAGAACAGCTAAGTAAACTTCGCTACGAGCGCTTCAGACTTATGACATTTAGGCCCGCGGTTAAGGTTAATGAAACTATCTCTAATAGGTTTATAGAAATATTCAGCTTGATAACTCAAAGGCAACAGCTAGTGAACTTTAAGAAGTTTCTCACCATCCTCTCAACAAGTCTTCCCTGCTGAAGTCAGTAAACCTTGCTGTGGTCTCTATATACTTCTCGTCCATTTCTCTCAGGAATGCCGTGCTCATCCTTTGGGATATAGTCTCTAGCCGACTATGGACGTCCATTAGAATAGTTTTAGCTGCATTGAACACCTGTACATCAATTAAACATATCCTTGTACAAAATTAATAAAAATTAATGTACTCTAAACTCTAAACTTAAAATTATTTGTAATTCTTTAAATTACGAAACCTCTTATTCTGTTCCCGTTAAAATGCAAATTCGTACAACGCTTGCGAATGAAATTTTGTATAATATTAGGTCCTTACATATGAAATTGGCGTTTTGTATGGGAGGAACAAAAAGTCGAATATTTTTTAATATAATATATTTAATTAATCAAAGTATGAACCATTATTTTCTATGCACTTTTGCCATCTCATAGGTAGTTCATTGATCCCTTTACTAAAAAAACCAGTCGGACGGGAATCAATAAAATCTTTGAAGGCGATTTGGACTGCCCCATCGGAGTTGAATTTTTTCCCTTGCAAGAAGTTATCCAAATTTCGAAAAAAATGGTAATCTGTTGGAGCAAGGTCCGGGGAGTACGGAGGATGTCTTAGACTTTCCAATTGAAGCTCTTCTAATTTAGTAGCCGTCTGTAGCGCAGTGTGTGGTCTAGCGTTGTCGTGAAGCAGCAGTGGCGTGGAGCGATTGACCAGCCTAGGTTGTTTAGCCGCTAGCTTTTCCATCATGGTTTGCAATTCCTGACAATAGACATCAGCCGTAATAGTCTGGCCAGATTTGAAAAAACTGTAATGAACAATACCGGCACTAGTCCACCAAACGCTTACAAGTAACTTTTTTGGGGTTAATTTTCGCTTGGGGCAGGATTTGGCTGGCTGGCCAGGATCTAACCATTGCGCTGAGCGCTTCCGATTATCGTAAAGAACCCATTTTTCATCACAGGTAATGATTCGGTTTAAAATACCTTCATTATTGTGCCGGTTTAGTAATGTAACGCAGCAGTCGACGCGCGTTTGCCGGTTTGTTTCAGTCAATTCGTGAGGTACCCACCTTTCAAGCTTTTTAATCTTCCCAATTTGCTTCAAGTGAATTAAAACAGTTTTATCACTAACATCGCAGCCTGCAGCTAACTCGGACGTGGTTTGCGATGGATCCGCTTCCACAATAGCCTTCAACTCTTCATTATCAACTTGAGTCTCAGGCCGTCCACGGGGCTTGTTCTGCAGGTCGAAATTTCCAGAACGAAAACGTTGGAACCAAAAACGAACTGTGTTTTCTTTTGCAACACGACCGCCATACACATCATTCACCCTTCGAGTTGTTTCCGCAGCACTAGTGCCACGGCGGAACTCGTACTCGTAAATAATGCGATATTTAAGGATTTCCATTTTGTAAAATAAGTGACGCAAACAGAAAAAAACAGAAGAAAAAAAACAAATGAATGACGATCATCGAAGCACAAATACATGAGTCTATAGCTGTACAAATTTGAATTTGGAATTCCTTACCAAAGAGGAGAAATTCGTGATTAAAGTGGCCAGTACGAAAAACGCCAATTTCATATGTAAGGACCTAATATACATTCTGTTCACGCTTAAATTCAATTTCGTATAACGCTTGCGAGTGAGAGTCCTTTAAAGTTGACTTTTGTGTTCATTGTGGTATGTTTTACGCAAATTTAGTTGTCATGTAACTTGGTGCTTTATACTGATGCAAAATTGCCTAAAATTGAACAGAACGATCCTATTTTAAGAATAGCCATTTTACGTGTTGTTAAAATATATCTTTAATTAAGAACTACCATTAATTAGATGTTTTTATTTAGAGTATTTGTGTTGATTCGACATCAAGAACCATTTAACGACCACTATATATTCATAAGTTCTACGTTAAGGCGAAAGCTGAACGCTGTGGCAGGAAATTCATAATTTTATTATTATTCTGGTTTTGTTGCTAGATCGGCTAACTATTGTAAGTACTGTATTTAATCACGTAAAACACGAGATTCGAAAAGAGTTTTCACAAAATCTATTACATTTGTTACGGGTAAACGTAATAATTAATATTTTCGTCAATTTTAGAGGTAAATTATGGAATCATATGCATTGATGTTCAATAACTGTTAAAGATAATACGAGTACGAGCAATATGATTTTAAACTCGCGAATACCATGATCTTGTAGAACGGTAACAAAATCTAGATACAATAAAAACGGATAAAAATTTGAATGTTCCGCTGTTGACATCAGTTTTCACTTTAAACCTCTAAAAATCGAGCAGGCGAATGCACCCCTGTTGCACATACATCTAATTGGCACGCTCGATATTTAGAGGTGTATAGTGACGCTACATTTTTTCCAGTTGCCGAATAAATAAAAAATAAGGCGAATGGTAAGGGGAAAACACCAAAACTAGGTGTTTTCAGGCAGGTTTCCTCGCGAATATATAGCGTGTTAAGTTTCTTTGTAATAAATATATTCTGTATCTTAAAAATTGCTGTCTCGGTCTCAAATGCATTTTGTTAGAAGTAAGACATAATTAGCAACCGGAACTATTTGAAAATTTTGAAGTACCTTACTTTCAGGCATTTTTTAAATATATATCTAATTCGTTTGCTACGAAACTTAGGTCTGTTATTCTTTAACGGATGTTTTCGTGCTTCATTTCATCGAACAGTAATTAAGGGCTGCTAAAGCTAAAATGCCTGGTTTTACCGCTTGATAAGAAGACCAACATTGCAGACATATTTTTTCTTACATAAAAACAAACAATAGGGGCCTAGATATACATTTTCTTAAACATTTTATGCATAAAATATAATTGAATTGAGGTTTTGAGGAGAAAACAGGGAGTACGTAACATAGATTTTGTGAAGTTTCTTTGATTTCCTTGCAGGCATCGTTCTGTAAGTGTCGGGGGGCGCCTGCGACAAGGTAAGAGATGATCAGTGAGCATCTACTGTCGTCTCTCAATAACGAATTTGTGAATCTTGCGCTACCGTAGTAAGAAGTTGATGTTTCTATTCAACAAAATACTTACATTAAAATATACATGCTTCTCTTCACTGCCAGCGGCTATCTTCACAATGTCTTCGTAAACTATTGCTAGTTGCAGATTGCCTTTCTCTTTCTTACTCACAGTAACACTGGATGGTATCCTAAAAAAGAAGCAGAAAAAAAATATTATGCATATTATTGTGTAAGCGTTTACGCATGCGAAACATTTAAATTCTTCAGTTAAATTTGATGTTTGCAGGATTCATAACCTCGACAACCTACTTCAAGGTTCTATGTGTAGATGGCGCTCATGTAAACAATTTGCCATAATCACTATCACTACATAGTATAAAACAGAGTCACTTCTCGCAGTCTGTCTGTCCCTATATTTAATTAGATCTTTAAAACTACGCAAAGGATTTTGATGGGATTTTTTTATTAGTGATTTGAGGGAAAGGTTTACATGTATAATACATGTGTGAGATTTGTCAAGATAGAGAGCATTTATTTAATCTGTAATGTAGGCTCATTAAATTATAAGATGTTTTCAGGCGGTGATGTCATAATCTAGTCCTAGCTTAAGGTAAAGTAAATGAGTACTACTAGTTCAGTACTTAACTATCCCACTTCCTAGGTTTTCTACACAAAAGGGAATCATAAGGATACTTCAAAAACACAACGTTTATAGGAACACATAGAACACTTTAATAAGAATAATACATCATTAGGGTCACATGGATTACTTCAAAGGTAATATATTGTATAGTCACATTTCACAACGATAATGCAATAAAAAGGGCGAATTGGGAAGCCAACAAACATAGACCCACACACAACACATGAATATCAGTTACGTTACATTAATTTGATTGCATTGCAATGCATGCTCGGTAACGGACGTACGATTGCATTGCAATGCATGCTCGGTAACGGACGTGTATCGCTGACGGTCAAATTCACAAATTGTAATTTGAGAATCGCGCGGCATTAGCCGCCGCTTAATTTATTGTAGCTATGGGTTCTCCGGAACTCGTAGCCAACGAATTGTTGGCGTTTATAACTTACGCAATAGACAGCATGGACGAGATCAGCATCTTGCAGATCTGCAAGGCCACTTTCAAGGAAGAGGAAATTTGCAGTGGCAAGGCGCTTCTCTTCAAGGTGCTTGGAAAGGCTGACCAGATGCCAGCTCGGCGTCGGGACGGAGGCGAAAGAAGTCTCCAAGATATCATCAACCTACTCAAAGTGACTGACCCAGACGACGTGCCAGTTGAATTTTGTGCGAAGGAGTTGGGCCGCTTGCCTTCAGTTCCGTGGGAGAGTCTTAACTGCGTGAGGCTGTTAAAGGACGTCACGGCTCTGAAGAGCAATATGAGCCAAATCTCGAGTAAGTTAGAGACCTCTGAAACCACCATCAGTGACCTACGTGCTGAAGTAATGGCTTTGAAAAACATTATTTCAGTAAGTAGGTCACCCGAGGCCAATAACATTAACGTACATCGCGGTGGTAGAAAGAACGTGTCGTCGAGTTTCGAGTCAGCAAAATTTGACTCGCCGCCCGCTGTCGTCACCACACCGCCGCCGCCGCTGACGCTGACCGATGCACCGCGCCCCGCACCCCGCGCCCCCTTCGTGCCGATAACGTCATGCGTCTCCGCGTCCACGCCGGAACGCGCTTACGCCGCTGTCGTTGCCAGACATACCCCGGATCGAACTGAGGGAAGGAGAGAAAAATTGGGTCACTGCGACCCAGTTCGTAAGGCTGTGCCTTTGCGCCCGCAAAACAGCCAATATGATAAAGACGGATACACAAAAGTAGAGAGGAAAAAGAAGAAGAAGAACTCCTCTCAGAATAAGAGTGGTACTGCACCTACCGGCGATAACCATCTGCTGCGCCCAGAGTTGCCGTCAACACAGCTTTACGTTTCTCGCTTGCACAACACCACGCAAGTTGAAGACCTGGTGGAGTACATCGCGCTCAAAACGAATATAAATCCAATAGTTCAGCGATTGGAGTCTCGTCACAACGTGACCTTCAAGTCATTTGTGGTGAGAGTGCCGACTCGCGAACTCCAAAAATTCATGGAACCTGAATTTTGGCCGAAGGGTGTCAAGTACCGGCGTTTCCTCGGTCGGATACCTGACGCCTCGCGCATCGCGTCAGCAGAAAAACGTGATTAAATTTCATCATATAAATTATTATATATGTTAGTTTAAGGTATATATTTTATGGGCCTGTGTTATTTATAATGCTAAGTTGCCTGAAATAAATTGTTTATTATTATTATTATTATTAAATAATATAATACAGTACTTAACTCAATAAGTCTCGATGCAGCAGTCACTTGTGAAGAATAAAAAAAGATCCGTAAGTTAAGCATTGGTTTTATAGCAATGACTGGCGCCAAGTGTCTGTCGCATATCCATTAAACTACCCGCCATATTTATCACAACCAATCACGAGACATGAGCGTTCCCGCCACAACGTATCAGCCAACCCGAAATAAGACAGGATGGTTCGTCATTGGCTAGTCTAGAATGAATACAGATCATAAAGGGTTTCAGTGTGGCGGTTATTAAAAATGACAAATATCAACAAGTTTTAGAATATTCTACAATTACATAATGAGTAACTTCTCGTAACTTATTTACTTAAGAGAATCTAAGCTTAACAAATATATGATTCTAACACGGCCATACTGACAGTACTTCGTCCACGAAGTACAAAATAACACCAGGCAAACTTCACTTTAAAATAATTATGTATAACTTAGTGATAATAGTATATATGTAGGAAATATTGTTACCGTGTATGGCAACCCACAATTATTTGCACAAAGCTTGCTTGATAAAGAAGTTATGTAATAAGTAATAAATAGAACACATAAACAGAATTTGGTTCGAAGTCACCAAAAAGAAAAACCGCAATCGATTATCTGTAAAATCATTATAAAATGTTCATAGTACATATTTGTGGACTACAATGTATATGTATTGGGCGTGGAGGGTAGATTATCCCTCTACGCGTTGACTGTTGTGATTTGCTATCTCTCGAAAGGAAAATAATATCATTGGAATGGAATCAAAATACATTCAATACATTTGTGAAAAAAAATGTTGTACAAACCAACATTCCCATTTACGTTGTTATATAAGTGTCACGAATAAATATTATGTGCAAGTACATAATTCGTAAAGTATACCAGGTATATATATGAAGTAAATACTGATACTAAGTTTCATAGATAGTATCCAGTTTCAACTACATATTTGATAACATATTAAGCAATAGGGAGTTTAAAATTTGATTAAAACGACTGTGGTAAATTTCTGCAATGCAACTTTAACTTGCTTAGTTATCAAGTTGACGTTTTATCGTCCACGCATTATTTAGACAATAACAAAATGTACCATTAAACCTTGGACATATTCCATTTGACAAAAAACGTCTGGACCTTTTCACTTCACGACATAAGTATTATCTATAAGGACAGAATTGGGTTTTCCTTTTATGATTTGGACGTTTTGACGTCAGGGCTTAAGTATTTTATCCAGGATAATAGGATCATCATTTGTACACGTAAAATAACTTTTCTGATAACAACAGGCAGTCTACCTACATGTACTTATGTAGCAGTAAAAATAACACTTAAAATTATCATGAAAAACCCTAATCATTTTAATAATAACCAGTTACCTAGACACGATGATTACATTCACAAGCCGCCATGTGAGACAACCATCGCCAAGTAAAAGGTCGACCGGCTTTTATCAAACAGTTTGCCATTTGAATAGACGTGCAGGTCGCATTCACTTACTGCTTGTGAGATCAACAAGCACCAATCAAATGGGTATGCAGTGTAATCAATTTAAACAGTAGTTGCCATTTGAATAGACATGCTGGTTGCATTCACACACTGCTCGTGAGATCAACCAGCACCAATCAAATAGGTAAGCAGTGTCTTTCTATTTAATATTTAATCTAGAGCATAAGTACATGTAGATATGAGTATTTTGATATTATCATTTTATGTGATGATAACTGATAATACAACATTAGTAGTTTATTTCTACAATATGTAGGGTAGCATGTCATATTAATATTCTTAACTGAAACGTACATAATTATCGTATTTCTTGTTTCAAAACAATAGGTACAATCTATCATTAAATAAATTTTGTTCAAACACCCACTCTCGTGGCCAGTATCAATATATCCTTGTGAATTACAATATTTCATGATAAACCATATATAGTCTACACCAATCAATAAACGCAGAGGTAAAACCCCTGTAAACTTCTGTATCGTTGCATAGATTGTTTGTTGAACATTCCAGAATCCGTTCGGCTAATCTGACAATTTATAGAACATTCTACCTAATATAGAACATTCTACCTAATATAGACATACCGTTCCATCTAACCGTTACTACAAAGTGTTCCAGTAACAATCATATGTTTGTCAATTAGTAATTTCCGAAAAAGAGATCGATTATGGTTTGAGCTAAAGTTTGCGTGACAGTCAGTAATGACTTCTGAAGGGATGCCAAGTGGTAACATTTGTCATAGGTTATCTTCGTATATATGTAGGATAAGACAACCTATGTATAAGAATTCAAAGTTTAAAGTGGATTTAATAAACAATACTTTGCGAAACCAACAATTAAAATATTTCTACCCATCGCCAGTTACTATATTATACAATCGAGTTGATTAGTGTGAAACAGTTAAGGAGTTTTCTTTATAGGATAAAATAACCCTTGCTTAGGACCCAAACTGCTTTTACAAATATCAAGCAAGAGCATAAGTAAATATACTATATACTTTGTCATGACTACTTTTATAGAATTAGCAATCTGTAGTGAATTTATTTAATGCCCATAAGATCACTGAGCAAGTAATATTACATAAGATATTCTCAGATGTTCAAAAACATTTCATATGTCACTAAGTTTTAAGGATCGCTTTTAAATAAAATTAAGAAAATTTTAAGCACAAGGTAATAGCGACATTAGTTCAGGTATGGTTGTAACTTTGCTATTTATTGTTCGATATGCGTTTCCACATTTAGGTTTCTAGGTTTATAGAAATGTATTCTCAATTAATACCAATAGTCACTATATAAAATGAGAACATAGTTTGACTTTGAAGAAATCTAATTACGTTCGTCGTTATAATATGTACTTATTAGTGTAAATAATATAAAAATATACACAATGACATAACAAGTTTCATAAACTTCCATTACATATGCTAGCAAACACTAATTCAATAAGGTTCAGTGAAAGCACCTTTATCTTGAGGGATATATGCAGCAAGAACCGTCAGTTTCAGATTTAAATGTTACAACATTGAGAAAATTTTCGACGAGGTTACTCTTCACATTGCCACTACACGATTACAGGATTGTAATCATTATAAAACAGACCCTTTGGAGGGCTTTACCTGCTTTTGCCACTGTTATAATACTTGTCCAGATGAATTATTTCGCCAATATACCGATGTCAGTGAATAAAAACTCGGTGCCACTGCCGCTAGTATTCGATAACTCGTAACACGGTGTCGTCATCCTGTTGCCAGGTTGCAGCGACGGCTTCGCAAACCGCGGCGTTCCACTGCCGCTAGTAGCAGATACGAAAACTGGGAACACGGTGTTGTCATCTTGTCGCCAGGTTGCAGCCACGGCTTCGCAACCCGCGGCGTCCAAGTCTTTGAGAGTAGTTGCATCGATTCTGAAACTAATAAAAGTGATTAAAAATATGAAGGTAGGCAATCTGAGTGATCCCACTTCTGATGTGAGATTTGTCAAGATAGAGAGCATTTATTTAATCTGTAATGTAGGCTCATTAAATTATAAGATGTTTTCAGGCGGTGATGCCATAATCTAGTCCTAGCTTAAGGTAAAGTAAATGAGTACTACTAGTTCAGTACTTAACTATCCCACTTCCTAGGTTTTCTACACAAAAGGGAATCATAAGGATACTTCAAAAACACAACGTTTATAGGAACACATAGAACACTTTAATAAGAATAATACATCATTAGGGTCACATGGATTACTTCAAAGGTGTATTTGTATAGTCACATTTCACAACGTAAATACAATAAAAAGGGCGAATTTGGAAGCCAACAAACATAGACCCACACACAACACATGAATATCAGTTACGTTACATTAAATAATATAATACAGTACTTAACTCAATAAGTCTCGATGCAGCAGTCACTTGTGAAGAATAAAAAAAGATCCGTAAGTTAAGCATTGGTTTTATAGCAATGACTGGCGCCAAGTGTCTGTCGCATATCCATTAAACTACCCGCCATATTTATCACAACCAATCAGAGACATGAGCGTTCCCGCCACAACGTATCAGCCAACCCGAAATAAGACAGGATGGTTCGTCATTGGCTAGTCTAGAATGAATACAGATCATAAAGGGTTTCAGTGTGGCGGTTATTAAAAATGACAAATATCAACAAGTTTTAGAATATTCTACAATTACATAATGAGTAACTTCTCGTAACTTATTTACTTAAGAGAATCTAAGCTTAACAAATATATGATTCTAACACATGCATAATATAGTAGAGAAACATTGATAATTTTAAAAGTTTCTAATGTGATGTCGTAAATAAACACATTTAACTTACATTGAAAACGCTGGCTGAGCCCAACGAGATAGATCAAAATAATGTATTGTGCACCTTAAAAAGGTCTGCAAAAAAGTCCCCGATGGTATATGTCTATCTCTTATACTACACTATAACCATTTTTTATCCATTACTTTTAACGAGAAATAATGGCTTACTTAAGAAGTGATTTTAGGCAATACAACATTAATCCTTATCCAATTAAGTATGTACCTTAAATACATTGTGCATTTAATATAGACATACAGCATTACAGATTTAGATTATACGTTGCACATTGAGTGTTTTTCATATGGCTATTTATATGTCGCTCTTTCAAGAGTAACCTCTAAAAAAACATCTTTGCAATGTCTATGACATAAAAGCTGTGAAAGTTATATGTCACCGGTTTATTGTATTAACTATTACATTTTCGTAAAATTATAAACTGACCAAGTCCAGCCGTCAAATTGTAATTATGTTGATCAACAACAATTTACCACAGATCTTACGAAATTATTACAGTGGGCATAAGTAAAATACGTAGGTACAGATTTATTTTTAATGTATTATTTTTTAGCTTATGTTTAAATTACCACCAGATATAGTAACATATAACAGACAAAAATAGTAAATGATCACGAAAATTAAACCAGCATTTTAACGTATACTTATAACCAAATTTTTAACATCTCGCTATCCCATTTTAGTAAAATGTGGAGTCATTTTAAGGCAAATAAATCATTGTTAACCCAAAAGTAGTAAATTATCACCAAAAGTAGTATATGATCATTGATCACCCAAAATTAAATTCTTGTGGCGCATCGCCAGCCGCTGCCGCGGCACGCTCTCTTCGCTCGCTCGGCTCGCGCGTTGTTGTAGTCACAAGTAACCTAACGCTCCACTCGTCGTCGCACCTAAATATGACTTTGCCCTAGACTAAATGATATTTAACCCCTCTCTAAAATATAGTGTTCATTTACTACGTTTGGTGTTTAATTAAAAATTTTGGTAAAAGAGCTAAGGATATCAAAGCATTATATGGTAGTCATTATTTTAAATTTCTTAGTTTTTTAAATGTCCAAACTTCAAACTTGTTTAATGTAGTGCCGGGGCGGGTCTCTAGTATATTAATATAATAAAGGTAATGTAATGCAATGGAGAAGAAGCGCATTACTTATGTTAGGTCCGTGAGTGTCGGGCTGAATGTCACCCGCACCCATCTCTTCCCGTGGATGTCGTTAGAGGCGAATAAGGGTAGAATACCGGAAGGAGGGCAGCAGCGCCTTCTGAGGAACTGCTATCTTACACTGCAATCCCCAAGACGCCTGCCAAGCGTGGGGATTATCGCAAACCCACCTTAATGGAGATTACTGTATTCAGCAGCGGACAATCCGGCGGAAACAGTACGTAATTATAACAGACTCCCTACCGCTTCAGGGATTAACCCATTGGCATCGGCGATAATGATAACAATAGAATTTCATTCATAACAAGGACATAGTGGTCCTGACGATGCCAACTTATTAAGAGGCAAAATTATATGTTTACCTTGAGGGAGAAATTTAATTTTTATGACTATTTGTCACTTTTTCATACTGTGAGGAGCTATCACTGAACCAATTTAGATCAAATCTTATATATTTATATCATTGATATATTGTGTAGTAGTGTAATCTACGAATATCCGTAAAAATAATTGCATAAACAATTTATCAATTTCTTCAAAATTAATAAAATTTTAAGCTTGTTTTAGAATAACTAGGTTTTCAATAGTATGATCAAGATAATTGTACAATTTACGCTTGCACAAGAAATAAATTTCGTTTACCAAATTTCATGTAAAGTTATTAAACCCTATCCAAGGCCTGTGAGGTGCCGAGCTAGAATGTCCCATCTATACCCGTGGGTGTCGTAAGAGGCGACTAAGGGAGTCAACAGAAGGTCATGCTCAAGGCGCACGGTGAACCCATGGAATGCTAAGTAATTCGTCTCTCTAGTTTTACTATGATACCATGGTGGCCACTTGCCTGTGGAAAGTGCTGTACACCCTGCATTTGTTGGGTATGTCTGTTCGAGTTAACTTTTCATTGTAGTCTAGTAAACAGTGCGGCGTTGCGGACGGCTCCAGAATGTGCGGTAACATGGCGCACAGACTCGACGGCGCTGAAACATGACAATGATACAATACATTTTTGGAGGTTGCCTACTTATTCCTTATCAACCAGGTTATGCAAGATTTGCTGCGGTCGTTACTTGTATGGGTGACGTATGGTCGTTTCACAGACGACAGTTATAATATAAAGCTATATATTATAGCTTGATACATTTCAATACGTCTCAACACATTTTCCATAGAAATTAAAAAGTGACAACACACGGCAGCTATAATATATAGTTTTACATTTTCGTTTCTTCATACCAACAGTTATGCTATAATATATATTTTAGCTGCCCTCTGTGAACTCCTTGACACTTCATGATACGTACCAGTCTAGCTTACCACCCTTAAGTAAAAATCTGAGTCAGTTTCATATTTTAGATTACCCGTCTACCTACCTTTTTTTTATCTTATAGGTTAGCCTTTGACCACTATCTCATCTGATGGTAAGTGATGATGTGGTTGAAGATGTTGTTCATGCTAACCAAGAATTACTGGCTCTCAAGGACAGCAGCCGGAACATACCGTTAGGGGCTTGGCGACAGATTTTCTATTTGAGGGAGGTAGCTAGCCAGGTGGGCATTTGCAAAATGCCCTACTACCATGCTATAACGACTGCCAACCTAAGACGACAACCGGGACCGACGGCTTAACGTGCCCTCCGAAGCATGGAAGCGCTCAGTAAAAATGTCACTACCGGTCACCCATCCAACTCATGACCGCGACGGACGTTGGACCTTTAACAGATTACTAAAATGCAAGTAAGATAGTGATCAAAGTCTAGCTTAGGACATAGGATATTTCTATCTATATGTACAATATCTTCAGGTAACTGCAATGTTTCCAGGTGTGAGAAAAATAAAAATCATATACAAATACATTGGTAAAGAACTCACCTGGCTTACAAGTCTTATTGAGGGGCATAAAATGTGCCTTATCATCTGTTTGTACTGCATTTGAGAAGGTCTTGACCTTTCTGCTCTGGGTTATGGAATGATTCTGGGGAAAGCTACTGTTTGGTCTGTAACTGAAATACCATAGAATAATACAATTTTGATCCGCCCGATTTTAAGCTGTAACCACTGCCAATAACAAATCCATTTATTCACAAGTGACAAACTGTACTGTACCAGTTACCCTGACACATACAGTTGTTACATCTCATGTGCCTGTAATTTTATTATTACTTACTGGCCCTCAAGGACTGTTGCCAAAACACACTGTTAGGTGCAGACTTGATGATGGTAGCTAGCCAGTTGAGCATTCCCAAATGCCCTTCAACCATGCAGTGAAGCTCAAGCTGGCAGTGGGGACTGAACCAGTACAGTTAAACTAAGGCAATCTATAATTATTTGATTTAATAAACATAATTCAATATGGATGGAACCTTCTATAACTCATATATAAATACTGAGTATATGTCTGATAATGAGCTAATGCTCAGACTATACCAAGTACAAAAAAACATGTAAGTTATCTAAATAAGTTTTAAACAAGTAATCATAATACTAGCCAATCTAAAAGATTTAGATGGTATACATTTTTACCTTGAGGATAGGTCATTGTTAGCAGCAGTAACTTGAGTGAGTTTCACCTTAGATGATTCCAGTTTTTTACATTTCTCTCTGACACTTATTATTTCTAGGTTCTGCAAGATAATAAAATATCATTGTAGGCTACAAAAATAGGTCTCAATTGAGACTGTTTATGTTAAACTCTCTCAGTCATTGGAAAACTATAGGATGTGTAGGTATAACGAATAACCTAACAATAAGATAGCGATAAAGGTTCAAAGATGTTAAAGTTGATTATAGCTAACCACACAGAAGATTGATGTTTTCAAGCATTTGCTCCTCATATCATTTTGTGCAATAGAAGGTTAGGCAGGTGATGCGTAGCATTGATGACATTGTAAAGGGGCCCCTTAGCTCTACTCTATGGGTCCACTCCCAGGCACCTGTTACTTGGGCCTCTTCAACAAGAATGTTAAGGACCTGGCACCTGCACTGTGAATCCATGGAATGCTAAATGATTTGTCTGAAGTACTAACTAATATAAAAGACTTCAGAATTTTGGCTAATTGTAAAGAACAAATTAAGTTAGCAAATTTTTTTGGTGTTGTATGTTCACAGTGAAAGTGCTATTTAGCTGTGAGAAGTATTCTAATAACCCCTAATCTTGTCAGTCCCAGAAGCCTTTGATGTCTCCTTCTATCTCAGTATATTAACAGTAACATTATCCTTCAGAACCAAGCAGCAAATATTTTACATATTTATTGATTATTGTTGTAGCTTGAAACCTTCAGCATGGGAGCCTCAAGACACAAGCATAAGGAGTTTTTTTAAACAATATAGGCTAATTTTTTACTATCTCAACTGTTTAGCTTAGATAGATAGCTACAGCATATTACTACAAAAAATTATACAACTTGGCTCTTACTTGCATGCTATGTTATCTGTCACTCAATAACACAAAGTTTACCTTGAAATCCAGCTGTGTCCTCAAGTCATTCATTTGACTATTAGCAGCTGACAGTTTGTCAGTCCACTCAATCTGAACTTTCTCCTGAGCCTTAATTTTCTCCAGTCTTGCATTATCTACAGCTACTTGACATGTCTTCAGCTGTGTTCTCAGTATGGAAGCCTCACCTTCTTTAGTAACACATTTTTCTAATAATTTACCATTTTCAGACTTCAACTTTGCATTTTCCTCTTGTAGTTGTAATAATTGTCTATATACATAATCTGAATCCTGTCCTTTATATATTTTATCATTAAATATCAAGTCATCAGACACATTGGATGGCTCATTGCTTTTTGGTATCACTTTTGCTGTGATACCAGGGAGAGGAGAAGATATTCTGTTACACTTTTCTTTAAGATGTGTTGATATGATATTGGAAGGTCCAGTTGAGGGTTTCTTGAAGGTGAACTCACTTTTAGATGTGCTAGGGCCCGGAGAAGAATACAACTGAGTGCTAGAGGTTCCTGGTTGCATAAACATACTGTAGTCAGGCAGGAGGCTAACATCATTGGTGTTGTAGGCATCTTCACAAGCTTGGCTTGCAAGGAGAAGAATTTCATCATCATTGTCATCACCCCAGGTATCTGCTTGTTCTACACAGGGAAAATGTAAATTACCAAACTTACCTTAAACCTTTGTTTATATCAGCTATACTCAACCTACGGCCCGCGGGCCACATGCGGCCCTCCCGGCCTTTGCTGTTGGCCCATTCGCATTTACAAAATTGTAAACCATTTAAAATTTCGCAACCACCAGAGAATGGGTGTTTCAGAACGGGGATGTGAGCCGAGTACTAGCAGCGATTTTGGCGTGAATCGGAATGCAGCTTATTATTAGTAATCTGTGGTTGCATATAATTTTGGAGTATTGTTCCCCAAAAATATAAAAACGTCCAAAGATGTGCCCAAAATCATACTTAAATTTTTTGGGTCTACATATGTGTGTGAATCGAATTTTTCAAAGATGAAATATACAAAGAACATTTACAGAAACAAACTTACATATTATCATCTGGATGATGTTATAAGGATAGCATGTAGCCAGATCTTGGTAAAGTTTTGAAAAAGTGTTGACAGTATCAAAAATCGCATTATAACATAAACATATTTGTTAAAACTTCTTTTTTTCATTAATAAAGTAACTACATTGTTAACTTCGAATTACGTTTTAAGACCTATATAATTTATGCTTGCGGCCCTCGACTCTACGACGGACTGTGTTTGTGGCCCCTATAAAAAAAAGGTTGAGTATGGCTGGTTTATATGGTATCTACACGACTAAAATATGCAGGCGTTTTAGAAATCTCAATTTACGAGGTAGATAAATAGGGATACTAAAAAGAGAAATATAAGAATAACCAAGAATTTTGTTCTTTACCTTTGTTTTGACTCAGAGGGAAATTGTGGTCTGATATGCTGATGTCCAGTTTAGCTCTCTTTCTATCACCGTACTGCTGAGGGATGAATCTCTTTGACATTTTCTCACAACAATAGTCAATTTGTTTAGATTTTTAATGTACTGAGTAGACAATATAAGAGCTTTATAATTTAATTTTTGCGGTTCATAGAAAGATTAGCAGAAAAGTAATTTATAGGCTTTACTCTCAGCTCTTCTTCAAAACATAAACAACTCCCTGACAATTTCACCGATAGTCAACAGTGACAGAGACAGCAAGTTTGACAGTGCTGTAAATGTTGCTATACTTAATATATTTCAGTGTATAAAAAGGTAGCGCTACACGATCAAACCCTTGCTTTCCCATTTTTTTTTTACCGGATATTAACGGTTTATTGACATTGACGTCCAGAGATAAGTTATTGTTAAAGTTTCCGTTCTACATTCAGTAAACTTGTCTTTGATTTAGTTCGTCGTGGAAATTTGTTGAGCAAAGACGTACGCGATGTCTGATCCTTTTAAACTTGGTGATTTAGTTTGGTATGTATTCAAAATATTGTTAAAATGTGCTCAAGTGTCGTGTTTACTTCTTTCGAAAATATAATTTAAAAAAATGTGTTTGTTTCAGGGCTAAAATGAAGGGTTTCAGCCCATGGCCCGGCCGGGTAAGACGCTTCTATTGCCTATTTGTTTTATAAAGCTAAAGAATAATGGATAATATCAAATTTCTTGCATATCTACAACGATAGATGATGCCCTGGTTGTTTGTTTGTGATATTTGATAACGTAGATATTAATAAATATGGGCGGGAAAAAAATATTACTGTTGCGTTTGGGAGATGATGACGCCAAGCAGAATCTGCTAACACCAAGTAAACTACATAAAATAACTTGTGTGGAAAGCTCTATCTCCGTAGGTTACTGGTGAAGTAGAGTCCCGATTTTTATTTGTTTTGATTAGTTATTAAAGCAGTCAGTCTCAAAAGTATTACCAAAATAACAACCTAATTGGATAATATGACCGTTTTCAGGTAGCTGTGCCGACTCCAGAGCTGAAGTTGCCGAAAAAAGCTCAAAACGTCCAGTGTATTTATTTCTTTGGCACTAACAACTAGTGAGTATAACCACATAATATTATTATTTTAAGTTACATGTTCCAGAAACTATCAATATCAACCACTCCAACCATATTTATTTATTATATATTTTCATACATAAATCTATCTTTGGAAACATTAAATAAAGGCACAGAGAACAAAACACAAGCCTAGCTGATAAACTAAAATTGAGTACAATTGCAGCGGCCTGTTTCTTGTTGTCTGAAATAGGTACTACAGTTACAACACAGAAAAAAAACGATGTAGACTAAAATGATTCACTATGGGAATAACTTACCATTGGAATCTCATGTGTTGTTAAGTGATGATGTGATACAACATGTTGTATAGACATTTATTTTGATATAACTTCTCAATGGAATCTGAAGAATGAAAATTCCTACCAATATAGACATGGCTATCTCTTAGTGTATTGTTTCTTGCATGCTTGTACACAAGCTGTCGCAGTTAGTACAAAAATATATGCATGATATGTATGACTATGCATATATAATTAAATAAAATAGCCCTTATTTACCGGGAATATACAAGTTAAAATTAACTGTTAATGACACCAGCTTCACTTTTTATCAAGTTGTGCACCCTATACAGGCATTCTTCAGTTTTTTTTTAAACAGCTGATAGGTCAGTTTTGTTCTTTGTCTCAACTGTTGGTGAGTAATGTGGTTGAGGATGGTGGCTTACTTAGAATTACAAGCACTCAACCACTGCTGCCAGTATGCATCCTCAGGTGCTCTGAAAGTTTTTTTTACTTGAAGGTAATAGCTAACCAGGAAAGACTACTACTTCAACTATGCAGTAACGCTCAAGCCTACTGCAATATTCAAACCCTGTAACCCCAAGGACCCCAACCTACTGCAATATTCAAACCATATAACCCCAATGAGGTCCACAGCTATTGCCACTAGACCACCACTGCTTCAAACAGCTGCCACCATTTATTCTTGAGAATGAATATTATATTATCAATAACAAGGGACCCTTGCCAAATATGCTCTGCATAACCAAATCAAATATGACCAAATCATGGCAAATATGCTCTGCACCAGAGAGCTCTGGTTGGATCTGCCGTAATTTATCAAAGTTTATAGTCATAACTTTATGGATCCTTACAGGTCATAGATAATTAATTGATTTTCAATCATAAATGCCTGATTTTGAGTGTGTGGGATGCTACAGTTTAAGCTCTACATACAGAATCCTTGTGAATTTTCTTTGTAATTAGTTCAATAGTTTTTATTACATGTGTAATACAGACAGTAAGTCAATGATTTTTTAAATTAAATATTGTTGCCTTTTTCTGCATTAAACTGTGACTGCTCCAAAAGTTCATACATAACTAACTAGGATAACTTTAACATGAGTGTGCATTGTACCATACAAAGTTTTCTAAAATCTTTAACCACATATTACTTTTGTTGTAGCATTTTGAGATTGAAATTTCTTATCAAATGTGTTTCAACCTCTCCCATACATTTCTATCTCTTTCTTGTGAGACAAGAAAGAAGTATATAGTTCTATGATTAAAACCCACAATTCAAGAAAAATCATGATACAGTAATTATTTTATTAACTTATGAAACATTGCTTATACATGTAGTTGGTTGAGAGGAAGTTTTTCTGAAGTTCGACTTAGTTCATCAATTTGAATTAATTAAATTATGATGCAACTTTTGACACTTCGACAGATGAGAATTAATGTTATTTTCTTAGTCTTTATGCTGAGGTTTATACCCTTGCCTATATTTTTTTAATGAAATATAGTTTTTTTTATTATATAAAATTACTGATAGACTACCACTGGTAAAAGGTGATGCCGTTTAAAATGTTATCAGGTATAAAAAGAAATGTCATAAACTTTTTATTGATCATAGTTTATTACTATGTTCCTTTCACAAATTTTTTGTTAGTTATCTGTTCTTGGCGAACTACTAATTTAACAAATTTTAATTTTTCATGCGTTTAACCATACTCAGTAGACCTATATAGAATATATTTTATCACAACATAAGTCATACAGTTTCCAAAAGAGTGTTCTAAGTTCAATGTCAATGAGCTCTACAATCAGTAAGATATTACTAATATTTACTTATAGTTTAAGTATTTCATCCCTCGGTAACTTACTTCTTATTGATCCGATTACTCTGATTCTTGTGTTGTTACATGAAGCATACTACTTACAGACCCTGTGATTACTACAGAATATAAGAGGCTCTTATTGACCTGTGAAGGCTCTAATTCCCTGTGATCCTTACAGAATGTAAGAGGTACTTATTGCCCTATGATTCCTGCAGCATATAAGGGGCATTACATGGCGGTAAGGCATTTTGTGAATTTCCTCCTGGCTAGCTATCGCGGACTAGTATGGGGTCAGTAAATAAGATTATCTTCTATACAACACGTTAACTGTTGTATGCCCAAATGAGAGAACACCCCTCTCACATCATGAAGTAGCATGCTGCTCATTAGTCTTACTTTCCCCCTTAGTTGCCTCCTACAATTTCCAACATGAGGATATCAAACAGTCCTTTTATTTGTAAGCCGGGAACAGTACGGACATGTGATGACTGCAGCAAACAGTAGTCAACTAATTCAGTCAACGACTCCTGCAGCACAGAAAAATCGCTGCATAGTCCTGTGGTTTCTGCATCAAAAAATGCTCTCTATAATTCCTATGGCTATGGTCTGCCATGGCAGGTTGTGACAGGTCCTGGTTCCATCCCCACCGCCAGCTTGAGGTTCACCGCATGGTGGGAGGGCATTTAGCGAATGTTAATAAACCAAGTAGAAAATCTGTTTGTCCTGTCAGTAGTCACACCTGGTAACAGACGATGATGGTCCAGTGGCAGCAAGGATATACTGTCGTTAAGGCCGTCGAATGTTCAAAGCCTTAAGCGGGCTTGAGCTTCACATCATGATAGTAACGCTCGCCTGGCTGTCTACCACCGTCAAGTACAAAGACTTTCGCCAAACACCTAATAGTATTTTCTGGTAGCTTTCTTTGAGAGCCAGTCCTCATGCTAAAACTCGATCACATTATAACCTACGAATAAGTGAGATTATGGTCAAAAGCTAGTCTTATCAGCAATTTACTATGTCCACGTTCACGATTTTCTACCGCACCAATTTAGTTGGCGACACTTGCATTGCCTTTGTGAGGGCGTTCCATGCTTGGACACAGATTGAAACAAAACGGCTACGAAGAGGAACGCTAGCATGTCTTGGAGTTTGTTTCATCGGTCCTCGCCCGCTTTCCAATATATGATGTCAGCATTCCGTCTTGACCAATAAGGGTTTCTGCGCTTCTTATACGCGGAGACGAGTGTGGAGTTGCTCCTTGTACTGTACACAGCTCATCGTGATTCCCTTTGCCGTATTGAAAATCTTATTGCGGTGCTGAACTCCCGAATACGCACTTTACCTGCGTTTTCATTTAGGATCACATTGTCACGCCTGATATATTTATTTTGCCATAAAACTAGTTTTAAATTTGTACAACAGAGGCCCACCTCATGTTAAGCGTACCTCTGCCTATAACAGATGCATTTAATCACAAGACATGCTTTGCGCTGCGCCACTTTGAGACGTAGTTAAGTCTCATGTGCCTGTAATTTCACTGGCTCTCAAGGACAGCTGCCGGAACACACCGTTAGATGCTTGGCGGCAGATTTTCTACTTGAGGGTGGTCGCTAGCCAGGCGGGCAATCGCAAAATGTCCTTCCACCATGCGGTGAAGCTCCATCACGCGGCGGGATTTGAACCATGGACCTGCTGCGCGGCAGTCCATAGCCAATGCCACTGAGCCATAACTACTTCAAAAGTTAGTTTTGTGAGATATGTGTGAAACGCTAGCAGCGTCAGGGTTGAGAGTTCACATGTGCACATTTTTAATCACGAAGGCGCTCCCTTCCATATTTTTTTTATGTAGTTGCAACTAATACTGCCTACCAAGCGATAATTTCACGTCTTATGTATCACGAGGTTTGCACTAATCCCGGCGCTTGGCAGGCGTCTTGATCGCAGTGGGAAATATCCGTTCCTCTAAAAGCGCTGCTGCCCTCCTCTGGTGTGTTACCCTTAGTCGCCTCTTACGACACCCACGGGTAGAGATGGAGGGTGACACTCTAGCCCGGCACCCCACGGGAGTTACTGTGTGCGCTATTAGCATTTACACCCACACTAAGACGTACAAACGAGGGGACACATGTACACGTTTGAAGCGCTTGTAGCGAAGTTTATTTAGCTGTGATCAACCGATCAGCAAAGTTAAGTAACGTCGCGCGCGGTCATGAGTTGGATAGGTGACCGCTACTGACATTACTACTGAGCGTCTCCGTGCTTCGGAGGGCTCGTTTAACCGTCGGTCGCGGTTGTTGTCTTAGGATGGCAGTCGTTATAGCATGTTGGTAGGGCATTTTGCGAATGCCCGCCTGGCTAGTTAACACCCTCAAGTAGAAAATCTGTTGCCAAGCACCTAACAGTGTGTTCCGGCAGCAGTCCTTGAGAGCCATTAAAATTACATCTGATTTAACAATTGTCTAACAATTTAACTGCGTCTCAGGATGAGGGGCGCAATGCAATTCGTCACTTGTGACGAATGCATCTGTTATAGGCAGAGGTTAGTCCGTAACATCAGGTAGGTCTCGTGCTTGCTCGGCCGGTGTAATTATCACATAAAAAAAAACAGTGGACGTGCCCAGTGTATACAAATCAAGCTGATAGGATCTACCAGTTCTCTTCAGCAAAAGCCCGTCTTGGTCAGTGCCACCACAGTGTGCCGCCTTGAAGCAGTAGAGTTCAAATACTACTGTGGTTAAGCTCGAAGGCATCGTAGGAAGTGAAATTATTAGACGAACGAGACAATCACTATCTCGGAATGACGAGCGGACTAACCTCTGCCTAGAACGTATGCATTTCATCACAAGTGACGAATTGCACTGCGCCCGTCACTTTGAGAAACAATTATTAAGTCTCATGTGCCTGTAATTTCACTGGCTCTCAGGGACTGCTGCCTGAACACACCGTTAGGTGCTTATCGACAGATTTTCTACTTGAGGGTGGTCGCTAGCCGGCCAGGCATTGCCCTTCCACCATGCGGTGAAGCGCAAGCCCGCGGCGGAATTGGAACCATGGACCTGCTGCGCGGCAGTCCATAGCCAATGTCACTAATCGCGAAACGATTAGAGTGACATTGCTACTGTAATGCACAGGCGTGTCGCTCACCATCATGTGAGTGACTGGTCCATCTCATCATTTCATTACATAATAAAGATGGCCAAGTCTGGCCCCGCTTCATAACTAATTTCATTGGCTACATTGCCCGTGGGGTGGCATGCTAGAATGTCATTATCAATAGAATCAAATTAGAGTTATTTTTCATGTTAGCTTAACGGTCAGCGCATCTTGCCCAGGCCATAGGGGTGGATGGCGCGGGTTCGAACTCCGCACATGACTCTAATTTTTCCTCTTGTAATTTTCTAATACTTATTAACTTCCTCGTTTCTACGCTATGTCTCAGTGTGGATATAAATGATAAAACAATAAAAGGTGATCGCTTGAGTAGGCAATAGTAGTTCGAGCTACACTCAAAAAATATGGAGGGCCGCGCCTTAGTGATCGTTAGTTTGGAGAACGCTGTGAATACACCACCCTAAAGAAGGTAACTGTACTGTACTGTATCAGCCGGATAGTACACTGCTGAATACAGCCTCCCCCAATATGGGGGGGTGGGGGGTTTGCCATAATCACCACGCTTAATAAGCGGCTTGGGGATCGCAGTGCGATATATCGGTTCCTCAGAAAGCGCAGCTGCTCACTTTCTGGTAAGTTACCCTTAGTCGCCTCTTGCGACACCCACGGGTAAAAATGGGGGGTGACATTCTAGCCCGCCACCCCACGGGCAACTGTACAATATGAAAAATATAATAATAACAAATACATTAAAATATTTTAAGAAAACATCAAATTAATATATTAATAAAACACTTAAAAATATATCTAGTGACAATTCCGCTTAATTTTCCTGCTAAGCCGAGGTGACGTCACAAACGCCACGCAGCCAAACCGGAAGAATTTCGACGCGTTTCGCTTCTACACGAAGCATCCTCAGGAGGTCTTGACTCTTCGAGCGCACGATCGATTTCTCGATCGTGTGCTTCTTAAAATATTTTAAAGTATTTGTTATTATTAAAAATGGATTTCCGCAAAGTAACGCCTGAATCTATTCATTATGAAAAATATATTTAATCTATGCCCCATTTCCCACAGCGCCTGGATCGAAGACAACAACATCAAGCCGTACCATGAGTTCAAAGATCAGCTGATCAAGTCCTGCAAGACAACAGCCTTCAAGGAGGCCGTCAGTCAGATTGAAGAATACATTACCAACCCTGAGGTAAGGACCTGTTTGATTTATACTTGTTCTAGATATTTTCATAGCTAATATTGTATTTAGTTTTAATTGACTCTGGGAAAATATGTAGAATGAAGAAAAGGTGACTATTTATTTTATGAATAGAACAAGGCAATCGGTACAGTAAGCAAACAGGTTCTATAGTCATTATTAGGAAAGCTGCGACACCATTTGCCTTTTTTTTAATTATTCTTCTACAATTTGGTCCAGTAATGTTAAATGGTGTAAATAACACGTTGAAACTTTAAGACGTGTGAAAAGTTTATTGCCACCTCACTAGGGTCCCAAAACACTTGACAAATTTGCGTTTGCGTGGTGAGTCTTCAGTGTTGACGACAAAGCTGGGAATAATGTCAAATTAGTGAAAATTTGCTCCAAAAAAAAAACAATGATTTTGCTTGACAGTAAACCACAAAAAGTAGTTATCTACTTTACAAAATCACAAATATACGATAGGAAAAATTGTATGTATTTATTGGGATTGACAGTTCGGATCATAAATACATATGTGCCATGATGATATAGCCACGATGTTTGAGAAGCTTGAGTGTGAGATAAAAAGCAATTGAGGCATTTTCAGGATTTTCTTGTATGGTGCTGAAACTTGAATTCATATGCGAGACAAGACTGAATGGTCTCTAACCCCGTGGGCTTTGACCACAATCTCACCTGATGATAAGTGATGATGTGGTCGAAGGTGTTAACAGGCTTACCCTAGAATTACTGGCTCTCAAGGACAGCTGCCGGAGCACACCGTTAGGTGCTTTGCGACAGATTTTCTTTTAGAGGGTGGTCGCTAGCGACGCGGGCATTCGCAAAATGCCCTTCCACCATGCCGTGAAGCTCAAACCCGCGGCGGGATTCGAACCATGGACCTGCTGCGCGGCAGTCTATAGCCAATGCCACTGAGCCATCACTGCTTCTTTGGAATGGGACTGCGTGGGAGGGCATAATACGCTGCACAGGTACTTAGCATAACTGCCTTACACTGGCAGATATCAAATGCATTGGATAATGGAATATGGACAGGATGGAGCCACATCGTTTGCCGAAGCAAACGAAGCGCGACAAATATACAAATAATATAAAACCTAAAAATAACCCCTGCTATTGGAGGATAAGATTAATATTCACATAAACGAAAAATTATATGATTTTAAGTAAAGCATATACCTACGTACAAAATAACCCGTACCGGGACGCGTAAATGCAAAGGCAGATGCAATGCATATTCAGCGTTACATTATATTACGAATAACTCGAAGCATTATACGTTTTAACTTCTTTTGACATAAATTATTATTATTTTCTATTTCATATTCAATATCCACAAATGGTAGAGGCTCCATAGAGCGTCATCTCTATCGCACGGAGCTCTAACTGTCCAGTATCTACTAGGAGATGTTAATAGAATTAAGTTTTATTTTTAATTAAATACACCAAAAATATTGTTTTTGAAACCCAATAAAAAAAATACAATAACATGAACAATTATTACGCATTTACATTTATCTAGTGACTTATTAATTGTTCATATTCCAACCGAATGACTTCTAATGGCAAATTGGAATCAACTAAATTCTTCAATACCTCCTTGTCGCTATTTGTGCCATAAGATCGACATCATTATCACTGTCCCCCATAAATACGGGGGACAGTCCATCAACGTAATGGTAGACATATCGTTGAAATTTTCGATATTAATTATTATTCACATTTGATTGCATGTTTGGCAACATTTTTCAACTCGTCAACCCCGATCATTTAAGTCAGCAATTTATTTACTGTAATTAAATTCATATCCACGTTTCTAGTGGCTATATGTAATGATTTTGGAGGTCATGGCTATGCATTATGTGTTTTTAGAAAGCTAACAATACTTTGATATAATTTTCAAAACCCTTCCTCGTAAAGTGAGCTTTATTATATCGTTCTTAGGGCCATAAACCGAACTATAACACCCTCGTGCATAATAATATTATACACTAGTGCGTAATAGAATTATCCCTACAAAGTTAAGTTAGTACCTACACTGTCGGTCCAACTAGTGGTGGTTTGTTGGTGATATGTCTATCACGTGGTATATCCAATAGCGCTCGGACTCAATCTTGTACTCGGAGCGTTTTATTGTAAACGCCCTCAGAACTCTTCATTAGTCATATACCAAAAGGTAATATCGAGAAGAACGACCCTGAACGTTCATAATGAAGCGGTCACGCTAAACTAGGCACGACAGGTGCTCCCCGTAGAAGCCACTACCTATAGAGTCTCGCTGTAGGGACGTGTCACTCCCCTCTCGTAAACTGCCTCTGGTGCTAGAAAATATATAGCGCTTCTGGGAGACACTCCACGTCTCTTCAAGAAGTACGTTGCTGAAGCGCTCCAACAGGGCGAGAAAAAATCACAGATGAGGAAGAGAGAAAGTAAATCACTACTGGTCCGGGCAACAGGACCGCCACCCAAGCCCACCGAACCAGATTGCCCGATAACTAACCAACACTGAATTTCGGACGCCAAAATTAAATTGGTTGGTTATTTCAACCTTGGACATACTTTACTTCCTATCTATTTTATGTCATGCACGAGCGATGAAGTTGCAAGTCGGTTCGTGGTCTGCACTAGAGAGAGCCTCCCAATCCGTTATCGGTTCGTCGAGCATGCCACTGCAGCGAATTTTCCCGCTTAGGATTTGATTGCGAAAAGAACCTCCAAATATAGCTCTTCCAATGGCTTACTGTGGAACCTTATTCAAATGGTCCAATCACAGTTAAGGACTATGTCTCAGTAGCATCAGTCATCCATCACTAACTAAATCCTTTTTATTTCATCACTAGAAATTTGATCTCGACGACCACGCACGTAACACTGAGGAAGATTTTGACAAGCTGAAGGATGTCATGGATGACGACCAGAGTGAGGGGCAAGGAGACAAGCAAACTGCTGGCGAAGAGGCTTCCCCTGAAATCGCCAAGAAGAAGGGAACTCCAAAGGTAAGATAGGTCATACTTTGTAACGCGAGTGAGCTTTGAGTAAAGGGCTCAATTTAGATTGGAGTCGTATTGCTGCAAATCTCTGAAGATATAGTTTGTCTTGGACCGTGCTTTCTCAAATAATTCAAATGAAGCTGAGAGGATTGTTTGCTATCGCCTAGAAATGACTCATATATAATGCTAGGGATACTAAAGGACGGAGGAGAATAGGATTGATCCTTTCCTCCTTCGTCCGTTTTTAGCAACAATTTTCTACCACCAGTCTCGGTACCATGCGCCAGTGTAAACAGTAGTTAGCTGTAGCGTAGATTTGTGATTTATTTTTCAGCAAACAAACTAGTTTTATAATTTAGCTGTTATATTATTAGAATATAAGTTAAATTATTAGCAACTAACACGCTTATCATGAAAATAAATTTCATCAATATGTGTTTTTCTCATTACTCGTAGATATATCTACCGTACCATAAAAATATCTTCACGACTTAATATCCTCATAATTTAAATGGATATTTAAAATATGTTTTGGTTCCATGTAAATAGGCTTCGAGCATTTTCCCCAGGTACAGATTCAACCTCCGAACTGCAACTGTTTTTTATTCCAGTATATATTAACCCAGTAAATGCTCGTGTTGAAGATCAAACCCTAGACCTAGAGATAATTAAAGAAAGCTTTACGCAACTTTATCAACGAGGCATTCCATATAGCATCCTATCTTTATAAAATCTGGCCGCCGCGCCGAGAGAATGTGTTTGACAGTTCGTGTTATTTTGTCGGTGTGGCATTAAATGGAGTAAAATATACATTAAAATATATTTATGTTATGTAATGTATAATGTAATCAGACTGCCCCGTGTTACTTTGAAATGTGGTAAATTATTGATAAAATGAAATTACAAATGTATTGTCTCAGCAGTCGCATTGTAGATCATCTAAAGGAACTAAACGTGAGATTTACTAAAACCATCATCAGTCATGTTAGATGAATCTGAATGGTTGGCTGCTTAAGAGGCAGACGTTGGACATGAGCATGTGGCAGAGGTGCAAATGTTAAGATGGAAGTCTGATGTAACTAGGATTGTTGAGAGAAAAGTATGTAAACAGAAGTTTGAAAGTAGTATCATTGACCGAAAAGCTGAAGAGTTTAGCGCTGTGGTATGGACGTAACATGAAGAAAGTCTTTCTTCACACAGTGTTGAGTATGAATGAGAGCTCTGTGGGAGGTGAAAGAAAGTATAGATAGAAAGACAAATTTTCAAATTTCTTTCAAATTTGAAGACAAATATGTGAAAGGTGTGATAAAGTAAGATGACAGGTAATGGAGTTGCAGTTATGAAGTGCTGTTGGCCCAGTGGCAGTGTATATGGACACTTATGCGTGGTCCCTGCAGTTGCTTGAGCTTCATGGTATTATGATTCAGGCAATTTTGCGGTGACCTACCGGTGTTTTCCGATGCTGTCCTTGAGGGACAGTTCCTATACTAAAAATTGACTGTTTTACATTTGAAGGAAGTACAATTGACCTATGTCACGCGTGCTCCGCGAATTCTTCTTTAAGCAATACAAGTATGAATTCTCGACCCGAATCTTACTGTGTACACATCATGTTACCTTTTCAGGGTTCCGTACCCAAAGGGTAAAATCGGGACCCTATTATTGAGACTTCGCTGTCCTTCCGCCGTCCGTCTGTCCGTCTCTCAACAGGCTGTATCTCAAGAACGGTGATACCTAGACAGTTGAAATTTTCGCAGATGATGTATTTCTATTACCACTATAACAACAAATATTAAAAATAAAATAAATATTTAAGGAGGGCTTCCATACAACAAACTTGATTTTTTTACCGTTTCTTGCTCGATATTAATAACGGTGACGGGTAGACCCTTTATAAAATAAATAATTAAGGGCCTCCCATACAATAACAGAGGTTTTCGCCGTGCCTACCCACCTCAATCGGACACTGCGAAAAGTGTCTGTAACTTGCAAGATTAGGTTACTGATAATGGTACGGAACCCTTCGTGCGCGAGTCCCACTCGCATTTGGCCGGTTTTTTGTTTATTTTTTATAAATAAGCTGATTGGTGTTGACGTTTATGAACGAAGTAGCAAAGCATACTCTTTCTTTTTCTACAGTTGTTGACTTATCCTATATAAGATAAATCAAATAAAAAACATCCCATATTTACATCACAATTGTATTATACAACTTAAAGTCAAAGTCAAAATCATTTATTCAATTTAGGCGTCTACGACGCTCTTATGAAGGTCAATTACAAATTTTAGTATTGAAATATTCTACATTGTACTGCCACGTTCAGCAAATAAAAACTACAATATTGTTTTATTAATCACGTTTTAACGGTTAAAGTGTAAAACTATTCGAGTAGATTTAGGGTAGTCTAGAACTCTTTGTGAGGGAACCATGCATGCGAGGACATGTAGAAATTCACGAAATCGATGTTATCCCATGTTTTCAACTCCAAAATTCAGGCAATTAAATTATTTGTTGGCAGGAACATTTTATGAAAGAGTATATACTATTCTATTATATTAAACAATTTTCAAATATATATATAACTAAAATGGCTATTAAAAAATAAGGGTTGATCGTAGAAGGGTGAAAATTGAGGATTGTATGTATTTTTGTATGTTGTATCATAAAAAAATGAAATGAAAAATTTTGTCTAAAAAATAAAAAAATAAATTTAGGGGTGGACTACCCCTAACATTTAGGGGGATGAAAAATAGATGTTGGCCGATTCTCATAGATACCGGATAAGCACAAAAAATTTCATCAAAATCGGTCAAGCTGTTTCGGAGGAGTATGGCAACGAAAACTGTGACACGAGAATTTTATATATTAGATTATGTTAATGTAAAGTTTTTTGTAAATTGACTTGCCTAGTATAGCTACTAATGTTATAAGGCTAATAAACAATTCTAATTCTATTTTTTAAGTAATAATTATTGATGAAACAAGGAAATGACAGCGGCGTGTTTAGTCTAGATTTTATACAAAAAATATGAAATTGGCTTAGTCTGGAGAAAACATGCGAGTACGAAATGTCGATTTCGTAAGTCTTTTTCCTGCTCTTCGTAGCATCGTTCCCTCATTATTTTGGATTAGATTCTTCGGACTCTAATTTTGGACAAGGGTACGGAAGTGTTGGAAGGGGAAGACCTAGGCGAACGTTCCGAAATCAGATAGAAGACATTATGAAAAATGGCCAGGAGTACCCTAAACCGACGCTTATGTATGAAAGGATTGATAAGTGTAGATGAAGCGAAAGAGATATAATATAAGGATCGTAGTGGAAATTTGTGGTCTCTGCCTACCCCTACGGGGAAGAGGCGTGATTTTATGTGTGTATGTATGCAGGTTTTTCGTTTACTACATCTGTCTGCCCAATGTCACATTTCACAAGCGTTAATGTCCATAGCAAATTTAAAATACGCGAAAAAACTCCTATCACGGACATCTATGATGACAAAGCATATCATATAGAATTGAATACTCTTTATTGTTACACCACAAAACAAGAAAAAAAAAAGGTTGACTGATAAATAAGTAAAGTGACGACAAATAAATAAGTGTTACAATGGGCGGCCTTATCACTAAAAGTGATCTCTACCAGGCAACCTTAGGATGGAGTTTTAAACAAGCTAATATTGTGAAAGCGGGCGCAGTTATGATATAGTAGAAGATGAATAATAAATTTTAAATTCTATTTGAAAATATGAAATATATACGAGTACATTTTATGCGACTACATATATAACATATTGGTGAGATTAAATCTATGTTCGCCTACTTTAGACGAAATTCACCAGAAATAATGTAGTATATTTAACATTATGTCATTGACACCGCTTGTAGTAGTAGTAGTAGTTATGCTTGTAGTTAAGTCATTCCAACTTTTCACTGAACACAGATACGTTTGGGTTCAAAGGTGAAACCAATCAAACGCACCTCCTCCGCGAGTGTGAAAGGGACGCCGCGCAAGAAGATCAAGAGCTCGCTATCTCGCTCCCTCACAGACCCAGACGCTAGCAATGAGAAGTCTTCGATGTTGAACCATTCGTTCTCCAAGAAATCCAGCCTCTTGAATCGTCCCTCCAATATTTTGAGACCTGTAAGTATTCTTTAAGTGTCACCTTAGTTTAGTATACTGTATCATAGCCTCTCCCACTATGGGAGGTTTGCCATAATTATCACGCTTGGCAGGCGTCTTGGGGAACGCAGTGTAGGATAGCAGCTCCTCAGTAGGCGCAGCTGCCCACCTGGTATTTCATCTTTAATCACACCTTACGACATCCACGGGAAAAGATGGGGATGGGGGTGACATTCTAACCCGGCACCTCACAGGGCAGTAGTTTAGTACCCATAGCTTTAATTTTAGTGTTGTAGATTGCTTTGAATTGTATAAACTAGTTTGAAAAATACCACTTATACCTGTTTGTCGGTTTGTTACATCTTCACGCACATCATTGAGTTCTCGTAGCGAAGCTTGCTTAGTCAATCTTAAACGATCAAGCAACGTCCGCTGCGGTTATTACTTAAACGGGTGACCGCTAGTGGCATTACTACTGAGCGTGCACGTGCTTCGGAGAGCACGTTTAGCCGTCAGTCCCGGTTTTTATCTTAAGATGGCAGTCGTTATAGCATGGTGGTAAGGCATTTTGCTAATTTTGAGGGTGGTAGCTAGCTCGCCTGGCTAGCTACCACCTTCAAGTAGAAAATCTGTCGCTAAGCACCCAACAGTGTGTTCTGTTAGACAACTGTTCTGTAACAGCTGTCCTTGAGAGCCAGTAAATCCAGCTTAACAACATCGTCACCTACCATCAGGTGAGATCAGAAAATGTATTTGTAATAAAAAACACAGTAACCTACAAAAAAGAGCAATGAGTTTGTTGATGGCTCTTACCTCGGCTACAGAATGATTATTTGTATTTCATTATATTGCTATTAATTATAATGTCGTCAGCCTTTCGGGTACTTACCCGTGGACAGGGATTTGAGTTCTGTTTTATACCTGTATTGCCTGCTGGCAGAAAACAGCTCAACATATTTTTATCATAAAAAATTTAGTTCAAGATAGATTTGGCTTGTAATCATATTTAGAAATATAGAAGGGTAGTGACATTTTTGGTGGAGATAAGTGTTTGAAAAAGCACTTCTTTCCATCAGATGAAGTCTAGTAGTATAGTTTGTGACCGCGCACCGTCCCTTATGACGGTTAAAGTAATACTATTGTAGCACAAAGTTTCGGCTCGAAAGAGTAATGTTCCCGATTAGGCATACGGCGCGAAATCGGAGGACACGGGTTCGATTCCCATCCGGAACAAAACATTTTATGCTCCAATAATTTGTAAATGTAGATTAAGTTATTACAATCTCGAAGCAATGATGGCTCAGCGGTAATAGCTATGGATTGTCGTGCCGCAGGTCCAAGGTTCGATCCCCACCGCCTACTTGAGCTTCACCAAAGTCAAAGTCAAAATCATTTATACAATTTAGGCAATTTTAACTTATAAATAAATAAATAAATAAATGTGTTACATACTTACTATATAATAAAGTTATTACAATATTTGTTTAAATTATGTAGGTTACAAGCGATAGCTTGGCAGAGGCGGAATTGTCCAGACAATTTTGTCGTTTAAGTAATCAGAAACTGTGTAGTAGAATTTTTTAATCAATACGTTTTTCACATGCAACTTGAATTTCCCTTCTGTACACCTGTACCTGTGTGTGTTTCACCGCAAGGTGGAAGAGCATTTTGCGAATGCTCGCCTGGCTAGCTACTACCCTCATAAAGAAAATCTGTCGCCAAGCACCTAACAGTGTGTTCCGGCAGCAGTCTTAGAGAACCAGTAAAATTATGAGCAGATAAGACTTAACAGCTGTATGTCTTAGTGTCAGGCGCGTAAAATTCATCTCTTGTGACGAAATGCATCTGTTATAGGTAGACGTTATCCACTTAACATCAGGTGGGCTTCACGCTTATTTTGCCACAATAACATGTTTTTTTTTTTATGTCTGATAGGTTAGCCTTTGACCTATCCCACCTGATGGTAAGTGATGATGTGGTCGAAGATGTTGTTCAGGCTAACCTAGAAGTACTGGCTCTCAAGGACAGCTGCCGGAACACACCGTTAGGTGCTTGGCGACAGATTTTCTACTTGAGGGTGGTAGCTAGCCAGGCGGGCATTCGCAAAATGCCCTACCACCATGCTATAACGACTGCCATCCTAAGACGACAACCGGGACCGACGGCTTAACGTGCCCTCCGAAGCACGGAAACGCTCAGTAGTAATGTCACTAGCGGTCACCCATCCAACTCATGACCGCGCGCGACGTTGCTTAACTTTGCTGATCGGTTGAGAACAGCTAAGTAAACTTCGCTTCGAGCGCTTCAAGATGATCTTTCTAAAATGAGTTTCAAAACTAAATTTTTGTCTATATTCTCTGCAGGACACACCTCCGTTGGACCTAGAGAACGTATCGGAGACGCTCTTGGAGAAGAACATCAAGGCAAGCGGCATGAAGTTCGGCTTCCTGGGGCTCGGCATCATGGGCTCCGGCATCGTCAAGAATCTCCTCAACTCGGGCCATAAGGTGCTCGTCTGGAACCGGACTGCTGCCAAGGTATGTGTCTAGTCGCTTCACTTGATCGTCTCTTTGTGTGCTAGTTGAACAGGTTGAAAGTTTAAAGGTCATAAGAGACGAATTACTTCGCATTCCATGTTTGATGCAGGGGAAGAAGCTTTAGGGTTGCTTTTCACACGGTAGCATTTAGAGCCTTTTAATACTTTTTAGTAAAAAATATGTTTCATTCAAGAATACAACACAGAAACACTATATTTTAAGTTCTAATGATAGTTCTATGCATCTAGTTGTATGTGTTGTTTCTGTATTTTATCTGCAATCAAACATGCAAATATTAAAAATCTAAATACGGTTTTAATAACTACATTTTGATGAAACAGATCATCTTGAATTGCAATGTATCTTAATTAAAAAAGAATATTATGCTGTCGGTTTAGATTTTGGACGAAGAAAGTGCTTGGTACATTCTTCCTCTGCCTAGCCACTTGGCGCAGAGTTTCTTGTTCTTCTCGCAGTGACCTCTATACATATTTTGCTAAACACACCAGTAGAACGGTTTAAAAGTAAATGTAATTGACCAAACAAAGAGCGTCGAAGACGACTAAATTAGATAAATGATTTTGATTGCAAAATTACAATGAGGGGAAAAGTTATAGTCGTATGCGGGATTCCAACCCCCATACGATGGTTAAGGTTGAACTGGCCGGTCACTTCTCCATACAAACGTCGTAGGGTGATCACTCCCTTATTTGAGATTTTAGGTCCAGAATTAAGCATAATACCGATCGATCTCGTCATTATCTAAGCTTGTATGATGTCGAAATTTTAAAAAGATAATTGATAAAAAAAACGTTGAAAGTTATGAGCCTCGAAAATGTTAAATGAAAATGTTTCGAGGTTCATAACTCTCAAGTTAATTATCTTATTAATATTTCAGCATCATATAAGCCTAGATAATGATGAGATCAAGCAGTATTACGCATTGTTTTGGGTTAAATCCTCAAATAAGGGAGTGATCACCCTACCACGTTTGTATGGAGAACGGGCCGGCCAGTTCACCCTTCGAGAGGACAAATTAGAGTACCCGTGTAACTCTATTTTGTCATATTGTTCTTAACCATCGTATGAGGATGCAGCGGTATCTCGCACAAGACTAATTTTTCCTCGCGTTATAATTTTTTTATGGAATCCGCGGAGCGTGCTGCATTATGGCAAAAATAAAAGTATTAGAATGATTTTGCCTTTGTATATAAATATTTTAACAATAGATCGCGTTTTTATTTCATATAAAAACACAGTCTTGATTGTCACTTTTCTGTCGAAAGGCAAACAGTAATATTTACTGCTTGAGCTTCTTCCCTTGCTCCCAATTTGATTAGATCGCCATTAATGCCTCTTTTCGTATTCTTTTTTGTGAAAGATATTACTGTATTTTTTGAAAGGTCTTCCATTTGGATACAGAGATTTTTTGCTGATTATTTTGATGGCGTAGTCATAATATTTATACGCTTTAAAATACAGATGTGTCTGGAAATGGATCGTGGTTATCTCGGAAATTATTACATCGAGGGGTTGATTGAGCGTCTGCAAATATAATTCGAAATAATTAGGTTGTTCTTTGTGTGAAGGTTGGTTAAGTAATTTTATTATAAGTTGTCCAATATTTAGTATGAAGTTGCAGTTTAGCATCATGGACCTCCTCAAATGCGGCCATTAGGTTATTGTGTAGAACCGAAGCGCCACTGACACGGATTTTAAGGCTTAAGTGTTGGACTTACTAAAGTTTCCTTGCTTGTGTAATAGTTAATTTATACGTTCTCGCTTCAGTAGTAATTCGAAGAATATCTAAAATAAAAAAATGTAGGCTTTAATACTGATAGAAAAAATATTTTGACGAAAATTCTGTCGTTGAAGCAAAATATTATTCATGCTAGACACTAATGGGCGCATTTCGCGCTTCTATATCTATTCTATATGGGCATCATCAGAAAAGGGTTTAGTGACTTCTTGCTTGATTTTTTGTAAAATTAACCTTCTTTATTTCCCCTTTTAATTCTTATTATCATTGCGCTTAGTGGCAGCCGAGCAGCTTTTCATCGATACGTCAAATTATCCACGATAACTAATGATTTCAACATAAAGATGCGCCCAAGCTAAGAAATTGTAAAGCAATTTCTTCTTACCGAAAAGTCAACGCCATCTCTTGGATGTCGTGGTCACTATATTTAGCAATGACGCGTAATATAAGAAATCGTACGATGGTACTATACTCTTAACTAATATAGCAATATAACTCTAAATTTATAAAGCATTTTCTTATTATTGAATTCGATGTTATGAAATGCCACCTTTTTTTACTGCTGTTGAAAATGTAGTTTGTGCAATCCTTCAACGCGCAGTTTGGTATTTTGTACACATAATATCGGACTTGCGTTGCTAACTGTGCCCGAGTCCTTATTACGCCGTTTAACACCGACAAATGTTCAACATTACAAAATGTTGTCCGTTCTCTCCTTACGAAGTAATATTTTAGTGAATGACGTTAACGCACCTACGCTCGCCACTTGCCTTTGGACACTAGGTGGCGCGCTATTTCCTTTTAACTGATTCCCAATATAAAATGAACATAGAGCTTGGGTTCGTAAGGTGCTTGTTTATGGCGACTGGTGCCAAAGTATATAGGCTGAGTGGTTGAGCATAGCACGATGAACTTCATGACTATTATCAGAGATAGCTCTGATAATAATCATGAAGTGCATCGTCAGCTTTGCATGATGAATCAAATTTTAATTATCACAGCCACATGGAAGATAGGTTTCTAATATAAAAGAAGCAAAGTGTTTAAAACATCGGGACAAAAATAATGATAAATATACGCGATTTAAACCGTTTAAAGTTGTTTAATTACTATGTGTAATACATACTGCCTGCCGTGCAGCAGGTCCAAGGTTCGAATCCCGCCGCGGGCTTGAGCTTCACCACATTGTGGAAGGGCATTTTGGGAATGCCCGCCTGGCTAGCTACCACCCTTAAGTAGAAAATCTGTCGCCAAGCACCTAACAGTGTTCCGGCAGCAGTCCTTGAGAGCCAGTTAAATTACAGGAACATGAGACTTAACAACTGTACGTCTCAGTGTGACGGACGCAGTGCAATTCGTCGTTGACGAAATGCACCTCTTATAGACAGAGGTTAGTCCACTTAACATCAGGTGGGCCTCTGGCTTGTTCCGTAACAATAACATAAAAAAAATAGGTGTGGTGGCAGTACTTACTCGGTGTATTCACACAAAGAGTTCTTCTGCTACTAATTTTTTTTTCCCTTTTTATATGTTATTGTGACGGAACAAGCTCGAGGCCCACCTGATGTTAAGTGGACTAACCTCTGCCTATAACAGATGCATTTCGTCACAAGTCACGCGTTATAGCTGTTAAGTCTCATGTGCCTGTAATTTATTCAAAGGATTCAGAGGATAAGGAAATATGCCGAGGTTCACTTACTTAATCAATTGATTTAGACAAAGTTTGTTACTTTTCACACTTGTCAAATGTCACAACTTGTCGCATGCAACCGACTTGCCTAATAAATAGATGTACCTACTGTATTTTCTGTACATTAACGTAGGTACATGAAATATAAAGCATAAAATGAATTTGATGTGTAACGACTGGGAGAGGTATTTTTATTTCGTAGTCATCTTTACGACATTATCTGGCCTTCACTTCTGTAACTGTGTCTTGATGCCAAACGGGGCGTCGTGTTCGCAACTGGGAAAAAGCTCATATCAAAACAATATCTATAACTGTTTTGGAATGCTTTCGTTCTGTCTGTCATGAGACCTTCAAACATAACCCTGTTGAAGAGGTTAATTAAAAAGACCTAAAATATCCTGTTTGTAACATCAACTGATACTTCATGCTGTACTGGATTTAACGCGTTATGACTTACATTACAGGTATAAAACAGAACTTACTTTTGATATGGAAAATTAAGTCTATTCTTAAGATACACACTTCACATATTTGTGTCATTATTTTCACACTATAAATATCACAACATTGCCCACGGTTGGTTTCATTAGATCATTTATACGAAAAAAAACTACTCAGTGTGCTGATAACTATTTATGTGATCAAAAATTTACGAAGATCAGCCAAGGGGGCCATACAGATCAAAATGTGAATGTAAAAAAATTAAATTTTAATGCGCGCTGCTCGTGGCTGCTACGCCTTTTTGCTGTCCGAAATGCGAAAATTAGAGATAATAATACATTGACAAAAAACAGATTTAAAAATTCAACATACATTTGGATATAATTAGTCACATTATAGCAATATTTATTGTTAAAGTTCGTCCTAGTTGTGGAGGAGCTCCAAAAATGATTTTAAAACAGCTTTACTACAGTTTTTATCTATCCAGCAGTAAAAGACTTTCAGGATTTGTCACCAAAACGTCCGTATATAACATATATTTATTCTGAATCTAAGTAATGTTCCTAAAATCAAAGAATCTCCCCTTTAACACAGAATAAAAACGAACAGTAGGATCACTCCGCAAAGCCATTCCAATAAATAAGCGACTCTAGCTACGAAGCAATAAAGTGCACTTCAGCTCGCGAAGCACGGAATATCTAATATTTATAGTCACACACAAGTCGTCTCTCTTTCTATGGCATAACCACGCATAGCTCGCAAAGCACGGAGTACCTAATATTTATATTCACCTACAAGGCGTATCTCTTTCTATCGCATAGCCACGAATAGCTCTGATCTCTTCTGACGCGGCACGCACCGTACAATAAGCCCGTCCGGACGGGTACGCCGATGTATCTGTAGCGACGTACCTAAATTACGGAGTGAGCCAGGCCTGCCTTTAGTTATCGTTGAACAGGCACACTTATACATGTATTTAAAAAAAAACATGTAATGTATTTATAATAGTTTTATCAGAAAATCAAATAACCATCATGCGCTTATCAAGCAATACGCTGTGTCTAGTCGAACTATAGCTAGCTAATTCTACAACACAATATATTTTTAGGTCCTTATAACTCTTTTCATTTTATGAGGTGATGAGACGGTTTTATCGCCCGCGTGATGGTAAGCATCAAGTCTGTCTATTACAGTGGCAGTGTAAGTTTTCGTTCTGCTTGATACTACACTGCGGTCATCACTTTATTCTTATGCCTTGGTTGCCAACATTTCACTTGCTACAGTGCCCTCAGGCCTAAACACAGTAGTTTGCACACTACTGCTTCGAGTCTTCAATATCTGACGGACTCTTGCTGAAGAGACCTTCCCTGAGGTAAGAAGCAATGGGCAGAGGTGTACCCACCACGTTAACCCAGCCATATTCTGGGCCTCTGTGATAGGAGGCGAGCTTATTGCCATCTAACGGGCAGAGTTCCAAACTCTGACAACGTTACTGGGTATTTCTGTGTCAGAAAAAATAACAATCGTACAAGCCGGGATTCAAACCCAGGATCTAGATATCCCAAAGCAAGGCTTTTGCCTCTCCACTGACGGGGCTGTCTTCATATTAAGGTGAACGTTGACGTTTCCGGCGAGAAATTCAAAGATTAACTTTTTTTTGTTGAGATGATAAGTCGTAATTATTGTACTTGTTCACGTACGTGATGTTCAGAAAAGATTTTTAGTTTAAAGTTGAGTGTGTATATATATTAATCCTTTACGCTGAAACGGCTGTACCGATTTAGATGAAACTTGATATATCGATAGTTGTTCTGGATAAACATAAGATACCTTTAACTTATGAAATGGGATGTGCATTAATTGTGAAACCTGTAATAAATATTTAAAAATGTGTCTCTTATGCAATACCTACTAAAAGTACGAAATTGAGTATCTCCCAATGAATCCCACAAATATAATCACATTTTTCAAAAATTTGCATCCCAAATATCAATTAATCTATCCCCATGGAATCCCAACTAAGCATTCGTTAATTGAATCATTTGTATTCGACACAATTGCTAAGTTACTAAACTTTAGGCATACTTTGCTTGGATGACATATTGATACCAGTAGTTTAAAAAAAAAACTGAACCGTTTATGATGAAATTTTTGTTTCAATAAATACAACCGTTATGAGAAACTCCTGTTTTTAAGTCATTAGATTAAGACATCTTTTTCGATCACATTAAAATTCTTCTCTACCAATTTAAAATTTATTAAATCGATTACAATGGATAAACCTTTACTAAGAATATACTGAAACTATTATTTATTGTTACGGCTCGGAACAGGTTTTAAAATTACCGGTTATGAAACGTTTTATATCGGATTAACGAGGATACTAACGACGGAGTTAACGAGAGTTAACTCGGTCTGAGTGAGAGCGTGTAAGGAGCGTTATTCTAATACCATATTTAATGCCGCATGATAATTGATAAGTGTAATATCTTCCTACAATCGTTTTGTAAAATTACGATATTATTAACAGTTTTTCCACTAATGTTTCCATTAATATTTAAATACAATTCTTGGCGACAGACTTTCTACTTGAGGGTGGTAGCTAGCCAGGCGGGCATTCGCAAAATGCCCTACCACCATGCTATAACGACTGCCATCCTAAGACGACAACCGGGACCGACGGCTTAACGTGCCCTCCGAAGCACGGAAACGCTCAGTAGTAATGTCACTAGCGGTCACCCAACCAACTCCTGACCGCGCGCGACGTTGCTTAACTTTGCTGATCGGTTGAGAACAGCTAAGTAAACTTCGCCACGAGCGCTTCAAAATCTCAAAAGTTATCATATTTTGGTGGCAGAAACTATTATTAATCGGTGAAAAAACCTTACCTATGTATGATACAGTTTTTATAACAGATGTTTGTAAGTTAAATTCGTAAACATAATTATGTAGCCGCCATTACCGGTTTTTTTACTTTCAAGCCTCAATGACACGAAATACTAATAATTTATTATTGTTGCTTATTACAACTGCTTATTTATGAATTTCAGTGTGGTAGTATCGATCTCCTTAACAGAAATAGAAGCGACCAATGCACAGATCAATAATAAGTATTTTTATAGCGAAGGAGTGATGTGCCTAGTCGTAATAATGGCTATGTTTGAAATGAAATTTACGCATAGGTATTTCAATATTATAATTTAACCGGCAAAAACACTCGCGTTAGGGATCTATAGGGATGCGTCTCGCGGGTTTTGAGCATATCAGATGCTCATCATCAGGGCGAGGGCGCAGTAGCATGAGTGTTGCCGGTTAGTTTGTAATGGATATGGAGTATGGGCTGCATTGTAAAATGGTACGAATCCCACCCCGAAATTAAGCTTTACCATGATGTGGTAGTGCATTATGGAATGTTCGTCTGGCATGTAGAAAATTTGTCGCTAAGGGTGGTAGCAAAAAGAAGCTTAGCGGTGTGTTCCGTCTTTGAGAGCCAGTACTCATTTTATTTTAAGCCGGCGACCACATCACTCAGCAATAGGTGAGATAATGGTCAAATGATCTGATGAATAACCGTTATTGAGCTCTTTGACTTTAGATCTCTATTACCGTACATCTGTATAACAAAAGGGCCCGTTTTTATAGCTGTTCATCGATATTATACAGCAGGCAATGTAGTACAGATCACGATCCCCTGTGTTAATAGTCATCTAGTCAGGAGAGCAGCTGTCTGTGCTCGAATCGTTCGTTTCTTCAGGAAGTCTGATGGTCATGAATTGCACTGCGCCCGTCAATTTGAGACATAGTTGTTAAGTCTCATGTGCCTGTAATTTCACTGGCTCTCAAGGACTGCTGCCGGAACACACCGTTAGGTGCTTGGCCACAGATTTTCTATTTGAGAGTGGTCGCTAGCCAGGCGGGCATTCGCAAAATGCCCTTACACCATGCGGTGAAGCTCAATCCATTGGTGGGGATCGAACCAGGGACCTGCGGCACGGCGGTCCATAGCTATTACTGGTCGGCCATCATTGCTTACACATAACTCAGTAAATAAGCCGAGTGAAGGAATCTATATATAAATCAAAGGCTTGTAAAGCTTTCATGCTTTCGGCCTTCCTTATGTTAAAATAAATGGCAAGCGCTTTCCCGTATTTCTCGATGGCTACGCTCTAGATGTATGAGATCAGAAGATTCCCTTAGAACTGATTCCTGTGAATCCATATCAAGGGTTACTCTGCCTCGTAGTGGCAATGGCGTCACGTCCAACCTAGTTTCGGTCCTCGGGTAGGCTAAATGTTATTAGGTTTTCCTATAGGGTTTTAGTACCGATTACGGTTTTTGATACATTCTTCTTAGGTACGGATCCCTCGGTTTGGGAGTCCAATTTGCTCTTGGCCTGTTTTTTCCAACAGGATTTTTAGTGACAGTCCACTGGTACTCAAAAATCCTCTTGGAAAAAAATCAAGTCTAGCATTGTTAGCGGTGGATGTTAATAGAATCGTCTTCTATAATATAGGACCTGAGAACATCTGGCGAAACGTGGGTGTTGTATATAAATAGTTTCTTTTATATATATAAAAATTCGGCTGCACGGAGTTTCTGATTTAGGACTAGCTTCCCGGCCGCGGCCCCGCCCGCTTGTATATCGGTTATCGCGCAAAACCATTAACCTTTTTTTGCGCAGTTGGATAAAAACGATCCCATGTCCTTCTCCGTGTCTCAAACTTTTTCCATACCAAATTTCATCCTAATCGGTCGAGTAGTTTCAGAGCCTATTCAATGCAAACAAACAAACAATCAAATCTTTCCTCTTTATTATATTAGTTTTTCTTGAAGAGCAGACTTGACAGCGTTATAGTTGAATGAACATTAGCTATCTTCCAAGCTTTCTGTATTGTACCAATAGACAGTGAGAGGAACAGAGACCGCTGGGTTCTCAACATCGAAAAAAAAATACTTTACTCCGAACTATGTGGCTCCAGCTTTATTGATAAAAATATCACGAGGATCGGTTTGAAAAGAGGCAACTGTAGATTAGAACAACCGGACATCTGGAGTTCCGTACAGACCCTACGAAAGCTTTTTTGCCCAAGCTGAAACGGAGACGTTTCGCTCGTGAACTATATCTGATTTACTGGCTTTGTTCACTGCTACATTGCGTAGCGGGTTACGAACCTTAGTTCATTCTTTTCGCTGTACGACCTATAGACAATATGCCATTATATCTGTCTGTAACTTTTGAAGCGCTCGTAGCGAAGTTTACTTAGCTGTTCTCAACCGATCAGCAAAGTTAAGCAACGTCGCGCGCGGTCATGAGTTGGATGGGTGACCGCTAGTGACATTACTACTGAGCGTTTCCGTGCTTTGGAGGGCACGTTAAGCCGTCGGTCCCGATTGTTGTCTTAGGATAGCAGTCGTTATAGCATGGTGGTAGGGCATTTTGCGAATGCCCGCCTGGTTAGCTACCACCCTCAAGTAGAAAATCTGTCGCCAAGCACCTAACGGTGTGTTCCGGCATCTGTCCTTGAGAGCCAGTACTTCTAGGTTAGCCTGAACAACATCTTCGACCACATCATCACTTACCATCAGGTGAGATAGTGGTCAAAGGCTAACCTATCAGGAATATAAAAAAAAAAAAATAAAAAAAAAAAAAAAAAACTATCATAATCTAAAAACGTAGTTCGGGTTTTCAAGATCCTTCTTACTAATTGGTACTATTCGACAAGTAACAAAAATAATTCCTTCATTACCAAATGTACCGCTTACTCTAAAACTGTAATTAGCGCTCTGTGACGCACCGACTTGATGGTGCATATTGGGGTGGCGGTAACGATACTTGTGGGGCATTATCATCATTAGTAGATACTAACAACGCGTGTGGGGTTTTACCTTACCTATCACATTACCTACCGGCGACAGTTCTAAACTGTAAAATGATATTATTTGTGCGCAGTTCTGAAGCTGACACGATTATTTTTTTAAATAATTATATATCTACTTACATTCTTAGTATTTTCTTTTCATATCTTTGAAAGTAACGACAATGAGAATAAAATAACCACTACCCATGAGCGTCTTATTATGTCTATTCCTTCCCTACAAGTGTTTCGGAACAACTGCTCTTATATGGTCCCATTAATATACAATTCACTGCTCCATGACATAGTAAACCTCCCTCATAATCGATTTTGTTCTAATTTAAAGAACTGGCTGGCAGAGGAAAGTTTTTACACAATCGAAGAATTTCTTAAGAAAATGTCTTGTCTTTTCTACGTCTACGGAAGTGCATTGTAGTATGCGTATTATACCTATTCAAATTTTATGGGACATAGATATGAGTATATATTGTATGTTTTAGTCTATAATATGAAAAAATGAATCAAGATTTGCACCTCATTCTGATTGTATATAGAAAAACTTATTTCATCATATAATACCATAACTGTACCTATTTCAGCAAATAAAATAAATAAATAAGGTAATATTATACTCGTGGCCAACAATACTAGGTACTATTTTTTATTAACATCAACAAAGATAGCGGTCAAACGCAAATCTACTGTGTAAGCATATAATGTTGACTGTGGCATCATTCTACCATTATCTAGTCAGTTCAGCATTTATGTCTTACTACACAAAGCCATGCACAATTATAATTAATAGAGTCAGGCTTTACAGGAAATTCGTATTTAACAGTAACACATATTTTGAAATACTTAAAAACACTATATATATATTTTACAATTATACTTTAAAATATAGTACTAGTGTATACTAGTAAATCGATACTAATATTATAAAGAGGAAAGATGTATTTTGTATGTAACGAATAAACTTACACACTACTGGACCAAATTGAAAAATTCTTTCGCCATTAGAATCCTACACTATCTCTGAGTAACATAGCCTATAGAATATTTTTAAAAACTTAGGAATCCGTATGAAAACTTTGATAATGTAAACTCAACGTGTGAAAAAAATCGTTATATCGCGTACGCTGCGGAAATTGTTGACAATAGAGCAAAGTGATGTACTACAATTTTATAGAGGACATCAATATCTACAAACTCCGTAATACCTATAGTCCTAACTATTACAATTATGTCACAATAACTACTTGTGTTTCAATTTATACATTTTGTGAAATACCCGTGCGAAGCCAAGGCGGGGGACGCTAGTCATAAATAAAAAATATCAACCTAATTTCAGCCGACGTGCGGAAGAATTTCGGCTTTAACACAAGTACAGCAGGCGGAATGGTCACTAGATATATTTTAAGTGTTTTTCTAACATTTTAATACATATTTTTCGCAAAAAATTGCTATTATGCACTTGTAAAGAGGCGTTGTGCCAAATTTGCAGCAATGGGTTAGAACATACAGCTCATTTGGTATATTCTCTTGAACATCCATTATTAACTATCCGTTGGTTGAGTGGTGTAAAGTGTCGTAATCTCGAAATCCTGGGTACGATCGCCGGGTCGTACTGTTATAGGGCTATTCTGACAACGAAATAATCTTCAATAGCAGTCTGGGACTGTTAGAAGGCATTAGGCTCGTCTTTATAATATGAGGAATAATTACAAAGCGTCGGTGTTTAGTACCCCTGCGAAAAACAGGCGTGATGTTTTTTTTTATATTACGGATATTCAAATTTGCAATTAATCGAAGTCTATTAAATCGATCTTTAAATAGAATTACAAGTCGACCATTAGGTAAGATATTTTATTGTTTTGATTTGTTCTCATTTTAATTTCTGATGATGTTCATCTTTTGCAAGGAAAGTACAGTAAATTGTAAGAATTTTCATATCATATTAGTATTAATATCGTAGTATATCAGATTGACGAAAACTAGTGTTTTTTTTTGTCTATAAGGCTCCTTATTCAGTGTTACTTTTTGTAATAGATAACCAACTATAAATTATAGATTAGCCTTTTCACGTTTTCTATTTCTAAATAAAGATATATCTAATAAATTAAAGTGTTTTATTTGTGTTGCTAGATATAATAGACTATTGATAATAATAGGTAATGATACCTTAATGCAATAATTTCGTATTAATTATTTTGTTTATTTTACAACACTCGTAAAAATAAACTCTGATAGAAGACCTTTTTAAACCTTATTAAAAGTGTCATTATTCAGATTGGTGTAAAAAAAGTCCTTGTAGTGTCAGTGTGTCAAGTCGTAAACGGTAATAGGTAATAAAGATTAGCACAACTAATGCCAAAAAAGAAAAATGTCCAAAGCCTAATCCTAATTAAAAGTGTCCATTAATAACTTGGTATTTTATAAAACATCCATGAATAAAAAATTTAAAAGTAAAACTTTTAACGTCTTAATGTTAATTTTCATTATATAGAATATTTATCTAATATAGAATCTCATGTAATGCATCTCAGTCAGGTCCACTAGGTTTGAAACAATGATAGCTGAACGGTTATAACTATGCACTGCAATGAACAGTGGAAATGCCGCGAGTATTTAACGTGATTTTTCGGCAAAATGCTTGATTCACTAACGTGCCGCAAGCGGCGCTGTGCTTTTGCCTAGTTTCACCGTAGGGTGGTATGGCATTTTCAGAATGCACTCTAAGCAATTCAGTAGAACAATAAGTTAAAACATATGTATGCAATTATAAAAGCAGTTTGTATTATTATGTTAGGAATATCTGTACTTGGTCCTTTTTCTAGTTGGGCATTTCTATTGCTGAACATTTTCATAATTAAATTTGCGATATTTTGTTTTTCTAGTTAGACGTTCCTATTCTTGGACGTTTTTTCCGATTGGCCTTTTATTTATTTGGACATTGTTGAGCTCTTGGTTGACTCTTGTTTGTAATTAGTTACGCCAATCAAATGAAAGTCTATAAGTCAAGTCGGTATTTCGTGGAATCAAAAATTTTGTCCAATGTGTAATTGGCGTAGCTGTGAGTTATATTGCATTAAAAGACCCTATTTTTCACGAAAATATGAATTATAAATAATACAAAGAATACATTGAAAAATAATTTATTCTTCTTGATTAGCGGTTTACTCTTGTTTATATATTTAGAAAACTTTCAACAATATTTGTATATTTTATAATTTTAAGAAACGTTACAACATAGTCATTGCTGGATTGTATTATTTGGCATATCACTGCAAGACCCATTTCTTATACAATATGTACCATACGACAGTGTCAAAAATATATTTCATACGTTACGATAGTTACAAGTATTCGTTAGATTAATATTATAGAAGGGAAGTCTATAGTATGTTTATTTGTAGACAGAGATTAGGAGCTGAGATCAGGACAAGAGCTTCGTGCCACCGAGATATACCACGTATTGTACAAGTACCGCGTAATTACAACAACATCAGAGTAACAACTTCCTTATACCACTTTAGTCTACGATTTAAGTCGAACAAATACAAAACGCCTAAGAGTTCACCTACTAAAAATACATCAAAATGGAAAAATGATTTGAAACAAACAGACATTATTTACAAGTCTACAGTTCCCACAATATAACTTAATTAAAAACGTTCGATTCACTACGCGAAGTACGGATCGTCTCCAGGCGTAACTCCAATATAACATCGCCTACCACTAGAGACTCAAATTAAAATTTCACTAAACACGTAAAATTCAAATCTAATCTATCACAGCTCACAGCGAGTACATGGTGCGCGGGCGCACTACGATAACTCGTCACTATTCACTTTGCGCCGCTCGGGACCGCTCCGGTGCGCGATGCCGGGTTCCTTCGGCACTAGACGAAGGAAGGGTCTGCGGCGGCCAGTCGATGCAGCCGCAGGTCGCGGCGGCGCGTTGGCCGGGGCTGGCGGCCGGACACGTCGTAGATCTTAAAGACGCGCGTCAACAGCCTGTACTACAAGGGCGTGTTCTCGCACAGGTCCACGCACTCGTCGCACACAAACTTGCCGGCCGCGTGCCGCACTTGGCACTCGGGCTTCGTCAGCTCCACCGCCAGCAGCACGCGCGCTCGCTCGTGCATCGCCGTCCGCTCCGCTTCCCGCTCGCTGCTCGGACACAGCTCGGGAGAGCTCGTGCTCGCCGCGAGGTGGAATTTCCGGCGCGCTCGGTCTCCCGTGCCGCGGTCGCGGCCTAGCAGCGGCTCGCTGGAGGGCTTGCCCGGCTCTTCCTTCTCCACCTCGTAGAGTTTCGAGGGCCCCGGCGTGGGCGCGTCGTCGGAAGGCGTGGGCCCGTCCGCGCTGGGCGGCGGCGCGGGCTGCAGCGGGCGGATCATGGCGAGCAGCCTGGGCGGCGGGCCGCGCTCGATCATGTTGATGTGGATGTGGTCAGGTATCGGCACGGGCGAGCCGCGGCGCGAGCTGAGAGATCGCTCGGTCGGCGTGTAGTACACGGACATTTTGCTGTCGTCGTCGCCCAGCGGACTCGGCAGCTTCGCGAGCGCCTCTATCTTCGTCTTGAGATACATGTCGATCACCTCCACGTCCGGATCGAACGCCATAGAGTCGCTGCGACCGCACGACCCGCCGCGGCAGTTCTCGAAGTACAGGCTGGGCAGGTTCTCTAGCACTTTATTGAGCGTCTGCTGCTGGTACTTGTAAGATTCCCGAAGCCGCAGGATCTGGTGCGCGCTGAATTTGCGGATCTTGTTCCTCTGGAACACGTAGTTCTCGCGCACCCAGTTGAGCTGACACGTCGAGTACTCCCGCACGCGTTTAACCTGCATTCGAAATACGAGCTGTTAGATACGGTGCTGACGATTAGTTCGCGAGTCGAACGGTTTTCGCTACTCCCTTGGGGTCGTGATACACACCTGGTCGTAATACTGGTCCTTCATCGCCGTCAGGTGGTTGGTTCCGATGTCGCGGATGTTCCGCAGATGATTCGCCTGCGACGAGTAACTGTTCTGTATCCAGTCCATTTGCTGCGTGCAGTTCTCCTTTATACGGTGCACCTGGTGAAGACATATTTTTATTAGAACACGCTTCTAGTATTCATTTCTAATTCTAGTATTAAATGTCTCTTCATTGGATAATTACCTGTACAGCATAGTTTTCCCGCAGCTTTTCAAGCTGTTGTCGCTTGTAGGTCTCGATGTTCTCCAGCATGCTATATATCTGCCGCGAGCGCGGCGCGTCACGGTTGACGCACGTGCAGCAACTGCAACACGTCTCCATCAGCCGGAACCTGGAAAAGTTTAGATAGGCAATTAATCAAAGTGCACGTTGACAAACGAGAGAGAGAGAGAGAGAAAGTGAAATACCAACCTATTGAATATGTATCTGAGCGCTTGCACCAAGAGCGTGAGGGCGAGGAAGCCGGCGGCGCAGATAGCGCCACACAACAAACTGTACATTTTGATCTCGAACATCGTCATTGGGTCAATGTTGAGCACCACCTCGGCCGTCACGTTGGCTGAGGGATTCGACGCAAAGCATAAGTAGGTGCCGCAGTCCTGTCTGTGTATATCCCCCACGAACAGCGATCCGTCCTCCTGAACTCTCAATCTCGATTTAGACATATCAATGTTGTGATAGTACTGATCGTGCCCGACGCCATGTTTGTGGAAGATGTCGGGCGTCAGCGGATCGGGGTTCCAATGGTAAACCTCTCTCGTTGGCGTTATCCAAGTGAGAGACGGCGGTGGGTTGCCGGCAAACTTGCATTCCAATAATGCATCCGAGCGCAGTCTATATAGGGTCAGCGGACTAATAGTGACCAGCTCGGGCGGCTTGCAATTCGTGTGGTTCAGTATCGTCAACATGTCGTTCGGATACGTGAGACGGCAACTCAAATCAGACTTTATGATCTCTTTTCTCCTCTCGGCCCAGCTCGCGAACCACGCCATTCGGCAGTCGCAAGCCCATGGATTGTTCCCTATCCTCAACTCTTGCAATTTGTCTAACATTTTCAGAGATAAAGGCAAGAACGTCATCGCGTTAGCGCTGATATCCAAATGCGTAATTGACGGTGTGTCTTGGAACACGAACGGTTCTATTTCTCGTAAAAATTCGTTATTCCTAATGTAAAGTCGCTGTAAATTATCCAAGCCTTTAAAATTAGTGTTTTGTATTACTGCTATTTCTGTTTGCTCGAGGTAGATAGTTATCAACTGTTCGTTATACTGGAAGAGAGTCGGCGGCAGCGCTTTCAGCCTGTTACCGCTTACGTCCAACCACTTCAGGTTCTTCAGATTCTTGAAAGCGTCGTGCGATAAGTTCTGATAGTGGTTGTGGCTAATATTCAAAGCTCTGAGACGTTCGAAGTAGTCGAAGAGGGCTTTGGGTATGTAATCCAATTTGTTATTAGATAAATCTAGAATCTCCAACTCTCTAAGGTTGACTAGAGCGTGAGGCGTGATCTTGACTAGGTTATTATTATTTAGGAACAGTTGTTTCAACTCTCTATTAGGATGAAAATAGTAATCTAGGAAAGTCGCTATTTGATTATGCGATATGTCCAAGTATTGCAATTTGATCATCGGCCCGAAGACCTGGAAGGGGATCGCGCGCAACCTGTTGTGGGATACGTCTAGGACTTCTAAGTTTTCCAGATCGGCGAACGTAAACCTCGGAATGTCTTCGATTTGGTTATTAGAGATATTGAGGTGCGTGAGGCGAGTCAATCGGGCGAAGAGTCCGTGTTCAGTTCGTTTGATTTCGTTTCTGCTCAAGTCAATGTACTCCAAGTCGTAGAGGCCGGCGAAGAGGTCTATTTCTAGGGCGGCGATGTGGGAGTCTGTCCAGGAGATATCTCTGAGGGCGTCTCCGTGGGTGCTCAGGTCGAGGCGCGTGAGCCGGCCCGCCGGCGCCGGCAGCGCTGCGTCCGCGCACCGCAGCGCCGTCGCGTTACAGCTGCATCCCGCGCGGCACACGCCCGCCCTCACTGCCGCCGCTGTGCAGACTATTGCCAGCGACAAGAAACGAAGCCACCACTGCATTATATTACAACCCTCATAGTCTTACTTGCTGTAACAATAGAAAAATCTTCCTAAGTCGTCGCATTCTTACTACAAAAACTAGCTGCCGCTCGCGATTTATCGTATGTTTTGTAGTCAAAGTACCTACATATTTCTTTGCCAACTAAAGGCAATAACCTACGTAGCTGTTTTATATATGTATTCATATCAGAGATGTGAAGAAGTAACAAATGAACAGACAACATTACAACTGCATTTACTATATTGGTTCTATTAATTGTGATTTATACAGTTTATCCCTTTTTAACTAAAAAAGAAGGGGTTCTGAATCCACTGTCGTTTTTGTGTGTGTTACCTAAACATTTTACAGGTTGTACCGATTTTGATATGTTTTTTACATACGGAAGCTGGTGCTTGTCATGGTCCCATTTAAATTTGAGTGTATTCTGATAAATAGTACCTTGACATTTAAGTTATCCTAATGATGCGTATTTTATGTCTGTAGTCGTATTTTATCTGATAAAATTTTATAATAACATTCATTTCCGTTTTTTGTAAAGTACCTATCACAAATAGATACTGTCTTATATTTGATATTGTCTTATATCTTAACAGAGCAAAACAATCATCTTTCATTGCTCTTCAGATTGGCATACCTAACTACCTTATACCGAAGGTACCTATCGTCGTGTACGAAAGTATGACAGCTAACTGCTTGCTTCGCTATTTGCTTTTATTAAAATCCATTATCTAGTAGCATGCGATGTAGCCATTTGCTTGATATTGCAAATCTTTGAACTTTTGGCAGTACTACCTACCTTACTATTGTAAAATGTTCTGCAATTATACTGTGTGTGATTGCACTGTGTTACGTTGCAATAGATGAAGAGTAATTACCTATCATAGGCCGTACTGCACTGCACATTGCATGCTACTGGTTTAACTGTACGCCTAGACCTAGTTTCCAAGGATTTTCTTGTAAATACTGCTCGGTTCACGTTCTATTTGATAATTAATATTCTTTGCTAATCGTGCACGTTTGACGTACATTTCTTTAAATGTATTACTTGAAATGTATTTATTTTATTTATTTGATGACCATGACTTAACACAAACACATGATAAAACAACAAAATATAAAAATTAAAATCTTAGTGCAAATCCACTAACAGACTAACTAATGTATCTTTGAAACTATCTTACAACTATAAAAATAAATGCAAATTAGTCTTATGTAAATTCGTACGGTAATTTTCCGCCAATTACCAGAAAAGTTGTAAGTTCGCGTTCATTATTCAGCAGCTATCAACACCGCCAGGCTATTGTCTCTCAATGGGAGATAATTTAATTGCAGTGAATGTTTGCTGGTCGCTGCTTAGCAGCTGTTGTGTGGGTCGTCTGTCGAGCTCAGACGAGCCAGCAGCGTTTGCGAATCGACTCGCTAGCACTACTGTACATACAACTTAGGAAACACATTCCATTACAGAAACTATATCACAAACATCCGCTTTGTCTCATACGGTAAAAATATTCACATAATTTACCTAACACTCGTCCACATTTTGGTCCAACTTGCATAATCCACGTTATTTTATGTTGGCGACGGACGCGACTAAGGCACACAGGCCTCGTCGCTTTTATATCACACGATCACCTTAACAACTTGGCCATTGCACATTCACATAATATAACACTTCAGAAAACACGAGCGTATGATTTTGTAAAAGAATTTTCACAATTCAAAACGATGAAGCTCCACGGCGTGCGATGAAAGGAACGCTGTCACGACGACAGAGGCCGAACGACTAGAGAAATAAATGGCGGCCGTTCGAGTTGCGCGGAGCGCTGTCTCTGTTGGTTGTGCGGTCGATGCACGTGTCTGTCTTTGTCTGGCATCGGTCCAGTCAGCTGTGGGGTGCGGAGAGAGCCGAGCGCTGCCGATCGTAGGCGAAAGTGGTTTCGGAAGCGCGCGGTGTGTTCGAAACACTGACGACGCATTCTTGTATTTCTTGGCTTAGCGCGACGAAGGGGATTCTCGTCTATTCATTAGAGCTCCATTCTTTATAAAAACGTTGCATGCGGACTGTTCAAAGGTTCCGTAGGCATACATAGCGCCGCTTCAATTCTGACCTTTTACAAGTTGACCTCGAAACTTGAACATGTTTATTCGGGGACGACACATAATATGATCAGACTTGCTGTAATTAGTTGCGAATTCTATCGTAAGGAAACTATATAACTGGATCCGGTGATCGTTTAAACTGAAGTAAATGTATGCGAAGGTGGAAGGTTTATTTTATCTTCGGTTTATTTTAGGAATATAGTTTTTCCAGTGAGTCATTGAGTAGCGTGAAACACGCAGACAGACTGGTCACGGCCCACGAATCTTTGATAAGAGAATACACCTATTCTAGTCTTCTTTTCACTATTAAAATATTTCGAACTCGCTACATGTCGATGCGTTGCGTTGTTGAAACTGATAGATCGAAATGACGCATTTGATGGTAGGATTCTTGGTGAACGAGACGTTTGGATACGTACCACCCTTTGGTCCATTTATTTACCCGATAAGCAGTGGTGTTGTCTCCGGCAATCCGGCACGATTGGAAGATTAAAAAGCTTTTGTAAATCATAGCCACAAGAGATAGATACATATGTATACATAATATAAAATGGTATACAAGAGGAAGAATATATCGTGCGGCGAAGGCAATGCAAAATTTGAGTGCTCTGCGCGGTATGTATTTTTAATGGACATTAGATTTACTACAGGCGAGACACTGGTTCGTAAAGCGATAAATAAAAAAGAAAAAAACTTGAATTTACGAATACAAACGTGACTAGGTACCCACAGTCAGATTAGCGCAGTTTGTAACAGAGATAAGATAGACATGAAAGATGGAGCGATTTGAGTCCGATACAATACATCATACATGTTTTATCAAAACAACGAAAGCTTGCCGATGTGAACGTGAGAATTTTGTTAATAATGCTGTGTTTTCTTTCATTGGATTTTTATGTGAGACGGCGGCGCGGCGGCGGGTTTTATTAATTCTGCTGTTGTGATACGCATATTAACTATATAATATATTGGAAAGGTCACTGATTATGGGATCCAGTTTTAGAATAAACAGGCCAAGGGGGCCGGTTGTATAGATGTGTACCATTGTTATTGAATAGACATATTATACTGTATTGTATGAGCCAGATAGGCCACTGTTGAACACAGCTTCCCCCATATGGGTGGGGGGCTGCCATAATCCCCACGCTTGGCAGGCGGTTTGGGGATCGCAGTATGAGATATCAGTTCCTCCTGGTGTACTCCTGGTTCTAACTACCCTTAGTCGCCTTTTACGACACCCACGAGTAGAGATTCTAGCGGGGCACCCCACGGGCTTAGTACATACTTAATAAATAATAATATATAAGAGCTATTTTGCAGAATGTATCAAATTAATAAAAGCTTAAAAATATACTTCGAATCGACAGATCCTTGCCTTTATTTTCAACGTATACTATTATAGAAACAAACCAGCGCCATATATTAAAAAAAATGTGAACCAAACTATTGTTAAAATGTAAGGAACAAAGTTAGTTCTCCTCGTGAACGATATTGACTATTTTCTTAAGAACCATGTCTGTCAATAGACAAATCATTGATCTTTAATACGATTTTTGAAATCGAAGAACAGAATTATTGCTTGGACGAAGCGGTTACCGTAACTGTCATGTTGCAGTGCGCGCTGATATGAGCCTTATTTCAACGTAGATATGTTTGATTTTCGTACTAGCCAGCAACAAGCTGCTAATTTGGGTGTTATATCTCATAATCAGCCGGAAGACGTCACCTGCTGAACACGAGGTCACAGTATTGGTGTACATTTCTCAGAAAACGCTGCTGCCCACCTTCAGGTATTTTTCCCTTAGTTGCCTCTTACGACACCCACGAAAAGATATGGGGGGTGACATTCTGGCCTGGCGCTATATAACTATCTGCACCTCATACTATAGGCACCTCACGGGGCATTATTAGTATTATTTTTAATATTATTCTCTTTCGGTCTCTTGAGAATGATAAAGTTGATAAAAAGGTCCCGATTCAGGTGGTGGCGTAAAAACATCATTAATATAAATTGCCGTGCTCTGTATTCTGGTAATTCATTACTTTTGTTCTCCCAACTTTTTTACATTTTCTGTATTGTTTTGCTTCTCTGTTACTGACATAACACTCTTTATGGGTTAGATTTTTAATACATTGTCATAAAGATTATTTTTGGTAAAAAAATATGAGGTGTCGGCGTCAGATAAGCGGTTGGCCATAAAAGCGGAGACAATCACCCTAATTTAAATATGCGAAAGTTTGTTGATAAGTGAGGATGTGAGTGTCAATATTTTTTACTCCTTTACGCTGAAGCAGCTGCACCGATTTGGATCAAACTTGAATGATAGTTTAGGTCCTGGATAGACAGGATAAATTTCATCATTATTATCACTCCTCATCATTGTCTATGCGGGTAAAACCGCGAGGTGCAGCTAGAACCTTTAAATATGTTCTTGTGCTGTCTGTTGTGTTATTATTCGAGATAACATTTTAACCAACCCATCTTAGGTAGTATAAGGATATGAAGATGATGACAATAGAACAATACTTTTTCGCAAGACGTGCCAAGCGGTCCATTTAAATACCGTCCGTCATATTTGCCGTGTGTTATCTCGGTCGTGGTCGGGTCTACAGTTAGGTTTTATGAGCTACCAGTGCCCGTGGACTGCCTATTGTACTGTACGTCACAGATGAGGTAGCAGTTGCTCCCGTGTATCGGTCAGTAATGAAGCTGGCCCTATCTATAGGCGTGGCGATTACGCCATATTCCTTTATAGACAGTCTTGTCGTTGCCTGGTATTTGACAAGCTTTGTTTATAGTGGACTGCTACAAAAGGGGTCTAATGTTCACTAAAAAGACCGAGTTATGGCGCGAATTTGGAACGTTAGTTTTTTTAACCGTATAAGGGACCAGTTCGGCCATCAACCAGACTTCTGGTTGGTATGGAAGAATTAGAGTTTTTGCAAACAGTCGTACTTTTAGGATGATGTAGAGAAATTTTAAACGCTGCCGTTGTCTTTATCTCGGTAGATGTGGGTCCGGTTCTACCCGTATCTTCCAATATTTAACGACAATCAAGTTCTCTAAAAATTCGATGTTATACAATTATTTTTTTCATACTTAAATATCTGTGCTGATTAAAACAGAAATCGGATTGAGCTTTAACGCATTGTGGAAGAGCGTTTTGCGTATGCTCGCCTGGCTAGCTACAATCCTCAAGTAGGAAATGTCTCGCCAAGCACCTAGCAGTGTGTCCTTCAGTAGTCCTTGAGAGCCAGTAAAGTTACAGGCACAATGAGGCTTAACAACTGCATGTGTTACAGCGACGGGTGCAGTGCAATACGTCACTTTTGACGAAGCAGTATAGGCAGAGCTTAGTCTGCTTAGCACCAGGTGGGTGCCATGCTTGTTCCCTCACAATCACATAAAAAAAAAGAAACAGAAATGCAGTTTATTACAATTCTAATAAGCATTAAACTAAAATGATGTAAAATATAAAAGATTTTATTTTGTTTATGCAGTTCAACCTGTTTAACACTTAAAATTTCTAATCCTAACATTCGTTTTTTATTTGCCATTGCGGGTAGATTTAAGCGGATTAGTCGTCATTTAAATTTGTTCCTACTACCTGTCGTGACTTGAATAGAAGACTTTAAAATTTAAGGATTATCTTTTTATGTGTTATACCAATTTAGATTTAAGCGTATACTGATTTTTATGGGATTGTGACGGAACTTGCTCGAGATCCACTGTTAGGTGCTTGGCGACAGATTTTGTACTTGAGGGTTGTAGCTAGCCAGGCGAGCTTTAGTAAAATGCCTTTCCACCGTGCGGCAAAGCTCAAGCCGGTGGTGGGGATGGACCTGCAGCATGGTAGTCCGTAGCTTTGACAATCGGCTATCACTGATTCAAATACCTAAAAACTAGGTACTCTAAGTATGTACTATTGCCGTAATTCTGTTAATCACCTTCTCTATTATTTTAAAAGGTTGTGCTAAATTTTAAATTGAACTAATCGGTTTAGTCTACGATCTTTTTAAAAATCTTCGGCAGGTAGACATGGCAGGCTTTAATATAATGGCGACCTCATAATTCAAACAGAGCCTTGATTTAAAAAATATGTTAATATAAATATTTCAATCATAAAAGAGACATAACGGTTCAAGTACTTCTACTACAGAAGGCCATCTGTGAATATCTTTCATATCTTAAAATCGCTAATATCACCTTGAGTGCAAATATTGAATGAAGTATTTTAAACTCTATAGCCGTAATCCGTATATATTAACTTTTATATATTATTAAATACTAGCGAGCCGCGCCGGCTTCGCACGGGTTTAGTATATATATACAAAATGTAAAAAAAAATGTTTATCAGGGATAATGTAGGATAATAATGGTGAAAGAATTTTTCAAATCGGTCGAGTAGTTCTTCAGTTTATGTTATTGTGACGGAACAAGCCCGACGCCTACCTGATTTTAAGTGGCCAACCTCTGCCTATAATAGATGCACTTCGTCAACGACGAATTGCACTTTGCCCGTCACACTGAGTCGTAGGTACAGTTGTTAGGTCCCATATGCCTGAAATTTTACTGGCTCTCAAGGACTGCTGCCGGAACAAGTGCTTGTCGACAGATAAAAAATCAAATCTTTCATCTTTATAATATTAGTGTAGATATATTTAGTTCGTCTTTTTATTGATGATAAGTTGATCAGTTAAGAACGACTAAGCAAACTACGCTACGAGCGCTTTAAACTATGCATTGTTACGCTATTTGACAATAGGTAACAAAGACAACAAACTTCTATTAAGCATCAACATTCAGAACTTATTTCAAATTACATTGGGTGCGTTGTACAAATTCCATCGGAATCGCCCTTGCAAAACATGGTTACCTTATTTATCAAGAAATACTTACTCGCACACCGTGAAGGGTATTACAATGCACAGTAGCTTCTTTACGCACACTTGTTACACATGTATTGTAGTGTAATCAACGAGCACAGGGACCTAGTTACAGTTGTAACTACCACATAATCTATGTCTTATTATAAGTATCGAGGTATTATTCACCAGTTTCTGAAGCAATGATGGCCCAGTGGCAATAATTGTGAACTGCCGCGGGGGTGTCCAGGTTATCTACTATGGGCTGTGGGCTAGAACCCATCCATTGCTACATGTGGGTGTCGTAAGCGACTTAAGGTAAAATACCGGAAGGTCAGCAGCGCCTTCTGAGGAACTGAAATCTTGAACTGCGATCCCAAGACGCCTACCAAGCGTGGGGATTATGGCAAAACTTTATGGAGGAACCTGTGTTCAGCAGTGGATAATCCGGCTAATACAGTACAATATAGACACGTACTACCACTACACCCACACTAAGACGTAGTGTACTCGCACAAATGAGGGTACCTCTACAAATGCGTATCAATGATTTACTGTGGAGAGACGCGCCTTCGTGTGTGACAGGTCTGTAAGAATAAGAACGTAATTTTTATATTGTTATGATTGCAATAACGCCTGCTATGCGGATTACATTACAAAATTACAAATATACGATAGGAAAAAATTTTTAAGTCATGTGCGGGATTCGAACCCGCGTCCATCCGCCCCTTTAGCCGGGGCATGCTCTAACCAATTGAGCTAACATGACATGACGTCATAACTCGAATTTTTCTACCGTTCATTAACCATCGTATTGGGATGGAGCGACATCTATAGTACCACTTACGTTGTACTACAAACAAGACCAATTTTGCAATTGGTTTTATACTTGTAAATAATGACGCAACCTTATAATTTTTATATTGTTATGATTGCAATAACCTGCTATGAGGATTACATTACAAAATTACAAAATTTAAGTCATTTTTGTTTTCGAATCCCGCACATGACTTAAATTTTTCCTATCGTATATTTGTAATTTTGTAATGTAATCCGCATAGCAGGCGTTATTGTAATCATAATATGTAATTTGTAATTTTGTAATAAAAACGTAATGTCTGGTGATTATGAGCGTACAGCAGTATCGCATAGACACTGCATCAGTCATGGGCAGCCGGGACTGTGCCCGTCAGACAAACGACTTGACTGTTTCGTCGCTGAATATCATAACGTTTATGTTATTATAGTAATCACATCAGTCGACGAAGTAACTGTCACATAATCTGTGTTGGTATATAACGTCGACGGTAACCGAGACGAGCTGCTGTATAATGGAGTTAGATAAGAGTTTAGTTTCGATTTAAACCATTTACACTAGTCTAGACGATGTCGCTTCGAATGCCGTGTGATATTATGTGTACTGAACGTTACTTACGTTCGTCACAATTGACGAACTGTACTGCGTCCATCACCCACATACAATTGTTAAATCTCAATCAGTCTCATGTTCCTGTAATGTTATAGTTACTGGCTCTCAAGAATTTAAGACATATGGAAACAGTAGATATACTAATGAATAGATTCAGGCGTTACTTTGCGGAAATCCATATGTAATAATAACAAATATTTTTAAAATATTTTAAGAAAACATCAAATTAATATTTTAATCAAACACTTAAAAAATATAAAAATATATCTAGTGACAATTCCGCCTAATTTACCTGTTAAGCCGACGTGACGTCACAAACGCCACGCAGCCAAACCGGAAGAATCTTCGACGCGTTTCGATTCTACACGAAGCATCCTCAGGAGGTTTTGACTCTACGAGCGCACGATCGTTTTCTTAAAAAAAATTAAAGCTATTTGTTACTATTGTAGATATACCGTTAGCCGTACCATACCTGGTTTTAAAATATAAGTTTTGATTTTGTGGAAGTCAAGGGAACAATTGTATGAACTTTTGTTTGTAGAACAATGGGCTTAAGTTTTGCGAATAACCATTCAATATCCTCCGATTGGATGTCTTAAAAAGCGTTCGTGGAAAAGAGTGCGCGGAAGGGTAGCGCTGCTGCGTAATAGGCGTAAAACTGGGCTGTTGTCGCTTTCCATACACACGTTGTTTCGTCATATTTTAAATACCAAGTGTTGAAACTAGCTGAAATGTTGCATGCATGTACTTGAGCCTACCTTGAGCCTAAAACCTATGCTTTTGATTTGTCAGTTTTCTATAAAATTAGTAGTTACATTAGTTTTGTATGGGAACTCTAATTATTACATATAGAGATAAAATAAATTATAAAACAAAATTCTGGCAAAGTGGAAGTGTTGAATGGGGGAATGGGGCTCATGAACATATGCATGCAAAATTTCAACGAGGTTAAACACTATACTTGATATTAAAAATATGACGAAACTACGTTTGTATGAAAGGAGTTACTATGACACTAACCTTAAATCTTTCATTAAACAAAAGGTAGCGCGCATATTTACGGTACGGTAAGGAAGGCGGTCAGCCATAAAACTGAAGCCAAAGTTTTCTACAATGGTGTGAAGAGAAAACATATTATACCGACCCTACACTGATGGGCCTGGAGTAGGAACATGATGGTGCCGTAGGTACTGTTAATTTTATTTACCTTGAATTCTCGATTTAGACAAACTTGCCAAGTTTGCTACATGTCGAGATGGTAACAACTCCTATTATGTCTCTAGGCTCTCTCAACCTTTTATCTTGTCAACGGATTTATCAAAAGTGAAGTGGATATGCATTCAATTACTTATTAAAACAAGGCAACTTAAACTGCCAGAATTTATTGCGAATGTATGTAGAGTACAAACAAACACTACACTAACAGAGCTTTTACTATTGTTATACAAGATAACAATAGTAATGTATGCACCCCTCCTTAACGTTGTATCTCCCACCCCAGTCAGCCCACTTCCTTGAAGAGTACGCAAAAAAGCATAGGTTGCCCAAAAAAGCTACTAAAGCTAGGGTTACGAAAAAACAAGACCTTATTACTAATAAGGTTTATAACGTCCTTCCAGTATCATATAAACAGTATCTGGTAGCCGATTGTGCCTGCACAACCACTGTTTCGTGGCAGATATGTAATTGAGAAGCTAAACTCCGAAGGTATAAGTAAAATAAATAATTAAAAAATCGGCTAAGTTTGAGTCAGTGGCCAAGTGCCGGGTTAGACTTGCACCCTTCCCGCCACATTGCATTTTTCCATTCATACCAGGGGTTCTGCCTTTTCGTGATGATTTCCTTCTGTCAGCTCGGTACCTGCGGGAATAGAAACTGTGATCATTTAATTACGATGTGCCCATAAAGGTGTAATAGGTACTACATCAAACCTGCGGGATCTAATCATGGTGACAGCCACGAAGTAAAGTCTTTTTTTAATTTACGCTTTGAATGTGTATGGCCAAATTTTGAGGGGTGTTGTCATAATAAAGACAACATCGTCAAAATACATTCGGAACAAATCTTTACCTTGTTTATTTTACCTTATTAAGTGTGTCTGATTAATCATTACCGTCGTTGACATCATTAACACCACCATTTTCACATAATCCCTACGCTGGATAGGCGTCTTGGGGATCGTCTTGTAAGATGGCAATCCTTCAGAAGGCACTGCTGCCTACTTTCTAGTATTAAAATAAAATCTAACTAGCAAAATCGATATTTACGAGTCGATATCTGTTTTGGACAAGTGGTAACACTTACTATGTAGTGTAAGTGGTGCCTGAGATCTTGTACTTACATGCACACTTTCGATACCACCCACGTGTCAATTATACAGGTCAAAGTTACGTAGTCGCACTTGTAGCGGAGCCTTTGACAACAACGGTATGAAAGAGCCTCATGTTACTGTTAATGAGGCCATGACCGCGTATGACAGATATTTAGAGAAGTCTTCTTCTTCCTGAGCTTATCCCACGCTCAGTGAGATCGGCGCATGATGTAGGTATACCCGCTCCACACTGTTCTGATGCTCGTCATCTCACTACTATCACCTTTTGCATATATCGTTCGCGTGTTCGTATATATCGTACCTCACGTTACTCTATCCGTATGTCCTACTAGGTGGTCTCTTTAACACGAGACCGTCTTGGTACCGTACCACCGCAGTATCTTATATTCTCGAAGCAGTAGTGTGCAATTTGTTTTAATATTGCCTTCATAATGTTAGATATAAGTATTATTTGAGGTATATTTTATTAAAATTACTTTAGGCGCATCGTTTAGCCATCATCATACGTTTTGAAAATGTTTTACACATATTTAATTTTAAAAAAAAACCTTGAATGTAATGTTTGTATCGGCTCAGGGTCTCAATTTTTTAATCGACTCAAAAGTCCTCTCATTTGATATGCCACATAAAAGCCTTCAAAGATTTTTTCTTGCAATGTAAAGATGACGTCATATTTCCACTTCTAAGGAAAATATTTTTGAGTACTCCAGTTCAGAATGATTGTTTTGACCTCAAAAATGCAAATGGTGTGGCAAACGGCTGTTTAATCGATATTCGTTTCTTTATTTGCGGTCACATAGTACCATGTGTTTAGGCGTGGAGTGCACTGTAGCTAGTGAAAGTACTGGTGGCAAGAACAAATGTCTCAGACTGACGAGGGCAGTGTAGTTTCAAATAGAAAAAAAACCCACATTACTTTCATCCGCTTCCTTCGTTGCCCAACATTCAGATCCATTTACAATAGCTCTTTTGAGAGAGGTGGCGTAGAATTCCCACAGTGAAGACATGTTATACGTAATACGATCGTTGTCTTTTTCATTATTTGTTATCCCTGCAGTGCAGTAGTGTTTGATTGCACTGCTGTATTCCCGATTTACCTGTTTCTACTGATTATTTCTGCACTAAATTCAATAACAGACTTCTTTAGTTACCTCTCCGGGATTGTTTTATACCTGTACAGCTGTAATGGTATGTTTATTCCTGGGTGTTTTTTGAATTATACAGTCATAATGTTATGTTTATTCCGAGGTAGTTCTTCACCTGTACAGCCGTAATGATATTCTTATTCCGGGGTAGTTCTTCACATGTACAGCCGTAATTATATGTTTATTCCGGGGTAGTTCTTTACCTGGATATCCGTAATGGTATGTTTACTCCGGGCTTGTCCATTACTTGTACAGCTGTAATGGTATGTTTTATGCGCTAAGTACTTCGAATACATTCCTTAGGTGAAGACCTATTGAAAAACCACAACCACAAGTTTTATGGGTGGCAAAAACTTTTCATATAAATAGCTGAATCCCGATTTATATACCTATGTTTTGCTACCCACAGCCACATTGAATGTCATTTATTTCTGAATAGACATTTCAATTTCATTTTTCTAAAGGTTAGTCCCTTGACGTCTGGATTTTCTATATGTAGACGTCTTGTGAATTATATAAATAAGACCTATGCAAGATTAGGTTTAGAAATGAAATCACGTTTTTGATATAAGGGTTACTTTTTAAACGACAGCTTTTATAGCAATGTTATCGTTTCCGAAACGTTTTTAGCTTTAATACCCATCGTATTTTTCTTTTTTGAAGATAGATAAAGTACTTAACACTGAGATTGGTAAAATAAATGTCTGTGAGAAATTTCGTTACAGGAAAGTAAAGTAGGGTCTCGCTTATCCGGACAGGCAAAAAATAGGCCATTGATGGTTTAACAAGGATTCCGGATTGTATGCAGCAAAAAAATCTTGGCATTTTTAAAGTTGATAAAATTATTGAACTAATTCATAAATGAAAGATTTATGTATTACTGCACTGTATTACTTTACTGTATGTAAATACTTAGTTTAAAGCGTCGACAAGGGCTTTACTTAAACAGACAGATTTTTTCTTTAAAGAAAAATATATTTAGTTTGTAGCAGTAAGAAAAGATCTTAGTCATGAGCATATTCTCTAACGGACAAGTTAATTCAGACTTTTCTCGATAGAATAAAATTGCAAGGGTGAATCTAAATTAAGCTTGCAACGAAAGTATCTTATTCATGTATGTGGTAAAATATACCAATATAATAGCAAATGAATAACTACCTATATTATACGCATAAGGCTCAAGGGGGTCTGGGAGGCACGACCGATTTAAAATGCTCTTTGCAGGGGTCCGGATTGGCGAGGCTCTACTGTACTTGCATCGTATCCACATTGTGTAATGCGCTTGTGCCACAAGCATAGTCGATATTTTCGAGGACATAGACCTTGGAATCGCTTTTCGTATATTTTCTTTTGTAAAACTGAAAGAGCACCAGATTATAGTTTACTATTCAAGTGACCAATGTTCACGCGTTACCTACGCTTGTTTCAAATTTGCCATGGAAAAAGAAATCATAACTTTGCTGGGATTTAAAACAAAATGTAAATTAAAAAGCATACGTGTTTTATTAGTTATGATGTTCAATAAGAGTCACTTTTGCACTTAACGTAGTGTTGGAGTAGTATATTATGATACGAGCGTGGAGAGCTAATTATTCCATTAGAGGCTAGAATATTGCAGAGCCTAGCAATAGGAGAGGAATTTTGGAACAATGAATGTAGCACGAATGTCGTATCACTATTTTCAATACTCTTGTCCTTAAAATGTTTATTAAATCACTAACTCGTTCGTTAAATTTTCAATATTTTATGTTACGAAATTTCTTACCTTTTTCCTTTCCCTTAGGTACTAAACTAAAAAAATCCCTTAGCTACTTAATGATTACATACTCATTGGTTACTGCGCGCAGATGATTTGTATAAAAATAGGCCTTTGTCGTTAGTATCATTGAATTTTACCGCAAACACTAAGAAGGTTGTCGGTTGATTCGTACCTTAAACTCTGAATATAAGAAACTCTTTGGTTTGTTTTTCTAAGGGAAATTAATATCACAACAATCTTCTTGGTGTTGTATCTTCTGGCAGCTTATTAAAACTAAACTGGAAAATCATGAGCATGTGTGCAAAAAAGCACATTTCGATACGGGTAATGCCCACGTAATATAGCTTTTACGAGCAAGTGTATTGTTAATATACGAGTTCATACATGTTTTACTCCAGACTACAAAAGAGGCGCGTTATAAGTTCAAAGCCTCGGTATCGGGGCACCGTAGCTCCCAAACGGCTGCTTCGATTTTTGCAGTTTCGATAAATTAGGACGCCTGCAACTCTTGGTTTTCTACAATCGCAGGAATGATTGTAGAAAACCAAGAGTAATGTTTGTTGAAATATAGACTTCGCATCGTGTAGCACCGTCTCTATAAACCACTATAGCTAGATGTGTCCGATTTGTAATTAAATATTGTTAGGCCCATGTAGGTGTATGGAATATCACTAAGGGAAGTGTAGGTATTCGTAGTCAAGCGCTTACCATACAAACGTGGTTACGTCATATATTTAAAAAAGTGTTCAAACTCGGTGAAAATATGCATACATGTTGTTGTGCATAGATATTTAATATCTATGCTTCTGGTTTTCCAGTTTCCGTAAATAAACTATATTTTATAGGTTAAGTAGAGAACCTTTATTCGACGTAATTTGAACACGAAGAATCTAGTAGTTCCGATATCCCGGTTATAGGGATGAATGGCGCGGGTTCGAATTCCGTACATGACTATTATTTCATCTTATCTTCATATCATTTCCGTGGATTTGTTTTACTAGTCTCTAATAAATGGGTTTTATTAAAGCTTGTGAAGACGGTTTTATAATAGACATCGACTTCCCTAGAATAGAAAAAGCAATGCCTTGTTCTATTTATAATACAAAATTCTTCAGACTCCTCAAGATATAATCCCTTGATAAGTCCCTTTGTTACATCTTTCATATTTAAATACCTCCTTTTATCCACGGAATATAAAATTAAGCCGAGATTTAGGTCAATTTCACAATGAAACAGTCATAATGAGTTAGACGATCCATCAACCGCACTCTTTGAGATTCTAATTACATGGGTTTCTGTCAAAACCTATCGTCTATGTGTAGAGCCTTGAGGTAAGCAAACTAGAATCTGCCTCACAACGTAATCTAAATGTTGAATTTTTATTTTTATTTTATTTGTTTTACCAAGTCTACAGCTCTTAATTAACAAAACTCTAAATTTGTAGAATAGAATACTCTTTATTGTTATACCTCAACCAAATAAAATACGTGTTGACGAAAACTAATAAATAAACAGTGTTACAATGGGCGTGCTTGGTATCTGTGACATACTGCCACAAGAGGCTTAGGTCCTTTTTATAGGTTTCTTAATATAACAAGACAGTCCCTTAGCAGTATATATGGTAATAATTTCAACAAAAAAAACTTAGACACTGGCTTAAGTATAAATTTACAAAAAGTTTCTGGTTAGTCTGAACAACATCTTCGATCACATCATCACTTACCATCAGGTGAGATAGTGGTCAAAGGCTAACCTACCAGGTATAAAAAAAAGTGTGTGTGTGGGAGAGTGTAGGTAAATAGGTATGGAATGTATATTACCATCTACGTAGTGTAAAGATATAACTGGAACTGTAAGAGACAGTCGTGGCGCAGCGAGCGGCTCGTCTGCTCTTGTCACTTCATTTCATAAAACTAATATATACATATTTCAAAATATGTTTACAAGCACTATTGCGTGCTTAGTGAAAATCACATTTACACCCGATACGTAAAACCGGAGGACGCCGGTTCGATTCTGAAACGAAACGTTTTGTTAGTGCCCAAAAAAAAAATGTAAATAAACATACATGTTGAAATAATATATAATCAAAATTGAATCATATGCAGTTAAAGGCGTGGGGAGCGCCCTGTTTGGTATACATCTTAGAGGTGAGTTCATGCTTTACCGTGCCGGGGCAGCCCGTGCACGCCCGGCACGGACAAGGCTTGCCCGCACCCGGTGAAACATGTATCACCGTTAACAAATACCTATGGGCATTTCAATTTTAAAAGTAACCAAGTTAACATCAGTTTTTAGGGTTCCGTACCCAAAGGGTAAAAACGGGACCCTGTTACTGAGACTACGCTGCCCGTCCGTCTGTCACCAGGCTGTATCTCAAGAAAGGTGATAGCTATACAGTTGAAACTTTCACAGATGATGTATTTCTATTGTCGCTATAACAACACATACTAAAAATAAAATAAATATTTAAGGGAGGCTCAACAAACTTGATTTTTTACCGTTTCTTGCTTGATACTAATAACGGTGACAGGTAGACGCTTTAACTATTCACAGAATATTTATTTACGGAACCCTTCGTGCGCGAGTCCCACTCGCACTTGGCCAGTTATTTTGTATTTAATCTGCAAATTATAAACAAATGACAACAACTAACTTTGATATCAAATTATATAATAAAGGAGTACACAGACGGCAGCTATAATATATTATAGCATAACTGTCGGTATGAAGAAACGAAAATGTAAAGCTATATATTATAGGTGCCGTGTGTCACTTGTCAATTTCTATGGAAAATGTGTTGAGACGTATTGAAATATATAAATATATAGCTTTATATTATAGCTGTCGTCTGTGAAATGCTTAGCCCATTGGCATCGGCGATAATGATAACAATAGAATTGCATTCATGAATAGGCCATAGTGGTCCAGGACGATGCCAACTTATTAACGCTGGGTTTCATTCCTAAGAATCTAGCTAACAAAATGAAGTCATAACAATCTCTGACCTTCTCAAATAACGCTGCGTTGCCATTACAAATAACGAAACAATACCTAAGTGTAACAATACAACATCTTCCAATTGTCGTCTGTCACGTGTTCTGTCGAAAACGTATCGCCTATTACAAACGCTATCGCCTTTGTATTGAGACTTATAGACAATCGATCATGTAATTGCTTAATTATATGAGTAGCGTGAATTCGCTTTTATCTGGGCGTGGGGTAAAATCTTGGGAAAACATGTCAGCTCAATATTCACGTTTTCCACGCTTGATTTAGATTACAATATAATTGAACTGGTAATTGAAGTAATTATTTCGCTGCTTGCACGTTATTATTGACAGCGATCCGTGATTTTCGCTACTTAGACAGTGATGAAAAGTGTTTTTCGCAACTTAGTGATGAAAGGTGTTGATGATATTTTGAGGCTTTGAAACAGTAAGTGATTTTAGATTATTATTGACAGCGACCCGTGATTTTCGCCACTTAGACAGTGATGAAAAGTGTTTTTCGCAACTTAGTGATGAAAGGTGTTGATGATATTATGAAGCTTTGAAACAGTAAGTGATTGCATTTTATTACTAATTGCGCCCCGGGGTTTTAACCACTTAGATAGTGATGAAAAGTGTTGTTGATGATAAGGTGGCTTTGAAACAGTGATTTCATTTTATTACTGACTGCGCCCCGTGGTTTTAACCACTTAGATAGTGATGAAAAGTGTTGTTGATGATAAGGTGGCTTTGAAACAGTGATTTCATTTTATTACTGACTGCGCCCCGTGGTTTTAACCACTTATACAGTAAAAAAAAATACTATGACGATGATGATGATGACGTATCCAGTGTGATAGTCCAGGACCTAAACTATCTATATTCCAAGTTTCATCCAAATCGGTGCAGCCGTTCCAGCGTGAAGAAGTAACAAACGTACTCTTATTCTCCCATTTTCACTCACTGACTCAACATTCGTATTGATTCGTATATTCGTGTGATATATAATTATAGACATTTATTCCTATACCTATAATCTTCTGGGATCCAATATCTATATTTATGAATATAATATGACTATGATGAAAATCAATTTCAGTTTCAAAGTCAAAGTAAACATAAAATTTGATTCTATAAAATGGTAATTTGTTTTATCAATCCTTGCCGTAACGATTCCGTTGGCTCGTATTTCCGAACTGAAAACGTAATGTTATTTGGATCTTGCCTATTGAAAAACGCCTTAAAACTCGTTCGCGATTAAATATAACACAAGTACTCTGCCTCGTTCGTGTGAAACGAAATTAGCGAAACCAATTCGAAGAAAATACTTTTCGTTAACTTTCTGCGGACTCATTACCATGTCCCTTAGCATATTTGAACAGTTTACGCTATTATAGTTAATACCACTATTGCTTAAAGTAGAGATTGGCGTGCGCTAGATTAGGCATATACGCGGAACTGTAGGCTTTTTCATTAATCAAAATGAATGCCATCAACATAATTTAGGTGCTAGCGTGTTTTGGACATCTTCCATAAATTTTGGACAAGGGATCGTTCAAAGGCACACAACGGTACGATCAGACGTCACGTCTTGTTTATAATCTATAAGACAGAAAAAACGTTATCGTGTTCCTTCCCTTATTCCACATGTATGGGGTCGGTATATATGTTTCTCTAACAAAGTATAGGACGATACCATGATTGAAGCAATCGTAGCGGAGCTAAGCAACTTCTGCGTTCATTACTAGGATGGCATTCGTTATAGCATAGTGGTAGGACATTTTGCGAATGCCCGCCTGGCTAGCTTCAAATAGAACGCGCCAGGCAAGTAACGGTGTGTTCCGGCAGCTGTCTTTGAGAGCCAGTATTTATAGGTTACTCTGAATAACATCATTATTTACCATCAGGTGAGATAGTTGTCAAAGTATATAGCTTATATACATAATGTTGTATATAGTTTTGGCATCGACTTTATGGCTGCCGCTAGCGTTAAGTCAAACTGTCAACTGTTCTGGTTGGTAATATACTCTTTATCGGCTTATAAGGGACTTGAGAGGGCAAAGATATCTTGCGCCTAATGTACATCGAAATGGGGCTCCTGTCTACTTTGGTCGTAATGGTATATTGCTCATTCGGTACGATTTTTCCATTGGTTGCTTTTACTGTACGAATTATTATGTTAAGAAGTGTAACTTTCATTCTGTTATCGCTTTGATTTCGGACTCATCAAGTTCATAATTACTAAAACATGCACAATCTTCCAAATTCGATTGGATTCGTTAATTGATTTGCCGTTTAGAAATGATCGCATCATCGTTTGGTCGCGTCGTGGTAATGTTGTTGCACCTCACGGTATACTTTTTAAACCACGCCCGCCGCGGTTAAGTTTGCGTACCGCTGTTTTTGAGCTTGACTTACAATTCTTCACATATTTATTCTTAGCCTTTACGGCGTCCTACAGGGTGATAACGAATACTTTTTTAGGGTTCCGTACCCAAAGGGTAAAAACGGGACCCTATTACTGAGACTTCGCTGTCCGTCCGTCCGTCCGTCTGTCAGCAGGCTGTATCTCAAGAACGGTGATAGCTAGACTGTTGAAATTTTCACAGATGATGTATTTATATTGCCGCTATAACAACAAATATTGAAAATAAAATACATGTTTTAAGGGGGGTCCCATACAACAAACTTGATTTTTTTTACCGTTTCTTGCTGGATACTAATAACGGTGACAGGTAGACGCTTTAACTATTCACAGAATATTTAGTTACGGAACCCTTCGTGCGCGAGTCCCACTCGCACTTGGCCAGTTTTTTATTTATTTATAGCTGAGAGGCTAGCCGTTTGACCACTTTCTCACCTGATGGTAAGTGATGATGTTGTCGATAATGTTTTTCAGGCTAACCTTGAATATTACTGACGGTCAAGGATAGCTGCCAGAACACAGTGTTAGGAGCTTGGTGACAGATTTTATACTTGAGGTTGGTAGCTAGCCAGACGAGCATTTGCAACATACCCACCATGCAACAGAGGCATGACTTGACGAATCCATATATTCTTTAGGCGGGAACTGTACGTCATAGAATCACAGAATAAATAATAGTCGTAAGCAGAGACAACGTGCCGATTCTAAAGAAAAATAACTACACGTGAATGGTTATAGCATTTGTAACTCGAAGCCAGCACGAGACTCGAACCTAATCCCTAGTACCTGTCTATTGTATATACACCTTTAGTTGCTCTCTCCTGTTCTTTCATTTCAAGAGAGAGAAGGACGGCGTACTGTCTGGCTGGCCGTATGTGAATAAAACGGTGCGAATGGTCTTGGCCTTGCCACCTGGAGGGTTTCTTTCACCCTCGCCTCGCATAGCTTTACAATAAGCGAACCTATGTCACGTTATGAAAGAGTGGGGCACCGATACGAAAATGTTACCATGACTAAGTATACATTCGTAATATGATTGTGAGATAAGGTATTTTTAAAGGAGGTGGTTCTTCAATCGACTGTATTTTACTCATAACTCTTTACAGGTTGTAGCGGTTTTGATTTATTTTTTTGTTTGAAAGTTCCCGTGAGTATGAGACATATATGTTTTCAATAACCGGCTGTACTCACGCGTATTGGTCGAGATTGTCGACCTAGGTTTCGGGCATGTCCGATGCCCTTTTTTTTTTATGCCTGATAGGTTAGCCTTTGACCACTATCTCACCTGATGGTAAGTGATGATGTGGTCGAAGGTGTTATACAGGCTAACCTAGAAGTACTGGCTCTCAAGGACAGCTGCTGGAACACACCGTTAGGTGCTTGGCGACAGATTTTCTACTTGAGGGTGGTAGCTAGCCAGGCGGGCATTCGCAAAATGCCCTACCACCATGCTATAACGACTGCCATCCTAAGATAACAACCGGGACCGACGGCTTAACGTGCCCTCCGAAGCACGGAAGCGCTCAGTAGTAATGTCACTAGCGGTCACCCATCCAACTCATGACCGCGCGCGACGTTGCTTAACTTTGTTGATCGGTTAAGAACAGCTAAGTAAACTTCGCTACGAGCGCTTCATCAGGTGAGTTCACGCGTCGACGATTGTTGTCGCCGCGATTTAGACGCGTGGTTGTGTGGTGGTTGTTGAAAACATTAATATTTTTTTTGTATTCGAAATTGGCGCTTTTCATGTGGTCCCATTTAGATTTGAATGAGATCCGAAGTGTAGTATTTGAAATGTCGCTCCATCCCAATACGATGGTTAAAGAACGATAGGAATTTGAGTTATGACGTCATATGTTAGCTCAATTGGTTAAAGCATGCACCGGCTAAAGGGGTGGATGGACGCGCGTACGAATCCCGCACATGACTTAAAAAAAAATCCTATCGTATATTTGTAATTGTGTAATGTAATCCGCATAGCAGGCGCTAACATAACAATATTAAAATTATAAGGTTGCGTCATCATTTACAAGTATAAAACCAATTGCAAAACTGGTCTTGTTTGTAGTACAACGTAAGTGGTACTATAGATGTCACTCCATCCCAATACGATGGTTAAAGAACGATAGGAAAGGTTTGAGTTATGACGTCATGTCATGTTAGCTCAATCGGTTACCCCGGCTAAAGGGGTGGATGGACGCGGGTTCGAATCCCGCACATGACTTAAATTTTTCCTGTCGTATATTTGTAATTTTGTATCTAAAACTTTCTAGTGTTTTCCTTTGTGTTACAGAACACGTTTCATACCCCAAATACGAGGTATAAAGGGAGGTGATGACGATTTAATCAGAGTATCTTATCTAAAGCCGGAAACCGACAAAATTTATTAAATTTTTGTATATACTCCATCAATCAACAAATAAAATCTAAATTGGATACAACCATTTAAAGTAATTAAGTATAAAAATTAAAAACGTGATAAACAATGTCAACTCTCAATGTCAAAGGCCTACATATAAAAACGAGACACTGTTAATAACTTTGTTTTCTTTCGTAAACGAGTTTTTCGTAAACGTGACAAATTTCACGTCAACTTTATAAAAACATGATGTCACGTGCAGGAGAACAGTTTATCCTGTTACAAACAAATTGCAATGGAAATCTTAGCAGTACCTCATCTGAAGCTCAGTGGCATTGGCTATGGACTGCCGTGCAGCAGGTCCATGGTTCGAATTCCGCCGCGGGCTTGAGCTTCACCGCATGGTGGAAGGGCATTTTGAGAATGCTGGCTAGCGACCACCCTCAAGTAGAAAATCTGTCGCCAAGCACCTAACGGTGTGTTCCGGCAGCAGTCCTTGAGAGCCAGTGAAATTACCTGGCACATGAGATCTAACAACTGTACGTTGTTAAATTCAAGTTGCACGTGAAAAACATATTGATTAAAAAATCCTATTACACAGTTTCTGATTACATAAACGACAAAAATGCCTGGACAATTCCGCCTCCGCCAAGCTATTGCCTGTCACCTTCATAATTTAAACAAATATTGTAATAACTCTATTATATAGTATGTATGTAACACATTGTTAAAAGATGTTTAAAAGAATGGCCCCGAGTTTCTTGCCCGTTCTTCTCGCAGTGGCTCTATATAATTTATTTGCTGAAAGTGGCAGTACAATGTAGAATATTTCAATATTAAAATTTGTAATTGACCTTCATAAGAGCGTCGTAGACGCCTAAATTGAATAAATGATTTTGACTGACTTTGACGTCTCACTTTGACTGGCACAGTTCAATAAAAAGCTGTCCTTGAAAGTATCTTTTAGACTAGCCAGATCATATTCGCCAACATCGTCTCAGCAATAGACCAAAAGGCTACTCTTCTTCATGCCTTTGTCCAACGCTAAGTGAGATAGCCACATAGGCCTCATTTTCCTCCACCACATTTGCCTCCACCTTCTTCATCCTTCTACCTACACCTACTACCTTCACCTTTTGCATGCATATCCTCACTTACAGGTGCTGCTTTCAAGCTCCCTCGTATATACACATTCCTTATCTTGTATATTCTAGTTATCCGACATCGTAACATTTGGATATTAGCATCATGTTTTGAAGCGCTCGTAGCGCAACTTACTTAGTCGTTCCTAAGTTCAGCAACGTCCGCCGCGGTCATGACTGGGATTGGTGACTGACAGTGACATTACTGCTGAGACGTGCTTCGTAGGGCACAGTTAAGCCGTTGGCCCCGGTTGTTGTCTTGAGATGCCAGTCGTTATAGCATGAAGGAAGGGTATTTTGTGAATGTCTTCCTGACTAGCTACCACCCTCAAGTAGAAATTCTTTCGTCAAGCACCTAACGTAGTGTTCCGGCAGTTGTCATTGAGAGCCAGTAATTCTGGGTTAGCCTGAACAACATTTTCGATCACATCATCACTTACTATCAGTTGAGTAGTCAAAGGCTAGACTGTCAGTTATAAAAAATAAACTGTCTACTTCGCACTCTACTTTTACCCAACACTTTCGTTGGCCTACGTTGAAAATTTCTCCGAAATGCGCGAAAATCACAAAACATTACTAAACACAAACTACGTGCGTACGAACTATGAGTACGTGCTTAAATCAATGATCAGAGCAGATTTTATATTTTTAAATTTCTTATCTTTACGCAGGAAGAGTGTACTCGTAGATAAGAATAGTTTATAAATGTTGTTATCACAATATTACGGGCTATATCGACACAATTGAAGTTAGAAACAATGTTTTATTCGTAATGTAGCAAATGTAATGTAGTTCAAATGCAATCAATCAGGATGGAATTATTATTGTTGTGTATAATATTTTTATAATGTTAATAGTATGTAGTTAATGCCCGAGGGGTGCTGGGCTAGAATGTCACGCCCCACCCCCCATTTTCTTCCTTTCTGAGTAACTGCGATCCCCAAGACGCCTGCCAAGCGTTGGGTTTGGCAACCCACCTCACCTTGACACTTATCGTTATATTTTGGACAATTCACACAATAACTTTATAAATTATGATTGCCTTAGCCTATGTATTATTCTGATGTGTAAGTTATATTACTGCAAAGTTTCATTAAAATCCATTCAATAGTTTTTGCGTGAAAGATTAACAAACATCTATACTTACAAACTAGCTTTGTGCTATTAGTTTGGATTACGCGTATCAATTAATTGCCATCAAAAACAGGATGTACCACCGACGTTTCAGTTTTCGTTCTGCTTGTATTCCGTTCGACACTTTCCAATTATGCCCGCCATTTTCCCAGTCTGTTATAGCTCTCGCTTCGGTTGCATTTGAACCGTTGAAAGCTATGTCGTTGGCGAACAGTATTAAACTAGTACCTAGGTGTAGTCAGCAATAAAAATAAAACTGAGCAGGCTAGCTGAGTTAATCTGTGATGCTCTTATGAAACTCCATCATAAAATGGTAAGGATAGTGTGCTTGTGGCGCTTTTCATACAAAAGTTTTTTTTTTATATAAGTTGATAAACAAGCAGACGGTCCATCTGATGGTAAGTGGTCACCGCCGCCTATGAACATCTGTAATATCCGCATTACTGGTGCGTTGCCTGCCATTAAAAGAAAGGACTCTATTCACGCCTGTTTTGAAGCGGCTAAGATTGTAGACCTGAGAAAAAACCTCAGGTGGAAGAGCATTCCACAACTTACAGGTACGTGGCAGAAACAGACGATTAAATCGAGTAGTGCGAGACTTCCACGTATCTATAATGTGCTGTGGTGGCCCTTCTGACGATAGCGTCGTCATATTTGAAATACTAAGTGTTAAATTCGGTGAAACTTTGCATGTATGTCCTTGAGCCTAATATATATGCTGCTGGTATGCCAGATTTCCGTAGAATTAAAAAAATAATTAGAAAAATAGTTTTTTGTGGGGATTCTTATTTGAAATTTAAGGATAACATAAATAATAAATCGAAAAACTGACAAACCAGAAGCATAGATATTAGGCTCAGCAATATGCATGAAAGATTTCACCGAGTTTGAGAACTTGGTATTTAAATATTTTTTTTTTTATACATAACTGGGTAGCTCTTGACCACTATCTCACCTGATGGTAAGTGATGATGCGATCGATGATGGAGCGCGCTTACCCAGAAGGTATCTATTCACTCGCTTCTTGAAGACCCCCATATTGTACTTAACCGGAAACACAGACTCAGGCAGGGTGTTCCATTCCCTGGCGGTTCGTATGATGAACGAGGACGCAAATCGCTTCGTTCGGGAAAATGGAACATCAACCATATAGCGGTGGCGCTTCTGAGTGTCCCTGGATGTCCGGTTATAGAATGGGGATGGCGGAAATATGACAAAACTACGTTTTTAAGGAAAGCGTTCCGTTTACTCTACTCTTAAGGGGGCGATTTAGATAGGTAAGAGAAGCCTCTTACCTATCTAATAGTAACGTTAAATACACATCAATTAAAAAGTTCAATCCGAATGTGCGCTGTTCGTGGTGGCTACGATCTTTATTTGCGAAAATAATAATTTTCAAACGGATGCGAATGTCCGAAGATGTGTCGAGTGTATGAAAATCTGTCGCCAAGCTCCTAACGGTGTGTCCCGGCAGCTATCCTTGAGAGCCAGTGATTCTACGTTAGCCTGAACTACACCTTCGACCACATAATTGCTTACCTTCAGGTGCGATAGTGGTCAAAGATATATAAAGTAGTCTATCAGCTATAAAAGATTAAGAAAATATGATACCTGACGTAATGTTTCGGTCTACTTCTTTGTAAAGGGTCTCAAACCGACGTACAATAAATACTACGATCAAGACCAACATACAAACAAGTCATCAAGTTACAGTTATACAGTTTTCAGGTGAAGAACGAAAAGTACTGTGCGAATGTTATAGTATGCAAACATAACTTAGCATATAACTCACTAACATTAGAATGATAACATAAGAGAAGAATAGATCAACACACTTGTAGAAAAAAATGTACTCACTTACTTTTTATGATAGAGCATAAGTCAACAACAATTAACATCTTTGTTGTAAATAAGTCAAAGATGCATGATGTGTGATAATGTATAAAAAAAGAAAATTTAATGTTAAAATTTATTCTAATCCAAAAAGAGTACGGACTATGTAGTAGTGCGTATTATAAAATATATTAAAAAAGTAAATTGTAATATGTAAGAGTACCAAGTATTTGCCCATGAAGCTACGGCAGCGATTATTTTTGTTTTATTTGGGGCGCGTTTTTTTAACTTAGCATTCCCAGTGTGTAATAGAGTGTCATTTCAATATGTAGTAATACTATTGTAATTGTGGTAATCGACGTAATGAAATAACACAATATAACTATGCATAGAGGGCACAATACAAGTTCTGTAATGGTTTAAATGAATAAACACTTTCACACAATGGTATTGACTTTGCCAAGGCTCAGCCGACGGATAATGTTATCGTTCGCTCGCTCGTGCCTAATACGTACATACTTCACTAGCACACACACATACATCACTTGTATGTGGGCGTGAATCCATACGAACTAATGATAAACTACTGAAGAGAATTCGATTTTTCTATTTGCAGACAATTTTGTTTTAGTCGTTGAAGCCATGCAAACTACTTGACTAATATAAAAAAAATCAAAAGCGTCAAATTTTTCTTTAATTAATTTGGCAGCGAAAAACAAACAAATTTCGGTTGAAATATAATGCATATCACTGTACCGTAGTGGAAAAGTTAGCCTCGAAAAAAAATCTAGACTAAAAGTGAGTGCTATTTTCTGCCCTGTGGGACGGGGACTTGGTAGAAATAGCGTTTTTTTTTGTCATGCGGTGTAGCTCAAGCCCGCGGCGGGATTCAAACCATGGACCTGCTGCGCGGTAGTCCATATATAGCCAATGCCACTGAGCCATCACTGCTTCGAGCAATGTATGGAACATCTGTCGATTTTTTCTTTAATTTATTTTGGCAGTGAAAAACAAACAAATTTCGGTTGAAATATAATGCATATCACTGTGCTGCATCAACTTGTCAGTTACGTCAAGTTACTAGTTTAGTGTTAATAAGCATTCTTTAGTTTTTCACTCAAACTGACCCGTGATTTTGCCTTCGCTTCCTCTTTCACTCGTACTCAGTCTGATAGTGATAGAATTTCAGTATTTGACAGCGTCTTAAGATAATGAATATATTCAGGCGTTACTTTGCGGAAATCCATATTTAGTAATAACAAATATTTTTAAAATATTTTAAGAAAACATTGAATTAATCTTTTAATAAAACGCATAAAAAATATATCTATCAAAATATCTCTAAACAATTCCGCCTAATTTTCCTGTTAAGCCGACGTGACGTCACAAACGCCATGCAGCCAAACAGGAAGAATTTTCGACGCTTTTCGCTTCTACACGAAACATCCTCAGGAGGTCTTGACTCTACGAGCGCACGATCAAGAATGAGCGACATACAGACAGCGTCTTAATGAATTTAATGTATTAACAATATTGCAAGTGTCCTTCAGACCGAATAATAACAGAATAAATATGATTGCTGAGGTTGGTCGATGTGACTCAACTTAACTCGTTTTAAGTTAACTGAACCAATAAGACGTAAACATCTCAGTTGTACTTGACATCAGTCAAACTTCTGGGAATAAATGTGCCTCAGTAGTGCAAGTTCAATGAATTTGTACGCCCTTTAGACCCGTGCCGTGTGCCATGCAGTTACTTACGTGTTTTTACCCGTAAGTATGGTCAGTGTGGCCACTCATATGACAGATCTGAAAAACTACATTTGTATACATGTTACTGAAAAAATTGGCATTTTGCGCCTGGCTAGCTACCACCTTCAAGTAGAAAGCCTGTCGCCAAGTACCTAACGGTGTGCTTCGGTTGTCCTTGAGAGCCAGTACTTCTAGTTTAGCCTGAACAACATCTTCGACCACATCATCACTTACTATCGGGTGAGATAGTGGTCAAAGGCAAGCATAAAAAAATATTAAAGAAAAAATTATATGTATATATAATTTGAGCATACCTTGATATTATTTATCATTATTGACAACGTAGTACAGTCCTAAGGTCAAATCCCAAGTTCAGTCTCATTCTGAACAGAATAACAACTCTGATAAAAAAGCTTATTGTATGTAGTTGTATTTTAATTTTATATTTAATACATATCGTGTTATTATATAATTTTATCGCCCATGTTGTAATTTTTAGACATTTTTTGTGTTGTTACAGAGTTTATCTCATAATATAACTAGATTTCCGGCCGCGGCTCCGTTTTAAATTAAAAGCAACATTTAGTTTAATATCTACTACCTACTAGGTTAGCCTTTAACACTATCTAGATGAGATAGTGGTAAGTAGATGGTTAGTGATGATGTGATCGGAGATGTTGTTCAGGCTAACCTAGAATAACTGGCTCTTAAGGATAGCTACCGTTAGGTGCTTGGCGACAGATTTTCTACTTGAGGGTGGTAGCTAGCCAGGCGAGCGATTTGCAAAATGACCGACCACCATGCTGTAACGACTGCCAGCCGAAGCACGTGCACGCCCAGTAGTAATGTCACTAGCTGTCACCCATCCAAGTCATGAACGTGGCGGACGTTGCTTAACTTAGCTGATCGGTTACGAACGGCAAATTATGCTACGAGCGCTTCATATGATGTTTCATTTTTTTAACTACCGCACGTTGTGTTCTTCTTCATCTGTACGCGGAAGTGTAGCGATACGCTATCCTTGCCTGAATTCTGCTATTGGGCGAACTAATGAGACAAAAAGTTTCGATGGTACGATTAATGGAGCCATCGAACTACTGGGAATATAGTGTTATTTTTCCGTGCAGACTGATGACAGTGATTATGATTATCATTCTGATGGAACCTTATCGATAATAATAATTGTACTGGAAATAATAATGTCTCTACGATTCAAAAATAATGTGCATATAATTTTGGCAATGATTGTGCAGTCTGACCTTGCCAATGTTATCGATATTAACCTATATTAATATTTGCGTTGTTTGCGATATTATATCGTATCAGTGTCGTGTTGTATTGTATATTGCTTTTTAATGTGGTGCTGTCGCTTTTTACCAAAAGTACTTACATATATATTTATATATAGAAAAGGCCCTAAAGATGTGTCCATCTAGTAAGTAACATTTAATATGTGGTCCCATTTATTAATTTATCATCATCATCAGGCGGAAGACGCCAACGGTTGAACAAATGTCTCCCCCGTAGAACACCTCAAAAAACGGCTATAAGCCACTTATAACTATTGGCTACCCGCGACTCTTACGATGTCATCAGTCCACCGAGTTGGGGGCCTTCCAACTCTACGTCTTCTGGTGTAATTCGGTAACCACTCGCGAACCTTTCTTTCCCATCGGTTATCAGTTCATCGAGCAATGTGGCCCGTCCATTGCCACTTCAACTTGCACATTCTGAAAGCTGTGTCGATGACTTTGGTTCTTCTGCGAATATCCACGTTCCGGATTTTAACGCAGAAAGAAACTCAAAGCATAGCTCTCTCGCTAGTATAATGCTATAAGTAGATACCGGATTTTAAAATTCAATATATTGACTGATAAACTAAACTGAAAAAAAACTTGATCAAGATTCTACTCTACCTCTTCGGTCAAGTAGTATAGATAAAGTAGATAGCTTTGGTATCGGAGTTCGATGTCCAGACGATTGATAGGTTTGCCTGTCTACAAAATTGCATTAGCAGCCCGTGTCTCTCAAATTTTGCCCGGTTGATGGCAATAGGTTCATCTCCGATTGAGATGGGCCAAAAAATGTTTGTGGTTCATAGCTTTACCTTTGAACGACCTATCTCACCTGGTGGTAAGTGACGATGTGGTTTAAGACGTTGTTTAGGCTAACCTAGAATTACTGGCTCACAACGACAACTGCCAGGAACACACAATGCCCTACCACCATGCTATAACGACTACCATCCTAAGACCAGGACCGGCGGTGAAGCACCGCTCAGCACGAATGCCACCAGTGGCCACCCATCCAAGTCATGACCGTAGTGGTAGTTGCTTAGTTGATCGGTTAAGAACAACTCAGGAAGCATCGCAACGAATGCATCAAAAATCATATTCAAACTTTTTGTTTTATATCTGAACTATACTAAAGATTGGATTATTGGATAGAACGCTTGTTTGACCTACAAGATAGGAGGATTGTTTGACCTGCAAATATTGGTAACACTTTGTGAGTCTTCATCCTTGTTCGTCGACAATAGGACTCGTGTTTACTAAGCCTTTTGATATTTACTCAATATAATAATTTCTCATTCGATGAATTCTGATCCACATACAAGAGACGATACTTTATTTAAGCGCATTATTCATGAGTAAACAAGTTAATTGTCAAGTGTGGTTCGTTGACAATACGTAATTTTAATTACAAGGCTGAAGCCTTGTTAATTTTCAATGACATTAGCAAATATAATGAAAACCTGTTTGACTGTGAACAAATAAGGCGTTTCCTCTGTCAATGTAGATAAATAAATTCAACGTATTCAAGTAGCAATACGAAACCTCTCGATTATAGCAATTCGAATTATAGCGATTCAATCAAACGTTCCGTGAGCGTTGAGTCGAGACGAATGTGTTTTGATATGGTTCTATATTTAATCCTAATGCTTAGACTTTTCCTGTCCTTATCCCGCGATAAGTGGGGTTGATGAGACATGCAATTTTTCTCCCCGCTGAATAATCGGTAGCTCATCATGTCATTTCTGACTCATTATTTCCTAATTCTAGCAGTAACTCCTTTGGTCTTACTTTACCATAAAGCCCCAATGCTCCCGCATGGTTGGCGGGTTAGGAAGGTTAAGGAGTTCCACAGAAGGCGTTATTGGCCCACCTTCCGGTATTTTACTCATAGTCACCTCTTACTAGGGGAAGCGATGGGGGCAGACATTGTAGTCTGGACCACACCATACAAAAAATACATTTAAATCCCACGATTGACAGTTCTACCGCAGTGGTTGTATCTACTGTAAGCTTAATCCGTCCATATTGTATTGTAGCGTACGTATCAGGTAATTCTTTGGGATGCCTTCGCGCGGGAATAACTTAATAAATCGGGTTTTTCGGTTAGTATCGTATATGATACGGTGTATCTCTTTTTACTTATTTTTAATGTAATTTAAATCTTAAGACTTTTTAGAAATGATAAAACGTGTGTAAAGTTTCATTAAAAGCCGTTCTGCCGTTACGAGTGTGCGTGGTAACAAATACAAATAATTTATACATTTTAAGGAACTGGTATTGTCTATTAAATCGTTATACATTCGTATAGTAAACAAAGCTTGTGCGAGAGAAATAGCCAAAAACAATCTTTAGTCTTCATGTTAAGTATATAGTATATAAAATGACGATTAAATACTGTTATATAGTAATTATAGTATATAACATACGTAGGGCCGTTCATATTGACCAAACAATATTTAAACTAGACGTGTAAAGCATTGCACCATATAACGACGCTACGAAAGACCTTATTCCAATGAAACACGTTTATAATTGCCACCTCTAAGTTAATCATAAAAAGGAAGTCTGGCTGTTAATATTTAATACATCAAAATGATGACTTGCAATTTAGTATGTGAAATGAGGAAAACGTTTAATTTTGAGTATTGAGTATTTTTAACGCAATCGCAATTCTTTCGTTGAACTGATTTAGTTGTGTTTGGCAATGATTTCTGCTAGAAAGCTAAATACCTTAGCTCTGAATTTTTTTAATATATCTTTAAACAGGATATTCTAGTTATACCGCTAGATTCATGAATCAAATCAAATTTATAATAATAATGTTTATTTCAGTAATATACAAAGGCAGAGATTTGTTTGAAGCAAAGAATGTCTGTATTAGGAGGCCGTTGTTAAATAACAGTTTTTTTTTAATTCTAGTATTTGTTGAGTGTGAAAAATATATTGTGTGAGGATGTATTTATCGTTGGACACTTTATTTCATAGATGACAATACTAACATCTCGCTCAATTCCAAATAGACAAATAATATTCGTTGATCATAACAAATATTTCAATAATATAATCGAGATATAATGCCCTTTCGTGCGCTCGAAGAGTTAAATTCTCTGTAGAATGTATATGTAGATTATGTGTAGAAGCGAATGCGAAATTCTTCCGGTTTGTCTGTCTACGTGGCGTTTACAACGTCACGTTGGCTTAGCAGTAAAATTAGACGAAATATCGCTAGATATTTACCATATTTACTAAATGTTTATTATTCCGCAAAGTTACGCCTGCATTTAGTAATTATCTTTTATATTACTTATTATACAGAAGCTCGAAGCATCGGTGTAGAACTGTACGAGTAGATAACGAGGTCGAAGAAACGCATAAAAATAGCAATAATGATTAATTTCCTTACATTGTTTAATTATGATGCTATCGAACTGACATGTTGTTATTTTGTTGCATTACAATATACAATTCGTATTTGATTAAGAATTTGTAGTCAAAATGAGAAAGACAGCAAGTGGCGTACACCATTCTAAACTAAATGAAATGCATAGAAGCGAAAAGGAAAACCTTACTAGAGCACTGTCATGGAATCTCATTAAATGGGAATGATATAACTTTCGATGGCCATACACCTAAATTTATTCGTAATGACGAACATATAATGTCACATCAAACACACCACCGTTGAATGAAGCTTACTCCCTGGATTGCTTTAATCCTCACGCCTGGCAGGCGTCTTGGGGATCGCAGTGTAAGATCAGTTCCTCAGACGGCGCTGCTGACCACCTTTTAATATTTTTCCTTTCATTGCGTCCTACGACTCTCAGAGGAAGAAATGGGAGAGCAATTTTAGCACAGCCAGGCCTGACTCATTCCAAACTTTAGGTACAAAGCTACAGGTATAAGGGCATATCCGTCCCGACGGGATTATTGTACGGTGCGTGCCGCGTTAGAAGAGATCAGTGCTATGCGTGGCTGTGCGGTAGAAAGAGATACAGCTTGTAGGTGAATATAAATACTATAATAGGTACTCCGTGCTTTGCGAGCTGATATGCACATTGATACATAGTTACAGTAGCTTATTGTTTGGAATGGATATACTGAGTGATCCTTCTCTTCCTTTTTATTGTGTGGCTCAGCATTCAACTACATATTATGCATTATTTTAAGGATATTAATGGAAATATAGATAACACTTGAAAGGTTTCAGTTAAACCATGAGCAGTGAAAACTGGTGTGTAAGGTTCATTCTCGGTACAGAATTAACGACTTCACGACCGGACGTTATGTGGAAAGCTATTAAATGGCTCAAAATATCTTCCTCACTTTCTATATGGTTGGACTTCGTACCACTAGCTATTTAGATTAACAATATTAAAGTAAAATAAAGTAAAGTAATATTTATTGCAAAACTGACAGTACAATACTTAAAGATAAACAATATAAGTTTGAAATCGAGCCCTTTTACTACTACTTACTGGTAACTGTTTACTCATATCGAGCATGCAATATTAGGTTCTAGTCACATAATGAACATGATATAATTGATATTATATAAATCTAAACCACAAATTATTTGGATTGAATTCATGATGCTGATTTACGATTTAAAATTAAAACACTCCTTAACATCATAAAACACTGCACAATTATTAGCCACGGTTTTTAACCTTTTCTTAAACATATGGTTTTTAACGCTCTGTTTTTCGATGAACAGCGGTAAATGATTATACACTCTGATGCTAGTTACATATGAACTTATATCATAATATATTGTAGTACAAATTTTTGGTAAAATATATCGTTTATGTATCTACTACGTAAGTTATTACGGAATTTTGCCGTAAGTGTATAATATTCCATATAATGTTTCACAAACAAACAAAGCTCTAGTATATAATACCAGCGAGAGTCAAAATGTTGATTATAGTAGCAGAATAGAACATATAATAATACGTAGCAGCTAGGTCATAACAATAGTGTCGGTATTCTAATGGATGATTGCCTCATTAGACGACTGGATAATTTGTGTATACTCGAATAGTAAGGAACTCTTGGTTAGATGTGCGATGCCCAAGTCGAAAAAATATTGGTAAATCGGAAAAAAAATCTTTTGCAGTCCGTAGTTAAGTAGAACTGTTCCCGGTATTGCAATGACTTGGTGTTATTGTACGCGACCAAATCCTGCCTAGCGGAATTCTGCTTATCCCTTATCTATTTTGTAGTCGTGTGTAGTGTGATAATGTGGAACATGTAACAACTACGAATATGTAGGTATGGTTACGATGATAAGAATGGAAGAATTATTATTTCATTATAATTGTATTTGATGTATGAATACCAACACTTGGAAGATTACAATTACCAGATAATATTGTGAGTATCTTCCTTTGAGCTTCTTTTGGCAAATGGTCAAAGTTTTGATCTCATACAAACTTGTTACGTAGAGACTACTCTGTGACTAGTAATAATAATATAGGCCATTTAAATATAAATATAGACTAAAATAATTTCCGATAAAACTCAAAAGCGGCACTACTATCGCCTAATATACATTTTATTTTAAATCCGAAACATCTAGCTTCTCTCTAGCAGTAACAATCGTTACGGCTTTCTAATAGAACCACAAACAAATTGCTCAAGTCATAATGCAGTGACGCCGCCGCAAGGCATACATATAGATAGTTTAAACTTAGAACACCTGATCACCTGGCGTTGTTAGTCGGGGTCCAAAAAGACAATTTGGCTCAGTGGCATTGGCTAAGGACTGCCGCGCAGCAGGTCCAAGGTTCGAATCCCGTCACGGGCTTGAGCTTCACCGCATGTTGGAAATGCCCGCCTGACTAGCGACCACCCTCAAGTGGAAAATCTGTCGCCAAGCACCTAACGGTGTGTTCCGGCAGCAGTCCTTGAGAGCCAGTGATATTACAGGCACATGAGACTTAACAACTATGTCTCAAGGTGATCATCAGGTGGCCCTCGAGCTTGTTCCGTCACAATAACATAAAAACAAAATGGAATCAAAATGTATTCGGGGAAATTCGACAGTAACCAACAAGATCACTGGCCGTAGCACCATACATACAGAGCTGATTAGACAGTCGTTACATCGTGCCCTAATTAACTTTAGATTAACAACTATGTGAGTACTTGTGTAATGTGACCGAAGCCATGCCAACTACGAATGAGGTCGATATTTTCTACGCTTTTAGTGGCCGGTGTCACAAAAGTTTTAATTGACACTTATGATACCTGTTCACTTATTACTCTTACATGGATTTGCTAAACTATTGTTACTTTCACTGTCGCTGACGTCATCAGGGCTCAAAGTTGTTGCTAGGAATCCCTTCGACGCAGGTAAACTGTACATTGATTTATTTTTTGTTTTGCATTTATACAGCCTTGTCGCATAATTCAAAGAATCTATTAGGTCCTTACATATGAAATTGGCGTTTTTCGTACTGGCCACTTTAATCACGAATTTCTCCTCTTTGGTAAGGAATTCCAAATTCAAATTTGTACAGCTATAGACTCATGTATTTGTGCTTCGATGATCGTCATTCATTTGTTTTTTTCTTCTGTTTTTTTCTGTTTGCGTCACTCATTTTACAAAATGGAAAACCTTAAATATCGCATTATTTACGAGTACGAGTTCCGCCGTGGCACTAGTGCTGCGGAAACAACTCGAAGGGTGAATGATGTGTATGGCGGTCGTGTTGCAAAAGAAAACACAGTTCGTTTTTGGTTCCAACGTTTTCGTTCTGGAAATTTCGACCTGCAGAACAAGCCCCGTGGACGGCCTGAGACTCAAGTTGATAATGAAGAGTTGAAGGCTATTGTGGAAGCGGATCCATCGCAAACCACGTCCGAGTTAGCTGCAGGCTGCAATGTTAGTGATAAAACTGTTTTAATTCACTTGAAGCAAATTGGGAAGATTAAAAAGCTTGAAAGGTGGGTACCTCACGAATTGACTGAAACAAACCGGCAAACGCGCGTCGACTGCTGCGTTACATTACTAAACCGGCACAATAATGAAGGTATTTTAAACCGAATCATTACCTGTGATGAAAAATGGGTTCTTTACGATAATCGGAAGCGCTCAGCGCAATGGTTAGATCCTGGCCAGCCAGCCAAATCCTGCCCCAAGCGAAAATTAACCCCAAAAAAGTTACTTGTAAGCGTTTGGTGGACTAGTGCCGGTATTGTTCATTACAGTTTTTTAAAATCTGGCCAGACTATTACGGCTGATGTCTATTGTCAGGAATTGCAAACCATGATGGAAAAGCTAGCGGCTAAACAACCTAGGCTGGTCAATCGCTCCACGCCACTGCTGCTTCACGACAACGCTAGACCACACACTGCGCTACAGACGGCTACTAAATTAGAAGAGCTTCAATTGGAAAGTCTAAGACATCCTCCGTACTCCCCGGACCTTGCTCCAACAGATTACCATTTTTTTCGAAATTTGGATAACTTCTTGCAAGGGAAAAAATTCAACTCCGATGGGGCAGTCCAAATCGCCTTCAAAGATTTTATTGATTCCCGTCCGACTGGTTTTTTTAGTAAAGGGATCAATGAACTACCTATGAGATGGCAAAAGTGCATAGAAAATAATGGTTCATACTTTGATTAATTAAATATATTATATTAAAAAATATTCGACTTTTTGTTCCTCCCATACAAAACGCCAATTTCATATGTAAGGACCTAATATTTTGAATTTCTTTGTTTGCTGACTATTCACTATCGATTGCCGTATATCTATTATAATAATTTGAATGGTGGTAGGGCATTTTGCGAATGATAGCCTGGCTAGCTACCACCCTCAAGGTCTCAAGTAGAAAATCTGTCGCTTAGCACCTAACGGTGTGTTCCAGCAATCCATGAGAGCCAGTAATGTCTAAGTTAGCCTGAACATCTTCAAGCATATTATCACTTACCATCAAGTGAGATAGTGGTTCAAGGCTAATCTATCAAACATAAAAAAAAACTTTTCAGTATATCTTTACTTGAGCTGTAATAGAAATAGATGAATTTTTGGTTAACTTCAACAATTTGCTTTTAATACATGCTTCTTTGGATACCTACTACAATAACATGTTACATTTAAAACATTGCTAAGACATAAACAAAGAAAGTATTATTGCTAGCCATAAAGTTGATTAGACTTCATCAAATACAATTAAGAAGTGAGTCTAAATGGCGCTTCGTAAATTACGATTGTAACTAGCCATCAAATGGTCAAAGAGCTGGAAGCTAGATGCGATCATCACTTCTTCACGTGTGTCTTTTTGAAACACAATGAAAATCAATTGAGTTTGCAAATGATAGGCCATGAACTTGCGGCCTTCTTAGTCTCTGGCTGGCTGAGGTTTCAAGGCTTGGCTCACGTCATGACATCATGATGGCATCTGTGGTACCTCGTGAGGCCTGGGGCTAGTGCTCCACGGTGTTCATCTGCTAAAACTACCCTTCCTTTCGCTCTACTAAAACTTATAATCCGTGTTCAATATGTCGCACTTGACATAAGGCCACGAAAGACATTGTTTCACCCCTATGTGCATTTTTTTTTGTTGCTGGTACGTTCTTCTTTGACCACAATCTCACCTGATACGAACGGGAACTGAACCTGATAGTAGCCGGAATACATCGTTAGTTGACGATAGATTTTGAACTTGAAACTTCAAGCTATCAGGGGACTAGCCAGGCGGGTATTCACAATATGCTGTACTGTGCGATTGTATTCTTGACTAGCTGTTTGTGTCTTTGTAACACATCTGTTGTATGTCTTATGTCTACGAGAATGACTAAAGTATTCATCGTAATGTCAATAGTGGTGACAACAGTGTGTGCGTATCGCTGTGCGCTGACGCACATCGGCCTCATCACCGAGCTATGTTTACTGTTGCATCTCCCAAACCCACTAAGATGATAAAACTGCTTATATTGAGATAGTTATCATTATGTCGTTAGATAATGCTGTCGGTACGCACTTCAAGTCACGCACGCAAGACTTGAAACTCTTGATATAGCTATATTATTTTGTCTTTTAGCAACTATGTCGAGCGGGGACTTGGCAAATGTTTCGATGTACTCGTATGTATGCGCATTGCTTGATTCAACTATTTAGGATAACTCTTGTGTCTCTGTGGGCTTTATATTTATTGATTAATATTTTTCAAGGTCGAGTTTTCAATTAGATCTACACTTATTACCTTTATTCTAAGCGTGTTGGTACTTCCGGATATATTTCTGTGGCATTAATAGATCTTCAGATGTTAGTAATAATACGGGATAATTCACGCGAATGAGTGAGATAGCTCCGACTATAGTTTCAACCACATTCGGGGGTTTTTTGCAAGGAGAGCTCGGGACGCCCGCGTTGACGTCTCGCTGAGCACTGCGGGCGGCAGCTCGTAGCGCGCGTGACGTCTTCAGATCTTCAGATGGTCGTAGTGTAACGTACCTAAGTCTGGGGCTCCCAATATCATGAATTTCATTGTAACTAGATATTGAAGATGTATCATTCGCTATCACGAACATTGATGGTGCGTTAGCGTTTTTTGATTTTGAGCTTCGGCGATCACGTAACGATGTATATCAGTCGTTGTTTTATTATATGAGTCGTTAAGTGACACGCATTGATGATAGCTCAATCCTGGATGCAAGCGTAGCACATTTTATACTGGTAAGTGTAAGACGAGCGTATATATAGTAATGTGATTGACACTACAGTGACATTACGATATATTATGTTAGCTACTACCTAGCATTCATTCACAAGATTATAGATACTTGTTAGTAACTCCGAAGTCAAGAATTAGAATTTCTCGTAAAGTTTGCGTCATCTAGGGTCGTCTTGTCTTTCGTATTAATGTATTTGCGTTAGGCTACGTCGGACACATTCGGTCGAAAAATATAGCTTGCTTGATGAAAAAGAAAGTATAATCTGACATAGTTACAAGTTCAGGGTAACTTTCTGAATTACACGTCATATCTATAATTGAAACAGGTAGATATTCGGCATATTCCTACCCTTAGCCTTGCGAAGCAGTGATGGTGGTAGGGCATTTAGCGAATGCCCGCCTGGCTAGCGACCACCCTCAAGTAGAAAACCTGTCGCCAAGCCCATAACGGTGTGTTCCGGCAGCTGTCCTTGTGAGCCAGAAATTCTAGGTTAAGCCTGTTAACACCTTCGACCACATCATCAGGTGAGATTGTGGTCAAAGGCTAACCTATCAGGCATATAAAAAAATATATTTGTATAGTGTTAGTTGAATATCTTCTTTTTATATAATTATTATCCATATTTGGTTACTTTGGTACCGAAAAAAGAAGGAAGAACTCAATTCGTCTGTTTTTTATGTTTGTTACCTCAGATCTTTTATCCGGATGAACCGATTTTGATGATTATTTTTTTATTTGAAAGCTGACGTTTGCCGTGTGGTCCCATTTATTTTTTCATCAAAATCGGTCAAGTTGTTTTTGAGCTACACTCCAATAACTGAAAAGTATTTTCCTACGTTGACAGTGAATGACAATCGATCCCATAAGTAGCAAGGGTCACTAAAAAGGATGAACAATTTTTTTTATCCAGAAACGGAGCCGATTTTAACACTCAAATACGTGAAATAACTTGTCGAAGTCGGTACCATGCGCACAATATTGTTATAATGGGTACTTTTGAACCATCATGGTACCGACTTCACCAAGTTATTTCACGCATTTGAGTGTTGAAGACGATATACGATACGAATTTTTTTTTTTTTTTGCAAAAAAATTGTTTTATTGTATTGAGTTGCAAATACTGATGTAGCAACTCTTAGCTCCTTAAAGCTGTTTTATGAATCTGGGATGAAAGTTGGCTATTACTATTTTGCATTAGCTCATAATCGTTCAAAAACTTGAGGATATTTATAAATAAATAGCGCAACCTCTAAAATATACAAAGGTGGAAGCGAAAAGGCTTCAGTTTTATGAAGAAAAAAGATTAAAATTATATGACAGTTGAACTGTAGTACCACAAATACCTAGTAAGTACGGAAATCCTATAAGATACGTTGTGACGTTATCGTTGCTAATGTCTAAGTACGTTAGGCAACTCGCGCCTTTATACGTAACTCACCTAGAAAACTGTATGTAGGTCTGTTGTTAACTATCACCGCTGCATTCTGTGTTCCACCAAAAATGACGTCACATGTATTTTTGTCAGTATATCCAGTACAAGAAGTTACTTTACTATCTGTAAACGAGACTTCTAACCATATATTATTACAGATCTGGATTTCATACATTAATCCTGTCGTATCATATATTATTATAATTATAGCATTTGATTTTCACTCTTTAAATTCCTGATTTGAACCAGTGATGGCTCAGTAGCATTGGTTATGTACTGCCCCGCAGCAGGGCCATGGTTCGAATCCCGCCGCAGGCTTGAGCTTCACCGCATGGTGGAAGGGCATTTTGCGAATGTCCGCCTGGCTAGCTACCACCCTCAAATAGACAATCTGTCGCCAAGCACTTAACGATATGTTCCGGCAGTTGTCCTTGAGAGCCAGTAATTCTAGGTTAAGCATGTTAACACCTGCGACAACATCATCACTTACCATCAGGTTAGATTGTGGTTAAGGGCTTACCTATCAGTAAGAAAAAAAGATTAAGGGTGGAAGTTTGATCGGTAGTTTTGTTTTTATAGAAATAAAGTGTTTCTATATTATATATACCTACCATACAGAACTGAATAAAGTATATATGGTCTTTAGAAAGATATGAAAAATGTTTTGTTCAATACAAAAATGACTAAGTATTTCTATTTAAAATAATCATAAACCAACTGAAATTTTAATTTAATTCCATCAACAATGTTATGTTTGGCTACTAAGCTTTTCCGTTTTTAAAACGTAATTTTTATAGAAATTTATTTAAAACGCTCCAACTATTAAATTATCTAATCGTAGGATGGATAAATCATATGCCCTCAGTCTGACATTCTAGACTCTAGAATGTCAGACTGAGGGCGTAGGGCGGGCGCAATTCTTTACTCTAGAATCTATAGTACGGAATAGCGTCAGGCAAATAGAAGGTATGTAATAATTATCCCACATACAGTTTAAGATTTTGGTATAATAGTATACCAATACATGCGAAATGTAAGTACTTATACAACACTCCCTACCCCCTCGGGGATGTACACACATGATTGTACAAAATTACATCGAAAAGAAATTTGAAGCAGTGATGGCTCAGTGGCATTGGCTATGGGCTGCCGCGCAGCAGGTCCATGGGGCGAATCCCGCCGCGGGCTTGAGCTTTATCGCATGGTGGAAGGGCATTTTGCGAATGCCCGCCTGGCTAGCGACCACCCTCAAGTAGAAAATCTGTCGTCAAGCTCGAAACGGTGTGTTCCGGCAGCAGTCCTTGAGAGCCAGTGAAACTACAGGCACATGAGACTTGAGAACTATGTCTCAAGGTCACGGGTGCAGTGGAAATCGTGACTTGTGACGAATTGCATCTGTTATAGGCAGAGATTAGTCCGCTTAACATCAGGTAGGCCTCGAGCTTGTTCCGTCACAATAACATTTGAACTCGCGAACATCCGCCCCTATAACCGGAGAAGCTCAGCCAGTTGAGCTATCGTAGTGCACTCATTAGCATCGCACTACTCACTAGTGTCATTGCTCAAGTTTATCCTTTCATTCCTAATGATTAACCGTCTTGTCGCTGACAAGTGCTAAATACCTTACTTAAACAGATTTGAGCAAAATGTATTTAGTTTGTAGCAGTAAGAAAATTATACGTTAATCTTGGGCATATTATCTAACGCTAAGAAAAGTCGGCAACACGTTTCCTTAAAATTTTCTCTATAGAATAAAATTGCAAAGTTGACTCAAAAATACGCTTGTAACGTAAATATCTTAATTAATTACGTATGAATGTGTATGAAAATAGATTAATAAAATAGCAAAACCATATCAAGAGGGACAAGAAAAGTTATATCTTCGATTTATGTTACTAGTTTTGTGATATTAAGCTTATTTTCAGATTTAACCTAAACTGATCCCGATTTCACCATCACTGTCTCCCTTTTACTCCTACGCAGTCTAATAGTTACAAAATTTCAGCATATGACAGCGTAAAGGAACGGAACTATGACTTACAATGGTAGCTCAATTGGCAGTGCGTGTCCCGGCTATAGGATGGTCGCGCGAATCCTTGTAGTTAAACATTTCCTTTCAGTTAATGCAAAATTACAGTGTTAGAATATACACATGATGTTAAGTTGCTTTTATTTATGGTCCTAACCTTGTAGATGTATGAATTACATTTGTTTAGATTCTAGAGTAAGCAAATAAAGCCAATGACGATGAAGTGAAGTGTATTTGCCAATAAATAAACTGAATCTGAATCCGACCACCCACCTGGTTATAGGGTGCATTCCGGTCTGATACCAAGGACTGATCCACACTATTTATTTTATAAAGAGTGGGATCCGCCAACATTTTTTTCCACTTAGGCGTGATCCCACCCATTGTTTTGTAGACCTGATTTAATAATAGCTTAAATGCGTAAGCAAAAATAATACTTATGAGATCTATTTCTAAACATAACATGAAAGCAAAACAATTTCTCTAAGTACTAGGAGAGCATAAGGTCCTCGGAGTTTCATACTGCAGATCTCGTTCTAGGAAAACTATATTTATAATAAATCAATTTCTCAGAGTACCAGGAGAGCAGAAGCTCAAGGTAGTTTCGTACTGCAGATTTCGTTCTAGGAAAACTATGTAATACAACTATTCAACTAGGTACTATATAAAATTATAAGTTCAGCCTATGTTGTTTAAATGATACTTTCGGGTCTAACCTTACTCAAATTTAACTCAAAATAGTATATTTTTTCTTACGGTGGCGTTCTGATTAAGTCGCAGTGACCACGGTCACGAGCTGGCTCAATATTGACTTTTATAACCCCCAATCCAAAAATGTGTGTTATAAGTTGCGACATTGCGACCCTTTTTATCTTAACGTTTATAAATAGTTAAGTTTATGAAGAAAGAACAAAAACTGATTACGTGCAATATCTAAAAATAATAAAACTCAAGTTAAATAATTGTGTGCTATTCGGCGCTATTAAAACGATTATCATCCTCCTACTTAACTTTTTTTTTTTTGCGGGATAGGAGGGCAAACGAGCAGGCGGCTCACCTGGTGGTAAGTGAACACCGTCGCCCACGAACATCCGCAACATAATATAGAATCGCTTCAATATGTTTACGTTATGAGAATTATGATCCAATTATTTCCTATTTTATCTTAAGGGGGAAACCCACATCCTTATTAGAAAAAAAAAACATAAAAAAATAACAGTTTTATCACCGTTGTATGGTGATCACTGTACATGATAGTGTATTCACGAATTCAAAATATAATTTTTCGTGTTATTTAGAAATGTTATATAAGCAACAATTTAAATGGTTCTATTAATTAGCCATTAAATCGTAAAAAAATATTAAAAATGTACCCGTACCTAATAAATGTAATCAATTCCATAAGCGTTAAAACTATGTGTATCTGAAAACACCGTCCCCTAATCTCGCAAAAGAGACAGGGTCAAAACAATTGGGTTCAGTTTTATTGCGCTAAGTTTTAATTTTATATTGCTTAATTGTAAGCGATGATGTGGTCGAAGATGTTGTTCTGCAGGCTAACCTAGAATTACTGGCTCTCAATAATAGCTATGGGAACACACCGTCAGGTGCTTGGCGACAGATTTTCTACTTGAGGGTGGTAGCTAGCCAGGCGGGCATTCGCAAAATGCCCTACCACCATGCTGTAACGACTGCCATCGTAAGACAAAAACCGGGACCGACGGCTTACGTGCCTTCCGAAGCGCTCAGTAGTAATGTCAATAGCGGTCACCCATCCAAGTCATGACCGGGGTGGACGTTGCTCTACTTAGCTGACCGATTAAGAACGGCTAAGCCAACTTCGCTGCGAGCGCTTCTTTCCCTTCATCATATTATTCCGTGGTTGATTATGCGCAGCACGTAGCGTGCTATCTCGAAGTAAATTATTAATTTTGTTTGCGGTTGCTTTCTTAAGATTAATAGCGTTCTGTTCGTATCGCGTCTGTCGCGATATCTACTAAATTTGACTTTCCTGGCATTAAATACTTTGTTAATTAATCGGCTTTCTGCGGCATGCCGAGACGTTTGTTTCATTGTGTGCCCAATGATAACGGTTTTTTGTTACGAAATAATCACTACTTCGGCTACATTCGAAACCAAGGGTCGAAACAAAGAAAAAGAATATTTCTTTTTTTGAAATTTGTTTGGAAAAAGAATAATATTCCTGTTTTTGAAATTTATAGGGTATATGTGTAATCAATGCAAGTTGTTTTAGTAGTTGACAATCGTTCGTGAAGTTTGATTAGTTTGATGCGTATTAGGATATTAGAAGACGGGAACCTATTACTGAGCCTCAGCTGTACGTCCGTCAGGTTGTATGTTTGGAAAGTACTGTATAAGCCAGATTATCCACTGTTAAACACAGCCTCCCCCATTTAGGGAGGGTTTGCCATAATCCCCACCATCCGCGTCTTGGGGATCGGAGTTTAAGATATCATGACCTCAGAAGGCGCTGCTGCCCATCTTCCGGTATTTTACCTTTCACATCCTAACCCGGCACCCCGCGGGCTTTGGAAAGTACCCGGTTTAAATTATCACAGAAAATGTGTTCACCAGGCGGGTTTACTAACTATTATTAATAACAATGAGAAAAAAAATAGGACTTCGTATAATTTTGAATTTATCACTTTTTAGCCACATAAGTTTTACCAACTTTGCATTTAATCTGAACATGAATAAATGATTATTTATTTATTATTTATTAAAAAAAAGTCTTTGTTTTGTTTTTGTTCTATCGTAATAACGTCAATACATTATAGCGTCAAACTTGGTATGACTTTAGTCCAAAATCCGGCAAACAACAACTAATAGTTTAAACCAGCTAAGTGCGGTCAGACTCCCACTAAGGATCTTGAACTGTATTAAAAAAAAAAATTTTATGGTACATTTTTTGTTACGGAACCCTCGGCATGTTTCCAACTGACACTTAGCTGGTTTTTATTTTTATAAACTGACGCCCATAATAGTCACCGACGCCCATAATAGACCGATTTACGTTGTGCGATGCTATGCTGTGTTCATCATCATCATGATGATGCTATGCTGTGTTCATCATCATCATGATGATGCTATGCTGTGTTCAATAGGACTGAAAAATAATTCAGGGTTGACCCTCAAACATTTAATGGACTATGGTGGGAGGTGGGATGGAGAAGCTATAAATTGAAGACGGTTTTATGACCGGTCGTCTTCTAACGCCAATCTTCCAATTAATGCTGTTGTTGGTAGATACCCTCCTTGCCGGTGTTTTAATATGGTCGGTAAAAGAGCTTTTGTGCATCCAATAAGCAGCTGCACCTTGCTCACGTCGGCGTGTTTGTATGATGTTACTGCTCATTCGGCACATTCCTTTCCTTAATCTAGACCTACAGTCCTTTGGTCAGACTTTATTTTTAAGAATGACGTTAGGCAATGGACGAGTTTCACATTTGCACGAAAGAATTGCGTGAGCAATATGAAGCCTATACCTAGCTATGGTGTATAGTGTATACAGAATGATTAAATAGATAAGATTTCCTTGATCGCTTATGACGGCATCGAACATAATTATTGTTTAGTATGTGCTTATACGATTGTTTTTTTATTGGTAGCTTTTACCACTACCTATCTCACCTGAAGGGAAATAATGATGCGGTCGAAGATGTTGTTCAGACTAACCTAGAATAACTGGCTCTCAAGGACATCTGCCGAAAGACTCCGTAAGAAAATCGTGCTTGGCGATCGATTTTCTACTTTAGGATGGTCATTCGTCAAATGCCCTACCACTATGCTATAGCGACTGCCATCCCGTGCCCTGTGAATCGGGTGTGCGTTGTAAATGCCACTAGAGTTCACACACCCAAGTAATGACCGCAGCGGACGTCGCTTTGACTATAGTCGGTGCCAAATAGCATGGCAATAGATTTCGTATATTTTAGAGTTGTTTATTTGCCCTGTACCACGAAATTCTAGCGATACAAGTTTGCTAAACTCGTATCGCTAGAATTTCGTGGTACAGGGCCTACAAGGACGCAACGGTACAAATAAACAACTCTAAGATATACGAAATCTATTGCCATGCTATTTGGCACCGACTATAGTAGACAATCTATGCTAAAAAATAATTATAACGGATATATCTCATACATATCAAAACTATGCAGCAGGAAATGCATCTCAACCGTACAGGAATAGTGTTTGAGATCTTTTCATTGTTTAATATAAGAGTAGGTGTTGTACAGTTTCTCGGTAAGACATGTTCTCTAGGTGACCCGGTTTATGTGTACAGATTGTATCGGTTCAGGTGCGCACTATTTATACCGTACAATCTGCGGTTATGTGCCGCCACTCTCGACCAGTTTGTTATTCTCACCTATTCTACGAATCTTTTAGATTGCGAACCATATTGATCTCTTGACATTCTTCTTTGTTTTCTCCGTGCTATGTTTCTTATTTTCTTCATTTCATATTCCTTATGAACGAAAACGTTACATTACAAAATTACAAATTTATGATAGAAAAAAATATAGTCATGTGCAGGATTCGAACCCGCATCCATCCACCCCTATATATGATTAAATATGATGGTTAAATAAAGAACGAGAGGAAAAATTGCAGTTATGACTCATTGTCATGTTACCTCAAGCGGTCAGAGCATACCTCGGCTATAGGGGTGGATAGACGCGGGTTCGAATCCCGCACATGACTATATTTTTTCTCTCGTAAATTTGTTGTAATATAATCCGCCGAGCAGGCGTTGTTGCAAACATAATAATATTAGATAACACTCCAACTTAAACTAGGTCACAGAATTTGTATAGGTCATGTTACGTAATAAACAATTTGGAGGACTTTGTCTACTGACTATATCTACACCGCCTGAAAATACGTCTTTACATGCTGTACCTAGTGTGCCTGCTGTGCCTATTTATGGCATAGGCAGATTCGATTCAATTTAAAAAATATACATTTGTGCGTGTTGGATTCTGTACTATATCTCAACCAATAAGCATTGCAATCCAACGCGGCAATGCCAGCATGATGGGCTTGGATACTGTACAGCCCAGGAATCAAAACCAGGACCGAGACTCCTAGAGTAACGTTTACTGCTAAAGACGATTCCCAGTCTTCGATTTGAGGACTCGACCAAAGAAGCTATACCGTAATAACATTTTTTTTTTTATGTTATTGTGAAGGAACAAGCGCGAGGCCCACCCGATGTTAAGCGGTATCCTCTGCCTAGAACAGATGCATTTTATCACAAGTGACGAACTGCACTGCGCCCATCACCTTGAGACATAGCTGTTAAGTCTCATTTTGCCTGTTATTTAACTGGCTCTCAACGACTGCTGCCGGAACACACCGTTAGGTGCTTGGCGACAGATTTTCTACTTGATACAAAACAAATGTTTTTAAAATATTTTATGAAAACATCAAATTAACATTTTAACAAAACACTTAAAAATACAAAAATATATCTAGTGACAATTCCAATGAAATGATTTCTCGATCGTGCTCTCGTAGAGTCAAGACCTCCTGAGGATGCTTCGTGTAGAATCGAAACGCGGCGAAAATTCTTCCGGTATGGCTGCGTGGCGTTTGTGACGTCACGTCGGCTTAACAGGAAAATTAGGCAGAATTGTCACTAGATATATTTTTGTATTTTTTAAGTGTTTTATTTAAATGTTAATTTGATGTTTTCATAAAATATTTTAGAAATATTTGATATTATTAAATATGGATTTCCGCAAAGTAACGCCTGAATCTATTTATTAGCTATACCGTATGTGTATAAAATGCACTAACATGACGAATGCTCACTGACTACGCTGCAGGACAGACCTACAGCCCGGATCTAACCAGTTAGGTAATCGGTGGCCGTTTAGAGAAGATTATTTATGATATCTAATATATGAGGCTCAAAACTCATTGAATTGGTTACATTAGTAATTAAACAACTTTAAACGGTTTAAATCGCGTATATTTATCATTATTTTTTTTTTTTTTATCCCGACGTTTCAAACACTTTGCAGTGATCGTGGTCACGGGGTTACATTAGTTACGGGTAAACGTTATTATCAATGTTTTTTACGGTTTTAGCATGAGCTACGTAGACGACCTACTCGCTAGGTGAAAAGCAAAAACGTTTTTGTCACCTTCTCAAGTAAGCCCCGTCGAAAAAATAATTTAATTGAATTTCTAGCCCTATATTCTTGTAATCCTTATTATATATAAGGATTATTCTTAATAATCCTAATAATATAAGGATTATTCTTAATAATCCTTATAGCTAAGTGTTGTATATGTGAGTTGTATAGTTCAGTGTTATATAGCTATAGATCATTATTATCCTATAAGGATTATTCATAATAATCCTTATAGGATAATAATTACCTACAGCGCAATAATCTAACTACGTGCATGTCAATAGGTCGAGGAAACATTAGCGTAAGTTTTTTTGTGATGCTGAGTAACGAATCGAACAGTAGGTCCGCCTGCCTTTTTTTATGTAAACATATCTCAACAGATGGTAATTGATGATGTGGTCGAAGATATTGTTCACGCTAACCTAGAATTACTGGCTTTCAAGGACAGCTGCCGATACAGACCGTTAGATGCTTGGCGACAGATTTTCTAGGTGACGTGCACGCTCAGTAGTAAGCCGTGCACGGCAGTAACGATCGCCCATCGAAGTAATGACCGCGGCGGACGTTGCTTAACTTGGCTGATCGGTTAAGCAGTTCTTTACCCGTAATCTGACCTTACGTGTTAAGAACTGCTTAGCCGCTCACGTAAATAATGTTCGTTGCACATTATTTCGATTAAAACAAGTTAGGTTCGTTACTGGAGACATTAGATGTGTGACTAGAGTCTTATCTCGAACGACGCACGCAATGCAGTGCCGTTGCTGCTAGCGGATGTATTAATAGACAAGGTCCCATTCAAATGTCTTCCTCATAAGGAGTCCCTACCACTTTGACATTGTAACAATATTTTGAAATTGCAACAGTCGATTGAATCTACATTCAGTAGTGTATCTATAGTTGCTAGGTTGGTATAGCGAGATCCAATTCCAAATTAAAGCTATGCAGATGTTCGTCGGACGCTGCAGTCGTTATTAGTAATTCCCTCTCGGCTGAGAGGGAAGACGCTGCCAGTTTTCGCTTATTAAAAAAACATTCTCCGGATTTCGACTCTAAATATAACTTTGTAAGCATTTAGTTAAATAGGTCGGTTTTCTGTGCCGAATGCTGCACGTGCACTTGATTAAAATACCAGCTAATAACAATTTGAAGCGGTCACTTGGAAGGTAATTGGTATTAAAAAGAGTAATAAATATCATATTGTTGTTATAGAGTTTATTAAGAACTTCTAGGTTAGCCTGTATAACATCTTCGACCACATCATCACTTACCATCAGGTGAGATAGTGGTCAAAGGCTAACCTATCAGACATAAAAAAAAAAACTAGACGCAGAATTCATTAAAGTATTTGTTTCTTGATTTATTAAATAATTTCCATTGAAAAAGGTATATAATTTTTTTATATATAATAGTGACGGAAGAAGCTCGAGTCCCACCTGATGTTAAGCGGACTAACCTCTGCCTATAACAGATGCATTTCATCACAAGTCAAGAATTGCACTGCGCCCGTCACCTTGAGACATGGTTGATAAGTCTCGTGTGCCTGTAATTTCACTGGCTCTCAAGGACTACTGCCGGATTACACCGTTAGGTGCTTGGCGACAGATTTTCTACTTGAGGGTGGTAGCTAGCGAGGCGGGCAATCGCAAAATGCCCTTCCACCATGCAAAATATACTTTAATTGGCAATGTATTTTTAATCTCTGAGAACTTGTTTTTATTGTGTGACCACTTTCATTTGTTTATTCTAAAAAAAACTTTTCATTGAGAATGTTTCCTTAGAAGAATTCTCAGTTTCCCACGTCAGCTCTCGAGATTACTCCCACGTTATTAACTGTTATGCAATCTGTGGATTCCAGCTTGATACGAGTTAACTTCTCAATCTTCTAGAAGTTTCGTCTAATCTTATGAACAGACGGGTCTTTGCGGTCACTCCCTCGGGTGGATCCTGTTTGTGTTTAGTTACCCTGTACAATCTAATTCAACGGTCTAGACGTTTTACCGCATCGCACCGACCAGTTAATTAACTCTAGCTATTTCCTCGTGTATTCACCGTTCTTAGTATTTTATTTATTTTTATTTTGGTACGTTGTCGGTATGGGTGGAATCGTAAACATTGTCTACTTCGTCATTAGTGATGAACTGCACTGCGGCCAGAGACATAAAGTTGTTAAGTCTGATGTGTCTGTAATTCACCAGCACCCTTCAAACCGGAACACAGTAATGCGAACATAAGTGCTTGGCGGTTGAAACAGGTATGGTGGTAGTACTTGGAAGAAATCGGTCACAAAGCGTTCTACTGCCACTAAAGTACTTCTAGGTTAGCCTGAACAACATCTTCGACCACATCATCACTTACCATCAGGTGAGATAGTGGTCAAAGGCTAAACTATAAAGCATAAAAAAATTAAAAATTAAAAAAAACTGTATGTTATCTCTATTGTATTATATATTAGGACGAGTGTTTGAGTCGTGAAGGTCATTTCGCTTGATTATCTACAACATGAAGGTGTTTTTTTATGTTATTGTAACGGAACAAGCCCGAGGCCCACCTGATGTTAAGTGGACTAACCTCTGCCTATAACATATGCATTTCATCACATGTCACGATAAGCACTGCGCCTGTCACTTTGAGACATAGTTGTCAAGTCTCACAATTTTACTGGCTCTCAAGGGCAACTGCGGGAACGGAACACACCGTTAGGTGCTTGGCGACAGATTTTCTGCTTGAGGGTGGCCGCTAGCCAGGCGGGCATTCGCAAAATGCCCTTCGACCATGCGGACCTGCTGCGCGGTATAGCATTATTATTATTATTTATCATAGCCTTTGCCACTGAGCCATCACTGCTTCAAAATGTTTGTCAATGTCACGTTATATCCGAATGTAATTGATCCAGTGCGTTGCCGCCGGATATCTTCGAAGATCGGAAAACTGGTTAATTGGCTCCGGTGACGTGAGGCAACTACCAGTACAGCTAAATACTTCAATTACCGCCTGGCTACAGATCTGAACACGTTACATCGTTGCCAAGGCTTCAGTAACAAGATGTGGCCCATTTCGCTGTGAGCTAATGATGGATCTAATCGATCTATTTTTTTGCCCTCGCTACATTGGCATCAATCAATTTTCTATTTATACTGTTAGATGATGATAAGACCACAACCGTAACGGAGGTGATTGATCGCGTACTGTCCCGCACTTACTAAATTCGTAGTGGAAGTTATAGACTCCTATTATTGCTTTTTTATACATAGAATATAAGGTGATGTACGTTGTGTAAGCTTTCTTTTATATGTTATTGTGACAGAACAAGCCCTATGACAGATGCATTTCATCACAAGTCATAAATTGCAATGCGCCCGTTACTTTGAGACATAGTTGTTAAGTCTCATGTGCCTGTAATTTCACTGGCTCTCAAGGACTGACTGCCGGAACACACCGTTAGGTGCTTGGCAACAAATTTTCTACTTGAGGGTGGTAGCCATGCGGGAAATCACAAAATGCTCCACCATGCGGTGAAGCTCAAACCGGTGGTGGGGATCGAACCAGGGACCTACGGCACGGCAATCCATAGCTATTATCGCTTGGCTATCGAATCAGCTATATGAGAATCATTGTTTCCTGATGTCTTTAAAATGTTCTGGATGAATTAAAAGAAAGTTACCTTTAAACCTATTTCAGAGTATGTAATAATCTAATAATACTTTACTACATACCTAATTGGATAAATTTCTAAGTCTGTTTTCCTCGACATGTATTTTACTCACGACCTTTCTCCGACATTCAGTGAGTGCAGTAAACTGTTGCACAACTGTACACTAATGGTCTGGCTTTGTTTAAATGTTTACCCATTTTGTCTTCATTCGAGTCCCTCTGTTTAACTATCTAATTATGCTTAAGTATTTATCGTTGTACTCGCTAAGGTCGTCAACACGATTTTGTTTGTAAAATATCTGTTGCTGACCGCCAAATATCACGTAGTTTTTTTTCCAACTAGAATGTCCAACGTTTCCAGCGCAAGCACCTGTCTCGAACAGTATAAATTAGCATCCTATGGACACACGCCAAAGTATCTAGACGCGTTTCGCCCTCAGACAGAATCGTTTATATTATTTGGGTGCGTCATATTATTTTATTATTCAGCTCATTCTTTGCGTCACGTGACGCACGATAATATTCTGCCGGCGTTCATTTATTTATTGTTACAATAGCAACGTCTTTCGTACGTCCCACTTTCGTCCACTCGGTAAATCACATCGTTTAAAATCAGAACAGTTTTGGTATCTCGATCATAGTAGAAGGAGTGGGAAGTAAGTTATCTTCATACAAACGCACCGCGCGCGGCTTGTTTGTGTGCACCATAGTATCTATGCGTCCCGCACGCACACTCTAACACAATCTCGACCCGTTTCTCTGTGCGCCAGCCGGGGCTAACACCGAACAAGGTTCGCGCGTCACGGCTTTTTGGCACCGCTAAAAAATGAAAAATGTTTGATAATCGCATGAGAACTTATTGCTGTGTGTTCGGCTGTCTAAATAATTCATAGATTCCAGAGTTATCTTTGTTCAGATTACCTACTGAACAGGAAAGGTAAGCAAGTCGCTTATTCTAGCATACCTATGATTTTTTTCTTTTGTTGTATGGGGTATGCCCCGCAACGCACGTCTCTGGCCCCGCAATCGCATAGGTATTGTAACAATAACAACCGTGCATGAGACTGGCAAGTATGGTAGGTAATTATATCGCGAATTGGGTCGGAGATGGCCTACTTCCCACTCTTTCTACTATGTCTCGATGCTATCTGAATGATACGTCAAATTTTTGTTACATTCACTGTAAGCCACCTTCACTGTTCGAAACGGGGCGATGAGCTTGATTTATCGGTTCAATTCGATAAGCACAAACACGTGAGTGCTCGGGTCACGTTCAGTATTTTTTCCGCTATTCGTATTTTAAGGTCGTCCGAGGCAACAGTACCGACACGCTAGAAGACGTTATGTAACGCTCGAAACTTGTTCCGAGGTCTTATGTTATGTCGCTCGGTAAGAGTTGCAGCGCCATTGTCTGACGATTGGCCTCGCAACGGTGAAGGAACACGTATGACCTAAATATTTAACAATTATGAAATTTTATTTCCTGCTTTTTCTATGTTTTAGCTCTCAAATTCGGATTGTCTCAAACGTCTGCACTATCTCAATTTCTGTCATAGTTCTAGTCCAGAGACAATGTGTTATTCTACTGCGAATATAATTCATACATATATTTGTATCTAGTTGTTATAATTTAGGAGATTGCACCTGGTTCATCATATCTAAATAATTTTCTTTGACGTCTCTTTAATTATTCTTGTGTCAGTACTTATTTTTGCAACAGCTGCTATTTCAGTGTTACTTTCTATCTGAGCTGTTTTGACGTAAGTTTCTCAGATGCAAGCAGGTTTTACTTCCAAATAACCTTGCTACGATTCCACAAGCTTAAATCAGTCATGCCCTTAGAAAGTCATTTAGAGAAATATATAAATACGAAAATTATGGAATATAGCGCGCACGTTTTTTTTTGCGCGCGGCATAATGTATGATTGTTGATTACATATACATCTCTTTGATGTTACAAATCTGTATCTCCCGGTTAAATTGAAAATGCTCTGTTTACTCGCATATAATTTGCAGTTAGGTACTAACTTAACTTTGTAGGGATTAATTACCCGATTAAATTGAAAATGCTCTGTTTACTCGCATATAATTTGCAGTTAGGACTTTGTAGGGATGATTCTATTACGCACTAGTGTATAAATTATTATGCACGACGGTGTTATAGTTCGGTTTATGGCCCTAAGAACGATATAAAAAAAGCTCATTTTACGAGCAAGGGTGTTGAAAAATTCATTAATCCACCAATCTAAACTATAGTTAATATTGAATTCTTAATCGGATTCTTTTGTGCTGAACATGAACAGCTACTAGCATTTCGTCTGACCTACAAGAGACCAGGGTCACGTGTACCTATCAGTTCTTAATCCTATGACTGTATTGATCGGTGACAAACGGCTGTTAAAACAAGATTCTATTTATATGTCACTATTGCACGTTGATTACATTACGAACCGGATTGAATTTACGACTGATTTAGGACAGAGTTTACGACCTCTTCCCCATGGATGATGAAGGAACTAATGAAAACATTGTGATTGAGGGATATTGTGCTATTACTCCTTTCATAGAAGTACATATTAAATTACCTACATAATTCAATATGTACATTTTTTTTTATTGCATATAGATGGTAGGTCTTTGACCACAATCTCACCTGATGGTAATTGATGATGTCGTCGAAAGTGTTAACAGGCTTAACCTAGAGTTACTAGCTCTCAAGGACAGCTGTCCAAACACATTGTTGGGTGCTTGGCGACAGATTTTCTTCTTGAGGGTGTTCCCTACCCAGGTGGGCATTCCCTTGCAAGGTGTCTTGAAGGTGTCACAAATGCAGTTGAACAAGCTATAGATAATTTACCTGTGCGTTCGTCTTCCAGCATCACAGAAAAAAAAACGACAATAGAAATAGCCCCATCGGACCACCCGGGACGGGGCTGCATTTCTGTTATACTCGTATATCGTTTTTATACCGAATTAGAAAAACTCGTTCTGTTATCTCTTCATATTCAAGGAGTCGAGAGTCAAGAATCACTTCGAAGCAGTGATGGGTCAGTGGCATTGGCTGTTGACTGCCGTGTCGCAGGTCCATGGTTCGAATCCATTGGCTTGAGCTTCACCGCATGGTGGAAAGGCGTTTTGCGAATAATATTTGCCCGCCTAGCTAGCGACCACCCATAAGTGGAAAATCTGTCGCCAAGCACCTAACGGTGTGTTCGGCAGCAGTCCTTGAGAGCCAGTGAAATTACAGGCATATGAGACCTAACAACTGTACTTCTCAGTGTGAGCACAGTGCAATTTGTCGTTCACGAAATACATCTGTTATAGGCAGAGGTTAGTCCACTTAATATCAGGTGGGCCTCTGGCTTGTTCCGTCAAAATAACATTAAAAAAATATATATAAAAACCCGCCAAATATTTTCTAGGCTCTCTGATCCACCGACGACCATGATCTGTTATTCCCGATTCTGTATTATTTTGTTGTCCTTCGTTCATTAAATTCCGTGGGATAAATTGAAAATGCTTCACGAATTATAGGTGCGATAAAGAAGCGGCGTCACGGCCACAGACCGTGCAGCCTTGGCCCGGAAACAATTCCTACAAATTGAACCAATTTTGTGAATGTAGATTTGAACGAGCTGTTTGTAAGAGTCAGAGGTTTGTGCTGTGAAAGTCATTATCTTAGTTCAGTAAATATTATACTCCGAATGACTATTGGACCTTATAATGATGGCCACATATTAAAATCGATCGACTATTATTGTGTGGTCTACAAGGCTCAGAACACCTTGCGATTATTCGTAATAGGCTATTTGCATATTACTTAGCAAGGTGATATTACATAACCAGCTGATGTTAGGTACTGTTACTGCAGACATAAACTTCAACTTTGGTATTTCGTGTTGAGTAAACAACCCATACAACTGATAATTCCGAAGTTGGTCCTATTATGTGTGCAGTGCAAGTTGATGTGGAGAAATTCCACGATACTCGTACTGTTATCTTTCACAAGACCTTGAAAAATGCGTCAATACAATACTATTTTCGTATTTAAAAGTTGTTATTAAAATGGTTAAGCAGTTTATTGTAGATACTGCGAAGAAATTCTTCAATAATATCTCTCGCTCGGTGGTTTTGTATTGACCTTACTTCGTTTCGAATGACATTTATTTCTTTGCAATGAAGTAAATGTAAGATAACATTTTGTTTTGATAGTAACTTGTTTCTTTTTACAGTACATTTTTAACCAACGAAAAGGCGATAGTGCCTCCTTATAGAATGGAAATAAATGAAATGGAAACCCGTTTACAATGGAGCACTTCTACCAGCCCTTATCCCGCACCCACATGGGGTTGCCAGTTTCTGAATTTATCTTCCGCTCTATTCAATCACTTGTCAGTTCAGTACTCACCTTTCAAACACATTCTTCAAAGAGGCCATTGATAGTTTCCAAATAAGATTACAAGACACTACCGTGTAGAAAAAATTACTTTATAGTAAGAAATGTACTACTCTATAAATTTGTAAATATGAATCCATCTATAGCTTCTTCTTTCTTCATGTCCGTCCACATTAATACGGCATGTTCTGCCTCGCACTGCCACTCTGAACCAGCTGCCATCTGAACTATTTCCGAACTGATACGACTTAGATGACGAAAAGAAAATATTTTATTTTCCCTCCCCGAAGGACGTTGCCGGCTTTTGAGGTGGGAAAATAAAATATCTTTTATATCTTTGGTGTTGTGGTATTGGATGTCCGTGGGCGTGATTACTCTCCACCAGGTGCCTTATTGTGTTACATAATGGTGATGGAGATGAAATTAATTTTGACATTTCCTGTGAAAACAATGCACATTATGGAGTTCGAATATCAAAATGAAGATCATTTTAACTACCATCCGAATTAGACAATAAATCCCCAGGTAAACCGCTAGTTTGTGCCCCTATACCATAAAAAGGTACGTTTTTCATCCCTCCTATATGGCCATACTCCTATCTATTTCTCTTAAATTTTCTGTCATTGGTTCCACTACGTTACAAGTACGTTCACTTTTTACAGCAGATGATATTTTATTTCCCTTTCTAATTGGACGTCTGTCTAGGAAGGGTCATGTTTTTCGCGCGTAGCTTGTATTTAAGTATGTTTGTAAATTGCTTTATTACTACCGCGTGTCTTCCAAAGGGCTGGATGGATTTCCAAAGTTAAGGTATCGTTATATTCGTCATAAAACCAAAGAGTCCTTAGATAGGTGTTTAAAAAAAATGGCTGGTTTATGGCGCGAAATAGTAATACCTTAATAAATAAAAATTAACCAAATCCGTCGAGTACGGTATCAAAATAAAGGAAATTAAAAGGGGATTACAAATATAAATATAAAAACCAGACCGAAACAAGATTGAGAATCCCGCATTAAGTTAAGTAGCGGGCGGGACCAGAATTGAAAATTATAAACCGAAAACAAATTAATGGGTTGCGTCTACTAAACTTAACCCATTGGCATCGGCGATAATGATAACAATAGAATTTAATTCATAACTAGGACATAGTGGTCCTGACGATGCCAACTTATTAATGCGGGATACTCAATCTTGTTACGGTCTTTTCAGAGCAGGTTTTTAATTTTTTAAATTATTTATCAATATTGTACACCGAACCACTACTACACAAAAGTTTCCTCTAATTTATTCATTCTACTTCTCATCGCCCTTTTCAAAGTCAAGGCACAATCTTTTTTGCTAACGCTATAACGATCGCCCTGGGTAATGAGACTGAATAAATAATCATAATATTCTCGTCAAATTCGCATGCAATAAAACTCCGACTGTGTACTTCAATATTATTGGGTGTTTTCCATTGCCAAGTTCTTTTAATATTAACAATGTGAAATAGTTTGTTGTGTGTAAGGTCTCTGGGGTCGTGAGAGGAGTATTCATAGTTCAATTACTTAGTTGTTTAGCGACAGGTGGCGTGAGCTTTTTGTACTAGCAGGTGACGGATGAATAGGTTATTCATTTGTGTAATAGAAGCTATTGTTATTATAGCTATTTTGTGCTTTGCCAAAGAATAGAGTGCTTACTAAAATAGCACCTGTCTGAAGTATAGAATGTTTAGATTTGTTTCTATTTTTGGTCTTACTATATAATAATAATAATAAACCTTTTATTTCATGCAAAAGTACAATTACATACATATTAATGTATTTATTAATTTAGTACATGTTTAGATTAGGTAATGCTTTAAATAGAAGTTTGATTGCATGAACCCCTCTTCAGGTGAAGGTGAAGGCCTCCTCTAAAGAATACCATATGCCTCTCTCTTGAGCTATTTCTCTTGGGGTCTTACTATATAGTTGTACTTAAATTGTTTTTTTTAGTTTACTTACATTTTAAAAAGATTTTTTGTCACTTCACAAGTTTAGAAAGGCTTTGTTTATTATATGAAATCTGCGTGGAAAAATGCTTTTAATCCACTAGCGTCGAAAAGGTTGTTGAAATTCGAATCTTGACAACAGCTCCAGAAAAATTAATTTACTTTCAACATTATCAATTGCAGTTTAATTGTTAATATAAATTAACACCAATTTAGTATAACTTATAAGCTATTTTTCTTGCGCTTAGCATTATCCTCTCTGAAGTAAAGTGAAAAATTGTGTGTTGCGCTCGGCAGCGAAGTTATTTTGCGTCTCGTAGTAGAAGCGTCGGGATAATGGCAAATCCCCAATATTGGGGGAAGCTATGTTCAGCAGTGGACTATCCGGCTGATACAGCAATACGTATTAGATTCTTGTTTCTTAAACTCAAAATGCTATAGTCTTGAAGAATTGAATTACTACTGACTAGGTTCCAGGTCGTGATGTCCACTATTTAGCTGCCAATTATCACATCATCTATATTTTTTTGTATTACCAATATAGATGCGTATTTGCTGTTGCCAGTTCGATAAGTATGTAAATCTGTGCAGTGAGTGTGGGATGCTTCAATAATATTTACTTTAGGTCATAAATTTCCGCTTGCAACAACTATTTCTCTGTACTCTGTTGCACGTCGATTTAATATCTATGAGCTGGCGTGGGCGTATGTTTCCTATCGGAGCATGAGATACCGGGGACACACAAACTGAGGAACAACTCTGGAAACTCGTATCTGTTCCGTTGTTCGCGCTGTACATATTGTTATCCATTTTATTCATCGATATCAAGTTATATTACGTTCGAAAATAATAACGTACCATTGATATCACAAATTTAATGGAATTGATAAAGTAAAGGGCAAAATTAATTGATTTCAATGTTACTTTGAGTAGCAATATGTACGAGTTCCTGGTGTGAACGTTCATCAATCAACTTTTTACTCCCAAAACCTTCATTATCGCCACTCCGCTCCGTTGCGACATGAATCGATCTGATACTGAGCGCGTTATCAAGACCAATTTAGTTAGAGCCCTAAGTTTAATTAATTTGATTATTATATATATAATCAAGCAGTAATAAAGAAGCAGTGATGGCTCAGTGGCATTGACTATGGACTGCCGTGCCGCAGGTCCATGTTTCGAATCCTGCCGCGGGCTTGAGCTTCACCGCATGGTGGAAGGGCATTTTGCGAATGCCCACATGGCCAGGAGCCAACCCTCAAGTAGAAAATCTGTCGCCAAGCACCTAACGGTGTGTTCCGGCAGCAGTCCTTGAGAGCCAGTGAAATTACAGGCACATGAGACTTAACAACTATGTCTCAAGGTGACAGGCGCAGTGCAATTCGTGACTTGTGACGAAATGCATCTGTTATAGGCAGAGGTTAGTTCGCTTAACATCAGGTGGGCCTTGTGCTTGATCCGTCACAATAACATAAAAAAAATCGATTTTAACTTTGCTTGGTATCAGTACCTGAGTAGCAGACTATAAACCATGACGGCATCTGTGCAAACATTGCTATTGACCTTCGACGCCTGGCGATGTTTGTCGCGAATTTCTCAATACTGCTTTATTATCAACATCGCGTTTGATGTTCTCATAAACGAATTCCGGAAGGTTCACGCTGCTTCGCTTTTGATCATCCTAGTATCAGACAGTGGATATACAAAGAGTAGAATTATGATCTATCATAAACGTTAAAATCAACACCACAAAAGGGATTCGTTTTTTGTTGTTGTGATTCAAATCACTGCAAATATTTTAATAATTGTATGTAATGTATGTACTGTGTATATATTTATTGTTTCTATAATATTATGTATGTATATGTTTATATAAATCGTGTATTTTGGTTGGTTAAAATGATTTTATACTTATATGATGTAGGTAATTTACGTTTTATTTATTTGCTGTATGATTATTTCTTGTGTTGGATATTATTATTTATTTTGTACTTTTATTAGCATTGTAATGGATAGACCTTCGTCCATATCAAACTATAATAATACTTTTATAACGGATTGTCTGGAAGAGATCGCTCTCAGCGATAAGACACCTACCGCCTATTGTCACACCTACTTTTACTATTTATGTTTTTAAGTTTTTAAATTTGTATTGTGTCAATAAAGTGTTATCTATCTATATATCTACACACAGACAGTTTAAACTGCAGAACTGATACGGATACACGTAATGGCTTCGGTATTCGCTAACTGCACCTCTGCTTCCTTTGTCCTAACAATACATATAACCGTGCGTCATATGATTCAATCGACGTCAACACTCCCATTGTTAATGGCATTACCTACCATACTGCAGTTATTGTTAATGACATTGATCTGTAAAGGTGTACGCACTCTAAAACTCTCGTAAACAGAACCGGGACTCTGCTGGAGCGTTTCATTGAATCAGTGATACTTATCAAACGGGGAATGATGCCAACTTGTTGCCGCTCTTCTAATGACTAAACAATGAACATGGTATGTGTGAAATGAACCATAGCATCTGATGTGTAAGACCCATTTTGCAATGCTAGAATTCGCATGATACCATGGACACTTAACGTTTTGTAACGCAATCTGACTTTGACCTGGAGCTTTGACTTGTCTGATAATGAAATTCCGTCCAATCCGTACGCTCTTAAATTTTTTACTCGTTATCTTTATACCCAGCAGTAAACAAGTACTTGGTTAGGTACGTTTAAGTGCATACATTATAATATAAATAACTGCTGTAGCAGGTGTCCCTGTTTAAATCGAGAGCGTTGTACCGTGGGAGGCCGTTCTGAACTTAAATAGTACTAATAATAATTAGTGTAAAATATCAGAATTGGTAGCTTGGATAAAACGGGATGCAAGCCATTGTTGGTTTTGTTATTTTGATCTTAGTTATCTCTATGTATTATTTCTTAAACTATTAAGTATTTTACAGTGGCTGCACGGCACTGACCTCGATATTTACTATAAGTATAGCCGTTTTTTATTCAAAGATATATAAATATCATCACACAGTACTGCAAAAATGTGAAGTGCGGATTGAAGCGGGTCGCTATACCAACTATGCTATATGCATTCTCCGTGTTTCATTTAGAGCACCGTGTTCCTGTTTCCGATAGTAACGTGCTTGTTCTGTGTCATTCTCGGCGGTTGAGTATAGCGGAGCGTGCTGCGCGCCAAGATAGGAGCCGTTATCAAAATGGCGGCGCGTGGCACCGGCGCCGCCGGTCGTTGACGCTTCAAACGCTGCAGAGGGTATTGATCACGCGAACGTTGGCCGCAAGTCTATCCGACGCGTAGCGACATCTGTCGTGGATTGCTTGTAACTAATTGTTGCAGGTTGTAGCATAGATGGCGTTGTTAGAATTTATCTCCTTATTTTCGCTCAGCATTTTTTCTCAAATGCAATGCATTCATATAATATGTTAAGAACACAAGACAACTCGTATAATTATTTTAATATGATATAGGTCACGGTAGGTTTGGTATGAACGCGTTGAATCAAACAGCTGCATTCATCATGGTTTATGATCATTTGATATAACTGCAATTTATTTGCATTATCTTCTTATGGTATTGGAATAGGACCGGCAACTTATACAAGTTGAATAAGGGATAAAATATGATGTTGTTGAACTTATTTTTTGATATTAAATATTAAAAGGTTTTGACAAAGTTGGTCCGACCAATCTGAAAGTTGGAAGTAATTTTCAGCAACAGTCCAAAGATGGAAAACCTAAAAACATGTGGCACCCCTATGTATAAGCATAGCGATTTCAATGTATAGGTAACTCTACAGTCAACTTTGGCTAGACAAGGGAGATGGAGCTCTAGCGGGGAAGGAGATCGTTGAGGCATGTGGTTAAGGTGGTCACTTTAACCCTTGGTATAAACCAAGGGTCAAACGTGGCCACTTTGACCCTTGATCGACGTGCCTCAACGATCCCCTTCCCCGCTAGAGCTCCATCTCTCTTGTCTAGCCAAAGTTAAATGTAGAGTTACCAGCAACAACTACAGCTTTTCTCCTGTAATGCGATAAACACGGTAAATCCATGAAGTGCTTAGTTATTCGTCTCTAAAATAGTGAAAACCACGTTAGTATATAACACAAACAGAACGATGTTGTCAATTAATCGCGTATTTTTTTTACAATTAAATAGTAAACAGAGGTTTTCTTTTTGTTCACAGTGCAAAGACTTCGAGAAGGTGGGCGCCACCATTGCAGTCACGCCTTGTGATGTTGTCGAGGAGGCAGACATTACATTCTCATGCGTGGCCGACCCGCAGGCGGCAAAGGAGGTAAAAAGGTTCTATAATAAAATTTTAGGCTACTTAGAGCACTAATTAGTTTTTATAAGGTGAGATTACGGTCTAAGACCAATCGTATAGCATATGAGATCAATTATGGTGCAATGCCCGCCTGGCTAGCTACCACCCTCAAGTAGAAAATCTGTCGCCAAACACCTAACGGTGTGTTCCGGCAGCAGACTTAACAACTATGTCTCAAGGTGGCGGGCGCAGTGCAATTCGTGACTTGACGAAATGCATCTGTTGTAGGCAGAGGTTAGTCCGCTTAACATCAGGTGGGCCTCGTGTTTGATCCGCCACAAATACATTAAAAAGAATTTTTTTTTACTCATATTAGTGATGCATACTGCTTTCATTTTGTTAGTCACCTACAATGCTGTTCATCATTGACAAAGTGTTGCAAATACCATTAAATCATCCAGGTATGCAAAAGCATTTGTCAGTTAATTGACTTATACTTAAAAACTACACAACCGATATTGATTAAATTTAAATGGGAGTTACTTGGAGGTATGTACTCGTCCCAAGAAAAAAATAATCATCAAATTGGCGTAGTAATTGTTTAACAAACACGAAAAAAATATAAAGTCGAATTGATAACCCCTTTCTTTTTTCAAGTCGGTTAAATAGATAATGATCTTCATCGCTCGGATAACTTTTATGTTGTTTATCAGTGTGTATAACTGCGGTCGGAATATGACCTACTTAAGGCACCCATAAACCTTTTATGTGCGGACCGTAAAGGTCACATCACGATACGACGGTGTTAACTAAATGTAATCTTTTTATTATGAAACCTAGCTGATACCCTTGACGTCATACCAGAATATACCCTAATTTACTAACAAGATAAGTGTGCCAAATGTGTGTGCTTAGGATTCCTCTGCCTGCGTGTAAAATATATAACATACTATGTCTAAACTAATATAATAAAGAGGAAAGATTTGATTGTTTGTTTGCATTGAATAGGCTCTGAAACTACTGGACCGATTAGGATGGAATTTGGTATGGAAATAGTTTGAGACTGGGGGAAGGACATAGGATAGTTTTTATCCAACTGCGCAAAAAGAGGTTAATGGTTTTGCGTGATAACCGATCTACTGGACCGATTAGGATGAAATTTGGCATGGAAATAGTTTGAGGCACGGGGCCTTCCCCGTGCCTGTCATTGTCCCCCCCATAAAAACTATCCTATGTCCTTACATAGGATAGTTTTTATCCAACTGCGCAAAAAGAGGTTAATGTATTTGCGCGACAACCGATATAACCGCGGGCGGAGACGCGGCCGGAAAGCTAGTGTTTTATATTTTGCTTAGATTTTTTTTAGTAAAATACAGGTGTGATTGAAGTCGCCTGTCACTTCTCCATACAAACTTTGAAGGTTGATCACTCCCTTACTACACGACTGCCCAAAAAAGGAGAGTTATGTTTTCAGGGTTCATGTATGTATGTTTGCGAGTTTCTTTATTTCACCATAACTTTTAAACGGCTTAACCAATTTTGATGTACGAGATATCGTTGGATTTGTCTTGATAGTGCAAGTAACACTAAGTCTTCGAGAAAGTAACCCGAAGAGACGCCATTCTATTAGCTTTGTAAGAAACAAATTTCTGTCAATTTTTCTCATATCGAAACACGTTCTAATTGGCTAAGCCACGACCTCGTGATTTATAGTGATGGGACGGAATGAATGTACAATTTTAATCGATATCGATATAGTGCATATTTAGAATATCAACGTGGTAATATATCTATAAACATCTTAAGCGTTGAGTGTGAATTTTATTTATGCTTGGCTGTAAGAAGTAGGTAAACAATGGAAACTACTGTGTAACAAAACCTAATGTTAGCAAATTACAACGTCAAATACACTTATAAACTGCTGTAATGGCAGGATTGTCCACTTCGAGAACATCCTCCACCATTTAGGGAGAGTTTGCCATAATTCCCACGCTTGGCAGGCGTCTTGAGGATCGCAGTTTAAGATATCAGTTCCTCAGAAAGCGCTGCGTCCCACCTTTCGGTATTTTACCATTAGTTACCTCTTACAACACCAAGTGGTAGCAATGGTGGAGTAAAATTCTAGCACGGTACCCCACGGGATACTTATCAATTAACACTTATAAATCGTGCCCGACCCATGGTACAACTGCGATGTCCAACTGGTTGTACTACGGAGAAGTAAAGTTACCCATGGTTCAACTCTTTTTTTATATATTTATGATTATGATCCATGGTACAACGGTGGAATTATGTCCAACTGGTTGGACTAAGGGGATAGAGTAGTAAATGATCACCAAAAGTAGTATATGAAATTAAATTTATGTGGCACATCGCCGGCCGCTGCCGTGGCACGCTCGTCACGCTCGCTCGGCTCGCGCAATGTTGTAGTCACAAGTAACCTAACGCTCCTCCTCGTTTCGCTCGTCGTTGCACCTAAATATGACTTTGCCCTAGACTATAGATAAATAAATAACTAGTCCATAGATAAATTCAATTCCCAGTAGTACAACTAGTTGAACCAAGGAAAGAATAACTAACTCGAGTTGAATCATTGGTAAAGATATTTCCCCATAGAACAACCAGTTGAACCATATAAAAAAAAGAGTTGAACCGTAGGTAACTTTACTTCTCCGTAGTACAACCAGTTGGACATCGCAGTTGTACCACGGGTCGGTCACTTTATAAATTAACATGAGTCACTCACCGTGTCTATTCTACTAAGTCTATTTTTAATTAAGTCAACGCATTTTAGCTAATCCACATAATGTAAGTTAATATTTTAGTTTTCACAGCTATCAATAAGAGAAAATAAAATACAGAAGAAATATGAAGCAGTGATGGCTCAGTGCCATTGGCTATGGACTGCCGTGCCGCATGTCCATGGTTCGAATCCCGCCGCGGGCTTGAGCTTCAAAGCATGGTGGAAGGGCATTTTGCGAATGCCCGCCAGGCTAGCGACCACCCTCAAGTAGAAAATCTGTCCCCAAGCACCTAACGCTGTGTTCCGGCAGCAGTCCTTGAGAGCTAGTGAAATTACGGGCACATGAGAATTAACAACTATGTCTCAAGGTGACGGGCGCAGTGCAATTCGTAACTTGTGATGAAATGCATCTGTTATAGGCAGAGATTAGTCCGCTTAACATCAGGCGGGCCTCGTGCTTGATCTGTCACAATTACATAAAAAAAAGACTAAAACAACGGAAAAAATTGCAAGTTAGAATACTCATTCTAGCTTACCAAATATTGTTTTATAAGCTTTAATTTATATATATAGGTTATAAATAAAGTAATTACTATGATTCGCATCTCTTAAAATAAGTAAAAATTAAATGACTCCCTAAATAACCTAATCAAATATCAAACTACGACATTATTGAAAAAAATTAGATCGCTGAGTATTAAGAAATTCGGTATTTGAAAATATTAAAAATGGTTTATTATATACGGCTTCCTTCGAAGTGTAACAGGTTAAGGTATAAAATAAGTATTTGAGTGTGTTTAGATCTACATAAAACTGATTCAAACAAGTAAAATAAAGATCTTTTATACATACATATAATAAATTGAATAATAATAATAATGGCTATATAATAAGTGTATAGGTGTATTAGATATTTTACTAACTATGTAAGACAAAACTATTTCAATAGAAATTAATAAGTTGTACGATATCTGTTTAAATTCCACTGTATCTTTTAGAAGCAGTGATGGTCCAGATGACTATAAATTTCCGTGTAGAAATTCCATAGTTGGAATCATAAATTGACCATAAGAAGGGTAACATAATAGCGACTTTTATCTATATAAAATCGATATACACCACCATAAGCACTGTAATCACAACACTAGGAGGAAGGATATTTTAAATTTGGAGTGTGTCCGATACAACACACTAGTTGCCAGATAGACCGAACCATGAATTCCACTCTCGAGGTTAGTTTCTCGATGCACTAAGTACATTAAAAAAAAGAATAACAAACTCGGGGATTTTAAACGCCATATTATTGCGAGGAAAAAAATATATTTCTTCCAAACCTATCGAGTGCGGTATCAAAATGAAGAGCTTTAAAAACAATTCGAACATGACAAGCACCAGCTTTCGAATATAAAAAAAATAGCAAAATCTGTACACCCTGTAACGAGTTACAATTATACACACAAAAAAAATACAGCCGAATTTACCACCTCCTCCTTTTCTCCACATCATCACTTACCATCAGGTGAGATAGTGGTCAAAGGCTAATCTAACAAATCATAAAAAAAAATAAAGTTTTTTATGCTGATTCGATGCTGACTAAATTCCTTCATATGAAATGCTGTTTTAAAGTGGTATCTATATATCATGAACCTGAAACAATATACTGACTAAATTTCAACCATATGTCGAACATTTATTGTTTAATAAGAGAAAGATAGAGCAAGGCCGATGAAAGTGTGGAGAGAGACTCCGCGAAGAATGATAATTGTGGATGACAGACACGAGTTCTCGCTGATAATGACACCTGATAAAGCGTAGTAGAAGCAGAATTAATGTTGTGCCGACCTCATTTGTGCGAGAATAAAGGTAGCAAAAGGTATAAAAAAAAGCAAAGCCGTTGACTCGCTCACAGTCTAGGTGCATATGTCGCTGCCCTTACAACATGGCATGCATACTTTAAAGGGTGATAAGTTTCCTAACTTTTGTTTACAACTGAATGACCTTTGAACTTGTCACGCAAAACAGACCTTTGAACTTGTCACGCAAAACATACAAAGTTGCTCACGAATGTGCAGCATGTTGCGTCGTGTTGATGTTTTAACCGTTTTTCTTCCGATTTTTAATTGATGTGGAAGAAAAACTGTTACAACATCAACACGACGCAACTGGAATTGTATCACCGATACTTGGCGTGTAATGAGGGAAATCAGTTGTAAGCAAAAATAGAAATAAGCAGCCTTACTTATAAACGCTACTTAAATTTTAAACATTACTTAGCCGCTGATTAGCAAAATTTCTTACTCATAAACGCTACATAACTTTATCCAGTACCTATGTACTGCTTAAATCAACTGTCAATTTAAACACCATCCCACCCTTGTTTAAATTTTAAGTAACAAGATGGCGCCCATATTTCTGATCAGCTGATTTAGTTACAGACCCACCAACTTATCTGTTCAGGTGGCAGAAAAAAGTACTACAACATCCCTTCAAATTGTGACAGTTCGTAGTTGATTTCCTTGACCAGTAGCGCCCTCGAAAACTGCACAGTTAAGTTGGTGGTACTATACAAAGAAAAGTATTATATTTACTTTTTAAGTTCAAGATATTTAGCACTAGATACATGCTATTTGCCCATTTAGGTCATTCATAATACTTTTTAGTACAATGTTGTCAGTTTAAAATACGTTCGACCTCATTATCCATTGCTTAGCTAAACAGGTGCTATGTAGCGTTTATAAGTAAGAAATATTTAAGCATGTCTTAAACACTGTTTAGTTATCCATTACTTAGCAACTGCATAGCGATGTTTTTATAAGTAAGGGGGAAGATCTATATAATTTCTCGCATCGCTTGAAACAGCACCTCTCGATGCTGACCGACCTTTCGCTTGGCGACCTTTCCGCCACGGAAATAGGCTCGGTATCTATATTTTACATCGAGGGAAGGTCTAGGTGAGAAATGTGAGGCGCGGTCGGGTCACGGCTGCGGGGAGATAGACAATTACACTAAAACCTCCAATATCAATAAATTAAAGCAGCTAAATGCGCATAGAAACAATCCGTCAAACATTATCGCATGGTGGAAGGGCATTTTGCGAATGCCCGCCTGGCTAGCGACCACCCTCAAGTAGAAAATCTGTCGCCAAGCACCTAACGGTGTATTCCGGCAGCAGTCCTTGAGAGCCAGTGAAATTACAGGCACATGAGACTTAATAACTATCCCCCTTACTTATAAAAACATCGCTATGTAGTTGCTAAGTAATGGATAACTAAACAGTGTTTAAGTAATGCTTAAATATTTCTTACTTATAAACGCTACATAGCACCTGTTTAGCTAAGCAATGGATAATGAGGTCGAACGTATTTTAAACTGTCAACATTGTACTAAAAAGTATTATGAATGACCTAAATGGCCAAATAGCATGTATCTAGTGCTAAATATCTTGAAATTAAAAAGTAAATATAATACTTTTCTTTGTATAGTACCACCAACTTAACTGTGCAGTTTTCGAGGGCGCTACTGGTCAAGGAAATCAACTACGAACTGTCACAATTTGAAGGAATGTTGTAGTTCTTTTTTCTGCCACCTGAACAGATAAGTTGGTGGGTCTGTAACTAAATCAGCTGATCAGAAATATGGGCGCCATCTTGTTACTTAAAATTTAAACAAGGGTGGGACGGTGTTTAAATTGACAGCTGATTTAAGCAGTACTTAGGTACTGGATAAAGTTATGTAGCGTTTATGAGTAAGAAATTTTGCTAATCAGCGGCTAAGTAATGTTTAAAATTTAAGTAGCGTTTATAAGTAAGGCTGTATGTCTCAAGGTGACGGGCGCAGTGCAATTCGTGACTTGTGACGAAATCCATCACTTATAGACCGAGTTTAGTCCGCTTAACATCAGACGGGCCTCGACCTTGGTCCGTCACAATAACATAAAAAAAACATTTTATTTGTTTTGATCGTAGCTTATACCATATACTGGAAACACCAATTTACTACTACAATAAAATATGGTACATTATATAAAACAAAACACATTCCTAATTAGTTAGGTTCTGAAGCTCTAATCTCGTAACAAAAATGGCAGTCGATTTTGAAGCCGCTCATTACTTTATTTTTGTGGAAAATGCAAACATTAAAATATATTTTCTACTACTCCTAACATTGTAATTTTTGCATTACTACCTGCCAATCGAATAATCTTACAAAATTACAATAAAAGTAAAAAAAAAAAACAATTTAGTTTGGCGGCAGATGTCGCTCTGTCCCTTAAAGACGGTTAAACGATAAGACGGTTAAATAAAAAACAGTTTGTTCTATTTTTAATATTGTTATGTTTGCAATAACGCCTGCTATGCCCGGCTAAAGGGATGGACGCGGGTTCGAATCCCGCACATGACTTAAATTTTTCCTATCGTATATTTGTAATTTTGTAATTTAATCCGCATAGCAGGTGTTATTGCAAACATAACAATATTAAAATTATAAGGTTGCTTCATCATTTACAAGTCCAATTACAAAATTTTTCTTGTTTGTAGTAGTACAACGTAAGTTGTAACATGACTTCATTTTTTCCTATCGTATATTTGTAATTTTCTAGATTGTTCTGTTATAATTTTTGCAATAGAGCAAAAACTATAAAGAGAATAATCTAGGGCCATATTTTTCACATTTTCATTTTATAATATTTTTTGGGATATTCTCTAAAATAGTAACCACATTTTGTAAAAATTACAACTACCTATTATGGCCTTTAGGGCACATGACTAGAATTGTACCCTCATGTCATTCTATAGGTGTCGTAAGAAGCGACGAAAGTAAAAGTACCAAAATATGGGCGGCAGAGCCTCCTGCAGAACTGCCATCTTACACTGCGACCCACGAGACGCCTGCCAAGCGTGGGGATTATCATTTTCGTGTACCATACATTCCCACCTTATGTGAGTTTGAGGGTTTTACACAACAGTATTTGTGATCGTGCCTCGGATCGATATGTATTTATATGTTACATGTCCGAGGTCCTAATTTGACACGGTATAAGACTTTTTAAAGTTTCTTAGTGAATTATTCAAATTTGATGTGTGGCCATCACGGTTGTCACAGTGTTTATGCACGGTTTTATGTAATATATACAGTCGTTTTCATTCAGTTTCGTAGTCTGTTTCTTGACAGTATTCGTCTATGATGCACGTAATGTTAATCAATCTCATTGCTGGCCAAATTTAACTGCGAGTATTTTTTTATATTGTAGAAAAATAGGCTAAATTGTTTTTTCACCTCTATTCTCTTGCATGCCATGACGTTAAGTTTGTACTTCAATAGTTTTACAGTAATAAACGATATAAAATATATACAGACGATAAGAAGATGACGTTAAGTTTGTGCTTCTAAAGTTTTATAGTAATAAAAGTTATAAAATATATACAGACGATAAGAAGATCGATAGAAGCTTAGGTGCTGAGGAATTCTGCGGTAATGTGATGGTGTGAATGAATCACAATGTTGGACCACGAAAGAGGCGGTTGAAAGTAGAATGCATGTAGCAGTGATGCGAATGCTTAGATAAATGAGTGGTGTAACTAGAATGTATAAAACCACTGACAGAAAATATGATGTATGACTGGCTAGCGTTAGAAAAGTTGTTGAGTATGAATGTGGCCTGCGTGATAACGGATATGTGAAATGAAATGAAATGTGTGAGTCGTGCGATGTAAATGAGCAGAGTGGAGGAAAAATACATTTTGTGCCGACACCACTTAGTGTAAGACAAGGACATGAGGATGAAGTTGCATTTAGCGTCATGTCTGAACCGTGGTGCCTCGTGTACGAACACGGGTCGGACATGTGTTATTGGATTCGTTCTATAGGAAATTCTCAGTGATAGTTCGGAGTCTGTGCAGTTGGTATACTCTGCCTTCTATCACATGGTACATAATGTTATTTGGCGTCATCTAGGATAAGGAATTAATGCCTGCTACTCTTAGATCTTTGTCCAGTTCGTGTGTTAGATCTTTGTCAAGTGAATTTGCTTGACTAATTTGGTCAATTGCTTAGGAAATTCAGTCTAATCCAAATTTTGGTATGGGTCTTACCTTGTCGGTTTATAGCAGTCATCATAATCCTACGTCACTACTTTACTTGACTCTATTTTACGACTCACGTGGTCTTTCAAATAGTTGCAACTACTCAGAATTCTGTCGTCCAACTGTCTCATTAAATGTCTAACAAATCGTCTGCGCGGTCTTCTTTTTTTACATTTAATAGGCTAGACTATCACCACCATCTCACCTGATGGTAAGTAATGATGTGGTCGAAGATGTTGTTCAGGCTAGCCTAGAATTACTGGCTCTCAAGGATAGCTGCCGGAACACACCGTTAGGTGCTTGGCGACAGATTTTTTACTTCAGTGTGGTAGCTAGCCTGGCGGGCATTCGCTAAATGCCCTACCACCATGCTGTAACGAGTGCCATCGTAAGACAACAACCGGGATGACGGCTTGACATGCCCTCCGAAGCGCGGAAGCGCTCAGTAGAACTGTCACTAGCGGTCACTCATCCAAGTCCTGACCGCGGCGGACGTTGCTTAACTTAGCTGATCGATCAGAACGGCTAAGCAAACTTGGCTACGAGCGCTTCAATAAAAATAAATTGTAACATATAAATTAGAAAGAATTGGTTGGTACCGTTCCAGATGGTGTTCGGCAACTGCGGCGTGCTGCACTGCCCGTCGCTGGAGGCGAAGGGCTACGTGGAGATGACGTCGATCGACGCGGACACCTCGCACGACATCGTCGAAGCTATCGGCGGCAAGGGCGGCAGGTACCTCGAGGCGCAGGTCAGCATACGCTTACAAACGTCACATAGTTTCATATCAATTTATAGTCTTCCAATTCTTGTGTCGTGACAGTTATATCCATCCTAGTATATACCTTTATAGGGAAGCCCGTGGGGTGTTGGACTAGATAATTATGAATTGATAACCCCCATATCTTTCTGCGTAACCAAGACCAAGGGAAAAATGCCTGAAGGTGGTCAGCAGCGCATTCTAAAGAACTAACTTATTACACTGCGATCCCTAACGTCAAACGTGCTGAGGATTATGGCAATTTTTTAACAAAAAAGGGAGGCCTTTGTTCGGTAGTGGATATATTCCGACTAGTAATGATGACGGCAGACGTAATCTTCTACGGTCTTTCGGCAATAGAATAAAATAAAAAAATATCTGTACAAAAGCTACAAAATTTTGTAAATGTGTATTGCCACATAATTGATTAATTTTTATATATTATGAAAATAATAATAAAAAACGCCTCGATTAATATTTCATTATAGTGCATATTTTGGCACTTTTTTAGTACATATTTGGCCATTTTGTTGTGCATATTATAATCCGATGTGTATAAACTGATGACGTGAAACAAATGACCTAGACACAACACACTAATCATTTTCAATATTTAAAAAACGATATTGAAATTTCTTTGCTCTCGATCAAAAATTTGGCTCTGTTCTAAACATGTGAAATGTAAGGTTCGCTTAGCATGTATTATATATTGTATTGTATGGAAATGTATACCAGAATTTTAATATTTCTCGTTCAGTACGCGTAAATACTTATAAAAAAAGGTATGAGCTCATCACATTGTGGTGTCCCTTTTGCAGATCCAAGGTTCGAAGACCCAAGCGGAGGAAGGCACACTGATAATCCTGGCGGCCGGCGACCGGTCGCTGTTCGACGACTGCCAGTCCTGCTTCAAGGCGATGAGCAAGAACTCCTTCTACCTTGGTAGTAGTCATCTACTCCGGTTGGAGACGCGAGGAAACTTGGACGTTGACGTTACACGCTATCGATTCGACAACGTGTCTCCAGCCGTTACGTTTGTCTCTGATAGGCTAGCCTTCACCCGTACTGGTGTCTTCTGCTGCTAGGAGTATTGGTAGGGTTAAGGACGTAACCCATTGTCATATTCCAAGCACAGTTCTGGCCTTGAGAATGGTACCTATTATATCTCTCGGCGGTTGAGCGGGGGTTCGAATCCCACACATTGCTCAAATTATTCCTTTTCATCATCGTGTCTTGAAGAGTTATATTTTTCACTGATAAGCTAGCTTTCAGTCATATTTTTGGGCTAGATTGTCGCTGCCCTATTGGTACCTGTGGGTGTCGTAAGGGGTGACTAAAGGTTAGATACCGAAAGGTGGACAGCAGCGCCTTCTAAGGACTGATATCTTAAACTGCGATCCCAAGCCGCCTGCGAAGCGTGGGGATTATGGTCTGTGTATGTATCAGTGGACAATCCGAGTAATGCAAAAAGGAGAGTTGGTAGGGCGTACCCATTGTCATATTCCGGGCACAGTTCGTACTCTGGAAATGTGAAAACTTAAAACCTTATTACACTCATATAATAAGTTGAGAGTTTGTGAGTGTATGTTTGTTACCCCTTCATAATGAAACGGCTGCACCCATTTGGATGAAACTTAGAACGTAGATAGTTTAGGAGGAGATAGATTAACACACAAGATACTTCTTATCATCATTGTTATGTCATCATGATAAAAGAATCACAATGATTCCCCACCCCCCTCTCTTCCTACAGACTATTCTAACTTTATTCTATAACTTGTTAAATAGGTTAGGTAATTAGAAATAAATCGATAAGTTAGTTGAGAGCCAGTACTTCTAGGTTAGCCTGAACAACATCTTCGACCACATCATCAATTACCATCAGGTGAGATAGTGGTCATAGGCTAACATATCAGGCATAAAAAAAAAAAGTTAGTACGTTGTCGATCGGTACGCATTTTGCATGGTGTGTTTAGCTTAGTTAGTCGATACTTTGTTTATTTATTATTTTATTTACGTACAGCACTGCTTTATATTTTATTTGTAAACGTCAACGACCAAATCTGAGCGTCTGTAGACTAAGGCATGAACATGTATGTGGTATTCTTTAATTTACTTCCTTGTGCACTTCTATAATATTTTTGAGTGTTTATTGCATGAGTAACAACGGAAATTATATGTTTATAGTGTATCCTTTTGAGAAAAATTACGCAACTATCAGAGTTAGTTGTGATAATGTATATTTATTCTTTCTATTCTGTATCTGGAGGCGTGATATTTCTGTCTTGATTTTAGTAGACGCATTATAATGTATGTCTTTTACCGGGTTTTTTATTATGAAAAAAAAAAGAAATACTTGTAATAAGGGTATCAGAATATACTTTTTATTTTATTTTTCTGTAAGGACCCTATAGCAATAACATATATATATTATAAGACCTTTTATATGATATTGTAATATTTCTTAAGAGAAGTCCTTTGCAATGCTGATTACAAATTGACTGCTAAAATGTCCGAGAAATATCAAGGAATGTTCTAGAATACTTTTGAACTTATTACCATTAGACAAAAATATTCTTTAAAATCGTGTAATACGGTATTTTTTGTTGTAAGCGCACAATGTTTAAATAAGATTTGTTTTTTGGTTTCTGTATTTTCAAAGTAAAAAAGTTTATTTTTTATGTTAGTGATAGACAAGTCGCTAGTCTGCTGGTAAGCGTCAAGCATGTCTATTACAGGGCAGAGTCTCAGTTCTCGTTCTTCTTAACACTGCACTGCGCTTGTTATTCTGAGATGTTTGTTCTTGTGCCTCACAGTAATCACGCCTTAACACAAAAGTGTTTGCTTACTACTGCTTAGAAGCAGAACATCTGGGTGGCTATATAGGCGGTGGTACCAACCAAGACGGACTTTTAACCTATCACTTGTTATATAACTATTAATAATTCTTATTCTCAATACGTGCTGCAGCCCTAAAAAGGCCACTTTCCACGAATCGTATTGGGATCCTGGTAGGAATCATAATAGAAATGGCAAAATGTTATTGATACTGGTACTGATTGCTGAAGACAATAATATCCAAGTTGCTAATGTTTCGGAGCAGAATATCTGAGACTGCGGTGGTACCCAGCAAGACGGACTCTCGCTAAAGAGAGTGCCTTTGAGTTATATAGCTTTGCTTGTAGGTATGTACGGTAAACGTAATAAAGTGTGCGTGTCATTGAAGAGGGTGTGGTGTGTTCGTTGCCAGGCGACATCGGCAACGCGTCGAAGATGAACTCGGTGCTGCAGGTGGTGGGCGGCGTGTCGCTGGCGGCGCTGGCGGAGGGGCTGGCGCTGGCGGACCGCGCGGGGCTCAGCCAGGCCGACCTGCTCGACGTGCTGGCGCTCACGCCGCTCGCCTCGCCGCATCTCATACTCAAGGGACGAGGTCTGCCTCTCTACTCTACTCTACTCTACTCTACGCTACGCGTTCTATACCTTCTACACACATCTCTACAAATGTAGTGTGTTTGGAAGCAGTGATGGCTCAGTGGCATTGGCTATCAACTGCCGCACAGCAGGTCCATGGTTCGAATCCCGCCCAGAGCTTGAGCTTCACCGCATGGTTGAAGGGCATTTTGCGAATGCCCGCCCCGCACCCTTAAGATGCAATTGACGTTTAATGTATAAAACAAATACGCGCCCTAGTCTACGGGGTTCTCAAGATCCACTATCTGGGGGTAAAGGCTGGGTTGAACTAAATGCAGCACAGTTAAAGACATTGTAAAGTATTGGAATATATCGGGAAATGGCACACACTGTCGAGGAGCATAGCTGTACAGTATCGTGCATTCGGTGTGTCATTACTTGAAGCGCTCGTAGTGTAGCATGCTTAGTCGGTCCTAACCGATCGATTCAGTTGAGCAACGTCCGCTGCGGTCATTACTTGGATGGGTGACCGCTGGTGACTACTACTAAGCGTGTACTTCGGAGGGTAGGTTTAACCGTCGGTTCCGGTTGCCGTCTTAGAATAATAGCGTAGCATGGCGGTAGGGCATTTTGCAGCCGTTCGGAAAGCTTTGAAAACAACTACGAATGACATCGCGAAATGCTATTTTGGACCAATGTCCGAAGTTCGCTTTGATAACTACGAGATTAACAGTTGCACTTCGTATTAAGGAAGAATTTTGTTATCTAACATGTTCACTTTTAATTACAACATTTTGCTATAAAGCAAATTATTCTACTGTCGCGTTGAGCAAAATGGATATAGATTCGCTGCGAGAAAAACGAGCAAGAATCTCGGGTCCATTATTTTTGAATGTGTTTACAATTTGTAATTTATGTTTTTTACGAAATTATTACATTATTTATTTATATTACATTGGTGACTGGCGGTGATATGTTCCAAGATTTTTCTAGTCGTCTAAAGAGTCAATGATTGTATATTGTTCTTTTTAATTAGGATAAGTTTTATAGCCCCTTCCCTCCGGACCTCTGAGGCGATCAGACGTGTGTTGAGTTGAGACCGTAATTAATTTTTATTTCCAAAAATTTATAAAAGTTTAATATCTCAAAAGTACTTCGGATACCAGGAGCGCAGCAAGCTATAAGAGGTTTCAATACAAGTATCCACAGCGCTGCACACATTCATACAGTATACACGTGAGTGCCTTAAGATCTCTCATATATCATTGCTTTACACACAAGCCGGCTTATTAGCTCGGAGGTCTCGCTTATCTGGACGGATAGCGTTTATATATGAAATCCTCGATCGCTGACCAGTCACGGTGAGCTCCCGTAGAACTGCTTATTTCTGTGTCAGTGTTCTGTGACTTTGTTTACTTTCATCGTTGCTTGAGGGTAAAATAACTGCCAACTAAACTATGCCGCTTAAAAGATCTCCGCCGGTGAAAAAAGCTGCTCGCTCTTCTGACAACAGACAGACGTCAGAATCCAGCGGTAATTATTGTGAAAAAAGCGAAACTCCTACGCATAAGAGGAAGCATGATCTAGTCAAAAGCCCAAATAGGGACGACTTAGAAGGACTCAAATCTGCATTTGAAAGTTATAAAAAGCAACAAGAGACCAAGCACAATGCACTGATACAAAAATTAAATGAGGTCAAGGAAGAAAACAAAATCTCTCAAAATGCCGTTGAATTTCTGTCTAAGGAATACGATGATATGAAAGAGCAAATTAAACAACTTCAAGCTGAGAAACGAGAGGACACGGCGTTTATTCAAACGCTGGAAGACAAAATTGCAATCTTGGAGAAAAACTCCCGTTCTAGTGGGTTGGAGATAAGGAATGTACCAACTCAAAAAACTGAAACGAAAGATGAACTCTCACAGTACATTGTTAATATTGGGAAAGCTATCAAACAGCCGATCGAACTATCTGATATACGTGATGTATTTCGCACAAACACCAAAAATGCATCCAACAAACCCATTATCGTGGACTTCACATCTACTGTTAAGAAAGAGAAGTTCCTGAAATCGGTCAAAACATTTAACAAAGAGCGAAGAGACTCACGCCTTAACTCATCCCACCTGCGCCTGCACTTAGAAGGGCCTGCAAAACCAGTTTACATATCAGAGAGTCTATCCCTAAAAACTAAGCGTCTTTTCTCACTGGCTCGTGAATTTGCCAAAACAAACGGGTACACCTTCTGTTGGGTAGCACATGGGCAAGTCTATCTCCGCAAGAAGGAAGGTGCCCCGTATACACGCATATCGACAGAGGCTGATCTTCCGAAGACACTGGAACAACAATGACTATTCTTAGCACACTCATTCTTATTTGTAAATTTCTATTTTTTATATTGCATACTTTGCTTAATTTGTATCTTCTATAGAAAATGTATTAAAAACACTCAAACCCAAACAATCTCACATTACACACCAACTGCTGAACACATACTAAGACGCAAAACTCATAACCCACACCCTATTTACGAATTATTTAAAATCATAAATATGTGCATTGTAATTAGCCTATATAATTTTGGAAACTATTTTTTCGTGAAACATAGATTGACCTCAAAGATTTTTACTTATTTTTATTATGGATGACATATATAATATAAGTAATGAACTGGAGGCGCTAGAAGTCTCAAATGCATACATCAGCTCACCTGAAAATTGTTCTAAATATTTTCCAAGTAATAATCAAAGGTCTTTGTCAATTCTTCAGGTCAATATTCGCAGTATTAACTGTAACTTCGACAAACTTTGTATATTTTTGGAGCGCCTAGATTGCCAGTGTGACCTCATTATTCTTACGGAATGTTGGTTAAGTAAAGTTCCGGATGCACCACCGTATCTTCAGGCTTATAATTCCCATAAATCAAAACATGCATCACAAAATGATGGTGTCGTCGTATATGTAAGACAAGAGCTTGAATGTAAAGTTATTGAACCGGACTGTAGAGAATTGAACTGTCTTATTGTAAAATATGGATGTGAACTCGCAGTAGCAGCATGTTATCGATCTCCCTCTTTTCGAAATCTAGATGCTTTTGAAGAAAGTCTAGAAACAATTTTAACTTCTCTTAAATCATACCCGACATTAGCTATAATCGGTGACTTAAACTTTAACATCTCACCCGAAAATTACTGTGATGCAAATGCGGCGCGTTACGAACATGTGTGCATCTCATGGCCTTTTGCCTGCGCACTTGTATCCTACCAGATTTCAAAACTGCTTGGACCACGTCTTGCTCAAAACCAACAAATTAACAACAACAATAGTATTTGATTCTTGCTTCACAGATCATGCACCAGTTCTTTTCCATGCAAATGTCACTCGCGTGTCCCCTTTCAATAATCCTAAAAGTAGTGTGGAACGTACTAACGTGCGCTCTGTTATATCAGATATAAAATCACTAGACTTTTTAAGTGTTTTTAATTGCTTGGATCCTAATTTAGCCGCCAATATATTTGTTAATATCATTATGAACATTGTAAGAAAACACACTACCATTGCTGAAGTGTCATGTAGAAAGCGTATTAGGAAGCCTTGGATCACAGTGGGCTTACTAAAATGTATGAAATTACGTGATAGACTTCATACGCAAAGTCGTAAATTACCCCAAAATATGATAGTACAAATAACTTATAGACGCTATCGTAATTATTGCAATAACCTGCTAAAAAAATTGAAGTGTACTTTTGAACAAAATGAATTTGAAAAGGCTAAAAACAACCCAAAAAAAACATGGAGAGTAGTTAAAGAAATCACTAACATAAAAAAAACTTGTGCCCCAGCCAAAGAATTGTTAAGTTTATCATCAACTGAAAAGTCATCTGCAAACTTTGTTAACAACTTTTTTGCAAATATAGGTAAAAATTTGGCATCCCAAATTCAAACCCAGCAATACTTCAACAATACTAATACATTTCCTTTAAACTATATTTCAAATGCAGACGGTAACTCCATGGCACTCTTTAGTGTCGATGAGCAGGAAATAGATTCGATAATTATGAAGCTTCGAAATGATTGTGCGGTTGGATGGGATGGCATTTCTAGCTCAGTTATAAAATCTTGTAGGTCTACACTCATTCCACCATTAAAACATATAATTAATATGTGCCTTACGGAAGGTGTATTTCCTATAGCTTTTAAGAAAGCTTTAGTACATCCAATCTTTAAGACTGGGGACAGAGATCGCGTAACCAATTACAGGCCTATATCAGTGTTAACATCCTTCTCAAAAATCTTAGAAAAAGTCCTAAACAAGCGGTTACTTTGCTTTTTGGAAAAAAATAACATACTAGCTCCTAACCAATTCGGATTTAGAAAATTAAAATCTACTGAAGATGCTGTAATGGAACTTACCAATGAAATAGTTACAAATTTAGATACAAAAAATAAAACGGTAGGTATTTTCCTTGATCTGTCAAAAGCATTTGACACTGTTTCTGTCCCCCTTCTTATAGAAAAGATGGAATACATTGGTATCCGGGGGCCTTCTTTGAGAATTTTCCAGGATTATTTAAAAAATCGAACTCAAACTGTCAAAATTCAATCAGTTACAAGTGATGAAGAAAATTTAAGTGATTTTGGCGTGCCTCAGGGAAGTGTTCTTGGTCCCACTCTTTTCCTTATTTATGTTAATAATTTATGCCAGCTAAATATCCCAAACTGTAAAATTGTAACTTACGCAGACGACACAGCACTCGTAATAAAGGGAGACAGCTGGGAAAATGCTCGTAAAAATGCGGAAGGAGCTTTGGCGATTGTTGTGTCGTGGTTGAGTTCCAATTTACTCACTCTTAATATAAACAAAACAAAATTTCTAACTTTTTCTCCGTGTATCTCGTCACAGCCACCATCTTTTTCTATCAAAGCTCATCAATGCCCCTCATATCTAACACAACATCATTGTAATTGTCTTACCCTAGAAAGAGTTTCACACATCAAATATCTCGGAGTATATATTGATAAAGTTCTTGATTGGCAAAAACAAATAGATGTTCTTAGTAGACGCGTTCGAAAATTAATATTTACGTTTAAAAAACTTAGGTCTACAGCAAATTTGCATACTCTCAAGTTAGTATACTTTGCTTTGGCTCAGTCCATAATGACATATTGTATTACTATCTGGGGTAGCACATGTACTACGTTTTTGTTAAAATTAGAAAGAGCACAGAGAGCCGTCTTAAAAGTTATGTACAAAAAACCCATCTACTACTCCACGAGTGAACTGTACAAACTAAGTGAAGTACTGACCGTGAAACAACTCTTTGTACTCAATACTACTGTGAGACAACACTCAACCTTGACATATAACCCCGTAAGTCGTCAATTTAAACGTCGTAAAGATAGAGTATGTAAGTCAATTTCCTACAGATTACAACTTGCAGCCCGTCACTTTAGGATTCTAGGTCCTCGTTTGTATAATCGTTTATGCCAATACCAGGATATATATCCTCTCTCAAAGAGAGAGTGCAAACGAGTTGTCATGAAATGGCTACAAAAAATGACCTATGAAGACACAGAAAACCTGCTCAAGTTTCGTTCATAATATTTTATTCTATTCTAAACCTTAAATTGTTCTCATTAGGCTTGATATAATATCTTAGGTATTTATTCTAATTAGGTAACCCTGTCACCACACGACCATCAGATTCATAAACACACAGAAATAGTCTTCACGAACTTTCACCCTACACAAACTCTCAACTTCACGGTACGTTCACATACACACAAACACACGCACACATATACATACCTCTTCACACATACACACACAAACACACATCTTTCTCACCTTTTGTATATTACATGTCAGTCTGTATTATGATATAATATAATGTTTCGGTGTAGCATGAAATACAGTGTCATAAATAATTAATTTTATAAATTTTCAATAGTTTATGGGAAGGAACTGTAACCCTGTAACACAGTTAATACTAGTACAGGGTACAGGGATTTGGATACTTACATGTAATTATGAAATAGATTTATGTCAGTAATATATTATGATTTATGATATACGAAACATAATTGTAACTAGTTGAGAAATAAAATGTATTAAATGTATTAAATGTAAATATGCAGCTTAAGTTTTCCCTCTGTGAATGAATTGGGAGTTTTATCATAAAATCGCACACAAATCTCTAACAAAATTACTTTTTTTTTCGGATATAAAATTAATTTTATTTTCCGTTATAAGATCCATCCGGCCGAAGCTCAGGCCGGTGTAATCGGTTACTGGCTCTCAAGGATCAAGGATTGTGTGTTATGTATTTGAAGCCTAATGCTTATTATGCAATTATACATAGGTAGGTACGATTTATTTGTACCTTTTATTTGTCTTTACTAATCTAATCCCTGGCACTACTATTGATGATTATTCCTATACTCTGGTTTTTAATTCGAGATCAAAAATGTAAACAAAGGTGTTAACCGTGCAAAAAAATTACAAGTACTTGGTAATTTTTCTAATTTTGGGAACGGATGGAGCATTTAATGTAAAAAATATATTTAATGCTATAATTTATTGCATCATTATGAAACAATAAAACACTTTTATATGCGCGTACATATTTACGCATATATTCAAGCCTGAAAAAAATTGTGTAAGATTTTTTTGTTTTTAATAGCCACACTTGTGAGAATATTTTTGAAGAAAAACTATTGAACACCCTGACCTATCAGTTTGACAATGACATATATTGACATTTCTTTGTTTACATTTTTGATCTCGAATTAAAAACCAGACTATAGTGCTGTAATCGTGTTTGTGACCGTTGTTGTTATAAAGACAGTTTGTATGTAATGTCCAGCGATGGTAGAGTCGTCGTACTCGACCCACCAGCCGCTGAGCCACATGCAGAAGGACCTGAAGCTGGCGCTGGGGCTGGGCGACGCGCTGGAGCAGTCGCTGCCGCTCACCGCCACCACCAACGAGATCTTCAAGCACGCCAAGCGGCTCGGGTACGCCAACCACGACGTCGCCGCCGTCTACATCCGCGCCCGCTTCTGATACATGTGCTCCGGGGCCGACTGGGGGGACTGGGACGGGGAAGTTATCGGGGCCCGAAACGCTTAGACTCTTACTAACTACTTATGTGTGTTACTTTACTCACTTACTACATATTAATCTAAGTAATTACGTCATTTTTAATACCGTTGCGTGTTTTATCTATTTAATATTAGTAGGAACCGGCCAGGAGATTATCGCGTGATGTTTACCGGTAAGATTCCGACCGTTTGTCACGTTCAAACTAGTCTAACAGTGGGCGTACTCGCTGTCGATGGTTGACTGTGCGTTTTGTTTGAACGCAACCTTAGACTCTTGTATTAAGATACATAGAATTTAAAATTTTCACTCATTTTACTTCAATAAATTTGATTATCAAAGTGAATAATTCCAGTGTTTCCCAGGTTCACTAACCTAATGTGACAAATTGGAGTTTTTGTTCCTGTTGTTAGTATTAATATGACAGTTGAAATAAAATACAAACATTAAAATTAAATATCCCTAGAGTGACTTTATCTGGACCATTCTAGAAATGTGTTTTTGAAAAAGTACTACATGGGGGCGAAACTTTAGTTGAATCTATTTAACTTATGTATGTACCAGCATTTTAAGTAAAATGACTGAACGACGTTTACAATAAGCAACATAAAAGTTTGGTTGCACTGAAACGTATGCAAAAATAACTAAGTCGAAATTAAACGATCGAATCGAGTGATATTCGCCTGGAAAACTTTCACACGGAGTGCAAAGTAACTGAACGTATCCCAGGAGTACTATAAGAAACAACATCCTCTGATATGCTATTTATACACTGCGCTCCTCTATCAGATCCACGTGTCCACGTGGATCATTTAAATTTTCCTGTTACTTGATGATATAAGTGGGGTAAGTTGAAAATTACAGCCGTTGCGATATTGCTACAAGAAAGCAGAGGCTGTCCTTATTAAAGCGCACATATGTCATACGACGTTTTTCAACACACTTGCGAGGAACAAATACGAAAATATTTACTTTATCTTTTTGATAGCAATAATAATCTGACTAAGCAGGTAAAAAACTCTTTGCTTTGTGTTTTATATGAAAAACTAATGAAACAAACTACAATCTCCTTGGTGAGAAGTGTGAAAACGTTGTTATTTTTCTATTTAAAACACTAGTGCGGTAAATTAGTAAAAAAGCACGAGTGCGTAATAGACAACATTATGACAATACAATCGGTGCATTCAAAGGCTTGTTATGAGCGAGTGTGTTGAAAAATATAATATTTAATTACCATGCACACCTTACAGTATTACTTTACTTTTATGTTACCTTAATTTATACGTCTATTGGAGAAACTGGGTCTCACCGTGTACGGTCGGGGCTATTATTATTTTTTAACTGACTATTGTGTAAGTTTAAAATACCAAAGCGAGTACATGATAGTGTGATCGCTTATATTGGTCTCAAAAATATATTTGGAGCTGGTTTCGTGAAATTATGCCGCTACCCAAAGACGTCAATTGACACCAGGAATATTAATTAGCAAAAGCAGTATAAAAATAACAATTTGATGTTAGGTTAATTAATTGACATTTATGAGTACGACCCTTACTCGTATAAAGTGTAATATAGACTAATTGATGTACAAATTGTAGTTGTGGAAACAACACGTGGAGTTTGTTTTGAATTTAATCCGGTTGTTTAATTTGTCTATGAAATATTACTTGCTATCTCATTAATGGGAAACCGGACCTTTAGATATCTATACAATCTAGAGTACAATAAAAATTAAATTTTCGATGTATGTAACGATTCTAAAGCCCTGTCCATTGCGCATGTTTTTCTCGAATTACTACACAAAAACCACGAATTAAAAGTTCACACAGCCCCAGATCAACATTGGGGACGACGTGCTTGGGGAAAACAAGATTTTGTTTCTGTAAAATGTTTCGAAAAACATGTAGCATTGGAGTGGGCTTTACCTACTTTAGAGTATATGTAATAGATCTAAGCTCTTGGCATTATAATATATAATCGTAATGCTTCCCCGTGTAGAAATATTAAATTGACCAAAACGCTGTTTTCCCAGCGTCAATCATTTTGATCAAAAATTGTTAGGTAATAACTATTTTTATAAAATAATTAAGTATCATAGATAGCTTTTAGTTTTGGAATTGACTCAGTGACGAATTCTAACATTAGAAATTATATCACCATAATGCCTTTTAGGGCATTCTGTTTAAACTTCCAAATAATTAAGGATTCTCATTTTTGATTATCGATGTTTAATATAAGAGAAAAATGTGTAAAAGTATTTGCATTGCACCGCGGTGTCCATACCTTGGGAGCCCAAAACAAAGTATCATAATTAGCTATTATTAAGAAAGATAATAAGTTCATCATATACATCAGTAGAAGAGGGAAATATATACGAACGGATAGGTATTAAGATAATATTGTAATATATAAGTATTCATAAATATGCAATTAAAAATATTATTTTTATCCTTCACTCAAATCGATCTTAGCTGATCGTAACAAATCGTCCTTTTCTACATAATTAGTTAAATTATATTGTTTAATTTATGTCGTTTGATATAATATACCCTTTGTCCACTTTTTTTTTTACTTTTTCACATTTCTTAACGTAAGTATGACTAGAATGTATGTCTAGAATAGCACTCAAATGTATTTTAGTTTTAACACGACAGAAATCGGTTTTTGCTAAGCATTTTGTAGTTGTAAGTGATTTTGTTGTGTGTTTGAGTATCCATTTGTTTGAGAATCGGCATAAGAGCACTTTTTGTAATGTTTAGTTGTTATGTTTGCACGTGCTTAGGAAATTGTTGTGTAAAAGGGTATAGACCTTAAAAATGTAATGAAGCTAAAATTTGAGTTAATAGTTTTTCTATGTCATAAAAACTGCAAAATTTCTAGGTGCAGTAAGTAAATCGAATGTTTTAACATATATTTATGAATAAAGAAGATCATTGCATACGCTTGCTAACTTTAATTTTGATACCTAATGCATTATAATATGGACATAAATCTCAAAAATAAATAGCGTTCAGGCAGGGTCAGTGCGTCATATTTCTTCATAGATAACTTTGATGTAAAGTATTTTATTACTTTGTTTGCTTAATATAACAATGATTACGGGGTATACATTGTATAGAAAAACGTACCATATGTAAGCAGATTAAAAATAGCGAACTTTTATGGTAAGGTATCCAAGCCATCCTGCGATTGAGAAATAACTTTATTTTAGTTTTTGCCGATGCTAGATGACGTTGTTGTGATTCATCAGAATGTTTGATACTTTGAAGATACATAATTATATGCATTTGTCCGTTCGGCGCACTTACCCTGTGTAATTAAAACTCAACAATAATAAATGTGTTCGAACTTATAACATCAGAGCTTTGCAAACTTTTCTTTATAACGTCGTTTACTTGTACCTAATAACATTATTGAAATAGTGTGTAGTATATTTTTGTAGAATGGGTTCAACCGCGCGGATATGATCTGTTTAATTTTTCTCAATAAACAAATAGTCATAACGCTGCGAGAAACATAACTTATGTCGAACATTATATCGTTTCGTGTGAATCCCTTCAGATGTCGGTTCTGTAAATGTGTTTACTCTAATTTTATTCAAATGTTGTACTATTTAAACAAAGTAAATAAATTTCATGACAGAAATTTACCAGGTTTCTCCAAAATTTCGTGTCCAAGTAGAAGTCAAAAGCATTCGCTTCTGCGCTAGTCCATTTTCTCAGGTACGTATTTCCAGTTCTTGAAAATTTACGCCAGGGGCGCTGCAAAAAATAAAAGTACCTATGGGCATAGAGAAAGGACTTATAAGAGAGAAAGACCATACATGACAGCGTACACACACCGATAACTAAATACCAGCTTCGGCGAAAGATGTAGCTACAGTCCCACCAACTTACCTGTTCAGGCGGCAAAAAAAGAACTACAACATTCCTTCAAATTGTGACAGTTTCTAGTTGATTTCCTTGACCAGTAGCGCCCTCGAAAACTGCACAGTTAAGTTGGTGGTACTATAAGTGTATCAAATCACATAAAATAACGAAATTACATTTACATATTCATCCTAAATCTCACTTGAGCTACTCGCACTCGTGTTAGAACGAAACAAAATGGCTAGATGGCGTTATTTGCTATATATATATATATTACATGCGGTGCAGCGCCATCTATCAATAAACGTTAAAAAAAAACAAGACCCCTTTTGTTTACCAGCTTTAAGTGCCGAAGCCAAAATTTCCAGGCTACGAGTTAGCTCCATCTGGATATAATACAAGATTTTGAGCTTTTTCGGCGTACGTTGCGATTGCTAATCTTATTAATCCTTTCTCTATGGTATGGGATAAAACTTCAATTTTATTATAAATACTCGTTGCGTTATGCAACTCGTGCTGGTCTCCTAGTACTGGATGAACACGAAACGTTAGTGTGCACTGGAATCATCTGTATGCTTAGTGTTGGGTAACAATTACCCGCGCGCTTGTAAATCTGCGACATTATAACTGTGTAAATGAATTACATGATCAGATAATGAGTACATGGATATTGTAATTTATTATTACCTTGTTTTATTTTTTATTGTTTGGCGAAATCCTGACCATGTAGTCTTGTTTGTCGCGTCTATAAACTCTTGCCTATTACAAGAGATTTGCTGCCTAGCCATTTTTTTAATAATGAGTTATTTAGAATGACCGTCTATTCTTAGGTTAAAGTAGCTGGAGACTTTTTGTATACATGCCACCCGCAATACAGTATGTTAGTTACTTTGGATAGACAATTATACCTGAAGCATTAAAAAATATATAACAAAGGGAATTAAAGTAAACTGACTTATGACAGCATGTAGGTAGGTGATATTATAGAATTTTTTTCTGATGTAGGCAAAATACCATCCTGTTAGCTTCTTCGTTAATTTTAATATAATATAGCTAAACGTCTGTTCTCGCTGAACGCCAAGTCAAAAGTGAGCGGCACTGTTATGTTAGTATCAACGACTCATTGCCTGTGCGGATATTACGTGTTATGTTGTCATAGAGAAAGACTATCGGAAGAAAGTCGTTGACGCCACAGTGGTAGTTTCTAACAAAATCCATACTTTTAAATTCCTCTACGTCCCTAAGTGCCAGATAGATGGCGCTAGTGATGCCGTTTTTCTTTGGCATGTTGATGATTGCTATAGGTGGCGACAACAATCCTGGTGCATAGCGTGCCTTTTAACACTAATATGTCTCTAAAACCCACTACAACTCAACACTGGGCGCTATTGAGACGACTGTTTTCAGAAACTCACTATTACTGTTAAATTCTTTAAACTAATAAATAATGTCTTCAACTTCAAGCAATATGGCCATTGCGGGGTTTCCACAATTTGGCAATGTCATGTGGATAGAGGGAAAGTGAACGTTAAGCACAACAAATGAAGTTGAACTTTGTCGATTTTAACAACAAGATTTCGTGTTGAGCTTTGCTTAATTCAAACTCTAGGTCTCTCAAAAAAAGAAATTACTACCATCAGAAAAATGAACATTAGCAATTTTGTATTCATTGGATAGAATGTGATTGTACTGCTAACGCCATCTGTTAAAAAACCAAAGTGCTAACATCGCTGCAACAGAACTAAATTCAATACTTAATCTGATCAATACTAGATGACACCACTAGAATCCGGTTGTAAAATGAACATGAGCCCCCACAAAGATACGCTTTTTGCTAGTTATATAATAAATTTGCAGTAAAAAGACGTCAATTGTTCATACGACATATTTCAAATGCGCCATCTCGAGTCCACAAGTTTAATTGTGGTGTATCTTTTTCTTGCAAGCGACGGTGCTTTGTAGATTTACTATTTTTAATCATACTGTATTATGATTTTGGAGCCCCCTGTAATTGGCGCCCGGTTTGTTCCAAACAAAAAAAAGTACAGCCAAAATTTCGAGGACAAATAATATCCAACGTAACCGTGTGGCGTGTACATCGTTTCCTGCTGGCGACACCACCACGCCTGAAGACCCTTTGCATGCCATCGGCAATGGAAATACGGGAACTATTGCGTCCTCACACCGAGAGAGAACAACAAAATCTGTGGGATAAGTCAGTAGACTGCAAACATGCAAAGACCATGTTTCCAACTCTGACTCTGACAAATAACCTGCTAAAGATACAGCGGGAGGAATTGCGCCTTGTTGTAGGCCTTATTACAGGTCACTGTAACCTGAATTACCTTCTGCACAAAACTGGATCAACAGACAGTCCTCAATGTAGAGGCTGTATGGGTGAAGAAGAGACCGTGAAGCATGTCCTATTGCTCTGTGAAGCCACGGAACAAATAAGAATTGAAATGGGACTAAGTGAGCCATTCTCACCTACGAAATCATCACCACCACCACATATGTCACTGGAGCAGCTATGCCAGCGACCCAGAGTCCTCCGCTATACTAAGGAGTTACGTTTATTTGACTTACAAGACGTCACATCCGTATCTAAAACGTCTTAATGATGTTTCGTATCTGACGTTATAACAACGTCACGCTAATACCTTTAATATACGTCTCTAGTTTTCGTAAATTTGACGTAGTAGGCGTCTTAGCCCAATCTGATACGTCCAAATGTCCTATTTAATTAAAAATTTATATATTTAAACGTCGCGATACGACGTTTACTTTACATCGCTATACGACATATTCTCGACATCATGATATGACGTCTTGTACCCGTGACATTTTGACGTCATATATTGAGCTCACTAACGTCACTCCTGACGTAGATTACGTTAGTGACCGACCCTAAAATGACGTTATAATTACGGAAAATTCCTACCTGAGAAGCTGGCGGGGGAAATGCACAAAACACCCCAAGCGGGACGTCAGTGCAGGACATATCGCCCCCAATTAGAATAAGAATACTCGTATACTAGCAAAAAGCTGAGCCTTGTGAGGGCTCGCGTTTATTTTACAAGCTTATTTTAGTGGTGTCATCTAGTATTAAGTAGATTAACTACGATGTATTTCAGTATTGAGTTTAGTTCTGTTGCAGCGATGTTAACTCTTTGGTTTTCTAACAGATGGCGTTAGTAGTACAATAACATTCTATCCAATGAATACAAAATTGTGAATGTAATTTTTTTTAGTGCATATAAAATTAAAATTATTTTCATAGACACATCTAGATATGAAGTTAAATTACTATGTTAAAGCACGCATCTATAGACGTGATAGTTTTTCAGTAAAGTGTGCCACAAAATGTTCTAGTTATGGCATAATAAATTCTTCCTCCACAATGGCAACCCCTCTCCGTAAGAGTAACCGTGGAGAATGATGGATAATCATATTTGGGGTAATGTTACTTACGGAAATATTCTTGCTAACGGTGACTATATATTATGTGACGGGTTTGCCCACTTCCATCCAATTTTGTTAAGGAGGGCGATGGCTGACTGCAAAGAATAATCATTTTGAAGCAATGATGGCTGAGCGGTAATATTCCGATCGATTCCCACCGCCGCCGGCTTGAGCTTCACCGCATGGTGGAAGGGCATTTTGCGAATTTTAGCCTGGCTAGCTACCGAGAGTGGCAGCTAGGCAGGGAGGCTAGGCAGGCTAAAATTGGCAAAATCAAAAGTAGAAAATCTGTCGCCATGCACCTAACAGTGTGTACCGGTAGCAGTCTTTAAGAGCCAGTAAAATTACAGGCACATGAGACTTAACAACTCTATGTCTCGCGGTGACGGGCGCAGTGAATTTGTCACTTGTGACGAAATCTATCTGTTATAGGCAGAGGTTAGTTCGCTTAACAACAGGTGGGCCTCGTGCTTGTTCCGTCACAATCACATCTTTAGCTGCCGAGCCGCACAAGTCAACTTGAAAACGGATGTCGCTAGAAGAAAGTGATCCAGATTCCATGTAACCGTCATTATTAAAAATTGTAATCTTAGTTTATTCATTATCATCATAATCAGCAAAGACGTCCACTGTTGAACAAATGCCTCCCCCATAGAACGCCACAAAGAACGGCTATTAGCCGCTTGTGACCATTGGCTACCCGCGACTTTAACGATGTCGTCAGTTCACCTAGTGGGGGGCCTACCTATTCTACGTCTTCCGGTGTAGTGTGGTAACCACTCTAGAACCTTTCTTACCCATCGGCTTCGAGAAAGTAACCCGAAGAGACGCCATTCTATTAGCTTTGTAAGAAACAAATTTCTGTCAATTTTTCTCATATCGAAACACATTCTAATTGGCTAAGCCACGACCACGTGATTTATAGTGATGGGACGGAATGAATGTGCAATTTTAATCGATATCGATATATTGCATACTTAGAACATCAATGTGGTAATATATCTATAAACATCTTAAGCGTTGAGTGTGAATTCTATTTATGCTTGGCTGTAAGAAGTAGGTAAACAATGGAAACTACTGTGTAACAAAACCTAATGTTAGCAAATTACAACGTCAAATACACTTACAAACTGCTGTATTGGCAGGATTGTCCACTTCCGAACACATTCTCCACCGTTTAGGGAGAGTTTGCCATAATTCCCACGCTTGGCAGGCGTCTTGGGGATCGCAGTTTAAGATATCAGTTCCTCAGAAAGCGCTGCTTCCCACCTTTCGTTATTTTAACTTTAGTTACCTCTTACAACACCAATGACACCGATAGCAATGGTGGAGTAAAATTCTAGCACGGTACCCCACGGGATACTTATCAATTAACATGAGTCACTCACCGTGTCTATTCTACTAAGTCTATTTTTAATGAAGTCAGTGCATTTTAGCTAATCCACATAATGTAAGTTAATATCAATATGAGAAAATAAAATACAGAAGAAATATGAAGCAGTGATGGCTCAGTGCCATTGGCTATGGACTGCCGTGCCGCATGTCCATGGTTTGAATCCCGCCGCGGGCTTGAGCTTCAAAGCATGGTGGGAGGGCATTTTGCGAATGCCCGCTAGGCTAGCGACCACCCTCAAGTAGAAAATCTGTCGCCAAGCACCTAACGGTGTGTTCCGGCAGCTGTCCTTGAGAGCCAGTAATTCTAGGTTAACCTGAACAACCTCTTCAACCACATCATCACTTACCATCAGGTGAGATAGTGGTCAAAGGCTATGTAATTAACAACTATGTCTCAAGGTGACGGGCGCAGTGCAATTCGTGACTTGTAACGAAATGCATCTTTGCGGGCCTTGTGCTTGATCCGTCACAATTACATAAAAAAAAGACAAGACAACGGAAAAAATTGTAAGTTAGAATACTCATTCCAACTTATAATTTTACCAAACTCATTCTAGCTTACCAAATATTGTTTTATAAGCTTTAAGTTATATTTATATAGGTTATAAATAAAGTAATTACTATGATTCGCATCTCTTAAAGTAAGTAAAATATTAAATGACTCCCTAAATAACCTAATCAAATATCAAACTACGACATTATTGAAAAAAATTAGATCGCTGAGTATTAAGAAATTCGGTATTTGAAAATATTAAAAATGGTTTATTATATAAGGCTTCCTTCGAAGTGTAACAGGTTTAGGTATAAAATAAGTATTTGAGTGTGTTTAGATATACATAAAACTAATTCAAACAAATAAAATAAAGATCTTTTATACAATACATATAATAAATTGAATAATAATAATAATGGCCTTATAATAAGTGTATAGGTGTAGTAGATATTTTACTAACTATGTAAAACAAAACAATATAGATAGAAATTAATAAGTTGTGCGATATCTGTTTAAATTCCACTGTATCTTTTAGAAGCAGTGATGGTCCAGATGACTATGAATTTCCGTGTAGAAATTCCATGGTTGGAATCAAAAATTTACCATAAGAAGGGTATCATAATATCGACAATTATCTATATAAAATCGATATACACCACCATAAGCACTGTAATCACAACACTAGGAGGAAGGATATTTTAAATTTGGAGTGTGTCCGATACAACACACTAGTTGCCAGATAAACCGAACCATGAATTCCACTCTCGAGGTTAGTTTCTCGATGCCCATCGGTTATCAGTCCGTCGAGCAATATGGCCCACCCATTGCCACTTCAACTTGCAAATTCTGAGAGCTATGTCGGTGACTTTGGTTCTTTGCCGAATATCCACGTTCCGGATTTTATCGCGCAAAGAAACTCCGAGCATAGCTCTCTCCATAGCTCGTTGAGCGACCATGAGCTTGTCTATAAGGGCCACAGTTAAGGACCATGTTTCAAAGCCATATGTCATCACTGGCAACACACACTGGTTGAAGACTTTGGTCTTCAGGCTCTGCGGGATGTTCGACGAGAAGATGTCGCGTAACTTCCCGAACGCTGCCCATCCGAGTTGGATTCTTCGGGCGACCTCTTTATCGAAGTTGGACCTACCTAACTGGACAGTCTGTCCCATGTAAATGTAATGGTCAACATCTTCGAGTGTATCGTTCCCAACAACTACTGGTACGGCTGCTACATGGACATTAGACATAATTTTCGTCTTGTCCATGTTCATTTTAAGACCCACCTGCTGGGAATCTCTACTAAGGTCGCTGAGCATTGTACTGAGATCTTCAAGCGATTCTGCCAATATGACTATGTCATCGGCGAAACGAAGGTGAGTGATGTATTCGCCATAGATGTTGATGCCAAATTTTTTCCATTTCAAGAGCTTAAAAACGTCGTCTAGTTGCAGTTGGAGTAGTTCCGTGCTCCTGTCCTGTAATCGAATCGACATGGTGGCGTTCCTATACAAACACTTCAGCGCTTCGATGTAGGTACTTATAGTGGATTTGGCATCGCTAGAGAGACTGCAGTACCATAGTAGAAAGAGTGGGAAGTAGGCCATCTCCGACCCAATTCGCGATATAATTACCTACCATACTTGTCTGTCTCAGGGTTGTTACTTATTTTTAATGTATGTACCTACTCGTATACGCTAAATTTTAATTCAGTACCTAGAAATAGGCAAGGGTTGGGAAGATGTATTTTTTACTTGTGTTGTCTGGGTTCAGGGTTAGTGAGGTCGGTTTTATACCTAAACGATGATGACACCTTTCACAATGACAAAAATACCGACTGGCGATACCTATGTGGGTGCGGGGCCAGAGACGTGCGTTGCGGGGCATACCTAATACAACAAAAAAATAAGTATGCATCACTCATCATCAAGTAAAAATCATAGGTATGCTAGAATAAGTGACTTGCTTACCTTTCCTGTTCAGTAGGTAATCTGAACAAAGACAACTCTGGAATCTATGAATTATTTAGACAGCCGAACACACAACAATAAGTTCTCATGCGATTATCAAACATTTTTCATTTATTTAGCGGTGCCAAAAAGCCGTGACGCGCGAACCTTGTTCGGTGTTAGCCCCGGCTGGCGCACTGAGAAACGGGTCGAGATTGTGTTTGAGTGTGCGTGCGGGACGCATAGATACTATGGCGCACACATACAAGCCGCGCGCGGTGCGTTTGTATGAAGATAACTTACTTCCCACTCCTTCTACTATGGCAGTACCGCCCAGGTTTCGATTGTTAGGTAATTAATTTGTAAATCTTCTTGAATCACCTTCTTTAACGTAGTATTGAGTTAACTTACTGTGAATCTATGCAGTTATATCACTAAGGCCTTAAAAGCCAATGCCCGTTGACGATCAGCCAGCATATAATAATAATAACCACTCTACTAATATTTTTACAAAAGTTTCTTAGTGAGTGAAAATGTCAGGATTTATGATTGGTACTACTTCATGCAGAAACGGCTGAACCGATTTGGATAAGTAAACAATACATAAAGATATTTTAGTTCCCTTACCTCATATTTTTGCTGTTGTCAAGACGACTATGCGAAAAAAAGCGCCAAAGGAGTAGCATGCCACCGTTCATTTCGAGGTGATGTCATGTGAGTGAAGTGTTGTGTTGTTGTACATTGGGCGCACACATTAGGGTTATTCGCCATCTTAACGCCCCATTACCCGAATGATAGAGGGTAAGGTACAAACGAGAGTATTACTACGCAAAGGGGGTAGGCCAAACGTAGGCAAAGTCAAATCTTTTAACAATTAAGGGGAACGCTGACGTTTATAGCGGGATATTTTTGTTTATTTTGGTTTGAATGTTCCTATACATCTAATTGTTGTAGGTAGGTATTTGATCACGTAATACGCGAGATTTGAAGAACATTTATTACCGATACGATGCCTAATAACTTGTTTTATTACTCATGGAATTAGTTACGTTTTGTTAAGGCTAACCGTACATTATGAAGTATTTGAAGCGCTCGTAGCGAAGTTTACTTAGCTGTCCTTAATCGTTCAGCAAAGTAAAGCAACGTCTGCCGCAGTCATGAGTTGGGAGGGTGACCGCTAGTGACATACTACTGAGCGCTTCCGTGCTTCGGCTGTCGTCTCGGATGTCAGTCGTTATTGCATGGTGGTAGGCCATTTTGCGAATGCTCAACTGGCTAGCAACCATCCTCAAGTAGAAAACCTGTCGCCAAGCACCTAACGGTTTGTTCCGGCAGCTGTCCTTGAGAGCCAGTCATTGTAGGTTAGTCCTGAACAACATCTTCGACCACATCATCACTTATTATCAGATGAGATAGTGATCAAAGGATAACCGATCAAGCGTATAAAAAATTTTACAAATTTACAAAATCACAAATATACGATAGGAAAAATTTAAGTCATGTGCGGGATTCGAACCCGCGTCCATCCACCCCTTGAGCCGGGGTATGCTCTCACCAATTGAGCTAACATGACATGACGTCATAACTCTAATCTTTCCTATCGTTCTTTAACCATCGTATTGGGATGGAGCGACATCTATAGTACCACTTGCGTTGAACTACAAACAAGACCATGTTTGCAATAATTGCTTTTATACTTGTAAATGATGACGCAACCTTATAATTAATCATGGGCGGGATAATCCCGCACATGATAATATTATAAGTATAAATATTATAAGTAACAATATTAACAATATTATAAGTAAAAATAAATGTTTAAATGGGCACAAATTTAGACCGTCGCGTCATAAGTTTCATTTAGCATGCCATTTCTTTGGTGTGATAAAATACCATGCACTGCCTTATTTGTATGACAAGCTGAATGACAGTCAGCAGTCCTTATAGTTGGTTCTCGTTCTCGTCAATGTGCGATCCAGCTCGTAACGGAACGGCAGCTCAGCCGCTTTCAGAGGATGTTTCCGTTACGCCGCGTCCGAGTGTTGGAACTCATATATTGTTTTGTTACGTAATTCGCGAAGACTGACTATTGTAATAGTTATTATTTTACAAAATAGTATTTTAGATATTTCAATAAACATAACTTCCTGAGACATACTATTTATGCAACAACGTATGCAGCGGCGGCAGCGCGACATAGGCCTTCAAAGAGCACACAACACATAACAGTAATTTATGTCGACCTATAAATAGGACAGCCTGATTTATACTTCGCGATCACGCTACACAGCGGCATAAAAATTGGATAAAAGTCTTTAGGCACAAATCGATGGGGTTGTCAACATTTTGTTCAATATTAGTCAAATGGATTAGATTGCGCTTACCATACGAGTGTAGTGTATCAGCTGGATTGTCGCTTGGCAGGCGTCCTCGCAGTGTAGGGCAGTTCTTCAGAAAATACTACTGTCGACATTCTGGTAGGTATTTTTCCTATGGTCACTTCTTACGACTCCCTGAGGAATGATTCAGTTGAGAACATTTTTATCCTTCCCGGGAGAATATATGTCTCCAGTCTGTGCCATTGCCCATTTTTGCCTAAATAATAAATGAGATACCTACCTAAAAAGCCAACCTGCCAAGCGTGGGGATTATGAAAACACCTCCCCCGCATAAAGGGGGAGGCTGTGTTCAGCATAGCATTGGCCAATCCGGCAGATTTTTTTTTTATGCCTGATAGGTTAGCCTTGTACCACTATCTCACCTGATGGTAAGTGATGATGTGGTCGAAGATGTTGTTCAGGCTAACCTAGAAGTACTGGCTCTCAAGGACAGCTGCCGGAACACACCGTTAGGTGCTTGGCGACAGATTTTCTACTTGAGGGTGGTAGCTAGCCAGGCGGGCATTCGAAAAATGCCCTACCACCATGCTATAACGACTGCCATCCTAAGACGACAACAGGGACCGACGGCTTAACGTGCCCTCCGAAGCACGGAAACGCTCAGTAGTAATGTCACTAGCGGTCACCCATCCAACTCCTGACCGCGCGCGACGTTGCTTAACTTTGCTGATCGGTTGAGAACAGCTAAGTAAACTTCGCTACGAGCGCTTCATATAATCTTACTCAGTTTGACGTTTGTATGTATAACCGTTTTTACAAGAGAGAAAAGTAAAAACCGTTGAAACCGTTTTTTGTATTATTTAACTTTTTTGTATAATATTTACAATCCGCCATACTAACACACATTCTGTGAATATTTCAACCAGGTACCTATTTCCGTTCCAAAGATAAGTCCTTTAAAAGTTGGACAGATGGACGTACACCCGAGTCCTAGAAGCCTTGATAAAATTTGTATACTACTTATTCGAAGTACTTCTTCTATATACAGGGTGCCCGGTAATGAATGGATAACCTTAAATTAGGTATTTGTATATCTAATGGCCATTCAGAAAAAAAAAAAAAAAAAAAAAAAAAAAAATATAATAATAATTTAAATAATAAAACAAATACCATTTTGAAACCGGCTTTAGGCACACTTTATTTTAAAATGATTGGTCACATGTGTATTCATACTTTTTTTTTACGCTATGGATGCTTAAACTTTGGCAAAATTTATTAAAAAGACCATAACTTTGGTACTACTTGATTTTTTTTGTTCTGCTTTTTTTTCTGAATGGCCATTAGATATACAAATACCTAATTTAAGGTTACCCATTCATTACCGGGCAACCTGTATATAAGAATTAAAGTCCTGGCTCACTGACTCAGTAGGTTAGCCTGAACAACATCTTCGACCACATCACCACTTACCATCAGGTGAGATATTAGACAAAGGCTAAGCTACCAAGCATAAAAAAAGCACCTGGAAGTGGTGACTTACCAAGTTTCGTGTCCTCAGAGCGACAACAACGCGTCGGCAGTAAAAACGAGAATAAAATAAGTGCTGCGTGGTGGGAAGGAAGTAAAGAGCCACGCACTTCAAGCGCATCTTCAATCTTCATCGTTTACTATGTTTCAATTGTAACATTGCACAAGGCGATTGAAATGGTTATATTGAACACCTATCCGTCAGCATTTTAATGGACTTAATGTCTTCACTTGACAGTTTCAAAAGTTCTGACCATTTGTAAAGTACATTAAAGAAAAAGTTGCGTGATTTAGGTCAGAATTATCTGTTGTTTTGGTTTGGTTCATAAATGCTGTTTGGAAATGCACTCTTCCAGCACTCTACCTATGTCAATCGTAGTCTATAATAAATTACCAACAGAATTAAAGTATGAAAGCGACGACATTAAATTTAATAAAAAATTAAAACAACACCTTTTGAAGCAGTGATGGCTCAGTGGCATTGGCTATGGCCTGCCGCGCAGCAGGTCCATGGTTCGAATCCCGCCTAGAGCTTAAACTTCACCGCACGGTGGAAGGGCATTTTGCGAATGCCCGCCTGGCTAGCGACCACCCTCAAGTAGAAAATCTGTCGCCAAGCACTTAACGGTGTGTTCCGGCAGCAGTCCTTGAGAGCCAGTGAAATAACATGCAAAATGAGACTTAACAGGTATGTCTCAAGGTGATGGGCGCAGTGCAGTTCGTCACTTGTGATGAAATGCATTTGTTATAGGCAAAGGATACCGCTTAACATCAGGTGGGCCTCGCGCTGTTTCCTTCACAATAACATAAAAAAAATATTGCGTCCTCCTCTCTTCTAATGTTGCCGTGCCTGACAAGGTCCATCGGACTATGTACCTATACGTTTATAACATCTTGTACTGTATGGAAGCAATAAAGAATCTTAAATCTTGAATCTTGAATCGTCAGGGCGCACGTGGATATCAGATGGATGAGAGACCTGGTAAACTTATGAAACAAGCAACAATAAGCTACGTCAGTCTTGTCATTACAAAATTCCCATATGATAAACACAATCATGTTGTTAGTGTTTAATAAAATATGTTTACGAAATTTCATCAGTCTGATTATTACAGTAAACAATTTCACTAGAAGGGCATTTTGGTAACGCGCGCCTGTCTAGCTACCACCCTTAAGTAATCTGTTACCAAGCACTCAACAGTGTGTTCCAGCAGCTGTCCTTAAGAGCCAGTAATTCTACGTTAACAACATCTTCAATGACATCATCGCTCACCATCAGCTGTAGATAAATAAATCGCTCTGATAATTGCGAAGATATAATATAGGCAGTTTTGTGAGGCGAGCAATGTCAGCATCAGCCGAACCGAGATATCAGCACGAAGGGAAAAAACCTCAAAGTGACCATAGCGAGACACGGCCATAGTCTCCACGCTTGACAGGCGTCTAGCTATCAGTTCAACAAGAAGGCGCTGCTGACAACCTTCCGGTATTTTTACCTTTAGTCGCCTCTAACGACACTCACGGATAGCAAGGGGGGGGGGGGATGATATTCTAGCCCGGCACCCCACCGTCATATATTAATTGCAATGTTATATATATTATTTATATATAAGATTATACATATACTAGATATTGCAAAATATAATGACGGTGACAATAGGTATCTGAGAAAAACCTGGTCATGCATTCATTTGAAAATCTGTCACTTCCTGTCTGTCTATCCTTGAGAGCCAGTACTTCTAGATTAGCCTGAACAACACCTTCGACCACATTACACTTACCATCAGGTGAGATAGTGGTCAGGGGCTAACCTAAAGTATAAAAATGATGCTCTCGGATAAGCCCAGGCTTTCAGAGGCTAGTATGACTGATCGTTCACTTCCCAGCAATATGGTTGAGAAGAGTTTGATGTTTGCAGTAAAATCCGCCTAATTTTCATTCTGTGGCCTTTTTTTTACCGGCGGTATGCCTTTATTAACAAAATACTACGAACTATATACAACACTACAGCTACTACAATAAAAGAATTTAGATCCCTATAAGTCATTGCAGACTCATAGGCAGTCCAAATGCTCTACCCCACAACCAGTTGGCACCGTGCCCAGCATGCTGGCAGCATTGCCCCGTTGAATTGCAATGCTTATTCTTTGAGCCAAATAGGTGCAAGCATTTTGATCACGCGTCGCATCGACCAAGCGCTCTGATAAGTTTTGGAAAAAACGATGAGCTCCCGGTCCCCACAGACCCAACGTCTCTACACCAAACGGCTCAAATATGTAACCCATACCGAGGTTAGCATACTTGCGCCCCTTGAGTTGCTAATATAAATTTTGTATTTATATTATTATATAACATAATGTGTTTTGAAGCGCTCGTAGCGAAGTTTACTTAGCTGTTCTCAACCGATCACCAAAGTTAAGCAACGTCGCGCGCGGTCATGTGTTGGATGGGTGACCGCTAGTGACATTACTACTGAGCGTTTCCGTGCTTCGGAGGGCACGTTAAGCCGTCGGTCCCGGTCATTGTCTTAGGATGGCAGTCGTTATAGCATGGTGGTAGGGCGTTTTGCGCATGCCCGCCTGGCTAGCTACCACCCTCAAGTAGAAAATCTGTCGCCAACCACCTAACGGTGTGTTCCGGCAGCTGTCCTTGAGAGCCAGTACTTCTAGGTTAGCCTAAACAACATCTTTGACCACATCATCACTTACCATCAGGTGAGATAGTGGTCAAAGGTTAACTTATCAGGCATAAATAAATAAATAGTATTTTAACTCCCGATACAAAAAAGGGGTGTTTTATGTTTGATGTCTGTGTCTGTTTGTGGCATCGTTAGCTAAACCAATAGACCGACTTTGATGCGATTTTTTTTGTTTGAGAGGTGACGTATTTTTGGTGGTTCTCTCCTAATGAAAAACAATTAATAAAGATCTTTGTAGAGGCATTTTTATTCTGTGGGAAGACCTTAGTACAGACCCACCAACTTAGCTGTTCAGGCGGCAGAAAAAAGAACTACAACATTCCTTCAAATTGTGACAGTTTGTGGTTGATTTCCATGACCAGTAGCGCCCTCGAAAACTGCACAGTTAAGTTGGTGGTACTATAACTATTTTTTCATCTTTGCCACCGAGATACACTACGAATGAGATACAACTGTGTACAGTTCTAGTAGAAAAAGGAACAAATATAATAATGTAGATAACAGTATGTATACTTACTATTTTTTATGTGTGATAGGTAGTTAGGTACCTACGTTACAATTATGGATAAGTATATATAGTAGTGCTCATTAAACGAAATCTAACATCTAACAACTCAGTCGTCGGTGTCGGTGCAGCCTTCTTAAAATGTAAGTTGTTTATAAATAATTTTAAATAGTAAATGTAATTAAATTCTGGGTTATAATAAATCGGTAATTGATTTTTGTTATTAGGTATCGAAAAAATTTGTAAAAATAGGTTCCGGGATTACTTTATGGCAATTCGTATTTTTTTTATGACCTTATCAAATTGGTAGTTTCGTAAATCACTTAAAATCTCCTCAAGATGCTTCGTGTGGAAGCGAAACGCGTCGAAAACTCCTCCAGCTAGGCTACGTGCTGTTTGCTACTTCACGTCTAAGCATGATATTTTGGCGGAATTGCATTACATATAATTATTAATTATACATTTTTTAAAGATTTTCTTAATGAAAATTAAGAAATGCTTTATAAAATTATACTTAATTTTTATTCAAAATATTTCTTACTGTTGTTATTTAATAATCAGCTTTTTCCGGTGTCTCTCTTCCCGTGAGTGTCGTAGCACATGAACTACGAATATTTATTCGTAGCACATGAATAAATACGGCTATTTATTCATGTGGTCGTAGTGTGCGACTAATGGTATAATACCGAAAGGTGGGCAGCAGCGCCTGCTGAGGAACTCTACAATGCGATTCCCAAGACGCCTGCCAAGCTTGGGGCTTATGGCAAACCTCACTTAAAAGGGTGAGGCTGTGCTCAGCAGTGAACAATGCGTCTTGTACAGTTATAAAGTTTTAATTACAACGGGAGTTTATATTTATTTCAAGTCGTTAAATATGGAATAATTCTATAGATATAAAGAAGTTTTATTAGCCCTTCAGTATTTTTTTTACAGGCAAGTCCAAATTATATTTAACACATATAAGTACTTAAATAATTCTAATTAGGTCTATGTAAATAATTGATAAAAAAATTCATATTCGTATTTTTTTTACATTTAATATAGTTAAATAATTTACAGTTATCACGTTTGCATTTGTCTTAAGACCAAAGATTCTAAAAGCTGCATTGACATATATTCTTTTAATGTGTAGAAGGGATTGTTTTCAAAAAAGTTCTTAAGTTTTAGTTTTAACAAACTATATTTTAAGGTGGTCAAGCTTTTTGGTAATTTATTATACATCAGTATTTTTGAATAACGGCCTTCTATCCTAATATCTCTCTTAATAATACTGCGAGATAGTCTATACGGAAAACTCTATTGGGAAAATTTCTTGTAGGTGCTTCACAATCATTATGTTTTAAATAATACATTTTAGATAAAGTTTAGGTAATAAATTTACAGAAACCTTCTTTATTTTTAGTTCCGTGGACAACTATAACTGGTAGTCATGTCGAAGCATATACTACTAGTTCTAATAATAGCCTTGTGCGCCGTTGCTGTAAGAACCCAATGTAAACGTCTTGGATCTGTAAGTTAAAATATAATCAATCTTTTGTATATCTAACCAAAATTCTATTACTGTACACAATCAAGTATTGTATTAATATGTTTTTCTTTTTATATCAGTGTTCATCGGACTGCGATTGCTGTTCGCTATCATGCAGTGTTATCGGGACGTGCAGAGTAGCGCAAATTTTCCACCCAGGAAAGATAAAACAGTTCAACTGTCCTAACCATGAGCACTGCGATTGTTGGCCGACGAGTGGCGTACGAATTAATCTATGAATATTTTCCCTAATGTGTGGTATCCATTATACAGTCGCTAGTCGTTGAGAACTAGTACTGTATGACCCAGTTTCACAAAACTAGGTTTTTATACCAATACGCTAATAACTTTGTTCTTTAAACCATTAAATTCAAATTCACATAATAAAAAATCTTTTATTTTATGCCCAATTATACCCATAAGCAATAAGCATTCAAATATTAATAAGTTTTTTTTTATAATGTAATTGTGACGGATCTAGCACGAGGTCCACCTGATGTTAAGCGGATTAACCTCTGCCTATAACAGATGCATTTCGTCACAAGTCACGAATTGCACTGCGCCTGTCACCTTGAGGCATAGTTGTTAAGTCTCTTGTGCCTGTAATTTCACTGGCTCTCAAGGACTGCTGTCGGAACACACCGTTAGGTGCTTGGCGACAGATTTTCTACTTGAGGGTGGTCGCGAGCCAGGCGGGCATTCGCAAAATGCCCGCCTGGCTTTGAAGCTCAAGCTCGCGGCGGGATTCGAACCATGGACCTGCGGCACGGCAGTCCATAGCTAATGCCACTGAGCCATCACTGCTTCAAAATTTGTTACAAATGTCAGGCAAAAATAAAATAAGTATGTCAATAAAATCGTAATCAATTGGAATACACTGCATATTACTAATAAATATATAATCAAATAAAGAGGTCTCAAAAGTCAGGTCTAGAATAATAATTGTAATGTTAATTTATATTCAAAGGATAGTTTAATTTTCAACACGTCCAAAATAATGTATCAAGTCAAGCATGGTCAGACACATTTCAGTCATATCTGTTGAAGAAGGTTTTTCTCTTAATCTTTGCTTTTTATAATACTTTATTTTACCCTGTCATTCCTACTATGTCAATATGAATGTTTCAAACATGTAATACGTTTTATTATTTTCGATCCATAAAATTCCTCTCAACATGGTAGCAGAGCGTTTAATTATATTGGAAACGATTGACTAACGTATCAAGTAAGGTTTAAACAAATAATTTGCAAAAATAGTTACCACATTTTTCAAGAAAAATCTAACGAAGGCCTATCAAAATGTCGACTTCGTCTACGAGTTGCAAAATTGATATCGGTCGTTAGAAGGTGAAGAAAATTGGTCTACATGGCGCTGCAAGGTACTGTTGCTTTTAAGGGGTACTCCCGGCGGGTTGGATGCTATAAATGGAAATCTTATAGAACCTATAAAACCAGCTACTACAGCAAGTGCAGACATTAAAGCAAATTATGAAAAAACCTTAGAAGCATATCATAAGATAGATAGTACGGCGATGCTTATTTTGATGGCTAATATGTCTGATGCCACTTTACAAAAGGTCATGAGATTCTCAACAGCCAAACAGGTTTGGGATGAATTGCACACTTTGTTCAATGGAATATCTGAAGACAAAAGCTATTCACTATGCTACAGTTTCTTTGGCTATAAAAAAGATCCCTCACATGACATGTCAATGCATATATCCAAACTAAAAAATATATGGCATGAATTGAAAATGGAACTTCAAAAAGGTGAAACCAAATATGATCTTCCAGAGTTATTACTAATCTGCAAGATTTTGGAAACTTTACCCGACGAGAAGTACTTCTCCTTCAAGTCTAGTTGGATGCTAATGTCAAGAAAAGATCGAAATATAGACAATCTGACAGCACAAGTATGTGCTTACGAACGTTCACTTTTGACCAAAGAAGGTACTACTGAAGCACAAGCGCTAGTTGTGCAAAACAAGTTTATGCATAAGAAAAAGTGTGGATATTGCGGACTATATGGACACAAAGTTAAAAAATGTCGTAAGTGGTTATTGGACGGGAAACCTCTTAAAACGCCTGGCCCACCGACAAGTCAAGCTAAAAATACAAATCTGACCCTCTCATTAATGGAAGTTGTTACAAATGAAGTCGTAAATATTATTGAAGAAGATCTTGACAGTTGGTTTGTTGACAATGGTGCTACAAGTCATGTCACCAGTCGAAACGACATATTTTCCAGCTTTCAACATTTCAGCAATAATCAAACAGTAACAACTGCAAATGGCTCAACAATTCAAGCTATTGGCAAAGGTACAGTTGATTTGATAGCAGACGTTCGCGGTCAGACACACAACATTAGACTGTGTGACGTATGGTATGTTCCAGAAATAAAGAAAAACTTATTTTCCGTACTTGCTGCGCAAGATAAACTTGAGAAGAGTGTCTTTACATCTGAAAGAGAAATTTGTCAATTGATAGTTGATGGAAAAATTAATTTAATTGGCACAAGAGTCAAGAATGGAGGCCTATATAAACTAAAGGTAAAGACAATTATAAATTCAACTCCTGAATTGAACTCACTGTCAACGAAAAATATTTTACAACTCTATCATGAAAGATTTGCTCACCAGCATAAAAGACATGTGAAGCAATTGATTGAAAAGAAACTTGGTATAAAAGTCAAACTCGATTCTGAATTATGTACAGGATGTGTTTATGGTAAAACACATAGATATAAATTTGGAACAAGAGATCGAGCTAAAGCACCAGGAGAAATCATTCACACAGATGTATGTGGTCCGTTCCCTAATTCATTTCAAAAGTTTCGTTATTTTGTTTTATTTAAGGACGATTTCAGTAAGTATCGTCATGTTTATTTCATCAAACACAAGTCTGAAGTGAAGGATAAACTTGTGGAAATGATAAACGAAACAAAGACTACTGGTCATATTATAAAGACAATTCTCAGCGATAATGGAGGAGAATTCCAAAATGATGCTGTAAAGAAGATCTTAAGTAATCATGGCATCCAACACCGTTTGACAATGCCGTATACGCCGGAACAGAACGGGTGTAGTGAGAGAGATAACAGAACTTTGGTAGAAGCTGCTCGTACTATGATGCACGCTCACGAAGAACTTCCACTCTCCTGTTGGTCTGAGCTTGTCAACACGGCTGCTTATGTTCTGAATAGAACTGGACCGACTTCTATAGAAGGAAAATCGCCATTTGAGTTATGGTTTTCAAAGAAACCATCAATCAAACATTTGAGAATCATTGGTAGTGAATGTTATGCTCATGTTCCAAAAGTAAAGAGAACGAAAATGTCCAGAAAAGCTCAAAAATGTATTCTCATTGGTTATGATGGTGATGACGGCTATCGGTTACTAAGCATCAACAATAAATCGGATCCAACACTGATAAGGTCAAGAGACGTAATATTCAACGAGTCAGTCATCAGATCTATTGGATTGGAGTCAGATGTCTCTGAAACAGAAAAACAAAGTCCAATGGTTGACATGGAGGTTCTTTTTCCTAAAACTACAGAAAATCATCCAATGTTAGATGCAAGGGAGGATATTTTACAAGACGCAACTATTTCAGATATGCCTCAAACATTGAATGATGGTGCGAGTTTTGAAGAAACAATTCCCAATTTGCCTACAATATCGGATGAACTTAGTCGAAATGAAGAAGAATCTAATGAGTCCTATATTACGCCTGAATTATCAGAAGTTGATTCAGATGAAGACGATGAACAAGGAAATTCTACAATAAATCTAAGAGATAGATCGACATTGCGACCACCACAACGATTTGAAGATTTTATTATGTCTACTTTTGTTAGTGATTTTGATGAACCCAAATCATACAAAGAAGCAATAAACAGTCCTCAGAAAGCGGAATGGTCAAAAGCAATGGAAAGCGAACTAAAATCTTTACGAGAGAACAAAACTTGGATTTTGGTGGATAAACCAAAAGACAGAAAACTGATTTCTTGTAAGTGGGTGTTCAAAGTTAAAACCCATGCTGATGGAAGTCTAGACAAACACAAGGCGAGATTAGTAGTAAGAGGTTATACACAAAAGAAAGGAGTTGATTATAGTGATACATTTAGCCCTGTTGCTAGAATGGCCACAATAAGATCGATTCTTAGCATCGCTGCAAATGAAGGGTTAACCCTCAGACAGTTTGATGTAGCAACTGCATTTTTGAATGGTTCATTAGATGAAGATATCTACATGAATCAGCCAGAAGGATACAGTGATGGTACGACTAAAGTATGTAAGTTGAAGAGAAGTTTATATGGTCTTAAACAAGCTCCAAGATGTTGGAACAAATGTATTGTTGATTATTTGAAAGTTTTAGGATTCAAACAATGTGACACAGATCCATGTTTGTTCATTAGAAACCGACTTAACAACAAGATAATTCTTGGACTCTATGTTGATGACGGATTAATTGCTTCAACGAACCCAAAGGAATCTGAAACGTTTTTGGCAGAATTGAAACGGAAGTTCAAGATAACCACAAAACCAGCTTCTTACTTTCTGGGTTTGGAAATCTTCAACAACAACAACGATGGTTCCATCAAAGTCTCTCAAAAACATTATGCTAAAAGACTACTGAAACGCTTTGGTATGAGTGATTGTAAACCCGTTAGTACGCCAATCATCAAAGAAGCACAACCATGCTCAGTAAAAGAGGATGATGTTAAATTTCCCTACCGTGAAGCCGTTGGTGCGCTAGCTTATTTAATGACAGGTACTAGACCGGACATATCATACGCTATTAGTGTCGTATCCAGGAAACTTACAAATCCCTCTTTAGAAGATGTTAACAAGGTTAAACGCATACTTCGTTACATTCAGGGAACCCTAGATACAGCAATTGTATACAAAAAAGGATACAAAACTGGAATCTTGGAATGTTTTAGTGATTCTGATCATGGTGGAGATTTCGATACAGGACGCTCTACTTCTGGAATCTTATGCGTGTATGCAGGAGGAGTAATCTCTTGGGCAAGTCGTAAACAGACTTCTGTAGCTATCTCAAGCACCGAAGCAGAACTTGTTGCAGCTAGTGAAGCAGCTCGTGAGATTGTTTGGCTGAAGAGACTTTTCAATGAAATTACTACTTTGATAGAAGTCCCTACTTTACAAGTTGATAATGATGCTGCTATAAAGCTTGCACAAAACCCAGAGCTACATCGTCGCACAAAGCACATTTCTATTAGACATTTTTATGTAAGGGAATTAGTTACTGAAAAAGAACTTCAAGTTAAGTATGTTCCCACAGAATACCAGTGTGCTGATATTTTGACTAAGCCTGTGCATAAACCCAGACTGGATTTAATTTCAGGAATGGTGGGAATTATACGATAAAGATTATCGAAAAAGGGAGGATGTTGAAGAAGGTTTTTCTCTTAATCTTTGCTTTTTATAATACTTTATTTTACCCTGTCATTCCTACTATGTCAATATGAATGTTTCAAACATGTAATACGTTTTATTATTTTCGATCCATAAAATTCCTCTCAACAATATCTTCACGCAGGCATAGGTACTGCGACATGTCTACCGCAGCAATGTCGGAGAAAGGGGCAGTCTAGGCTTAGCAGCGATCATCTTCAAGAGTTCACATGATGCTATTGGCGTATTTTGTGATCTTTCCAAGGCATTCGACTGTGTAGAGCACTGCACTCTGATTCGTAAACTTTCCCACTATGGTATTCGTGGAAAAACTTTGAATCTTATAGAGTCATATCTGTCAGACAGGCTACAGAAGGTTGGAATAAATGGCATTACTTCTTCCGGGTCATTGGTAAATATGGGAGTACCACAGGGATCAATTTTGGGACCTTTTCTGTTTCTAACATATATTAATGATCTGCCTTGCATGGTCAAAGATTTCTGCGATATTGTTTTATTCGCAGATGATACCTCTCTGATTTTTAAAGTAGATAGGAAAGACAGTGAACTGACGCATGTAAATAATGTACTATCATCGTAAGATATGTAAACGGTTCGCCGCTAATAATCTTCTCCTAAATTAAAAAAAGACGAAATGTTTAAATTTTTCTTTACCAAATGTTCCTTATGTTGAACCAAACATAAAGCTTGGCCCAGATAAACTCCCTATTGACCAAGCGACAGTCTTCCTGGGAATCAAAATGGATTCCACTTTACAAAGGGATCCACATATACATGATCTCTCCGGAAGACTTAGTTCTGCTGCATATGCAGTTCTTAGGATAAGACAGTTAACAGACGTAGCTACTGCTCGCCTAGTTTATTTCGCGTACTTCCACAGTATTATGTCGTATGGTGTATTGCTGTGGGGAACTGCTGCTGAGATAGAGACAATCTTTATCATACAAAAGCGTGCAATTCGAGCCATATATAAAATGGGTCCTAGGGAATCTGTGAGGGATCTTTTTAAAGAAATTGATATTTTAACTTTAACAAGTCTGTATATATTTGAAAATATTATGTATGTTTTAATGTGTAATTTGAGTAAATTTAAATTAAACAGTGACAATCACGATTACAATACTAGGAATAAAGATAAAATAGCGGTGCCAGGTTTTAGATTAGCAAAGACAAATAAAAGGTCCTTCTTATGTAATTGTGTGCGGTTTTATAATAAAGTTCCCAAACATATTACAACGCTCACAGAAGGGAAATTCAAGTTGCATGTGAAAAAGATATTGATAAAAAAATCCTATTACACAGTTTCTGATTACATAAACGACAAAAATGCCTGGACAATTCCGCCTCCGCCAAGCTATTGCCTGTCACCTACATAATTTAAACAAATATTGTAATAACTCTATTATATAGTAAGTATGTAACACATTGTTAAAAGATGTTTAAAAGAATGGCCCCGAGTTTCTTGCCCGTTCTTCTCGCAGTGGCTTTATACAATTTATTTGCTGAACGTGGCAGTACAATGTAGAATATTTCAATACTAAAATTTGTAATTGACCTTTATAAGAGCGTCGTAGACGCCTAAATTGAATAAATGATTTTGACTTTGACTTTGAAAAGGCGGTATTGGAGCTGGCCCGCACTCTGCGCACCAAGGAAGCGGCATGCTTGCGCATGGTCGCGTGGAAGCACGTGGTGCGCGCCTCCGCGAACATCCCTGAAGCGCTGCGGAATTGTGGCAGCCCCAATGTCATTCTGCATGCATTTTATACAGGACGCGTAGGTCGCTGTAATTTATCTTAGTGTAGTCAGCCCATAGGTTGCAAGTGTAGGGTGACGTACAGTAAGCTCTAAAAAGCGTAACTTTGACTCCCTGAGAACATCGCGCAAACCCACGGGCTATCATATTGGCTCTTACCGACAGCGCCCTCCGCTCCCACTCAATATCAGCATTGTCATTGAGGTCGGTATAGTAAATACGTGCCCCAGGCACTAAAATGTAGTAGGCTTTCGCTATCATAGAACGTCAAATCTAGACGCAGATTATAAATTTGTTCCTATGTTTTCTTATAAAAAGAAAAAACTCTTTGGTATATACTTTATGTCATCTGACAGCGTGGACATAGAAATAGGTATTATCAGCTGTAGCAAAGTAGCCATATTGGTTTTTAGTAAATTATATGCGAGTAAACAGAGCATTTTGAATGTAACCGGGTAGAAAGATGAATTCCCATTTTGTCAAGTTTTTTTATACCGTCAAATTCAACGGTATATATTTTTATTCTTCGATAAGATTTTTTCCTTTGCTACATACAGCTGTTTGCCTGATGTAAAATTTTATGGGAAATTTAAAATAATGCAAAATCAATGAACGCTTATGGTGCCAAAGGTCTATTATATTTTATTGGTTACAGAGATTCATGTTAGCTTCGTATAGTTTATCCTAGTTTGGTGGAATAGGCCCTAAGATGGGTGATCAAAGCGCAACGACAGTAATCGTTCTATTTATGGTTTAAATATATTTTCTTATAATATATTCAATTCTTAAAGTACCTATAATTATTTGCCCTACATATGCCCTTGCTGATATAGATATGTAATTAAAAGTGATAGTGGGCTAGAGCATTTGGACTGCCTATGAGTCCAAATGTTTTTATTGTAGTAGCTGTAGTGTTGTATATAGTTTGTAGTATTTGGTTAATTAAAAGTAAAAAGGAAATATGTGTACCATTGTTAAATATGTTGTTCTTATTATGATTAACAGTGTATTATATGATTTGTAGCATTGTTCGTGGTTGTGTACTTGGTAGGTGTACATTAAAATTTACAGTGATATTTTTCTTAAATCAAACCGTCATGATCAATAAAAGGTATAAAATAAATAGATATGATAAAGAACCGTATCAAAAATTTAAGTAAGGGAACTAACGCTTCGGCTTAGTATTTAAGTAAGGGAACTAACGTGGCCTTCCTGGCGTCACTTCGTTATACCTATGTAGGAATTCTTGGTAGAATTATGTATATTTCTTGTTATTATAATAAAATGGGAAAGTGAGGAAAAGTCTGGCCCCACCGTGGATTCGGAGAAATAACGCAATACGGCTAGAAACGCAATGTCGACCTGCTCATCAAATACTTTCGCAGAACTTAGCTTTATTATTTACCTACCTACTAGGATATTGAAATGAAAATGGTGGAACTTGATACTTGAATAAAATAACCTCCGAATTACCTAATGAGAAGTTTCAATAAGTTTAGCCAAAGACCTATCCAGAGATACCTAGGTCCATTCTCCTTCCATTCATATCTGCCTCAGTTGTTTCTTTTAATTAGTTTTGTGTACTTCATCCGATCATGTCAAAATATATGTAGGTACCTATCTCTTACATTCTATCAAAGTATATAACAATTTGCATCTGTGCTCGGAATCATAATGTACATCAAAATAAATTAGGTACCACCATCTCTGTGGTACCACCACTTTAAAGAACCTAATTTTTTAGTTTTATTCATATAACCAAATTTACAATCATAATTCTATAAGTTATTCCTATTTATGTAAGAAATTTTATTTGTATATTGTCAGTCAAATAAATTTTCAACTCGAGTGAGTTCGACCTTTTTACCAATATTATGCATATTGGATAAACACATTTAGTATCAATGAAGCTGGTGGGGAAAGGGACCTCGAAAATTACAATTAGTGATACTATATATGTAATCAAGGAGTCTCTCCTGTAGGTAATGTGTTTTTCTGAACATTCAACAATAACTCCCAGGTACACAAAACTATGTTTCTGAAGCACAAACTGCTCATTGCGTTGGTTCCTTAAGTATCCCGAATATAGTTGCTAAGTGATTGGTCAAAGTAAAAATCCAGTACCCCTCCCCATTATATCCACGCGAGGGGTATAAGTGTAAATGGTTTCTAGTCGAAAACCACGGGAAGCATGACAAATATATTTGTTCTAAGGATAGTGAACTAAACATGTTAGATTTATGTTTCTTTATTGTCAAGCTTCTAGCTTCATAGCTTTTAGTTTTTGTGCTAAATATTTTATAATCTGACGTCACCCAGATATCAATGTTGTCAATAACATCACTCCACACTGAACTCTAAAGGGAAACACAACTTGGGCTGATAACCCCGTTACTGTTACTGTAGTTTCCCGTAGAGGTTATCAGGGTTTTATTATCGCCAAAATACTTATAAAACATGTAACTATCATTCAACTGATAATAACTTATGTTCGTACCTATACATATTTCAAGATTCTAGAAGTATCTTAATATGGTTACAAGCACAATTGCGTGCTAAGCGAAAATCACTTTTACAAATTCTTCATCCACATCACACGTTTGCAAATTTTCCAGCATCCTCTATGACGGTTCAAATAAAAGATTAGAACAAAACATTTCGGCTTAGTCGAGCCATTCTCGCTAGCCCTGTGGTTAAGGCACCGGGTGCGTAAAACAGGGGGAAATGGCTTCGCTTCCCGTTCGAGATAAAACATTTTTCAACACCCTTGCTCGTAAAGTGAGCTTTATTATATCGTTCTTAGGGCCATAAACCGAACTATAGCACACTCGTGCATAATATTATTATACACTAGTGCGTAATAGAATTATTGCTACAAACTTAAATTAGAACCTAACTGCAAATTATATGCAGTAATACAGATTTAGAACCGGGTAATACAGATTTGTAACATAAAAGAGGTTAATATGTAATCAACCAAAATACACTTGCCGCGCGCAAAAAAAAACCTTGGGCGCTATATTCCATAATTTTCGTATGTTGTTTGTATCACATTTGTGCAATAAATATATATATATATATATTTTCCTCGCAAGGGTGTTGAAAAAGTGCGTTTGAAACTCGTGAGCAACTTGCTCATTATACACTCGGCTGATTTACTGTGCAACACACAGCCTCGTGTATAATGAGCAACTTAGCTCATTTGTATCATAATCTACTATTAGCAAACATGTACATTTTTCTAGAAAGAAATTTAAATTATATTACTTTGAAAATTCCCGTGAGTATGAGACATATTGATTTTTTAAATAACCGGCTCTACTCACGCGTATTAATCGAGATTGTAAACCTTAACATACTTGTAAATGTAACAATGACTACCTGCAGGCATACTTACTTACCTACAACATGAGCCAAGCCATAACCAAGAGCGGGAGCACGATTCGATAACAAGAAGTTTTTACGCACAACTTTTTTTCAGTTCAAAAAAATAATTTGAAAACAGCTGCATTTCAAATATGTGTATTAATCAAGAAGATACGAAAAAAGCTTCAGCACGGATTTGTTACCAGAATGTCCGTACATAAATTTTTTGTTTATAATGATTTTCTTATCAGGAGTTTACCTTCAAAGTGACGACAAAGTGAAGGGTGCTTCCATGATTTTAGCCTTTTAATAATGTGAATTCCTATTCAGAGGACCATTATTTGTATTCAGAAAAAATATGTGTTATGCACGTATGTTCTAGTAACAAGTCCGTGCTGAAGATATTTTCATAACTGCACGATTAATATTTAAAAAAATATTTGATTTGCAGCCGTTTTCAAATATTTTTGGCCACTCCTTTTTAACGATAATGAATAATCACATCTAACTTTCGCTTTCTAAATAAATATTTTTACCCTAGCTCTCTTAAGTTTTAATTGATTCTGTAACAAAATTAAATATGATTCAAGTGTAGTATAATTTCTTGTATTTTATTACCGGTGGTATGCCTTTATTAACAAAATACTACGAGCTATATACAACACTGTAGCTACTACAATAAAAGCATTTAGACCACCTATAAGTCATTGCAGACTCAAAGGCAGTCCAATCTAGCCCACTACCCGTTGGTAGCGTGCCCAGCATGCTGGCAACTTTGCTCGCTGAATTGCATTTTGATCACGCGTCGCATTTTCATATTATTATCATTTCTTGTACATAAAGTTTTAATTGATTCTGTAACAAAATAAAATAAAATATAAGTTTAAGTTAAAGTTATATTTTTTGAAATGACTAGCAACCATTTTGGAAATAAAAAAAAAATTGGCAACAAATTATTTGTCAATTATTTGTTTTCACACATTTTCGTTCTACGTACGCAACAAAAATGGAATTAACCCATTGACATCGGCAATAATGATAACAATAGAATTTTGTCAATCGAAAAGATTTTAGAACGATGATTTTTTATGATTTTAAAAAATCTCTCTCCCCGCAAGACTGTGCCGCTCGTCTTCAAAATGCTTTGGGAGAGAAGCACCTTGTTTAAGCACCGCTAGGTTTGCTGAATTTGAGAGAGGTCGGGTTTCTTACATGACGAGTTTCGTGAATGGCGGCCTTCAACTGCCGAAAATAATGTGGCTACTGTTAAGCGGCTAATTGAAGAAAATCCGCGGATTACCTATGAGACAATTCGAGGACTATTGGGGGTCGGTATGAGCCAAATTCAGAAAATTTTACACGAAGAATTAAAAGTTCGGAAACTTTGTTGCCGTTGGATCCCTCATGAACTGACAGCGGAGCAGAAGCGGGCTCGCGTGGAATGGTGCTCATAGATGCTACTGAAGTACGACCACGGACATTCTAATGCTGTTTATGACATTGTCACAGGAGACAAAACGTGGATTTATTGTTTTGAACCCGAAAAAAAACAGCAATCTTGTGAATGGGTGTTTGAAAATGAGAACAAGCCAACAAAAGTGAGGCAAGCGAGAAACGTTGGTAAAAAAATGATCGCATATTTTTTCTCAGCTACGGGTTTCATCTGCACAATTCCACTTGAAGATCAAAAGAGTCTTAATGCCGAGTGGTATTCTACCATTTGTTTACCCAGGGTGTTAGAATTTGTTCGCGAAAGACGACCAAAAGCCGCGTTCTCCTACATCATGACAACGCTTCTTCACACATGGCCAACAAAGTAAAGTCATTTTTTTTGCTTCCAAAAAAGTACAACTCGTGGCCCATCCTGCACGTAGCCCCGACCTGTGATTTCTGTATTTTCCCCAAAATCAAAGATTTGATGAGAGGTTTCACTAATACCAACTCCGAAGAGGCAGTGACAGCGTTCAATCAGCAGTCAGCACGTAGAAAACATGCATTAGGATCTGTAGTCATCCTTTTTAAAAAAATGGTTCGAACGCATGAAAACATTTTTAAAATGTAAAGGAGAGTATTTTGAAAAGCTATAAACATATTGTTTCGTTCATAACATGTTGTTTTTTTAAGTTACGCAAAACTTTTAGTGTGACCTAAGTACGTATGACGTATGGACATCAATACGTCTACATAGAACTACATAAGAATACACCAAAACCTCTACATATACATACGTATCTTGGTTTAGCAAAGCGCTTTGCATGATACTTGCGGAGGCCGGTACATGCTTGTCTTTTATAGTTGAAGCCGACAATGATTTGTGGAAACAAAAGGCTAACGCTGTTAAACCGTCACTTTGGAAAAGATTCATACCTGTTTGTTGTTTTTCACAAAATATCTAAATAAATGTCTTGTGAAATTGTTAAAAAGCACTTAAAAATGCTATAATACCTGATCCAAATATATGCTGTATTTCACGTGTTGATGTGTTTACGATTCGAGTTTATAGCGGAAAATGTTGACGACACCGTAAAAAAATATCGCATGACATGAAAAACCGCAATAACTCGAGGCATATTACCGATCCAACTTAGAAAGAAGAATTATATGCTTTCAGTCGATTAGGGCAACCGCGAGCGCGGGGTAGAACGACGAGCAACGGAAATATTGCTTCGAGGAATCGCATTACGCAGTCTCTTTGCAGGAACTCCTTTGTTTAAATGCAATAAAAACTTTTTGAACTTTACTCATTATATTAACTAAACAGTTTCTTGTCAAAAAGTTTTTATGTCGCTTAAGTAGATGTCACTTTTTGATTGATTGATTCGTTCAAAACTCATAGTTTAGATCTGTTTTTTTAGTTTATTTACATAACAATTTTCTTTTATAATGAAAAATTAACTGTGCTGTGAATCATGTCGTTTTTAACGGAATATTTCGATGAGTTCCGACAACATCCTATTAGGAAGACTAAAATGTAAGTGTTAAAGGTTTTATTGTTTACAAAAACAGTTAACCTACTTTCTTCAGTATGTTTTACTATAGTCCGGTCAATTTAGACCAAAAAATGAGAGTGAAGTTACATAAAGTCCCAACAAGCTGAATTTCTGTGAAATTGTTCAAAACATAATTATAAACAATGTCTAGAAGTTCGCCATCATTCCCGTATATGGAAAAAAAAATATTCAAGGTCAAAGGTCAAAAAAATGAGTTTTTCGCGATTATCAGCAAAACGGTAAGTTTTATCATAAAAGTACCTCAGTCAAAAATTGTAGATCATAAAATTATCTATAAAAATTTGATCAATACTTTTTTTCTTACGAGCCACCGTTTCTGAGATAAAAGTTGTTATCGTCATAATATGCATGAGTACGCCACGTATATACATCTAGAGTTGTTATATTTTATATAATATATATAAAATAATAATTTATATAAATATATATACCGTATATATATATCATATATATATATCATATATATATCATATATATATATCATATATATATATGAAGTTGTTACTGTCGAACGTGGTATGAAGACATTAAGGCCAGGTTGTACCTACTTAAGACATTTTTTAAAATCTGTAACTCGAATAGAATTGAAAATTTAGAATAAGTATATAAAATTATTTATATAAAGTTGAACATACTCTCCAGGAACGTACAAAGTCAAAAACGTGATTATGAACAATTTCTTCGATAAAAAAAAATGTCAAACATGACACCATATCGCTACTTAAATCAGGTAGAACTAAAAGATACTATCATGAAACTATGTGGAAGTTTTACCAATGGATAGAGCTTGTTATTTATTAGTAACGTTTGAAGGCACATTTTTAAATTTAGCTATAGTTTTTTAACAAGAAAAAATAAACTACAAATCTAAAGATTCAAGCTCTCGCGCACGTCATTCAGTACACGCCTAGGCGTCATCGAGGTAGGACGCGTGTCGTTTTCTCCAGCAAAATTCTCCCCGACGATTACGAGCTAGAAATATTTATAAACAGAATTATTATTAGCAGAATGGTGACACTGCAACATTTATGGTTATACGCTGGCGTGAATCTTCCATCAGGCGAGTGTCTTGTACGTCATTTCAACCATGCCAAATAAAAAAAATACTTTCTCGATGGCATTGTTTTCACGCGCCACAGTATAAAAAGTACAGTATGGTCACGCCCCAATTACTAACTGTGGGTGTCGTAAGAGGAAACTAAGGGAAAATACCGGAAAGTGAGCAGCAGTGCCCTCTAAGAAGCTACCTCCCTCCACTAAAAAATCTGTCGCCAAGCACTTAAAGGTATGTGCCGCTATGAGTCCTCTAGAGCTAGTAATTTGGCATGGTGGTAGGGCATTTTGCGAATATCCGCCTGGCTAGCTACCACTATGTGTCAAGTAGAAAATCTGTCGCCAAGCACTTAACGCTATGTGCCGCTATGTGTCCTCTAGAACCAGTTATTTGGCATGGTGGTAGGGCATTTTGTAAATACCCGCCTGGCTTGCTACCACTATGTGTCAAGTAGAAAATCTGTCGCCAAGCACTTAACGGTATGTGCCGCTATGAGTCCTCTAGAAGCAATAATTTTGCATGGTGGTAGGGCATTTTGCAAATACCCGCCTGGCTTGCTACCACGTTGTGTCAAGTAGAAAATCTGTCGCCAAGCACTTAACGCTATGTGCCGCTATGTATCCTTGAGAACTAGTAGTTGTGCATGGTGGTAGGGCAATTTGCGATTACCCGCCTGGCTAGCTACCTCCCTCAAGTAAAAAATCTGTCGCCAAGCACTTAACGCTATGTGCCGCTATGTGTCCTCTAGAACCAGTTATTTGGCATGGTGGTAGGGCATTTTGTAAATACTCGCCTGGCTTGCTACCACTATGTGTCAAGTAGAAAATCTGTCGCCAAGCACTTAACGGTATGTGCCGCTATGAGTCCTCTAGAACCAATAATTTTGCATGGTGGTAGGGCATTTTGCAAATACCCGCCTGGCTTCCTACCACTATGTGTCAAGTAGAAAATCTGTCGCCAAGCACTTAACGGTATGTGCCGCTATGGTCCTCCAGAACCAGTAATTTTGCATGGTGGTAGGGCAATTTGCGATTACCCGCCTGGCTAGCTACCACCCTCAAGTAGAAAATCTGTCGCCAAGCACTTAACGCTATGTGCCGCTATGTATCCTTAAGAACTAGTAGTTATGCATGGTGGTAGGGCAATTTGCGATTACAAGCCTGGCTAGCTACTACCCTCAAGTAGAAAATCTGTTAAAGGTTATCAACTGTGTTAGTTGCACTATAAGGGAATAGTCACAAGAATATAATAATTGAGTACTGGATTTAGTAGCAGATACCTAAAGTAGATCAACTGTTTTAGTTACACTATGAAGCTGATAGCGTGCGGCTGGGGACATCGACCTGACGAGCGCTGTGCATCTAAAGCGCAGCGCCGCGTAGTGTCCATAGCCTACAACTCTCGCACGCTAAATTTGCCTACTGTGCAAGTACAAGCCGGCCTTAATTAATGCAAGTATCGAAAGAGCTGATGATTTTTCGGAATATCTCAAAAATCAGAAATCTGTGACAATACATGAAAATTGCCGTAAAAATTATACTCGAAAGTCTTCTATTGCTGCAGCTAATAAAAGACAACGTGAAGAACAAGAAGCTAGTACATCCACAGCAAGTCCTCCTTGTACTAGATCACGTATCAGTGAATCAGCTTTTTGTTTCAAAGAACTATGCTTATTTTGTGGCTAGAAATTAAATGAAGAGTATGAAAGAAGAAAATCCTCAGACTTTCGGCGTCGAATCAGCCAAGTAAGTACACTTCAATTTAAGGATTCAATTCTGGAAACAGCTCGGACTCGTGACGATGCTTTAGCAAAAGCTGTTCTTGCTCGAGTCGAATTTGAATATGATTTAGTTGCTGCTGAACCTAGGTATCATCGAGATTCACTGGAGCTAAAATGGGTCGTCCTAAAGACGACGTCCTAAAGCTACGAATTTGGCAATGGAGGAACGAATTACAAGAGGTTTGCAAAACTACGACTCTAGATAACAGAACGATTAAGCTACGACTAAAAGTAAAGTATGGTGATAAAGTTATTATCACTGAGAAATCGGGAGCATCAACATTTATAAGTAAGTAAGTAAAGTAAGTAAGTACACTACCTCATAGGTGGCGTGGAAACGTGTGAATATTATGACAATAACAACTTTTATAACTTTTTGAATCGTTATAGCTCAGAAACGGTGGCTCATAAGAAAAAAAATATTGATACATTTTTTATAGATAATTTTATGATCTACAGTTTTTGTCTGGAGTTCTTTTATGATAAAACTTACCGTTTTGCTGAAAATTGCGAAAAACTCATTTTTTTGACCTTTGACCTTGAATATTTTTTTTCCATATACGGGAATGATGGGGAACTTCTAGACATTGTTTATAATTATGTTTTGAACAATTTCACAGAAATTCAGCTTGTTGGGACTTTATGTAACTTCGAATGTCTAAATTGACCGGACTACTAAGCAAGTTATATATCGGTAGATAGCAAAAGTATTACTTCTAAAGGCTTTCTTGGCAATGATGCTTTGTATGCAGCTAACAGCAAACTCATTTTTTTGACCTTTGACCTTGAATATTTTTTTTCCATATACGGGAATGATGGGGAACTTCTAGACATTGTTTATAATTATGTTTTGAACAATTTCACAGAAATTCAGCTTGTTGGGACTTTATGTAACTTCGAATGTCTAAATTGACCGGACTACTAAGCAAGTTATATATCGGTAGATAGCAAAAGTATTACTTCTAAAGGCTTTCTTGGCAATGATGCTTTGTATCAATTTAATTGTGTTTTTTTTAACGGTGAACAGTTAAATTGGTTTTCACTCTTTGCAGTGAGTTGTACGGGTCATTCACGTGTACTTCTCCAGAAGTAAACGTGAGTTACCCGTCCACCCATTAGTGCATCGTACATGAAGCAATGCTAGCCGAACAGTAACAGCTATGGAGTGCCGTTCCGTGGGTGCATGGTTCGGTCCCCACCGCCAGCTCGAGCATCATCGCATCGTGGAAAACCATTTTGCGAATGCTCACCTGGCTAGCTACCGCCCTCAAGTAGAAAATCTGTCGCCAATCACGCTAAAGCTGTGTTCCGTTAGTCAAATAACAGGAACATGAGACTTAATGTATGTGTTATAATAGGCAGAGAAAGCCTCTTAACATTAGGTGGTTCTCGTGCTTGTTTCATCACAATATCATAATAAAAAAGTGAAAGTCCAGTTGATGGACAGGGCTTGCTCCACAGTACTACCTACCCATACATACCTACTTAGATTGTTAGCTATCAAAGTTGCTCAGTTTTATTCTGATTTCTTGTATATCATGAGATTAAATAGCTCTAAGCTGCTAGGCCGGTGTTTAGAACTTAAGTTCTGAAGATGAGGACCTACAATAACTTTTTTTGGTATTATGTTATTGTGACAGAACAGGTACGAGGCCCACCTAGTGTGGAGCGGTAGCCTTGCTCATATCAGATGCATATTGTCAGTAACGACCTAACGACTGCACTGCACATCACTCTGAGATATACACCAATATACCAAGTCTCATGTGCCTGTAATTTCACCAGCACCCTTCAAACCGAAACACAGTAATGGGAACATTACTTACTGCTTGGCGGTAGAGATTTATTTATTAATTGCTTAAATAGGTATGCTGACAGTACTTCCCCGGATAAATTCGTACAAAGAGTTCTACTGCTACTAAAACTTGCTATTTTCTTCGAGTACGTATTTTGACACGACTGCCCAAAAAAGGAGTGTTATGTTATCAGGGTTCATGTACACTCATGTGTAAACGTATGTTTGTGAGTTTATTTATTCCACCATAACTTCTAAATGGCTCAACTGATTTTAATGTATGATATATCATTAGATTTGTCTTGATAGATAACCCAAGTGACACTAGCTACATAAATAAAATATAAAACAAACTGGCAGATTTTAGACGCCTGCGAGAAATAAAATGTTTTGTGCGGTTGGTTAAGCGTTTGTAAGTTAAATTTAATGGCCTACGTATAATTTATATAGAATTTCCAGTTGTCACCTAATAGATTTTATTGCTAGACTTTGTTACTTTTAATTAAACTCCCTTTAGCGATTCCTTGGTATTCTCGAGAACAACGCTATTGCCCAAAATAAAAAAGGTTATTTAATTTAGCTTTACAAAACATATTTTGCTCTCTATTCGACCCTTACATCACTTATCTCGCACCTAGACTAAGCTTTTATTTTGTATGTAGCTAGAACGTTGCGAGGAATGAGATTGGTTCTCAATGACAGCTATTGGAACACTAAGCGACGAACTGACGACTTTAGAGTAGAAGGTGAACAAGGAAAATACCGTACCACCTTACCAATACCACGCTAGCTAGGTAGAGACACGCTGTCCAACCTAACCTAATAAAATACTTATTTAAACTAATATAAGTTAAATATATATGCAGGCATTAGTATCTCACATTTTTCCTTTGCTCTGAAAAGCCCAAGTATATTTACATGGTGCTGAAAATAAGTTAATAGTACATACACCAACAGTGATAAACTTTCTTTTGCTCCAACTAACGATTATGTAGAAAAATAGCTACTAATTTATTTGCTTATTTACACATTTCTCGGTGATATGTTGCAAGCCTGTCCTTGACCTTAAACTCTATGCTTTTGGTTTGTCAGATTTTATAATATTTCAGTTTTTATAGTATTTCTTATAGAGAAAAGTTAATATACCGGGTATTACCATAACTATTTGGAAGAAGTGTTGTGTAGGGTAATTCTTATTTTCACATTTAGACTTAAAATAAAATTAAAACGAAAAACTGGCAAACCAGAAGTCTAGATTTGAGGCTCAAGGAAATTTATGCATAATTTCAACGAGTTTGAACACTTGGTATTTCAAATATGACGAAACTACGTTTGCATAGACGAAGACTAGCCTTATGTTATGGAAAAATAAAGTAGGTAGGCAATAGAACAGTTGAAATAGATACTAATAGAATGTCGTATCTTCAGATGTCGTCCAGAAAACAGATGGGCGAAACTAGAAGGGAAATGGTTGGATCCCAAAAAAGGAACGGAAGATGTAAGTTATTTCACTTTTATACTCCTTTGAATAAATAGTTGATTTTTTTCTTGGTCCTTATGTTTATAATAAAATAAATGGAATCATCAACAATTTTGTTCCATTAAGAACCTCTGAGGCGAAGACCACGTTAATAAATTGGATACATTAAGATGTTAAGTCTCATGTGACTGTAAATTCGTTAATTGCTTACTGGCTTTCAATGACCGCTGCCGGAACACACTGTTAGGTGCTTGGTGACAGATTTTTTGATGGTGGTACTTCACCAGACGTGCATCCACAAATTCGCAAAATGCACTTCCATACGGTGAAGCTCAAGCCGGAGGCGGTGGAGATCGAATAATAGACCTGCGGCACAGCAGTCCATAGCTATTACCTCACAGCTATCGCTGCTTCTAAAAGTTAATGGACTATATTTTACAGATATTAATCCCTACGACCACTGACTGAACCTGTTGGTAAGTGAAGATGTGAAAGATATAGCAGGTGTGTGGATACGGGCAAGTCACTCGCCTTTTGGTGAGCCCAACGTCTTTTTTTATAGCCCATAAACTAGCCTTTGACCACTAACTCACCTGATGGTAAACGATGATGCGGTCGAAGATGTTGTTCAGGCTAACCTAGAATTACTGGCTCTCAAGGACAGCTGTCAGTAACTAAACAGAGCGCTAGGTGCGACAGATTTACTACTTGAGGGTATGGTAGATATCGAGGCGGGTATTCGCAAAATGACCTATCACTACGTCTGTCCAAAACAGTTTCAGTGTCACGCTTCTCAACACCAAATGTTGGAACTCTGCGCGAAATGTTGCATGCATGAACAATGCCTTACATATAACGCAGAATATCAGACCCAGCAAAACGGACTTTTGCCAAGAAACCAACTAGTCAGTAAAAGGGGCGTGATCCGCTATAATGTTGAAATACACCGCAACTGCATGTTTTTCTAGTAGGTAGTTTACACATTGAACTTATCAAAAACTGGAGAAGCGGCACCCGTAGCTCAAACATGGCAATGTCAAATCAGGCGACGTCTCCTGATTGAGTCTTAGTAGTGTGCGTATGTGCGTCTACGGCATGCTTGTCTTCCTGTCTTCGTCATTCGTATCATCTACAATAAAAGTGTAGGTGTGTGCGTTTTATCTTTGTGTTAAATTTTCGTTACATTATATTGACGCATTAGAGCGTATCCTATCTACCTTTTTTAGGGTTCCGTACCCAATGGGTAAAAACGGGTCCCTATTCATGAACCGTGATAGCTTGTTTAAATTTTCATAGAAAATACTAAAAATCGGCCAAGTGCGAGACTCTCACACGAAGGGTTCCGTACCCTTCAGGTTAAATAAAAAAAGGTTATATTCTAGTGTCTAATGTTGTATGTTGGTTCAATAAACTTGTTGAATCGAGAGCGAAGCGGCACGGAGGGGTTGCCAATCCACCTGACACAACACATACTTGCGGTATATGTGGACGTCATTGTAGGTCGCGCATTGGGTTTTACAGCCACGTAAAACGATGTCACTCCAAAAACAGTTAAAATCCTTATCAGACACTGTTCACAATCGTCTGTCATATCGCAAAAAGCCAATTAGAAGAATGTTGGATAATGGTACGGAACTCTTGGTGCGCGAGTCAAATTCACACTTTGCCATTTTTTTTTTATCGATGGGTTTATGTGACCGTGGTAAAAGTATACGATATTTAAATTTCCAGAAAGTATGGACGGAAGAAGAGATAGAACAATTCATTCAGAAGACAATGAAGAGCTTGAGGGGCCAGTCGACTTACTACAATGACTACTGTGCACATTTATCACAAGGTAAGTTATTCGCCCGTGGGGCGCGGGGTTTGAATTGCAACCCCCTATATCTTCCCGGAGTTGTAAGAGGCAACGAAGGGAAAATATACCGGAAGGTGGGTAGAAGTGCCTTCTGAAGAACTGTCATCTTTCATAACGATCCGCAAGACGCCTGCCAAGCGTGGGGATTATTAAATTATATTGATTGGATATATTGTTATTGTACTATTAACGCCTTTTGTTAGAAAACCAAGAGTTAACATCCCTGCAACAGAACTAAACTCAATACTTAATACTACTTAAATACACCACTAGAATAAGGTTGTAAAATAAACGCGAGCCCTCACAAAGCTCAGCTTCTTAATAGTACTTTTTATATTTTACTTACCAATGTAAATTTAAGTAGTAATATTTATAATTTTATATTAAAGTGTTTATTCCGTACCATTATATGGAACAGGCATTTTAACACAAGCTCCGTGTTTGTTCTGTTTGTTCACATTGAAGTCGAAGAGCTGTTAACGCTGTCAACGGTACCAAACGTACTTGTGACGACTGATTTTCATCCGGGTGAAATTGGTTCGTACAAACTACGTCTGGTGTATGTGTTTCAGAAGGGGATGTCGCAGAAATGGTCCTCCTTAGAACTGGTATTACAACGAAGTGGTCGAATCCAGAACTAGTCACGCCAAGAAAAAGACAAATTAAGGAGTGGTCCCCAAACGTCTAATCTCCTCAAGTACAATGGGTGTTCGTCCGACAACCGCTTAGTGATAAAGAGCTTAGCGTTTGGTAGTTTATCACTTTTAACTTATACTTGACCAGATTCATGAAAATCCATAGTTTGGTGACATAAAAATATAGACTCAATCACCAAAAAGCCGTTTATAGCTTCTCACTTGTTAACCATAGTCTGAGAGTCAGTCTCAGAGACAGTTATCGCAAAATCTTACGCCGTTGAGTTTTGTTCCGGACTCTCCGTAACGTGTTTGGCGACAGATTTTGCGTGACAAGTCCGACAAGATAGCAAAATGGAAGACGCAGGATTCGATCTATTGACCTCTCTGCTGCAGTGATTGTTACTGATTATAGACCTATTTCCATCTTACCTGTTCTGAGTAAAGTATTCGAAAAAATTGTGCTCAAACAACTTCTATACCATTTTAATGAGCATAAATTATTGAATGAGAATCAGTTTGGTTTCACAAAGAGCAGATCCACAACAGATGCAGGTGTTCAATTGATGTCGCATATACTGGAAGCCTGGGAGAGTTCACATGATGCTATTGACGTATTTTGTGATCTTTCCAAGGCATTCGACTGTGTAGAGCACTGCACTCTGATTAGTAAACTTTCACACTATAGTATTCGTGGAAAAGCTCTGAATCTTATAGAGTCATATATGTCAGGCAGGCTAGAGAAGGTTGGAATAAATGGCAATACTTCTTCCGGGTCATTGGTAAAAATGTGAGTACCGCAGGGATCAATTTTGGGACCTTTTCTGTTTCTAACGTATATTAATGATCTGCATTGCATGGTCACAGATTTCTGCGATATTGTTTTAATCGCAGATGATACCTCTCTGACTTTTAAAGTAGATATGAAAGACAGTAAACTCATTCATGTAAATAATGTGTTATCTATGATCTGTCTTAAATTCAAAATCTGCTCTTAAATAAAAAAAAAATTAAACGTTTTAAGTTTTTTTTTACCAAATGTTACTTATGTTGAACCAAACATTAAGCTTGGCCCAGATAAAATTCCTATTGACAATGCGACAGTCTTCCTGGGAATCAAAATGAATTCAACTTTACAGTTGGATCCACATATACATGATCTCTCCGGAAGACTTAATTCTGCTGCATATGCGGTTCGTAAGATAAGACAGTTAACAGACGTAGCTACTGCTATTTCTTTTTTTTTAAGTTATTTCACGTACTTCTACAATATTATGTCGTATGGTGTATTGCTGTGGGGAACTGCTGCTGAGATAGAGACAATCTTTACCCTACAAAAGCGTGCCATTCGAGCCATATATAAAACAGATTCTAGGGGATCTCTGAGGGTTTTTTTAAAAGAAAATGATATTTCAACTTTACCAAGTCTGTATATATTTGAAAATATTATGTGTGTTTGTAAAAAAATAAGTAAATTTAAATTAAACAGTGGCAATCACGATTACAACACTAGAAATAAAGATAAAATAACGGTGCCAGGTTCCAGATTAACAAAGACAAATAAAAGGGTAAGGGTTTTTAGGTAATTGTGTATGGTTTTATAATAAAGTTCCCAAACATATTACAACGCTCACAGAAGGGAAATTCAAGTTGCACGTGAAAAACATTTAGAGATTAAGAAATCCTACCACACAGTCTGTGATTACTTAAACAACAAAAATGCCTGAACAATTCCGCCTCTGCCAAGCTATCGCCTGACACCTACATAATCTAAACAAATATTGTAATAACTTTATTATATATTAAGTATGTAATGTGGCCCCGAGTTTCTTGCCCGTTGTTCTCGCTGTGGCTCTATACATTTTTTTTGCTGAACGTGGCAGTACAATTTATAATATTTCAATACTAAAATTTGTAATTGACCTTCATAAGACCGTCGTAGACGCCTAAATTGAATAAATGATTTTGACTTTGACTTTGCCTGTTCCAAACATTTTAAGCCAACATCTATTTTAAATAAAACTGTATTGCGATAAAAATGTAGTGCTTTTTAGTTTTTATTTGAAATGTAATGAAGTACTTTTTATACCCTCCAGAGTTCAAAACCCGTCCGTTCAAGCCGCGTGAGAAGAAACAAAAGAGATGCGTATCGAAAGAACAACTGGTAGAGGAAGAAGATGTACCAGCCCTAGGTACAGGCCCCAAGCTCGCCCTCAAGGATACCGAGCTCATGAAAATGGCGAAGGAAATGTACGAGAGGGACATGGACGAACCCACCCTAGAGCCGCTTCAGACGCACTTTAGGAGTTAGTATCGTATTTCTATTTAAGGGTTTAATCTTCCGAATCAGTTTTTTCAACTGGAAATGCAGTCCGGTTCACACATAGACGCGTCCCTCTACAGTAAATAATGATTAATAGTAATAAGTGCATTTGTACGTGTAAGTAGACCTCGCTTGTACGTCACGTCTTAGTGTGGGTGTAAACGCGAATGGTACATACAGTACAACAATAAAATGACAAAATATGATCACTCAGGTAGGTAGCAGAAGTTGCAACTACAGCCAACAAATATAGACCGCGCTTCCGTGAGTGGAAGGTCTTTACTGTAAAAACTACAGATTGTCTATATCAACATGAATAAGGAAAATATATGTAATAATATAAAGTATCATTTATAAGGAAAAATCATCCTGATTCATGGCGTGTGAAAGAAATAATATTTGTTACAGTAACCGTTTGTATCTGGAAGTCTTGAATTTACTGAATACTGAACTCTCATTGGTCGCTTGACACGTCATTGGTTACCATTGACCAATCAGCGTTCAATATTTAGTCGGTCAACTAATCAAGGTTTTCATTAACGTTCCAGGAACTGGAGATTAGAATAAAAGACTGTCCAAGTGCGAGTTGGACTCGCAGACCGAGGGTTCCGTACAAACACAACATAACAAAAAACATCGCTATTTTTTCATATAGTTTGGACCTCCTAGCGGGTGTTGGATCCGCACTTGGTCGATTTTATTATTCAGATTGTTACCTATACTCCATCGAAGAAGCTCCCCACTTCTGCTATAATCACGCCAACCGTTGCTTAAACCGAGTTTTATAAGAATCGAACGATTCTTATAAAACTCGGTTTAAGCAACGAATTGAAGGTGACACTGCAAATCATTACATCTCATTTGAACAATTTGACTATCGAGAGGTACGTTTTTGCATTCCTTTCTTCCAAGGCAAATTTTGTTCCAAGCGCAGACACACGCCACTCCAGCACTCCAATCGAGCTTAATTTCTTCGTGACAATATTTGATCACACTCGTTCCGGGCGAGCTGTCAGAGCTAATGCTCTGCCTAGTCAAAACTTTACTACCTTTTGAATCGGCCAAATTGGCTAGCTGTCAGATTTTACAATAAAGAATACATTTTGTAAAAGCTAAGCCAATAGTCAATGATTACTAAATTATAATAATAATAATGAGGCTCTCGCTAGATGGTTGGATCAAGGGTCTGATGCAGAAGGCAGTGATACTGGACACAACACGCATTGTCCGGAGGTTCCTCTCTCTGCAGCCCTAACCACTGGTAGCTTGGGCTCTGCCCCGCTACAAGCGGCACCCTAGTTTTAAGTTTTTTATAATATTTTTTTTGTAATAATGTTGTAAAAAATTTAAAATTATGTTGGAAAATAAATAAAGTGAATAATAATAAAAAGCCTTTATTTCAGAATTTTCTTAAATAACAGTTTAACATCTTAGTCTATGTTATATGCTAAATAATATCCCTCAATTCAGAGTGCCTTTCGGCAAAGGCCTCCTCTAGCTCTCTCCAATATATTCTGTGCATAGCTGCTCTCTTCCAGTATGGGCCAGCTGTCATCCTGATTTCATCCTCCCCTGAACCTTTTGATCTGCCTTCCCTTGCTCCTTTTTCCGTCTCTTGGATACCAATCAGTTATTAGTAACTGATTACTAAATTACTATTGTAATGAGTCGTTGTTTAAAATTGTTGTAATTTGTTTAAAAACATCGCTATCAACCTCAAATTTTGACAGTAGTTATAAAGATTTCTGTAACGAACCCGAGTTCTAGTAAAATGTAATTTACAGCCATCTTCAATTCATATTAAACCGGGTTATATACATAACACGTTACAGTTTTTACTACAGATACAGAAAAAAACGAATAGCTTAAAAATACACGATTCTTGTATGGCTTTTGACGTAATATATTAGGTAGGTTCGCATTTAGAACCTATCATTGGCCAGTAACAAGTTCGTAGTACAAGGCAGGTGGCTATGCCGACGGCATAATGTATAGGAGACTTGCCAAACGTACCTAATATATCTTAGTGCATCATTGTATTTAATATTGTTTAAATTAATTTGTATTGCATCCGCGGCCCGCGCAGGGCCCGAGGCCGGGTATGACGCCAAGCGATGTAAGTATTGTTTTGAATTACTCAAACTGTTCGTTGCATGCATTAATCATAATATTTTCTTTAGAACTTGAACGCACGTTACTGCATATTTATTATTAAATAATGAATTTGAATTGAAAATACGCTTAGATGCTTGTTCGTGTTTCTTATGTTTGCATGATTTTCTTTGATGAAAACATCACTAATACGCATGGAAAGGGCGGTTAAATGTTGGTTACTCAAACACGCACAAAATATTTAATGGCGTTTAATGAAATTTGGTCGTTAGTTGATAATTTTCTGTTTACTAACTCTAGGTGCAGTGTTGTGAATGTCACGCGTGTTCTGGGTCAGACCCCCGGGCCTGCCCAGTGTTTTGCTAAGTAGTGCACTGAGTCCGCTACATGACAATAGGTTCGCCATCTTTACAAAGAGCCTATAACATTAAAGCGCTCGTAGCGTACCTTGCTACATCGTTCTTAACCGATTAAGTTATGCAGCGTCCACTACGGTCATCACTTGGACGGGTGAGCGCTAGTGGAATTACTATTGAGTACTTTCGTACTTCGGAGGGCACATTAAGCCGTTGGTCCCGGTCTTTGGAGGACAGTCGTTATAGGATGCATAGTGGTAGGGCATTTTAAAAATGCCCACCTGTCTAGCTACCAGCCTCAAGTAGAAAATCTGTCGCCAAACACCGAACAGTGTGTTTCGGTAGCTGTCCTTAAAATTCTACTAATTACTGACTCTCAAAGTGGTTGCTTGCCTGGCAGGCATACGCCAAATTCCCTACCACCATGTTATAACAATTATCATCCTAAGACAACAACCGGGACCGACGGCGTAACGTGCCCTCCGAAGCATGGAAGTGCTCAGTAGGAAATGACACTAGCTGTCACCCTTCGAAGAGGTTTTAATGGAAGAATAGACGTGTTTTCTGTACAATATTGTAAAGGTGCAGTTGTACTGAAACTCTTAATCGTGTCCACAGTTCATGGGTACATCCGACCGTGCCTATTCAAGACCGGCATCAGCGAGTACCAGCACGGCATCGCTCGGCTGGCGTACGAGTTGATCCGCGACGACCGCCTGCCTCGCTTCCACGCTCACAACGGCTGCAGAGCCACCTGGGGACTCCCTCCGGAGGGAGTCAGGCAACCAGAGTTGGACGGCATACCGTTAGATGGAGAGAGATTATTCTAAACACGTTCCAGTCAGTCTTTCTTCCTTCCACGCTCATATCGTTATCCTACAGAAATGAATAGTGACTTCTTCTAGAGACAATGACAGCTTCCAGTCGTAAAAAAATCTTTCCAGATGGACTGAAATCGGAGGAGTTGTAAAAAGTATTTCGATGGAAGAACATGGTGTTTTACTTGTTTCTTTCATTAATTTAATTTGATTTTTTTTTCGGTTTGTTTTACTATGATCACCTGGGTGACATCACCTAGGGTGACCAAATTCACATTTTTTTATCCTGAGATCCCAACTTATTATTGATTACTCGATCCCAAATTACTTAGGTGATCAAATTTCATATTACTTTAATGTTTTAAATTTGACTCTTCAAATCATGGGTGATCAATATACACATTTAATTTATTTTATAAATTTTGATTAATGACCTATTTTATTGAACAGATCGAAACATCTGAAACATATAGACCACGTAAGATCACTGAACCAGCGTAGGAAGTAGGTTTTTACAAACCTTGATTTAAATTATAATTGTTATGTATTTTATTAAATCACTGTAAATTACAAATTACATAGTATTATTTACAGTTTTTTTTTATATTAAGTAGAATAAACCGTTCTTTTTAACCGGCGCAAGTCTTTTTAAGTTTTTATGTTATTGTGACGGAACAAGCTCTGGGTTCACCTGTTGTTAAGCGGACTATCCTCTGCCTATAACAGATGCATTTCGTCACCAGTCACGAATTGCACTGCGCCCGTCACCTTGAGACAAAGATCTTAAGTCTCATGTGCCTGTAATTTCACTGGCTCTCAAGGACTGCTGCCGGAACACACCGTTAGGTGCTTGGCGAAAGATTTACTACTTGAGGGTGTTCGCTAGCCAGGCAGGCATTCGCAAAATGCCCTTCCACCATGCGGTGAAACTCAAGCCCGCGGCAGGATTCGAACCATGGACCTGCTGCGTGGCAGTCCATAGCCAATGCCACTGAGCCATCACTGCTTCTTCAGCTTCATCTTAGAGGGAAAATTACAATCAAAGTTGGATAATGTGCTATTTTTGTTATCTTTTCGGAATAAAGGAATTTGCTCATATCCAATATAACTTTCCGTAACCTTAGAGCCAAGATAACATTTTTCAGTTTATGATCACATCAGCATGTCAAAATCAAGCCACCAGCGAACATCAAAAAGCTGTTCATAACAGCACTTTTTGATATTAAACAGATTCAACGCGAATTGTATGAACTGGCAGTACTGACCGTATAGTTTTTTAGCTTATAGAATGTTTATCTCGAAAGTTTACTCCTGATTTCAATTTTCAGGTTGAACAAAGTATCAACCACCCACTGCCACCTACATTTTCTTGATTACATTAGTATATTTTCTGCTGCAATTAAAGAGTGTCACAAGAAGAGCATTTTTATCATCTTCCCTACGTTCATTTGCCGTGGTACCATCATTAGATAGTTCCTTTGATGGTACCACGGCAAATTTAATTTGTTGTCTTAGGTTTTCGCGAATATTACACATAGTAATTAAACAACTTTAAACGGTTTAAATCGCGTATATTTATCATTTTTTTTGTCCCGACGTTTCAAACACTTTGCAGTGATCGTGGTCACGGGGTGACTGTCACCCCGTTGAAAGTGTTTGAAACGTCGGGATACTAATTAAACAACTTTAAACCGTTTAAAGTTGTTTAATCTTCCCTATAAATTATTATACAGGTTGTGACACCGATTGTTACACTCCCACGGGATTATCGATCAGTCTCTTAGCAACACACCTTTTTATCCGTAAAGACTATCTAGATTTATAGAGCGCCAAGCCCTCCTAACATGAACACGTAACAAACATCAAGAAATAGATCTTAATTGAAAGTGTTTATATAATGTATGTAACAAATGGACCTCCTGAAGGCCAAACAGCTGATGTTATAAATAGTACATCACGAATAGATACTATTTAAAACGGTTAAGCTTCGCAAATGACAGAAAACAGATGATCAGCGATGACACGGCTATTTCGCCCCCGCTACACTATTTTAGATCGGTAATTTAACTAATGTACCTCGATTACCGAACGATATTCTCGCTTCTGGCATAACTTGAAGTTGATAGTACTTTAAAGTTATGTTTTGTTTTTCTTAAAGGGAGCTGATTATTGTAACGTGTCTATTTATTTGTACTTTATTTTTCGAGTTGTAGTAGTAGTACCTACTAATTCCAAAACGAGACTGCGTATGAGTGAAAGAGAGCGCTGGTGGAATCGCGATCCATATTAGTGAAAATAAAAATAATACTAGTAACTTAAATAGAAAATGTGAATTAACTTTTCCCTCTTGCTAAGATTTATTGTTATATACATAAAAAATACATAAATAATTAAGACTTTTTCGTTACACGCTTGTTTTGAGTATAATCTTTGCAATTTAATTGAACCAAAAAATTTAAAAAACGCGTTTTGTATCAATTTGGACATACAGAATATGATCAAGATTAGCGCATTATTTACTTAAAATTCAAACTTAATATAACCTTTTTTTTAATCTCGTAAGTCTAAGTATTGATCACCGTCTTAGCGAAATCACCTTTATTGCCTCCCATTTACTTTATGACCGTTAAATTTGTACTAAATAAGTATAATTATTTGTAACGATTAGATAGATAGAAGATAGAAAACACTTTATTTGCACAAGAACTTTATATTAACATTACAATAAAAAAACTTAAACAGAAATACACTAGTGCAAAATGGCGGTCTTATCGCTGATAGCGATTTCTTCCAGACAATGCACACCCAATTTGTAATACAAACTGTTCAAATTCGAAAACATTGTTTGTTTATTTCCCGATTTACTCGAGTTATTTTTACATCTCTGTTATTAACTTTGTGTGTTTTGATAATGAATCTGCGTGATAATTGTTTTAAAGTGTGTGAAGAATGCTGGAGCAAAAGAGTTTGATCGCGTGGAAACTGGATGTTGTTGAGGGAGCCACTGTACCGGACATGGCAATAATGATAACAATAGAATTTCATTCATAAATTGGCCACAGTGGGTCAGCCGATGCCAAGGGATGGTCCCACTGCTGAGCAAACGCCTCGATGTTTTCTGGATCTCCGTAGCATTCAACCTTCGATTGAATGCTACGGAGATCCAGATAACATTTATATATTACTTATGTAAAAGCTTTTTTATGTTATTGTGACGGAACAAGCTCGAGGCCCACCTAATGTTAAGCGGACTAACCTCTGCCTATAACAGATGTATTTCGTCACAAGTCATGAGTTGCACTGCGCCCGTCACCTTGAGACAGATTTGGTAACTCTCATACGTGCCTGTAATTTCACTGGCTCTCAAGGACTGCTGCCGGAACACACCGTTAGGTGCTTGGCGACAGATTTTCTACTTGAGGGTGGTCGCTAGCCAGGCGGGCATTCGCAAAATGCCCTTCCACCATGTGGTGAAGCTGAAGCCCGCGGCGGGATTCGAACCATGGACCTGCTGCGCGGCAGTACATAGCCGATGCTACTGAGCCATCACTGCTTCAAAAATGGAAACTTAATTGGGAGCGGTACATAATTTAGGTGCCTATATCTGGGTATTGTTTGGATGCAGCGCAGCGCACAATGTGCAATTGCAGATGTTTCTACCTCCGACGTCAATGCGCATTAAGTTGGTTATTTCTGTTCAATTACAACCCAAATCGTAAATAACGATCCTGTATTCGACTTCATATGAAACACTGTTTGAAATTATCCAAACGCAGCGTAAAGCGGATTAAGTTATGAGGTGATGAGGCTACGTGCGATCGAGTGATCGAGTTTGCTCGACTGGCCGGTCACTTCTCCATATATATTTATTTATTTATTCATTCAATTTACAATAGTAAGCTTACAGTAAAAACCAACACGCTTACTATCTTAAACAATAACAAATAAAAAGTTGACACATATGTTCATGTACTGTTCGTCATACAAACGTCGTAGGGTGATCACTCACTTATTTGATGTTTTAAGTCCAGACTTAAGCCGATTACTGATTGATATCGTCATTATCTAGGCTAATAGATAGATAATAAAGTTGTAAGTTATGGATCTCGAAAACTTTGTATGAAAATGTTTCGAGGCTCATAATTCTCAAGTAAATTATTTTATTAAAATTTCGGCATCATACAAGCCTAGATAACGACGAGATAAATCGGTATTATACTTTATTTTGGACCTAAATCTTCAAATAAGGGAGTAATCACCCTACGACGTTTGTATGGAGAACGGGCCGGCCAGTTCACCCTTAATACTCAATACTCAATCATTTATTACAACATATGTAGCTACATGCAGGTCTTATTTAACATGTTTGTGTGTGTAATACATATGTCTCTATAAGGGTATGGCAATGGTAGGAACGGAACGATCTATTTGTATGTCATTCAATTTATCGTTGAAAAATTCTTCGTAAGGTATAATGACATTATAATCAAGTAAGGATTTTAGTTTTTAATAAAACATGCTACCTTTTCTATGTATTACATTTCTAGATTGGACATTGGTTTTGTGGTGGTAGAGGCCTATCGTGGTCGTCGAAGTAAAGGTTTATTATTATATTGAGGAGGTAATTGTTTCATTCACAGATACAATATAGTAGGAGAGCTTTAGTTACTATGATATATGACCCTAAAATAATCACTTATATTTCTCCTGGTTTGCTTTATTTATGGAGAAGTAGGTAGGTAAGTCAAATAAGTTGAAGTTTTATATCATAATTATGTCATTATGTGTGTGGTTTCAGATGAATAGTTTACAAACAAGGTTGTCTTTTTTATGTTATTGTGAAGGAACAAGCTCGAGGCCCACCTGATGTTAAGCGGACTAACCTCTATCTTTAACAGATGCATTTCGTCACAATTCACGAATTGCACTGCGCCCGTCACATTGAGACATAGCTGTTAAGTCTCATGTGCCTATAATTCCACTGGCTCTCAAGGACCGCTGCCGGAACACACCGTTAGGTGCTTAGCGACAGATTTTCTACTTGAGTGTGGTCGCTAGCCAGGCGGGCATTTGCAAAATGCCCTTCCACCATGCGGTGAAGCTCAAGCTCGCGGCGGGATTCGAACCATGGACCTGCTGCGCGGCAGTCCATAGCCAATACCACTGAGCCATCACTGCTTCAGATCATTCATCATATCAGATGGCGATCATATTTAGGCCATTATCAATAGGCCTGTACCACCACAGTTTACTTAGCTATTGCTAAGCCTCTGCAAAGCAAGTAATTACCAGAATACGTTATTAGGCTAGCCTAGCTTGCTGATAGGCTAGCCTTTGACTACCTTCTGACCTGGTAAGTGATGATGCAATCGAAGGTGATGTCAAAGCTTACCTAGAATAACTAGGTCTCAGACTTATGACCACAACGGACGTTGTAGCGCTTCACAACCTGAATGGTTTCGCCAGTAGTGCATTCCTTTCGCCTCCAAACCCCACTGTTCGGGTCTAAGTCTAATGCACTGTCATCGAGCTGGTTTACTCCACGTAATACTGCTAGTAGTAGCACTGGTAATTTGTTTTTACCTATCGTACTATCAACGACCTTGGCAGTTCGTTAGGAGATTATAGTGTCCATCCTGAAAATACAGCAAAAGAAATTCGTATGTAGTTGGTTTTAATCATAACAGTATGTTCTGACCTCGTCGTCGTGACAGTTGATCTCGTCAATAATGTGAAAGATAATTGATAACAATTATATTTCACATTTGGGTGAAAGTTTACCTAAAAATTTCTTGTGCAGCTGTCACAATAAATGTTTAGGTAAACTTAAAGGTAAAGTACAAAGAAACCGTTGATGTTGCTTGAATAATAATATGGCTGTTAACTCTGAAGTCAATTTCGGGATACCTAGTGTAGGTCCATTGTCACCTAATTATGGGACCAAAAATTACTTCATTAACAGACATTGACAGCAATCAGAACTAAGACGTATTCTTTTAGAAATAAAAAGTACACTAGATTTTTATTTCCAGTAATACTAGGATAGGCAAAACTGCAATCACGCTACCAAGGTAGTATAATAAGAAATCAAATTTACCATGTAACTAGCAGTACTACGGGAAGTAAACGCGACGAGCAGCTACTCTACATGGCCCAGTCCTTGAATCGAAATACAACAATGCAAACAACGTTGATTGATGGTTGATTTGATCGTTCATTCTTAGCACATCCGTTGAATAGATCCATGATGATTCTAATCTAACGGAATCTATTTCTCCCCTTTCAACCAAGTCCTTCGGGCCACTGAGCAAGTATTATATTAGCAATGCGTAACTCGCCTTTACAAATAATTTGCCTCCTGCTGGTTGGAAAGAAAATTCCCCCAGACATAGACCCAGATTCGCTGACGACATCATTCTGTTCTCGGAATCTGCACACAAACTAGAAAAAATTATAAACGATCTATACCACGCCAGTATAAGAGCGGGCTTAGAAATGAACATTGACAAAACGAAAGCCATGACTATGACCACAAGACACCCATATCTAATAAGAATATGTATATCAAACAGATCTCTCTATCAAAGGAAGATGTTCTAAAGAAGTAGATCACCTGGAAGAAGTACTGAACTCATAAATAAACATTCATTAGTATTAGTTTCTTCTAGGTAAGCGTGCTACATCCTAGACCACATCAATGCCTAACATCAGGCAGGGTGTGATCGAACGCGAACCTATTTCAAATTAAAAAAAAAAATCATATCGCAGCTTCCGTTGCCAGTTGCTAAGAAGATATATAGGGATTCTGAAATTCTGCCGTGACTCACCTACGGTTACCAAACTTGGACATTATATCTAAAAACTAGAAACAAAATCAACAATACACAAGGAAGAATGGAGAGAAGTTGCCTAAGTTTAAAAATAAAAGTTAAAGTAAGTATATATCCTTCATGGAATACTTACGTAGGACTTCTTACCAACACGTGCAAAAGCTCCGCATGTTCTAAAATGATTGATTTACTACCTAAATTACCACAAAGGGATTTTATGACTTGAGTATGACGATTTACCAAGAACATAACATATTTTCACAAGTCACTGAAAGGTTATAGGAAAAGACTACGAAATTCAATGTTTCATCACCGGGCATGAAACTTATCATACGACGCGTGATTATATTTAATTGTTGATTATTTTAATATTCTTTGCTTAAAGTGATGAGACGGTCAAATCGCCTGCCTGATGGTAAGCTCTCGTGCATGTTTACTACCAGTTATATTAAACTATTGCTTCGAGGCCGAAGACACTGCGGTGGTACCCACCAAGTTTGCTGAAGAGACATACCATTTAGTACAATACTAAAGAAGGAAGCAGATGTGTTTAAGCACATTTAATTTATCATATTTTTTCTTCATCAAAAGATGGCGAGTCTAATGCCATCCTACAGAGCGCAGTCAAGTAGCAGAGTATTGTCAGAAAAATATATTGAACCATGGTTTCATTATGCTGTTCCTTTGGTTTGGTACTACGGCAATTATTTTTTTGCCGATTTCGAACCCAGGACCACAGTACTCCAACGCGTTGCTTTTGCACCAACGCCAACGAGATAGTTTATTAAAGACTTTATAGTAGAATTTAAAAGTACTTGTTAGAAAAATCTACTACGATTATAAGTGCTATTAAACAGATGCAGTCACGAAATGGTAGCTTTGTCAAAGTATTTCTAGGTATCTTGCTCTCTGGGTGACACGTAAAAGCTGTAACAGTTCTGAGGATTCATTTCAACGAGGACCAGGAAGTGAGAGTCACAAAGGGCCACACACGCGACCGTTTTGTATCGCAGACGAGTTGACAGGGTGTCTGGCTGGCTGCCAGATTGCCATTGTCGCTTTGTGCCGGTGATTCCTTAATTGTTATCTGCCGTTTGGCTGTCCGGGCGTGTTACCACTAAAGTCTGGATAAATCACTTAATATGAAGTGTTAAGGCAACGAGACGACCAATTAGGGCTTCTGTTTTGAAACCTTTGCGAACAATGACACCATTGTAGAATGTTTATTGCCGATCGACAACCCTGTTGTTGCAATTCAATGTCATGATATTTTGGGTTGTTTGTAGAAAACAATGGCATAATATAAAAATATAATCTGAATGGGAGAAAAGGCTCGTCATCAACGTCGCTAAAATGGTGCGAAAGCAAGCAACACCTATCGCGGCTTTGAAGTATTTCGTTTTTCCATGTACCCGGTGTATTGATTTATGGCGTGTACAGATGTCGTGGCGTGTGTAGATATGAGAGTGGATAGGCATAGTAGGGGAATAAATGCAGTGGTATTTCTATGATGTATCTGTTTATAAGTAATGTAATGTGTGACTGAAAGCAAAATGTAAGAATATGGAAGTAGTGCCATGTACCAACAAGTAATTTTGGACTCGGACGAGCTTAACTATCATAATCAACATGGTACAAATAGTTGCCGCGTTTTTGAGTTCCGAAATGAAAAAAAAACATGAAAATTTGTATTAAGAGCTAATCATGTGATCAGGTAGTGCCAATGCTTTAATCAAATTAGAAAAATAATTATTCATGTCCTATTTTGTTTTATTTCCGAGCACAATCTAATTTAAATAAATACCTGTAATCTCGTTTTTTAAAATGTAATAGAACTAAAATCTCTTTTATGGCAATAAGACCACATGCCACAACAGAGCGCGAGCCAAGCGAGCGAAGCGAGTGTGCTGCGGCAGCGGCCGGCGAAGTGCCATAAATATCTAAAATGTATTATTAAATGTACATAATTAGATTTCTTACCAACGATTTTTTAACTGCCCACACGTTACTGCCCGTTTTGATATTTTACTGCTCAATATTTATCTAATTAATTACCCCTTTAACACTTTTTATTCCATTTTTTCTTTACTTCAGAACTTTATAATATACATCGTTCTTTTAAATGTATACCTAAACGTAATGTTATTAAATAATTATTATTATAATAGATTATTAAATAATTATTTAAAGGTATTTGTAATGATTTAAAGCAATTGGCCTTTAAAATATTCATGAGTCATATTTTAGGGCATAATTCTCGCTGAGCAAGACATTCCGATGCCTGAGTCATAGCTGTCCAAATCATCCCGTCTCCCAACTACTATCAAAACAACGGGGGTTGCTGTCACGTTGCAGTTGAAGTCTGTATGACTCACAATAAAAATATGTTTCAAATGATTAGATGAATAAGATCTGTTACGTTAAATAAAGTATCTATTGACAGAAGATTCGATGACTGGGAAACATTTTGTAGTCTCTAGCGAGGCGGGCATTCGCAAAATGCCCTTCCACCACGCGGTGAAGCTCAGGCGCGGAATTCAAACCATATCCCTGCTGCACGGCAGTCCATAGTCAATGCCACTGAGCCATTATTCCTTAAACTTTACGAACAGTAAGGCTCGGTAAAATGCTACGCCTGCTTTTATACATAGACAAATACACACGTACAACGTTACTATGCCTTCGCGTTGAGTAAAACGTTATGAGAAACATTTCATTGAAATTTACATGGAAAATGTCGAGTTTCATTGTGAAAAGGTGTAAGAAACATAAAAGATAATAAGCAAGATGGAGTCACATTTCACACGTAATTAACTTGGTCGGTAACGTGGCACTCATGTATAGAAAACCGGACTCAATTCGCTGTTCCAAAGTTCCGAATAAACTTTTTTTCATATGCCTTTATTAACAACGTACTACAAACTAAATACAACACTACAGCTCACTACGAAAACATTTAGACAACTAAAGGTTATAACAGACTCAGAGGCAGTCAAAATACTCCAGCCCATTACCAGTTTGCAGCATGCCCAGCATTTTGACAGCATTGCCCCGTTGGATTGCATACTTATTTGTTGAGTAAAATAAGTGCTGTAATCTGCCGCGCTGATAAGTTTTGCAAAATGAGATGAGCTCCCGCCCCCCGCGGGCCCAACGTCTGTACACCAAACGTCTCAAATATGTAACCACCACCGAGGTTAGCATACCTATATGCACCATTTGAGTCACTCCGCCGAAGTAGCCGTGGCGTCAGCCCTCATGTTTGTTTCAGAAAGATGTGACGGCGCTAAAGTTTCAACGCATGTAGCGGCCCACACCACGGGCCGCCCTAACTTCCGTGAAACCAATAGTGTTAACAGCGCAATTGATGGATATGCGATTTAGTGCATACCATTACTTAGTTAGTATAACATGGTAGTGAGGCAATTCACGAATGCCCGCGTAGCTAGCTACCATCCAAAATCTGTCGCCAAGCACCTAACGGTGTGTTCCAGCAGCAGCTGTCCTTGAGAGACAGTAATTCTGTGTTAGCCTCAACACCATCTTTGATCACATTATCACATACCAACTGGTAAGATAGTGGTCAAAGGCTAGCCTATCAGCTATAAATAAAAAAATTGTGACTAGATACAGACAAATAAAACAATATTTTGCAGACTTTTGAGAATTTCGAAAAATTAATAAAACGTGTTCAGCGTATATTAAAATAAAGTTTTATATGAAGCGGAAGTAGAAAAAATAAAATAAAAATTGCGAGAAAATTATTGCACACGATCACCCCTCCTAAGACAGGGTTCGCAAGAACCGTTAGTAACCCAATATGACTACATTTCCTGGAACACGTGCTGTTCCGCTTCACCTTATACTCGGAACCCTCAGCGTTTTGATACTGAATTATTTTTAAAAAGATTTGTTACATTGTTCCAAAGAATTTTGACCGAGAAGGGATAAATCATTATAAATTGTGTTGAAGTACAATTTGGCGAGTCAACGACGTCGTTTCAAGTTCATTGGAAGCTTCAAGGAAGTTTGTACGAGTTCAAGGAAAAGGGGGTTGGACTGTTTTATTTAGAACTAATGAGCTGTCATCTTGTAATAGACGAGGAAAACGGGAGATGATGGTTTTACACTATGATTTTCTAGGTAAAGGGGCAATTCCCTCATTTTGGTCACTTTGAGGGTGAGCTCGTCTTCAGAGGATCATTTTGGGTCCAGAAAAAACATATGGTACAAAAGTTTTGCCAAAAAAACCGCGCTGAAGGATTTTTTCTTAATTCTTCAGTTAGTAGGAGTAAAAAAATACTGAATTGCGGCTGTTATAAATTTATTTGTTGAACTTCTCAACGACAGGGAATTTTCACATCTAACTTTCGCTGAAATGTGCATTTTTCATCCTTAACTAATCCATGTTCAAAATTTTAAAATCGGTTATTTGCATCCATGTGAAGAGTATTATTTTCTCCGTGTTTTATATATGTTCCTGCATTTCGGAAATACAAAATGTCGTAGCCGCCACGCGCAGATTCAATTCATGTTTTTTTTATTTCTAATGGCCTTTGACCACTATCTCATCTGATGGTAAGTGATGATGTGATCGAAGGTGTTGTTCAGGCTAACCTAGAATTACTGGCATCTAGGACAGCTGCCAGAACACTTCGTTAGGTGCTTAGTGACAGATTTTCTACTTAAGAAGAAACCAATCATGGCTGATGCATTATGATCTAGGGACCTTTTTATGTTCCAGTTCTCAACCTTTCTCTCCTGCTTAGCCCAAATTTGATATGATGTTACTTATCCCTTTTTGCATACGGGTTCTAAGATGGAAGTAACAGTTCTTGACAGACCGAGGTCTCGTAGGTAATAGAAGGATATCGCTCGTATTGCTCCGACTTAATATTATTATTACTTATTATTGAAGAATAAATTAGCTACATAACCGTTTTATTGTCTATATTATTATTGTCTGGACAACGCAAGCCCAAGAAACTCTACATACCGGTAAATACGACATATATAAGTAGCTAAATAGTTATTCATTTTATGTAGGGTCATCATGGTGTTTAGATCTGCCATACTGACTGAACAAAAGACTAAGGAGTGGGAAAATCAAATAATTTATGCTTTTGGTGAGATTTAAAAGATGGCGATCATTTTACGATCTATCCAAGAAAAATGAATAATTTCGAGAGCCGTTGAAAGATGAAATATACGGGTCATCTGAATATTTCCCAGTAATCCTATTACGTAGAAGTCTTCCGTGCGTACCTGTCCGCTTTGATATGGACACCGTTAAAACTAGTGCAGATTATAACAGCGAAAATAACAGAAAAATTCTAAAACCAGGATGCTCTGTTCTGTCTGACTCATAGGAATCGGCCCCGAATCTGACATAAAATTATGTCACTTCTTTTCATAGAAAAGTAAATTCAGACAACCAAACGTGTCAACGAAAATACGTTAGCCGTCGTGATCCGACGCATTGTCCTTACTTCGGACCTTGCGGGCTTTGTTTAGCCATTACAAGCATCAAAATAACACAGTTTTATGTGGCGTTAATTCTCAACGAAACGATGGGCGCGCGTCGTCACGGCACAACGGCAAAATGCGATATCCTGTCTTATAACTGCAATGTAAACAAATGTGTGTGTATCGAAATCGTCCGCCGCCGGGAAGTTGGCTGGCTTGGCGAACGGTGGCGTATGACGTCGTCGCGGTTTCATCGTTGCGTTGGCACGACCGCCAGTTTCAGTGGCAAGAGCGTGTGCGCCGGCTGGACCGCCCTCCGCGTTTCCCGCCCAACTGACCGCGAGTGACACTTGAAAATTTGAATTTGGTATCAACGCGTTCGATTTCAGTTCTTTCTAAAACGCGCCCGGAAGTGCTGTTGAAATTGAATCCAGTGAGTGTCAGTGATTGTTTTAGAATCGATTTGTGCTAATCGATTGTGTGACTTGGAAACAGTTTGTTTTGATATCCAGTTACGCGTCGGTGACATCCGCAGAGTAACTTCGAGGAAGCCTTGTGGTAATTTTAATTCACTTCTCTACGTTTCTTTCAGATGTATGAAACGGATGGTGCAAGGATTTTAATTACGGGCAATATTTGTTATAAATATTTTATTGGTGTTCTGGTTTAATGGTTTTGCATTACGAGTTATATCTTTGCGTCATGGAATCATTGCAACCTTGTATTAAGATTGAAATAAGATTCATCTCTCAATTATCAACTCTGTCATTTTTTTAATAAGTTTCATAAAGCGTCCTTGTTAGAATAAAAAACACATCCAAAGCGACCGTCTAACCCAACTAGCCAGATGTAATCAGATGCATTATAGTCACATATTTATTCTCTCAGAATTTCTTCAGAAAATTTGACACAAAATCCAATGATTGTCCAACCCGGGATCGAATCCGTAATATTGGGATTCCAATGACACTTTAGGCCACTCGACCATCGAAGCAGTTATAATCAAGAGCTACAATTGATATTAAGACTTTACATTTAATTACTATTCTGCCTTTCGGTCAATGATAATTAGGGGTCAAAGCAAAGAGAAATAAAGTAATTAACAAATATTAATTTTTCGGGGAGTATTCTGTACTGTATCAGCTGGATTGTTCACTGCTGAACACAGCCTCCCCCACGTGGTGTGGGTGGTTTGCCATAATTCCCACGCTTGGCAGGCGGCTTGGAGTTCGCAGTGTAAGATGGTAGTTATTCAGAAGGCCCACAGGAAGATATTGGGGGTGCAATTCTAGCTCGGCACCCCACGGGAACGGGAAGTAACACATCAATGTCAAAATATTGATTGATTATGAAAATTACATGTTTTTGGTGCCAATGCAACGTACCCTACGTACCCTACGTTGCAAGACTTGCAAATCTCAAAATGGACTGCTTCTTTCCAAAATCAAAATCATTTATTCAATTTTGGCGTCTACGACGCTCTTATTCAGGACAATACATAAAAATGTTAATATAGTAATATTCTACATCCTAGTACAGTAAGAAAATAATTAATAGAGCCACTGCGAGAAAAACGGTCAAGAAACTCGGGGCAATTCTTTTTAAACGTCTTTTACCAATGTGTTACAAACTATTTTATAAAGTTATTACAATATTTGTATAATAGGTGATAGTTTGGCAGAGGCGGAATTGTCCAAGCATGTAATCATAAACTGTGTCACATAAATTTCTTAATCAAATTGTAAAATTTAATTTTCCTTCTGTAAGCGTAGTAATATCTTTGGGAACTCTCCATGTTTCGATTTTTCTAAAAATGGATTAATGCACGGTTCTTGGATCTATATAGAGGTTTGATGAGTCATGACCTTGTGACGAATGTAGTGCCGTTAGTGATGACATGATGGTACTTAGTTGATTTGACTTGGTTCGTCCGGGTGGCTTCTGATCTTTTCAAAGAGAGCTGCAGTACCATACGGCTATATAACTGTCTGCTTTTTTAAAATAAAACCTTCGTAACTCGTGTATTCAAAAGAAAAACATCAAACTTGTAATTAAAGTAAATTTTAACCTATAATCTTGTTGAAAATGAAAAATACTAAATTACTAGGTATTTATGATGTTATTAAGTATAGTTAGTATTTGTACTTCATATTTTTATACAAGGGAAGAAATATAATATTTTTTAAGTTGAGGACGCTACTTTGAATTCAACAAGGTTTTATAGTGTAGAGTACTGAGCACAGCGAAGGAATCAATATTTTTTGTACTAATTTTAGTAATAACGAATTGCAAATACTTCAAGTATCATTTGTTAGGTTAGTTTAAGTAAATTTTACCTCTGCGAAACGCGGACCAAGTTACGTCCTATTTGCAGCTTGTTCGGTGTAGACGAGGTTTATTCCACTGCACCAAGTTTCCTGCAGGAATCAGGCTTGGACGGTAACATTACTTTTAGATATATAATATATTAGTTTAAATAAGATAACGTCATTTTATTATATTATTTAAGCTGTTTTTCTAGTACTTATAGCATTTTCCTCGCTGGAAGGTAAAAAATTGTATGCGGCAGCAAAGTTTAACATGTACCTTCGGTACGTTCAGAATTCTATATTTTGTAACACTCGCTTCGCTCATAGTTCAATCCTAGAATCCTTCGCTTCCTTAGATTTCAATACAAGTACTTGCGCCAAATAACATCTTTGCAGCGTTCCATAACTAATGACTAATGTGCAGCCGATTGCGAGAGAGAGAGAAATAAAAAGTAGAACACTTTTTATCCTGCATGAGAAAAAATCAAAAGAGTATGTTTTAGATTCAAATTATGATTATACATAAGATCAATATGCTACTTCTGCTGTAATACTTTCACTATCAGAAGAACTTTTTTTTTGGAAAATTTTAAACCGATAATACACAGTGGTGAATTATCGGTTTAAAATTTTCCTGTAGGCTCAGAGAACATCAAAATCCGCCTTTTCGTGCTAGTGAGGTGAAAAGAACTGTACGTACTATCTAATCTGTGGAAAAAATGTAAATGAAATTTACATAATATATATAAAATTACTTATAGAAGCAAAATATACCTACCTAGGGTATTGTATAATTCCAGGGTACGCTAAGTTTGTGATATAGAACATTTCGTTTACCACTGCATTGTGTAGATGATTAGAGTTAGGTAACAATTTTGATTTTTGATAGTGTTTCAACTTTACCCCATCAATCTCTTAGGTGTTCTGCATGGCTCTGACTGTTGTTTTGGTATTTAGATTGACTTGTATGTGTAAAATTACGTACGTATTTCGGCCAAGTTTTGTCTTACCTATATTATCACTAAAATTATTTTCTTCTCTTCCAAGATTATAATATTGTTCTAATAAAAAAATCTATAAAATTCTTTAATATTATTTAATTCGCAGAGAACACTTTTCATCGAGTTGCTAAATACTTCAGACACCCACATCAGTCTACGTTCAAGATATTCACAATAAGGCCTTATTACGACACATCAGTTATCCCAAACTTTATCTGCTGAATAAAGTTTTACTAAAGATAGTGAAACAGGTCCTAGTCTAAAGATAACGCAACTATTCGGAAAGACACCTCACGTAATCCAGATTCAAGGACATCGCACTGAGAAATGACAATAACGAAAATAGCTCGGAAACTATCGGTCGAAAGCAGCTTTGGTTTATGCAATTTACGTTTCTTCTCTAATTGAAACGTAAAATGACCAAGTGTTGGCCATATTGTATGCCCATAAAGGCACCTGCAATGTGTTTTTCGAAAAATTCAACAAAAACTTTACACAAATCTTTTTTCTCGTCGTCCGCACAAGAGACGAGTCTATACAGAACTTTGTTTCAGAAACTACTTTTTGTGAACCAGTTCGTCCGGGAAAATTCTGCCACCATACATATTTCAACCGCCAAGCAGTAATGTTCGCTTTACTGTGTGCCATTCTGAAGGGAATGGGTGCCGCTGAAAAGACAGGCTCATGAGACTTAGAAACTTAATGTCTAAGGGTGTAGGCGCCGTGTAGTTCTTCACTTTTGAGGAAATGCCAGCCCTCGTGCTTGTTCCGTCGCGAACTTTGCGAGTATCTTCCAAGCGTCAAGAGCAGGAAAGAAATAGCTGGTATAGTGAAATAGCAACTATCTGATTTTTACTCCCTATCCGGTTTCCCCCACCCTCCTCTAAGATATAAAACGTATAAAGAAAGCCATTTTTAAAAATGGGGTCCCATTACCTCGCACTAAATCATAAAATGTTTTTTTTTTATGCGTGATAGGTTAGCCTTTGACCACTATCTCACCTGATGGTAAGTGATGATGTGGTCGAAGATGTTGTTCAGGCTAACCTAGAAATACTGCCTATCAAGGACAGTTGCCGGAACACACCGTTAGGTGCTTGGTGACAGATGTTCTACTTGAGGGTGGTAGCTAGCCAGGCGGGCATTCGCAAAATGCCCTACCACCATGCTATAACCACTGCCATCCTAAGACAACAACCGGGACCGACGGCTTAACGTGCCCTCCGAAGCACGGAAACGCTCAGTAGTAACGTCTCTAGCGGTCATGCATCCAACTCATGACCGCGCGCGACGTTGCTTAACTTTCCTGATCGGTTGAGAACAGCTAAGTAAACTTCGCTACGAGCGCTTCACTGTATTATTTTAGTTAGAGTTACTTCCACGAAGAACTTTGAATTTGCGGTAATCAAAACTAGGCAAAAACTTGCATCCTCAGCCAAATTGCGTATAACTGCATTAGCGCTGAGCGCAGTTTCTTCGTTTTTACAGCTTTTCCAACTGCAAAATCGCCATTTGGTGTTACAAAAAAAAAGAACACTCGCCATAGTATAAACATGTGTTGAGATCAAAGAAAAGCAGTATAAAGATGGTTTGTTTTAGATTTAATAGCTGTTAGCTGAAGACGCGCCGACTGATTTACTTTCTGGCTCGAAGTATTTTCTTATGGAAACTAATCCTTCCTGCGTCAAATTGTTCTTGTGATCTTTTTGATAGCGATGTTGGGTTTATACGGATTAACCAGAAGAGCGTAGTGGCCTCGGTATCTGTACGAAATAAATAAGGTTTTTTCTAGGATAGATATCACGGTCACTTCATAAATTAAAGCTTAGCTGGCGGTTGAATTAGTGATATCCTGAACAAGCGAAGGCGAAGCTGCTGTGGCATGTGGCTTGTTGAGCGCTTGGCTTTTCTATGTACAATCATCGTCAACTCCGTCCACCGTTGAAAAAGGCATTGCCCGTTGGTATAATCTTGTCATGTGGCTAAGGCTCCCATGGGAAGATATGGGGGAGAGGGGGAAGGTGCAATTCAAGTTCCATTGCATGTAGGTACCTACCTCATGAAATATATAGATGACGTTTACCATAGAGCTAAATTAATTTATTTTGACTCTATAGATTAGGGATTTTATTTTAATTATTATTATTTTCCCTGCAAAGGGAAAACACAAATAATAAATATGAGCCCATTGGAAAAAAATCATGCGCATGGCGTGGTTTTGGGTACATAATTACCAATTTTTTTACTTAATGACTATAGCGCGTGGTATAGTCATATCGCCTTATCTGCAAGCTGCAAACTAATAAGCTCCATAGGACTTTTTCAATCATAAATGGCCAGTGTTATTTTTTCAATAACATGTAAGGTTGGTGCCGGCTTCCTTCCTATATTTATTGTATTAGATGTAGTCATGCCATTGTCTTCAGACGTGGCTCAAACTTGTGAGAAACTTCGTAACAAATGGTAAGACACCATCAGTTTCGAAGTATTTTCCCATGTTTCCATGTACCATTTAAACCATAGTCAGCGCTGCATTCTACCATTTGTTTCTCTTGAAGAAAGACAAAATCAGGCCGATTTTAAAATGCATACTTGGTTATTTCTTTTTATTTTATTTTCTTATTGTGACTGGACTAGCTCGAGGCCCACCTGATGCTAAGCGGACTAACCTCTGCCTATAACAGATGCATTTCATTACAAGTCACGAATTGCACTGCGCTCGTCACTTTGAGACATAGTTGTTAAGTCTCATGTGCCTGTAATTTCACTGGCTCTCAAGGACAGCTGCCGGTACATACCGTTAGGTGCTTGGCGACAGATTTTCTACTTGAGGGTGATCGCTAGCCAGGCGGGCATTCGCATCACGCCCTTCCGCCATGCAAACAATGTATGGTTTATGGTTTAAGACTTTTATTTCTCTTAAGAATATAGGTACATTCACTTAGCAGAGAAATTACAAGTTTCCTTAATTTATACATTTGTATTGCACACATAGAAACGGACTTAATAATTAATATTATTCATATATTATACAGTATTCACATACGTAAAATATTAAACTGTAGAAAAATAACAATAAAAAAAACGTTAAAGAGTTGCTAGTTATTCAATTACTACGTTTGGTCGATTTACGAAGTTTTGTCTACATTTCATAGGTACATCTATGGCATAAAACATTGTGTAAATACAATTCATTTCTAAGTAGGTAAAAAGCGCCAGCCAATGTATTACGAAATTACCTATTATTAGAATACAATAAAATTAATACAAAGAATCACAAATTAATTCCGCGTTTAGGACCGCACACGAAATTATGTAACCGAATATCGATCGTGTATAGTGCCAAAAACTCCGCTAATCCAGAAAACTCTATATTTCCACGCTCAATGCAGCTTGCGGCAATAAATATCAACAAAACAGCAAATGGCCGTTATTATGAGCGGCATTGGTGCGCTCGCGCTGCCGTCGAGCTCGTCATCTGTCATTGATTGGCTAAATATAGCAGCTGGAGTATCGGACACTAGATATTCTCGAAGTCTTGGTATTTCTGTATCTGTTAGAATTTTGCAGACATTTTTATTGTAAGCTTTGTTTAAAGGTAGTGGTAACGGCGAGGTGCTGGTCTGGATGCTCAGAGAGTTAATGACTATGGCAAAACAGTCTTTTATATAGTTGCGAGGTAAAGTCTGCACGTGAAGTAACAGTAACAGTAACTAAACTACCTCTAAGAATCCAAAATAACCCACACTGAGAAAGAATATGGTTGAACTGAACATAATGCCTGCTCGATTAACCAAATACCTTCGTTAGTTATGAGCGAACCAAGCTCTTCATTAGTGTATTAAATTGGTTATTTATTTCCGAGTTTGTTATTTTAATTACCTTTCTGAACAGAGCGAACCAACCTCTTAGGAGTTTACAACCATCCGGCCATGTTCAGTAGGGTGGAGCGTCAATGTATGGAGAAAAAAAAAGGTCATCGAATCTATTTTGAATACATGCACAAAGTTGCATATAACTAAAACATATGTAAATAGATCTTTTTTTTTTAATATATCTTTTAGCCCTCTACCTCAGCATAAAGAAGCATAAATTTATTAAATTATGTATCTCTTTAAATACTTGTAAAATGTTACAAAAATCCAAATTTAATATATTTTAGGGAACAAATAACATTAAACACTTATTTTTTTAAACATAAAGCTTTACTTAGGAAAAATCATGAAAATTGAGACACATAATTAAAAGTATAAAAGTGGAAAAATTGTGATAAGTCCCATTAATTACCTAGTTATTTGTTACTTTAAAATTCTTTTTAGTTTCAAAATAATTTATATTTGCTCGTGATTTGATTTAGAACGAATAGATTTTTAAATTTTCAGTATATTTTCTTTTTTGTTGGCGCGTATGCTTGTATGATGGACCATTTTTTTTATTTAAGGGTAGTGTTATGTTTAACGTTGTTATTCTTCCCTTGATCTTGTTCTCGAGTCTCTTTTTAATCAGAAAGCCTACACCATGTAGTCCTGGTGTCTCGCCTTTGAAGTGTATAGGATGTAGTTCTCATAATCTTCTATCCCTTCCAATATAACACTTAAACAATATAAAAAATATACTTACTGTATCACCCCGATTGTCTATCGCTGAACACAGCCTCACACATTAAGGGGGGATTTGCCATAACCTTCACGCTTGGCAGGCGTCTTGGGATCGCAGTGTGAGATATCAGTTCCTCAGAAAGCGCTGCTGCCCACCTTCTGGTGTGTTACCCTTAGTCGCCTCTTACGACACCCATGGGTAGAGATGGGGGGGTGACATTCTAGTCCAGCACCCCACGGGCCATATGTCTTAAAAATTATATCTAGTCACAATTCCGCCTAATTTTCCTGCTAAGCCGACGTGACGTTAAAAACGCCATGCAGCCAAACCGGAAGAAATTTCGACGCGCTCTTCTACACGACGCATTCTCAGGAGATCTTGACTCTACGAGCGCATGATCGAGAAATTTTTGAAATATTTGTTATTAAATATGGATTTCCGCAAAGTAACGCCTGCATCTATTATAGTAAATTAATTGGAGAAGTTTGGGTCTATCATACATAACTGTTCTAATATGAGTCCTAAAGGTATATGGGAGTTGGTTGGTGTTATTGAAGTTATGTTTTAGCCTTGAATGTTATCCAATTCTTTTCTTTAAACTTTCTCGTGAACTAAACTCATGTTTCTAAATAAATCCTAAATCCTAAACGGGTCTATTCACGCACGAATTAACGTTAAAATAATAATATACTATATAATGTTCGAGTAAGTTCCGGTTATACTACCCAGAACATAAAATAATTGAATGATAAAAATGACAGTTAACATGCAGCACGTTTAAAGCTTTAACCGATGGATAAGCAAAATCGATGATTGTGAAACGCAAAGATAGTTTTTTTTTTTTTTTTTTTTTTTTTTTTTTTTTTTATTCTTTATAGGTACCGTTATCTCACCCGATGGTAAGTGATGATGCGGTCGAAGATGTTGTTCAGGCTAACCTAGAAGTACTGGCTCTCAAGGACAGCTGTCGGAACACACCGTTAGGTGCTTGGCGACAGATTTTCTACTTGAGGGTGGTAGCTAGCCAGGCGGGCATTCGCAAAATGCCCTACCACCATGCTATAACGACTGCCATCCTAAGACGACAACCGGGACCGACGGCTTAACGTGCCCTCCGAAGCACGGAAACGCTCAGTAGTAAAGTCACTAGCGGTCACCCATCCAACTCATGACCGCGCGCGACGTTGCTTAACTTTGCTGATCGGTTGAGAACAGCTAAGTAAACTTCGCTACGAGCGCTTCAAAATAGTCTTCAAAATAGTGTTTTATTTAATATGTTCTGCATAGTATAACCTGAACTTACTCGAACATTCTGAAACAGGCAAGTGTATAGGATGTAGTTCTCATAATCTTCTATCCCTTCCAATATAACACTTAAACAATATAAAAAATATACTTACTGTATCACCCCGATTGTCTATCGCTGAACACAGCCTCACACATTAAGGGGGGATTTGCCATAACCTTCACGCTTGGCAGGCGTCTTGGGATCGCAGTGTGAGATATCAGTTCCTCAGAAAGCGCTGCTGCCCACCTTCTGGTGTGTTACCCTTAGTCGCCTCTTACGACACCCATGGGTAGAGATGGGGGGGTGACATTCTAGTCCAGCACCCCACGGGCCATATGTCTTAAAAATTATATCTAGTCACAATTCCGCCTAATTTTCCTGCTAAGCCGACGTGACGTTAAAAACGCCATGCAGCCAAACCGGAAGAAATTTCGACGCGCTCTTCTACACGACGCATTCTCAGGAGATCTTGACTCTACGAGCGCATGATCGAGAAATTTTTGAAATATTTGTTATTAAATATGGATTTCCGCAAAGTAACGCCTGCATCTATTATAGTAAATTAATTGGAGAAGTTTGGGTCTATCATACATAACTGTTCTAATATGAGTCCTAAAGGTATATGGGAGTTGGTTGGTGTTATTGAAGTTATGTTTTAGCCTTGAATGTTATCCAATTCTTTTCTTTAAACTTTCTCGTGAACTAAACTCATGTTTCTAAATAAATCCTAAATCCTAAACGGGTCTATTCACGCACGAATTAACGTTAAAATAATAATATACTATATAATGTTCGAGTAAGTTCCGGTTATACTACCCAGAACATAAAATAATTGAATGATAAAAATGACAGTTAACATGCAGCACGTTTAAAGCTTTAACCGATGGATAAGCAAAATCGATGACTGTGAAACGCAAAGATAGTTTTTTTTTTTTTTTTTTTTTTTTTTTTTTTTTTTATTCTTTATAGGTACCGTTATCTCACCCGATGGTAAGTGATGATGCGGTCGAAGATGTTGTTCAGGCTAACCTAGAAGTACTGGCTCTCAAGGACAGCTGTCGGAACACACCGTTAGGTGCTTGGCGACAGATTTTCTACTTGAGGGTGGTAGCTAGCCAGGCGGGCATTCGCAAAATGCCCTACCACCATGCTATAACGACTGCCATCCTAAGACGACAACCGGGACCGACGGCTTAACGTGCCCTCCGAAGCACGGAAACGCTCAGTAGTAAAGTCACTAGCGGTCACCCATCCAACTCATGACCGCGCGCGACGTTGCTTAACTTTGCTGATCGGTTGAGAACAGCTAAGTAAACTTCGCTACGAGCGCTTCAAAATAGTCTTCAAAATAGTGTTTTATTTAATATGTTCTGCATAGTATAACCTGAACTTACTCGAACATTCTGAAACAGGCCCTAAGTCTACTCATGACCACGGCCAAAGCAACTTGATCGAAACGTCGAGGTTAGTTACAATATTATTTTGTTAATTTGTGCGTGAATATATCCGTTTGGGATTTAGAAACATGTTATCCAATTAACTTTTGCAACAGCGGCTGAAATAAACCAACGATCCCAGTTGCAATGGAGTCTGCATCAAGCGTCATATAATGTCTTTGATCTGGAATTTGGATTAACGATCCCACCATGTCTACATATTATTATCTGTGCGTAACTGTGTTGCTCTAAAAGTAGCTGAAGATACAAACAATAATAATTATAATAAACATACCCTCATATGTCCAGTTTTATTTTCAGTCAGTGATACAGGACCTCTTTAACTGAAAAATAAATAAAATTTTCACGTTACACTTTGTTACATAAATATCTAACAAAAAAAGAGAATAATAAGTTTATACATTGAAATAATTATAATTAACAGCTGATATACTGATTTATATATAAAAAAAATTAATAAACATTATTTTCTCATAACATATAATAGAACAAGCAAATAATAATTTTCTATTTGACATATTTAAGTGTTACTTTCAATCAAAATTATTGGTTGAAATGTATGAAGCGATATCACAAATGCATTACACCTAATCGGGATTATTGCGGAGATGATTAGATAATCAAGTTGGAGTAACTAAAGTTGGAGCTGAATGCAGTGTTAGTTATTAGGATATACATATATACATTATCCATATATCCATCTTTAATCCTTTTTTTTTATGGTAGACGCATTTTGTCAATTACGAATTGCACTGTGCCCGGTCACACTGAGACGTACAGTTGCTAGGTCTCATGTGCCTGTAATTTTACTGGCTCTCAAGGACTGGTGCCGGAACACACTGTTATGTGCTTGGCGACAGATTTTCTACTTGAGGGTGGTAGTTAACCAGGCGGGCATTCTTCGCCCAGGGGGGTGCAGCACTGGAATTGCACTGTGGTTCCTATTAGTTCTGTTGGAGACGTAAAAAGCGACGAAGAGTAAAACTGCCATCTTACACTGCGTCCCACCCCCAAACCTCTCCCCTCCCCCTCGAGGATGAGGGGGACATTTGTTCAACGGGCACCTTCCGGCTGTATCCGGAGATTTGATAGAGATTCTAAGTTAGATGTATATTTATAACATTTAAACCTGTACGCGTGTTTTTGTGTTGTTTATACTATTATTGTAATAAAACTAGTTTCAGCGTGCGTCTGCAAGTAGATAATGAGTTCACTAACACTGGGCTTGTAGAACTAGGCTTGTTTGGGTGAACAGATTTTTTAGTATCGGTGTATGAAAGAAGCTCTCATGCTAATTTCTTTAACAGTTCTTATGCTCTAGTTTTTTCATATGGCTCATAATGCACGGCGCAAACTATGACGCTAAACCGCGTAGACTCAGTTTGAAATTTTCAGTTGCTACAATTATTGTTTTTCTATAATTAGGTATATTGACTATCGGTAGTAGTCCGAAAAGAGTAAATGTTTTGTAGATGGCTGGCACTCAGTTATACGGAACTTTTTATATAAGATGGGTCAGCCTTTGTCCAAATAATTCGATAACAGAGTTAAACCTGTGACGACAGCTGCTGGAATGCACTTTCCCCTATGACGATGACAATCAAATACGTGTAAGTATGTCTTTGAAACAATAAAACTAGACCAAAAAATTCGCGTCTGGTCAGCTGGACTCAATGGCCAAACACCGTCAGTTGCTTGGTGATTTTCAACGTGAGTGGTTGTCAACCAGGCGAACGTTCGCAAAAGGCAAACTAAATAATATTTTATTAAATATATTGAAAAAAAAGGGACAGACTTCCAACATTGACAGTATGAAATAACTTGTTGAAGTCGGTACCATGCTGATTTAAAACACTAATTTCACATTATAACATAACACACAAGTTATATATTTTTTGGAGTTGGAAGCCGATTCCGTTGTATTTAATTAATTTTTATATCACTCTTTTCTGTGATGCATATCACCAGCGCCAAGGTTGCAATTACGATTAAATCATCCAGGTATGCAAATTCAATACAGTTAATATAAACCACTTTACCGATTTTGATGGAATTTTGAATGGGACGAATTTGGAGAGTCTAACCCAACAACAAAATATAATTAAAATCAGTTCATCATTCGCGTAATAATCGCGTAACACACGAAAAAAAACATACAGTATAATTGAAAACCTCCTCCTTTTATGAAGCGCTCGTAGCGAAATTTGTTTAGCCATTCTTAACTGATCAGCTAAGTTAAGCAACGTCCGGTGATGTCGCGGTGACGACTACCGGTCACCCATCCGGGTGACCGGTAGTGGCATTACTACTGATCGTGCACGTGCTTCGGAGGGCACGTTAAGCCGTCCATCCCGGTTGTTGTCTTAAGATTAGCAGTCGTTACAGCCTGGTGGTAGATTATTTTGCAAATGCCTGCCTGGCTAGCTACCACCCTCAAGTAGTAAATCTGTCACCAATTACCTAACAGTGTGTTCCGGCAGCTGTCTTTGACAGCTAGTAATTTTTGGTTAGCCTTAACAATATCTTCAACCACATCATCATTTACCAGTGAGATAGTGGTTAAAGGCTAAACTATAAATTATAAATAAATAAATTTTCTGGAGAAATAGCAATACAGCCCCTAATGTGTGCCCCTGTACTTTTATTATTAAATATTTAAAAACAGTAATTTAATTTCATAGTTTCTTTAAAAAAAAATGCATGCCCACTATATTTCTTATTCAAACTAGTAATAAATATTAGTACTCGTACTTACCTAGTATTCAATGGCGGCCAGTCGGGCAGTCATCGACACGGGCGTGTATTTTCAAAACATAATTGTTCAATCACAGCGTGCTTACTATAGCTATTGTATAACAAGCACTTACTTAACCACTATCTACTTCTTGACAACAACGTGGCCAGTTTATGGGAACTCAAGCTGGTACCATAGGCTTATGCAAGCCTGGTACTTTTCAGTTGAAAAACATGCTATTTTGTTTTATATCAAAAGACCTAGCATAAATATGCACATAAAAATTTGTTTCGAGGCGTCCGAAATGGAGACTATTGTATCGGAAACACGCATTATACTCGTATAAATGTCAATGGTTCACGTGGTACACGTGGCAAACACTTGCTCAGTGTTTGGTTCAAATACCGCAGTCCCTGCCTCTCTACCCGCGCAGGTAAATGTTTAGTGATTCTTGCCGCAAGTCACGGAAAACATAAAAACGTAGCATAAAATCATAGATTTTGTTTCGACCATAGATAAAAGTTCTATGTTTACATGTTCGATGTTTCGAATCATAGCAGGAGATCCTCCTTTACACTCGTAACTTTTCCATCGTTGGTAAGTGTTATACAGGAGGATATAGAAGTGGATATATAAAGGTACTAAACCATGCTACTTTTCTTATTTCAACGATAGTTTGTTTGATTTTCGTATTCGCTGGCAGTGAGTTCCTAATTTAGCAGCTGTTGAGCCCTTAACTTCCTTAAATATATAATCATTTACAAAGAACGTTTAGATGCTATAAAATCAGTCAGCAATGCGATTTTGCAAAATCTTGAAAGTTTATATAAAGCTGAAATTCCTCACTGTGTAAGGAGTGACAGAAACAGCCATGGTGAAATAGCTATGTATTGGTGAAAAAAGCGTACTGTATCAGCCGGATTGTCCACTGCTCAACAGAGTCCCCCATTAAGGGGCGTTTGCCATAATCCCCACGCTTGGCAGGCGGCTTGGGGATCGCAGTTTAAGATATCAATTCTAACAAGGCGCTGCTGCCCATTGTGCGGAATTTTACCTTTAGTTGCCTCTTACGGCACCCATAGGTAGCAATAGGGGGGTGACATTCTAGCCCGGCACCACACGGAAAAAAAGAAGAAAACAAGCTAAAATTAGCAATTAGCTTTTTCCGGCCTGTATGAAATTCAGACGTTCCAAAATCGAATCGTCTCTTTAAAAAAAAGTATATAATATGAGCTTTATGCTCGACTGACATGGTTTTGAAGAAAACCGTCAATATCGTTTAGGAAGAAGTTTTGATAAAAACACAACACTTAAATCGAAAATGTAGATTACCTTGTCTCTCTTGACAATATTTGGTTACTTAATTTTTATACACATACATAAATAAACTTAAGCAAGATTGAAGAGTTTTGTCGCAATTAAGAGTCAACTTTGTAATGTTATTCCAATCGATAATTTTAGAGAAGCGTCGTCTAAAATTAACTTAATCATAGAGAATATGATCAAGGTTAACATAAGTACCTGTAATATATTAACTGCTACAAATTACACATTGAAAAAAGAGATCAAAACAAAATCTCTCAAATTTTACTCTAAAAATTACTCTGTCAAAAGTTAAGCGTGGTCATACATACATAAATATATATAGTCTTAGACTTGAGAGCCCCCTCCTTTTTGAAAGTCGGTTTAAAATCTGTTCAAGTACAGCTATTTAGCACTTTTCAGCGCCTCAACTTTCTTCTCTCCTAAGATGCCACAGTAGACTCGTAGGTAAGAAGGTTATATTTGTACATGTAATAGTAAAATAACGAATGAATGTTAATGGATGTCGTGACATGCTTATTCACATAGTTTACTGTAACAAATTAACAATACGCCAGCCGCTACCGACATCTAGGTACATCAGGATTAATTATGCAACAAACGGACAGTGGTTTCGCTCTCAAAACTATCCAAACCGAAATTAGATATATTCCTTTTTGAACTGTCTTAAATAAAATGGGTATCTCTATTCGTTTTTTTATATGTTTGTTCTCTCTCGACTCTATCATTTTATGAGCCGATAATTTGAAATTTTTTGGTCGAATATAATTTACATCAAAATCGAATTAGTAGATTGGCTTCAAAATCAAAATAACAAAAAATAAATCTGTAATGAACCAAGTAAATGAAACCAAATTGCGTTTCATACTTTCCTCAGTTAATGAAGTCGGTTTTTTAATTAATTGTTTTTACGTTTTGAAGTGATGATGCGGACCAACCGCCCTCGCGGTGGTAAGCATCACGTCTGTCTGTCACAGTTGCAGTGTCACCATACTCGTTCTGCTTATGCACTGTGCTCGTCACTTCAAGACGTTAGTTCTCACGTCTTGTTTGCCCAGTAATTTCACAGTGACCTACCCGCCTAAACAAAGTAGTATTTGCAAACTACTGCTTCAAGGCAGAATTACTGACATTACAGTGACACCCAAAAATACAGACTCTTGCTAACGAAATCCTACCCTTATCCCACTACATTTGCGGAGTCGGTATACTATGTTATCTAACAACACGTAGACGACAACATGTTGATTGTAGAAAGTTGTCGTATGGCTGTCCGCAGCACGTGAAGCTAACCTGCCTAGGGAATGCTCTTGGCGGTGCTTTTCTTCGCTACTATTACTGTTCTGAGGTGAAAATCAAAACTACTCGCATTATACTTGCTTATTTTATTACTGATAGGCTAGCTTTTGACCACTATCCCACCTGATGGTAGGTTGATGCGATCGAAGTTGCTGTTCAGGCTTATCTAGATTACTGGTTCTGAAAGACAGCTGCCGATAAACACCATTAGGTGGCTATTGGAGATCTCTTGTTTTGGAGATTTTCCATACCCCACTTAAATCCCAAGAAAACAGCCGGGACTGCCGTTACCGGCTGAACGTGCTCTGCGAAGCACGGAAGTGCTCAGTAGTAATGCCACTAGCGGTCACCCATTTGAGTCATGACCGCAACGGAGTTGACCGGCTAAGCAAACTATGCTAAGAGCGCTTAAGAGTGAACTGGCCGGCCCGTTCTCCATACAAACGCCGTTAGGTGATCACTCCCTTATTTGAGGATTTAGGTCCAAAATAAAGCATAATACCGATTGATCTCGTCATCATCTAGGCTTGTATGATGGCAAAATTTTAAAAAGATAATTAAGTTGTAAGTTATGAGCCTCGAAAACTTTATATGAAAATGTTTCGAGGCTCATAACTCTCAGGTTAATTATTTTATTAAGATTTCGGCATCATACAAGCCTAGATAATGACGAGATCAATCGGTATTATGCTTTATTTTGGACCTAAATCCTCTAATAAGGGAGAGATCACCCAACGGCGTTTGTATGGAGAACGGGCCGGCCAGTTCACCCTTAAAAATCATTATCGACGTGAGTGAGTGAGTGGTAAGGAAAGCTCATTTGGCGGTGCTTGTAATAATAATAATAATGCCGTTTAAATTCCAGTGAGATTTGGCAAATAGTATTTGAGTTATCCCTAATAATGCGTAATTAATTGGCTTCTAATGATAATGTTCTCATTTTCACTTTTTAATGTAAAATTAACAAAAAAACTGTATACGATGGTGGTTTATTTACTTTTTAGTGTATTTTTCGTTTTAGAATATTCTGTAGGACGTCGGTATTTTTTTGTTAAAATTTTGTTAGTAATTTCTCTCTTACCAGCTTTATACAATGTTCTTACGAAACTTTCTATCATCACAAATGGATTATTATTAGAATTGGCTAGAGGTCGAAAGACGTCCACTGCCCAACACGCCCTCCTCCTTTGATCCAATGGAAAATATGTTGACTATTACCTATGGAGAAAATACCTTAAAAAATCTTTAGTCAGATTGTCTTTGCGTCTTCTGTGGAGCTGTTGCTTGGTGAGAGCACTGATAGCGTATATTTATGATAGAAGCGCCTAAACGTTCGTCGTTTGTAACTTTGGCACGTTTGTAGACGCATGGAAGAACTGCGCTCAGCATAGTAACTGTCGAATATATTTCGGAATATTTTGGCATATTCGAAAGTCATAATGGTCGAATGCCAGGCTATAATTGGCCGTCGATCGTCTGTCGTTGACTGGCGTCTAGCGGCGCCATAGTGCTTCGACAAGTTGCTTATTGATGGCCATTGTTGATGGATTGTTGATATTACAATGTTTGTGTGATGAGACTGAACCGATTATAGAAGTTTTTTTGTTATTAATGCATTTTGGTTTTGGCACATCAAACATGGCATAACAAATGTCTATCCCATTAGGAAGGAGAGGGGGTGGGGTACAGTTAATATCCTGGAAGCCTGGAAGGCGTCTTGGGGATCGCAGGGTAAGATGCCAGTTCTTTGTTCTTTTCTTGTTCTTGTTTACATAGATATGCATGGTGATAGGGCATTTTGCGTACGGCCGACTACCATCCTCAAGTAGAAAATCTGTCGCAAAGCACTTTACGGTGTGTTCAGGGAGCTGTAAATGAGAGCTAGTAATTCTAGATTAGCCTGAACAACATCTTCGACCACATCGTCACTTACCGTCACGTGTGATAGTGGTCAGAGGCTAACTTATCAGGCAAAAAAACCTTGATTTCTTCTAAAGTTATGAGATATGAAAAATATTAAGAAACTAAAGCATTTCTAACAGTCTTCCATGATCTCACATATAATGTTTTGTCAGAACGTAAGGTATGTTTTCATCTCACAGTAGCCATACTTTTTTTGTGAAAGTCAGATTAAGTTATTCAATGCAGGCATCTAGGCTGTTGAAGGTAATTTACAAAATTTATCGAACGGCATCTTTAGGATTGTTATTGTAAAACCGCACAGAATTCTCCAAGAATGAATTTTTATGTCTCTTTGTTAATCTAAAGCCCGGCACCACAACTTTATCCTTATTTCGTCTTTAATCGTGGTTATTACCGTTTAATTTATATTTACTTCTTTTTGATGGTATATAGGTATACATGCGTGTTTTCCACATTGCAATTGTCAAAATTTAAGTTTAGTTTTATGGTCAGAATGTTTGATATCAACCTTCCTAAACAATATTTGCAAAAACTTTCTTCTCCGATTTTTTAACTAAAATTTCAATAACGTCTTATAAACTCACAATCCTGTTAATATTAGCAATCCATCTATTTCCATCAGTACAATACTGTCGATAATGCCGTTGTGTTTACAAAGGTGGCACTCCTGTAAATGGATTAGTGTTCATAGCCAGGGTTGCCTCTTCCAAGACTATAGGTTGGGACAATGGTCCAGGAACCAATTACATGAAGCTCGCATTCGAAAATGTCGCTTTGGAATCACGTGAACTTGGGTTTGATCTCTGGATTGGTGAGTTGTTTTATTCTGACAAATAAATTTACCGAAGCATTTCAGAATCTAGAATTGTAGCTGGGAAAAGGTCAGGATTCCCTAGGATTTATGCGTTCGCCCATATTGTGCTAGGTTACATGGGACAAGAACATATTTGGCTAAACATGCTTTTTTTATTTTACGTTATTTGACGGAACAAGCACGAGGCCTACCTGATTTTAAGCGGTATCCTTTGCCTACAAAAGATGCTTTTCGTCACAAGTGACGAACTGCACCGCGCCGGTCACCCTGAGACATACAGTTGTTAAGTCTCATCATGTGCCTTTCAATCTCTGGCTCTCAAGGATTGCTGCCGGAACACACTGTTAGTTGCTCGTCGACAGATTTTCTACTTGAGGGTGGTGCTAGCCAAGCGAGCATACGCAAAATGCCCTTGCACTGAAGCTCCAGCCGGCACCAGGGATCGAACAATTGACCTGCACGCACGGCACCGCATGCGATAGATATAACCTATCTATTGCAGAGGATATAGGTGCGGCTATCATTGCATCAAAAACCTCTTCTAATATCTTTAGGAATTAGGTATTACCCATCTTTTCTGAATTCATTTTGACTCAATTCGACCGTTGAAAAAAAGCGATAGTAATGGCATGTCCACACGAGACACCCCTATGTGAGACTCAGAGTAACTCTGAGTAGTATATCCACGTGATTTGTTCTCGTTTTTAGCTTGTTTGGTAATTGTTCTACGGTTTTACGGGTGTGCACTGGACGTATTGACTTCGATTGATATCGTTGTGTGCTGCTTAGTGTGAAGTTTACTATCGACATAACATTACAACCAAGACCACTTTTATTCTCTCCCAGAATGTCTCCCAGAATGATAACAAGTAACTGTATAGATTTTTTTTTCACCTGATGGTAAGTGATGATGTGGTTGAAGATGTTGTTCAGGCTAACCTAGAAGTACTGGCTCTCAAGGACAGCAGCCGGAACACACCGTTAGGTGCTTGGCGACAGATTTTCTACTTGAGGGTGGTAGCTAGCCAGGCGGGCATTCGCAAAATGCCCTACCACCATGCTATAACGACTGCCATCCTAAGACAACAACCGGGACCGACGGCTTAACGTGCCCTCCGAAGCACGGAAACGCTCAGTAGTAATGTCACTAGCGGTCACCCATCCAACTCATGACCGCGGGCGACGTTGCTTAACTTTGCTGATCGGTTGAGAACAGCTAAGTAAACTTCGCTACGACGCTAAGTGATGATGTGGTCGAAGATGTTGTTCAGGCTAACCTTGAATTACTGGCTCTCATGGTCATCTGCCGAAACACGTTATTAAAAAGTTGGTGACAAATTTTCTACTTGAAGCATGCAAGATTACAAAATGCCATACCACCATTCTATAATGACTTCCACTCTAAGACTCGAGCAACTGCTTAGCATGTCCTCCGAAGCACGAAATCACTCAGTTCTTGGTAATGCCACTAGCAGTCACCCATCCACGTCATGACCGCAGCGGACATTGCGGAACTTACTTGGTCGGTTAAGAACGAATAAGCAAGCTTTTCTACAAACGCTTTAAAACTTGATAGATGTTTTACTGTCTTCATATCCTACACAATGATGTGACGAGATGACGAGTGATGGGTGCAATGAAGATGACGTGATATGACGTCTAATAATAGCCACCCTTGTGGAGCAGCCAACAGCCTGACTCGCACACCAGAGTTCATGCGCGAAGCTTCGTGACGATTGTCATAGGAAAAATGGACAGTATGTCAACTCTGGTTATAATTTTTTCGCTTCAACGGGTAGCATTATACACCGTGTCCCAAAATTCAACGATAAGCCGGCATCGGTGCATGGACCTACTCATGACTACTCGGGAAAAAATAAAAAAAATATTATAACTCTTTTTTTTTAATTACAGAGACTTTTATAAAGTTGCGCCAACTTTTAATAAAACTTGCCATGGTAGTGTCCATACTTTTTTTTTTAACCCAGACTATAGAAAGTGCATAAAATGTTAAAATCTATGAAAATTATAAGCAAAAAAATTTTTTTTTACTGATTTTTGTAAAATAACTACAGACTTTCTGTAATTTTAAAGGATTGTGGTAGATAGCCGTCCTTCTTAGGTTGCTAATGCACAAAAAATATCAAAAATATGTCAAAAATTGTGGTCATGGTAGTTGAAAATAGCATAATGGGTATCGAATATCGATGAAATTTATAAAAGTCTCTGTAATTAATAAAAAAAAACAGTTATAATTTTTTTTTTTTTTTCCGAGGTGTCATGAGTAGGTCCATGCTCCGATGCCGGCTTATCGTTGAATTTTGGGACACGCTGTATATATAGTCAGGCTAGCTACCACCCTAAAATAGAAAATATGTCGCCAAGCAACTAACAGTGTGCAGTCCTTGAGAGCCAGTAAAATTAAGGCACTGATTTATACTCTGATGTAAATGTTAAGCACTCTATGTCAAAGTTAAAGTATTTCATTTCTTCATTTCTACAAATTCTAGGTTAGCCTGAACAACATTTTCGACCACATCATCACTTACCATCAGGTGAGATAGTGGTCAAAGGGTAACCTATCAATAATTAAAAAAAATGAAGTCATCAAATTAAAGACTTACTGCCGCGCATATATTCTGAAGGCATCCTTGGGCGGGAAATCAGATAACTTAATAATTTTCTTGTGCCTACTTATTGCCTTTTCTCAGCAACTGTTATTAACAACTGGAACAGGTTGCGTGAGGAGGTTGTCTCTGATACATCTGTGAACGCATTTAAGAACCAGCTGGATGGCTGGTTGCGTAAAAACAAAACATCTCTTGCCAACTTGTCACCAGTGCTAAAAAATATTTCGACACAGTGTGATATAGGCACATCAACATTACGCAGCTCGCCTATAATAGATAAATAAAAAAAATACTTCTGAAGTAATTACACTAGAAAGCAAAAGTTCAAGGCACTTTGGATATTCTATATTTAAAAATTAACGAAACTAGGTTTTTATGGGAAGCGCTACTCGTATCTCTACGCAAACACCGTCCATAAGAGGAAAGCGGCGTGTGATTCTCCATCGCTTTGAAGCGCTCGTAGCGAAGTTTACTTGGCTGTTCTCAACCGATCAGCAAAGTTAAACAACGCCGCGCGTGGTCATGAGTTGGATGGGTGACCGCTAGTGACATTACTACTGAGCGTTTCCGTGCTTCGGAGGGCACGTTAAGCCGTCGGTTGTTGTCTTAGGATGGCAGTTGTTATAGCATGGTGGTAGGGCATTTTGCGAATGCCCGCCTGGCTAGTTACCAACCTCAAGTAGAAAATCTGTCGCCAAGCACCTAACGGTGTGTTCCGGCAGCTGAAGCTCACATTTATTTCCCTTTATTTTCCTATATAATGCATTTAGAGCAATAATTTTTATTTTTGTATAAAATGTAGGCCAGCGTTAGACCTGTCATTTCCTTTTTTAGCAACTAATTACTCAATAAAATATGGCCATGATCAGAGATTGACCACCAGACAAATTAAAAAAGTATTTAATAACATCAAAAAATCACAAATTAAGCCAACATGACATGACGTCATAACTCAAATCTCTCCTATCTTTCTTGAACCATCGTATTGGGATGGAGCGAGAGATTTGAGTTATGACGTCATGTCATGTTAGCTCAATTTGTTAGAGCATACCCCGGCTAAAGGGGTGGATGGACGTCGGTTCGAATCCCGCACATGACTTAAAATTTTCCTATCGTATATTTGTAATTTTGTGATGTAATTAGCATAGCAGGCGTTATTGCAAACATAACAATATTAAAAAAGTATTTAATAATTTTAAAAAGTTCAACTACCGACTTCAAACATAAAGGACGTTTTATAAGGGATAACTCAAAGACTACTCGTCAGATCTCACTAAAGTGAAGCGCTCGTAGCGAAGCTTACTTAGCTGTTCTTAACCGATCAGCAAAGTTAAGCAACGTCGCGCGCGGTCATGAGTTGGATGGGTGACCGCTAGTGACATTACTACTGAGCGTTTCCGTGCTTCGGAGGGCACGTTAAGCCGTCGGTCCCGGTTGTTGTCTTAAGATGGCAGTCGTTATAGCATGGTGGTAGGGCATTTTGCGAATGCCCGCCTGGCTAGCTACCACCCTCAAGTAGAAAATCTGTCGCCAAGCACCTAACGGTGTGTTCCGGCAGCTAAAGCTCACATTTATTTCCGTTTATTTTCCTATATAATGCCTTTAGAATAATCATTTTTAATTTTGCATAACATGTAGGCCAGCGTTAGACCTGTCATTTCCTTTTTTAGCAACTAATTACTCAATAAAATATGGCCATGATCAGAGATTGACCACCAGACCGATCAAAAGAGTATTTAATAAATTTAAAAAGTTCAACAACCGACTTCAAACATACAGTACGCATTATTAGGAATAACTCAAATAATACTCGTCAGATCTAACTAAAGTTTAAATAATACCACATGACACATGAGTTATCCCTAATGCGTATTTAATTGGCTTCCACTACATTGATGATGTTCTCATTTTCACATTTCGACGTAAAATGAACAATAAAACCGGTATACGATGGATTGGTTCTTTACTTTTTAGTACATTTATTTCTTAGAATTTTTTCGAATTGAAGTCGCCTTTTTTGTTCAAATTTTAAATAACGAGTACAATCTCGCTAAAATAATAACTAATTACTCAACTTCTTTATATCTTTATAAAATAAAAAATAGCAAATCACAAGCATAGATATTAGATTAAAGACAAACGAGCAATATTTCTCCGAGTTTGAACTTCGGTTTTATGAAAAGCGCTAATGTAGTCATACATTTAATTATTTAATAAAAAATAATCTGACAATAACGCAAGCTCTGCGGATTACATAACAACAATACAAATTTACGAGAGGAAAAATTATAGTCATGTGCGCGATGTTTGTAGTACAACGTAAGTTGAACTATAGGTGTCGCTCCATCCTCATACGATGGTTAAAGAACGAGAAGAAAATTTTGAGTTATGAGTCATTATTTAGATTAGAGATATAAAGTTCAAGTTAGCTCGGTCTGAGTATACCCCGGCCATAGGGGTGGTCTATATTTAATTCATTTGGCTTGGTTCGGTTTTCATTGACATTGCGCAAACAAATGTGCGTATCAAGCTTAGATGCACGAGTGCGTATGCGCAAACACTATCTTCTTACTCATCACTGAGTCTTACCCTTTTCCACAAAGGTTTTGTTTTTTATGTCATTGTGACGGAACAAGCCCGAGTCCCACCTGATGTTAAGTGGACTAACCTCTGCCTATAACAGATGCATTTCGTCAACGAATTGTCGTCCCCGTCACCTTGAGACATATTTATTAAGTCTCATGTGCCTGTAATTACACTGGCTCTCAAGGACTGCTGCCGGAACACACCGTTAGGTGCTGGCGACAGATTTTCTACTTGAGGGTGGTCGCTAGCCAGGCGGGAATTCGCAAAATGCCCTTCTACCATGCGGTGAAGCTCAAGCCCGCGGCGGGATTCGAACCATGGACTTGCTGCGCGGCAGTCCATAGCCAATGCCACTGAGCCATCTCTGCTTCAGGTATAGGTGAAATGGCATGCTTTGTTGTCTCGCCCGCCGATAAGTATGGGCAGTTCTCGTCATCGGCAAGTTTCTAGGCGAGGTACTGCGTGTTGTTATACTGTGCCGTATAAATGACAATTTATATCGGAGTGCGTCGCTTCGCGTTGCTTCGGAGCCGTGATGCGTGCACTATTTCGATCCCGTACTCTTGACTCGGTTCGTGGAAGTCTGTCGTGCCGGTCCGCGTATAAATACCTGCCCTGGCAGGGCCTGGTCGTTGCCACTTGTGTATTCTATGTCAATGTTGTGATGCGGTGATTGATTGTTGAGCTCTCAAGTTCGTTGTTCAACATTTAAAAAATATAAATGGTTTCTTGTGACAATTCCGCCTCATTTTCCTGCTTATTCTACCTAGTAGTAGTAGCCCAGCCACAAGAATTTTCGACGCGTTTCGTATCTTCATGAAGCCTCATCAGGACTCTTCGAGTGCATGGTCGAGAAATGAATGTTGGCATATAATGAATTTTCGATTGTGAATGGTCACTAGACTAATTTTTATACAAACTAACTGCTTTATCAAAAATATTTTTTTTTAAATTGAGGAACTTATAAGAATATAAGGTTCAGGATCTCAATTCGACTGACTTTTTTGTGTTTGTACCCCATATTTTCCCACCCCATCTTTACAGGGTGTACCGATTTTTATTGTTTTTTATTCAAAAGCTGGTGCTTGTCATGTGGTCGCATTTAAATTTAAGTGACATTTGACGAAAGTTAGTAAATTTGAGTTATCCTTAATGTAAAAATAGACTGGTACCATGTGGCATCTTCATGGGATCGGACCAGGTAGACCCGTCACCCGAGAAGAGAATTATAAAATAGTCGTGGTACCCATTCAGACTTTTCAATACGAGATATGAATGCAATATAACCGTTTTTGTAAACAATATAAGTAATTTACTAACTTAGTAGTATGACTCAAGGATTCAGTGAGTAATTCATCGCCATGCTACGCTACTGCCCCTCTACGAAATGCTACGGCGTAGGGGCTATATACTTTTTAACCATCACGTCTTTTACCTACAGTAAGTGATAATAAATTATGTAACTATGTAACTTAGATTGAAAGAAAGTGGTATTTGAAAAATGACAGAATGAGGGCGTAGGACAGAGACACTCGTAACGCATGCGAAACAGCGAAACAGAACTACTGAATAATTTCATATTAAATAAACTTTTAATAACGAAAAAAAACAAACTACTTTATCACATGGTTGCTACATAAGCATTAAAAATAAAATTTGTATTGATACGATTTACTATACAGACACAAAGCTTGACTAAGCGAGGTTTTAGAGCTGTATTCATAATTTTTTTCTATCGAGAGAAATATATGAAAACGTACTTTTGGTTCAGGCATAGTATTTATCATATCTTCTAGAATATTATGTATTTTATATTTAATGACTTAGAAATAATTGGTACCACTGACGCACTGACAGCGGCGGTGATAAGAGAACTCTATGCCTTCGATGGAAATGGGTTAGAATATACCAAGGATTGCCGTCCATAATTGGAGTGCAGTGATGGGGTAACTTACCACAGCAGTGGGACGCTATAAGAATTTACTATTGAATAATAAAACAAAAGAACTCTATATATATTGTTAGAGATGGTTGAGAAACAAGATTACGATAGGACTTACAGCTTCAAAAGCAAACCGTCAAGGCGTTTTTCCACTAACAACCGAACGTCACGATCAGCTGTTCTATACCTATACAAGCAACGGCACACGATTTGAGGTTTCTACGATTTTCTAAGTCACGTTTGGGAACTGACAATGACAAAAGAGTATCGTGTCGCGAGTCGTGCGGTGCGGTTTCAGCAAATCCATACATGTTTTGTACAGTGGTTAAATCGTCGAAAGCAGAAGCTCGTAACAGCATCAACGTACTGACTACAAAGTCAAAAACTCATTTTCATAATGTATCGTTGTAAACGGTTCATAGATATACATATGACGCTCTGAGTGTTTATTTAATAGGCAAATGCCTGTGGAAAAACGGGTGCAGCAAATGGAGACATTTCTATATAATTTGAGGATAGTATGACTCTTTTCTCAATAAGTTCTTTTATTTAGCTGATGGACTTGCCTGTGACCACTATCTCACCAGATGGTTAGTGATGATGTGGACAAAGATGTTGTTCAGGCTTAAGATACTAGAATTAGTGGTATGGAGAACACCTGCACCTGCTGGAATGTACCTTTAGGTGCTTGGCGACAGACTTTCTAGATAAAGGTGGTAGATAGCGGGGTAGCCATTTGAAAAATGCCTTACCTTTATACTATAACGACTACCATCATAAGGCAATTGAGACCGTCTGTTTAAAATATTGACAAGATAACAATAATTCTCAATTCTTAATTGCGTCATATGTGTTGTACATGCTGGTCTTAAATGCATTTTTATAAGGTTTCACATTTGACCCATTTTGGGTATAGCAACAGCTACGAATAAATAATGTAAAGAAGTATAACTCTGATACAGTGACCGCTTTGATTTCGGCCTCATCAAGTTCACAAGTAACAAAACACGTACAATTTTCCAAATTCAATTTGATTGGTTAATTGATTTGGCGCTTAGAAATGATCGCATCTGATTGGTCACGTCAAATTGATGTTGTCACCGCCGTCATTGTCTAAAGGCCAAACCGCACTACTGCGGCATAGCGTGGCAGCGAAGCGACGCGGCTGGAGAAATATTAATTTGTATCCATTTATTAATAGCGTAAACCGCACTATAGTGATGCGGCTTCGGAGAGGCACGGCCCAGCGCTACAGAGATGTCTCCTAAAGCAACTCTGCGTCACGGCTGCGCCGCGCCGCCGTGCCACTGCCGCAAGTGCAAACCTTGCGGCACCGGAGAGACGCGCTGCAGTAGATTTCCAGTCATTACACGGTCCACCCACATTTAAACAATTCATAAGACCTTATTTTACGTTCAAAAATGTGTGTGAAATCGATTATTATCTCTGAAGAGTCGTGGAAAACAGTTTTTTTTCAAACGAGAATATGTTATATCTTTCACTCAAATAGAACACTTATTAATTTTTCAGCTGTATCTGCCTTTTTTCAAGACACCACGATTATTTCTCCTTCGACGACCTCATCCATTTGGAATTTTAGCCATTAGTTGAAAGAACCATTCTGCTACGCCGCATTGCTATAGTCAACGAAAAAGTCGCGCTACTTTTTTTTACATTATTATCCAGAAATTTATAAAATACATTATGTTTTAATGCTGTTAGGTTTGCAATAACGCCTGCTATGCGAATTACATTACAAAATCACAAATATACGAAAGGTTTTTTTTTTTAATTTAATTCCGCGCATGATTTAAATTTTTATATCGTATATTTGTGATTTTGTAACATTATGCTATATGTTAGTAATGTCTTAAAACCTATGTGAAGTTTTTCTAGACATTTAAATCTCAATAAAAATAGGTATATAGTATCACACTATATCTTACAATGTGTTACGTACACTGCCAAATAGCGAACAAAATAACAAAACTAAACAAAACAGTAAAAAGATAAATTTTAGATAGACCTAGATTTTAGAGTCAAGCATGAGTATTGCTCACACGAATAGCTGTTATCTCAGGTGCTCAATGAATTATTATTGTATGTGTAGTAAGTAGCTACCCACTGAGCATACAACAAATACGAACCAGGGCCCCCTACTCTAATTCGTCAAAATATCGAACTTCGGGTCCGAAAGAAAGAAAACCGCAAAACACGTATTGGCTTACTTATGTTTAACTTCGTTCGTAGCATAGACTTGCAAGCATTTACCTGTGTAGATTTTGAATATACTTTTTTTTATTGCATTCGTTGGGTTTGTACATTTTCCAAACATGAAATAATATAAATATAATTTATTCGTTTGCCTATAAGTAGTCAGTAGAGTTCTAAATATGCCGAAAGAACACAATTACTAATGAGGATATAAACACCTATAGAGAACCTAGTGCGGCCAAAGCCACACCGTTTCTAGAACATAAACGTAAATGCTTAATATCTAACCTGTATTTCCTAGAACAGTAGCGACACCTCTCGCTCATCCATAACTAGGACTCTCAGACTCTTACCTTGTGAAAATGTTCTTTAACTTCTCTGTTTTAAGATTTAAAATTGATTGAGGCATACCAGCGTTTTCAGAGTAGTATGGGAGATTCCATAGCCGGCAAGGTTTGTGTTGAACGTTCCGGACCAACCATAGACTATATCAAACAACAAACTTCGTAACGCATATTAAATTTTATATAGCTATAAAATAATGTTACAAAATATTTTTGAAGAATATATTTAATATTTTTTTCTGTGATTTTATCTTTAATTGTACACGGCAGATTATTAATGAGGAGAGAAATTATGAATTAAGATATTTTTTTGCCGTATACGTTATTGTCTCTAGGTACAAGTAGTTTTCTAATTTTATGCTTCTGGTGAATTTAGAATGACTTATGGGAGATTGGATTTCTGTTCGGAAGTATTATTGTTCGAGAAGTATATTTAATTGAACTTTTTTTATGAACCGGAATAATGTTGCAATTATTTATCAATAATTAAAACGGTACAAAAGATCACTTACATTAATTACATAAATTACACAATTACATTATGCAAGTGTTTAAATAACCCCAGTGGGTCACCTGAGTATTTATTTTTAATGTTAGGAGGTACAATATTTTTCAGTATTCTATACTGTATGTTGTTCATGTCGTCAAGATAGGTTTTGTGAGTACTTCCGTAGCTGCTAAGTACTTCGCTGCAGCACTGCTTTGCACCTCCGTAAATACTAGTAGGTAGTGATGGTCGCTCAGATTCCACGTCGCGCCGCACCTCTGTAGTGCGGTCCCAGCTTTAAATGCGCGTGGATGGCGTTATGCCACAATATGTTAGCTTGTTTACGTATTCATTTTCTATTACATCTTTTTTCTATAAAATTTATTTATGGTTTTTCATGCAATTTATTTCAGTAGAATGGAAAAAATACTTTCTTGGAAATTATATTCTATAATTTAAAAGTCGGTATATATAATGCGCAAAATGAGTAGAAATGAATTTCAAGTAAACTTTCTTATGCAAGTTGATATTGATCTGGACATCATTTGGTATTAAATATGAATTAAAAAAAAATCTTATTGCGTGTATTACATTAATAAGTACATCAAGTTTTTTTGGCGATATGTATTTTAACAAAATGCTGCAATCTATAGTAAATATTTTTAGCTACTACAACGAAAGCATTTAGTCAACCTAGATGCCATTGCAGGCTTGCAGGCAGTCTAAACACTCCAGCCCTCTACCAGTTGGCAGCGTGCCCAGCATCCTCAGAACTATTATTCTACTCGTAGTATTTCATTGTACCAAATGAAGTAGATAGCTTATATATACCTATTGGAACTAACAATACCGCAGCCATAGGTGTGACAACTATCAACGTGACAGTTGATGTCGTATTTATCTGTTATAATTTTATATTTTGGCTACAAATGATAAAATAGTTATCTAGAAATAGATCTCAAGCATGACAGTTATAAGACCTCATATCAATTTATCTGTAATTTTAATGTCTTTTGTATCCCTAAAATGAAATCAATACTGAAAAATACGACATCAATTGACACTTTGACTTTTGTCAGACCTAAGCCCTACTTCTAGGATATTTTTATGTCATTAGTAGCACAAATACTAAATAAGAATTCAGGACCTTTCACAAAGTATTTTTTATGACATTTCTAGCACATGTTTAACATAACAAATTTAGAATACAAAAAAATATGGGAATTGTTTTCATATAAAATGTTCTAAGACTAACAATGTTCCAAAGTTATTTTTGATTTAATGTAAAATTCATGTTGCATAAAACTATCCAGGGTAGTCAAGTATGGGTTTCGAAAATATTGGTCTTTACTCGTTTATAAAAGGTATTCCTGATTTTTTTTATATCCGTATGGCTTCTCAACCATTTTATTTCACATTTTGGTATTTTTGCAGAATTAAACAACGCAGAAGAACATTGATAAATTCAGTTGAAAAGTCCGCGGTACAACCGCATGACTCGAGCCCACGCGGCGAACTGACAGCGCCGTGCGGTACACTTTTTAAGCCACGCCCGCTGCGGTATAGTTTCCGTTCTGTTGTTTTTGAGCTCGAATTACATTTCTTTTCATTATTATTCGTAGAGCAACAGATATAACTAATAGTAGTAGAGCGACCGATCCCTTTAATTATCATTTAAATTTGTCACTAAGGAATTAATTTGTAATATAATAGTAGTTTATACAACTGTCAATAGAGGGTATTAAAACATGAGTGTAGTTTTTTTAAAAACGAGCCGCAGGCGTTTTTCAAAATAAGATTACACGAGTGTTTTAATACCTCATTATATGCAGTTGCACACACTACTTTTTCAATCTCATGGCTATAGGTAGCTACATTAAATACATTTTTTATCCAACAAAATATTACTCGAATTCGTATGTACGAAATATCGACAAAATGGAAAATGTCTGTTATTGGTCTATGGCTATCGGAACCAGCGCACACCACAGATAATGTGTACTTAAATTGAATGGAAACCTCCTTGGTCGGGACTCATTGTACTTTAATAATTAAAAAAAATGTTTTATAGCATTGTTTGTTAAGATAATAATGCTTTAATTTAACTTTTTAATTTTCTGAAAGAAGTATGTTAATAAAATATGCCAATAAAAGTCTGTATTTCATATCGTAATTAGAATATTACCGAATGAGGTTATATAAATGCTTATGATGCTCATTATTTTCTATCTTTTATAAAATGTATAAAACATTTGTTTATTCCCTATCATAAACAAGGCACAAACGGATGACCAAAACGACAATCGTGTATACGAGACCAGTAAACTCTCCGTCTTCGTGTCGCTAAAAATACGCAACGATACATCTAACGGTACAGTCGGGGGAAAACTGATTTTGGATATTTCATGCGACTCTTCACCAAACTTGGATTTTCGCCTAGTCTTTTTTTTATTCTCTATAGGTTAACCTCTCACAAATATCTCACCTGATGGTAGATGATATGGTCAAAGATGTGGTTCAGGCTAACCTAGAATTGCTGGGTCTTAAGGACAGCTGCCGGAACACACCGATAGGTGTTTGGCAACAGATTTTCTATTTCAGGGTGGTAGCTAGCCAGGCGGGAATTCGCAAAATTCCCTACCACCATGCTATAACGACTGCCGTCCAAAGACAACAGCCAGGACCGACGGCTCAACATGGCTTCCGAAGCAGGAAAGCGCTCAGTAGTAATGTCACTAGCGGTCACCCATCCAATTCATGACAGCGGCGGACGTTGCTTTACTTTGCTGATCGGTTAAGAACAGAGCAAACATTTTGCTACGAGCGCTTCATTAGTCTTATTTATAGCCAGCTGGTTATAATAGTTTTATGAAATACATCTGTTATAGAGGTTACCGCTTAACACCAGGCAGCGTGCTTGTTCAGCTACCACAAATAAAAAGATATATATATATATATATGTTGACAAGTCTGTAGTGTAGGTACCTGGCTTAAAGTTTTAGTAGAACAATCATTAGATATAATTTTGTTTTCGCTACTTGTGACCAAAATGCTGGCATATACTTTGCACAGAGGATAAGTATTGCCCATCGAGAAACTAAACTTTCTCGAAGGCATTGCCATACAACGTGGCAATGCGGCCAGCATTTTGGGAACATTGCATTGTAGTAATTTAAAGTTTTTTAGTTAAATATGTTAATTTTAGTCAGAATAAATAAAAAATGATTTTATACAATATTAGGTTGATATTACAAAATTACAAACTTCCTTACTTCGAGAGAAAATTCGATTTAGTTCCACCAAAAACATAAATTAGTTGTTTCTCGCATTGTACTTGCACGATGTTCAAATTAGTCGTGTTGGCGTCACGCCCGGAGACTGATTTACCGCAAAAGCGCATCAAAAACAACCACTGATGTATCCGATATACGAGTACCCTGATATATTGCCTCTTTTTGCAGCGATAATAGCAATGCAGTTGCCATACGTAGTCACTAACCATTTATTACGAAAGCTGTATAGATACAATCGCGCTGTTGAATCGATACAAATACATATTAGCATCCATAAAATCGCTTATCGCGTTGCATTCTCGCGTTTCGTAAACGCGCGTTTGTGTCGCTTTGAGTAGTCGCTCAGTATACTCCGATATAGTCACTTTGTGCACTAGAATGTGCTACAACGTACAGAGCACGCTAATCTTGTAGGTACTGGTGTGTATCGAGCATCAATTATAATTATTGTCAGTACTGAAAAGTAGTGCTGCTGACCGGAAACCTTCTATATAAAGATTTATATCGAATCGTGTTTCTCGAATATAAATATTCGATCAAGTCCAAATAGGTACCTATACCTAATTAGAAACAAATTGGTAATAATAACAAATACTTTTAAAATATTTTAAGAAAACATCAAATTAATATTTTAATAAAACACTTAAAAAATATAAAAATATATCTAGTGACAATTCCGCTTAATTTTCCTGCTAAGCCGACGTGACGTCACAAACGCCACGCAGCCAAACTGGAAGAATTTTCGACGCGTTTCGCTTCTACACGAAGCATCCTCAGGAGGTCTTGACTCTTCGAGCGCACGATCGAGAATGAGCGGCCGGCGGCTCAGCACGCCTTTATATAGACGGGCTGAGTTAGCACGCCTTTGTCTAGACTCGAGCGTGAGTCACCGCTCTTTGTAGTAGCTAACAATTGGTGAGTAATACGTATTTAAAGTGACAATGACATCATAATGGTCATAAATTGATAACAAAAAATAATTTTGAATTGTTTATATTATGTAATGTGTTTTAGAATATGAAAAATATCGTAAAAAATATAACAAAATTACTTCCTAAAACAAATACATATTTAACTATTTTGTAGTGGCAAATTATCACTAAAAATACGCAACAGTGGTGATGAAACCAATTGCGTCTGTTCATTCAACAGTGCAACGCCTGTACTATGTTTTAATATTTCTAACTGTTCCAATACACACAATCGAAATCCCTTATCACAACAATGTAAAATCTTAAAGGTATTACTATCAAGGAGTTGCTGACTGCTTTCAATTAAATGTTTTGCAAAGTGAGACTGTTCGGGATGGTCGTTCCTATACGCGGATTTGTGTTCTTTATATCTAATATCAAAATTACGGCCGGTTTGACCAATATAAACACTGTTACATTCGTCACAAGTAAGTTTGTAAACACCGGATTTTTTATTGTTTTCTAAATCCGGTGTTAACAATAAAAAATCCGTTGTTTACAAACTTACTTGTGACGAATGTAACAGTGTTTACACAAGTAAGTTTGTAAATGATGTCATTGTCACTTTAAATACGTATTACTCACCAATTGTTAGCTACAACAAAGAGCGGTGACTCACGCTCGAGTCTAGACAAAGGCGTGCTAACTCAGCCCGTCTATATAAAGGCGTGCTGAGCCGCCGGCCGCTCATTCTCGATCGTGCGCTCGAAGAGTCAAGACCTCCTGAGGATGCTTCGTGTAGAAGCGAAACGCGTCGAAAATTCTTCCAGTTTGGCTGCGTGGCGTTTGTGACGTCACGTCGGCTTAGCAGGAAAATTAAGCGGAATTGTCACTAGATATATTTTTATATTTTTTAAGTGTTTTATTAAAATATTAATTTGATGTTTTCTTAAAATATTTTAAAAGTATTTGTTATTATTAAAAATGGATTTCCGCAAAGTAACGCCTGAATCTATTCATTAACAAATTGGTAATTAAAGCTGTACATTATTGTAAAGAAATTAAAAGACTGGTGTGATTTAACAAACTCTTTGGCTATCACATGTCATAATCTCTGTAGAAATAACCCCAATTAGCAACATCTGCCTACCCGTAACCCATTCTTATCAGGTCGGTACAATTTATCTTCTCTAGTAGATAACACAGAAAAAGAAATAGTTCAGGTTGCTATATACGTATATGACAAGTTTAATTTATTAAATATTATAAGGTTATAGAGTAATAAGTAAGTTATATATAACAATTTGTAATTAGTGTAATTTGGTATTAAACAATTTTATAACATACGTATGATATAATAATATTAAGGTTTCTTACTGCTTATAAATCCACTGTGAATTGTACCTCGTAACGAGGTTAAGCCATTTATAATGAAAAAATAGATTCAGGCGTTACTTTGCGGGAATCCATATTTAATAAGAAACCTATTTTGAGAAATCATACAATATATAATCACAAAATATTTTAGAAAAACACTAAAAATATATTAAAATATATCAAGTGACAATTCCGCCTAATTTTCCTGTTAGAATGACGACACATCATAAACGTCACGTAGCCAGACTGGGAGAGTTTTCGCCGCTTTTGTTTCTACACGAAGCATCCTCAGTAGGCAAGACCTCCGCGCGCACGATCGAGAAATTTTACACGATCTTTTCACGGTGTAGTTTCACAGTAACATTCGCAACAGATATATCTCAGTTATGAAGTTACCCTACTAAGAGTAGTCCGATATACTGTGTAGACTATAGGCCTAGTAAATCCGGGCTTGTTAATAGTTCTGTCGAGTAGAGACTTCTTTCATTGAGCAAAACAGAGCCGATTCCGCGGATGCGCCTACGTGCTGTCTGTTATCGATCAGGAAATGGTACATTGGCGGTATTTTCGTAGATTTATTTAACTTTGCTGATTGTAGGAAACAAGTCTCGTGTAAATATTGTATGAATACAATCTTATTTCTTTAGTTTTATTTTTACACTCAGAGTTTTAGCTCGGTTGAGATTTTGTAACTACTGTTTATGTGATTATTACTGTGACCATTTAATAGGGTATCACGTATGCAATTATCTCTCCTAACTTTTTTTACACGACTGTCCTAAAAAGGAGTGTTATGTTTTCAGGGTTCATGTATGTAAGTATGTATGCTTGTGAGTTTCTATAACTTCTAAACGGCTTAACCGATTCTAATGTATGAGGTATAGTTAGACTCACCTTGATACCGGAAGTGACACAAGGTACATGAAAAATAAAACTAGTGGATTTTAGACGCCATATTGTGAGATAAAAAAATATTTTTCTTCCAAACCCATCGAGTGCGTAAACAAAATAAAAGGCTTTTAAAAACGATTCCTTATATATATAACTTGCAGTTTTAATTTCAATGAAACAATAAAGCGTATACTCGTAATGAATAATAAATAATTTGCAGTCGGATTTTTTACTTTTTTTATTAATTTATACTTCTTTTATAATTAAAAACGGAACGAAAATCTAATGCTGTAATATATGAAATAAAATGTTGAAATCGGTACCATGCTGATCCAAAACACTGAACTTACATTTACATGTTCCAGTTTCCACAAGTTGTTTCTTTTTTATCAGTGTTAATTTATTTATTATCCCCGTGGGGTGCCGGTCTAGAATGTCATCCCCCATTGCTACCTGTGGGTTTCATAGGAGGTGACTGAAGGTAAAATTTTGGAATATGAGCAGCAAAGCCTTCTGAGGAACTGGTATCTTTAACTGTGATTCCCAAGACGCCTGCCAAGCGTGGGAATTATGGCAAACCCCCACTTAATGGGAGAGGCTGAGAGTTCAGCAGTGGACAATCCGGCTGATACAGAACAGTACGGTTGAAAAGAAGGAAAACTATAAGATTAGCTGGGTAAAGAGCCTCAAAATACTAAATAATATCGTCAATCGTTGCAATCATTAGGTCATCTAGGTATAGCCATATTCAAAACACTTTTGTCAGTTAACTGTGTATAAATGAAAAACTGCTTGACTGAAGTTGATGAAATGTATTGGGAATTCTTTGAAAGTATATTCTAGTTATACCTAACAACAAAACAATCATCAAGATCCAGAAAAGTTATGTTATATGAAAAGCGTGCGTGTTTGCAAAAATAAATATATACAATTATAGGGTTGCGTCATCATTAACAAGTTTAAAGCTAATTGCAAAATTAGTCTTGTTTGTAGTACAACGTAAGTTGAACAATAGATGTCGCTCCATCCCAATACGATGGTTAAAAGAATGAGAGGAAAAACTAGTGTCATACGTCATATCACTTGTCATGTTAGCTAAGCGGTTAGAGCATACCCCAGCTATAGGGGTAGACGCCGCAGGTTCGAAACCCGCTCATGACTATAATGTTTATCCGCTGAGCATGCGTTATTACATATATAAAAAAGTATACCCTACAAGTCCTCAGTAGTTCAGACTTTGGCCTTTTAGAGTAGCTGCTTCTGCTCCAAGTAAATTCTAAAATCTTGAATAAACGCCCAACATCGCAATAATCTCGTGAACCGTCAGTTGTTCCAAATAAATCTTGGATTAGCATCTCATATAAACAAAGACCTACCGAATGTGTTCGTATGAGTGCATTAAACACAAGTTGTAAAACATTTGTATGTAAATGTTTAGTTTATAAACCGGGAGTGCAATTCTGCTATTTGGATTGAATTGCTGCTCATTGTTTGAAGCAATGACTGTTCTGCCACTCGGGGGACCTATGGGGAAGTTTTTGCCGAACAAGTACCTAATTCTGTTACTCGCTGTGATGTGACTCGTTGGGCACCCACCTGTGTGAGTTTGCCAGGAGTTTATGATAGCCCAGTGACAATGGCAAAGGCAAGGTGCATAGGGGATTGAAACTTTGTTTTGAATCCCTTCGTGGGCTTGAGTCTCACAGTAGCGAACTACCATTCTCTATTAGAAAATCTGTTGCCAAGTACTGAATGGAGTGTTTCCGCAGCTGTCCTTGAGAGCAAGTTTCTATTCTAGGTTAGACCTGTTTAGACGATAATAATTAGGGTTACAGAAATATATGATTGTGGTTTAAATTGAAAATTTATATTGATGTTGCTCGAAGAGATGTTCAGATAGAGATAGGGTACGCTGTGATGTCACGACAATATAATGTGGAGAACATGATGATGATATCATATATATTATATATATATATGATACAAAACAGTAATACAACGTAAGTTGAACTTATTCGTATTCGAATCGATGGTTAAGAGAGAAAGGACAATTTAAGAGTCATAAATGTCATGTTCGCTCAGCAGTTAGAGCATGCCCAGGCTATGGAGGTGAATGGCGTGGTTTCGAATCCCGCACATGAATATAATTCTTCCTCTTGTTGTTATTTTGTAATTTTTTACGCAAAGCATGCGTCCTTGCAAAAAAATATTCAAATAAAAAAAACAAGTAATTATAGCCTGTTAATATCTGTTCATTTCCATTCAAATATCTAGACTAATAACTACACAAACAATGTAGTTTTCTTTACTTTTTTTATTACACAATTGATAAATAAAAAAAGGCGGATGGTAACAGACAATTTTCAGCGGAACTTGAAATGCATGCTTTCTTAAATAATGCTGTTTAAAATAATACAATGCCTGAAAATTATATATATTCTACAGCTGTCATTTTTACCAGTCAATCAATAGAGATGACAGCTGTCACCTCTACTGATATTTTTACTGGAGGTGACTGCTATACCAACATTAATTCTATAGCTAAACTTAGTTCACCTACTTATAATAAATTTAGTCATAGTAAGTCAACTCTTAATATAATATAAACGTAAGTATAGTTGAAGACTGTGTTGAGAATAAAAGTCTCATTAGTCCAAAGGTTGAAATAGTAGAACTTGGTATTCTCTATAGTTTTTGCTCTTTGACACCCGTGGAACGGCATGTACTTACATATTGTAAGTAATGATGGTTTAAAACAGCAGAATCGAATCGTGGATTATTGATGACGTCAAAGGATGTGTCGGTCAAGTGGCGGGTGTGGTTCTACGGTAGTTAAATCGGTTCATTGAAAGTAATCCAATTTAGCTCAAAGTAGCAAAGCGGAAAATAGTTTGTGTTTATAAGACAGACCCAATCTTCAGTTGATAATTTAGGGAAGTGACCCACTTATGTCGATGAAGCTTACGGGACCTGACGTAATATATAGAAGCGCTCGTATCGAAGTTTGCCTAGCCGTTCTTATAAAAGCCAAGCTTGGCGACAGATTTTCTTTTTGATTGACGTTTAAACTCGGACTTAACTGGCAAGTGCCGGGCCGTTTAACTATTAGTTAAAGTTATCTGACCTCTTACCTGTCATCATCAGGCGAATGTCAGGTTTTCTAACGTATCTATTTAGTTTGAAATTGTATATGAATTTTCAGATACTATAAAAGAAAATAATATCTTATTAACAAAATAGTGATTGCGACAGTTAATCTATACCGAACTACGAATAAAAATTATTTATTCGTAGATAACGAACGAAAAAATTTGGAAAATCACGGGCTTTCGAAGTTTTTTTTTATTTTGTCACTCCGTGGCAACAGCAAATTTTTTTGGGAAGGATTGGGTGACTTTTATAAAGCTCTATCTAGTACTATCTTATTTAACTACTTAACGGAAATACAATGAGATAAACTTAAATTAAACTATGTTTTAATTTTACTAGTTATGTTTGATAAATCAATAGCTAATTAGCAGATAACAAGGAACTTTAAAAACCGGGCATAAGACCTAGGTATATATAGGTACTAATACACAATTGCCAGTTTTATAATATTAGGTAATATACATTTTATAAGATTTAAAATTCAGCAAATTAGGTATAATAAATTACGTAAACTGCAATGTTGTGAAATTGTATTGAAAGTTACAAAATGTTTGTACCAATGCTTCATGTGAGTAATTCAAGTCCAGATTTAAATATATCAGGGAACTTATACCAGATACAGTGAACAAACAAATGCGTTCTGTGTATTCTAAAGAAATGAGAAAAACAAAATAAAATGGTTTATATTTCTTTTAAAGCTATAATTACACAATAATTACAGTGATATAGTGTTTATACACTGCTAACATGACAATGATCCCAATACGATGGTTAAAGAACGATAGGAAAAAAATGTGTTATGACGTCATTGTCATGTTAGCTCAATTGGTTCGTGGGGTATGCACGGGCTAAAGGGTGGATGGACGCGGGTTCGAATCCCGCACATGACTTAAATTTTTCCTATTGTATAATTTTGTACCTACCAAGTGTTGCAAGCATGGTAATCCCGGTATTGGTTTTTTTTCATTTCATTTATTCATTTATAGTCTTGCGAGAATAGGTATATTACAAGTAATGGTCTTAAAAAAGTTATATGTCCGCTATCTCTGCTTTCATTGCATGCAAGATATTTACATAAAAAACTTAAAAAAGAACATGAAATTATTATGACTATTTATACATACATATTTATATTTATCAATACATTATACATTAATACATAAAATTTCCAACCGATACATTAATACACAATAATAAAATTACCTAATATTTACACAAATAACAACATTACACTTAAATATAACAAGAACACAAATACTTATAATTTATCCTTTAAAAATTCGTCAATATTGTAGTAAGCTTTCTCTAGTAACAATTTGTTTAATGCTCTTTTGAAAGTCACCACATTGTCTTCAGCACTTATATTTGTTGGAATTTTGTTATATATAATAGGCAACATGCAGAATATGCTTTTGCGCTGGAGAGTTGTTTTGACCGGTAGGTGACGCAATTTATATACATATTTGAGCTGTGTGGTGTAGATACATTAGTTTCGTGGGGGCTGGGAGCTCATCGTATTAAAACACTCGAGCGTGCGCTCGGTCAATACGATGCGCGATCAAAATGCTGGCTGGAATTGACTCAATAAGCATTGCAATACTGCTAGCAATACTGCCAAATGGTAGTAGGCTAGTAGGTATCAGTATTTGAACTGCCAGTAGCTTTGCATTGGCCTTTGTGCTGCCTAATCGCTTTTTTGTAGTAGCTGTATGGTTTATTATATTGTTTGTAGTATTGAAAGGCATATTTTTTTTTATTGCTGTTAAATGAGCATTCGACTACAATCTCACCTGATGGTAAGTGATGATGTGGTCGAAGGTGTTAACAGGCTTAACCTAGAATTAACAGGCTTAACCTAGAATTACTGGCTCTCAAGGACAAAGCCGGAACACCGTTGGGTGCTTGGTGATAGATTTTCTACTTGAGGGTATGGTCGCTAGCCAGGCGGGCATTCACAAAATGCCCTTCCACCATCCGGTGAAGCTCAAGCCCGTGGTGGCATTCGAACCATGGACCTGCTGCGGCAGTCCATAGCCAATGCCAATAAGCCATCACTGCTTCGAATTGAATGTAACCAACCTAACAATCAATTTTAAAAATTAGCTTTTTTTACTATTGTTATGTTTGCAATAACGCCTGCTCGGCGGATTACATTACAAAATTACAAGAGAAAAAATTATAGTCATGTGTGGGATTAGAACCCACGTTCATCCACCCCTATACCCGTTTCACGATCATCCCAATACGATCGTTCAATAAAGAACGAGAGGAAAACATGGAGTTAAGAGTCATTGTCATGTTAGCTCAAGCAGTCAGAGCATACCCCGGCTATAGGGGTGGATGGACGCGGGTTCGAATTCCGCACATGACTATAATTTTTAAGTAAATTTGTAAATAATTAAAAATATGCCCCATGACAATGCCATTAAGCTCTTGTCAACACACTGCAACAGCATTAGCTGGCTGCTCCTGCGCGCAGTTGGGTTAAAACCCGTCATCGCTCAAAGACATCTATATTATATATACGCTAGCAGCGAGGCCCAACCCGGTATTTGCAGTTTAATGTTGCTCGTAAACCTATTTAGAACGCTGCGGTTGTCAGACCTTCGATCTATCCGAACTGCAGATTGGCATGAGCGTGTATAACGTTTATCATTATTATGAGTAAGATTACGTAGGTCTCTACGATCTTTGTAGAGATGTATATCAACAATACCTCTTTATAGGTGACTTCTGCTGAAATCTCTAAACTGGAAGCTAGTAATTACAGCTTAGTTCAGTGTGTTTGTGAGTAGATGAAAGCTTTTCGTCCGTAAGTATATCTCACACATATTAAGCATCAATTCTTTAATTATTTATAGGGCCTTATAATAACAATGTAAGAGATCTAGTCGAGTAGAAATAACTAATCAAATTAAAAGAAATCATCTGAAACGGCTGATTCAGAGGATACCTGGAGCTCCAGGTTTTGATAGTATCCCATATATAGCGTATAAAAGTGTCCATCGGTTCGTTAACATTTTCACACAAAATATCTTCATTAAGATCTCTGGTCTGGTCAGCTAATACCTGTAGAAATCGGAAAATATTTTTTTGTCAATAAAAATGTAGTAACTCATCCAAAAGATACTAAGCCTTGCATTAACCAACACAATATCTAATATATTTACTATTTTTTAAACTATAATGACCTATGTTTATAAATCACTAACTATCACGCACAAATTAACATCAAAATTATATTTTGACTAACCACGATGTTTAGATTAAGTTGCATTGACCGTGGTTACGAGCAGACTGAAAAAGTCATCGTCTTGAGAAACGGCCGGAGCGATTTGAATCTACCCCCGTTAGGTTTTCGTTGATACCTTTAGGTTTAAAGAGATTTATTCCCAATAAGACAATACAGTCACTTACTTGAGAACGTTGCTTACCTAAATATAAATTAAAACTATACATTAGTCATGCCGTCTATCATTAACAATACTATAGTAGCCACCCATCCAATGCATTATTTACATAAAAGTGATCAGTGATGACATGTTGAGGTAGTTGGGTCTTAAATGCATTAAATGAGTTGAAACTTTTTGAGGGTATCTTGTTGTACAGTTGTACTCCTTCAAATGTTAACATTTTTTTGTCATAATTAGTTCGGTACTTTGGTAGGACTAGTAGTAGGACTAGTACTTTAGTAGTAACTAGTATATCGGTCACTGCGCTTACTTATTTGTTTCATTATAGTGAACTTCAAATTTGAGCGAACAGTTTTGTTTAGACATTTCCGGATAAAGATACAGACATTATACACATAGAGCTGTCAGATATTCATTATTTTAAGGTCTTTGTAAATTTTTGTGGTTTTAGTAAGATGTGGGTATTTAAATAGCATTCTAATAATTTTATTTTATAAAATTTGAAGTTCACATAGTATACCTTTATGGCTTTACCTCGAGTCTCAACACACTATCCGATATTGTTAGTGAACAATATTGGAACTTACACGTGGACATAGTAGAAAGAGTGAGGAAGTAGGCCATCTCTGGCCCAATTCGCGATATAATTACTTACCATACTTGCCTGTCTCAGGGTTGTTACTTATTTATAATGTATGTCCTCGTATATGCAAAATTTTAATTCAGTACCTACCTAGAAATAGGCAAGGGCCGGGAAGTTGTATTTTCAGTTAGTTTAGGGTTAGTGAGGTCGGTTTTATACCTAAACGATGAAAACACCTTTCACGATGAAAAAAATACCGACTGGCGATACTATGTGGTTGCGGGGCCAGAGACGTATGCGACACGGGGCATACCTAATACAACAAAAAAATAAGTAGGCATCACTGATCATCAAGTAAAAATCATAGGTATGCGAGAATAAGTGACATCTCTGGAATCTATGAATTATTTAGACAGCCGAACACACAGCAATAAGTTCTCATGCGATTATCAAACATTTTTTATTTATTTAGCGGTGCCAAAAAGCCGTGACGCGCGAATCTTGTTCGTTGTTAGCCCCGGCTGGCGCACTGAGAAACGGGTCGAGATTGTGTTAGAGTGTGCGTGCGAGACGCATAGATATTATGGCGCACACAAACAAGCCGCGCGCGGTGCGTTTGTATGAAGATAACTTACTTCCCACTCCTTCTACTATGAAGGTAAATTACGGCGCGTGCTTGCTCAGGATTCTATGATTTAGACGATGTAAATCCACCTTCACGATTGAACTTTTGTAATTGTTTTTATATGTGGTGATGAGAATGCGAAATTAAAATTAGTAATACGACACCGTGTCAATTTGACGCAAGTCTAATCTAATAAAATTAATGTTATTGTAAAATGTAAAATGCATTATGTTTTTCATAAGGTTCGGGATCCTTGGCGGTAGTCCAATGTGCAGTTGGTCAGTTATTAAAATAATAATAATTATACATAATATATCTTTATTTATATAAAAGTGTACATGGATTTGTTCTTAAAAATTAGCTAATAAATATTATAATTTAATTGTGCAAGAGTATCTACTGCTGAACTAGGTTCATCTCCCGCCGTGTTTCAGCATACAATACAGCGCTCTTCTCCGTGTTTTGGACTTATACTAGCAGGCCTGCTAATAAATATTAATCTAATGAATAGATTCAGGCGTTACTTTGCGGAAATCCATATTTAATAATAACAAATTTTTTAAAAATATTTTAAGAAAACATCAAATTAATATTTTAATAAAACACTTAAAAAATATAAAAATAAATCTAGTGACAATTCCGCCTAATTTTCTTGTTAAGCCAACGTGACGTCACAAACGCCACGCAGCCAAACCGGAAGAATTTTCGGCGCGTTTCGCTTCTACACGAAGCGTCCTCAGAAGGTCTTGACTCTACGAGCGCACGATTGAGAAACCTTCTCGATCTTCTTCTAGATATATGTGTTTTATTAAAATATTAATTTGATGTTTTTAAAATATTTTAGAAATATTTGCTATTATTAAATATTAATCAATACATTATTTTAACAACCTAATATAAGCTAAGATAAAAATGGTATGTTCTTGTTCCTCTTTGTTTGTACTATGAGGGTGTGTGTGTGGGCTGTAAGAGGGTGTGTATATATATGTTCAATATGTATTCATTGATTTTTGATCACATTGTATATTAAAATACATTGGAGACTTATTGTCTGTTGTTATAACTTGTACTGCTATCAAGGTAGAACTGATGTAAGATGTTGAGCGTGATGGGTAGCGACACTTATTACGTTCCTTTCCATTAGTAAAACTCTGTCTGATACTAATTGTAACTCAGATACAGTTGGATCAATATTCATTATCGTCAGCCAGAAGACGTCTACTACTGGAAAAATGCCTCCCCCATAGAACGCTACAAAGAACGGCTATTAGCCACTTGTTATCATTGGCTAACCGCGACTTTCACGATGTCGTCAGTCCACCTACTGGTGGGCCTAGCTACTCGAACTATGATAATCAATATCAATTATAACCTAATAGTAACTCAGGTACAGTTAAATCATATAACTGTACCCGAGTGACAATTAGGTCCGTATTAGATAGAGTTTTACTGGGACAAATTACAAAACAATGTTTAATGGGCAGCTAATGAAAAGGAACATAGTCATTGCCGCTACCCATCACGTCTTACAGGACCAGTTCTACCTCGATGATGATATAAGTTGCCCGCGCTTCATTCTCGTGCATGCGACAAACGTTTGCGTGTTTCAGAAATCGGTGGTTGTGCTACTAACGCCATCTGTTAGTGTAGACTTGTACTAACTGTTCATGAGGTTTCCTAAACTTAAGCACATTTTATACTTATATAACCCTAACAATAATCCACCATTCTTAGGCTTGATATGTATCAACGAAGGAACAAATTTTGAAAAATAGACAGGTTGCGCCAATCAATGGTTAAAAATGTTGTCTCGTAGTAAAAGACAATGCCTACTCCGAGCCAAGAGCGTCCGCCGCGGCAACACTGGACATCGTCGCACTCCCTTTGAATAGAGTTTTGAATATTTACAACGAGCAAAGTAATAAAAAATATGATATAATAAATTACATGTCAAATTAAGAAACAAAAAAAAACATCTCAAATCTTTATTTTGACTAGAAGAAGTTAACCCTAAAAGGTTGGTTGCACCTTTTTACAATAACCTTGTAGGGAGCTCGGCACCCACGCCTGTTTGCGTTCAAGGGTCTGGTCCTGTGCCGCCCGCACGTCCCGCTCAGCTCGACGGCACCGCGCATGCGGTAGCTGCTGCCCGCCCTGCAGCAGCAGCCGCCCGCCCTGCAGCAGCCGCCCGCCCAGACTGTACCGCGAATGACGTCACTTTGTGTTCATTATCGTCAACTCGGGCGCCTGCAAACGCTCGCGTCAAAATATTGGATGCTTATGGTAAAGCACACATAGTTCGTACACTTTTAGATAGTGCTTCGCAGAGTAATTTTATAACTCGTGATTGTTGTTAGCACTTAAGACTGCATTTTAGTAATCGCTCTAAGTGTTCCGTAGTTTCCGGACTGGAGGATCAACTAAGGCCATCCAAGTTACTTTAAATATTAGATTCAAATCACGTTTTACTTTCAACATTCGAAATGCATTCGTTGGACGTAGATAAAGTCACTCAACAGCTGCCTACTGTCTCGGTCGATACCTCGGTGCTAGTAAATATTATTTGTTGACTTGTCTTTGGCTGATGATACCTATGCCGTCCTAGGAGCCGTTGATATTTTGATTGGCTTCGATTTTCCCGGACCTATTGCTGACGCGAAAGGCTCAAGGCGCAACCGCACGCACTGGAAACAGTTCTTGGTTTTATTATAGTTGGATCCGCTCGCGTAGATAGTTACTCGACTGTGTCATATTGTTGCGCCGTTGGAGACTACCATCCGCCGCTTTTGAGAAATTAAAGAGGTCAATGTCCCAGCGATCCTCAGTCCTGATGATATGATGTTTGAGGATATTCACAGTCGCACCCGCAGGCAGGTAGAGGTATAATATCCTTACTTCGGGGGCCACCTCGTGATAACCGTAACCTAATCACAAAATAAATATAACATCGATAAACGCGACGTCAACTAGGCGACTGGCCATAAAATTGAACACTAAACTTTTTACAATATCTGTTAAGAAACTGGAGAAAACACATTGTAGGTAACGTGAGTAAGATAAGGGTAGAAATACGATGTATAGCGTATCGCTTCAGTAGAAACACGTAAAGTGCACTTACCGCACATGCGTCCAGAAAGCAATCAATGATATCTTGTATTGGAACAGTTTCCCCATCAATATAGAAAAGGCAGATACAGCTACGGAATGATTATCTAATGGCATTTTAAAATTAAACATGTGCTGGCAATTGTCCAGATTATAGCTATTTCGTTAAACTGACCACATTCTGCGGACGTTGGACACGCGTCGATGCTCTTGTGTACAATTCATAACAAATCACAGCTGTATATCCCCGATTGGTAAGGCAGATACGTGTCTCAGCACCCACATTTCGCAGTAGTGTGCAAACACTATACTGTGTTTAGGCGTAAATGGCATTGAAGCAAGTGTAATTACTGAGCAAAGGAGATGTAATAGGTAAGATCACATGCATTCGCTGTCAACCGGTTCTATTGTTTTACCTGTCAGCAGCTCTCGGCCTAGTCAAGCCGCGCGGCGCGGATGTGCTCCCTACAACACTTACAGCAACGCAAGTAAAACTAAACCATTATTATGTATATATTATTTTGTAATGTATAGCTTTATACTATTATTTGTCCATACATTATTATTTGTCCTCCTCACATTTTAAGTGACCGTATATTGTGTAACACTACTAAATGTTAGAATATACTCTAGTACTTATGTATGTTAACTGAACTCATAAAATGTCCAAGCATGATACATATAAACTTAGATTAATTTCTCATATAAGTGAAATGTAAATTTCTTGTTGAGAAATAAATTCTATAAACCGAAGATCTCGTAAAAACAGGCATAGTGCAGTGTCATCCAGGACGATAACGGTGACACTGCAATTGTAATGGTCAGGCGTGACGCTTACGATCATCCTGGTGACTTGCCCGACTTATTACTTCTTCCTTAACATTAAAATATATAATTTTCTTTGGTCTCGCGTATTGGGTCGTATTCTATTGCCATATATCAGCATAGCTCCAGACTCTGGAATGTTTCTGAGAATTTATGTCTGAAATACCTGTATACTCTCCGAAACGGGAATCGAATCCGCGCCTCTGGATTCCATAGCGACGCTTAGCCAACAAGACAGTGCTGTTGGCTACCATACAATTTGTTTTTCTTATATCTAATAGCTGTGTTCCCCATATATCCTTGTAGATGATCATGAAAATTGATTTTATGGTAAAAAAGTGTACAAGTTTTTCATTGGCGCATAATAGTCTGCGAGAGAAGAAGTACAGATAGGAAAGAAATAACCAGAGAACTGGGAAGTTCTATTCTCTATTTCAATATTAAAATTACAAATTTTAATATTGAATTATTCTACACTGTACAAGGCCTGGCTCACTTTAGTATCCGTCTGGACGGGAATATTCTAGGGTGCGTACCGAGTCAAAAGAAATCAGAGCTATGCTTGGTCATGCGGTAGAAAGGAGACGCCTTGTTGGTGAATATAAATGTTTTTTTTTTTTTTTTTTTTAATGTTATTGTGACGGAACAAGCCCGAGGTCCACCTGATGTTAAGTGGACTAACCTCTGCCTATAACAGACGCATTTCGTCAACGACGAATTGCACTGTGCCCGTCACACTGAGACGTCCAGTTGTTAGGTCTCATTAGCCTGTAATTTTTCTGGCTCTCAAGGACTGCTGCCGGAACACACCGTTAGGTGCTTGGCGACAGATTTTCTACTTGAGGGTGGTCGCTAGCCAGGCGGGCATTCACAAAATCCCGCCCAGAGCTTGTGAAGCTCAAGCTCTGGGCGGGATTCGAACCATGGACCTGCTGCGCGGCAGTCCATAGCCAATGCCACTGAGCCATCACTGCTTCAAAAAATGTAACCGTGGAATGCACAAAGAAGATAAGATTTGAACAATTTATTACAAGCATTATGGCCACTAAAAATATAATGTGTTATTGAAACGAAAATATGTACGGAAGCAGTGAAAATGTACAAAAGTGCATACTGCGCTAAAAGTATCCATAAAAACGTCAATTTTCAATAGCAAAACTGTCTACCGTTCAAGGATTCCCTGAAAATAAAACCTGAAGTCACCTTCCTGGATCCAAAATCAACTTTATTACGAAACCCTGAAATTGACACGTGCTTTGAAGTCGATGGATGACGTCAAACGTGACGTCACACTAACAGTTGCCACTTTACGAGCAGTTTTGTTTAATAGGCGTATTGAAAAAGTGGACGATATGCTTGTTTTGATGGCAGCCGTGTTGTGGTGTCATCGTCATTAATCATATTCAGGAGGAATGCTGATATAGGGAACCTAGCACGAGGAAGTGTATGTCTTTTTTATGCTTGATAAGCAAACATTTGGCCCCTATCTCACCTGGTAAGTGATGATGCGGCCGAAGATGTAGCATGCTTGCCTAGAAGAAACCTATTCCCTCTAGACTAGAAGACTCCCAAATTATACTGTTCGGGAAACAAAGACGCGGGTAATGAGTTCCACTCCTTCGCTGTACGGATGATAAATGTGGAAGCGAAACGCTTCGAGCGAACTGAAGGAATGTCAACCATGAAAGGTTGACGGCCATCAGAGCGTCTTGTTGTCCGATGATAAACGGGGCATGGACGAATCAGGCCATGTAATTCCTGCTGTTTGTGTGTCTGTGTTTCTTTATATTTATTACTAGGTAATAGGTTCCCGTGGGGCGCTGGCCTAAAATGTCACAAGTGCTACCTGTAGATGTCGTAATAGGCGACTAAAGGTAAAATACCGGAAGGTGGGCAGCAGCGCCTTCTGAGGACTGATATCTTAAACTGAAAGAAGGAACGAAACATATTATTAGGTACTTACACAATACAGAACACAAAGCCGATATTTAACAAAAGAATAAACAAAGTGGAACACACAGGCACATAAGTACATAAAGTCACGCCTGAACCCTGGAGGGGAAGGCAGACAGAGACTACGGATTTAGGTACACTTACGTTCGTCTCACAAACTGTAAACTGTGATCCCCAAGACGCCTGCCAAGCGTGGGGATCATGACAAACCCTGAGAGGCTGTGTTCAGCAGTGGACAATCTGGCTGATACAGTACACTAGAATATGTACACACTACACATCAGGAATATTTGGAAGTTAGAACTAAAATGTGTATTGATAATCTAAATTTTAACCGACTTTAAAATAGGAGAAGGTTCTCAATTCGACTATATATTTTTTTGTGTGTTACTTCTTAACTTTTTACTGATAGTACCGTTTTTTTTTATATTAGAAAGAGGGCGCTTGTCTTCTGGTCTTGAGTTATCCCTAATGATGCGTATTTTATTAGCTTTGATGTGCTTTTATTAACAAAATACTACGAACTATATACAACACTACAGCTACTACAATAAAAGCATTTAGATCCCTATAAGCCATTGCAGACTCATAGGCAGTCCAAATGCTCTAGCCCACTACCATTCGATTACATTGATGATGTTCTCATTTTCACTTGGCGATGTAAAAGGCACGAAAAAACTGATACGATGGTTTGGTTTATTTAATATTTTATGCATTTTTTGTTTTAGAATATTTTTTGTTTGAAGACAGTTTTTTTGTTAATTTTGTGGAGGAGAAAAAGGAGAAGGATTCTTTCCATTGATGCCGAAAGTGTGGTATACACTTGTCAAATGCAACATATTACAGTATAAACAGTATTACAACTTCGCAGTCCATGAAGTATGAACTGACACACTAATACCTAAACCATTTACTTTTAGACTGTAATTTCCCCTACTGTTTAAACAATTTATTACTGTCAATTAATTTGGAGTGAGTACAAATAAACTAATCCAATAAACTAAAACACAGTCTGTACGGAAATAAGGCGGGTTACGCACGGTCCAACAGACGCGCCATTCACGGTGATTCACCGCCAGACCAATGACGAATAGCCCTTAGTGGGGCCATTACGTGGGCGGTGCATAGATGTCTGATTGGCAAGATAAGTGACTAATTTAATGAAATTGTGAGTAATAGGATTGGAATTTTCAAAGATGTTATCAGGAATTAATCTTGACTATTTTCAGCTAACTACTAAAAGGGCTTATATTTTCGTTTTTTTTTTAATAATTATTGTAATCAGGCTGTGATTAATCTTAACACCGGACGCAGTTAGCAATTAAAAAAAATAATAGCTATGTCATGAGATTAATTATTGTAATTGATTTTTATTATTTTTTGGTTAGTAGTTTTCTGTCTACTTTAAATTGAAAATACAAGATCGATAGCTTGTACATATAACAGTTTCTACTCGGTTGTTTGATAAGCGAAAAAGTTATGCACATGCTTAAGTTTGTACATCCGATAAGCTCATCCAATGCAGTGCTGGGTGGCCCATACCTGTTCTGAGCCATTTGTCTTTCTCATTGAAAATTTGAAAACAAACAGACTGTTAGTTTCATTATTTATTATTACAAAGAAACAATCATGAAGCTGTGTTCGTGGCCACAACGTGAGAAACGACGCAAAGGGCCGGCGGTGCTTGACCTTGCTTCTTATAAACTTTAAACACGTGTATCAATTTTAAATCACTTGCTAGATATTACTGTTGTATCAATGACAGGGTATTTTGTGATAAAAAACTACCGTCGTTCAGTTTAGATAATAAATAATTTAAAAAGTCTATTGCGATTATCTTTGGTGAGTTCTTAATCGGAATGGGTTACATGGGATGACACTGCAGCAGGCCTGGCTCATTCCGCACTATAGATACAAAACTACAGGTACACTGAGAAAAATCTAAAGTCAAAAGCGCCCTAATGACGGCCAATTTATATGGTATAAGAATAGAATAGAATAGAATATCGTTTATTCGCATAAAATGTAGGTACAAAGGATGGAACAGAGATTTGCAAAGTGCGCCTAGTACATTTTGCCAAACTGTGGCATGCAAACATTAATTTAATTTAAAATAATTTAAAACAACATAAACAATAATGATATTAGGATTAACACATTTACACACAATTACACATTACACATTGGCATTAATAAGGCATTTAACCGACCAAACGTAAATACGTACAAAAACGCCTTCCAACTAGAAGGCGTTAAACGAGGTCAGTGAAGGCGAATGTTACTTTTCGTCTTCATTTAAGGTGTATTTTGTGGTCTTTCTTAAATATTGACTTTTCGATGAGGCTGATTAAGTCGTACGTTATAGTGATAATCACCGTATATAAACCGCCGTAAAAGTAAGGTATATTTTATGGTCACATACTGCAATTATTATCGTACAACAAGTTCAATTCTGAAAATTCTTTACGGAAGGCGTTTTTGACGGTTGTGTTTATTATAAAACATGTAAATTTTTATTGATTGGTGAAAATCATCTTAAAACTTGTGAATTCATCTTACGTAGTTACAATTCAACGGTAAAAGGTCAAATTAGATTCAAGCCTTTAAGTCGTTTTTCTCAGTGTAGGCAGTCCAAATGCTCTAGTCCACTACCAGTTGGCAGCGTGCCCAGCATGCTGGCAGCATTACCCGTTGAATTGCAAATATATTTATTTTTCAATGTTTATAATAGAACTGTAAAAGCCACTTATTTTATTATCTAATATTTTGTAGATGATATCTCAATACACATACAATAATTATGACACTATGATTTTGATTGACAGTGTATGCTGTTTATTAAAAATTAGTATCGATGTTATGAATCAAAGTTAAATACTTAAATTACGATAAAACATGGACTTTCAGTAAAAAAACTAATGCAAAGATATATATTAGTCAAGGTAACTTTGAACGGCCACTGAAACACTATTCTGATATAAGTTGTGTAAAATTTATTGTTATATATAATACCAGACAGTATCAAAATCAGACAAAACTGTTTAAAGTTACGTAATCTGACTGAATAGGACGAATGAAGAATGGATGAAACAGCCACTGTTTTTTGGAAATGAGAGAGGAGTGCGTGTGGCAGAGATTGATTTATGATACACGCGTGGTGTAACTAGAATTTCTAATATTAGTAATGATTATATCAGATAATTTTAATATTTATATTTTTGCAATAACGCATGTTCCGCGGATTACATTACAAAATTATGAGTCATATAATAAGAGTTACAAGTCATATGTCATGTTAGCTTAGCGGTCAGAGCATGCCCTAGCTACAGGGGTGGATGCCGTAGGTTCGAATCCCGTACATGACTATAATTTTTCCTCTCGTAATTTTGTAATATAGCAGATAACGTTTCAAACTGTTTTTTTTACAACGTTTGCCGTTGTTTTCCTTTAACTCCGAAATATAGTTATCATTATATAAGTAGGCATTATTTTACTTATTTTAAACGACGATATGACAGACATGATGACGCTTGACCCCATAAAAGATGTCTGTTATGAATGACTAATGACGTCTGACAAGTCAACCAAAGCTTACAAGAAGCTAACTAATTTACTCAGGTGTGAAAAAAACAATTTCCCATAATTTTCGTCGCATCCGTAACTGTCTAATCCGCTTACAAATCGGCTAAGATTTAAAACTAATTTCGTAGTGGCCGGCGTATTTTTCTGAATGCTGGGGATTATGAGATCACAAAGGATTAACTCAGGACTAAATAGTCGTTTAATATAGAGGGGCTATCCATAAAGTTTTCGATTATATTTTATGCTATCCGGTTCAAGATTAAAATAGTTTACTTACAACCAGGTTTATTGAAAAACACGAATCGAAGAAATAAAATGACGCCGCTGATATAGACAGCAATAGTGTGCGGAGGAAATGATTATCGGTGATTTTTTTTATTTGTTTCTTTTACTTACTTTGCATTAGAGATGTGCTTTTGAAGTTATCACTACAGATGTATATAAATCAGATTTTTCATGCTTGTGTATTATAGATATATAATAATATATATATATACACCGTGTCCCAAAATTCAACGATAAGCCGGCATCGGTGCATGGACCTACTCATGTCTACTCAGGAAAAAAAAAAAAAAATTATAACTCTTTTTTTTTTAATTACAGAGACTTTTATAAAGTTGCGCCAACTTTTAATAAAACTTGCCATGGTAGTGTCCATACTTTTTTTTTTAACCCAGACTATAGAAAGTGCATAGAATGTTAAAATCTATGAAAATAATAAGAAAAAAAATTTTTTTTACTGATTTTTGTAAAATAACTACAGACTTTCTGTAATTTTAAAGGATTGTGGTAGATAGCCGTCCTTCTTAGGTTGCTAATGCACAAAAAATATCAAAAATATGTCAAAAATTGTGGTCATGGTAGTTGAAAACAGCATAATGAGTATCGAATATCGATGAAATTTATAAAAGTCTCTGTAATTAATAAAAAAAACAGTTATAATTTTTTTTTTTTTTTTCCGAGGAGTCATGAGTAGGTCCATGCTCCGATGCCGGCTTATCGTTGAATTTTGGGACACGCTGTATATATATATATATATATATATATATATATATATATATATATATATAATGGTATTCCATATTTGGTGACTTTCCTCTATTAGTGTGCCATTACTTTGTACATCTCCATAACAATATCAGTCCAAAGCGTAGCTTATTTTTTTATTTATTGTAATAGAACCAACAGCACTTTCGAAAATTACATTTTAATTATTATAGGATTGCTTACTGCTACTGGCAGGTTCTTACTTTTTATACAAAAAATTATATAAATCGCTTAAAATTATCAACTACCTTCTTGAAGAAAAAAGCTACCTACAGTCCCACCAACTTATCTGTTCAGGTGGCAGAAAAATTAACTAAAACTTTCCCTCAAATTGTGACAGTTTGTAGTTGATTTCCTTGACCAGTAGCGCCCTCGAAAACTGCACAGTTAAGTTGGTGGTACTATACAATAGTATTTGGCACGCACCTATGAGATAGATAGGGAGGTGTACCTATAGTGTACTATGGACGTAATATAAGTTAGTTAAGGGTGCGTACCATTTGGAGTTAAATTTGCCAAGAACGATAAAAACGATCACACTCCCAAAAAGTTGTTCCCCTTGGGTCTTGGCATTATTTTCGCCATAAACGCTATGAAGCTACTGGAACAGTTTGAATTACATACATCTAATATCAAAATGGAAAAAAGTGGAAAATTTTAGTGGCGTTAATTTAGTCTTAGCGTTCTTATCCAAAATGGAACAGGGGAGAACAGTTACAAACGATCACAGTGATCACAACCATAGACACAGAATGAGGTCAAAATTATCGAAATTAACGAAATTGGCGTCAAATGGAAAACGTCCTAAGTGTGTGAATGGTGAACAAGGTGAATGTGAGCGTTCTTCTGGAGTAACATGGCGGAGTAAGAGTCGGGATACCAGAAGACACAGAGTGTAATGGGTATTATAGCATGAGAGATTAAAGAATTAACAACATGGTTTATAGTCAATATTATAGTAATTTGTTTCTTGGTAACTAATTTATGAACGTGAAATATATCGACTGTTGAAAAATATTAGCAGTCGAGTGTCGAGTGTTGTTCGGATTATGATGGAATTATGCACATAGTTTGTGCGATGGTGTCACTTCAGGACCACAGAACTTCCTCTCAGAGAGCCATCACGCAGGCCCAGGAGCAGATAGGCTAGGTGTCCAGCCCTGACGTTTTGTCTAAGTTTTCAGGTCTCCTTTCTGCTTCCAACACAGCCTAACGCCTGACATACTAATTCACCAACATGGGAGAGCTCAGTTGTAATTGTGACTAGCGGTCACCCATCCAAGAAGTGACAGTAGAGAACGTTGCTTAATTTAGTCGATCAATTACGCACAACTAGGCGAACTATGCTAGGAGCGTTTTATCAGTAATGGCTTAAAAGATTTTGATGAAATTTGGCATAGATGTAGGAACACATCACTAGGTTCTTGGCGAAAGATACATAGTAAAAAGTTTTGAAGCAGTGATGACTCAGTGGCATTGGCTATGGACTGCCGTGTAGCAGGTCCATGGTTCGAATCCCGCCGCGTGCTTGAGCTTCACCGCATGGTGGAAGGGTATGTTGCTACCGCCTGGCGAGCGACCACCCTCAAATAGGAAATCTGTCGCTAAACGGTATGTTCCGGCAGCTGTCCTTGAGAACCAGTGAAATTTACAGGCACCTGAGACTTAACAACTATGTCTCAAAGTGACGTGCGCAGTGCAATTCGTGACTTGAGATGAAATATATCTGATATAGGCAGAGGTTACTCTCCTTAACATCAGGTGGGCCTGACTTTTGGCTTAGTATGTAAATATTTAAGAAATGGCGAGAAAGTACAAATCGGAATTTTTGCGATAGTTTATATAGTTAGTTAGATTAAATAGTTTTCCTGGAAATCCATAAGCACGACTCAAGGCAAAACCACGACCTCAGAGCTGAATCAAATCAGAGGTCATGATGGAAGCATTATAAAAGGAGAAGAATGTTTGTTAAAAAGATGGAAAGAGTATTTTGAAAGTTTATTTGAAAGAGAGAACAACTGGACCAGGTTCTAGGAACCACCCTTAAGTTGGTTAACTAACCTAACCTTACTACGAATAGTACAGTCTGGACATGGTTTTCTCTACGAGTTAACGCGACAGAAGTCACGTAGCCAATTCTATATTGTTATGTATTTTATTTATTCTTCAGCGATGGAATTTTTTCTCGGTCCATTGATGCTTCGTGTCGGCTCTTTAGTTGAGTAAACATTCCAAGTCTTAATTTACGACGGGAGTGCGGTGAAGATGCATTAAAATTACACATGTTTAAACACTTATAATTTTAATTGGTTCAGGAGAATATTTTGATTTGGTTTCGTATGTTTAATTTATTGGGGATTGCTTTCACTAATGACTGTTAAGTTTTAAACTGTTTAAGCCCGGTTATTTAATCATCAGATAATTATATTATAAAACTATACTCACGAAGAGGACTATCTGATAATTTAAATAAAAATAGAAATATGCACAACCAAAAAAAGTTTGGTGTGTTTTATTTGTTTGCTTATACTTCTATTCGTCAGATATTTTTTGATGATTGAAAAACCATACCTTAAGGGTGAACTGGCCGGCCAGTTCACCCTTAATGATATAAATTAATAGTCATACACAGTAAACTTTTTTCTATACAAAGTTCGATACTTAGTTCCTCTATGGGCGCTTCAAAATGTATTTCAGTACTTAAAATTATGCTTACAAAAGATGGAGAGTATGAAAGTGATATAGAAATGAGAGTGAATGCTGGAAACATGGTGAACGGAGCATTGCACGCGTTTATGAACAGTCAGAAGGTGACGCTCGTCTGGCTGTTCACAGAGGAGTGTTGGTTCCGACACTAATGTATGGGAGTAAAAGTTGGGTATGGCAGAAAAGCAAGAAAGTAGAATGCAGTGAAGATGAGAGCATTGAGAAGCATGATTGGAGTCAAACGAAGTGACAGGTTAAGGAACAGTGTGATAAGGGAACGATGTGGTGTGAATGGGGACGTAATGATCGACAAAGGTATGTTAAGATGGCTTGCACAGGTGGAAAGAATGAATGAAATAATATTGACTAAACAGGTATACGTGGGACAAGTGAACGGAAGTGTTGGAAGGGTAGGACCTAGGCGAACGTCAAATTGAAGAAGTTCTGAAAAAAGGCCAGGTCAGGAGTACCCTAAACCGACGCTTATGTATGAAAGGATTGATGAGTGTAGATGAAGCGAAAGAGATATGCAAGGATCGTAACAAGTGGAAATCTGTGGCCTCTGCCTACCCTGGGAAAGAGGCGAGATTTTATTTATTTATATTTAAAATCATACCTAGCAACGTAGCTGTTAAAAGTTGGTAAAATCTTACATACCTTCCCTTGGAAGCAAAACTTAACAGGCATCATTTCATACTCGTTTAATGATAACTTAATGCGATCGTCTTTGTGTCTGTAATCCCATTTCAAGGAACAACAGACATGAATCGAAAACGGATGTTGTGTTTTATTATTTACATACAAACGTACATTCGTTATTTACTCATTGTCATGGAAACAAAAGGTCTTTGTTGATTAGCATGTGTTGGTTCGAGCCAATCAGAGTTGATTTATTTACTTTGACTCCATTTACAGAGCTTTTAGTCTTGTGATATTTTTTAGCCACACAGTCTTTTGCTTCAGAATTTAATGGCATTTTCATATCCTCCTTTTGTCTGTCGTAAAAAGTAGGTATATATATGATGGCAGAGCGGTAATAGCTATGGACTGCGGTTCCCCAGGTACCACTGTACTGTAGTGATTGATTTCACCCATTTGGTCCGGTCTCGTGGGCTGGGTAAAGCTAACATTTTGACGTCTTCAAAGATAAAAGACCTTATGATGCGTTCTAGTAGACTTATACTGACGCCTTTAGCTCTTATTTGTTTTTTTTTTTCATTATGTATACACAGATATTGGACGTAGATAAGAATGTACTGTACTATATCAGCCGGATAATTCACTCCTGAACACAGCCTCCCCCAATATGGGGAGTTTACCATAATCCCCACGCTTGATAGACGGCTTGGGGATCGCAGTATGAAATATCAATTCAACAGAAAGCGCTCCTGCCCACCTTCTGGTGTGTTACCCTTAGTCGCCTCTTTCGACACCCACGGGTAGAGATGGGGGGTGACATTCTAGCCTGGCACCCTACGGGCAATGTGGTGGAAGGAATATTTTATAATTGCTTTGGTAGTTAAAAAATACTCGTATGTACCAAGTGTGTTCCGGCACTGAATAAAAAAGACCAGAAGGATTACTCCGCAAAACCATTCCAGTAAATAAGCGACTCTAGCTACGAAGCAATAAAGTGCACTTCAGCTCGCAAAGCACGGATTACCAAATATTTATATTCACCTACAAGGCATATCTCTTGCTATCGCATAGCCACGCATAGCTCTGATCTCTTCTGACGCGGCACGCACGTACAATAAGCCCGTCCGGACGGGTACGGCGATGTACCTGTAGCTTTGTACCTAAAGTACAGAGTGAGCTAGGCCTGGTTCCGGTTAGCAAAGTAGGGCTGATTGAAACCTTGAAAGGTTCAAAGTACACAAAGTTCACGTTGGTTGAAACCAAGCGGATACAACAGTAAATTTATTTTCAGTACATTCAATGTTAGAATCCGACTTTGGCCGGTGTTTTTTTAAAGTGAATTATTGTTTGTGAATTTATTTTTATTGTCTTGTGTAAATATTGTTTATGTACAATATATAACAGGGTATATTTTATATTACTTAACCAACTATGATATATTATTCGGTCATACCTATAAAATTTACAACGTAGGAAAAATTTGAACTAAGGGTGGGTTTTTTTTTAGCCAGGCGGGCTATCGCAAAATGCTCTTCCACCATGCGGTGAAGCTCAAGCCGGCGGTGGGGATCGAACCAGGGTACTGCGGCGCGGCCGTCCATAGCTATAACCGCTCGGCCATCATTGCTCAAACTCAAGCCTGTGGAAATAAATAAAATTAAGCATCTCGTGTATTATTCACTTTTTAAAATGATATCTTAATTCACTGCGTAAAGATGAGTAATAATAAATAAATAACACCACCAACCAATAAATTATTACCACTAAACGTCACAACTCAAGCAGAACGCAAGAAAACTGAATCAAAAATATTTTGATACTATTACTCAGGAAAAAAACGGGAGTGATTTGGCACATGGTGTGAAAGAGACAGGACAGTGAGTTTATTAAGGCGGAAAATTATATACAATATTTTAATTCATATTTTCTAGCAACGAACATATTAAATGCGTGAATTGATTGCGCTGACGAGAGATACACGTAACCTTGTGTTTAATCATAAAATAACTTGATTTAATAAGAGTTGTTTAAAAATAATTTGGATATTTACTTCGAACATTAGACTGGCGTTATAGACGAGGTAGCTTTTGGGAGCCGGATGGTGTATATACTGGCTGATAAAACATGCAGAGAAATAGAAAATATAGAAAAATAGTTGATACTGCGCAGAGGCCATCCCTCGTTTCCTATCCAGTACCCAAACTCGTTGTGGATATACGACACGACACCTTTTGGATGAAAGGGTATAACTTTCAACCTATCAACCGATTCTGGCGTGTGTCATACATAATACCCGTCATTTGAAAATTTTAAGAGATATTAAAATAAACTTTATTTTAATAATGATTGGTACTATATTTAACTAACAACATATATCGTTGATAAACATAAATTTATATGTATCATTCTTTTTCGATAGTATCCCATCGACCACTATCTCGTTCCGGGCCTAGGGGCACTTCAGTCCCAGTCCGTGTTTACTTTTCTGTCAATTACAATATAAAATGTAAAAGAAACTCTTATCCACTGCACTGAGCCGTATCTCCCAGTAAATGTTTGCAAATTTATTATAAAAACTAACATGGTTTTAATATATTTTAGTGAACGGGATAACTCACAAAAGAAAGTCCGCTAGTTTTTTTTATGTTATTGTTTCAGGACAAGCTCGATGCCCACCTGATGTTAGGCGGACTAACCTCTGCCTATAACAGATTTCGTCACCAGTCACGAATTGCACTGCCCCCGTCACCGTCGTCATGAGACATAGTTTTTAAATCTAATGTGCCTATAATTTCACTGGCTCTCAAGGACTGCTGTCTGAACACACCATTAGGTGCTTGGCGACAGATTTTCTACTTGAGGGTGAACGCTAGCCAGGCGGGCATTCGCAAAATGACCTTCCACCATGCGGTGAAGCTCAAGCCCGCGGCGGGATTCGAGCCATGGATCTGCTGCGCGGCAGTCCATAGCCAATGCCACTGAGCTATCACTGCTGATAGTTTATAGGAATATATGATAGTTTATATGTTTTTTTAAGAGTAATAAGTGACAATAGTAATATTTTTTCGAGTTCACTAAAACCAATTTGCGTGTATACTGTGTTCAGCTGCCGGAACTCTCCAACTAGGTGCTAGGCGACATATTTTTCTTGAGTATAGCAGCCAGCCAGGTGGAATTTCGTAAAATTCTTTAACAGGACGAGGTGACAAGCCCGCGGCGGGATACAAACCCTTGACTCTCTACGTGACAGTAATTATTGTCATTAGAGCAATACTGCTTTATAAAATCATAAGTTGAAATGCAGCATAACAACCAACTACCAACAATGATTCCAAGGAAAGGCTAGGGTCCGGCAGGCAAGTCGTTCATAAAACCAACTTTTTTATGAACGACGATGTTCTGTGAGATATTTTATTGTTGATGATGGGATGAGAATATCGAAATGATTTTGATGGGTACGAATAATAACACAAATATGGTATACATTCCCCGTGTGTATTAAGGAGGTAGTACATTTAATCCAAGAGAGAAGCAGTGATGGCTCAGTGGCATTGGCTATGGACTGCCGTGCCGCAGGTCCATGGTTCGAATCCCGCCGCGGGCTTGAACTTCAAAGCATGGTGGAAGGGCATTTTGCGAATCCCCGCCTGGCTAGCGACCACCCTCAAGTAGAAAATCTGTCGCCAAGCACCTAACGGTGTGTTCCGGCAGCAATCCTTGAGAGCCAGTGAAATTCCAGGAACATGAGACTTAACATCTATGTCTCAAGGTGACGGACGCAGTGCAATTCGTGACTTGTGACGAAATGCATCTGTTATAGGCAGAGGTTATTCCGCATAACATCAGGTTGGCCTCGTGCTTGAGCCGTCACAATTACATAAAAAAAGAAAAAAAAAAAGTGAGCTATGTTTTCTATAAATAAAAACAGCGATTGATCGAAGTGACGCGTGATTAAAAGCTAGCACTTATTAACAAGTAGCTCACCGAATAAGCATTACAAATAAGCGGGGCTGTTGCCAGCATCCTGGGCAGACTGGGCACACTGCCATCTTGTTAAGGCAAAGTCAAAGTCAAAAATCAAAATCATTTATTCAATTTAGGCGTCTACGACGCTCTCAATCAATTACAAATTTTAGTATTGAAATATTCTTCATTGTACTGCCACGTTCAGCAAATAAATTGTATAGAGCCACTGCGAGAAGAACGGGCAAGAAACTCTGGGCCATTCTTTTAACATCTTTCATACCAATGTGTTACATCCTTACTATATAATAGAGTTATTACAATATTTGTTTAAATTATGTAGGTGACAGGCAATAGCTTGGCAGAGGCGGAAATGTCCAGGCATTTTTGTCATTTAAGTAATCAGAAACTGTGTAGTAGGATTTTTTAATCAATATGTTTTTCACATGCAACTTGAATTTCCGTTCTGTGAGCGTTGTGATATGTTTGGGAAGTTTATTATAAAACCGCACACAATTATCTAAGAAGGACTTTTTATTTGTCTTTGCTAATCTAAAACCTGGCACCGCTATTTTATCTTTATTCCTAGTATTGTAATCGTGATTGTCACTGTTTAAGTTAAATTTACTCAAATTTTTACGAACGTACATAATATTTTCAAAAATATTTACAGACTTGGTAAAGTTTAAATATCAATTTCTTTTAAAAGATCCCTCAGAGATTTGTAGTGTGGGCTAAAGTATTTAGACTGCCTGTGGGCCGACAATGGCCTTTATGTTGCTTAGATGCTTTCGTTACACTAGCTGTAGTAATGCACATAGTTTCTTATTAACATAAGACAATTTGTTGGTTTAAAAATGTGTGGTCATCACACTCAAGGCTTTATTGCAAATCGAGCTGAAGGCGAGGGCGTAATGGATCAGAATATGTAATGATGCTGAAGCTGATAGGAAGATTTTGAAAGAAATAATTAACAATAACAAATATATAAAAAATATTTTAAGAAAACATTAAATTAATGTTTTAATAAAACACTTAAAAATATTTAAAATATCAAGTGACATTTCCACCTAATTTTCCTGCTAAGCCGACGTGACATCACAAACGCCACGCAGCCAAACCGGAAGAATTTTCGACGCGTTTCGCTTCTACACGAAGCATCCTCAGGAGATCTTGACTCTACGAGCGCACGATTAAGAAAACTTCTCGATCGTGCGCGTGGAACATTATTTTAAAATATTAATTAAAAAAGTATTGTTAAAATAATAATTTAATGTTTTCTTAAAATATTTTAATAATATTTGATATTATTAAATATGGATTTCCGCAAAGTAACGCCTGAATCCATTCAATATTACAAAATAATTTATAAAAATATCATACAGTTTGCTTTGAAATGAAATTAAATGTTGAGTAGCCGTAAAGAGTACTGAGCGTGATAATATAAAACAACACTCGTGTTTTTATCTGCATCAAAAAAACAGCACTCTGAACCTTAAAGCGGTATATTAAGAGCCATATTACAAGAAAGTCTGTTAATTATATATTACTTTATCGAAATTACATCAGACTTGTTTCATTTTAACTACATTAATATTACACGAATGATAACATACTGAAATATTTGTATTACATATATAACATCCTCAATTAAAATTATTTAGAGATATTACGCCATCTAACAGTATGGCAGTAGAAAAAAAATGCGATCGTCACAGAATAATAACAATAAATAATATTAAATGTTATAGCCGTCATATTAACAGTTTCAGGCAATGTCTCGCGCTGCTGTGGATTATGATTTTATACACACTATATATCACTCGCAAGCGTCACGAGAATACATCGAATGTTTCTATCAGTTTTATTTGTTTTGGGCGTGGCCCATTTTTCATTATGTGCATGTGCATTTTTTTATTGTTACGTAACAAGCTCGAGGCCCGTTGCATGTCGTCACAAGTCACAAATTGCACAGCGCCCGTTACCTTGAGACATAGTTGTTAAGTCTCATGTGCCTGTAATTTCACTGGCTACCAAGGACTGCTGCCGGAACACACCGTTAGGTGCTTGGCGACAGATTTTCTACTTGAATAATAATAATTGAACATTACGAACAAAATTACGAGAGGAAAAATTATAGTCATGTGCGGAATTCGAACTAATTTGCCCTTTCGTTCTCAACCAGTTTTGAAGCAGTGATGGCTCAGTGGCATTGCTATGGACTGCCGTGCCGCACGTCCATGGTTCGAATCCCGCCGCGGACTTGATCTTCACCGCATGGTGGAAGGGCATTTTTTTTTTTTTTTTTTTTATTCATAATAGGTTCGCGTTTGACCACACCCTGCCTGATGTTAAGCATTGATGTGGTCTAAGATGGAGCACGCTTACCTAGAAGAAACCTATTTACTCTCGATTTGAAGACACCCATGTTGTATCCATCGGGAAAAACTGACGACGGTAAGGAGTTCCACTCCTTCGCAGTACGCACGAGAAAAGTGGAAGCGAAGCGCTTCGTACGAGCCCTGGGAATATCAACCATGTACGGATGGCGCCTCTCCGTTTGTCTGGACGTCCGATGGAAAAAGGGGGAGGGCAGAACCAAGTCGTGCAGTTCTTGTGCACATTCTCCGAAATGTATCCGGTAAAAGACCGATAGACAAGCGACTTTACGGCGGTGCTCGAGGCTTTGCAGCCGAGACTCCCCTAGAAAGTCGCTGCCTATTAACCTCTTGGCGCGTCTCTCAATCGACTCAAGTGCCTCAAGTTGGTATTTGGCAGAGCCATCCCAGAGGTGAGAGCAGTACTCAACACAGGACCTTACTTGCGCTTTGTACAAAGTAAGCATTTGTTCCGCTGTGAAGTACCGTCTCACCTTTGAGAGGATGCCAAGTTTTTTAGCGGCTAACTCAGCCTTTGACTCGATATACGAGCCAAAGTTTAGAGTCGACGATATAGTAACACCAAGAAGGTCCAGGTGGTCTGTGACCGGCACGGATACATCTCGGAATGTTGGAGACAGTTGGAATGGTCTCCTTTTGGCGGAAAACAGACACGCCTGGGTCTTGTTGGCATTGAACTTGACCAGGTTGGCATCGCCCCAATCGGAGACTGCCTTAAGGGACAAGTTCAATCGCTCGACCATAGCTTCTCTGAGACTCCGGATCTCCGGCTCACTGGCTCGCGCGGTAGAAATATAGCTCTCTACAACCGTGCTGTCGTCTGCATACCCAAAGGTACCGGGCTTTAGCAGATCGTTGATATGCAGCAGGAAGAGCGTCGCAGAGAGCACTGACCCCTGGGGAACGCCGGCATTAATACCCATTTGATCAGACGAGCAGCCGTCCACGACTACTCGTAATGATCGATCCCTCAGGAAGTCCGATATCCACGCACAAAACCCGGTAGGCAGGCCGTATGCGGGAAGCTTGCTAATAAGGCCGTCATGCCAAACCCTGTCAAAGGCCTTAGAGATGTCCAGGGAAACGGCAAGCGCTTCCCCTTGTTTCTCAATGGCCTCGCTCCAGATATAAGTGGCATACGCTAGAAGATCCCCAGTAGACCGATTTCCGCGGAACCCGTATTGATGGTCACTGAGGAGGTCATTCGCTTCTAGGTATGCCATTTTGCGAATGCCCGCCTGGCTAGCGAACACCCTCAAGTAGAAAATCTGTCGCTAAGCACCTAACAGTGTGTTTCGGCAGCAGTCCTTGAGAGCCAGTGAAATTACAGCCACATGGGACTTAACAACTACGTCTCAAGGTGACGGGCGCAGTGCAATTCGTGATTTGTGACGTAATGCATTTATCATAGGCAGAGGTCACTCCGCTTAACTTCAGGTGGGCTTCGTGCTTGATCCGTCACAATAACATTAAAAAAAAGAAAACATCGTATGGGGATGGAGCGACATCTATAATTCAACTTACGTTGTACTACTACTACTACGATGATGCTCTTAAGTTTAAGACAACATCCGCTGCAGTCATAACTTGGATGGGTGACCGCTAATAGCATTATTGATCGGAGGGCACGTTACGCCGTCGGTGATTCCTTCTAGGACTACACATGTGTGATCAATTTTGATCATATTTTGACCAATTTTTATATATATTATATAATAAATCGTCAAAATATGATCAACATCAGATGACTCACAAAAAATTATAAATGATCATATATAATATCATTACACGTCCACTTGAAAACCTTGACACCTCCTTTTCGTAACTCTGTTCAAAATATTTATGTACATTCATTATAAGTGTGTTGTGCCTCTACGCCGTAGTAATCTCGTAGCGGGACTGTAGCAATGCTACGAATGAACTAAAGCACAACGGGTAACAGCGTTAATCTTTCACAAAAATGTTCTTAAACCCTCTTGTAAGCCTTCAACTTGATCTTACCTTTTGGTAATTGATGATGCGGTCGAAAATAATTAATTTGAGCTTCACCTAATGGTGTAAGGGCATCTTGCGAATGCCTAGTACGTAGCACCTTCAAGTAGAAAATCTGTCACCAAGCACCTAACGGTGTGTTCCAGCAGCTGTCCTTGAGAACCAGTAATTCTAAGTTAAGCCTGTTAACACCTTCGACCACATCATCACTTACCATCACTCACCAGGTGAGATTGTGTTCAAAGTCTTACCTATCAGGAATAAAATAAAAATGTAGTTTCCATTAATATGAAAGAAACTCATGCTCTACAAAATCTTTTAGAATGCCGCGTCTTACTATTAAGAGTTCGTTTACTTCACCAGACAGTACATAATACCTACTTCGACTCCCACGTAACAATCACCAATTAAATCGTACACTAGCTGTGATTTACGGCGGCCTCTTCAAAGGAACGCCGGACAAGCGCGGCGAGATGAAACGCCAGGAAATCGCCAATCAGAATGAATAAAAAAGTTATCCTAATTAGACACTGAGATGTGACGGTCTTTTTGTCATAGACGTGGACTGTTTAAGTATATACTCTGTCAAAAAGTTTCACAGGACTACTGAACTGTTTATTGTATAAGGTGGTGATCATCAAGATCTTTGTAGTCAGTAGTTCCATCGCCAGAGAGAAGCGAGTAACCTAGAAATTAGAAATGAGCGAGCAGTTACAAGGGAGTGTGTAGTTAAAATAATTGTAACAGTTTCTTGGTTTTACTATGATATCTCTAATATATAAAATTCTCGTGTCACAGTTTTCGTTGCCATACTCCTCCGAAACGGCTTGACCGATTTTGATGAAATTTTTTGTGCTTGTCCGGTATCTATGAGAATCGGCCAACATCTATTTTTCGTCCCCCTAAATGTTAGGGGTAGTCCACCCCTAAATTTTATTTTTTATTTTTTAGACAAAATTTTCAATTTCTATTTTTTTATGATACAACATACAAAAATACATAATCTTCAATTTTCACCCTTCTACGATCAACCCTTATTTTTTAAATTATTTATATGGCAAAACAACGTTTGCCGGGTCAGCTAGTACTATATAAAGCGAGTGTGCACTTGGACGGGCGATTATTCGCACCTGACAAAAACGACTTTGGAGATTAAATCAAATTTGACCTTTTACCGTTGAATTGTAACTACGCAAGATGAATTCACAACTCGTAAGATGATTTTCACCACTCAAAGCGAAATCAATAAAAATGTACCATGTTTTAATAATAAACGCAATCGTCAAAAAACGCCTTCCGTAAAGTATTTTCAGAATTGAACTTGTTATACGATAATAACTGCATTATTGACCATAAAATATACCTTACTTTTACGGCGGTTTATATAGGGCGATTATATAACGTACGACTCAATCAGCCTCATCGAAAAGTCAATATTTAAGAAAGACCACAAAATACACCTTAAATGAAGACGAAAAGAAACATTCGCCTTCACTGACCTCGTTTAACGCCTTCTAGTTGGAAGGCGTTTTTGTATGTATTTACGTTTGGTCGGTTCATACCATATAATTGGCCGTCATTAGGGCGCTTTTGACTTTAGATTTTTCTCAGTGCACGGTGCGGCCTACTGGTATGAGAATGTACCAAGCGTAAGTCTCTCTGCGAGTAAGCGAGAAACTCAACGAATGGTACCACCAAGGGAGCATCACTGAGAGTATGACCAAAGTAAAACCAGTTAAGTAATGAAATGGAGGCCAGATTTTTTCGGTTGTAATTGTGTAAGCATTCGGTTGCCAGGTGTTCATTCAAAATGAAAATGAAAGAAGTAGTATTAAATTAGAATTTTCTGCATACAATTACCTTAAAAACAGGTATAAAACAAAAAATATAAAGTATAAAAATTGATTGACAAGCGGGCAACACCGCGGATTTATGACGAGACGGTAACAAATCTTTGGACTCCGAACATGACATTATGCCTCAATTCTCACACAGGCTACACTGAGAAAACCGACTTTAAGGCTTAAATCAAATTTGACCTTTTACCGTTGAATTGTAACTACGTAAGATGAATTCACAACTCTTAAGATGATTTTCACCAATCAATATATACGGTGATTATCACTATAACGTACGACTTAATCAGCCTTATCAAAAGTCAATATTTAGGTAAGACCACAAAATACACCTTAAATGAAGACGAAAAGAAACATTCGCCTTCACTGACCTCGTTTAACGCCTTCTAGTTGGAAGGCGTTTTTGTACGTATTTACGTTTGGTCGGTTTTTCGCCTTATACCATATAAATTGGCCGTCATTAGGGCGCTTTTGATTTTAGATTTTTCTCAGTGTACACAAGTGATGTTACCAATAGAAAATATAAACTTACCGAAATGCTCATAACTTATTTCAATAGAAATCGGTCGCCACCTAGCGGTTTGTTGCGGCATCTCTCTATGAGAGCCTGTAATCACCAAAACGGCTTTAACGAAAGATCAGCGCTGGTTGGACGACCAGAATAACGCTGAGTTGAGGCCGGTTTTGCGATAAATAGAAGTATATGTTTAATTTATAATTTTAAATATATATTGTCATTATTTATTTGTTGCAAAATAAACATTTTCTTTCTTTCTTCTTTCATTCTAATTCTAGGTTAGCCTGAACAACATCTTCAACCACATCATCACTTACCATCAGGTGAGATAGTGTTCAAAGACTAGCCTATCAGCTATAAATAAAAATAATAACGAAAGTTATATCACGTAGCTAGACAGAGTGAAGCAAAACTTTTGGTTACTGCTTAGTATTTATATGTGTCATAATGTGTATATTTTTACACATTGTTTATAGACATTATCTTCGTTCAATTGCACAAATTATTTTTTAAATTCTTGTCCATTTAAATCCGATTAATCAGTCTGGGATCCTATAAGAATATCGAAACATTGTGAGATTATTACAAAAATACAAATTTACGAGAGAAAAAAATTATACTCATAGAATTACAACGAGAGCAAACATTAGAGTTATGAGTCAATCAATCAATCAATCATTTATTTGTTAGAATACACAATCATTACAATTTCAGATGTTAGGAAAATATATAGCAATGCATTCAACCTGCAAGCAGGAGTACAAATATTAGTATTTATTCCTAAAATATATTATATTTTTTTTTACATAATAAAATTTATACATAAAAATATACTGTAATGCTATAAAAACAATTGTGCAGTTTAGTTTTGAAGCTGTTTCCAGCCAAAGTTTTAAATTTTCCGGTAATTTGTTATAAACAGTAATAGCCTTATTATAAACATTTTTTTCATAAATAACTTTCTGGCATAGAGGTTGGTACAACAAGTTTTTATACTTAGGTCTTTTTTGTCTTGGAATAACATCACTTTTTTTTTAAATAGTCATAGTCATTGTGTTATGTTAACTCAATTGGTTAGAGCAAACCCCGGCTACGAGTAAAGGGGTAGATGGACGCGGGTTCGAATCCCGCACATGACTATAATTTTATCTATAAAGTTGTAATTTTGTAATGTAATTCGTCAAGCAGGCGTTATTGCTATCATAGCAATATTAAAATTGTAGGATTATAATCAGCTCAGGGCGAGCTAATGTCTTCATCGAAGAAGATGTTTATACATTTGGAACAGTTTATGTAACATCTAGTTAATAACTTTAATTTTAAAGACACATGTCCCCCATGTCAGACTAAACCAACAAAATGTGATACGATGACATAAATATGAATAGACGTGACGTGTTTTTTATACGCGTGTAATGTCTTGAGATATTGTAGAGGAAATATTTTCGTCAGTGATATCCCCATGTCGCGCCGCGCCGTGCCAAGAGCTCTTGGCGTATGGAATTCGTCTATGGAGGTTGATTTGTAGATTACTCATGGATAATCCACTTATTTGATGATCAATAGTTACAGTTTCTTTAAGGAGGTGGGAAGACGAGATAAAAATGATAGCAGGAAAATTATGGACAAGGAAAGTTTTAAACAGAGTAGAATGGAAAGAAATGGAGGAGGCCTTTGCTAATGTGCAAACAGACGAAGTTGTCGATATCATCGGCTCAGCAGAGTCGTTATTTTAAGTTTATTATTTTGTAAGTATCCTGTTTTTGCTTCTGAGTAAAGGCTATTATTATTATAGTTTAATTTTTTTCGGTCGAAGATGTTGTTCAGGCTAACCTAGAAGTACTGGCTCTCAAGGACATTTGCCGGAACACACCGTTAGGTGCTTGGCGACAGATTTTCTACTCGAGGGTGGTAGCTAGCCAAGCGGGCATGCGCAAAATGCCCTACCACCATGCTATAACGACTGCCATCCTTAGACGACAACCGGGACCGACGGCTTAACGTGCCTTCCGAAGCACGGAAACGCTCAGTAGTAATGTCACTAGCAGTCACCCATCCAACTCATGACAGCGCGCGACATTGCTTAACTTTGCTGATCGGTTGAGAACACCTAAGTAAACTTCGCTACGAGCGCTTCTTTAGTATCTATGTGTTATTATAAAAGACCCATATCCAAACGTTAATTGTTACGTATAAGTAAAAGTTGCGAATGAGTTACGAATCTGAAACTAAATATTACAAAACTAAAGCCCTATTTTAACAACCTATGGTGTAATAAATACTTGTAAAATTTTATACTATGAAGCAGGTAAATTTGATAAACCTGTGTTGACATAGAAAAACCTAGTAGGAGATTTTATATGCGGTCTTTTTATTTCAAAACTGATGTGATCGAGATGGGTCTTAATTCTTACTATTGATGAAAAATTGAAATTAAATTTTGCATGGTGGGCATTTTGCGAATGCCCGCCTGGCTAGCGACCACCCTCAAATAGAAAATCTGTCGCCAAGCACCTAACGGTGTGTTCCGGCAGCAGTCCTTGAGAGCCAGTGAAATAACTGGCAAAATGAGACTTAACAGGTATGTCTCAAGGTGTTGGGCGCAGTACAGTTCGTCACTTGTGATGAAATGCATCTGTTATAGGCAGAGAATACCGCTTAACATCAGGTGGGCTGTTGCTTCACAATAACATAAATAAATATATATATATATATATTATGTCGGGGGTTACTTAAAATTATAAATTTTATGATGATTCAGGCGTTACTTTGCGGAAATCCATATTTAATAATAACAAATATTTTAAAAGTGTTTTAAGAAAACATCAATATAATTATTTAATAAAACACTTAAAAAATCTTTATAAAAATTACATATATCTAGGGACAATTCCGCCTAATTTCCTGTTAAGACGACGTGACGTCACAAACGCCACGCAGCCGAACCGGAAGAGTATTCTACGCGTTTCGCTTCTAAACGAAGCACCTCAGGAGGTCTTGACTCTACGAGCGCACGATCGAGACTAAATGAATTTTATATTTGTAAATTAATCATATGCGAGTGTATTTTTTTAATATTGTTATGTTTGCAATAAAGCCTGCTTTGCGGTAATTACATTACAAAATTACAAATATACGATTGAAAAAAATTCATCCTAATACGATGGTTAAAGAACGATAGGAAAGATTTGAGTTATGACGTCATGTCATGTTAGCTCAATTGGTATAGAACATACCCCGACTAAAGAGGTGGATGGACGCGGGTTCGAATTCGAGTTCGAAAAGTTTTTCCATCGTATATTTGTAATTTTGTAATATCTGAGTGTACTCATAGAACTTCAAACAAAATCATTACTAATTTGTATGTCACTAGTTGTATCATTTGAAAGTGTTTTCGATAGCCATCTGGTTTCAACCGGATAACTATATAAAACCTCATCAAAATATTTCGTCGTGACTCTATCATCTCAATCATCATGACGTGTGCAATATTGTGACGTCAATGGTTAATGCCGGGTCAAACTAAATGCAGCATATCGCATCACAGCACAGTGCAGCACCGGTGACGTGCGTAGCTGCACAGCGCTGTATAACTTCGTATGTTTTTATTCCACACAAGTTCTTAACTGTGCTGTGCTGTAGAAAAAGTTAGGTACGTGTCTTTAAAAAACATAAATTTAAGGACCGCAAAAAAAATATTAGGCGTGCCTGCTTAACATATACAGGAGTATACTAAACGTTAAAAATAACGCGCGTTAAAACTCGTGCGAACGTTGTCTATTACAAATAAGGAGAAATAAAAAGCGTCGTAGCTCGCTCTACAAACTATAGTACCGGAGGGTCTCGTTACTTCAATTTAGACAGAAAAGTTCTCTAGGTGGATGTACATCTTTTATTGTTTTCCAGAATCTATACTTATAATAAAACTATGTGTCCAATTCTGTACATTGCAGATATTTTGTTTTAATTTTTGAGAGCACTCTGTAGCTTGTACTGATGCCAAAAATGTTTTTTTTTTATTTAGTCTGTCTTTTGTTCTGTCTGTCTGTATCATGGCCGCGCATCACGCTAAAACTACTGAATGAATTTCAATGAAACTTTGCACGATTTGAGTTCATACTACAAAAAGGAACATTGTATACTTTTTATCCCAAAATTTAGCACGGTTCCCTTGGGAAAGCGGATGAAAGTCATAATATACTAAGTCACTAAGTGGTGATTTATTAACACGAAGTCCGATTTCAATCATTATTTTTTTGGTAGAATAGTGGTACTTTTAAAATTGTCCTGTAAATATTTCAAACTCGTCGGTTTTGTAGTTCAGAATTTACAGAAATCACAACCTAAATATTTCGTTCCAAATTAATTGAACTATGGAATGTTCAGGAACACTTGAACGTACGGCACACCTTAAGCTGGCATTCGCACTTTATCATATAGGCATAATAGACATATTATATCAGCTGTATTAACACAGCCTCCCCCACTATGGGAGGCCATAATCCCCATGCTTGGCAGGCGTCTTGGGGATCGCAGTTTGAGATATCAGTTACTCAGAAAGCGCTGCTACACAATCTCTGTGGTGTTGCCCTTAGTTGCCTTTTAAAAAAGCTCCTCATCTGCGTTTTACTACGAGTGCTTCACCGCCGACCACAGCGTTGCTTAACACACCGTTACCCGCGCGGGGTACAAGTGTGCCCCTTGAACTTGAGTTCAATACTTCCTACAGTGCCCTTCACAACTATACGAAGTAGTATTTGCACAGAACTGGTTCGAGACTCTGACTGACACTGACATTGCGGTAATACCACCAAAAGGGACTCTTGCTGATGAGACCAGCAGATATAAACCTGCTTTGTACCCCACGTCACTTGCATGTGTTCAAATCACAACCCAGCTAATTTGTCCACACCTGCTCTATTGGCCGTCGCGGTAGTGTTAGTTGACATGTTATATTGAGGTGGCGCGTCGCCGTGACGGCTGCTAATGGTGCACAATTAGCAACTAATGTCAAAATTGTCCAGCTTGTCAGTTTTCTTTATCGTGTCAATTGTTCAAAAATAGCAACGAAATGATATAAGTGGGGTTAAATTAGGTTTTATTAGCTTGCGGTGGTCTCCTTCTGCGAAGCGGTGATGGCGCAGAAGGAGGCCGCGGAGCGGGTCAGGGAGGCCGATGTCCATGCTGCCCCGCTCCGGCGCATACGAACGGGGACGAGGAGGCAGCAGTTTGCCCGCCTCCTTCCTTCTCCTTAGTGGGGTCACTGGTGGAGAGTCGGGGGATTCTCCACCAGCTTGCACGGCTCCACACGTTTGGGGGGTGGCCTTGGTGAGCAAGGTCACCCCTCCACAGGCGCAGAGGCCCGACGGAGTTCGGGCCTACCGCCGGGGCAAGATGGCGAATGCTACCGCGACCCTATCTTGCCCCTCCTTGGCGTAGGACTACTCACGGGGGGGTTTTAGTGGGTTCGAGTCCCACACATCCCCTTCCACCACCCCCGTGTGTGCGACCCTTCGCAGTGCGAAGGCATTTCCCCCCTCAAAAAAAAAAAATGTTTTATTAGCTTCTGCTGTCAAAGACTGAATTTTATAGGGCCGTGGCAGGCTTACACAATTTTTTTTTTTTTAATTATGCTACTACAGTCTCTTGGTCCGTACTCTTATTGATTAATCTTATTTTATTACATATTTTACCACATCACTTACTATCCGACGCAATAGTGGTCAAAAGTAAAAAAAAACTTTCTAAAAGTACTCCACATGCACTATTTTTAAAAAGTGATGGAAGGTGCAAGATTTAGTTTGTTTGTCAGGGAAACAATAATACGCTTATGAAGAAATGAAATTCCTGACGTTCATCACGTTTTCTCCGCCGATGTAAATCAAGTAAACAACCTGTTTACGGTGAGGAAAGAACCGTGCATTGGCATCATTCTGCAGATTCTGTGAAAACTTCTCAGAAACTGCACGATGATACTGAAATATTTACTAAACAGCAATGGCCAAAGCATTAAAGGGTACAGCAGCTAATACAGATTGACTTGTTTCCTTTCATTCACGTAAGATATCAGTAAAAGTAATATATCTTATAATTATTTATAAGTTCAAATTGTGTGTTTTATGTTCTTCATCTCTAAACGGAGAAGATTATATTCTAGTTACACCTACTTACTGCTCTATTTCAATGTTCCTATCAAAAAATCAATAATATATTTTCCCCCACTGAAGCTCAAAAAGGATTTGTTTCTTATTCGAAATCTGCGTGGAAAAGTGCTAATTCACTATAAGTTCCAGAAAAATTAATTATGAATTACAAGTTTGAGCAATTTACTTGTAATTTTTACTATATATCAAGGTTTTATTGCATTATATAAGATGTTTTTCTTGCACCTAGCATTTTCTTTGCTGTAAGGTGAAAAATGATGTGTTGCTAAGTTATTTTGCGCCTCGGTTTCTATATTTTGCTTGTGGTGCAATCCTGGAATCCTTCGCATCCATAGATGTCAATAAAAGTACTCTCGCCAAATAACGACCTTACAGCCTTGCACTACAAATAACTATTTGATTTTTGCTTACTACAACAGTCCTGAAAGTACTTAGCAAAGAACATGTTAAAATTAATCTTTATTTATCTATAATCAACCGAAAGAACACCATAGTATTTTACTTCTTTGATCGAAGTACAACCTTCTAGAAGTGCCTGGTTATAGTCTCAGACGAGTGAGAAATCACTCTCAATTAGTTAGTCACAAGGTACCTAACAGCACAGAATAAAAAGGACCATAAAGATCCCCCGCAAAGCCATTTCAATAAATAAGCGACTCTAGCTACGAAGCAATAAAGTACACTTCAGCTCGCATAGCACGGAGTACCTAATACTTATATTCACCTACAAGGCGTATCTCTTTCTATCGCATAGACAAGTATAGCTCTGATCTCTTCTGACGCTGCACGCACCGCAGAATAATCCAGTCCGGACAGATACGCCGATGTACCTGTAGCTTTGTACCTAAGGTGCGGAGTGACTCAGGGCTGGCAAAAGTTTGTTCCGGCAGCTGTCCTTAGGAGTATGTGTCCTTAAAAGTATGTGTCCTTAGGAGTATGACACCACTGCAAATAAATAGGTATATTAGATTTGATTGTAGGTTTTTTATATTATATTCAACCTCCTCATCACCTATCTACAAACAAGATAGAGGTCAAGTACCTACCTAGCCTATTAATAAAAAAATACTCTATCACTTAAAATTCACATTTAAATATATTTCCCAGCCAAAAATGACTCCTAAATGCATCTACTGAAAGTCTAACAAAAGTTTTGAGACAAAATAGTTGCTACCGATTTCGTGTTAAACGGTTCTCGATGACAAATCTATTAAAGTTTATTGGACGAAATTACGCAATTTTCACTTAAATATTTAAAATTTATCTGCGTGGGTTGAATTTATTGTATTGTGTGTTACAAAATCACTATGTGAATAATTGTGTTTGATTGGCGTCACCTGTGAACTAATTCTTCTGAACATTTGTTGTAATGATTGAACTTATAAAAAAGAGGAGAAGCGGCACCCGTACCTCGAACATGGCAATTTAAAATCAGGCGACATCTCCTGATTGAGTCTTAGTAGTGTGCGTGTGTGCGTCTACTGTATGCTTGTCTTCCTCTCTTTGACAGTTATTAAAACGTATCATATTCATTGAAAGTGTAGCTGTGTGCATTATATGCATAATGAATAGATTCAGGCGTTACTTTGCGGAAATCCATATTTAATAAAAAAAATTTTAGGAAAACATCAAATTAATATTTTAATAAAACACTTAAAAAATATAAAAATATATCTAGTGACAATTCCGCCTTATTTTCCTATTAAGCCGACGTGACATCACAAACGCCACGCAGCCGAACCGGAAGAATTTTCGACGCGTTTCGCTTCTACACGAAGCATCCTCAGGAGGTCTTGAATCTACGAGCGCACGATCGAGAAATTCTCACTTGATATATTTTATATTTTTTATGTGTTTTATTAAAGTATTAATTTGATGTTTTCTTAATATATTTAATATGGACTTCCGCAAAGTAACGCCTGAATCTATTCTTTTATCATTATGGATGTATGGATGTTTGTTACTCTTTCGCGCAAAAACTACTGTAGGGATTTTATTGAAACTTTACAATAATATAGCTTACACATCAGAATAACATATAGGTTATAATTGATAAATATATTGTGTAAATTGACCAAAATATAACGATAAGTGTCAAGTAAGTAAGAACAAAATCTGCCTTATGCAACCTATTCTGGCATTCTCTGCAAAAACCTTTAGTATCGCACGCACACAATGTACATCGGAAATGTTTATCTCAAATTGCCCTATAAAAAAGCCTACGACAACATATATCTATATTTTATGTATAAGCCATTATCACCAAAATAGTGAACCATAAATACTATAGAAATTGATAATTTATTTCTAATGCATATTTGGTAGTAACAAATTGATTCTTATCGAACTAATATTATAAAGGCGAACGTTTGTGAGTGTGTTTGTATATTTCTTACTTCTTCACGCTGAAACGGCTGCACCAATTTTGATCAAATTAGATATGGAGGTAGATGAGGCGCTGGATTAACACATACTTTTTATCATATCACCACGCTCGGTTGTGACCACTGGGCGCAGCTAGTATATTTATATTTTATTCGATTACTTCATTTTCTTTTTGTATTTTGTTTGTAATATCTTTGGTATATGTACTTAGTGAATTTGGAAGTTTGTGTGTTGTCCGAAATATTTTTTTTATATTCCTTTTTATATTCCTTTTTTTCATTCTAGTGTACACTATTTGGTCTTACAGCTCTCACTTCGCAGCTATATATTATGTAAAACAAAGGAATGCAGGTTCTTATGTCTAACAACTTTTCCTACACTCGCCTTTTTCTCGCGTCTATTATTTGTGATTTCACAAAAACTTTTGTTTATTTTTAAATAGGCACAATAACACATTTCTATTTCTCTTACCATGTTTACATTGCCCACCTAATTGTGTATTTGTGTTACCCACTTCTAATGTCACCAAACGTTTAAACAGTAAAAATAAGAAGAACGTTTTCCGTTTTCAGAGTTCGCGCGGCAGTGGCACGACGGGCACCGGCGCGGGCGCATGTACTCGCACACATAACGCATGACATCCCGCGCTGCGCGAGTATGTTGCACGCAGTGATTTGTGCTGCAAGTTGCAAGTGACCGGTGCTTTTGACACACGTTATGGGTGTTACGCTGGATTGGATTTTATACAGGTGATTATAACATTTACTTTTTGGTAGAGGTTAAAAGAGAGATTCGTTAGCTCGAGTTACAACAGTAGTTTTGTGCAATTATTAGGTATATGCTGAACTTTAAGAAATGTATTGTTTATTTTCAAAGTAAATAAATCAAGGCTATGTGCAATGTTTTCGGTCAAAGTGGTCTCATAAAACTTTATTTATTATGTTGTTCCGGGCCAATTTTCAGAAATTTTTATATTATTGATTTCTAATTAGAACTTTGCGATAACTCAAACCCTTCATTTCATTATTAAATTTAAACAAAAATATGTACATAATTAATAATTTTTTATATTGTGATATTCCTTGTATGATGTGGCTATAAGGGTAGGATGCTATGTAAATAGTAGATGAGAGTGTTCAATGCACTCGGACCAGATGGATAAATTTCTTATAAGCAAGTTGTCTGGATGATTGAGCCACCTTGTCAATTACTTCTGCGGTCCAATCAACAATTTTCACATTCATGCAGCAGAAAGCTACCTAGAGAAGGGGTGGCAACAAATCCGTCTCCTTATATTTTTGATGGCAATAGCATGTACTGCGCATCATTCTGTTTTGATCGATTTATACGTGTTAAAAGTAAGAAAATTATCTTAATATCCGATTTTCACTACTAATGACAAAATAGAAAAAAATCCAGGAGCTAGGGCAGTCAGCTTCTCAAATTGTCAGCATAAGTGAAGTTGAAATTTTATTTATTAAAATTGTTTTTATTATTTTTCAGTTCAAAACCAGCGTGAAAAAACAGTGAAATGACTAGAACAGAAAGTGAAATTTAGTGAAACAGTTTAAAAAAAGTGATAGCAATGTGAATCAGTGATGAAGTGAAGTGAGAGCGCAGTTCTGCGTTCAGTGAAGTGAATTGAACGCAATTGACGCGTTCAGTGCATGTTTTGTCAGCGTTTGGTGGATGCGCTGTCAGCGTTCAGTGAATTGAACGTACTGCTGGCGTTCTGAGGAAGTGAGGTGATGCAGTGAGTTGAAAAACATGGGGATACAGGTGGAGAATACAGTGGATTACAATAGTAGTGCATGTAAGTAGAAATAACATTAATAAACCCAAAAAAATACATTTTTGTATTTTCAAATAATCTGTTATTGTTCTTTTGAATATGAAGTTCTACAAATCTGTTGTTAAGAACCTAAATCTCAGTCAAATAGCTAATAGTAATACCATATTATTGGTATGACGCCAACCCAGTGACAAATATTGTTGACTTCCTTATTTTTAAAGAGATTTTGTCCCAGTTTTTGTCACAGATCTAATATGAAGACTGCTGATAGATGTGAGCTAAATTAAAGACGGTTGATAAATTGTAAGAAATATGCTGTCACTTCATGGAAAGTAAAAAACGTAGAACATATTGGTTACTGTTATTAAATTCTATATAAATGGTGCAGTGATGTAAGATAAACCAAAGTTTTCACTGAGGCCATTTACCACTGCCTGTATTAACAAAATACCACCCGTTGTATTTATCAATGTGATATAGCCAAATATTTTTGACTACACTGTTGTAAACTACAATTGATGACATGCCAATGGTATCAAGCAATATGTGAAACTGGATTTTGCAACTTTGTTCCACGGAATGGCCGATTTCGATCTTTACGCAACAGGCAGTTGACAATTAATTATTTCCGATTCCAATTTCAAACCGGCGAACGTTCGCGTAAATTCGCCGTTTCCAAGAAAGCGATGTTTGTTTGTTTTTTATTAACTTTATAAAGTGCGAAGGCAATCGCGCTAACACAAATACGCACCCAGTCGTGTAATGATCGAAAATGTCAGGAAATCACACCGTCCATCCTTGTCCTCTAAACGTTCTGTTTCAGCTTCTGTGTCTAATTTTATTTTAGTATAAGTTCAATGTCGTATGTCCGACCTAGAGAGCGAGTGCGGCTGTAACGGTGAGAGACGCGTTCTTTGGCGACGGGCGGCGGTCGTGCGACACCGGGTCGCACGATTTCGCAGTCCCCTGATTATAACAAACGCAAACAAACGTCAATATAACGCTAAACCCGCAAAAATGTTATGACAACTTGGAATACCGCTATTGATATCAATACTGTTAGCTATAATGACCTCAATATGAAATCTGATGGATGGGGAGTATCCTTGACACACATGGAAGAGATTTATCAGAGAAAGCTAACACATTGAATGAGATTGAAATAGCTTTGTAATGAGGATTTCCTGAGAAAAAACGTGAAATAATCCACAATAAAATGGATTGAGTGTCTCTTTCCGCATTTCTAGAATAGCAAACTTTAAATATCAACTTGAATAATAATGTTTTGAAGAAGAAAAGTAGGTTAAGTGGAAACGCTTGTAAAAGGTTCATTAACTGCGCAAGATAATATTGAATGAAGAAACAAATGTAAATAAACGTTGAAACAATTGCCAAGAAGATTTATCATCGTCACCGGCTTAATAAAAATCTACGAAAATGATAAACGTTGCAGCGAAGTTTTTATTTCTGAATCTTAGAATACTCAACAGTTTTTCGATTGTATTTGGGAACCACGGGCCATTCATTGGCAGTAACATCGCCAAATGGCAACATCGTCTTGGGAACTTAGTAATTCAAATAGGTAATTGAATTAACAAATAAAACGTTACAATGTTCATCAACTTCCTTGCAAAAAAGGCATCTCTGTGGTTTTCTTTTAGCGTTAGCATTAAAGTATAGCTTACGGGTGGATTAATGGAGATCGCTTATTGATTTCATCTTCGCTTCCCGTCAGGCGAGGTGAAGTTTTGAAGCAGTGATGGCTAAGTGGCATTGGCTCTGGACTGCCACGCAGAAAGTCCATGGTTCGAATCCCGCTGCGGGCTTGATCTTCACCGCACGGTGGAAGGGCATTTTGCGAATACCCGCATGGCTAACCACCACCCTCAAGTAAAAAATCTGTTGCCAAGCACCTAACGTGAAGCGTCTCGCGCAAGTTTTAAATATACTTTTATAATATTTATTTTCAATTGTTACAACTTTTCTTTTGATTTGATGTACAAAAAGAGTGAAAACAATTTTTTTAACAATTTCTGCATTCATGACTTCATGTTTATCGCAGTTCTATCCATTTTGATCCTTGTTAAATCTTACACAAATTTAAGTAAGCCCTGCAGTATCATATTTCGAAGCAGTAATGGCTCAGTGGCATTGGCTATGGACTGCCACGCAGCAGGTCCATGGTTTGAATCCCGCCGCGGGCTTAAGCTTCACCCCATGGAGGAAGGCCATATTGTGAATGCCCGCCTGACCACCTTCAAGTAGAAGATCTGTCGCCAAGCACCTAACGGTGTGTTCCGGCAGCTGTCCTTGAGAGCCAGTGAAATTACAGGCACATGAATGAGACTTAACAACTGTGTCTCAAAGGGACGGGCGCAGTGCCATTCGTGACTAGTGATAAAATGCATCTGTTATAGGCAGAGGTTAGTCCGCTTAGCATCAGGTTGGCCTCGAGCTTGTCCCGTCACAATAACATAAAAAAAACATATTTTTTGAACATTTTATGCATAGCTTTACCGCATTCTATCCACTTTAAATAGACAATACCCCTCCCTGTTATCTATCAAAAATTTAAGTAAGCCTTGCAGTATCTGATAGCTTGTAGGTATTTGCCATAATCCCCACACTTGGCCGGCGGCTTGGGGATCGCATTGTAAGATAGTAGTTCTTTAGAAGGCGCTGCTGCTCACCTTCCATCATAATTCCCTTAGTCGCCTCTTACGACACCCACGAGATGATATGGGGAGGTGCAATCCTAACATGTTACAGTTTTTTTTATGTTATTGTGGCGGAACAAGTTCAAGGCCCACCTGATATTAAGCGGAGTAACCTCTGCCTATAACAGATGCATTTCATCATAACTCACGAATTGCACTGCGCCCGTCACTTTGAGACATGCTTATAAAGTCTCATGTGCCTGTTATTTCACTGGCTCTCAAGGATAGCTGGCGGAACACACGGTTAGGTGCTTGGCGACAGATTTTCTACTTGAGGGTGGTCGCTAGCCAGGCGGGCATTCGCAAAATGCCCTTACACCATGCGGTGAAGCTCACGACGAGATTCGAACCATGGACCTGCTGCGCGGGAGTCACTGCTTCAAAATTTAGTTGTATTGAGAATTTGCGCCGTTTTTTTAATCATTTAAAAACTGTTCTCATCAATTAGAATCTGCATCTAATTGGTATCAAAAATCAACCATGTAATCTTTACAGCTCAAAATAAACAAACAGAATTGACGCGAATAAACCCGAATAGAAATTTGAACAGCGAAGATGAATGTTCACGTCGCGATTATTTTAACTGGCAAAAAGCAAATTTATTTATTTCTGCAAATATTCTGCGTTTGTCGACCCCGGGGGGATTAACGAACTTGGACGAAATTAAAAGAGTTTGCCCATGCTCCAATGCTTCATTGAAGTTTTCACTAATTTACTCATGCCAAAATATCTAATCATTAATACTTGAATCAGTGGTTTTCTAAAGCAGGCTAGATGCTCGTGGCGCTTTCCATACGTTATTTTAGTCACTACCGTTAGTTTCGTCATATTTTAAATACCAAGTGTTCAAAGTTGACGAAACTGGGTTCATGTCTGACATGGTTCTGTGTTGACCCTAACATCTATGCATCTTATAAGGTTGCATCATCATTTACAAGTATAAAACCAATTGCAAAATTGTTTTTTTTTGTAGTACAACGTAAGTGGTACTATAGATGTCGCTCCATCCCAATACGATGGTTAAAGAACAATAGGAAAAAATTGAGCTATGACGTCATTTTAATGTTAGCTCAATTAGTTAGAGCATACCCCGGCTAAAGGGGTGGATGGACGCGGGTTCGAATCCCGCACTTGACTTAAATTTTTCCTATCGTGTATTTGTGATTTTGTAATGTAATCCGCGTAGCAGGCGTTATTGCAAACATAATAATATTAAAATCTATGCATCTGGTTAGCCAGATTTCCGTAAAATTAAGTATGTTAATTCTCATAATCGTTTTGTATGGGAATTGTTATTTTGACATTTAAGGATAAAATAAGTAATAAATTGAAAAACTGGCAAACCAGAAGCATAGATATTAGGCTCAGCAATACGCATACAAAATTTCACCGAGTCCTAACGCTTGGTAATATTAAAATACGAAGAAACTACTTTTGTATGGAAACGCTCTGTGCACTCTAGGTTAGGTTTAGGGTGAAGATATTTCTTTGTAGCGCACGTGGAGGTTTTTGCCAGTCATTCTAAGCTCATCAACACCGTCTCTTCGCGGTAATTTGGTTACTTGGATGGGTGACCGCTAGTATCATTTACTAATCAGTATGCACGTGCTTTAGAGGGCCTGTTAAGCCGTCGGTCCCGGTTGTATAGGATGGCAGTCATTATTGCATGGTGGTAGGGTATTTTTCGAATTCTGACAGACAGTGCGTGCGTTCCCAGTCTAGGTAAAACCTGTGTGACACCTTCGACAGAGTCATCACTTACCATCAAGTGAGAAAATGGTGCCGATAGGTTAGCCTTATATTTTATTCGTTGATTATTATCAAACTGCAGGTACCACACCAGTGCAGAAAGAACTCGCATTAATAAAATGTCTCTATGCTATTTATAACTCAAATAGTTTTATTTGTATAGAGAAGAACGACGAGAAGCTTGATGAGTTCCACTCGTTGAACAAAAGTCTCCCCCATTAGGAGCATGTTTGCCATAATCCCCAAGCTTGGCAGACGTCTTAGGAATCGCAGTGTTAGATGCTGCGTTTCTTCTGATATTTTTTCCTTACGACGCCTACAGGAAGCTATGGTAGCTAAGCTAAAGCTAGTAATGCTGTCTTATTTAGTAAGATGTTATGTTAATGTATAGACATAGAAGTAGAACTATTTTATCGTACTTATAAAAATATACGGCTTCAGTATTCTACTGGGGTTAGGTTAAGGGTGAAGATATTTCTTTGTAGCGCACGTGAAGGTTTTTGCCAGTCATTCTAAGCTCATCAACACCGTCTCTTCGCGGTCATTTGGTTATATAAATTTGAAAAGAATTAACACTAATATTATAAATGCGAAAGTTTGTGAGTATGTATGTTTTTTAGTCCTGCGCGCCAAGTGTTTTCATTTTTCATTGCGCCTAAAACTTTGCTTTTTGTTTGCCAATGTTTAGATTTATAATTAATTATTATTTATCGTCTGGGAGTCACGATTGTGCACAGCGGCGAGCGCGGAGAACTTCAAATAAGTTCGAAACTGGTCGGAGCAATATCCGGTAAATATTACGCGAGTCCTAGCCGGTTACTAAATAATAATTATGGACAAAACTCGCGAAAGTTTTTAAGCTTATAATTAATTTTATCTCTAAATGTGAAAATAAGAATTTCCATACAAAACATTTTGAATAATAATTTTACAAATAGATTTTTTTTTACAAAAAACTGACAAACCAATAGCTTAGATTTTAGTCTCAAGGATATGCATGCCAAATTTCGACATGTTTTAAAACTTGGTTTTTATAATATGACGAAACTACGTTTGAATGGAAAACGCTATGAAGAAACTAGCCTTCACACATAGTATACTTTCATCATCATCACTTTTCATCATTGTCTACGTGAGTGTGACCGCGAAGCGCGGTTAGTTATTAAATAAAGCGCAGAATGAGTGCCTTCACCTCTAAAAATATCTATAAGTACCTACTTCAATATTTTGTCGACTTCTTCAAAATGGACTCCTTTTCAAAACTGATAATTTTATGTCTTCTATCTAAGTAATTCAATCGTTGCAAGAAAATATTGCGCCAATACAATAAATACAATCAATATTGAACATTAAATAATATTATGACCAATCAATTGATGTATTTGATCCAATGTTAGTAGGCAATAGTAACCAGTAGGTAATAGTCTAGTAATAGAGGCACGACACGGTTCCCAAATCAATCTTATGTATGACTTATGATTATGACGCAAATAATGTCCCCAAAATATGACTAGTTGGCGTGTAACCACCATTGTTGGCCATAACAATGCCATTCAATGTCCATAAGCCGAGGTAACTACTAGGACGCGATACAATGCGCACACGCATGCCAAATATTCCTTTCAATTGTTCCGATTATTCTATTTGCATTTTACATCAAACTAACGTCAGCTTTATGATTGGCAATTTATTATTTGTTAAATTCAATTAGGCCCACACACATGCATTTACACGGTTTATTTGTATATTATGCACTAAAATAAAACGAGCCTTGAATGCAAAAATAACAACAGCAAACAATGAACATGTATTAATAAACACAATTACTTTATCATTGCTACTTGTTCGTTCAGCGCCATCTGTTGGCGTTTTCTCAAATTTCTATTAAATCGACTTGCGTGAGTTTGATTTCGGTTTGAGTAGGAATGTAAAGTTTGGCAAGCGGTCAGCTGTTGAGGTTTGCGTTGTAAATGGAAGATGGCGTTAGAGGTACGTTAGACGCAGCGTGCTCGAATTATTTTGTTTATGTTATGTCGTGAGTTTATTTTTAAAACTGAGCATTTTTAAGTGGCCTAGGAAGTTATATACGTGGCCGTGCAGATTGTGGCCAGCGGACGTTGCAATCCCGACTTTTACCCACTAGAAACACATTTACGCTAAATTTTTTATTGATTTCATTGCGGCAATAAAACATTTTTATACTGTTTTGATGTTTGCTCTGGGAAAGTTCCTCTTTCACTATATAATTGAAATGGTTGCAGCTGTCTGTAGCGCGTATAAAAGCGGCCGGATTTAGATACTTGGCGGCTCTCTGTCTGTTATTGATGCATTTTTGAAACAGAATGCACGTTGCTACTTTGAGACGATGTAACCGAAAGTGTTACAATTCATTGACATATCTTCCACAAAGCTAGAGAGCTTTATATTAAAACCGCAGATGTCAGTAGACACATTGTGTTTTGACCTAATGCAATTACCTTGTTGGTCAAGTGCTGTAAGGTGTCGCTTTCAAGTGTCGAAGTCGTGGGTTCGGTCACCGGGTCGGACAAATTATTGGGATTTTCTGATAGCGAAATAGTCAGCAGCAGCTTGGAACTCTGGCCGCCAGATGGGAATAGGTCCCTTTTACATGGAACCAAAAAAATATCTGGCGTAACCTGTCCAAGCTGATATTGAAAATCTTTGTGTCTGAAAACCCTTCTAATTGGTTCGACCGGAGATCAAGCCTCGACATTTCCTTCTTAGTCGGACACCATTAGCACAGTGGTCATGGCTGTCGATGGACTGGGTTGCATCTCTTTGTTGCCGCCCACTTCCAAGGCAGCCGCACGTCTAACGATGTTCTTCCATTGGAGTGATAAGGTCAATCCAGCGCGTGAGAGATCAACCTCGATGTCTTCTGCCTTCCGCCTGGCTTTGTATTACAAGTTTCTCCATGGAATCTTCCTTTCTGGAGATGTGCCCAAAGAACTTGAGAAGTCGTAGCTGAGTCTACAAAAGCCTATTTTGTATAAAAGTTCTTTAAAGATCTAGCATAAATTTTATGTTTATTAGTGTGTATCCGCTGAGGTTGAAGCGACAGCGCCTTATTAAAGTTGTAAAGCCATTGTTCCCCATGGGCTGCCGGGCTAGAAGGTCCCCCCTCCCCTTCCTTTTCTTCCCGCGGGAGTCGTAAGAGGCGCCTAAGGGTATAATACCGGAAGGTGGAAAGTGATGCTTCCTCAAGAACTGACAACTTCTACTTCGACTCCCAAGACGCACGTCATGGGGGAACCCTAGTTCAACGGTGGACTTTCCGATAGATGTTATGATGATGATGAAAGCCATTGTTGGGGTCCACTGCTACTCGTACGAGTATGTTCTGCTTTGGCATTAGATGATCTGTGTAAGAGAAATTAATCCTCTAGCAGGATCGCTGCACTCGGGAGGCTAAAAAAATAAAAATATCCTATTAGTGGATTATTTCCTATTAAGCCCTTTACCTTTTTTTTATTAAAATGATATTGAGCATGTCTCTTTAAAATATTCAACTTTTCTATAGATCTAACACCTTTGCTATTTTATCTTTGACATATTCTAATGAAATCGATACTGTAAAAGTTACTAACAGACAGATTTCTATTAAGAGTATTCATTATATTGGTATTGTTACTTTGATTCAATAATTATATTCCAAATACCCTACTACATGTAGCAACACCTGAAAGATGCAAGTACTGTCTTTGATTAAAAAAATCTCTAATTAGCAGGTTATTGTTTTCACTTGGACTTTTTTTCTCTATTGTAGCAGAATTAGCTTAGTCGTTCATATAATAATCAATCAACTAAACATAGTTCGCTGCGGTCATTACTTGGATAGGTGGCCGCTAATGGCATTAACTATTGAGTGCTATAGTTACGTTACGGAGGGCACGTTAAGCCATCCATCCCGGTAAATGTCTTTGGATAGTAGTCGTTAGGCTAAGTTGGAAGCCTTCTAGCAGTCTGAATACTCTGACACATTGGCACACACGGTGGTTGGGCATTTTGCGAATGCAGGTTAAAGGGCAATTTAACATCGGGTGAGATTTTTGTAAAAGGCCTATCATTATCATCAGCCGGAAGAACTCCACTGTAGAACAAGGGCCTCCCCCATAGAATGCCACAAATAACGACTATTTACCGCTTGTAACCATAGGCTACTCGCGACTTTTGCGATGTCGTCAGTATACCTAGGGGGTGGGGGGGCTGCCTACTCTATCCGATCAGCAATAACAAAAATGCCCCTCTTTTACCAAATAACTTCAAACTTATAAAAAAAAGCGCCTCTTTTAATACCGTATACCCATGGAAATCATCAGGACCACTTCTACATCTATTTATTTATGAAATTCTATTGCTATCATTATCGATGATCCCAATGAATTAATTAATTTCTAATTTTAATATAGTATAAATTCAACTGAGACTAAAACATCCTATTTCTTTACCTTTCCCTTCTTTGACACAGACAGACTTCTGAAAAAGACGTCAGAAAAAGTTTTCTTGATAGCAGATTATCCTTTAACCTCTATCTCATTATCCTGCTAACTAATTATGCAATTTGTTACTGAATCTTATTGAGATCATAGCGTAATGGCGGTATCGCAATTACGTATTCACATGCTGTTATTAATTGAAGTCAATCTGTTAGCAACAACTTCAGTAGTAAACGTGAATTGTTTATCGTGAATATGGTATTTTTCTATAATTGCAATCAGATTTTATTACTCGTAGTAACAAATTGCATACTTGGAAAGCAGGTCAGTATTGATCTAGTTGAAGTTGGAAACAGGATTAAACTTAAATGGGAATTGATTCTCTTGGGCAGCTGCTGACAGATTTGGTTCTTATATGCAGTTGCTGACAGGTTTTTACTACAAAGTATTTAAGTTGAATTAGTTGACTCCCATTCTCATTTATAAAAAAAAATACATTATCGCTAACGGTTCGATGCCAATGAGTTATTAGCTCCGTCCCCTCAACTTTCTTTGTAAAGAATTTAACTTTAATGTAAATAAAAGCTCGTATAAAAATAATACATTTTGGTGTAAAAATAATTTAGGCACTCTTTACTATAGTTAATTTACTTTAACGCCAGCCAAACGTAACGTTCCCAAATTCCGCAGTCTACGTGCTTTTTGTGACAACACAATGTCGGTTGCCATGCTGAAACACGATGATGTTTAATTCTTCTGTAGATATTTGGGTTTGTGTTGTATAAACTTATCGTTGTATATGCAGCTTATATATCTAAAAACTCAAAATAATGAGAAGAAAATAGATTAAAATTTTTATCGACGTCTCTTTATCCATTTATAGAAGTAACCCAATAAATAATCATAACAAACCGTCCGTTGGAATTTAAAATTATACAAGATGCTAAATATATTGCCAGTCAAAGGAAAACGTGAAAAATATAAAATAAAACCAGATCCCAATCATGCTTCAGACCTAAACATGAGCAAACATTCTGCTTAATTCACGAGATAAATTGTAGACGCACTACGAAAGCCCTACGAGTTTACTAAGGCGAAAACTAGTTAAGGCTACGGAAGGAATAATGTTGGGATTTTAATTTGCCCCCATAGCCTGGTGACTGGTGGCTGTGAACGTAGATGGTTAAACTGCTTGTTGAAAAAGCACGATGTTGCGGCTGTGTGGTGTCTCTGAGGTCGGCACCGGCCGGCAGCAGCGCCGCCGGGAATGTCCCCGAGGTCAAGGAGTGGCCGGTGCGCATGCGCATCGGGGCGGGCGGCGGCAGCATGTGGGCGGCGCGCTTTGTTTACGGGCGGGCGGCGGCAGTCCCGCGCTGAGCCGCCGAGCGCCGGCCGTCGCTGCTCGCACGCACCTCGTATCCAGTTCACGGCCGCTCTATAACCGGACGGCTATTTCGGCGCGTCGCGATCGGACGGTGGCGATCAGTAGAGCGCGGGCAGGTGCGACGGGCGAGGTCGGCGATGGCGCGCCGCAGCCGCAGCGAGCCGCCCGCCTAGCGCCGGCAGACCCATGCGACCCGCGCCCATGCCTTCCCGGCCATGGAGCGCCGCCAGACCGCGCGCCGCGATTTCGCGATAGACCCCATGACTAAGGCGCCGCGCCGCCGCGACAAGCCGCGCGAGCGATGGCTGCTCACGCGCAAGACTTGGAAGTATATGTCGGACGCGGGCCGCCGGCTCATTCCCGACGGCACGCAAAACCGGCTAGAGGACTTGCCGCGCATCGAAGCCTACTTCCAGGAGGTATGCGCCAAGGAGCCACGCTTTCTGCTCTGGCGCAAGAGTTCCTTCCCGGGGGCTCTGCCTCGTCCGCGGCGGCGCAAGCGACCTCGTGGGGGCTCGGTGCGCGCGCGCTCGCCCTCCGATGATGGCGTGCCGCAGCCACCGCAGCGCCCCACCGACCTCTTCATAGGACACACATCCGGCGGCCGCTTCGACATCGCAAAGCTCAGGCGCGACTTCTTCGCGGTGCCCCCGACCGGCTCCTCGTTCGGGGTGCAAGTGCCCCCACGGTGTGTGCCACCACAGCCACTCACACCGCCCGATGAAGAAGGCGATCTTGTTGATCTCCTGCGACGCCACTTAAAGATATCGGAGGAGACGCCGCCGCTGCTTGCCGATACAGAAGAGCTGCTGCGAGTGCTACGGAGCTACCTGCAGCGGCACGCAGACCGCGCTCCGGCCGATGGTGATGTGGACCCAGGGCGTCGTGCGCTCATCGATCACCTCGCGCGGTACACTCGGGGTGCGAACAGAGACCAAGTGTTGCAGGACTTGTTGAGCGACAGGAACTCTCTAAAGAGAATTTATCATGACCTCCGGAAGCCAAAGCCCTACCGCGGAGCCAGAAGTGGTGGAGGTGGCGGTGGTGGGGGTGGCTCCGGAGGCTTCGGGACCAGTGTTTTCGTTTTGCCGAGTAGCGGGACGAACTCGAACTCTCGCAGTGTTTCGCGTGGTAGGGCCTTCGGTGGTGGGCGCGGCAAGGACGGGATGGAGGGTGCGCGCTCGCCACCGATGTCTCCGCCGCCGCTGATCGAGGTCCGGCATGAGTCGCTTGAGGACAAGTTCTCGGAGTGTGGCACGCAGACCGCGCCAATCCCGGAGGAAGTGCTTGCGGAGCTAGAACGTGCCTACCGCGAGAAGCTGGAGGCGGCGACGGCCCCGACATCACCGACCTCGCCACCTTCGGAGCGCAAGCCAGGCCGCCGCCGCTCCAGCGTCGACCACGATGACGTCTCACAATCCGTCAGCGATACCATCAAGCGGTACCTGAGGATGGCACGCAAGAAGAGCGTCGATACCGACAAAGCGGACCGCTTCAAGCGGATCAATTACGATAAGAACTTACGGAACATAAAGGCACGAATGCCAGGAGAGGTGGATGATGACGGCCCTCACAAAGGCTGTCAGACGGAGGAACAGTGGATATTGTCATATAGGGATTTACAATTCGCGACGTTAGACTCTGCACCGACGACACCGACACAGTCACACTCGCTCTTCTCGGCACTGCTGGGGCGCAGTCCCTCGGCAGTGATAGCGCCCTCTAGCGGAGTTGTTCCGGCAGGTGGCATGCAGAAGTCGCGCTCCTCGAGCAGCGTGGTGCAGAGCGTGAGCAAGCGGCTCTGGCGCACGCGCAGTCGCTCCTCCAGCCGCGCCTCCGCCTCTTGGACGCCTCAGGTCAGTGTATTCTGTGTGTTTTGATCGCTTTCATCTAATAATGTCAATGTTGTTATCATATTTTTCATTAGTTGCTCAAAAAGCAAGCGAGTGTCATGACCCATCATGACAGTCTGTTGATACTGCCATTACTATGCCTTGGGGTCAGCCTAAATCCTTTTACTAACATGGATTAAATCTGGAAATGAAAGCATTTCAATAATTTTCATACATTTATACAGATTATGTAGGTACCACTATTACTTTTATTCGGCGAAACACTTTGTCGTCTCTCAGCTTGCCAAAAGTGTTAGATATTGTGTGCATGAAGTTTTATATGGTCAGTTTTTCGCCAGCAGCTATTTTTCTATGTAATATAATAATGTTGTAAACAATGCGGTACTCTGCCTAATGTTAAACTACTGTCACTTTATCCATTACAATATGAGCGCAGTTCGAAGACATGCAACAAGGATTTGAGAATACATATTTGGCGTTACAAATGTAACGCCAAATATGTATTCTGCGGCGCCACCTAAAGATATCCTGCATTTGGCATTACAAATGTAACGCCAAATATGTATTCTCAAATCCTTAACAACTTATATTTTAGCGCTTAAAGCTCCATACATATACACGATGACTTCAAAAATTAAGTGCATTAATATTGTCTCTAACTCCAGGAGTTTTAAGACTCAGTCCCTACACATCTTAAGATGTTAAAATTAAATTAGTATACGTTTAACGAATAATCATTGCAATCTAACGAGGCAATGCATGCCGCATTCTGGACATTCTACCAACTGTAGTGGGCTTGTGCCTTTAGGTTGCCTATGTTGCTTTCGATGTAGTAGCTGTAGTGTTATTTGTATATCTTTTGTAATAAAGACTTCCGACACCGGTAAAAAACACGCATGTGTCCTACCCTATCTGAAAATAAATAAGTTTTTTCTTATCACTGAGTAAGTCTAAAATAGCACGCAGTCATTTCCTCTTTGCACTAAGATTTTTCGAATGGTCGCCTGGCTAGCTACCACCGTTAACTAGAAATTCTATATGACCACGACCATTGCAATTTGGTTGAAACGACAAGGTAAATAAATAAAATCTATACATGTTTTATCGCGATTAAGTCCCGTTAAATACTTATAAATACGTAGAAATTCTGTCACCAAGCATTTAACAGTGTGTCCCGACAGCAGTCCTTGAGAGGCAGTAAAATAACAGGCGCTGAAACTTAAAACAACTGTATGTCTTAGGGTAGCAGTGCAATTCTTCTCTTCTGACGAAATGCATGTTAGGCAGAGGTTAGTCTTCTTAACATCAGGAGGGCCTCGAGCTTGTTCGGTCCCATAAAAAAATACCTTTCTTACTACCAACCGGTCTTACCTAGCTAATAGGTCTACCCAGTTAGAAATCTTATTTCATATCCATAGAATCATTAGTGCATTAAAAACCCCACTACACTACCAGTGTTGCGTTAAGGCAGTGCAGACATATATTTTGTTGCTCATATGTATTTGGCCACAATCTCACCTGAATAACTATCTTCGCCAATAGTATCTCTCCTATTACATGCTTATCTATATTAAAAGATAATTGTACTTTAAACAATGATCTTTGCTGTTCCTATAGTGTACCCGAATTCCTCTGAGCGACCTTGGTGTGCCCATTCAGAACAATATTCATACAAATAATACGTTCCAAAGCTGCATACCACATTACTTTTCCTTCAAATTGGCGAATAATTCGTTAAGGCGCATAAATCCTCTCGTTAACGGGTTCCGTGAGTGAGAACTATCGATGACTGCTTTTGCCGGCAAAGAAGACAAGCTTCTCAAGCTGAACTGTAGCTAAATACTCAGGATTAAGGTGTAAATTTGCCTGTGCTAGTTTCCCAGTTGAGTGGTTCAGTCACACCTATCGGGAGCATAAATACTTGAATGCGCAGACGCACCGTTGAGTAGACATCGTGTTTTGAAGTTCGCCAAACTTCTTTTGAAGTTATTTCCGTCGTAGAGACTAGTGTTAAAGTATTTTGATTTGCGGATTCATGTATGCAAATTGTTTACTAATATAGCCATCATCTGTTGGGTAGATATTACACAATCTGATATTGTATGGATCATTGGTTTTTATTGCTGTCAATTCATTCCTACTTATGCAATTATTACTTAAATGTTTCCGTAATAAAACGCAGGTCTTTGCTACTATACATTTCTTTCTGTAAATCTGATATGCTTTTAAAAGGCTGTTATTGTTTATCCTTTACAGGCATCAAATTTATTTTTAAATTTAAAATTTTTTTGTATCGTGTAAACTAAAAATTATGACATAAGAGCGTAAAACTATTGTAGGAACTCATATTTGTGCAGAGAAAGTAACTATAATAGGTGAACATGTTGTTTAAAAGAAAAACACACGCGGTAGGGCTTGTAATCATATTTAGAAATGATTCTTATAGTTTATCTTTTCTTTGTTAGTAATAATTGTATTAAAGAGAGAGAACTGTTCGTTCTTATTGTTTAACTAGCTGTACCTGCGACTTCGTTTGCGATTGCCGTACCTGCAGACTAATTATTCACATATGAGCACTGTTTATCTCATATTAAGCAACGCTGTGGTCTGCAGTGAAGCACTCTTAGTAAAGCATAGCTCAGAAAGGAGCTTTTTACTTTGGGTTTGAAAACTCCCGGGTTGTATTATTACATTTATTTAGGAACTCTCTGATTTACTTCGCGGTTCGAACAATAAATGTTTAAGAAAAGTACTTTCTGCGTTTCTTTGGAATTTCGAATTAATTTCGATTTTCTCCTTGTAGAACGAAAATATTGTGCACTTCCATTGCGCAGTCTCCAAAATATATCCGGCAAAAGATAGATAGTTAAAAAACTGAATGTGGCGAATGTTCCAGATTTCAGAGTTTTGTCTTAGCAAGCTTGCAAAACTAACTAAGGGTGCCGGGCTGCCCTTCGGGTGCCAAGCTGCCCTTGGGGTTCCGGCCTGCCCAAGGGTTGCGGGGCTGCCCTTGGAGTGCTAGGGTGCCTGTGGGGTGCCGGGCTGTCTGTGGGTTTGAACTATTCTATCCAAAAAAGAATAATTGAAATCGGAATGCGCATTAATAAATAAATACTAAGTGTACATTTTGACTTTCATCCTCTTTCTCGAGGGTACCGTGCTGAAATTCTGGATAAAAAGTATACAATAAAAAATAATACCTTCTTCGTAGTATGAACTCAAATCGTGTTAAGTTTCATTGAATTCTATTCAGTAGTTTTGGAGTGATGCGCGGCCGGGATACAGACAGACATACAAAAATAAAAAAAAATATATAGTTTTGGCATCAGTGTCAGCTACAAAGTGCTCTCAAATATTTTTTTCAAGATATCTGCCATGTACAGAATTGGATCTGTTACAGTTATATTAAAAGTACAGATTTGTATGTATTATATTCAATTTACATCGAATAAGATTGCTCACGTTGTTTATGTGTATAAACTACTACATAGACGCGGAGACCTTTAATTGGTTCAATGGCCTTATTTTAAAATACTATAATGTAAAAGGAAGCTAGATCTCCCTATAAATATAAAACGTGGTGTGCTTATAGAATACACTCTACGTAACAACAACGAAAACTTAAAACTGGCTTATCGTAGCTCGGCTACCAGAAAGTGGGCAGCAGTGTGAAACAATGATGGCCGAGCGGTAATAGCTATGGACTGCCGTGCCGCAGGTCCCTGGTTCGATCCCCCTCCTCTGGCTTGAGCTTCACCGCATGGTGGAAGGTCATTTTGCGATTGCCCGCCTGGCTAGCTACCACCTTCAAGTAGAAAATCTGTTGCCAAGCACCTAACGGTGTGTTCCGGCAGCAGTCCTTGAGAGCCAGTGAAATTATAGGCACATGAGACTTAACAACTATGTCTCAAAATGATGGGCGCAGTGCAATTCGTGACTTGTGATGAAATGCATCTGTTATAGGCAGAGGTTAGTCCACTTAACATCAGGTGGGCCTCGAGCTTGTTCCGATACAATAATATAAAAAGTGCCTTCTGAAGCTCTGCGATCTCCAAGACGTCTGCCAAGCGCTGTAATTATGGCATACCAACCAATCAGGCCTCACACTCGAGCTAGTAGTTCATCTATAACCACAATTGCCACTGTTGAACTAAGTTTACCCCATTGGGGAGGGTGATTTGCCATAATCCCGAAGTTTGGCAGGTGTCTTGGGGATTGCAGTGTGGGGGTTGCCAGTTCTTCAGGTGGGTTTGGTGCTGTTGTCCACCTTCTAGTATTTTGCGTCTTACGACTCCCACAGGAAGACATGGAGGAATGCAATTCTTGTCCCCACACGGGGAGAGCTAACTATCCCCAACTACATACAAAAGAAAACGATTTTTTTATAAATACAGTACTAAACTCTCGGTGTGCGAGTACGACTCGCACTTGGCCATTTTTATCATCAATCATAAATATTACTATATAAGTCCTTCCTTTTATTACAAGACTGCCCAAAAAGTAGTGTACATAACATATTATATGTATACATTACATATTATACAGTTATCAGGGTTCATGTATGTATGTTTGTTTATTACACCCTAACTTCTGAACCTATTTTAATGATATCATTAGATTTGTCTTGATATCGCAAGTGACACTAGGTACATAAAAAGAATAATAATAATAAACTGGCAGATTTTAGACGCCATATTATAAAAAATTTTCTTCCAAACCTATCGAGTGACATATCAAAATGAAGGGCTTTAAAAAACGATTCCATAAATAAACAACAGTATAACTAACAAAAATACGATAGGAAAATTTTTATCCCGAACATCACTAATATTTTTCCTATCGTATATTTGTGATTTTGTAACGTAATCCGCATAGCAGGCGTTATTGCAAACCTAACGATATTAAAATTATAAGGTTGCGTCATCATTTACAAATATAAAACCAATTGCGAATTGGTCTTGTTTGTAGTACAACGCAAGTGGTACTATAGATGTCGCTCCATCCCAATACTATGGTTAAAGAACGATAGGAAAGATTTGAGTTATGACGTCATGTCATGTTAGCTCAATTGGTTAGAGCATATCCCGGTTTAAGGGGTGGATGGACGCGGGTTCGAATCCCGCACATGACTTAAATTTTTCCTATCGTATATTTGTGATTTTGTTATGTAATCCGCATAGCAGGCGTTATTGCAAACCTAACGATATTAAAACAGTATAACTTTCAGATTAAAAAAAAATCAATGGACGATAAAACGCTTAAAAATAAATTAAGTCGGGTTTTTACTTTTTTAATTAATTTATACTTGTGATCACAATTTTCATTGATGAATAAACTTAGTAGGCGGTCCTTATTAATATGTATATCACTGTAGTATACAGTCTCTTTTCGAACTACTTTAACGATATTAAGCCGAATTTATAGGTAAAATACGAATGCGTCTCTATAACGGCTTCATGCTTATCACAAGTAAATGTACTTAGGCATTATACGATTTAAATTAAAATGATTTACTTTTCCAATCATATAACGACATTATACAGAATATTTTTATTTTCAAGAGAGTCAAAAGGAAATGGAATTGATCAGGATATATTATGAGAATAACTTATAAAAGTTGGACAACCCTCTTTGTCCAACAATTTATTATTTAGGTAATTAAGTTATTCTCATCAGATTTATACTAAGTAAATGGTACCTAAAAGAAACAAAAAGAGAATGAGGAAGACCAAATAGTAGGTGGATAGACTGTATTATTGAGGTATCAGGTGTAAAATAGGGAAGAACAACCAATAATAGGAATGAGAAAGTGGGGGGAGGCAATTGCCCAGAAAAGGGTCACTGTATAAAAGAATTATTCTACATAAAGAGAGAAAAACCCCATCTTTTAACAGAAATAAAAGGCTTTTTCAACACACTAGTTCGTAACGGGCCTTTAAATGCACCGATTTTAGTGTCATATAATGTAGTCTATTACGCACTCGTGCTTTTTTCTACTTTACCGCAATTGTGTTTTAAATAGAAAAAAAAACAACATTCCCACACTTCTCACCAAGGAGATTGTAGTTGCTTTCATTTGTTCTTCATATAAAAATAAACTTACTGAAGTAGAACTTTAAAAGATTTAATTTATAAACCTTCTTATTCAGATTATTATTGCTATAAAAAAGATAAAGTAAATATTTTTGTATCGAAGTTTTCGTATTTGTTCCTCGCAAGTGTGTTTAAAACGTCGTATGACATACTTGCGCTTTGATAATTACAGCCTCTGCTTTCTTGTAGTACTCGCCTACGGCTCGGGCTAGCAATATCTCTTCGGCTGTAATTTTCAACTTACCGCACTTATATCATGTACTATTGTAGTTTTATTTGTAATATATGTTCAATAATATAGAAAATTGATACACCGTCGCGTCACAGAGGAAAATAATAGTATAGATTGTAGATCAAGTTCATACAAGTCATTTTAGCCAAGGCAAGGGCTGATATTAAACTTGTTGATAAAATGTGTGTATTCTAGATGCTAAATATATTACGCTTTGAAAAATTTCACTAAGGCACAACATCAGCTAGTCTTTGTGCATATTTCGTTAAGAAAAAACTTCTTAAAATGTTTATTAGGACTAACAGAAGTAAACTCTATGAGGTTAGTATTTTTCTAATAACACTGTATAACTGACAATAAATAATATTCTGATACATATGAGTTATATAGGTATGTATGTTCGGATAATTACTTACGGATCATTCAATATCATAATTGGGCTCAATCATAGTCAGTGATCCGTAGGTACCTATTTATCTAAACATACACGAATGTAATGCATATTTCACTTCGTTCAGCGTCCGGAGAACCTTGCCACCGCTATGCAGAAAAGCTACTCTCTGTGGGTAGCGCCATCTGTTATCATTTTCCGGATCTTTAACTGCTGTCTACACTATACAAACTATACTTTCCTAAATAAACGTACCTGGCTACTTTAACGCTATAAAGAACTTTGATAACCTAAACTTATTGAAACAGTAAATGCATTTAGGTGTCAACTCGCCTACATTTCAAATAGGTTTGTGTTCTGTAAAAGCGCTTCTTTGTAATGTCGAGGTCCTTGACCCTTGGTTCTGACATTTTATTGGGTTTTCTCACAAAGACACATTCAGTAGCGTCCCGATGTCTAGAATTGTTTGGTTCCCCATTTGTTCTGCATACCCCTGCGGGGACTACACCCATGCTGTTTTTTTAAATAAATAAAGCTTCGTCGATATTCTATAGAGAATGATACATAAAACATTATTATTAGCTTAACACGGACACTTGTTAGATATTAGGTTTTAACTATTAGTTAATGGCTGCGCCCTGTGGTTTTACCCGCGTAGGTTATGATGGAAAGTGATGACGATGCTGATGTTAATTAATGATGCTATAAGTTTCATCCCAATCGGTACAGCGGGATCGTCGTGAAGTAACAACAAATATTATCAAACAAAAAAAAACGACATCGGTAGGTTCATTATATTTTTATATACTCCTCATTGCTCACTCACTGAAAAACGTTCGCATTTATAACATAGACCAATTCTACGATGGTAGGATAGTATTACCTACCTATATATAAAGATAGTAAATTACCGCCTAAAGTCGTCACAATACATACTATTTGGATTTGAGAAGTCTCGACATTCTCAAAATCCTGGGACACGAGCTATCCCAGACAAAGTTTCGGGAAGTCAGGGGAATTTAATTAATCTCATTGCCTATTTAACATCTCGTATCAATATGATCAATTATCCATTAGTATTTTTTCTTTTTAACTTATAAATAGTCTTATAAAATGATTTTGTATTAATACCTCCGGACTCGATAAAACCGCACGTTCCACTAAATTCCCGTATCTCAGTCCCCAAAAAGGAGTATACAGTACTCACTATTCCACTACATTACCCTATTTAGGCGACTCTACTAGTACCATCAAATGCAATTCCACTTCTATCCCCTATGCCCAAGACTGAACTAGTACCAGAAAATGGAACTGCTGAACAGTAAAATGACAAAATTAACAGAGGTTGGTTAATTATTTATTTTATTTTTATTTATTTTATTTTCATCGGAAAACTTACAGCCTAATTATTACAAACAAATTAAAATTAATCTAAGGAGTTGAAAACTGGGCCAATTACAAGTTTTCACCTTTACGTGAGAATATAAAGTAGTACTAAATAATCATTAACACATTGTAGCATATTTGGATACAGAATGTTATCAAAATAACAAGTAAATAATTAACAATATTGACAACATATGTTAATATGTGTCGGGAAATTGTGTTGAAATATTAAGTTTGAGAGCCAAAAAATTCAGAAGCAAAACTACGACTAATTGAACGCACACCATCTGAGAATATATCAAGTTCACTATTACTCTTCATGAATTCGTTTATCAATGTTGGGGTTCTGCAAAAGAAAGTGTTTTGTTTATATTTTGTCTTAACAGGTGGAATAGCTAGTAGAGGCGTAAAACGCGAATTAAATGTTGGCACTCGAAGATAGATTTTTTCCAGCAATTCAGCACTATCAACTTGTGAGTTCAAAATTTTTAAGTAATACATGACATCTGGAACATTTCGCCTTGTTTGGAGCGGCAGTAAGTGATGCCGTCTACAGCGCTTTTCATAAGTGTCATCATAACATCGCGAGCGGTGTTGTAAGAATCTTACGAATTTCTTTTGAACTTTTTCGATGCGGTCTATATGACATGCATAGTGAGGACTCCAGACCTGTGAGCAATACTCAAGCACAGTACGAACATAAGCACAATACAGGATCTTAAGCGTCTTGATGTTATTAAAAGGTACAGATACTCGCATAATAAAGCCAAGAGTATTGAGCGCTTTAGTAACTATACTATCAATATGATGTACGAAGGTTAGCTTAGAGTCCTGGATTATACCCAGATCACTTATGACCTCTACACGGTTCAAGTTACTAGCTGCTTATGGTGTAAGTTTTCAAAGGCGATTACGGTACGATTTTGTATGGGGTGTCTTGAGTTTCGATCCCAATAAAAAAAAAATCGAGGGTACTTAAAAAAACCTGATACATATGTAAGACATGGAACTTCCCAAGACACAAACCCTAATCATAAAGAACCAATAAAAAATATAGGTAATGGTCGAATCTGGCTATGGATGTAAATTGCTAAAAATATGCTTGATGTACTATAGCTCGTGCCATTCTCTGTTCAAGAGATATTGGTGGCGAGCTATCGCCATCCACTAATGGGGAAAAGCTTATGGGTTGCATGGCAGCGTGGGTGAAGAAAGGGGCAACTTTGTTTGGGTGGCTTAAGAGTGCAAAGGGTATGCTGCGGTATCATTGAGGCGTTGCTTTCGGCATGTATTTTTTATATTCCGGATAGGTTAGCCTTTGACCACTATCTATTATATTTAACTGTATATATTTTATATGTACGATAAAATAGTTCTACTGCTAAGTTTTTATTTTATTTTTATTTCTGATGGATAAGCCTTTTACCACAATCTCACCTGATGGTAAGAGACGATGTGGTCGAAGATATTGTTCAGGCTAATCTAGAATTACTCACTCTCAAGGATAGCTGCCGGAACCCACCGTTAGGTGCTTGGCGACAGATTTTCTACTTGAGGGTGGTAAATAGCCAGGCGGGCATTCGCTACCACCATGCTGTAACGACTGCCATCTTAAGACAATAACCGGAACCGACGGCTTAACGTGCCCATCGAATCACGAAAGCGCTCAGTAGTAATATCACTAGCGGTGACTCATCAAACTCTTGACCGCGGCAGACGTTGCTTAAATTTGCTGATCGATAAAGAACAGCTAAGCAAACTTCGCTACGATCGCTTCAACTTCGCCTTTGAACACTTCCCTTGTAGCTAGATAATGGATATTTCGTCTCCTCTCCCGGACTGCCAATTAAGGAAAGTCGGCATCCGCGATGTTGCCACTCAATATCAGCTTACCACAAGCCACTCCAGTGGACTAATTATTATTGCTAAGCCACGGCTAGGCGAAGGTTTTCTCTCAGACTATAAGTATAGCCAGTCCTTTGGAGTTTAAATATTTCCCATATGAGTCCAGTTTGTCACGCCAACTTTGGCAAAGCTAACTGCAATGTCGCTGTATTTCGTGTGCAAACCATCGAACAGAAATGCCCACATTTTGTCTGGCATCTGTCATCAACATACGTGGCTGGCCACGTATGTCACTGTGACGAGTGGGCTGGCCCACTGTCCGGCTTTATGGTTGCATTCCAAGATCTTTGTTTTGGAGCTATAAAAATAGCTCAGCAACGTTGTATTACTGATGAGGTCAGTGAGCTTGGAAACCTCGAGAGTAGTCTATGCATAGTGGTGGGGTATTTTGCGAATGCCCGCCTGGCTAGTTACCACCCTCAGGTAGAAAATCTGTCGCCAAGCACCTAACGGTGTGTTCCGGCAGCTGTCCTTGAGAGCCAGTACTTCTAGGTAAGCCTGAACAACATCTTCGACCACATCATCACTTACCATCAGGTGAGATAGTGGTCAAAGGCTAACCTATCAGGCATAAAAAAAAAACTCTGATCAGCCGTCAAAGACCAAGCTTGTTCACCGTACGTGAGGAAAGGGAGGATGCATGTAACATCAATGGTGTTGTTGGAAAACAGCAACCCCCTTTTAAGACCATATTTCTCAATGGCCCCGACCGATATAGCTCATATTGTATCACACTATAAACATTTTTTTTTGTATTTTTCCCGATATTTTATATTATTACTTATGAATTTAACTATAAATTGACCCGTGGACTGCCGGGTTAGAATTTCACCCTCTTTTGCTACATATCATTGTCGTAAGAGGCGACTAAATGCCGGAAAGTTGGCAGCAGCAACTTCTAAGGGACTGATATCTTAATATGCGATTCCCAAGACGCATGCCAAGCGCGGAGATTATGGTAAAACACTCCATAATGGGGGAGGCTGTGTTCAGCTATGGACAATCCAGCTGATACATATACTTAAATATATTTTTTAGTAACTGAGGACCATATTTTTACTTTTGATTTGTGGTGCACTATTGAAGACGCACGAACAAAGTATCACAAGTTAGGAGGAGGAAAGAATACAAAATAAAAAAGAAACGTTTGATATAATGAAAATCTATACTGTAGAATTAACCATTTAACATGAAGATTGGTTAATATCTTACTAATACATAGATTAGGAATGAAATGAAATGAAACAGGTTAGTTACTGAACTAATGTCATGAAGGTATGACCAGTTTAAGGCACTAGCTAGCTTACAAACATGTACAAGAAACATAAAGCTCGCTTCGCGCGGATACTAAGCTTTTACATCTAAGTACGTCCCAATTAATTTTCAACGTGACTCGTGGAAAAAGAGACCGAGTAGTCTAAAAACTGTCAACTACCCACACCACTAATAAAATTATCAAAGCACTCGAGTAGGCGTGCTTCACACAAAATATACAAAATATATATTTTATAATCATTTATAATCAACTGATTCACGCTTTCGATGTTTTGTCTCTGTTGTGTTGATACATACACAAGGTCAATACGTCTGTGTCATTAAATATGCGAGAGTAGTGGCGGAGTGTTCGGGTTGGGCACTTTTATCTATTCGTGAACGTTACTTACTTACACTTAATTGGCATTTAAATGTGATGAAAACGAGTTTGGTGACAGTTTGAAGTGTTATTTAGACAGACACGACGCGGGCGCTGTTACGTATATAACGAATTGGAAATAAACGATCTCACGAGAGCGTTTTCAGAGTTCCGTGCTCATAGGTGAAAAAGAGCTCTATTTATGTGGCTCTACTGTTTTTTCTATCGCAAGGTCGTAAGCGGAAAGAGTTACAAAGCTGAAATCTATTTATTTTAAGGGCGACGAAATTAATTTATATCGACATGTGTGATATTGTCATCTTAAAATAATTTAGCGTTTATAATTTTTTCAATAAAATAGTGGCCTTGTATTATTACAGTTTTAGCCTATTTTTGTTACAGGATACAGCAAAACCTTATTGCACCAGCCAGATTCTCCACTACTGAACACAGCCCATTAAGGGGGGAATTGCTATAATCCCCACGCTTGGCAGGCGTCTTGCGAATCGCAGTGTATGATTGCATTTTATCATAAGGCACTGCTGCCCACCTTCCGTTATTTTACCCTTAGTCGCCTCTTGCGGCACCCACAGGAAGAGATGGGGAGACGAATTTCTAGCCCGACATTCCACGGGCTAGCAAAAACTTAAATATTCCGAAATCTAGAATTTATGTATATTATATTGCTATAAATAACAAATACTAAACGCTCATAGCATATACGTAAAGTACGTTTTAAGCTGTATCAAGCCTAATAGAACAAGGGCTGACTTACACATTGCCCTTTTTATTATTGTATGTTATTGGACCGTGATTATTACGGTTAATAATCTACCACATTTTGTGTAAGATAAGTTTTAATTATATAATACGTAAAAATATTTGAGGCTAAAAGAGTGGCGAACTTCACCTCTGAGTTTTTTTTTATTTCTGTTACGTAAGCCTTTGACCACAATCACCATTTATCTTTTTTTTTTTAAAGGAAAACATATAATTCCTTATATTACATCCTTTTGACAATGGATTTAGAATTCATACTACTTTATTTCCATACAATGAGACCGTAGCTTGTCGCTGCATGTGCTTTGTGCTGCTGAAGCATGCCGTGCCATCAGTCAGCGCCAACCCTTAGAAAATTTCCTCTTGTAACGAAGTCATCTTGTTTCCCTTTTGAATGAATATTTTTTCTCTTTGTTACACTAACACCTCATTACACATAACAAACTGTTTCCTTCCACATGAACGTCAAATTATTAATAATTTAAAACAATTTTCGCATGTCTTTTCTCGCTCTTACGTTATTGACGCTTCCACACTTCGAACTCTCTTTGCTTATTGGGGTAGTTCTTAAAATATCTTCTGTACAACATTAAGAATAATTGAAAAATAAAGCAAGAACAGGTACCAAAACACACTACAACGTGGTACAACACAAGGACATAATTGAAAAAGATTTAGCTTATATTTTATGATCAGCATCGTTAAGGCTATAGTGTCTTCGAAGCGCTTTCCATACAAACGTAGTATCGCCATGATTCAAATACCAAGTGTTTAAACTCGGTGACATTTTGAATGCATGTCCTTATGACATAATATGACCATAATATACAGGATGTCCCAAGAAGTAGTGATATACTGAAGCTGGCAGAGTAGAGGACCTAGAGGGCTATCTAAATCACCCCCATGTATGTTCCGTGATTTTTCGTATTATCGGTGTTATGACTTTTGTTTTAATTTTTCACTTATCGCCGAGTACGATGATATTTTTATTTATGGTGACGTGAATTATTGCGGTAGATGCTTGATATTTTTGTTTGCTAAGTTGATAGATAGGCAAATTCAGTATGGCAACATTTACTATCGTTAGATCTTTGAATGGAATAAAAAAATAAATTAAATGACAAGAAAGATAATACTACTCAGGATGTTCACAACTTCAAGGCCCTTAAAAAAATAAAATCACATGAAAAAAATACCGTTTGGCTTTTAAAACGTGCTCTATCTATCAGGTAGCTACCCTGAAATTTTCATTTTATTATTCATAAGGCATCAATCAAAAAAATGGAATCTAAATGTTGTAAGTGCAAAATTTTAATTTACATGATGATTAATGCAAGCAAAGTAAAACCAATAACAAGGTGTTTAATTACAATAAATTTTCAAAATTGGCTCCCCTGTTGCTCAATGCAATTGCGATATCAGCGGAAAAAGTTGTCTTTTAAGCGTCTGAATGCACTTCTATTATTTTTAATGGCTTCTTCTGCTTCTCTCAATTTCCGGGTTAACTCGTCCAAATTGCGGCATTCTCTCGAGTAGACGAGGTCTTTGTTGTTTCCCGATACTCTCTCTCTAATAGCTGTATGCATTAGGTATATACTTGTGTTTACTAAACCAGCTGTCCTTGAGAGCAAGTAATTCTACATGTAAAACCTGTCAACAAATTATAATACATCATCACTTACCATCAGGTGAGATTGTGGAGAAAGGCTAGCCTATAAACAACCTAAAAAAATAAAAATAGATTAACAAAAACAAAATGAAATAATCAAGCTTGCAATATTTTCTTCTTTATTTTATTTATTTCTGTTACATTATTTTTCATGATAAGAATTTAAAATAAGGTATCGTTAACATTTCTAGAGTTAGTTTTGGTTTTAACACGGGTAATTTACCCAGGTTTCAAAGCGTATTTGGAGTTAAGCCTACTATCTCATTGTTCACGTCATTATTTGCAACTGCTACGAAAGGTTACTGACCTTTTTATGACGTCAAGGATTGCACACTCAATGCATAGTCTTCGATTACTAATGTACTACGCTTCGTTATCAACTATTTTCATTTGATTAAATGTGCACTATTTGTTTTTTATCAGAAAAATATCTGCTTCTAACGACAAGAGAATCAATTCCGCTTGAAGTCGATCTTATTATTTCATTTTTATATCAATTACTTTTGTTTAAATCTTGCATTGATTAAGGCTATGATTTGCTAAACATATTTTCTTCTAGTTTTAGAACGGCAGTCGTTATAGCATGGTGATAGGGCATACCCCTGCATGGCTAGCTACCACCCTCAAGTATAAAATCTGTTGCCAAGTCTTGAGAGGCAGTAATTCGAGGTTAACCTGAACAACATCGACCGTAACATTTTCGTACACTCAAGTGAGACAGTAGTCAAAGACTATAAAGAAAATAGAATTTCATATTAATGTATTAAGTTCTAATAATAACAAATACTTTTAAAATATTTTAAGAAAACATCAAATTAATATTTTAATAAAACACTTGAAAAATATAAAAATATATCTAGTGACAATTCCGCTTAATTTTCCTGCTAAGCCGACGTGACGTCACAAACGCCACGCAGCCAAACCGGAAGAATTTTCGACGCGTTTCGCTTCTACACGAAGCATCCTCAGGAGGTCTTGACTCTTCGAGCGCACGATCGAGAAAGATCGAGTCTTCACTAGATATATTTTTATATTTTTTAAGTGTTTTATTAAAATATTAATTTGATGTTTTCTTAAAATATTTTAAAAGTATTTGTTATTATTAAAAATGGATTTCCGCAAAGTAACGCCTGAATCTATTCATTATATTAAGTTCTATATCATCTAGCATGTCTTCATTCCAATCACTCACATCAGATAGTCACTATTTAGCGCGTGTGTGTGGTGTGGTGTGGTGCAGGTGTGGTGTGGTGTGGTGTGGTGTGGTGCAGGTGTGATGACGTCACGCGTTATGTGCAGGGCAGCTGTTTGTGGGCAGACGGAGGCGGGCGGTGCGTGCGGCTGACGGACACCTCCCTGCTGGCGCTCAGCGAGGTGGAGCGCCGCGCGCTGCAGCAGGCTGCCCTCGCGAGGCTGCACCAGATCCTCGGCATCAACCTCAAGATACCTGAGGGTACGTACTCTTTCGTATCAAGTTTGTCTAACAATCGATTGGTAAATATATATAGGTGTGGGTGTATAGACTATTTTTGTAGCAGTGATAGGCCAGTGCAAATTACTTTGGGTTGCCATAACGCAGGGCCATGGTTCGATTCCTACCGCCGCACCGGATTGAAATTCGCCGCAGAGAAGTAAGGGCAGTTAATGAGAGTATTAATAATGAAAAAAACATTTTGACCGCAAGAAGAAATATAATTATAGAACTATAGAACATAGCTGACTTCGCATCTACAATTATATTTTTTCTATGTCAGTTATACAGGGTTATTAGTAAAATGCTAACAACCTCTTAGGGTTGACTTCTGCTAGTCACTAGTCGTCTAGTGAGCGCCCGCCGCGGCAACACTGGACCGCGCCGCGCTCCCTTTAAATAGAGTTTTGAATATTTACATCGAGCTTAGTAACAAAAAATATGAAATATTAAATTACAGGCACAAGAGGCTTTTAACATCAGGTGGCCCTCGGACTTATTTCGTCATATACACATCAACAAACGCAAAACAAATTGTTAGGACTAGCAGAAGTCAACCCTAAGAGGTTGTTAGCATTTTATCAATAACCCTGCATATGCTTATGGTCGTGTTCCATACATCGCATTGGTGCATATTATCACTCGCTGACATTTCTAAGCCTAGCCTACCAGTTATAAAGGTTATAGACGCCTAAATAATTTTGACTCTGGCTTTCTACTACACGTATCATGTTATGTGATGACGAAATATTGATTAGTTAAGGATGGAAAAAGAGTTTCTCCTCATTGTAATTTTGTAATGTAAACCGCGGAGCATGCGTTATTGCAAAAATAATAATATTAAATATATAGAAGTTCTGTTTCTTTTTCAAATATATGTGTTACGTTAACTTTCACATTTTTTTATAGCTTGTAAAGTAAATTAAAATTACAATATTATATACCATAACACATTCTCGTAAACGTAAACTTCCCTTCTTTATATTGTACTAAATCATTTCTCCCATTTCATTAATTTATGTCTTGTCTAACACAGTAACGTGGACCACTAAAAATTCATTTCTAGTTTTCCACAAACCGTCACAACGCCATGACGTTTTTATGATTGATCACGTTACAAAACTAATTGAGAACATCGCGAGTAAAACACGCCAGACTGTTACGCAATCCTATAACAGGAGACACACCTCTATATATCCATTTACAACCATCTCTAACGACGGTTCGAATACAAATGAATAAATTCAAAATTCGTACAACCACAGAACATAAATTCAAATTTCTCCACGGCCGATTTGACAGCTAAAATACACCTTTTCGACTCGCCCCGTCACAGTGTCATTACTCTAGATCTCTTAACACCTGCACCAATAAACTGTTAAACGACGACGACGTTAAAACTGGGTACTCACAAATAAATATAATAGTTGTACCACTCAATGGAATATGAGTGTTATATTAACTCATCCGAGTACGTTACGAAACTTGGTACGGAGCCAATGGTTCAGTATAGAGAGTGAACTTTTGTCTATCCAAGCCATTAAAATAGCGGGAATTGTTGGAGATATGAGTGGATTTATGCGACTGATTCGCGTACAGTAATTTATAGCAAAATATAGAGTCCTTTGGTGTTTGCCGCGTGGCTCTAGGGCTATGCTGATCTTTATTCGTTAAATCTTACTTAACATTTTTAAATTAAATATTTGCTAAAGTGTAAACTGATCAAGAACCGATAATCGATGGAGTAGAAAGTTTCTAGAGTGGTTACCGCATACCGGAAGACGTAGAGTAGATAGGCCCCATACTAGGCGGACTGGCGACATCGTCAGAATCGCGGGGAGTCGATGTATACAAGAGGCTTATAACCTTTCTTTGTGGTGTTCGATGAAGGAAGTCTTTGTACCACAATGGATGTCTTCTGGCTGAGAGATGATGAATCTAATAACTTAACACTGACCTCTGTCACATAGACGTAAATCTCGTTTGTATCTTATTTTCAACCAAAATGTGGAAAAACCAATGTTACTAATCACCTACTACTCTACAAATTTTGAAACTGAAATGACCCGATTGCTCTTATAATTATAATTTTATTGATATAATGAATTGAGCCAATTTTTCAGTATTCAGTGTATGTAAAGTTACGAACAGAGAGCGGATATCATGAAAAGGGCTCCGTTTTTTGGACACGGAATACCCTAAAAATACGCTAATATGAAATAAAATCTGCATAATTATTATATATGGGTATATGGGTTTAATAATTCAAATTTATAACGTAGAAATGAGTTTATAAATTGTATTGTAACAAACATGGTTAAACAACTTCAATTATCAACAGATTTAAGTGATTGATTTGTCAGAAATTTCTTGAGTATTGAGTAGATACTTAACCTACTTAAAAGATGTAACAATAGTACACTCAATCACTAAAAGCAGGTGTTGAATGCTCGTAAAAATGTATGCAGCATACAATGACGTAGTTTTTTTTTTTTAATAGCTTGTAAGCTAACCTTTGACCACTATCTCACCTGATGGTAAGTGATGACGTGGTCGAAGATGTTGTTCAGGCTAGCCTATAATTACTGTCTCTCAAGGACAATTGCCGGAACACACCGTTAGGTGTTTGGCGACAGATTTTCTACTTGAGGGTGGTTGTTAGCCTGGCGGGCATTCGCAAAATGCCCTACCACCATGCTGTTACGACTGCCATCGTAAGACAACAACCGGGACCGACGGCTTAACGTGCCCTCCGAAGCACGGATGCACTCAGTAGTAATGTCACTAGCGGTCACCCATCCAACTCCTGACGTTGCCTAACTTAGCTGATCGATTAAGAACGGCAACGCAAACTTTGTTACGAGCGCTTTAAACCGTAACATGGTATTTCATTGAATATCGATTTATAATCTGTGCTCGGATTGAATGGCAGAGGTGAGTATTAATTTAATAAAGTTTGGTTCTATCATATAATTTATACTCATTATTCGTCAACATCTTTATTATAAATCTAATATTAACTGTCCTTGTTCTAAACATCGTAATATTAGACACGTCATGAAAGTATTTGTCTAAGCACATAATGTGCTGAACAGTTTATGTGTTTCCACTCGAGCTGGTTTTGTTCAAGTGAAGAGTTACGAGGTGCTTACAGCTACGATATTACGGAGCAGATTGGCATATATCGTTGGTCCAATGTGTGCAACGCCAAGTAATAAACAAATATTTGTTTTTTTTTACCACAATCTCACCTTAATCATTGTAAGTGGGGGAAGATAGTTAAATGACTTAATCTAGAATGGGACTGACTCGCTAGACCAGCTGCCAGAACACAAATTTAGGTGCTTGGCTTCAAATTTTCTATTTGAGAGCTGTAGCTGTTCACCTGGGCATTCGCAAAATGCTCTACGAGCATCCAATGAGTTGGGAGTTTTCAGGGGCATCTGAAGTCCTCCAAAATTGACTGCCGTGCTAAGATTGTTAGCTTATCTTAGCACATTGACCAACAGCTAATTGTCCTCCCAGAAGTACCCGTATGAAGTACGTAACTGCTCACTAGCGATCAATCCAAAGTAGTGACCGCAGCGACACTTTTTATTTTAAAGGGTATATAGTACTAAACCCTCCCTTTTCGTGAGCAAGCTGAGGTGGGGCAAGTTGGGGTCACGTTACCATTCTCCATCTTGCCCCGGCGGAAGTCCCTAACTAAACCGTATCTCTGAGCCTCTGGGTGACCTGATTAATTGCATATGTTTGTAAAATTTATAAGCATTGTTATTTTTAATATACAAACATTTTTCAAATATTTATTTATATTCAATTTTATAGGAAATAATCCAACCTTATCTCATGTTGGCAAGGCGGAAACTCAATGTTCTTATTATAAAAATAAATGCTATTGATTGCCAAACATCACAATAATTTAGCCATACTTATATATTTTAATTATAAGTTTGTAATAATTGAATTGAGAAAATTTCTAATTTTTAGTAAGCTAGCTAAATTAGAAGCAACAATGTACAAATAGTAATTAAACAACTTTAAATGGTTTATATCGCGTATATTTATCTTTTTTTTTGTCCCGACGTTTCAAACACTTTGCAGTGATCGTGGTCACGGGGTGACTACGATCACTGCAAAGTGTTTGAAACGTGATTTAAACCGTTTAAAGTTGTTTCATTACTATGTGTAATAATCGCGAAAACCTAAGACTACATTAACAATGTACAAAATTAAAAAGTCGGCATAACTGTAAATAAATATATGACATTTCAAAAAGGCGACAACTTCGAAAGTCGGCATACACCTTTGAGAGCGGCATTTTTTAAGATGCTACTGAAACGTGTTTAATAATTAGAGATGGTATTAAGATGCTGGCAGTTCTTGAGAGCACGACTAGGGTCGATTTATCAATCAGTAATCGGATCTCATACTTCTCGCCACACTCGAACCTAATTTAATACTCAAGAACGTTTACCAGTGCTGATATATTTACTTAGAATGCTCCTAAGTAATAAACCGGTTCTAAAGTTTTATCCCTTTCAATATAAAACCTCTTTAACACCGTATTGTCGTTGCAAGGACTGTTTAACCCACAACCGGCCGTTATGACGAATATGACCCACATCCCACAAGCCGGTAAATACTTACAGCCTACAGGTGACTCGCTATAAATACATTGACACATATGACACGACATGTAGTTCTATTTTTGAATTGCCACATGTTTAGGGCTTACAAAAATATTTTACAGTGTAATGACAATACTATGGGTGTTACTCAAACTTTATTAAAAATAATATTATTGCAAGCAGTGCAATATATGAATTATACTGTTGGACATGCATCACTATTTCAAAGCCAAGATATAGCGAGTGATGGCGTTATAAAGAGAGTTTTTCGAAATAATTCATTATTAGTTAGTTTGCAAACATCATGTACCCGCAATTCTCACGATCTCGTCTGTCCATCTTTTGGTAGAGCCAATTTGCGTAAGTCTTCCAGCTTGTGGTCATCACTGATGAATCATTCTTCTCCGATTCGCGAGAGACTTTGCCTTCCTATTGCCACCTTAACTTACCATCACCTTTGTACAAGCTGAGTAATTTGGCGAATCCCGTCGGCTTGAATTTTATCTTGTTGAGAAACTCCAAGTTTAGCTCTCTATGATTCGTTGTATGACATGATCTTATTTAAAAGTGCGTCTCCGGAGCATAGTACCAGATTCACATAACACCAGATTCTCAAAAACAAATAATTACAGTCGTGTTTTATACATCAGTTAAGCCATGTTTCAGTGCCATAAGTTATTACTGGCAACACTGTGTGAAGATCTTTAGGGGCGGTAAATCTAAATACGAATAAAAATGGAATTGTAGGTGCCAGCCCTATCAACATGCGGTTCTATTTTCAAAATGGCCGATGGCCGCCCAGAATACGCGGTGAACGTTACGCAAACAGTGACGTGGGCACTACGTCACGACTGACATAGTGCGTGCGGCCCGACACATGAGTGTAATAATTTTGCTAATCATAATAATAAATAGTAAAATCATTTTACCTACGTTACGAGACTATACGGGCCAATTTCCCGAATCTAGGGTTAACTATATAATATAGACTATACGTGATAGGCTTTTGCTATCATAGAACGTGAAACTTACTGGCAGTTTGAATATATTGGATTTCTGTCGTGGAAAAGAAAAAACTCATTGGACTGAATTTTATGACATGTGACAGCCGCTATAGGCGTAGAAATATGGTGTATATCTGTAGCAAATTAAGTTTTTTTTTGTTGCTGATAGGTTAGTCTTTGAACACAATCTCGCCTGATGGTAAGTGATGATGTGGTCAAAGGTGTTAACAGGTTTACCTAGAATTACTGGCTCTCATGGATAGCTGCCGGAACACGCTGTTAAGTGCTTGGCGACAGTTTTTCTACTTGAGGTTGGTTGCTAGCCAGGCGGGCATTCGCAAACTGCCCTTCCACCATGCAGTGAGGCTCAGGCCGCGGCTGTAAACAAACCATGGACCTGCTGCGCGGCAGTCCATAGCCAATGCCACTGCCCCATCACTGCACCATAATTATAATATGATATCAATATATATGTATATATATTTTGCTTGATATCAGATTTTATAACATCATGAAATTTTGAACACTGCAACAAATTGGACATCTCACAAATTCCTATTATATTTTGTTGTAAAAGGTATAATAGTCATATAAAAGGACCGATAGCCCTGTAGTATTTATTATTTTTATTTTTTTATTATTTTTTATATAGTCCTTGCTTGTATATCAAATCCTCCTCGGGCTTGATCTTTATGGTGGCAGGGTATTTGCGAGTTCTCGCTTGACTTGGCCTTCTTTAACGTGAAGCAAGTCTCAAATACAACAATTTGGAAAAGATTGACCCTGACGACTTACATAATAAATACAATTTATAATATTCTAGAGGATATAATAAGTAGTATGCCTGAACCGAAAATACGATTCCATATATTTCTCTCTACAGAAAAAAAGTCTAGAGTTCTAAAATTTTGCTTAAAAATATATAAAGTCTTGTGTCTATGAAGGAGTATCAATACAAATTTTATTTTTAATTATTACGATAACCATTTGTTAAAGTACTAGTAAGGTTTTAACCGTTTTTAAAAAGCACACTTTAATATGAATTTGTTTTCAATAATTTTCTCACTTTATTTATATACTGCGTAATTCTGTTCCGCTCACTCGCATGCGAAACGCCGTCTCTTCCTTCAAAGACCATTTTGTCTTATGTAGTAAATCTGCCGCCAAGCACCTAACGTCTTTTATTTTATTTTATTGTGACGGAACAAGCCCGAGAAGCCTGATGTTAAGTGGACTCACTTCTGCCTCTAACAGATGCATTTCGCAACGACGAATTGCACTGTGCCCGTCACACTGAGATGTACAGTTGTTAAGTCTCATGTGCCTGTAATTTTACTGGCTCTCAAAGACAGCTGCCAGAACACACCGTTAGGTGCTGGGTGACAGATTTTCTACTTGAGGGTGGTCGCTAGGCAGGCGGGCATTCGCAAAATGGGCATTTTGCTAATGCCCGCCTGACTAGCGACCACGCTGTGAAGCTCAAGCCCGTGGCAGGATTCGAACCATGGACCTGCCACATGGCAGTCCATAGCCAATACCACTAACCCATCACTGCTTCAAAAGCCATCTTTTCTGACGGCTATCCTTGAGATACAGTTTCCATTATAAGGTATCATATCACCAATAAATAAAAACTAAAAATTTTAGTAACGACACATTCGACACTATTAAGAAGAGCTGGTACAGTTCTAGCTCTGTATCAATTAGAAGGCAATCGGCTTGTCTACTATAACATGAAACTAAAACACTTGTGACCAAACTTGAGTGTGACAAACTTCCCAATCCAGCGGATATAGAACGGAGTGATGGGATTATTTGTTTTTATTATATATGTATAGGTAGAGAAACTTATACAATACAATGAATTTTGGCAAGTCTGTGTTTATCAAACTTATGCATCTATAAGATATATCGCCCTTATCACATGATATTGTTATAAATATATGTAGTGTATGACGTCAAAATATAATCTATTTTGGTAGGTAATTCGTTCACAAATTATTTTGGATAACGGCTGCGTGGGCGCACCACATTGCTTTTGTCTCGTCTTATGTCACATAAGAATATATTTATAACTAAAAACAATGCTTTATAGATCATCTATTTCTTGATTGTTGTAATTTATAGTTGGCTAGTATTTACTTTGGATCGTGGTTAGAACTGAAAATATCAGTTTTATATCTATTGGTGCCAGAATATCTCACCTTTATCCTACCCATTAATTCCACTATTCGGGGTCGGCCAAATGTGTTTTCTCTCACAACACAAAAGACGTCACAAGAATTAATTGTAATATTTATTTATTTGCTTGGAAGACCAACAGCCATCATGTCAAATAGAAACATGTATACAAAGCAATGGGCCAATTATAGGTCCTCACGAATATAAACAATTTATACAAAGCAATAACAACAGTGTGAACTATACTTAACTAACTTTACAAATATCACACAATTATCCGAAAAAATCCCTGGCCAACAACTGTCTAGCCGATCCGATGCTTGTACAGAATAGATCTATATCTATATCCTGACGTTTACTGAGTACATTGAAATTATTGGACGCCCTTAACAAGTATGAATTTTTCCTATATGGTAACATAAGAGTATTTTTAAAAGTTTTAGCTTCGGTTTCATAGCTTTTTCACATTCTGACTTGGGAATTCTAAAAAAAAATTCAATTGGTTACAATTAAAACCTGTTAAGGGTACTATTAGCTATTCTGTAATCAAAGTAAGTATATAATCGCCTTGCCTATCTAGATACATATATATAACTGCTAGATAGATAATACTTTATTTTATATGTCCCACAAAAATAATGCTAAATTCCCCGCATGCTGGTAGATCTGCATTACAAACGCCGGGCCACAGTTTTAACTCGGACGTAGATATCAACTCACAGTAATTCTATAAATACTGAAAGAACGTGCGGCATGCGTCAAGCTATTGTCATTCACACGTGAGCGAAATGCATTGGTACCGCAAACTGGGACGCGGGCCTGCACATACCATTCTCATGTCACAAAACAGGATGATGCTTGAAGTGAGAGATGTATACAGGGTTATTGGTAAAATTCTAACAACCTCTTAAGGTTGACTTCTGCTAGTTTCAACAAACATTTTGAGTTTTTTGTTTGTATGTATGTTTGACGTAGTAAGCATTTAAGGGTGAACTGGCCGGCCCGTTCTCCATACAAACGCCGTAGGGTGATTAATCCCTTATTTGAGGATTTAGGTCCAAAACAAAGCATAATACCGAATGCGAGTTCAAAAGTATATACCGTAGTATTTTTTTTATTTGAAACATGAATTTAAGAAAAATTAATAAGTAATATTATTTTCTTGAACTGTCAAAGTAGAAAAATGTACTGTGTCCTCTTCAGTAGGATGTCAATAGGATGTATTGAATGATATGCTTATAACGTCAATGACGACTAAAACTTTTACCACATCCATATAACGAATAATTTCCAAGTTTTCGATATCAGTCTCGATGTACCTTCACAGCATCAATATGTGAATTGACAAGGTGGGCGGGCGCGTTCTAAATAAGCCCATCGTCGATCTCTCAAAATAATACTTCAATATCATACACATGTATCATAATTGTATAGCAAATAAGCATGTGAGAGGTGTGTCTGTATATTGGACGTATTTCGGGATTGATATAAATCGGTTATTCGTCAAATGGTGTACGGAAATAACCGGAATTCAGAGCATGAGGTGTTTATTTCGGTTTATTTGTTCTGAGATTGCTATCACATGCTTTAGGTACAGTCAGTGTACTGAGCACTTAGGTGATCATTGTGAAATTTTGTGTTACATCTGTTTATATGACATAAACAGGAGTCATCCGGATATATCATATGGATCGTCTGCTTCTATCACCCGCTAGCTAATATGATACACATGATCACGCCTATGTGCCTACACCACATGTTTTTTTTTGCTTATAGCATAGAAAAAGGACTAGTTAATAGTACATTATGATATTAGTGCCGAGGCGATATTGCTAGGAGAGGCTGTTATTATCAAAGCGCTCATATGTCATACGACGTTTTATAACGTATTTGCGAGAAGGCAAAGGCACAAAAACAGCCAGTATAAAACGGTATATTAATATTTTTGTGTTTTCTACAGATTTGGTTGTAATTTATAGTAAAAAATTATTAAATTATATAATTAAATGTTTATTTATTATATTTCTCCTAAAGTTCATTTTATTCATAAAACGTTGACCACTTTTCTGACACAAAAACACTTTGCTAAGATTTCAAAAAGTACCGTTCGTTTGAGACGGAGCATCTTGATAAATCATGCGTTTTACCTTATTAAAAAGAAACTAGTGCGTTTTACATTACAATAACGCACAAGTACGTTATGAGATACAATACGATATTGAAGTTGGTGAAATAAGAGACCCTTTACGAGCAAATGTGTTATAAAATTAGTTTTTTTCTTTGCTTATAGGGTAGCCTTTGACTAGTATATCACCTGATAGTTAGTGATGATGCGGTCGAAGATGTTGTTGAGACTAACCTAGGATTACTGACTCTCAAGACATCACCGGAATACACTGTTAAATGCTAGGGGGCATTTGCAAAATGCTCTGCCACCATGCAATAACGACTGCTATTTTAGGACAACAACCTTTTGAAGCGTTCGTATATAGCGAAGTTTGCTTAGCCGTTCTTAACCAATCAGCTAAGTTAAGCAACGTCCGCCGCGGTCATGATGGATGGGTGACCGCTAGTGACGTTACTACTGAGCGTTTCTGTGCTTCGGAGGGCACGTTATCTTAGGCAGCAGTTACAGCATGGTGATAGTACCTTACCACTCTCATGTAGAAAATTGTCCACCATCAGGTGAGATATTGGTCTAAAGCTAGCCTATCAGCTATATGAAATAAATATTTATATAAATATTGTTATTTATCATTGTCAAAAGTCATTACCTTCCACCCTTAAACAAAGCCTCATTAGGGGCTGTTTGCTATAATCATGGTTGGGAAGAGTCTTGGTAATCGCAGAGCCAGATGTTAGTTCTTTATGAAACGCTGCTGCCACTTTTGGTATTTTTCCCATCATTGCCTCTTGTGACTCTCACAGGAAGATTCTTACCCAGTACCCCACGGGGCACCCAACATATACTATGTATGTATAATACTATTAACAATTACCACAGTGCTCCACGCTTCAGCGTATCCGGCGCTTTTTGTAAACAGTCTAAGAAATTAAATTACCTCGTGTATTAGTTTTAAAACAGATTGAACACGTTCATAAATGTTAGCTCATGACGAATGCGACGTGAAATTTCTTGGAAAATGTAATTAAATTTCATATTTACGACTGATAACCTACTTCGCACGCTTTTAGCTGAGTTATATTGTAATGTTTGTTTTGTTGATGAGTGGATTGTCTACACTGAAGACAATTATTTCTGTCGTTAAGCTTTAACTTGTAAATAAATAAAACAGAGTCCAATTATCATTCCGTGTTTTCTTCTTCAACTTATACATATATAAAATCACGCCTGTTTCCCGTAGCGGTAGGCAGAGACCACAGAATTCCACTTGCTACGATCCTTGCAAATATCTTTTGCTTCATCTACACTCATGAATCCTTTCATACATAAACGTTGGTTTAGGGTACTCCTGGCCTGGCCCTTTTTCAGAACGTCTTCAATTTGATTTCGGAACGTTCGCCTAGGTCTTCGCCTTTCAACACTTCCGTTCAATTGTTCCACGTGTACCTGTTTCGTCAATCGTATTTCATTCATTCTCTCAACTTGTCCAAACTATCTCAACATACCTTTCTCGATTTTTGTCACTACATCCTCATTTGTAAATGAGAATGTGGTGTGCCACATCGTTCCCTTATCACACATCCTGTCACTACGTTTGACTCCAATCATGCTCCTCAATGCTTTCATCTCCACTGCATTTAATCTACTTTCATGATTTTTCTGCCATACCCAACTTTCACTACCAAACATTAGTGTCTTGAACTTATTATACAACAATATTAACAATAATGACACTGGCGGGCCGGATTTGGCCCGCGGGCCGTAGTTTGGGTACCCCTGTACAGTAACGTGACATCATAACATTTAACTTTTTAACTGACTTCAAAAATAGGACAAGGTTCTCAATTTGACTGTTTTTTTGTGTGTTACCTCATATCTCTTTGCAGGATGTACCGATGTTGATGTTTTTTTTTAATTCAAAAGCAGGTGCTTGTCATGTGGTCTCATTTATATTTGAGTGAGATCTGACGAGTAGTATCTGAGATATCTCTAATAATGTGTCTTTTAAGTTTGAAATCGTTTTTATTTGTTATTTTTTTACGTACAGTGTCATAAGTGTAATATCTTTCAGGTAAGTGTTTGTATAAACTGCTTTGTCAAAAAGGAACTATTAAACAAATGGTTTATTATTAATAACAAATATTATAATAAAGGTTGATTGCAGAAAATAGTTACATATACAGGGTTATTGGTAAAATCCTAACAACCTGTTAAGATTAACTTCTGCTAGTCCTAACAAACATTTTGAGATGAAAACGCTCTTGGCTCTGAGTAGGCATTGTCTTTTACTACGATACACAGAACTTGTGTCAGGCAGTACTAGAAAAACTTATTGTTTTAAGTTTTGAGTCTCTCCGAACCAAGAGCACCCGCCGCGGCATCACCGGACCGCGCCGCGCTCCCTTTGAATAGAGTTTTGAATATTTACAACGAGCTAAGTAATAAAAAACATGAAATATTAAATTACAGCCACAAGAGACTTTCAAACACAGGTCTTATTCAGTAAAATACACATAAACAAACACAAAAAACTCAAAAAAATATATTTCCAAACAGATTTTTGGTTCAAAAATAAAAATGTTTCATCTCAAAATGTTTGTTAGGACTAGCAGAAGTCAATCCTAAGAGGTTGTTAGCATTTTACCAATAACCTTGTATAATGGACGCTTTGAAGACCAAGCAACTGTTAACATATTTGAACAGATACAATATGATCATCACAGATATAGGGGGCGGGGGTGCAGTTCTAACCTAATCTATGTATAAATCTACTAAAATCTACAGTCTTTTTGAAGCAAAAACGAAGAGACGCAACTTTTTATATATTACACGCTAACGAAGTGAATTTTAGTTTTTTTCGTAATGTATGGGGAGTGGTCCTCCTAAGGTGGATTTAGGATATACAATTCAATCTCAGAGAGTTCCAAATTCTACAAGATTACTTAGTAGGTTATCTGTGGCAAGAATATAGAAAAACAACTGTATCTGGGAATTCTGAGATGAGAAAATACAGAACGATTATGATTGTAGCAGATGTGATACAGATATAGGTTTGATAAGTTTCAGTAAAATATCAGTGTGTAAGCCCCAATTGCGTCAGTTTTGGTTATTCTATTCAACTAAGAGTTAATTGATATTCAAGGATGAATATAATAACTTTTCTTGCATCAACAACCCTTTTGGAGTTAAATTGTGAATGCCGTGATAGTGATGTGTATATCGGCGTTGAATATTTGGATCATATTTCGCTAGTAATAGTATCTGAAGAATTCTTAAAGCTTATGAAGTATTGCCACCATACGTGGTCGTACGGTGTACACGTACGGTACACGTACCATATATGGTCGCATTACTGTATTCCACTTTGAAGGGTATGGGTGTCGGTGGACTTTGTGCCACGAGGTGTTAAGCGCAGTGCAGTTAGTCACTTTGGATGAAACGCATCTATTATAGGCAGAGGTTAAAATATAAGACCAGCCCTCGTGCTTGTTCCGTCGCGAACTTTGCGAGTATTTTCCGACCATCTAGAGCATGTTTCGTCACAATTACATAAAAAAGGTACCCTTAGTACATTGCAGACGATTTTTTTTTTTTTTTTTATGTTATTGTGATGGAACAAGCGCGAGGCCCACCTGATGTTAAGCGGTATCCTCTGCCTATAACAGATGCATTTCATCAAGTGACGAACTGCACTGCGCCCATCATCTTGAGACATACCTGTTAAGTCTCATTTTGCCTATTATTTCACTGGCTCTCAAGAACTGCTGCCGGAACACACCGTTAGGTGCTTGGTGACAGATTTTCTACTTGAGGGTGGTCGCTAGCCAGGCGGGCATTCGGAAAACGCCCTTCCACCATGCGGTGAAGCTCAAGCTCTGGGCGGGATTCGAACCATGGACCTGCTGCGCGGCAGTCCATAGCCAATGCCACTGAGCCATCACTGCTTCAAAAGAGAGAAGATTTTTCAAGATTTTAGCTAAAGCCGCCCACTTGGGACATTAATTACTTATATGTAATATATATGTATACCTATGCTAAATTTACATCAAAATATAGATAGGTACAAATGCAGTCCAAGAGCTCGAGAGTGGCAGTAAGCCCGCTGTTGAGATCCAAGCCGCGATACCCTGACTCAGTCATTACTCGTCGTGACACTCGGTGGGCGACACAGAGTACACACTATTTATAATATCATTGGAGCACTAGTTTCCATTACGTTAATACCTCGGTAGTTGCTAGGCAGAAAAATACATTCGAAAGAACATTAAAAATATTCACAGATCAATGCATACTAAAAGTTTGTCGGTCTACTTTGTTGATTGGGTCTCTCAGGTTCATATAATCACAGCAGGTCATACGGATCACTGATTCTTTGTGCTCAAAGGTGTCAATCACCCATCAACTCCCATTCACCTGCATTTCTCTTGTTACTCACTTCATCACCGTTGCCACAGAATCGAAGTCACAGAACAGATGTCTTTTCCTAATTTTTATCTGACCCTTTTCAATTACCAGCCTCCTCTCCGTTGTTGCATTTCCTCCAATAAAAGTAATATCGTTTTACATAGAATAAAAAAGAATATTACAAAATCACAAATATACGGTAGGAAAAATTTAAGCCATGTGCGGGATTCGAACCCCCGTCCATCCACCCCTTGAGCCGGGCCATGCTCTAACCAATTGAGCTAACATGACATGACGTCATAACTCGAATCTTTCCTATCGTTCTTTAACCATCGTATTGGGATGGAGCGACATCTATAGTACCACTTGCGTTATACTACAAACAAATGCCTGCAATCCGCATAGCAGGCGTTATTGCAAATCTAACAATATTAAAAAAAAATAATATGTCAGAGAACCTCCGAACGTTTCTTCAGAGAGTGACATTCTAGCCCGTCGGTGCCAGGCTAGAATGTCACCCTCCCATCTCTACCGTTGGGTGTCGCACACCAGAGGGTGGACAGCAGCGCTTTCTGAGGAACTGATATCTAACACTACGATCCCCGAGACACCAGCTAAGCTATAGCATTATGGCAAACCTTCCCATAATGGGAGAGGCTGTGTTCAGCAGTAAACAACCCTGCTGATACAGTACAGTACCTCCCCATGTACGTCCAATATCTGTGTATCCATAATGAGAAGAAACAAATAAGATCTTTAGCTCTAAGCTCTGTTAAATTAAGTACGTGTGAGTGTAAGTCTACAGTTACATTGAACGCATCATACGGCAATGATGGCTAAGTGGCATTGGCTATGGACTGCCGCGCAGCAGGACCATGGTTCGAATCCCGCCGCGGGCTTGAGCTTCACCGCATGGTGGAAGGGCATTTTGCGAATGCCCGCCTGGCTAGCGACCACTCTCAAGTAGAAAATCTGTCGCCAGTGTCAACAGTGTGTTCCGGCAGCAGTCCTTGAGAGCCAGTAAAATTACAGGCACTTGAGACCTAACAACTGTACGTCAGTGTGACGGGCACAGTGCAATTCGTCGTTGAGGAAGTGCATCTATTATAGGCAGAAGTTAGTCCACTTAACATCAGGTGGGCCTCGGGTTTGTTCCGTTAGCTTTGAAGAAGTCAAATTGTTAGCTTTGAACCCAGCCCACGAGACCGGACCAAATGGGTGAAATCAATCAGCAGAGTCGACCTCGTGACGGCGTGGGAGCGAGATGTAATCTACCTCACATAAACACTGAGATAATATCTCGATGATGCTCATATTGTGATCCATAGCGTTGCACTCACTGTGCAAAGCAATCTGTCTTCGCTGGTTGCTATTTATTGGCCATTAATTCTGTGCTTTTTCTGGACTTACGGTGGAAACTGATTTGTGTAACGGGAAATTCAATTCAAGGTTTTATGGCGCTTGTAGCTAGGTTTTATAACCATTCATGTAATATTTCTCGTAAGTTGTTGAACATCAATGCACAAGATTCCATAAACTATCCCTAAGACCGTAAAAATTATAAAATTGGGTTTACCCGTAACTTCTTAAAACTCTTCTTAGAATCTCGCGTTTTACGAGAACAATGTAATTCTCTACAAAGGTCGAAGTAACGGAGATAATAGCCTTTATTTTTATACATATAATACCTTATCCCTACACTGAGAAAAATCTAAAGTCAAAAGCGCCCTAATGACGGCCAATTTATATGGTATAAGGCCAAAAACCGACCAAACGTAAATACGTACAAAAACGCCTTCCAACTAGAAGGCGTTAAACGAGGTCAGTGAAGGCGAATGTTTCTTTTCGTCTTCATTTAAGGTGTATTTTGTGGTCTTTCTTAAATATTGACTTTTCGATGAGGCTGATTAAGTCGTACGTTATAGTGATAATTACCGTATATAAACCGCCGTAAAAGTAAGGTATATTTTATGGTCAATACTGCAATTATTATCGTATAACAAGTTCAATTCTGAAAATACTTTACGGAAGGTGTTTTTGACGGTTGTGTTTATTATAAAACATGGTACATTTTTATTGATTGGTGAAAATCATCTTAAGAGTTGTGAATTCATCTTACGTATTTACAATTCAACGGTAAAAGGTCAAATTTGATTTAAGCCTTTTTCTCAGTGTACGTTTCAAGCACTTTGAAGTGATTGTGGTCACGGAAAGACTAAGGTGACGTTTGTCTTTTGCATTGTTCCAGAAAATATATGTTTTTATCGCTATGATTTTATTTGATCATAACGTTACTTATTCCTTTAATAATAATAACTATATTACGTTTATAAACTCGACTAAAACTATTGTTATTTAATTTGCCGTCGTAGCTTAACATCAGGCGAGCACACTTACTATTACCAGTCTTAAACATAAAAATCACTTCAAAGCGAAGATTTAAAAAATATGAATACTTCATATTAAAATATGACATGTTCAAATGTTATAAAACTTATCTAGAATAGTCTATATAAAACAAACTGTGAGCTCGGTTTAATTTTATGACAAATAAACTTCTTTCATATATATTTCTGTATAGATAATGACTTTGAAATGGGCCGACACTTCCTTCATGTTATGAAAATACTATATTGCTATTATTTAGGAGACTGCTACTTCACACTCATATTTTACGATGTACTTACCTTCAGAGTCATAACATTCTTACGTATATAAGAACAGTTCCAATGTCAACTAAGATCACCACAACAGTTCCGCGTCGTGACGAAAACGATAGCTACATTTAGCATAACTTGCAGTAAATGTAATTCAGAACTAGAGAGGAGAACCGATTCCATGAAATGTTCAGTATGTCTAAGATTTTACAATCTACAGTGTGCAAAAAAATGCATTATAGAATTGCAGCGGCAAATCAATTAGTAATTGGAAAACACTTATACCCACTTAACGTAGAATAATAGAATATAGATTCGTATTTGCTCTTCGAAAATTAAGACTATCCATTGATATTGCATGCATATGTTTAATCCAATTTAAGATATAGCTTCATGTTCAGCGGCACGTTTTATTGTGTTAGTGGTGTTACCATCCTGACTCCTGCAGGAAACTAGGTGCACTGGATTTCGACAGTTCAAGACTTCGAGAAGTCGCTTACTTCGAAGAAACATTGGTCGACAAGTCATTGCTTCGACAATAATAACTGCGACAGAACTAACTTCGACGACACACCCACCTTAGATAGACCATTACTTCAACCAACCCTGCGTCGACATGCACTTGTTCGGCAGATAGTTATGTAGACAGAAACATAGGTTCGACATAACACTGCTCTTAAATATAACAAAATTGATTGAAATGCGTAGTAAGTACTATCCAAAAGAACCTGTTATCATTTAGCGCTTATAAAAATAATTACAGCAATTTCTTTAATATATATACTTTAATAATATTCATTCCTCAATCCAGTCAAGCATTCGAGTCATTCAAGTATCAGCACTATATGCCAATGTAGGTATCCCACTCTGATAAGATGGGTCCATAACCCGTAAAATATAAGGATTTTTGCACATACCCTCCTTTTGGATGTCGTAAAAGGCGGTTGCATGGACTGCATCTTGCAAGTTAACGTGAGAAGAGTGTTGCTACGATGCTAAGGTTAGGGTAGGTCCATTTTGTGAAATTCAATGGCATGGCGATTTTTCATGGTGGTAGGGCATTTTGAAAATGCCTGCCTCGCTAGCTACCACCCTCAAGTTGAAAATCTATCGCCAAGCCACAATCATCGTCATCACAACGGTGTGTTCCAACATTTACCCTGAAATACTAGCGATTCTAGGTTAGCCTAAAGAACATCTTCGATCATATCACCAATCAAGTGAAAGTCAAAGGCTAGCCTTTCAGCGAGCAAGGTAGAATATTTTCGATCTAACTTTTATCAAAATCAAAATCAAAAAGTTCAAAACACTCATCGAATCGAATAGCAGTTTTTTATTACTTTTCATACGCATATCGCACGTTGAGGTTGGCATAACGTTAATGCATTTTTCTTTCACATAGTCAACTGTCATATAAGTACTAAATACTCACACCTTTCATACACATTTAATTCCTTGATTCAATTACTTTACACTTCAATATTCTCCTATATAAATTGTTTCTTTTCGATTGACACCGCATAGTAGAAGAGAATGACTGAGTTCTCGCGTGGCGTCGCCATTCACTATCAAAACAGGTATCAGGTTGCACGTCGGTTTGTTTGTTTTCAATCTTGTTTGTGGAAAATTTGCATATTTTTATAAAGATCTCCGAAATCTATTTTTGGGTTCATAATAAATTGCGTTTCCTTGAATAGAAAAGGGAGAAGTTTTGTATATTTAATTACAAACTTATTGAAATTTTTGTTGATGAAATGTGTTTAATAAGAAATGGCAAAACTTATGAACTACATTATACAAGGCCGGTTAATACTATTACTGCAAATAATGATTACGCTACAGCTACAAGTATAAAGTTGTGATTTTGTACCCCAATACTCAATACTTTACTGCAACCATCGATTTAAATAAAAGGAGGAAGATAGGGTGCGCTCTAAAATCACGACAATATAATATGTATATAATGCACCTCCCGTGGGGTGCCGGGTTAGAATTGCACCTCCCCATACCTTCCCCTGGGTGTCGTAAAAGGTGACAAAAAATACTGGAAGAAAGGTGGGCAGCAGCGCCTTCTGTAGAACTGGCATCTTACACTGCGATGCCCAAGCCGCCTGCCAAGTGTGGGGATTATGACAAATACCCCCTTAATAGGAGAGGCTGTATTCAGTAGTGGAAGATCTGGCTGATACAGTATATAATGCACACAGCTACACTTCCATTATATATGATATAACTTACGTTTTTATTAATGGCAAGGACAGGAAGACAAGCGTGTAGTTAGACGCACATATACCCACTACTGAGACTCAACCAGGAGATGTCGCCTGATTGGACATTGCCATGTTCGAGGTACTGGTGCTGTTTCTCTTTTATTTATAAATTCTATGATTGCAAGACAAGATTTTTACATTAGGTGTTAGGAATATATTTACAGTGTCATATGACCCTGAAAGTGTGTAGCAATATAGGCAATGAACTGACCGATCTCTTTTATATTTAAGTTTGATATAAAAAAATGTTAAATCGTTTTTCTAATAGCATAGTTTTTTATTATCTTAAGAATATTTTTAATATTGTTATGTTTGTAATAACGCCTGCTATGCGGATTACATTACAAAATTACAAATATACCTACGATAGAAAAAAAAATTTAGTCATGTGCGGGATTGGTGAGGGAGGGGTGGATATACGCGGATCCCGCACATGACTTCATTTTTTTTCTATCGTATATTTGTAATTTTGTAATCTTAAGATTATGTTTTCACCTTCTTACACGACATACGAATAGTTCCCTTTGGATACATCTTTCATTTTCGAAATATTAAGTGATATTATTATTTGTTATACCGGTTATTTGGGTATACTTTACAAAATTTTGCTACTTCCAAATTATAAAATAATTAAATGAGATGAGGTTCTCCCTTATCGCCCCTTACTTGGGGTTCGCAGTGTTATGTACGAGTATATATATATATATATATATATATATATATTGTTATTGTGACGGAACAAGCTTGAGGCCCACCTGATGTAAAGCGGACTAACCTCTGCCTATAACAGATGCATTTCATCACAAGTCACGAATTGCAATGCGCCCGTTATTTTGAGACATAGTTGTTAGGTCTCATGTGCCTGTAATTTTACTGGCTCTCAAAGACTACTGCCGTAACTCACCGTTAGGTGCTTGGCGACAGATTTTCTACTTGAGGTTGGTAGCTAGCCAGGCAATCGCAAAAGGCCCTTTCAAACCATGCAGTGAAGCCCAAGCCGGCGAAGGGGATCGAACCAGGGCACTGGGGTGCGGCAGTCCATAGCTATTACCGCTCGGCCATCATTGCTTCAGAATATACATAACACTGCGAATCCCAATACCTCTACAGTGGACATGCTGCTGCTGATGCGTTAACAATCTTTTTCTTGTTATAGAGAACACGACAGTAACGTCGACGAAGCCCAAGCGCCGCGCTTACCTTCTGAAGAGGAAGGCGCTCACCACTGGCTTCTTTGACCAGAGCCGGACCAAGGATGGAGACAAGGAGAAAGGTGAGCTTTATAGAATTTTTTAAATTATCATTTGATTTGAAACAGTAAGAAAATAATAATTAATATAACGGAAAGTTGAATGTCCTAGCTAGTTTCGTTTTTGAGATAGTCCCATGTAACAAAAAAATACTAAAATTGACACTTTTGAAGGCATTCAATAGATTCAGGCGTTCTTCTTCTTTGTGTGCCCTGTCCTCATCGGACGTCGGCGACCAATTCTCGGAACTTATTCCTATCTTGTGCCACCCTACTTAGGTTGGCAATGTCATTGATATTTGTCCAGCGTTTAATATTGTCCATCCAGGCCAGCTTCCTTCTTCCTCTACTTCTGTGTCCCTCTATTTTACCTTCCAGTATTTTCCTTAAAATTTGATATTTATTATTACGGTATATATGTCCAAAATATGAAATTTTACTTTTCTTCACTGTTTCCAAAAGTTCTAAATTTTTCTTCATTCTTTGTAAAACTTCTATATTAGTTATTCGGTCTCTCCATGATATTTTTAGCATTCTTCTGTATAGCCACATTTCAAATGCATTAATTTTTGCCTCTATCGTTCTGTTTATGGTCCAGCCTTCAGCGCCGTACATGAATACAGATAACACGTAACACTTAACCATTCTCCATCTGAGTTTCAGGTTTATGTCTTTGTTGGTGAATAGCTTGTTCATTTTCATGAATGCACTTCTTGCTATCTCTATCCTTGTACGTATCTCCTTCTGTGGATCCCATTTTTCATTAAGAGAGCTTCCTAAATATTTATACTGTTTAACTCTTTCAAGAGGGTTGTCGTTGATAGACAGCGTGCACGATTCTACCACGTTCTTGCTCATTATCATGTACTTGGTTTTCGATATGTTCATTCTTAGGCCATAGTCTTCCACAACTATATTTAAGTGGTTTAAGAGTTGTTGGAGATCTTGCAGAGAGTGAGTTAAGAGAATGGTATCATCGGCATAACGGAGGTTATTTATTATTGTACCATTCACTCTGATACCAGTTTCAACGCCATCAAAAGCTTCCTGGAATATTGTTTCAGAATACAGATTAAACAATAACGGTGATAGGATACATCCTTGTCTCACTCCTTTACGAATCTGGATATTATCAGTGTCAGATGTGCCGACTTTAATGTGTGCTGACTGATTCCAGTACAGGTTTCTGATAATTCTCTGATCTTTGCTGTCTACTTCGGTCTTTCTCAGTATATGCATTAATTTGTCGTGTTTTACGTTGTCAAATGCCTTCTCAAAATCAATGAAACATGCATATACATCATTGTTAAATTCTAAGCTATTTTGCACTAAAACTTGAACTGCTACTAACGCTTCACGTGTTCCTAAACCATTTCTGAATCCGAATTGGGTATCTTATATGATATTATCTATTTTGTTATAAATTCTCATGTGAATTACCTTTAGAAATACTTTCAGGGCGTGACTCATCAGGCTGATAAGCCTGTGTTCATTGCATGTCTTTGCGTTTGCTTTCTTAGGGAGCGGGAGGAATGTGGATTTTAGCCAGTCTTCTGGTAATGTCCCTTTATCATAAATCTTGTTATACATTTTAACTAATAATTTCAAGTTGTCGTCATTTAATAGTTTTAGCATTTCTATATGTATCCCATCGGGGCCAGCAGCTTTCCCGTCTTTCATAGATCTTATTGCTTTTTCAATTTCTGTTTGGAGTATTGGCGGCCCATCCAAATTGCATTGTGTTTCCAACAATTTTGTGTCTAAATTTTCTCTGTCATCCTCGAACAGTTGTTCAATGTACAGTTGCCATGTTTTACATTGTTTTTCGTTATCAATTACTAGCTTGTTTTGTGAGTCTTTAAGTTTACCTGTTAATTGTTTTCTGTGAGTTTTTGTAAATTTCTTTATCTTCTTGTGTAAATTAAAGTTGTCTTTTTTCTGCTGTAGTTTTTCTATTTCTTCACAGTCTTCACTTAAGCATTTATCTCTAGTTTCTCTGATTTTAGTCCGGATCATATTGTCTATTTCTTTGTATTTATTCTTATCTGTTTCTTTAAATTGTCTTCTCATTTCCATAAGGTCAAGAATTTCATCTGTAATCCATTCTAGTTTTCTATCCCTTTTTTCATAACCCAATTTTTTTTCTGATGTCGTTATAATTGCTGCTTTAAGTTTATTCCAGCAGCTCTCAATGTTTTCTACGTGCTCATCATTTGTGATATCTCTTAACTTTTTGTTCAGTTCTTCTTTAGTTTCATTTTTAACATTTATGTCTTTAAGTTTTGCAATATTAATTTTGTTGAGACTACTTAATTTATTTACTAATTTTAATTTAACATTTAGTTTTGCAACTAGAGGGTTATGGTCCGAACCAATATCAGCACCAGGGTACGTTTTAACGTTAACTATTGAGTTTCTATAGCGTGATTCTATCATTATAAAGTCAATTTGATTCCTCACAATATGGTCAGCTGTGTCTTGGGGAGATGTCCACGTATATAGTCGTCTAGGAGGGTGTTGATACCAGGTGTTAGTTAAAATTAAGTCCCTTTCAACGCAGAACTGCAGCAATCTATCGCCCCTTTCGTTTCTATCGCCTAGACCATAGTTTCCTACTGTTTTACCTACTGTTCCTCTACCAATCTTTGCATTCATATCACCCATTATAATAACCATGTCCTGTGATTTGATGCCCTCCATTACTTCTTCTATTTCTTTATAAAATGATTCTATTTCTTCATCTGTGCTTTGAGCCGTTGGCGCATAGACCTGAAGAATACTTAAGTTAAAAGGTTTAGCATTGAACTGCAGCAACATACACCTGTCCGAGTATGGAACAAAGTTGGTTACGAATTTTGATAGTTCCTTCTTTATCACCATTCCGACACCGTAATGGTGGTTCTTTTCTGCAGCTGGCTTCCCAGAGTAGTATACAGTTACGTCTTCTTTATTTATTTTACCATTGTCAGACCATTTGATCTCACTGAGTCCCAGAATACTCAACTTGAGTCTATTCATTTCTTGAATGGTATTCTCAAGTTTTCCTGACTTGATAAGACTTCTTACGTTCCAAGTGGCTATCAATAGCTGTTCATTCTTCTTTCTTCTTGACAATGACATGGCTTCCGTAATCGCATTTTCTTCTCCGGTTAAACATTTCACATCGGGAGACCCGGTACTCCCCCGACGCCGGGCGCTAGCCGGATTGCTGGGCATAATATTTCTGCTGGTTGTAATTTTCATGATGTGTAAAGTCCGAGATGGTGTTCTTAGGGCATTGTGATGTGCAGTAGCACCCCACGTCTTTCTGCACTGCTCCTTTTTGAGGGTATTTAATCCTCAAGGCTTGCTGAGCCTCCTCCGACCGGTCACCCAGCCAGGGTAGTGGTTATACCGCCACTTACTCGGTCGCCAGAGCCCCGTTCGTTGTCTAGCAGGGAGCACCACGGTAACCAATTGGTCGCCGTCGCCATCCGGCGCGTGCAGGTGGGGTTGACATTTGGGTCGGTTAAGATGTTAGTACCGTTCTCCCCAACTGCTGCCCTAAACTTTTTGAGATAGTCCCATGTAACAAAAAAATACTAAAATTGACACTTTTGAAGGCATTCAATAGATTCAGGCGTTACTTTGTGAAATTCCATATTTAATAATAACTAATATTTAAAAAGACTATTAAATTAAAATTTTAGAAAAATATTTAAAAAAAAATGTTGGTGACAATTCCGCCTAATTTTCCTGTTAAACCATTTACCATTCATTTCTGAAAATAAAATATATAAAAATATATCTGTACTCGTCTCAATACGCTTGATAAAACATTTTAGGGCGCAAAATGTTTTTTTTTCGGCTACTTAAAATTGATGGTGTTACCTTTAAAATAATTAAATTAAATTTGGGTCAACGTTTTACTCAAAATAGGTATACTGTATTGAAATATAGCAATGGGCGGGCAATATTGCTAATAGTATATAGATAACCAGTGGGGAAGAAAGGTTCTCGAGTGGTTACCACATTATGCCAGAAGCCGTAGAGTTGGTAAGCCCAACTAGGTGGATTGACGACATCGTTCGTTAAATTCGGGGGTAGCCAATGAATACAAGCGGCTAATTGCCGTACTTTGTGGAATTTTATAGGGGAGACCTTTGTTCAACAGTAGACGTCTTCCGGCTGATGGTGATGATGACTCGCACTCACGCGTGTTGGTCTCTACAGCAAGAGCCCGTCTTTGTGGATACTACCGCAATATCAGATATTCTGCGTCTAAGCAGTAATTTACAGACACATATATTGGGTACAGAGCTCTCGGTGTGAGAATTGCATTCGTACTTTGTCGGATTTTTATAAATGTTGACCAACGACAAAATGTAAATATAAATAAGAACGATGTTGTAACGAATACTGTAGGCTCTCTACATGCAAGTGCCTCTACGCGCATAGACTTCTACGGCCGGTCTCACCTACGACCGTAGACCCTCTACGCCTGTAATACGTCTACAGCTACGAATCGATGTACTACTTTGACTTATAAGTCTGTTAGTGAGCGATAAATTTGTGAGATAATTAGGTTATAATTGTTATAATTACATATTATATTCGTTTTATTTTTCACAATGTTATGATGTGATCGCCAGATAGGCGAATAAGCAAATCTGTTTTAGTTTTATTACAAAGTAAAATAGTATCTGGTCTGTGATGTGGTTTTCTGTTAATTTATGTGATTGCTGATGGGCTATCCTGTATCTTGCATCTGTCGGTTAATGATATCGGTTAATAAATATGATATGACAATGCTAGGTGCTTAGCGGTAGATTACGTACTTGAAAGTGTTAGAATTTAGCTCCTACCATAATGTGAAAGAGATCGAACCTTTGAAGCATTGATGGCCGAATGGTAATAGCTATGGACTGCCGTGCCGCAGGTCCCTGGTTCGATCCCCACCGCTGGTTTGAGCTTTCACTGCATGGTGGAATGGCATTTTGCGATTGCCCGCCTTCTAGCTACCACCCTCAAGTAGAATATCTGTCGCCAAGCACCTAACGGTGTATTCCAGCAGCAGTCCTTAAGATCCAGTAAAATTACAGGCACATGAGAGTTAACAACTATGTCTCAAAGTGACGGGCGCAGTGCAATTCGTAAGTTGTAATGAAATGTATCCATTATAAGCAGAGGTCAGTCCGCTTATCACCAGGTGGGCCTCGAGCATGTTCAGTCTCAATTAAATAATAAAAAAAACCTGTGACGGATCGTTCGACAGTCGTCACTAGACGTCACTGTCACAGACATGTACGTATATCTATTTACTAGTATGTATGTGTTCCCCGTCTGTCCGATAGCATGACTAACGAGTAAGCCGATCGCTGCCAATTGTCGTCTGTCTATTGTAGCCAGTGTGACAGCATAATACACCTTGTTATACAATAATATTTATAAAAGAGTTGAAATTGTTACATTTGTGGTTATATATTAAGGAATAATTATAATAAATTCATACATAGGTCTAATGAAACAGTTTGTATGTTTGTCTTTATCTTGCCTACCTGTTTGGGGATTTAGATAGTTGTATAGAAAATACTTTATTAGATAACATTAATGTAAATTATGGTGAAAATTAACACACATATGCACACAAAGGTCTTATTGCATAAAGAAATTTCTTCCAGTGAACAGAAAGGATTTACTAAAATTGCCAAAGCGGCAGTTTAAACCGACAAACAATACTTAATTTTTTTTAATGTTATTATTCACTACTATTTTAATAAATACCTACATTAAATATTATATAATGAACACTATAATATTATTTCTACTTACAAACAGACATTAATGTAAATACATAATTGTATGTAAAATTAAATGTTTACCCAGGAAATAGATTACCTTAGAATGGTCATTCGATTTTAATTGACTATTTTGTTTTAAATATTCATTGACTGAGACCATTCAATCGAGGATGTCAGAATGTTCCATAGATATTAGATTAGATGTGATTATATGATATGAAGACAAAAGTATACTTATGTGAAGAACAAGGATATATAAAAATACAGACTATTTGTTGTTTTATCTGTTGGTTCTAGTTAATTTGCCTTAACACGTGGTGAGAACGACTGGACTAGTTAAGGACTAGTTCAATTAAATTTTGCATTGAGAGAGTAAGAAAGATATAGTTTATATTATAAGGTACCTTTGGTATTTCAACTTTAAATATATACTAATTGTAATATTAAATTAAAAGCTTCCTAAAAAGGCTTTGATTGAAGTTTAGGCCTTTTAGTAGGTAATCGGTGGGTCTGGTTTTTGCTTAGCTACAGTTTTTAACTAAAAGTTAGTTGATAGTCAGGCAAGTATTCTCAAATTACCACCTCACCGACCATGCAAGAAAGCTCATGCTTGCGATATGATTCGAATCAGAAATACATTGCTCACTAAGCCATCTTAGCCCAAAATACTGAAACAGTTTCATTTTCCCCGCCTTTTTCCTTAAATGCTTCCTTCAATTGCGCACAGTGGTTGCGTAAGCTAGTGCAGTTGGACCTTCGCCTTTTTAAGTATATTCCATAAGCAAAATCTCTTTCGAGTCTCAGAATACTGTGTTCATGAGCTTTCCGACGTATTGCGTAACTTCTTCGAATATGCAGCCCACTTTTTGACCCACTGCATTGACTATAGTGTTTGCCCTCAGCGTCGTAGCAACGAACCCAAGTACCTTTATCGTCTCCAGCAACGATGCGATCGATAACACTGGTAGGACTTTCACCACAATGCTCCAAACTTTTTTACGACATTAAATTCGGGCTTATTTCTGCGGTGATGTGTGCTATCGTAGCATTCATCTTGCAATGACATTTGAAGGTTTAAAAGCTGATGAAGCATTAAATGTGTGACACCCACGGATAGCTTCGTTATCACTGTTAACGAATATATTTTAATTCGAGCACCTTTGATTACAAGTTTGTTGTCGATTATTACGTTTTTTTTGGGGTAGCAGAAACAGGACAACCTGATTCAGGGTTATTTTCAAGTCTCTTTTAAATTCACTTGACAGCTTTTAAATGGTAGACAACGAAGGAGTGGAATCCTTGTAACCGGCCACCATCCCTTCGGGAATATTTGAATGAGTTTTTACTTGTTTAGCCAGGAATTTAACAGTGCGGTGCTCAATTTTTGTCAACATTTTCGCATCAGACATTTAGTTGCACTCGAAGCACGATTGTGAAAAAACTTGGTATGGACGAAATTTTCAACTTCTGCCCTTCTGTAATTTCCTAAGAGAATCAAAAACTACCCTTCATACTAACAAAAAAGGTCCGATACCAAGTATACTTTCAACTGTCCTCGTATTTCAACTGCCACCCTGAATTTGGCATAGTACAGATATCCCCTTTGATCAGTAATCGATATCCTAAAGGGGATTCGGCTCCTAAAACTCCCCAAAATCCCTTTATAGGGAAACTTAAAGGGTATTCTGAATTTGGCATAGTACAGATATCCCCTTTGATCAGTAATCGATATCCTAAAGGGGATTCGGCTCCTAAAACTCCCCAAAATCCCTTTATAGGGAAACTTAAATGGTATATCAGGACAAGGCCAACACAGCCACCGGGACCGAGCGACAGAACTAACACTAGTACATTCCATTATTAGTAAACCATAATTACAGTATACCAATCTGTAGCAGATCACACAAAACATCAAACGTTTATAACAACGAACCTAATTAATCCGAGAAGATCTAAGAAACTTTAATAAATTAGTACATAACTATAAATCCCAATATATCTGACCATATATCTCAATATATGTGAACGTACATCCCAATAAACATATGTATATGCGACTAATAAATCTGTGTAGAAGACAGATTCACGAAACTAGTGACTTGATGAATATATCAAAGTGATTTAGTTGTGTTTACATAGCGGATAGTTTTTATCATTGCATAGCTTTTGCGCTTCGAACGAAAGCTCCAGGCTTCTGCGTTATTCGATTATATTTATTTCACGAACCTTTATTTGTACTGCTATTTAAATTAAGGTTTGTTTGGTGCATCTACTCACTATTATAATACATTTTGTAACCAAACCATTGTTTATGCCTAAATGTTTGTCTCACGTAATTAATTTTACAACTTTTAAGTAATCTGTGGATATAATGTAGTTGGCTGCACATTGATTACTATAATCAAATCAAATCATTTATTTATTTGCTAGAATACATGTCAAAAGGATCTTAATATTATTCATACAGATACAATGGATTCAGTCTGCAAGACGTGCAAATGTTTTTACGAAGCTAATTTATATTAATTATTTTATACCTTAAAAAAAAAATATTTACAAGAATCTAAAACAATCCTTAACACTATAAAAACAATTGCTAAGAATCCAGTCAGTTAAACATTTCTTTAATTTATTTTCATTTAATATTCTAATTTCATTAGGTACGCAGTTATAATTTTTTATACACATATTATAAATGTTTCTTTTATATAAATATTTTCGGGCTAGAGCTTCATATAATAGGTTACTGAACCTTTGTTGGCGCGTATATACTCGGGAACGTTTTACAAAATAATCAGGGTGTTGTTTGGCAAATATACAAATTACTTTAATGTACATGCAAGGCAGAGGAAGTAGGTTTATATTATATTCTTTCATTTGATTGAAGAATATTATTACATTATGCACTTATGTTATTATGTGCCTGACAGGGTCCATCGGACTGTACCAATGCGTTTATAACATCTTGTACTGTATGGAAGCAATAAAGAATCCTATGCTTAATCTGTAGCTGTCAGTTATATAATTAATAAAATTATATGCTATAGTTTTTTCAACTCAATTTCTTATCAATCATGTCATATTTACCGAGTTTGAACATATAGTATTTAAAATATGACGAAACTACGTTTGTATGGAGAGCGCCACGAGCACTCTAGCCTTAACGTACATAGAACATTTTTTCACTTTGGTAAACGAGTCTGAGTACCCTATACGTATTATGATACATTATTGCTTGTTGATTCTGTAAGCAGGATGTTTAGTATTGTTTAAAATAATAGATATGGGGTAGTACCAATAGATTGTTTCAATCAAAAACTGTTATGTCTGGGGATTCCCGATATGAGCTGAAAACATGCACAACAGGAAAAAATCAAGGTTATATTTTCCAGACACAAACATCCATTACTTAGGTTTCATTTACTGGAATTTATTTGGCTGGCAATATGTGATTGCATGTTTTCTAAGAAATTTTTATTTAAACACCTGTAATAGTTCACAGCTGGCTGTCACACGGAATTCTTGAGGATTAAGTTTTAAAATCTATAACTGGATGTGTAATTCTGTATATCATCATCATTAGGTAACCAAACAAATGTTTCAGGGTGATGAGCACAGTGCAGTCTGTCACTTGTGGCGAACTGTGTTGGTGTTTCATAACCACCAACATGTACCATTATAAAATAAAAAAAATATATACCTTGTCGTCTTAGTATTGCTGTCTTTGCAATGAAAATGGTTGGGAGTTGTGGTAGGGCATTTTGCGAATTCCCGCCTGGCTAGCTACCACCCTAAAGTAGAAAATCTGTCACCAAGCACTTAACGGTGTGTTTCGGCAGCTGTCCTTGAGAGCCAGTACTTCTAGGTTAGTCTGAACAACATCTTCGACCACATCATCACTTACCATCAGGTGAGATAGTGGTCAAATGCTAACCTATCAGGAATGAAAAAAAATAAAAAAAAATAATAATATAATACATACATACTTTGACAGCTCCACGCATGTCATTCGCCCCGACTTCTACGTATGTATCAAAAACGAATGTAGTTTTGAAAATGCGTTTTAAGATAGGATGTGGGTTTATTTCATATTTTTCGTGAATCATTTATCTCACAACTTTGTTGCAAATTGATTTTGACTGTAATTCGTGTACAAGCTAAACTGAACTCGACATAATCTTTTATTGAAGCAATGTTGGCCGAGTGGTAATAGCCATGGACTGCCGTGCCGCAGTACCCTGGTTTGATCCCCACCGCCGGCTTGAGCTTCACCGTATGGTGGAAGGGCATTTTGCGATTTGCATTTGCAAATCGCAAAATTGCCCGCCTGACTAGCTACCACCCTCAAGTAGAAAATCTGTCGCCAAACACCTAACGGTGTGTTCCGACAGCAGTCCTTGAGAGCCAGTGAAATTACAGGCACATGAGACTTAACAACTATGTCTCAAGGTGACGGGCGCAGTGCCATTCGTTACTCGTGACGAAATGCATCTGTTATAGGCAGAGGTTAGTCCGCTTAACATAAGGTGGGCCTTTGCTTGTTCCGTCACAATGACACAAAAAAAATAAAATTAGTTAGCTAAAAATGATATCAAACAAAATAACATCAAAATATGTGCACTTGGCATCAGTCCACGACCTCCCCTAAAAGTAAGTTATATACTTAAATCAATAAACATTTCTCAAAGTCCTTCCATTTTTAAATATTTTAACTCCACTTCCATCTTGATAAGGGTTGAATTTACATTTTTTTTATTAATTTACTATACTTATTTTACTACCATGAAAAATTTGGTATTATCAATTCAACGGGATATTGCCTGATTTTAGGTTACTTTGAAGGTGTACTCCTCTTCAGATAATAATTGTTGGGATTCAGAAAAAAAAATAAGTTATATATAAACGTTTTGGCAACAAATCAATAGTGGCTTGAGTAATAAGTAAAGAAAACTGTATAGCTGCTGCTGTATCAAAATATTTGTTTTGGAAATCCTTCTCAACCTTAACGAATTTTCACATTTAACGTACTTATTAAATGATGATTATATTTGTAACAAATATGTGATATTTTTTTAAAATCGGACAGTCAAATCCAAGTGAAAAATATTCTTATCTCTAATTTTCCGGCATTTCGAACAAACAACAGGTCGCCACGTGCAGCGCGTTTTGGCATTAAACTAAATTTATTTTATCATCCGCATTATAACCAAAAATGAAATAAAACCTAATTGATCTGAAAATTACTTTAATTTTTGAACTATGGCCTTTTCAACATCCAACCCCATACCACACTAAGTTTTTAATTTCAGCAAGTTTTTTTTTCAAAATGCAATATTGGTTAAAAAATTCTGCCGACGCGATCGTGTCATCGCTAGGTTTAAACTTTCGACGAGACGTCACTTAACATACAAGTGTAAGAATCAAACAAAGAGTAAAATTAGCTTACGACATAAAACACATTTACGCGTCGAAATAGGATCCTCCTCCTCTTTGGAGTCGGTTAAAACTCAATAAGACCATCGAGCAACTTTCAACTTCAATAATTTCTTCATATCTTCGAGCATATACAATACTAGAGATTAATAAATCGTATAGATAGGTACTCTAAAATATTATTTGTTAGTTGGTGAGTAATAGGCCTAGAAACAGTATGTTGGTTATTCATAAGATAATTTTATATTCAGATAGTAACCGCAATATTTATTGTGAGTTGAAATTTCAATGTTTCGAAGTTCAACTCCGTATCGTAGTATGATACGTAACAGAAATAATAACTTTATAATATGATTAGAACTTTTAAAAGTCTTTATTTGAACTTTGAATTTCATAGTAACAATACGGAGTTTTGATGTATATGGTACATTTGATGTACACACACAATATTCAATAAAACAAGGTATTGAAAAAAATACTTAAACCGGAACTACAGCAACAAATTATTGGTGCACAAAAATTGTGCCCCAGGCGGGAATCGAACCCACCTCCTTAGAATTCACGCCGGATGCCTAAACCACTCGGCCACAAGGAACACACTCTCTCGAGCCGAAACTTTGTGCTCGAATTGTATTACTTTGACCGTCCTAGGTCCTGTGTTGAGTACTGGTCTAACAAATAAGAGGTTAATACGCAATGACTTTCGGGTTGAGTCTCAGCTGCAAAGACTCGAACATTTCCGTGAATGTGTACAACTGCATGACTTAGTTCCGTCCCCTCCCTTCTTCCATCGGACGTCCAGACAAACGGAGAGGCGTCATCCATACATGGTTGATTCTCAGGACTCGTACGAAGCGCTTCATTTCCACTTTTCTCGTGCGTATTGCGAAAGAGTGGAATTCCTTCCCGTGGTCAGTTTTTCCCGATGGATACAACATGGGTGTTTTCAAATCGAGAGATAGGTCTAGCGTGCTTTCTAGGTAAGCGTGCTCCATCTAGAACCATATTAATACTTAACATCAGGTGTAGTCAAACGCGAACTTATCCTGATAAAACAGAAGGTTAAAAAAAAGAAAACGAAAATATTTCAAGGTTTTACTGGAAATCGATTGTTTACATATTGTGTAGAGGAGGATGGGAGAGATGGCTCTTTTACGACCTTCTGAATAGCAAGGTCAGTTTTTATTAATATTATGCTGTACTGTTTCAGCCGGATAGTCCACTGTTGAACATAGCTTCCCCTAATGGGGGGGGTGGTTTGCCATAATCCCCACGCTTGGACGGCGGCCTGGGGATCGCAGTGTGAGATATCAGTTCCTCAGAAAGTGCTGCCCACCTTCTGGTGTGATACCCTTAGTCGCCTCTTACGACACCCACGGGTAGAGATAGGGGGTGACATTCTAGCCCAGCACCCCACGGGAAGATTATACTGTACAACTTATGACAATTGTATCAACTATAAAAATGATCTCATATGCCTATATAGATCTATGTCTATCTATCTATATGCTATGTACATCTGGGCGTCAATGTACCGTATCATGTCACGATGGGAAGCAAGCTAGCCTAAAACCTTGGCATTATTTCAAACTCTGCACTCACTTTGATGACTAAAATATTATTAAATATGAAAATTTGAAAATAGTTAGCGCCGTACTGGACTAGTGTATACAAACGTGTAAAAATAGTGCGTTCAGACTTCGTTGTACGTGAAAAATATCCGTCAGCACGGCCCAATATATTGTTTTGCGGGCTGGCTACATAAACACAGTCGTGACGAGGAAACTCGTTTCTTTTCAACCTTATTACTCCTACATAGAGTTGAAAGTTCTTTCAATTTGAATCCCAGATGTAAGTCTCTGTGGTTTTAAGATTCGGTTTATTGCCTTTTTCTATATTTTAGTGTCTTTGGAGAATAATTGGGACAGTTAGTCAGGATCAGCTTCAGACACATTCAGGTTTTGAGCTTGAAATAATAGAAGTCAAGAATCTGAGCGCTGTGGAAGAGCCAATTGGGGCAAGTCAGTGGCGATTGATTAAATTAAATTCAATGTCATGCAGCCTATTCTAATTTAAGGTCTTGGTAAAATGAGTTTTGAAGGATTGATAAATATTTACCGGAAATTTATCACGAGGTAAGACTTTAAAGGTTGCATTCCTAGGAGTTTGTATAAGGAAGAAACGGAGCCCTTATAGGATCACTTTGTTGTCCGTCTGTCCGTCAGACAAGACCCTTTTTCTCAGGACCGCGTGGAGGTATCAAGCTGAAATCTATATCAAATACTCAAGTCTACTGTCCCTTGGAGCTGCGAAAAAATCAAACTTCTGAGCCAACGCAATAAAAAGATACAGCCGTTTTTTCCGAAAACTTTCGACACTCGCAAGGGGATCAAAACGTACAGGGTACTTCCCGTAAACTCAGAATCTTGAAATTTGGTACATAGCAACTTCTTATAGAAAAATTGCGAAGAGCATACATTTTTAGTTACATCATCTAATAAGAATATTTTAATAATGCTAAAATGTTATGGATTTCATTTAGCAATAAAAGTACCATAACTTTTACTTATTAACGCACACCTACATGTTTGTACGGAACCCTTGATGCGCCATTCCGACTCGCACTTAGCCGTTTTTTTAATGGTTTATAGGTATATCCCATGACTAACTCAGGTGATAGTAACTGGCGTGGCAATTTAAGCATTTGTTCAGGCTAAACCTTAGAAACTGCGACATATTCTCTTCTTGAGTGTGTTAAGCTAGCAGTAGACAGCAGGAAGTGTGCCAGCAGATAAAATTTGTTAGATAAAAACTTCGTTAAGATGGCTTTTTCACTTTACCCCTTAATAACCAATGCAGCTATAAGCAGTGATGGCTCAGTGGCATTGGCTATGGACTGCCGTGCCGCAGATCCATGGTTCGAATCCCGCCGTGGGTATGAGCTTCACCGCATGGTGGAAGGGTATTTTGCAAATGCCCGCCTGGCTAGCGACCACCCTCAAGTAGAAAATCTGTCGCCAAGCACCTAACGGTGTGTTCCGGCAGCAGTCCTTGAGAGCCAGAAAAATTACAGGCTAATGAGACCTAACAACTGGACGTCTCAGTGTGACGGGCACAGTGCAATTCGTCGTTGACGAAATGCGTCTGTTATAGGCAGAGGTTAGTCCACTTAACATCAGGTGGGCCTCGGGCTTGTTCCGTCACAATAACATAAAAAAAAGTTATAGGCAGAGGTTAGTCCGCTTAACATCAGGTGGGCCTCGTGCTTGATCCGTCACAATTATATATATATAAAAAGCTGCGTGTTCAAACAAAACTCTTAATGTAATACGTTAGTAAGTAAAACCTTGCATCGTTGTTTATAACTTCGTAAATATTTTGTTTTCACTGAACTTGATCCAATTCCGCAAGCTATTTTTTTAGTAAATTATTCCACACGTTTTGATTTTCCTTATCACGTTTATTTAGGTCGTGTTTGTTTTTAAAGTATTTTGTTATTCTTAGTGGCCATGAAACGAGCGATGCCAAAATACTGACTGTATTACTATGGGGTAGATGTATCAATATTGTGAAATCGACGAAAGTGCTAAGTTACTAAACCGAATTGAAAACAGTTGGAAAAAGCTATTTATGAAAATAAAGTCAATCTACATACAATGTACTAGGCGAGCATCATTCTGAAAGAGGTATGTTACAGTTTTTTGCGCTTATATATCTTTGGAATTAGGAAACGGTGCAAGACGAGCTTTTAACACTTGTTTCACCAAAATGATCTTTTGTATAGCTGTTGACCTCTATCTCACCTGATAGTAAGTGATGGTGCGGTTGAAGCTGTTGTTCAGGTTTTCCTAGAATTCCTGGCTCTCTGGGAAAGCTGCCGGAACACACCGGTAGGAGTATGGCAACAGATTTTCTACTTGTGGAAAAAGCGAGACCATTCCCGTAGTTGAATGCTGTGGCTTATTTGTGAAGGTCAATTAGGTATCGTGATCAATTAAATTGCATTTTGAAGTAGCAATGGCCCAGTGACAGCGATGGATGGATGTTCGTCTACGGATCTCCTCATTCCTGATTCGATCTTGTAGATAAACACCGTGCATGGCTCTCTCCATAGCTCGTTGTGCGACTTTGAGCTTACTTATAAGGCCCAAAGTTAGAGGCCACGTTTCAATTCCATATGTCACTCACTGGTAACACACTGCTTGAAGACTTTGGTCTTTAGACACTGAGGCTTAGTACCATACAACCCGCTAATCGCTTGTCCCACTGCCCAACTCCAAAAATAGTCTCAAATTAGTCATATAACAGTAGCAAGGTTGTTAGAAAAAATATCGCGCAAAAACTATCGGATATTCGTGATTCACCGCACAGGAATGCTTTTGTCGCTAAGGTTAGAAAAATCTCAGAGTACACTGTTTGTTTACACTCAGCCTTGCCAAAATATAAAATGGAATATTATACAAAACTAAAAGTTTATTGAAAAAAATATTTGTGTTACAAAAAATACTACTCAAGAACTTCTAAAAATAGTGTTGCGTATTTTTTTATCGATTGCTTTCAATATTTCGTTCGTAGTGAAATTTATTCGTGCCTACTTAAATTTTGTCGATCTCTAATGTTTTCGTTAGTTCTATCGATAGCAAATACCACGCAGGCCAAACTAAGGTATTTGCACCGTTAGATAAAGCAAGCAAGATTCAATGAAATCATTTTATATACGTCAAATAGTCTTTAATTGCCTCTTTGTGTCATTAAAATTATTAACAACCCAAAATCTAGGAAATTCTGATGTTACGTCGTTTCAATATTTATCAGCTCATTCACAAGCAAAAAAACTTTTATTACAACGACTGTTGTGTTATCTGTGGCCCTGGCGTCACTATCAAGCTGGCTATGCAATAAAATTGAAATATATATCGGGTATTAGGGATGCTGCAATATGTTGATGTAACGAAAACAACGAAAACATATACGATATACTTATCGATATTTTGATCTAAGATATATATAATAAATTATTACTGGATATCGGGGTGGAGTGAATTACTGGATACTGTTCATATAACTGTGGATTTGAAAATTTATCGTTAATAAGTAGGACTGTTGGCGAAACAGAAGTCTGAAATGTACAACCACGTTGTTATATAATTTACCCGTCAATAAGCGGTTTTAACTTTTTTCTTCAGTATTTAATTGATTTTGGTAGCCAGTGTTTTGTGGTACAAAAATTAATATGTATCTCTGTTGACAAATATTTCATTTCTCATATGAGTTACATTTTAGTGTTTATTGTTTATTAAAATTTGTATTTCTCATTATCATAACATCAGATGGCCACCTCATTTGCTTGTTTCGCCGCCTATTATCGTTTTATGACTTATCGACTCAAGATATGTATTGACGTGACTTATTTTAGGGTTGTCGATGATAGTATTCATAATTTTATCGACATATTCCAAGCATTCCTAGTCTTTTACCATCCCTATAGAGAATTTTATGAGACAAAGCCAGTGATGCGTGGCGTCTAAATAAATCGCAAGGAACACCTTCCTATTGTGAGGTTAACTTTAGGCCGCTGCGAATAGCCGGCCGAGAATAGAACGGCCTTTCACGAGGACCAGCTGACGCACGCGGCGACGCCTGCGCACGCGGTTGGACACTGAAAACTTTCATTTGTTGTTAAAAAATTTAAGAGCACTAAATGTTTACCTCGTGTGGAAATCGAACCTTCGGCTCTCGGTGCCGGGCGTGTCTATAACTATATGAGTGGAATCTCTTATCAACAAAAAAATGCCCAACTCTTTGATATTCTACAATAGCAAAAGCCTGTTAAAATGCCCTTAAAATAATATCATGGAAGCGTCAAAATTCGTAAGAAAACATCAAAATCTTTTTACCTTTTACCCAAACCCTCGGCATCAAAATCAACTCCTTGCACCAGAACCAAAATTAGAACTAGTTGAAAAAGGACCTCAGTATAATAAAATGTTAAATATTTTTTATTTACCTTTAGAAATAAGAAACGAAACAAATGAAAAGAAATGTATAATAAAACTTAAGGATTTATTTACAAAAAAATATTATCACACTATTAATATATTGAAGATAAAAACGTAACGAACTCCCCATTGTGATCTATCTAACCCATATAGTCTTAATCTTAATACTTGAACCATAATTTAAGTAACTACATATTATAATACGAAAATTATTGACAATTTATTTGAATTATTTTTATGACATAATTAAGAAATGTATTATGACAAATCAAATTACTCTCATACAAATATTGTTGTATTGCCTCATTATTATGTATTTGCTACACCCTAACAGGGTATGTACTCATTTTGTTATGTATGTTCATGATGCAATAAATTAATAAATGTTTATATTCCTGGTCGGTACTTTTAATTGTCCAGGGCACAAAGTTATCTCCATATAGTTTAAACGTAGATTGGTGAAACTCAACCTTAGTATAAATAGTCATATATGTATACTAGTCTATCAGTAACAGAAGAAAAATGCACACATATACTCTTATGTGCAGTAATTAATAAATTCAAGCTACATATGTAATATTTTGTCTGCAGAGTCCACGAACGGGAGTGTGTTCGGGGTTCCGCTCGCGCAGTGCGTGGAGACGGAGCGGGCACTCCGGAGGGCTCAGCACGGAGGGTCCCGCGCCTCGCTCGCCTCACTAGGTGCCCTTGAGAAAGGGGACGATGTAAGTACCTCTTTATTAAGACAATAGTTACCATACGAAACAACAACAAAAGGAAAAAAAATACCCACGAGCGGGATTCGTAGCCGTGTCCATCCGCCTCTCAGGCCCGGACATTTTAGAAGATGAATATTTGGGATTGGAATGGTGATTATGGAAGATTGGCAGATCTAAGCTACCGTGGTGAAATGAGTCGTAGTTCAAAACGCTTTCGTTCCTACTATATAATGGTCTTAATGTTGCGGACACTCTGCTGTGATGTAGTAATAATTATGGCTATAATTAAGGCAACAACTAGGTGTAGCCGAGATTTATGGCCATAATTTTACAATGCCAATGAATTTGACATATGGCGGTAAGCTATAGCTTCGGCGGCGGTCTTTTTTCGCACATCAAAGATGATTAACGCGATAATTATTGCGTGTAAGGCCACAGTTCCGTTTGTTTAAACAAGTAGTCTGCTGATGAGTCTGCAATGACTTTTAGATTGTCTAAATGCTTGTATTATAGTAGCTGTAGTGTTGTGTATAGTTCGTATTATTTTGTTAATATAGGCATATCGCCGGTAAAAAAGTAGTCACATTAACTTAGTGGATGTGCAAGTTTACCTAACCGTAAAGGGTTTCTGAATAGAATAGAATAGAATAACGTTTATTTGCAACACACACAAATCAACTAAGACAAACAAGAAATTATTATACAGTGTATGTCACAAACTCGGCCTCAGCTCAGCATAATGCTGGATGCTGCTTTGCCCGTTTCTGTGTATTTTACGTCCACCTTTTTCTTTTACGTACTAATTTATAGCTTTGTTGAAATGTTAAATATTTGATACACATAAAACAACGTAGTTTTAACCTCCATCTTGGGATTATATTTTACTATTAAGTAACCACACCACTTCACGCTGTCATTTAGTGGTAGACGGTCGGGGTAGTGTGGTCGAAGTAAAAGGGGTTGAAGTAACATCTATATTAAATATGGTTTTAACTACAAAAAATACTAATATTTGAAATGAAATTCTCGCGAGTTTGACACATATTTAAACCGGCAAAAACACTCACGTTGGCGATCGAATACGTCTCGCGGGTTTCGAGCATATCAGTCGATACTCATCATCAGGGCGAGTGCGCAGCTGTGTCTCCGAGCTCCCGGCGGGCACTGAGTGAAACGAAACCCTGATCGACGTATTCGATTTCCAACGTGAGTGTTTTTGCCGGTTTAATTTATAACATTTAAACAACACAAATTTTGCAATGCAGAGTGCATTGCAAAATTTGTGGTTTATATACGATGAATACAATAATGCAACGCCATAATTATAACATTGTAATTATTGCGTTAACTCTGGCAGAGTCTTGACTCTTGATGGATTGGTAATATAATAGAATGGAAGAATAATGTATTATGCTGACCCTTCTGAACATGAGATACAGATAAGAATAAGAGGGACATAAATTAGTCGCTGTGATCACTCGGTCACCGTAATTAGCTTGCTACAAAATTAGCTACAGCATCTATTACATTAACATAAGCTGCACAGAAATCCATCTCAAAATTTGCCACTACATCAATTGCAGCAAATGGCTCGCTGAAACATTCCATCATCACGGCGGATGCCAATTTGCTAACCTCAACTACAAGACGAATGGCCTAAGGATATATTCACATGTGATACACTCTCTTTCGAATGCTTAGAAGTTTGAAACGGGTCTACAAATTACAATTAAACTAGCGTCAATCCTTGCATTTATTATATGGAAAGAAACTTTAAAAAGAAATGCCTGTAAATTTTTGCCCGTTCTTTTCGCAGTGGCTTTATAATACTTTTTTGCTGTATGTGGCGTTAGAGTATAGGGTATTTCAATATTAGAATTTGTAATTGACCTTCATGAGAGCGTCGTAGACCCCTAAATTGAACCAATGAATTAGATCTATATCTTTGACTTGGATGTAGGCTTTAATAACAACACTGTTGTCTACATAACCTACGATGGGAACTGGAATTCAACTAAAGCTGCTGGAATGCACCCTTAAAATGCTTGGCGATAGATTTTGAACTTGAGGCCTGACGGGCCTTACAAAATTCCCTACCACAGCGCTATAACGACTGCTATCCTACGACAACAAACGAACAAACTTATTGAAGTGTGTTCGGTTAAACTTATAAACGCTCAGATTCCTGAATCTTGGTTTCCTCTATAAACTTTTGCTTAGAACATTCGCCAGGGTCCACTTTAGTCACATCATTTCCTTTTCCACAAGCATTTTGACCTAAACTGTTAAATAGATTTTTTACTAGGAATGTGTCCATAGACACCTATCTTATTGTCTTTTTAAATTTGTTAATATCTACATATTATATATAGATATATATATTATATATAGATAATAATTATTATATTATAATAATATATTATATAATAATTCGCTGCCAACTGATAGTGGGCTAGAGCATTTGGACTCCCTATGAGTCCAAATGCTTTTACTGTAGTAGCTGTAGTATTGTAGTAGCTGTAGTGTTGTATATAGTTTGTAGTATTTGTTTAATAAAGGCATACCGCCATAAAAAAAAAAAGTGATAATTGTTTAGCTCATCAAACATTAGCTCATGTTTTTAGAGATTTTTATCGGATGTTTTTTTTTTTTTTTTTAGAATATGACCTACTTAATTATTTCATTATTATTAATCGTAATTTTTTTACCTATGACAGAGTAGTATAGTTCTCGCAATACTTCATTTCGACAGCTTCTTCTCGCGTTTGTCTTATAGACGACCCTGCACATTGTAAGACCAGTGTGAAGTTGGCAGCCAAAATTTGCAGCCAATAATCCGACAAAATTAAAGAGGTAAATTAAGTTTCATCAAATTATAATGTAATTAATGAGCGATAATGTTCCTGTTAAGCAAACAACTACGTTAATCTCAAACAACAACCATAGCGATAAGATTTTTTTATCATGTATTATTTTGGCTGTTGGCATATTTCGATATGTTAGACCACAGATGAGTACAAATTTTATACAGCACCGTAAAGAAGATAAAACAACCTATCATAAAATTGGCAAAATAATGTGGCTGAACCAAACCTTAACCCTTCAATATCCATAGGAATACAGGTACGAAAAACTCTGGACACTAACTATAAATAAACAATGATTTCGACCACTCAGACCCCAGAACTTCCTATTTTGATCATTGATTAATACAAATACATACATAGGCTATTATAAAAAGATTGTCACATGGTGGCTAAATGAAATCTTAACCCTACAACCCGCACTATAAAATATACCCAAAAATATTTCAATGTATATTCAAGCTTATAACTGCTTAGAACCTGAAAATGTTTATCTTTAAGAGTAATTTAATTTAGAACTACAATTATATTTCATAATCATTATACCAAGAAAGTGGCTAAATGATAGGTTAACCTTAAATATGCGAACTCAAACAATTCCAAAATTTTTTTTATGATGTATTGTTTTGGCTGCTGGCATATTTCGACATGTAGGACCCCAGATTAGTACCAACTTTTTACAGCATCGTATAGAAGATAAAACAGCCTATCATAAAATTGGCAAAAGAATGTGGCTAAACCAAAACTTAACCCTTCAATGTCCATAGGAATACTAGTACGAAAAACTCTGGACACTAACTATAAATAAACAATGATTTCGACCACTCATACCCCAGAACTTCCTATTTTGATCATTGGTTAATACAAATACATACATAGGCTACTATAAAAATATTGACACATGGTGGCTAAACGAAATCTTAACCCTACAACCCGCACTATAAAATATACCCAAAAATATTTTAATGTATATTCAAGCTTATAACTGCTTAGAACCTAAAAATATTTATCTTTTAGAGTAATTTAATTTAGAACAACAATTATATTTCATAATCATTATACCAAGAAAGTGGCTAAATGATAGGTTAACCTTAAATATGCGAACTCAAACAATTCCAAAATTTTTTTTATGATGTATTGTTTTGGCTGCTGGCATATTTCGACATGTAGGACCCCAGATTAGTACCAACTTTTTACAGCATCGTATAGAAAATAAAACAGCCTATCATAAAATTGGCAAAAGAATGTGGCTAAACCAAAACTTAACCCTTCAATGTCCATAGGAATACTAGTACGAAAAACTCTGGACACTAACTATAAATAAACAATGATTTCGACCACTCATACCCCAGAACTTCCTATTTTGATCATTGGTTAATACAAATACATACATAGGCTACTATAAAAATATTGACACATGGTGGCTAAACGAAATCTTAACCCTACAACCCGCTCTACAAATAATACCCAAAAATATTTCAATTTATATCTAAGCATATTACTGCTAAGAACCTTAAATTTTACATTTGTTAGTGTAGTTTTGTTTACTTTGATAATCAGTGTTCATAATTATATTATAAAGAAAGTGACTAAATGATAGGTTAACCTTAAATATGCAAGCTCAAAGAATTTTTTATCATGTACTGTTTTGGCTGCTGGCATATTTCGACATGTAGGACCCCAGATTAGTACCAACTTTTTACAGCATCGTATATAAGATAAAACAGCCTATCACAAAATTGCCAAAAGAATGTGGCTAAACCAAAACTTAACCCTTCAATGTCCATAGGAATACAAGTACGAAAAACTCTGGACACTAACTATAAATAAACAATGATTTCGACCACTCAGACCCCAGAACTTCCTATTTTGATCATTGATTAATACAAATACATACAAAGGCTATTATAAAAAGATTGTCACATGGTGGCTAAATGACATCTTAACCATACAACCCGCACTATAAAATATACCCAAAAATATTTCAATGTATATTCAAGCTTATAACTGCTTAGAACCTGAAAATGTTTATCTTTTAGAGTAATTTAATTTAGAACAACAATTATATTTCATAATCCTTATACCAAGAAAGTGGCTAAATGATAGGTTAACCTTAAATATGCGAGCTCGAACAATTCCAAAGAATTTTTTATCATGCATTGTTTTGGCTGCTGGCATATTTCGACATGTAGGACCCCAGATTAGTACCAACTTTTTACAGCATCGTATAGAAGATAAAACAGCCTATCATAAAATTGGCAAAAGAATGTGGCTAAACCAAAACTTAACCCTTCAATGTCCATAGGAATACTAGTACGAAAAACTCTGGACACTAACTATAAATAAACAATGATTTCGACCACTCAGACCCCAGAACTTCCTATTTTGATCATTGATTAATACAAATACATACATAGGCTACTATAAAAATATTGACACATGGTGGCTAAATGAAATCTTTACCCTACAACCCGCACTATAAAATATACCCAAAAATATTTCAATGTATATTCAAGCTTATAACTGCTTAGAACCTGAAAATATTTATCTTTAAGAGTAGTTTCATTTATAACTACAATTATATTTCAAAATCATTATACCAATAAAGTGGCTAAATGATAGGTTAACCTTAAATATGCGAGCTCGAACTATTCCAAAGAATTTTTTATCATGCACTGATTTCGAATTTTGAAATATAATTGTAGTTATAAATGAAACTACTCTTAAAGATAAATATTTTCAGGTTCTAAGCAGTTATAAGCTTGAATATACATTGAAATATTTTTGGGTATATTTTATAGTGCGGGTTGTAGGGTTAGGATTTCGTTTAGCCACCATGTGTCAATATTTTAATAGTAGCCTATGTATGTATTTGTATTAATCAATGATCAAAATAGGAAGTTCTGGGGTCTGAGTGGTCGAAATCATTGTTTATTTATAGTTAGTGTCCAGAGTTTTTCGTACTAGTATTCCTATGGACATTGAAGGGTTAAGTTTTGGTTTAGCCACATTCTTTTGGCAATTTTATGATAGGCTGTTTTATCTTCTATACGATGCTGTAAAAAGTTGGTACTAATCTGGGGTACTAATCTGGGGTCCTACATGTCGAAATATGCCAGCAGCCAAAACAATGCATGATAAAAAATTCTTTGGAATTGTTTGAGCTCGCATATTTAAGGTAAACCTATCATTTAGCCTCTTTCTTGGTATAATGATTATGAAATATAATATTAGTTCTAAATTAAATTACTCTAAAAGATAAACATTTTCAGGTTCTAAGCAGTTATAAGCTTGAATATACATTGAAATATTTTTGGGTTTATTTTATAGTGCGGGTTGTAGGGTTATGATTTCATTCAGCCACCATGTGACAATCTTTTTATAATAGCTTATGTATGTATTTGTATTAATCAATGATCAAAATAGGAAGTTCTGGGGTCTGAGTGGTCGAAATCATTGTTTATTTATAGTTAGTGTCCAGAGTTTTTCGTACTAGTATTCCTATGGACATTGAAGGGCTAAGTTTTGGTTTAGCCACATTCTTTTGCCAATTTTATGATAGGCTGTTTTATCTTCTATACGATGCTGTAAAAAGTTGGTACTAATCTGGGGTCCTACATGTCGAAATATGCCAGCAGCCAAAACAATGCATGATAAAAAATTATTTGGAATAGTTTGAGCTCGCATATTTAAGGTTAACCTATCATTTAGCCACTTTCTTGGTATAATGATTATGAAATATAATTGTTGTTCTAAATTAAATTACTCTTAAAGATAAACATTTTCAGGTTCTAAGCAGTTATAAGCTTGAATATACATTGAAATATTTTTGGGTATATTTTATAGTGCGGGTTGTAGGGTTAAGATTTCATTAAACCACTATGTGACAATCTTTTTATAATAGCCTATGTATGTATTTGTATTAAACAATGATCAAAATAGGAAGTTCTGGGGTCTGAGTGGTCGAAATGATTGTTTATTTATAGTTAGTGTCCAGAGTTTTTCGTACTAGTATTCCTATGGACATTGAAGGGTTAAGTTTTGGTTTAGCCACATTCTTTTGCCAATTTTATGATAGGCTGTTTTATCTTCTATACGATGCTGTAAAAAGTTGGTATTAATCTGGGGTCCTACATGTCTAAATATGCCAGCAGCCAAATTAGTGCATGATAAAAAATTCTTTGGAATTGTTTGAGTTCGCATATTTAAGGTTAACCAATCATTTAGCCACTTTCTTGGTTTAATGATTATGAAATTTAATTGTAGTTTAAAATTTAACTACTCTAAAAGATAAACATTTTCAGGTTCTAAGCAGTTATCAGCTTGAATATAAATTGAAATATTATTGGGTATTTTTTGTATCGCGGGTTGTTGAGTTAAGGTTTCGTTTAGCCACCATGCGACAATCTTTTTATTGTAGCCAATATATTTGCTTGTATTAATCAATGATCAAAATAGCAACTTCTGGGGTCTGTGTGGTCGAAATCATTGTTTATTTATAGTAAGTATCCAGAGTTTTTCGTACTTGTATTCCTATGGACATTGAAGGGTTAAGTTTTGGTTTAGCCACATTCTTTTGCCAATTTTATGATAGGCTGTTTTATCTTCTATACGATGCTGTAAAAAGTTGGTACTAATCTGGGGTCCTACATGTCTAAATATGCCAGCAGCCAAAACAATACATCATAAAAAAAAATTTGAAATTGTTTGAGTTCGCATATTTAAGGTTAACCTATCATTTAGCCACTTTTTTGGTATAATGATTATGAAATATAATTGTTGTTCTAAATTAAATTACTCTAAAAGATAAACATTTTCAGGTTCTAAGCAGTTATAAGCTTGAATATACATTGAAATATTTTTGGGTATATTTTATAGTGCGGGTTGTAGGGTTAAGATTTCATTTAGCCACTATGTGACAATCTTTTTATAATAGCCTACATATGTATTTGTATTAATCAATGATCAAAATAGCAACTTCTGGGGTCTGAGTGGTCGAAATTATTGTTTATTTATAGTTAGTGTCCAGAGATTTTCGTTCTAGTATTCCTATGGACATTGAAGGGTTAAGTTTTGGTTTAGCCACATTCTTTTGCCAATTTTATTATAGGCTGTTTTATCTTCTATACGATGCTGTAAAAAGTTGGTACTAATCTGGGGTCCTACATGTCGAAATATGCCAGCAGCCAAAACAATACATCATAAAAAAAATTTTGGAATTGTTTGAGTTCGCATATTTAAGGTTAACCTATCATTTAGCCACTTTCTTGGTATAATGATTATGAAATATAATTGTAGTTCTAAATTAAATTACTCTTAAAGATAAACATTTTCAGGTTCTAAGCAGTTATAAGCTTGAATATACATTGAAATATTTTTGGGTATATTTTATAGTGCGGGTTGTAGGGTTAAGATTTCATTAAGCCACTATGTGACAATCTTTTTATAATAGCCTATGTATGTATTTGTATTAATCAATGATCAAAATGGGAAGTTCTGGGGTCTGAGTGGTCGAAATCATTGTTTATTTATAGTTAGTGTCCAGAGTTTTTCGTACTAGTATTCCTATGGACATTGAAGGGTTAAGTTTTGGTTTAGCCACATTCTTTTGCCAATTTTATGATAGGCTGTTTTATCTTCTATACGATGCTGTAAAAAGTTGGTACTAATGTGGGGTCCTACATGTCGAAATATGCCAGCAGCCAAAACAATACATCATAAAAAAAAATTTGGAATTGTTTGAGTTTGCATATTTAAGGTTAACCTATCATTTAGCCACTTTCTTAGTATAATGATTATGAAATATAATTGTTGTTCTAAATTAAATTACTCTAAAAGATAAACATTTTCAGGTTCTAAGCAGTTATAAGCTTGAATATACATTGAAATATTTTTGGGTATATTTTATAGTGCGGTTTGTATAGTTAAGATTTCATTTAGCCACTATGTGACAATCTTTTTATAATAGCCTATATATGTATTTGTGTTAATCAATGATCAAAATAGCAACTTCTGGGGTCTGAGTGGTCGAAATCATTGTTTATTTATAGTTAGTGTCAAGAGTTTTTCGTACTTGTATTCCTATGGACATTGAAGGGTTAAGTTTTGGTTTAGCCACATTCTTTTGGCAATTTTATGATAGGCTGTTTTATCTTCTATACGATGCTGTAAAAAGTTGGTACTAATCTGGGGTCCTACATGTCGAAATATGCCAGCAGCCAAAACAGTGCATGATAAAAAATTCTTTGGAATTGTTTGAGCTCGCATATTTAAGGTTAACCTATCATTAAGCCATTTTCTTTACAATATAATTATGAACACTGATTATCAAAGTAAATAAAACTACACTAACAAATGTAAAATTTAAGGTTCTAAGCAGTTATATGCTTAAATATAAATTGAAATATTTTCGGGTATTTTTTGTAGAGCGGGTTGTAGGGTTAAGATTTCGTTTAGCCACCATGTGTCAATATTTTTATAGTATCCTATGTATGTATTTGTATTAATCAATGATCAAAATAGCAACTTCTGGGGTCTGAGTGGTCGAAATCATTGTTTATTTATAGTTAGTGTCAAGAGTTTTTCGTACTTGTATTCCTATGGACATTGAAGGGTTAAGTTTTGGTTTAGCCACATTCTTTTTCCAATTTTATGATAAGCTGTTTTATCTTCTATACGATGCTGTAAAAAGTTGGTACTAATCTGGGGTCCTACATGTCGAAATATGCCAGCAGCCAAAACAGTGCATGATAAAAAATTCTTTGGAATTGTTTGAGCTCGCATATTTAAGGTTAACCTATCATTAAGCCATTTTCTTTATAATATAATTATGAACACTGATTATCAAAGTAAATAAAACTACACTAACAAATGTAAAATTTAAGGTTCTAAGCAGTTATATGCTTAAATATAAATTGAAATATTTTTGGGTATTTTTTGTAGAGCGGGTTGTAGGGTTAAGATTTCGTTTAGCCACCATGTGTCAATATTTTTATAGTATCCTATGTATGTATTTGTATTAATCAATGATCAAAATAGGAAGTTCTGGGGTCTGAGTGGTCGAAATCATTGTTTATTTATAGTTAGTGTCCAGAGTTTTTCGTACCTGTATTCCTATGGATATTGAAGGGTTAAGGTTTGGTTCAGCCACATTATTTTGCCAATTTTATGATAGGTTGTTTTATCTTCTTTACGGTGCTGTATAAAATTTGTACTCATCTGTGGTCTAACATATCGAAATATGCCAACAGCTAAAATAATACATGATAAAAAAATCTTATCGCTATGGTTGTTGTTTGAGATTAACGTAGTTGTTTGCTTAACAGGAACATTATCGCTTATTAATTACATTATAATTTGATGAAACTTAATTTACCTCTTTAATTTTGTCGGATTATTGGCTGCAAATTTGGCTGCCAACTTCACACTGGTCATTGTAAGAGCTCCCCACGCAACAGATTCAGACTTATTGTTTCGTTCTTAGAGTGTGTGCAGGCACCCTTACAGGCCCGTGGACATTGAAGAATCCAAACAGCATTATTTATACCACAAATCACGACGACTATAAAAATAGATAATAAACTCTATCTATAGAATATCTGTTGTATTGAATAGTTTCGACCATCAATCGTGTTTGCTATAAAGTCTATTCCAAAACATGTGGCCTGGCCTTAAATAATCGGTTACAAAAGATATATTAAGGTTGATTGCAGATTTTATGTAAGCGATAATTACGGTCCTTGAAGTCGTTGTTATTAGTAGCATTATTAGTTGTGTGATGATCCGGGCACGATGCTTTGAAGCAAATATGGTTGAGTGGTAATACCGTGCCGCTGGCTGAGGACGCAGGTCCACGTTCGATACCCGTCGCCGCGCCGGTTTGAGTATCACCGTACGGTGAAAGGTATTTTGCGAATGCTCACCTGGCTAGCTACCACTGTCAAGTAGAAAATCAAAAAGGTAAAATACCCGAAGGCAGCAACGCCTTCTGAGGAATAATGTGATAATGATATCTTAAACTGCGATCCCCAAGACGCTTGCTAAGCGTGGGGATTATGGCAAACCCTTTCTTAATGTGGGAGGCTGTGTTCACCAGTGGACAATCCGGCCAATACAGTACCATAATCTTATAATACACTCTGTTGCGCTGGGGGTAAAAAGTGTTACAGGAAAATACATATTTTTTTGACGCTATACGTGACCATATTATACCATCATTAAATGCTTCTTACTCTGTTATACAAGACACGTTACGATACTTTTTTGATACTGTAAATAAAAAAAATAGAATAGACCTTACATACATAATATAGCAAAAACAAACAAAAGACATTACCAAGACAAAAATCACACTAGTAGTATAGTATTATAATGGTGAAAGTTAGTGTGTTTGTATGTTTGTTACTTCTTCACACTTATACGGCTCAACATATTTGGATGAAATTTGGATACAGATAATTTACAACCTACAACAACATATAGGACTTATTTAATTCCGAATAACCAGCGGGTAACACCACGGGGCGCAGCTACTTGTAAATAATTCCACGACAAACTACATTATTTTTGCAATCTGTTACCAAAAGTTGACTAAACTCTACATTGTGAATCAATTTTAGTGATAAGGCCGCCCATTGTAACACTATGAAATCATTATTTAATATGTAAACTTTAATATTTTAACAATGGTGTAACAATAAAGAGTTTTCTATCTCTGTCTATCTATTGTGCTGATTGAAGACTGGTCTGAAGTCTGACTGGTGTGAAGACAAGTAGGGTTGATTTATGATTTGATGATGGTTTTGAACCAGTATCAACGATAAAAGTGTTGGCCAGCGTTGTTGACCATAATATTTAATTAAGAAGTTTTAGCTGAAACGATCCTAATTGCATAATTAAGTAGGTCAATATTCTAAATCCTGTAGCGAACTGCACAAAAATCCTCAGTTATAGACCGTCATTAGAAAATACATGTGTAACCAACATTGCTAATTCAAATTAGAGCTCTGATATGTATTTACTGTTCTACTTCTGTAGATGGCGCTAAAACTTTAAAAGACATTTCTTCAGAGTCTGCTGTTTGTATTTCCTTTCATATTTTTACAACCCTAATATTATGACGGTAGTTTGTGAGTGTGTTTGAATGTTTGTTTCTTCTTCACGCTAAAACAACTGAACGGGTTCGGATGGCGCTAAAACTTCGAAAGGCATTTCTTCAGAGGCTGCAGTTTGTATTTCATTGCATATTTTACAAGGACAACTAAAACAAAGTTTTCGGGATAAAACTTAAAAAATACTTTTAGATCCAAATCACCGCTAGATCTACTAATAGGTTGATTGCAAGTGCATGTTTGTCATCCGACATTTGAGTGCTCAGAAATAGCCTGGCGACGACGCCAATGCGCGCGTCGTGCCCGTGACGTGGCCGGCTGCACCTGGGCCTATCTCGCACACTCGTGATGCTGCTATCAACATGCATGACTGGTTTGATATCAACCATCATCAGGTTTAAGCTACCAACCATTTTTTTTTTATAAAACTCTGTAACCTCGACTAGATTTGATGAATTGCGTAGGGAGTGAAACTGAGGCAGCGGTAATGAAATTGCGATTCATAGGGTAAACATTTTAAGAAAACTTATTCACGTGAGACTAGTATTTTAAATCAAAGATAATAAACAATCAGTATCTCTTGATAAATATAATATTTTAATAACGTAAATAGCAATAGCGTAGCAAGTGTAATTTAGATTACAGTTTACCCTTGTTACATCAACAGGATTTACAAAACAAGACACGAAAAATATTTTTAGAGCACAATTTTCTTTACCATGTGCGGGATTCGTACTTGCATCCCCTGGTTTAGCCCACTGGGCTATCGAAGCAGGCTCGACTGAGTGCAATTTAGTCCTCTTAGTATTACTAAAACCGTCATAGGGGGGCGGAATATGATCAAGTTTAACATATATTTTGGCAACTTTCATTCATAATAAGTGAAGTTATTCAGCTCTTGACAGTCCTTTTGCGATGTTATCCACCCAGAATTCAGTTTCTCACATACATGCTTTAGTATAATTAAGCATTGTTAGATTTAGTTTGTATTTTGTATGCAGTGGCATATGATAGTAGGCAGTGTTCTATTACTGGAATTATCTGCCTGAGTCTATTGCTGTAGTTCTGTACTGTACTGAGATTACATGTTACACGTTAGGTATTACTTATTTTTGACGTCACAGAATATTAATCAGAATTGTACACGAGTATAATTCGCGGAGGGGTGAAGACGACTGTTTAGGTCAGTAGCGGCGCGTGGGCATGTTATATAACGCTTGCATAGCAATTTGAGCCAAGCTACTGTCCCCACAAGCATGCTGATCATCCTGGGGGCCTTTCAATGGTACAACACGTTAGGGTCATAAGGTCGCTAAAAGATGTCAATGAGCCCTGTTGTCTATAAAATACAAAGCAAAAGCTCACTATTACCACTAATAGCGGATTGAACTGAAACTGAACGCGATCAGTTTCAGCTCGATTTGAACTCAGTACACGCGCTGAGTAATGTAATCAATTTTTATATGACGAAACTACGTCTGCATGGAAAGTGCTACGAAGACACAAACATTAAATGTTTGGCGCGAGCTTGCCAGTTGAGCATTTGCAAGATATAGTCCATACTCACCGCCTCTGAACCATTATTTGTGTAAATAATTGATAGATAATAAATTTAGTGAAAATGTGAATTATTCTTGTAACAAAAGTCCGAAACTTTCCACTAGGCTAACTCAAGCTCACTATGACGTTAGACAGATTTCCTGAAACACAACAAGAAACAATGTTGTATTACATAAATTACTTTGTTAGTAACAACGCTCTGAAAATAGTATTTTTAACTAAAATCTGGTGCAACTGAGCCGCTGCCTGACCGCCACGACTAGCAATCTTAGTTTTGTTTCTCAAAAGTAACTACAAAATATGAAGATATGTTATTGTTTTCTTGTTTTTTTCTAATTGGTCGCATACTCAATTTTTGTCAGAAATTATAAATATCGTCCACTTTTATCTTAGTAGCTATTTAATATTTTAAAATAAGGTTTTATGTCATTTTTAAGGCTTGTTAAAATTATGAATACTAAGTTTTTTTTTCTCTGGTTGTACCAATTTATTTTGCAATTACAAAAGTTCGTACAGGGTATGGGTTAAGTTGTTTTTTATTCAGGTTCTCCCCATATTTATTCACGTGGAATTGGTCAGAAAACGCTTTATATGTACGAAGTGATCGGTTCCGGTTGATGGCAAAACGGCTATCAAAATCCTAATTGTAACTTATTTGATGGATGATTTGACTTTATTGTGCACCGCGAGCGATCAGGGGTGGGTTGTTTGATTAGGCTAGTTTTAAGTTTGACTTAAATATTACTTATTAATTATGTTTGTATTATTTTGATTAAATTTTGTAGTGCATATATTTGAGGAAATAAATATTATTATTATTAAAATATAAACTTTATTGTGTCAAGTATTGGATTTTGATTGGATCCATGATGGATGGATGGATGGAACTGTTATCTGTATGTTTAAGTTATTGTGAACGATCTGAGTATGCACTACTATAGCAAATTAACCGTGTGTAAATTATATAATTTAATACCAAATTATTACCTATTGACAAATGTTGTATTATGTTTATTTAATATTGTAATTTATAATCTGTTGACTGAATGAGTTAATGTATTTTTTGTGACCATGTAACTTTGAAATTATTGTAAATTGTATGTCCGGCATAATTAATAAATAAATAAATAAACGGCGGTCATGCCGTATTGCCGATTTTATTTATTTATTTGAAAGAACATATATGTAACAAAGTTGTTATAAGTAAAAATAAATTGACTCAATACATTCTACCAGTGTAACTGCTGTGCAAATGTCTAAAAAGAAATATGATAATTAGTGAACGATTACAATTTTGATCTGTCAATAAAATTCTAATTAAATTATGTCCACAACTTAAGTCATTTAAAATACAAATTAAATAATTATGTCCGCAGAAATAAAATTAAGTCTGTAGTATCTGTGGCCGTACGCTTGGCTTGCCCATTGGCTGATTCAAATAGTGTGGTGATATGTATTCCGCGTCGATAAATTTGGGGAAATCCTTATTATAACCCGGTACAAACTTTCGCTATTGCAAAATAAATTGGTACAATTAGCGACAAACATATAAGCATTCATGATTTTTTTTTAAAAAGACTGTAGTATGACAAAACACCACATATTTTAATATACAAATATCTAATAAGGTACCTTACAACAGTCAAAAACAAGTATTATAATATACAGGGTTATTAGTAAAATGCTAACAACCTCTTAGGGTTGACTTAGATAGAACTTCTGCCCTTCGGGTCGCTGACCTTCCGGTTGGTGCAGGTGCTTTCCGGACACGGATGTTTCGGGAAGTACCTGCACCAGATCGCAAGACGGGAGGCGACCCCAGCCTGCCACGAGTGTGGGGCGCCTGAAGACACGGCGCTCCATACGCTGGAGGTGTGTGCCGCATGGGGCCCGCAGCGGCACACACTTTCAGCCCTCATAGGAGGGGATCTCTCTCTGCCGAGCGTTGTAAACGCCATGCTCGGAGGAGAGAGATCGTGGCAGGCGGTGGTCTCCTTCTGCGAAGCGGTAATGGCGCAGAAGGAGGCCGCGGAGCGGGTCAGGGAGGGCGATGCCCATGCTGCCCCGCTCCGGCGCAGACGAACGGGGGTGATGAGGCGGCAGTTCGCCCGCCTCCTCCCTTCTCCGTAGTGGGGTCACTGGTGAAGAGACGGGGGATTCTTCACCAGATTGCACGACCCCACACGTTTGGGGGGTGGCCTTGGTGAGCAAGGTCGCCCCTCCACAGGCGCAGAGGCCCGACGGAGTTTGGGCCTACCGCCGGGGCAAGATGGTGAATGCTAAAGCGACCCTATCTTGTCCCACCTCGGCGGAGGACTGCTCACGGGGGGGGTTTTAGTGGGTTCATGTCCCACACATCCCCTTCCACCACCCCCGTGGTGGATGGGCAGTGCGAAGGCATTTCCCCCCCTCAAAAAAAAAAAAAAAAAAAAAAAAAAAAGATAGAACTTCTGCTAGTCCTAACAAACATTTGGAGATTATAACAATTTTTTGTGTTTTTTTGTAATTTTTGTTTCTTTTTTGTGTTTGTTTATGTTTTTAAGTGAATAAGCACGTGGACCACCTGATCTTAAAATTATCTTGTGCCTGTAATTTATTATTTCATATTTTTTATTACTTTGCTGGATGTAAATATTCAAAACTCTCGCGGGAGCGCGGCGCGGTCCAGTGTTGCCGCGGCAGGCGCACTTAGCTCAGAAGTAATAAAAACTATGAAATAATAAATTACAGGCACAAGGTGGTCCTCGTGCTTATTCCGTCAAATATACATAAAAAAAACATCTCAAAATGTTTGTTAGGACTAACAGAAGTCAACCCTAAGAAGTTGTTTGCATTTTACCAATAACCTTGTATATTCACAGTCGTAAGGTTTGACCAGATTCTGATTCAACCATCTGCATTCTACGTGGTTTTACTCGGACACCTGCGATAAGCACTTTCGCAATATTTATCCCAATTTTGGCTTTTTAAAATTTGTAGCATCATGTCATTAGTCCCACGCTACTAAGTTTTTGACAGGACTGGCTTACAGTGAAGTTATAGATTATAATCGTCTTCCTAAATGACACGTTAAAGAGCACAACCAGTGCTTTGAAAACTGAGGCACTCGGTCGGAATGAAATGACTAATATGATAATTATTTAAGCTAACTTTTTAACTAAGCTAGCAATAAAAATAAGTCATTGCTCTAGCGGAAACTGCTGTTGAGTTACATGTAACATTAGGGAATTCACCATGCAGTACCCATACCCATAAACATATCTTATAAGTTACAAATTCACAAATATACGATAGGAATAATTTAAGTCATGTGCGGGATTCGAACCCGCGTCCATCCACCCCTTGAGCCGGAAATGTTTGTTGTAGTACAGCGCAAGTGGTACTATAGATGTCGCTCCATCACAATACAATGGTTAAAGAACGATAGGAAAGATTCGAGTTATGACGTCATGTCATGTTAGCTCAATTGGTTAGAGCATACGAGTACCCCGGCTCAAGGGGTGGATGGACGCGGGTTCAAATCCCGCACATGACTTAAAGTTTTCCTATCGTATATTTGTTATTTTGTAATGTAATCCGCATAGCAGGCGTTATTGCAAACCTAACAATATTAAAAATATCTTATAAGTGGTTAATAATAATTTTATTACAAGTACAAAGCACTAATAGCGGAGCTTGTCTAGTTGTTTAACAAGATTAACCTATGAACTTGATTGAGCAGTGTTCGCTGCGACTATAACTTGGTTGGGTGATAGCTAGCGGTTAGCCTTTGACCACAATTTCACCTGATGGTAATTGATGATGTGGTCGAAGGTGTTAACAGCCTTAACCTAGAATTACTGGATTTCAAGGAAAGCTGCCGGAACACACCGTTAGGTGCTTGGCGATAGATTTTATACTTTCTACTTGGTAGCTAGCCAGGTTTTTGGTGTTGGAAGTCGGGTCCGCATTTTTAAACACATTTAATAGTATAGCTTCAACTGACCGCTTTGCTTTTAAAGCAAGCGATTCGCTTCTCTTCTCTCTATACTTAGGTATCTCAGAATGGCAGTCATTATTGCAAAGTTACAGGGCATTGAGAAAGCTCTCCTTACTAGCAGTAAACAAGTAAGAAATCTGTCGTCAAGCACCTAAGGACTGTTCTGGCTGTTACCCGTGAAAGCTTAAAAGCTTACTCCACTGTTACCTCCTTATATAGCTGTAGATAATTTAATGGATCAAAATAATCATGTAAAAAAGCAATCAACATTTCAAAGTTAACTGGATAACTGGTAAACGGACATAATATAATGAGAATCTAATTAAAGCAGATGAAGTAAGGACACGATGTACCGAAATTCTTCAGCTATAATCAAACCGCTGCAGCCGAGGTGTACCCCGTAGACAGCACGTAGACTGCCCCAGTAGGCGTGCATTGCTATGACAGCTGTCAATCTAACACATAACTCTACTAATGACAACACCTCCGATGGTACACGGTAAACAGGAGTAAGACGTCTCGTGCAAAAGTAAACAGTGTACTGGAATGTTGGGTGGGTGTAGATTAATTTTACTGTGCGCTTTTTGATCGTGGCTTTGCTTCTGATGGGAGCAATCAACCGAGGAAAAACTATTCTTTGAAATGAAATGAAATTAAATTTGTTAATTTGATGGAAACATAAAGTTGTTAAACAATTCGTCTGGTTTAGCGTGCTTAATTGTAGTTTTGGTAGCTCAGTATTGGTAGCACCAATAATTGGCAAACAAAAATTATAGGAATATATTACAGTTACAGCTGCAAACAGACAAAAAACATTTATTTTTTATTAATGAGCTGAATGCTTTTTAATTTAATTAAATAATATTAGTGTCAAGAAATTATACAAATAGAATAAAATATATCATGACCCTAACATGGCACTATCTTTGTCGCTATGATTCATATTATAGTAGTATAATATGTATAGTACATTATGATGATGATGTATAGTATGTATGAAGTACAGTATATTATGATAAAATTGTTTTGTATCATGTAAAAACAGTAATGGGCTCAATATACTACCTTGCTATTACCACTGCTATTATCTTGGTAGGCAGATATATAAAATGTCGAATTTTGCCTTAACTACATTCTGTATAATTCTCTTCTAATATAATTTGAATCTGCCGTCTAAGTCCTATCTGTATCAGCTTTATTATAAAGTTTTCCTTTGTCAACTAAACTTATTTACATTTACCACGTAGGTTTCTATAGGAAGAGTCGGTTTTAGTGGCCACTGCAGTGTTAGGTATTCTACCTCCGTTCTCGAAGCAGTAGTGTGCAATAACATTCCTGTATTAAGGCGTGAAGGGCTCAGTAGCAAGTGAAATTACTGGGGGAACGATAAATAAGATTCAACTTTTGGAGTGACGAGAGCAGTTTCATGAATGAAGACGGTGACACTGTAACTGTAACGGACAGCCGTGACACTAACCATCATTCGGGCTGCTTGTCCGTCAGGCGTGACGTAGTTATTTTTGTGTTTTGGCTATATTTTTAATAAGCCCGAGGTTTTTTAATACTTTGGAATGGTGCTGGTTTTAATTCTTATAAAAAACCAGCAATAGCTATGAAAGCAATGTTATCTCAATGGCAATGGACAGTCGTGTCTTGAAGCAATGATCAAGTAGAAAATCTGTTGCCAAGCACCTAACAGTGTGTTCCGGTAGCAGTCCTTGAGGGCCAGTAAAATTACAGGCACATGAAACTTAACAACCATATTTGTCAGGGCGACGGGCGCAGTTTGTCACTCGTAACGAAATGCATCGGCAGAGGTTAGTCCGCTTAATATCAGATGGGCCTCGTGCTTGTTCCGTCACAATACCATTAAAAAAATGGTACATGGCCTCCCCGCCATGGGCTTGAGCTTCACCACATGGAGAAAAGGCATACTGGCTTTCCAGCACAGCTACCAACCTCAAGTAGAAAGTCTTTCGCCAAGCTCCAAACGGTGTGTTCCAGCAGTTGTCCTTGAGAGCCAATAAATCTAGGTTTAGCCTGTTAGCACCTTCGACCACGTCGTCACTTACTATTATGTGAGATTATGGTCAATGACTAACTTATCAGCATAAAAAATGTATAGACATATTATTTTTATACTCTGAAATGTTTAACTCCTTTTAGTAATTGTTCCTAAATCTCTACGATTAATATTTGTCAGCAAAGATTAGTTAGGTCAGTTTTTTGATTCATCGAATATCCACATAATCGATTCAATCGATAATACTTTTGTGACTGAATCTACCTCGATTCCACTACAGACAAACTTCCACACACTATTAAACAAACAGGCCTCACCTCCTAGCAATCAGGGCTTGCTGTTACTACGTCACTCTGACGTCACGGGTGTCGAATTACCTGCCGGCCTTCCGTGCTTTCATTAAACCAAGATAATTTTATCGTATGACGCTCCTCGCCGTGTATCCCCCACTACAGGAATAGCCGGGCTATGATAGTTCGATTGAAATCGGCTACCTTACCAGATGCCTGGCTCACGCTGTCTCTATTCCGAAGGATTTAGGGTGGAAATCGACTGGCAATTTGGCATGCGGTTTCCTGAACTCGGTGAGGAAATGACGTAGCGATACATGTGCATTTTAGGAAGTGACGATTTTTACGTTAGTAATGTTTGTTGAATGGCTGAAAAGGGCTGTTGAATATACTATAGAACTACATATTATAGAAGCATGTTGTTGTGGAATTTACTAGCAGCAACGGATCCAAGTTTTAGATTTTGCAATAGATCTGTTAAAGGACTTCGGTGCAATAACTATAACAGTATATAACTATAGCAGTATTGGATCCAAGTTTTAGATTTTGCAATAGCTCTGTTAAAGGACTTCAGTGCAATAATAAAAAATGTGACAATATCATATTTTTTACCCCAAATGTGTTCTTCTTCGGGGTTATGTGTATTAATGTGTAGATACACGTGTTTTCGCCCAGTTCAGTATCCATAAAAATATACACCTATTGTAAAGACAGACGCACTGCTAACATCATACCATGGCCTAGTAGCACCAATTCTAAGATATGGCTTAATTTTTTGGGGCAATTCTACACACAATGATGACATCTAACGTTGCATTAGGTCAATGTTTGGAATGCAGACAATCGATAGTTGCAAACCGCAATTTATAGAACACACAATCCCTACACTTCCGTCACTCTATATATATGAAGTTGCCACATTTATAGTATCTAACAGACATCATTTTCCTCTATTATCTGACGTAACGTGAACGTAGCAGACGTGATAAGTATATACTCACTCAGGAAGAAAAGCTTTCATGAGTAATAGCATTTTCTGTATGGGACCAAGAATTTACAATAAGTTACCAAGATCAATACGGGAGCTAAATAATAACCTATTCAAATTCAAGCTAAAGAACATTTTAATGACCAAGTGCTTTTACAGTGTAAACGAATTTTTGACTGATAATAATCTGACATAATGTATAATCTGACATAATCTAATCTTTCTAATCCTTACTAGCTTGACATAATAATTACGATATTCTTTGACATCTATGAATAAAACCAATGACATTAGATTGCATGTAAAGTAATGTATGAGTTTTTCACTATTGGATTGAATTAATATTGTTTTTTTTCTCTTATGTATAATTTTTCAAATTGCTTTCTCTCTCAAATTTGTACGCCTAAATAGGCAAAATATTGTGAACTGAATTGTTGAAGTCCCATCTATGCGCATACCTACCTTCCTTGTGTCTATAATACTCATGTTTAATGCAAATAAACGATTATCTCTTATCTTACACTATTATGCTCCATTATTCACTATTATTCTCCATTTATTCCTGTTTTTCTAATACCTTAAACAATACAAACGATAAGTATAGCTTATAGTGTATTCTCCAAATGACTTCCAGAAGAGGCTTGGACAATACACTATAAGTGCATTGCACTACCACTACAAGCTCGTTGAATAAATACTTCTTTACGAGTAATAATGACTCCGGCGTATATAAAGAATGTGATGAGAATAAAGGAAGCAAGGTATCTGTAAACAGAGTTTCCCCTCCGGGAATCAGGTGTGATTTTACGTAGACTTGTTTGTTCTTCTGTATGCTTTTTGAAGAGTTTAACAAAGTATTTTTTTTATATGGATCTAGACGGAAATAGAGGCAAAGGAAGGCTGAAGGTTTTACCAGGTTTGTCAGAAGCAATAGTGTGCAAATAATAGTGTGTTAATGCGTGAAGAGCACTGTAAAAAGAAGTGAAATGACTGGGCGAACGAGACGAAGCAGTGATGCCTCAGTGGCATTGGCTATGGACTGCCGTGCAGCAGATCCACGGTTCTGGTTCCGCCGCGGGCTTGAGCTTCACCGCATGGTGGGAGGGCATTTTGCGAATGCTCGCCTGGCTAGCAACCACCTTACGGTGTGTTCCGGCAGCAGTCCCAGTGAAATGACAGGCACATAAGACTTAATAACTTTGTCTCAAGGTGACGGGTGTAGTGCATTTCGTGACTTGTGATGAAATGCATCTGTTATAGGCAGAGGTTAGTCCGCTTAACATCAGGTGGACATCGAGCTTATTCCGTCACAAGAACATAAAAAAAACATGAGAACTAGCCTCTCGATGTGGAGAACGCAGTGCAGTGTTAAGAAGAATGAGAACGGTGACACTGCAACTGTAATGGACGTCGTAACGTCTCATCACATTAATAATATAAAAAGGTATACCTAAGTAGACTTTCGCATGGTGGTAGGGCATTTTGCGAATGCGCACTTGGCTAGCTACCACCCTCAAGTAGAAAATCTGTTGCCAAGCACCTAACGGTGTGATCCGGCAACTGTCCTTGGTAGTCAGTAATTCTAGGCTAGCCTGAACTACATCTTTGACCACATCATCACTAACCATCAGGTGAGATTGTAATCAAAGACTTCCTAACAGCAATAAAAAAAACTATTATATATTTGAAATGAACATAAATACAAGAGAAAGTAGAAAATCTACATATTATTCTGACTCCAGTTAGCATAGGATAATGTCATGAAGAAGGAAGCGTCTGTATTCTTATACTCATTTCATAAGACTTCTACTGTATTTACCGTAATCCTTCGTCATTGCTTGAGTCATGATAATAATCATAGATGCACAAGTGGTAGACATGCCATCTCACCGCGACAGATGGCGCCCTGTGCATGACACACCAAGATATGTTTAGATTCTCCAGCATCCCAACTCGTTATTATTGCCGCTGGCAACACCGGCATCAAAATATTGATGATTTGTATTGATGCAATCGATTGGTATGTAAACTGTTTGGAATTGAGTACGTATGTATGATTAAACATTCTGTTAATCTTTTGAGTGTATTATCTTACCGTGGAAAGAAAGATGTCACATCCTAGGATGCATGTCGTAGGACCCATTAAGAAAGAAATGGGCATTTTACTGCTACTCACGCCGACGTGCGTAGAGCTTTACTTCACATTAGGCGCATGATTTTTGTCATTTTAACGCCTTAATTAACTTTACGGGTATACTACTCAACGAGACACTTTTAAAGAGGGCTACTCTCTATAACAGATGCATTTCGTCACAAGTTACGAATCGCACTGCGCCCGTCTCCTTGAGACATAGTTCTTAAGTATCATGTGGCTGTATTTTCACTGGCTTTCAAGGACTGCTGCTGGAACACACCATTAGGTGCTTGGCGACAGATTTTCTACTTGAGGGTGGTAGCTAGCCAGGCGGGCATTCGCAAAATGCCCTTCCACGGTGCGGTGAAGCTCAAGCCCGCGGCGGGATTCGAACCATGGACCTGCTGCGCGGCAGACCATAGCCGATGCCACTGAGCCATCACTGCTTCACATGTTCCTACTACTCACGCCGGCGCGAGTAGGGTTTTACTGCACATACAGATTTACGACTATACAATTCAACGAGATATTTTTAAGGAGAGTTAGGGCAGCTGATAAAACGAAGCTAATATTGCTGGACCGGATTTAAAAATATGTAGTGAATCACGTGCTGAAGTGACCAACAAACAGTGAATATCACTTTTGGTAGGAAACTTCGCTTTAGGGCAATGTTTTGGCGTTTATCGTATGTTACCTATCGGGACATGTCACTATTCGGTCTGACACCCCATCATTTCTATGCGTCAGTTTATTTAACACGATGACGTAAACTTCAAAGCGCGCTGCATATTAGTCAATTAAAGATGCACTCTTTTTTATTTTATTTTACCGATTTGGGTCAGTGCCATGAATCAATATTGGGGGTTTGCTAATGTCAAACCATCTTAATACTCTTGTATTTTGACGCTGATCAAATTCTAGTATCACCGATAATTCATCGTCATTTACCTTAGTGGCTGGTCTTTATCTTGGTTCATTGGTCGAAGTTTCCACAAGAAAGCGGTTAAACCAATAAGAATGGTTCGTTCGTTATCCGTACCCTTCCATATTTGCATGGTGGAAGGGCATTTTGGAAGGGATTGCCCGCCTGGCTAGCTACCACCCTCAAGTAGAAAGTCTGTCGCCAAGCAACGAAAGGTGTGTTCCGGCAGTAGTACTTGAGAGCCAGTGAAATTACAGGCACAATGAGACTTAACAACTACGTCTCAATATGACGGGCGCAGTGCAATTCGTGACTTGTGATGAATTGCAACTGTTATAGGCAGAGGTTAGTCCACTTCACATCAGGTGGGCCTCGAGCTTGTTCCGTTACAATAACATAAAAAAAAAGAAAAAAGAAACCCTCACAAAATTGACTTTACGAGCAGTTTCTGCTGCGCTAGTCCTACGTCGGAACTCGTATTTGAATATTTCACAGACTTTCGCTGTATCCATCTTCACGTGTAAAAATAAATTAAAATAGGACTTCAAATAGCATGTCCTTTTTACTGTAGTTTTAACTGATATTAAGCAGGATTAATTTTTATTCAGTGCTTTCATACAGCAATTTTTATTTAAACCCCTGGATAATATGAAACAATTTCAAATGGTTGATATTGGTATATTAATTATTAAAAGTATCAATAGCTTTATTTATTGACTAGCGTGCTCTATCTTCCCCTGCACCTAGAAATGGTAACGATACCTTTCTCTCGATTGTTACCAGTTGCTTTCTAAAGTCTCGAGCTAACAGTGTCAGAGGAAAAATGGCCATAGTGTTTATTTTTGACATTAGTGTCAATTTAAAAATTATCTTTACTATTATTTTCAATATACATACGTAAATAAAATCACGCCTCTTTCCCGTAGGGGTAGGCAGAGACCACAGATTTCCACTTGCTTCGATCCTTGCATATCTCTTTCGCTTCATCTTCGCAATCCTTTCATACATATGCGTCGGCTTAGGGTACTCCTGGCCTTGACCGGTCGCAGGGGGACTTTGGGCGTCGGAAACGGGGTCGTCTGACGCCCGTTTGCGGGCTGTCCCCGAGTGGTAGCGACGTGCCATGTGTAATGGTGCGTCGTGAGGGGTTACCCCCAGGAGGGGTCCGACAACCGTGGCGAGTTCGTAGTTGTGCGATCTCGCCGAGAAGCGGTAGAGATGGAACACCGTGGTTTAGTCGGGGGCGTGTAAAAGACGTTTAAAAGAATGGCTCCGAGTTTTTTGCCCGTTCTTCTCGCAGTGGTTCTATATTTTTTTTTTTGCGGAACGTGGCATTACAATGTAGAATATTTCATTATTAAAGTTTGTAATTGACCTTCATTAGAGCGTAATGTCAACGACGTGTGAATTTGGACGTCTGCCTAAATTACATAAATGATTTTGACTTTTGACTTTCATCATTTTCCTTTAAAACTATCAGGGCTCTGTTAACTACCATGGGACTTGTTTGTCACAACTTTTACATTACAGGAACTTGATTATAATAGCATTTAAATCCAAATTTCACTTTGGCAATGTACAAACCGTACTACTACTCTATTTCGAAAAACTAAAGTATATTAGGCAGAATTAGATGTTAATCGCCCACGCTGCTATATATCTGGGAAATTATATAGTTCAAAATTGTATATACTAAACAAAATTGTATATGCTAAATTGTTTTAATTTTGCTGTCTGTTTTAGTTTTGTTTGTGTGTATTGCCCTATATTGTGTGCTGAGTAAATACATAAAAATACACAAACAAACAGATTTTTAAGCGTGCATAGTTCTGCTGATGAAAATTTCAACCCTACAAGATATGAACGATGAACGCCAGTCAATCTATCGAGATGTGTTTATCTGGGAGCGCGCGCAAAGAATTGTTTTTTTATGTATACGTTGCTAACTCGCGTTCTGCATTTACTAATACTGAATAATAGTTTATCCTCTTATATACGGCTTCCGGCAAACGCTATAGATCATATGTGTTGTTTTCTAAACAGTACTTTTTCTTTCTTGTGTTATACAAAGTATAAATATGTGATAGCTCTGTGCTATTTTTTTTTCATTGTTAGTTGAAAATAGATTTTACCTGGAATAGTAACTGGATCTCAAGGACAGCTGCTGGAACACACGGTTGGTTCTTGGCAGATTTTCTACTTGAAGGTTTCGCGAAATGCCCTCACACATTGCAAAACACACTTTTTTCACACATTGCATTCTCTGCTGATTAGTGGATTAGGTGGAAGTACATTTGAAGACTGTCAAGGGCTCCACGGCATGATTTCAGGGCAATTTTGCTTGATGCTCTGTCTACCAACGATGACGAACCGAATAAATGCACAAGTGACTGAAATTGAATACAATAATGACGAAACCGTTGAAGCAAATTATAGTTAAATTTTATTAATTTAGTTTTTTTAATGACTAATTAGTTTTTTTTAAGAGATTTTGGTCAAATGCTAACCCTGCATTTGACCAAAATCTCACCTGATGGTAAATGATGATGTCAAAGGTGTTAACAGGCTTAACCTAGAATTACTCGCTCTCAAGGACAGCTGCCAGACCACACCGTAAGGTGCTTAGCGTCATATTTTCTACTTGAGGGTGTTCGCTAGCCAGGCGGGCAATCGCAAAATACCCTGCCACCATGCGATGAAGCTGAATCCCACGGCGGGATACCTACGAATCATGGTCCTGCTGCGCGGCAGTCCATAGCCAATGCCACTGAGCCATCACTGCTTCAAAAGTGAAGGTGAAAAAATTATTAATTTTGAATTATATAAAGGTTTTGTACTAGCTGATATTATCATAGTTATTTTAAACTGCATTTAATGCAGCCTCACCTAGTAAAGACGTGGTATTTCCTGAAACATTCTTAAGATTCCTTAGATCTAAAGATTTACTCATTACTGGTAGATGGAAAAATAAACATATTTTGATATACGGTACATTTTTACGATGTATAGGGAAAAGCAAGAATGTAAACAAATCTTGATTGATAACCAGTTAATTATGTTTTAATATTCGGCGGTAGAACAACTTGTTTATGTTCCAGCGTTAAGATATGAAATAAAATATGATTTAATTACAGAAATCTCAATTTTCTTTCTGTGAAAAATCGAATAGGCTATTACAGTTTCCGGTTATATAATATAGAGACTGTTTCGTAACCATAAGTTTTGGTTTGTTATTTTTCGCTTAATAATTTATTATTTTAGTAAGTAAGGTAGGCATAGGATGTTTAACATCGGACTTACGGGTAATGATGAGAAATGAACGACTATTATTGGACACTGTGTAATCTGAAATAAACTATTAACGTTAAATAACTTTTTGACCTCTCAAACTCGGAAATGTGTTGTTTATCATTCGAAATCTGCTTGGAAAAGTGTTTAAAAATTAGGACCTATATGAAGATGAGATTATGTATGTATATCAATCTAAAAAAGGATTTACTTCAAAAATAACCAATTACGGAAATTTACTACATTATATGAGCTGCTTTTCATACGTCTAGTATTTTCCTTGTGACGTGAGGTAAAAAAATTGTGTGTTCGGCTCGGCAGCTTAGTTATTTTGCGTCTCATACCTTTGATAACTGCGGTATGCTCAGGATTCTTTATTTGTACACTTTGTGTGTGGTCTAATCCTAGAATCCTTCGCTTCCTCAGGATTCAAGACAAGTAATCGCACCAAATAACTACTTTGCAGCCGCGCATAACAAATATCTATTAACTACAATATACAATGTATTTTTTTCCTTTTTCTTTTTTTCCGGTTTCAAACACTTTCTGGTCACTACTTATATAAGAAATTTTATTGATAACGTAGGTGGTTTTAGTTAGAGCTTAATTAAAATAGGATAACTGTAATGTTTGGAACACGGCCCTTGACCTCGGAAGCGTTTAAAACAAACACGGATATATCAGCGTTTTTTTTCTTTTATGCCTGATAGGTTGGCCTTTGACCTCTATCTCACCTGATGGTAAGTGATGATGTGATCGAAGATGTGATTCATGCTAACCTAGAATTACTGACTCTCTTAGACAGCTGCCGGTACACACCGTCAGGTGCTTAGTGACAGATTTTCTGCTTGAGGGTGGTAGCTAGCCAAGCGTGCATTCGCAAAATGCCCTACCACAATGCTGTAACGACTGCCGTCTTAAGACAACAACCGGGACCGCCATGTTAAAGTGCCCTCCGAAGCACGTGCACGCTGAGTAGTAATGTCATTAGCGGTCACCAATCCAACTCATGACCGCAGCGCCCGTTGCTTAACTTAGCTGATCGGTTAAGAACTGCTAAGCAAACTTCGCTACGAGCGCTTCATAGCCGCGCTTCGGCGTCGTGCTAAATACGTACATTAATAGAGTACCTACGTAATATGACTTACCGCCGGTTTCCCGTACGCGTGTCAAATTTCGATTCATCTAACAAGCCGTCACATTTAACAATCTGCTAACTTTCAACGGGTTTCTGGAACGCATATTAACTTAAAATTACATAACACATGATTGTTTATCTATGATGACATGAAGTTTGAAAAAGTCGTTCATATTCATTCATTCTGTAGTATTTTGTCTTTATTTAACGCATAACGTTGTCTCTTTTGTTTTGACATGAAATCAATGCCAAATCATTTCTGTGCTTCGCCGCCGTTACTATGGTTACCAGCTTATTAATCTAGGGAATGTTCCACCGTCGCGTCGAATGCAATGAGTATGTAATCACTACGTTTTGGTTTTTGGTCGGATGATCATAAAAGTCGATTTAGATAAAAGTGAAATAGCAGCATTTTTTTGTTGTTGGCTTTGTTTTTCATTGTGGTAGGTCATTTTGTAAATGCCCGCCTGACTAGCTACCACCCTTAGGTACAAAATCGCCAATCTCATAAAGGTGTGCTCCGGCAGCAGTCTTTGAGAGCCAGTAATTCTAGGTTAGCCTAACATCTTCGACCACATCATCACTTACCATCAGGTGAGATAGTGGACAAAGGCTAAACTAACAGGGCTAAAAAAAATCTCAACTGATGGTAAGTGATTGATGTCTTATGATGATGTACTCGAAAAATCTAAACAGGTTTAACCTAGAATTGGCTTTTCATCAAGAACAGCCTTCGTAACACACCATTAGATGCTTGGTGACAGATTTTCTGTATAAGGGCCAACAAATATCGCATTCTAAAAACTCCCGCCATGCACCTGCACCATGCGGCGAAATGTAAATCCATTCTTTTGTGATGTGGTTTGAGATTCTAACCATTGATCTCCAGCGCAGCAATACAAAAGAATACACTGCTCACACCCGGTTATTGCTGCATATCAGGCGCACAACAAGATTTTAAACCACATCTTAATGCCCTTCTAAACCAAAAGGTGCTTCCACAAAGATTGTTGACGACTGGAAGGCGGTCATCCATAACATTTCATGCGAATTCTTTCGTTGGTAGTATATACAGCTGCGGTTTGTATAATAAGGCCGTCAGGAGGTTATAGCACCGTATTGAGCAGTCCTGTGGGGTGCAGGGTTAGAATGTTACCCCCCACAATTTTTCCCGTGGATGTAGTAAAAGGCGACTAAGGATAAAATACCAGCATCGCCTTCTATACACTGACAATTTCTACTGAGATCCCCAAGAGGCTCCTGCCAAGCGTGGGGATTGCAAATCTCCTGATGTGGGAGACCTTGTTAAAAGCTGGACTTTCCCGTTGATATGGTGATGATGATAAACCTAATGAGCAGCAACACTAAAAAATCACGTCGACCTTAGTACCATATTTACGTAGTAGTAATATGTGTAGTCATATTTGGTATAATTATGTACTTGTACTATCGTATCAGTTATTAGAGGAAATATTTAGGTAGCTACTCCTAAAACCATTTTAAAAGCCATATTTTATATATCTTTACGATTTCAAGACGTTAATCTTAGAATAATTGGTCGATTTTGGGTAATTAGCACAATTCACTTTGACAAACCGTTAACATACAAAAAAGGCTTTTCGGAAACCCAAAATAGAATTTATTGGCGTTTAATCGGAAATTTGACATCAGTGTTGACAAACAGTCACATGAAGTTTTCAGCAACCCAATTTGCATTTGATAATGGATTAACAAGCATTTAACGTAATTTATCACTAATTTGCGTTTTAGAAACCGGCTGTTAGTATTTTAAACTAATAATCAAAATTACTTATTCCAGAGTGAATCGTGCGACTCCGGTGAATGGGGCTGGGCGGGCCTGGAGGAGGCAGGCGGCGGAGGACCCAAGGTCCCCGGCCTGGTGTCGGCGTGCCTCGCCCACCTGCGCAGGCACGGCCTGTACACCCTTGGTCTCTTCAGGGTATCCGCCTCCAAGAAGAGAGTTAGACAGGTAAGGTATCAGTAGCGTTAGGAACCTTGGTAAGCAGTGAGGAGCTTCTTAGACCCAAGGTCATGTATCTCTTTATGGTCACATGCCACTGGTGTGCCATGAGAGAGATAAGAATACATACGTACATATTAAGTACGTATCAGCTGGGCTGTCCACTCCTGAATCCTCTATTAAGGGGGTTTTGCCTTAATTCCCACGTTTGGAAGGCGTTGATTGATCGCACTATAAGATAGGACTTTCTCAGAAGACGCTGCTGCCTACCTTGCGGTATCACTCTTAGTCGCCTTTTGCGACTACCACGGGAAGAGATGGGGGGGGGGGGGCTGACATTCTACTGTGCTCATGGGGCATAGGCATATATCTAACACAAATCACAAGAATATTCATGAAACGGGGTTAATCCATTTACCTTATTTAAATTCCACAAATTTTGTGAAAGGGGTCAGTGTATACACCTAACTCAATTGTTTATTTTTGTCATGGTCACGGACTTGCTGATGATCTTTACAGTGGCATGTTTCACAATATGTCATCCAAGTAAACGCAATAACGTATTTCATACATTTGAGAGTTTGAAGTATTTTTTTTGTAATAGTTACGTTTTTAGTAGAATGCCAGGCTATGTGATGCTGGACAGATAAGTATACATACTACTTTTTTTATTGCACTTGTTACGGAATAAACAGGTCCACCTGAGGTTAAGCGGTAACTTTTGCCTATAACAGATGCATTTCGCACAAATGACGAACTACATTGCGACCGTCACCCTGAGTCAAACAGTTCAGCCAAACTCAAGGACTGGTGCCCGAATATACTGTTGTGGTGACAGATATTCTACTTGAGGCCGGTAGCTAGCCAAGCGATTATTAGCAGAAGCTCAAGCCGGCGCGGCGGTGGGGATCGAACCATGGATCTGCAGCACGGCAGTCCATAGCTATTACCGCTCGACTATCATTGCTTTAAAATTTAAGTAGCCATTAGTTAAAACTCAGATTTGATTTCGACACACTACCCGTGGCGCAACACCCACACTGGCTTATACTAGTATCTGAAGTACGCACACTTGAAACTAATTGTTGTTCATTTGGCACACTTTGTGACATTTTTTAAACGTTCCTAACATATTTAATTCTATACTAATGTTTCTAAACGATAGAGATCACGATAGAAGACACCAACAATAGAAATTATACCAGTATTGATGCTCTCGTAGCGCAGTTTGCTTATTTCGTTCTTAACTGATCAACAAATTTTAGCATCCCCGGCTGCGATCATGATTTGGATGGGTGACCGATAGTGGCATTACCACTGAGTACTTTCGTGCTTCGTTAAGCTGTCAAGCCTAGTTTTAGGATGGCATTCTTTATAGCATGGTTGTGGGCATTTTACGAATGCCTGGCTAGCTTTATATGTCGCCAAGTATACTGTATTTCAGCTGTTCTTGAGACCACATCATCAAAGGAAATAGTAATCAAAGGTTTGCTACAAATAAAAGAAATTAAACATAGTACATAAGTAAAACTATTCGAAGCTTCAAATTTATCTCCGTTTCCTCATAATTTTATTACGTTACGATAGACAACTTAACCGTCCGAAACCTCGAATCCATCCGTTACAGACACTTTACAGTTATTTACACGATAATATATCATTTTACAACCGTCTAACTACATAAAAACATCGTAACAGTTGTTACACGATACTGTTAACGTAAAAAAACGTAACTCGATCGACAGATTTAGATGTTTTCGAATTGCTCGCATGTGACCCACTTTACTCTTTATTACAAACTTTGCTTTGCTCGGTGCTAAGTATAAATGAAGTATCGAATGGAACAATGTTGTAAACCAAGATAGATCGTGACGCGCGAGACGCCAGTTTTGTACTCATATTGCTGTATATACGTAGGCACCTACATTGTTTTCAACGGGAAGTATGGCGCGGAAGGTTAATTGTTGCTCTAAGCCATTTACCTTGAATAAAAAGACTTTTTTAACGAATAAGCATTACAATTCAGCGGGGCAATGCCAACTGATGGTGAGCTGGAGCATTCATCCCACCCTATATTCAAGCACTTCATTGTAGACTCACAGGCAGTCCAAATGGATTGCCTGTGAGTCTGCAATGACTTGTAGGTTGTCCAAATGCTTTTATTGTAGTAGCTGTAGTGTTGTATATAGTTTAAAGTTTAATTACGGGGGAAATACAGATCAATTAGGGGATTATAATGAAAAATTAAATAAAATGTAAAAACAAAATTTTATCTCGATGCGTGCTGCGCCTGGCGGCTATGACCTTGTTGCTTGTCCAAAAGGCGCGAAAATTAGATAAAAGTTATACGTTTCACACAGACGTAAAAACAATAAAAATATCATAAGTCTATTATCTGGTGATATTTATCAGAATCCAGATACTTTCAGTATAACCTATAATTGTCGACTTGAGAATCGTCCCCTTTTTTGGAAATCGTTTAAAACTAGAAAACAGCAACTCCAGTAACGTAACAGAATAAATAAAGCAAGTGAATTTGAATATGTCGAGTCCTGTATATCGAAGGGGGTTTTGACCGCCGCAGCGAAGCAAAAGTCGAGTACGGCGAAGATACACTCCTTTTTTATGTTATTGTGACGGAACAAGCTCGAGGCCCACCTAATGTTAAGCGGACTAACCTCTGCCTATAACAGATGCATTTCATTATGTGACGAATTGCACTGGGCCCGTCACCTTGAGACATAGTTGTTAAGTCTCATGTGTCTGTAATTTCACTGGCTGTGCTGCCGGAACACACCGCTAGGTGCTTGGCGACAGATTTTCTTCTTGGGGGTTGTAGCTAGCTAGAAGTTAGAAGCTTAAGCCGGCCGTGGGGATCGAACCAGGGACCTGCGGCACGGCAGTACGTATAGCTTTTACCGCTCGGTCATCATTGCTTCATAAACCTACTAGAGTAGGTTAGGTTTTGTATGTTGTTTTTGACTTACCTAATTGAATTCACTATAAATTTGCCTAGGTATATTATGTTGAAAACTTTATGCATTATAAATAGTCATGTCGCACTATATCTGGATGTTATTTGTCGTTAATTATGCTTCGTCAAGTTTCCTCTCAGAATAAAAAAGTAGAAATGCCTCTTCACTTTGACAACTATCGTGAGTTTTATCCATATTAACTTATTAGGAGTTACGCGCCGAGGCCCGTGCTCGTCGCTTCGCGCAATCGTGACTCCCAGACGAAGGACTTCAAAACAGTCCGAAACTGGTCGGAATCTTTCCGGTATATATAACGCGGGTCCTAGCCGGTTCCTAATAATTTTAAAAGTGCTTCTGACCATTGTGAACTACCTGATAGTAAGTGATGATATGGTTGAAGATGTTGTTTAGGGGTTTAGAATTACTGGATCTCAAAGATAGCTGCCTGAGCACACCATTAGTTGCTAAGCGATAGATTATCTACTTGAGGGTAGGTAATAGCTTGCCAGGCATGCATTCAAATCAAAATTAAAATTGGCATATTTAAATTGCAATTAAAGGAGTTTCTTATTGATAAGGTTTATTATACTAGTGATGAATTTCTTACAGATAAATTATAAATTAATGATTGAGACGAATAATATGTATATTTTGTAAGTAAATGAAATAACATTGAAATAATAATTTGTTAAATTAATTTAGATGAACCCAGTAATTTGCACGCCTTTAAGGTTTAAAGAGTCACATATTATTTTAGTTAAGACCTTAACTGTACCAACATTATGGCAAATAAATAATTTGAATTTGAGAATATTTTAATTACACATTCAGTTCGGGATCCTAAGCGCTAATCTGACTTGCATTTTTTTATATGTTAGACTTGCTTTAATCATATCAAGTTTGACTTGCTTCTTTTACCGTTTTTACGATAGAGGAAAAACAATAAATGTTTATAAATACTATGTTCCCGGTACACATTACTTGTTTATATTATTTATAGCTGATAATGTTTGACCACAATCTCCTCTGATGGTACGTGATGATGTGGTCGTAGATGTTGTTCAGGCTAACCTAGAAATTTCTGGCTCTCAAGGAGAGTGGTCGGAACACAAAGTTAGGTGTTTGGCGACAGATTTTCTACTTGAGGGTGGTAGCCAGGCGGGCGTTCGAAAAATGCCCTACCACCATGCTGTAAAGACTGCCATTCTAAGACAACAACCGGGACCGACGGCTTAACGTGCCCTCGTAGTACGGAAGTGCTCAGTAGTAATTACACTAGCGGTCACCCATCCAACTCATACCCGCAGCGGACGTCGCTTAACTTATCTGATCGGTTCAGAACGGCAAAGCAAACTTCGCTACGAGAGCTTTAAAATGTACATGCAACATATATATTTCCTTTCTGTAATTATTGTTTATTGGGCACAATCATCGTTTTGTGAAAATGTCAAACGGTTACTTGTAATGCTTCCCGAAGCTTGTAATTTAGGATCCCGTTTTCTAGTACCCTAAAAATAAAGAACCATTAGTAAACGAACTGTCTGCTTTTACGCATTACAAGGAAACTGTTCAAGTAAGTAATACCTATAATATGATCAAAATCTAAAACAAACCTACATGATAATTACGAGGACCTATGTAGCTATATTATTTTCTGATAACCTATTCAAAACCAACGGGTAATCACTTTTTCAACACCCTTGCTCGTAAAGTGAGCTTTATTATATCGTCCTTAGGGCCATAAACCGAACTATAACACCCTCGTGCATAATAATATAATACTCTAGTGCGTAATAGAATTATCCCTACAAAGTTAAGTTAGTACCTGACTGCAAATTATATGCGAGTAAACAGAACATTTTCAATTTAACCGGGTAATACAGAATTGCAACATCAAAGATGTTTATATGTAATCAACCATGATACATTTGCCGCGAGCAAAAAATAAACTTGCGCTCTATTTTGCATAATTTTCGTAAGTTGTTTGTATCGTATTTGTGCAATATATTTTTTTTCCTCGCAAGGGTGTTGAAAAAGTGCGTAAGAAACTCGTGAGCAACTTACCTCACTTGTATCATAATCTACTCTTTCTATACACTCGCTCGTAACGGGCCTTTAAATGCACCGATTTTAGTGCTATATTATAGTGTACTCTATTACGCACTCCGCGCACTCGTGCTATTTTTTTTCCACTTTAACGCACTTGTGGTTTAAATAAAAAAACAACGTTTCCACGCTTCTCACCAAGGAGATTGTAGTTTGTTTCATTAGTTTTTCATATAAAAACAAAGTTATTGGTAGTTGTTAAATAGTATGAACAGTTTTGACCGCAATTGTGCGCTAAAAATCTGTAGTCTCGAGACACGAAATAGCTACAATACCTCCTAGCCTTAGAAAAATACGAATTCTTCCATAACCTGCTGTTGAAAGAGGAGAAAGAGAAAAATAACATTTAAAAAAAGGAACCGACTTTCAACCTAAAAAGGATGAAATAACTTCTGTTAATATACTATATGCTGACTCAAAACAATGACCTTCCAATATCATAGTCCAACTGCCACAAGTTATTTCATCCTTTTAGTGCAGGAAAATAGTAATTTTTTTAATTACTTTACTTTCATTATGTGAAAAAAAATCTGATTAAAGTTAAACCAACTAACCCTTCATCACCATCATCATCATTAGGGTTGGTTTGCCATAATTCCGAGGATTGTCAGGCGTCCTGGAGATCGTAGTATAAAACGGTAGTTTTCTACAGAAGGCGCTCCTGCTCATCCTTGTATTTTTCCGCTTCTCGCCTCTAGAGATTCCCAAAGGAAGACATGGAGCTTGCAATCCTAACCACGCAAAGGCGCAAAATAAAAGAAAGCCATCTTCCACTGCGATGCTCAAGACGCCTGCACAGTGTGAAGATTACGAAACTTTCCAATTATCGTTTGAATTAAATTTTCCAGTTACGCGAGGAGTGGGAGCGAAGTCAAGAAGCAGCGTTGGACTCGGCAGTGTGTCCGCACGACGTGGCGACACTCCTCAAGGAGTTCCTGAGGGACTTGCCCGACCCTCTGCTCTGCAGGGATTTGTACGCCGCGTTTTTACAAACACAAAGTAAGGAAGCCATTGGAAACTGAATGCACTAGCTGCGCCTGCGCAGGTTCATCCTTGTTGTCATGGATGCTGATGATGATGAAAGTATCTTATTTGTTAATTCATCGCCTCATCTACCTCCATACCAAATTTTACCAAATTTGCTTTAGCCGTTTGAGCATGAAGAAGTAACAAAGATTCAACACACAACCTTTCGACTTTGTAATATTCTGAACTCAATATCACTTCATTATCAACAAAATCTGGAAGAGGTGCTGAGCTGAGCAAACGGAACAGTTTTAATTCTAGGTTAGTCTGAACAACATCTTTGACCACATCATCACTTACCATCAGGTGAGATAGTGGTTAAAAGTTAACCAGGCAAAAATAAAATATGCAGGGCTAAAATTTACACAAAATTGATTGGTAAAAAATAGGAACTACGAACTACAATAGTACTAAAATAGAGAGCAATGCCCCCTTTGGGTTAAAATATATGATTCAGCAGCGGACGTCCTGATTGCTACAAAAATTAAGAGCCCTGATCGATACCAGTACTTATCTGACCCAAATCGTTCAACAATATTAGTTGGCATTATATTCTCAAACTACTTAATCTTAAAAAGATTACATTTGCACATTCCAGAACTTCATAATCGCCAGCTGCAGTGGGAAGCCTTACGGCTAATCATCCAGCTGCTTCCAGCGGCCCACAGAGACACCCTCAACGCACTACTGTCATTCCTCTCACAACTGGCCGCCCACGCCGAGGACGGCCACCAGCCCGGAAACAAGATGGACGCCGCTAATCTAGCAACGGTCTTCGCTCCTAACATTTTGCATAGGAATAAGCCTAATGAAGCTGCTAAGTAAGTTGCTACGTTTGTGTCTTTTCCTTTTTACTTAGGTTCGGTTAATTGACAAAGCAATTTAGGGGAACCTACCTGTTTAGAAATTAACTATGGACAAATGCAGTAGAATTTAGAAAATGCAATCACCCATTTCCCCGTGGGGTGCCGGGCTAGAATGTAACCTGTGGGTGTCGTATGAGGCCACTAAAAGTAAAATGCCAAAAGGTGGGCAGCAGCGTCTTCTGAGGAGCTGGTATCTTAAACTGCGATCTCCAAGACGCCTGCCAAGCGAGGGGATTATGGTAAACCCCCTCTTAAAGGAGGAGGCTGTGTTCAACAGTGCAGACAATCTGGCTGATACAGTATAGTATTAATCACCCACTTGTGTCTTGTCTACTGGTTTTGTCAATGTCCAGGATGTTTATATCGCCTTGTGGTAGCACCACGCTTTCGTTAATTTTCATAAAGTTAAAAATTCCTGTTTTGATCTTTTTATAGCTGATGCGCTCTAGACCACTGTCTCAAATGATGGTAATTAATTTCTGTACCGTCAAACGCAGTTTCCACCAGAATCAAGACATTTTGATTATTAAATCGTGAGACGCATACCAAACTTAGAAATACAATAAAGCTGTCATACGTCATTGTTTGATATTTCATCATTGCACTCAACAGTGCATCGGTGACTTTCAGTTCGTTATGCACATCGAAGCTCAATGTTTCGCACCACCAATTCGAATGTTTGTGGACGAATGGAAAAAATAAGAAATGACTTCGGCATTGTGGCCAAACAGATCACAAGGTATGGGGAGGTACTTCAGCAGTGAGCGCTTTTTAAGCCCTCCAATCACTTCCGACTTCCACTGTATATACTCAAGCAGCTCATTCCCAATTTCAGTGCAGAACAGCTGTCAGAGCGTGCTGACGTGATCAACGTGGTGCGACAGCTGGTGGAGCGACAAGCGGAGCTGTGGACGCTGCAGGCGGAGCTGCTGCACGAGGCGTACATACACCTGGCGCACAGCGCGCCTGCGCACCTAGACCCGCTGCTGCTGAGGAGAGCCGAGTGAGTACTCGCATAGAGCGTGCTGACGTCACAACGTGCTGCGACACCTGCTGGTACAAACAACACTGCAACCACCGCAGTCCAGGAAAACTGGGCTGTGAGTCTTCCTTCGCAATTATAAGGAGAGGAACCCTTTGTAAAGGATGGAGTTTACTTATCTTTATGGAGTTTAAAAGAAACAAGTTCACTTAGGAATAGCCATTGAATGAGAGTATTTTTAAGTTCTTTGAATCTATTCACTAGTGCCAAGTAACAACACCGAGTACGCAGAAATCTTGATGTTAAGCTTAAAGTGCAGAACAACGAAATGATCTAGGAACTGCTACTGGTTAATTTTCAAGGTATGAAACAAATCGAGAGAAGGAAGAAAGTAATAACAATGTATTTGAACTGTTAAGAAATATTTTCATGAAGTTCATAATGGGAATTCAATGGCACCATTATGAATTTCAGAATTGCAGCAGAACAAGCCAGCGCAGAGAATAACAGTGAGAATGCAATCAGACGCGTGTGGTCGCGGGAAACGTTTCTCCACGGGGCTGCGGCCACCGGCGGGCCTGGACATGTTCCTCCACCCAGGTAAAAATCACGCCATATTATCTATTGGCAACTCTGTTTTCTTCGTTCTTTTACTACCTATTATCCATTCTTGTCTGAAATGTGTATGTTGGGTATTAATCATATTTTTTTCTAGTAAAAAAATCATGGTCATTATAAGGTTCTCTCCATAGTATCTAAATCATAATATAAATTTACGTTTTCTACTTTATGAGTCAAATTTTCAATAGCTTATTTGGTTCTAACTTCCTAATCGTTCACTCACTAGCAAGAATCATACAACTTACCTACATGAGTGGTATCACCCTTATCACCATTTTCACACTCATAGAAATGGCATAGAAATTTCGGCAACCTATTAGTTTCTACATTACTGAGTTCAAAATTCCTACTTTGAGTTACCTTGTGATACTTCTTATAAATAATTAACATTTCTCTAAAAGATGTTCCTTTTTCAAGCTTTGTGCGTCACAAAACGTCCATTTTAAGGGTTCGTTTTAAAATTTAAAATCTAAATTGCATATTCTCACTACTATGCGTTTGCCATAATCAGAACGTACAAATTAAAAATGTATGTTCTCATATGTCGTTATCATTTTAGATATAATCTCTTACTCGTACTGTTATACCCCACTTCCCTGTACTATTTTGCTGACCTATCCTAAATCAAACCCCTTTCAGCTAATCTAGCATTTATACATTCCCATGCCCCTCACCTACTCACCTCAGTCTTCATCCGTCTCCCATCCGCGTCGGTCATACTATATTTTTCTATGTTAAATTTACTAATTTTCTATTTAATAAACTTTTATTATTTTAGTGAATTAAAATCTTTTTTAAAAACCTATTTCACGGACTCCGTATAACATTGGTGGCAGCTTAAGGGATTTTAAAAATCCTCGGATCGCCTCTTTCACGTCGGAAAAACTGTGAAAAATCTGTGAAAAGTGAAAATCAGTGAAAATCACAACTTTTATATAAACTTTTATTCCGACATTTTAATAGTGAAATTACCGCATCCTATAAATCATTTAATCACCGTGCTCTGCATTAACGTCGAATCCTGCAATATCGCCGAACCGCTGAATGCTGAACTACTTCGCCGTGTCCAGTTAGAATAGTCCTGCCGTACATCATATCTCCAAATTCTTACTGCTGTATCCTGTGGAACTCACCTGGTACCTGCTGAATCCAGCCGCCTGCAGTCCATCTACCTACCCAGTGCATTTACCGTGTCGTGATGAACCGTATTATCCTAGCAACCGTATTCCTGTAAGTCCGAAATACAATTAATAACTCTTTTAAACTAAAGTGATCAGTGTCAGTGACGTAAAATAATATATAATTTTAATTTACTTATATCCAATAATATTGTGAAAACTTTAAAGTCGTAACGCCTTATACACATATCCGTTACAATAATTTCATCATTCCGTTGTAATATAACCAGTCACTAAAGTGTGAGCTTAACTCTGCATTCCTTTCTTATCTTTCGAGTCTCGAGCTTTGTTTTGACTAGCGCTCTGGCGTGATATGCCTAAAGACTCTAAGGATAACGTTCAAGACTCTACTACTATGACTACTAACAAGGAAATTGATATGAACATCTTATGTAAATTTGTAAATAAATTCGATGGAAACCGCGAAAAGTTAAATGCCTATCTCAATAATTGTAAGAATGCTATCAGCCTTGCATCACAATCACAACAGGACATTTTATTAAAATATATTTTAAGCCAATTAGAAGGCCGTGCCGAAAGTGCATGTTCTATAAAGGAATTCGAAACATGGCAACAATTAGAAGATTTTCTAAAGTCACAATTTGGCGAACGTAAACATTACGCCGCATTACTACTTGACCTTCAGGAATGTCGTCAATCTAATGCCGAAACGGTTAACCAGTTCGCTTTACGAGTTGAATCCTGCCTAGCTAAGTTATTAACTGAAATAAATATCTCAATACCAACTAAGAAGAAAGCTGAACTGGCTGGCCGCGTCGCTGCAATGCAGGACCTAGCTTTACACACTTTTACAACAGGACTTAATGCACGTTTATCAACTGTCGTGAGATGCCGTGACCCTGAAACTCTAAATGACGCTATCAATTTTGCCGTATCTGAAGAAAAAATATTGCAAACGTCTTCTAAGCGGTACTCACCTCCTTCTTATAGTAACACTGCGTCTTCGTCGAATCAACAACGCCCACCTCAGCGAGCATTTCAACAAAATCGCAACTTTACTCAAAATGGAGTAAACGTTCAAAACAGGCCTAACAACCAGGGGCCTACATCCGCCTTTACTCCGCCTGTCTGTCGTTACTGCAAAGCCGTAGGTCACACCATTGATGTATGTCGTAAGCGGGAATATAATAACAATAGAAGGTTCGGAAATTCGCAAAATCAACAAACAAATCGCCAAACAAATACGTTCTATCGACCTGTTCATAATGTCAACACATTCGAAGAACAAAACTCACGTGACGAGACCGACTATGATTTAAACGGACAAGCCCTCCCGTCCAGCATCGTGCAGGAAAATTAAGGGATCAAATCGATGCTACTAACATTACCAAATCCACATCCACTAACTACAAGGGTAACCAGCCCCAAATAACTAGTGGCCCTAATAACATTACTAAATCTACATCCACTAACTACAAGGGTAACCAGCCCCAAATGACTAGTGGCCCTAATAACATTACTAAATCTACATCCACTAACTACAAGGGTAACCAGCCCCAAATGACTAGTGGCCCTAATAACATTACTAAATCTACATCCACTAACTACAAGGGTAACCAGCCCCAAATGACTAGTGGCCTTAATAATACTACTAAACCTACATCTACTAACGACAAGGGTAACCAGCCCCAAATAAATAGTGGCCTTGAAACAGATACAATTTCTAAGCAAATTCATACAAATGGTAACATGCCAAATATATTTAAAAATCTAAAATCTAACCTTACCAATGACAACGTCTCACCTCCTAGCCCCAATCTAATATCCAGTTCATGCCCGTCGTGTACAGCATCTGAAAAAGAAAATAAAACATTAAAAACATTTAGTGTTACATCAAATCCAGTAAAGAAGTACTTACCTTTTGTAGAAGTTCAAACATCCGTCTCTTGCAAACCATTAAAACTTCTTGTCGACAGCGGCGCATCAATTAGTCTTTTAAAAATAAATACTATCGAAAACATGCCTGAAATTACAAAACATATTATAACTTTCAGCGGAATAGGAACCACGGACAATCCAATGCGTTCATTTGGCCACATTCCTATCAATTTTCACTCCATAAACCATCACTTCCATGTTGTACCCAATATAAATTTTCCATATGATGGAATAATAGGCAACGATCTACTATCTACCTCCGATTCTCAACTTGATTACACTGAAAATACTCTCATAATTAATAAAACGAAATTTGCTCTTAAATTCACCGAACCGATTTACACTATACCACCTAGAACTGAAACAGTAATCGAATGCCCTGTAATGAACCCTGAAATAAAAGAGGGTCTCATTCTCGATCAAAATATCATAGAACATCTTTTAATAGCAAACTGCATCGTTAAAGTAAAACCTAATTCGAGAATAAATATATCCGTAGTCAACACTTCAGAGTCTCCAATAACCATAGATTCAAACCTGCAATTAAAAATGATCCCTCTAGATAAAAATGACCAACACAACATTTTTCATACCCCCCATTTTGATGTGAACCACGACAATAGTGCAGTGAACCGAACTGAAGAAGTAATACGTCTATTAAGAGTAGCTCACCTAAACTCAGAAGAAACAAACGCACTATATGAACTTTGTTCTACTTATTCCGATATATTTCACCTTCCAGAAGACCAATTGACTACCACAGACGCCTTACAACATGAGATTACTACAACTTCTACCATTCCTATCAATACGAAATCCTATAGATTCCCTGATATACATAAACAGGAGGTTCAAAATCAAATTAATAAGATGCTTGATGACGGAATAATCAAACCTTCAACATCCCCTTGGTCTTCTCCCATATGGGTAGTACCCAAAAAGGCAGATGCTTCCGGTCAACGCAAATGGCGTGTAGTAATTGACTACCGCAAATTAAATGACATCACCATTGGAGATTCATATCCTATACCCAATATATCTGAGATTTTAGATCAATTGGGTAAATGTAAATATTTCAGTACCCTTGACCTGGCATCTGGGTTCCACCAAATTGAAATGTCAAAACGCGACGCTTCCAAAACTGCATTTTCTGTCCCACAAGGTCATTTTGAGTTCACCCGAATGCCATTTGGGCTTAAAAATGCACCTGCTACTTTCCAGAGGCTAATGAACTCTGTCCTCTCTGGTTTGCAAGGTATTCAATGCTTTGTTTATCTTGATGACGTAGTTATTCACTCATACGACCTTCAAACCCACATGAAAAACCTATCTAATGTATTTGACAGACTCCGTAATTTTAATCTTAAACTCCAACCAGATAAATGCGAATTCCTCCACAAAGAAGTCTCCTATCTCGGCCATATCATCACAGATAAAGGTGTAAAACCTAACCCAGAGAAAACGAAAGCCGTAGAAAATTTCCCTGTCCCCACATGTCCTAAGGATATAAAATCTTTCCTGGGACTAGTTTCTTATTATCGCCGTTTTATTCCGGATCTTTCAAAAACTGCAAAACCCCTTACCAACCTTTTAAAGAAAAATGTCCCATTTAATTGGCAAAACGAACACCAACTCGCCTTTGAAAATCTAAAAAATGCTTTAATTTCAGCTCCTTTACTAGCCTACCCCGATTTCTCGAAACCTTTCGTCCTTACTTGCGACGCATCTAATTATGCCATTTCCGCAATACTTTCCCAAGGACCCGTTGGTAATGATCGCCCCATCGCCTATGCTTCCCGTACTCTGAATAAAGCAGAGTGCAATTACAGCGTCACGGAGAAGGAGTGCCTAGCCATCATTTTCGGTACGAAAACCTTTAGACCATATCTATATGGTCGCCGTTTCAAAATAGTAACCGACCACAGACCTCTTAAATGGCTATTTAATTGTAAAGATCCGGGATCCAAGCTCATAAGGTGGAGACTTAAACTCGAAGAGTTTGAGTACGAAATCGAATACAAAAAGGGGAAAATCAATAGCAATGCCGATGCCCTATCGCGATTTCCAGTTCATCCGATTGTACAAAATGAACAAGACCCGCAACCGTCTACTTCTAGTGCACACAACCCCGATCCGAATCCAGAATCGGAAATCCCTCATGATCTTCTCGATGATCTCACAGACTTAGGTGCTTTGGACCTAAGTCCACTAGACGAACAACTAATGGATATAGACTTTAGTCCTCCTACTCTTCCTACCCCAGTTGACTCTCCTCGTGATACCAATCCACAAACAGATACGACTTCTCCTAACGTAAACAAAGAATATTCTGACTTCCTCAAAACTTTGACTAACAAAAACGAAACGTTTAATGTCCAAATTCGAGAACATAATCATAGTCTTCTTAAGAGTAACTCTAAAGTTTTACTTCTGCCTGTATCCATTGACCTTGATGACTCAAATCCTTATCTTCAAGATGTCCTTTCTACCCTCGATGATCCATCCACTATAATTAATGAAGAACGAGAACTCTATAAATTCAAAAAAATAGAAGTCAAAGAGAAAACTTACTATCTATTATTTACAAAAGTATACTATTTCGACGATTGCACATATCCTGATATCTTTAAAACATTAAAATCTGCGAGAGATGACATTTTACTTACCGGAACTATAAACGAATTCGCAATATCCGACTTTAAGAACCTATTCCAACAATGTTCTTATATCAAAATATACAACATGCTTATGTATTTATTTAATAATACAAATGTCATAGTAAATATACATCATAACTCTATCATTTACCCTGTACCCACAGAAATTACAAAGATTCTGAAGGAAAATCACGATATCCCCATCGCGGGACATCTAGGTTCAAACAAAATGTATGACCGCGTCAAAGAGCGCTACTATTGGAAGAACATGCGATCAGATATTGAAAATTATGTTAAAAACTGCAAACTATGTCAATCCAATAAAGCACTACGCAAAATAAACAAATCTCCTATGCAGATTACGACTACATCCACTCGTCCATTTGAAAGGATAAGCCTTGACATCGTTGGTCCCTTGCCTGAAGCTGGTCTCCAAAAACTAAAGTTCATACTTACCCTTCAAGATGATCTCACGAAGTTCTCAATTGCCTATCCAATTTCTAACGCAACTGCAGAAGAATCTTGTGAATGCTTAGTACACTTTATATCCCTATTTGGCATCCCTAAAACTATACTTACAGACCAAGGAACAAACTTCACCGCCGACCTATTTAAACAAACTTGCGATTTCCTAAAAATTAAACAAATCTGGTCTACCCCTTATCACCCACAAACACAAGGAGCCCTAGAACGTAGCCACAACACGTTGAAAGAATACCTAAAGTCATACATCAACGAAAACCAAACTAACTGGCATAGATTTGTTTACACTGCCATGCTAACTTACAACAGTAGTGTTCACAGTACAACCCGGTTCACGCCATATGAACTAATATTCGGACATAAACCATTTATTCCGGACTCAGTCTTTGATTCTCGCCCTGATATAACTTACCCGGAATATATCAAAATGCTTCACCATAGACTTAAAGTATCACGCGAAAAAGCTATACAAAATATACGTGATTCTAAAGAAAGATCAAAAACATATTATGACAAACATTCTCGTCCGGCCCAGTATAAAGTTGGTGATTACGTTTATGTAAAGAATCATGTACGACTACGGAAAGCCCTCTCGCCATTGTGGAAAGGCCCATATAAAATTGTGAAAATTCATGGTTTTAATACCCTTTCCCTCCTAATCAATCGACGTCATGTTAAACACCATTTTGACGAGGTAAAACCAGCACATGACATTAACTAAACAAACGTTTACGCTATTATTACTTAATTAATTAAATTATTATTTATAAAAAATTATACAATAAATTTTATTACTTTTACAATTCTACTATATACACTTTACCTTTTCGATATATACAATATAATTATCCTAGTTAAACTATTATTACAGAATTGCTGTTCGATGTAGCGCACTCGTAGCAACAGGTGGCAACCAATACTTGGAACACATCACTAAGAGTCCTGGTATCTATTTCGACCCTGTCAGCACTTTAAAACTTGTAAATGATCATGTTCATTTTATTATCCCCGTAGATTTAAAGTTTATTAAACCGCACTTAACAAATATTAATAATATTATTGATACTTTTAGAATCTTATGCGAAAAAAATAAAGCAATTGACGATTTTCGATGCCTAAATACTCTTCAACCACTGACCTCCCTCTATGATGATATCCTTCGAGATTACGATTCGATATCTCACATGTTATCTACTAGAAATAAAAGATCTGCTTGGTTTGCTGGTATAGGTACAGTAATGAAAAAAATGTTTGGTACTATGGATGAAGATGACTATGAAAAATATAATGACGCCATTCAGTCTCTCCACGCAAACGATAAAAAGTTAGCTCACTTAATAAAACGAAACATTTTCATATCCGAATCTGCGATTCTAAACTTTAATAAAACTCTACAAATTATTTTGAACAATGAGGTTCGTTTGAATGAAGTCACTAATGATCTGCTTAAGAATGTATCTTTAGTTACTAATGAATTACTATTTAGAAATAAGTTAAGCGAAGTCCTAAATGTTCTTCACGCTAGTTTACTTACCATGTCCTTTAAACTAAAAGATATTGTAAATTCTATAATGTTTGCAAATAGCAATGCATTACACCCTTCAGTAGCTACTCCGACTCAATTATGTGCCGACATTGAAGGTAGTTTAAGGCATCTCCCTAAGTATAAGGAATACCCCGTTAGTTTAAGTGTAAAAAATATTAATGTACTGTTAAAAGTCTCTGAACTTGCCGCTTACTATAGTGTAAATAGTATAATATTTGTATTAAGAATCCCGTTAGTTTACCATATTGAATATGATCTCTATAAGATCATACCAGTTCCAATACCTCATAATGTAAGCTCGTCAAACTCGTATGCTTTAATTGTTCCTACTGTTAACTATGTAGCGCTAAGTAAGGATAAATCTACATACTGTACACTAAATGATCTAAACTCTTGTAAATCTTTATACGATGGTAATCTTGCATGTGATATTTCCAATATTTTATCAGTTAACTCGAATCCTATTTGCGAAGTGGAATTTATGATAAAAATCATAAAAACATTACCTCCACAATGTGAAACAAAATTTATTAATGGCGATATTGATATCTGGCAAAATCTTGGACATAATAACTGGATATTTGTACAAACACGACCTACTAAATTAACATTAGAATGTAATTCTCAAAATAAAGAAATAACTATTATTGGAACAGGTATTTTGTCACTTGAACCACAGTGTGTGGCATTCTGCAGAAATGTAAAGCTATTGGCAATGCTCAACTTGGAAGTCAACATACCACATATACAATCAGATTTTAACCTCATTGATGACTCATGCTGTAATTTAAGCGCGTTCAAAAAATTTAACGTTAACACATCCGCTGTAACTATTTCTAATATTAACCTTGATCAACTTAAAAACCTAAAAGGTCAGACAGATCTAATATCTACAGAACTTGATAATTTTATTAACGACAATAGCAATATTTTCAAAAACCACATTAGCTTCCCTATCCTTAACATCATTTTTATAATCTCTTTTTTCATATTTATAATATATTATTGTAAATCCAATAACTTTAGATTACCTTTTCTATGTAAAAAGACCTCGACTCAAGTAGAAGAGGAAACATCCAGAGAAGAAGAAATTTCTCTGCCTAGGTTAAGAATATAATAAGTATCTACATATAATCAATTGTATTTAGTTCTAGAATAAGCTAATGTTAATCTTTGAAAGACGCATCCTACTTACCTTAAACTTACCTAAAACTTACCTTACTCTTTAAATCTTCATTATCCTTGTACTCACCTCACTTTGCCTTACCTCTGTAAACTTCCTTCATATGGTAAGTTTACTCTTGTTGGGGGAGATGTTATACCCCACTTCCCTGTACTATTTTGCTGACCTATCCTAAATCAAACCCCTTTCAGCTAATCTAGCATTTATACATTCCCATGCCCCTCACCTACTCACCTCAGTCTTCATCCGTCTCCCATCCGCGTCGGTCATACTATATTTTTCTATGTTAAATTTACTAATTTTCTATTTAATAAACTTTTATTATTTTAGTGAATTAAAATCTTTTTTAAAAACCTATTTCACGGACTCCGTATAACAGTACGAAACCCCTGTAAAACACAACCTCTGCTCTTGTGAAAAATAAACGAATTTAGCTAGTTGAATGAATCGCAAATGTTTACATGGCCCATTATGCCAAATGTATGGCCTTTTGCAAAAAACGAAAATACAGTAGATATAAAGAAGTATTATGGAGACTCTCCCCTTTCGATTACCTCGTCCCCGTTATGCGCAGACGCAGCGAGAAGAGCTACTCCCGCAGCCGGCGCAGCGCGCGCGACGCCGCCTCCGACACCTCCTCCGGCTCGCTGTCCTCCGCCATGACCATCGTCACTAGGTAGGCGCGCATCTCATTACCTAATGCTTCTACATTACGCTTACATTGCTTTCTATTCATAAACATAAATATTATACTCTAACCTACTTACTGTTCTAATGTTCCCACCGCTAAGACGTAGGCTTTCATCTCATGAATTCTTCTATTGCAAATCACATTAACATGTATATATGTAGCCATTGCTTCTAGAAAGATATTTTTTCATTAAATATCTTTGTCTTTCGAAACAGTCGTTACTAGGTAAAATTTTCATCATAGTAATTAATACTAAAATTTTTTCCTGCACCCATTCATATTAGAAATACGTCTTTACGTTTCTCTATCTCTGTTCTTCGGTAGCCTAGACTTATTGACATTTTCATTCATTAATCTCTGCTTTAATTGTGAATCTGCCACTAGTCTGCTTCTATCCTTTACTCTCACAGTGATATTGAAGAGTACAAAGAAGCAGTTATTCTATTCTACTCTAACTCTCACTGAACAGCTGTAACCAGTGCTGCGAGGAAGGCTTTCTTCTCATAAGTGCTTCTATTCAACATCAAATACTAACATTGCTAATCATTTTAGTCTCCTTCTCCCTGTCCAATTGCAATCATTGTCACTAGGATAGGATTTCATATCATTATTGTTTTTATTCTCCTATATATCGCACTGTCTTGTTTCTGAGATGGCTCCTTTGCATTTCTTACAATTAAAGCAAACATTACAAAAGTATTGTACTACTTTTGTATGTCAATAGACCCTTAATTTTTTTCAATTCACCTGTTGCTGCTGGGTTACATAAGAATCAGAACTACAACGCGGGCTTTTCCTCGATCGACTGACTGGCAGTAATTCATGCGTCTAAGAATGCTGTCAAAACAAAATCGAAATAATTTAGCGGGTAGTCAGTTTCTTCTACTGTGCTGAGACAAAGCTAGTCAAGATACTTTACTGATTACAAGTTTTGTTCGAAAATTTGCTGGGATTCAATGGCAGTTCAGGATCACCAATCATCCCAATATTGTTTTAAGAAATGGATATTTAATATTACTGTGCCCTATGTACTATTTCTCTGAGCTATATCATATGTGTGGACCAGAAGTTTTACCTTAGTATTTATTAATAGAAACCCAAAAAATAGAAGAAGAAACCTTTGATAAATATTGAGGTAAAATTGCTGGTCTCAATATACATAAACAACGTCGTTTTATTTTTCAGTATTATCCGACTTGATAAATTAAAAGAATATATGTTCTGCATTCCCAGGTTGAGAAGCAGCGAGGAGTGTGGCAGCAGCGGCGTGGTGTGCGGCTCCTCGCCCGCACTCCGCACGGACTCCACGCCGGACTCCATTGACTCCGCCAGTGACTACAATGAAGTAAGTACCTTAAAGATCCAGTTTGGATAGATTACAAACTTGACAAGCACCTAAGTGTTATTCCATGAAAATCAATTCTTATTCTAGGCCTAGCTTGCTACTACCTTCACCTTTCTGATTCTATACAGGGCAGGTTCTGGCTAAACTTAGTTTATCAGCATTTATTTTTACAAGCACGAGTCTTTTGTGACGTGCTTTAAATCCTTGCATCTTCAAACTCATTATCACTTACAGTAACTGTCTCACCTCTCTAACTGACAATAAGATCAAAAGGTGAGATAGTTACTGCAAGTGATAATGAGTTTGAAGATGCAAGGTTGCCGGAACACATAATTAAGCCAAGACTTACAATCTTTGTATATTTCCCTGAGTAAAAACCTGCATCCGGGTTACAAGGAGCCTCGGCCAAACTAGAAGTGTCTAAATAGGCTCGAGGCTCAGGTTAGTCGAAGCAAGGAGAACTTGAGCTGGTGAGGGTACATTAGTTATATAAAAAGGACTGTGAATGAAATCCTTGCCGACCATGTCGCACCTCACTAATACCCAACCACTACACGTGAAGATTCACTTGCACAAAACCAAAATGCAATCGATGTGGCTGATTTTTGGTTGAGCAAAGTTTAGCTCAGCAATCTGTAGCATGCAACAGCAATAGACTACCAAACAATTGTCGATGCATCAAAAACTATTAGGTCCTTACATATGAAATTGGCGTTTTGTATGGGAGGAACAAAAAGTCGAATATTTTTTAATATAATATATTTAATTAATCAAAGTATGAACCATTATTTTCTATGCACTTTTGCCATCTCATAGGTAGTTCATTAATCCCTTTACTAAAAAAACCAGTCGGACGGGAATCAATAAAATCTTTGAAGGCGATTTGGACTGCCCCATCGGAGTTGAATTTTTTCCCTTGCAAGAAGTTATCCAAATTTCGAAAAAAATGGTAATCTGTTGGAGCAAGGTCCGGGGAGTACGGAGGATGTCTTAGACTTTCCAATTGAAGCTTTTCTAATTTAGTAGCCGTCTGTAGCGCAGTGTGTGGTCTAGCGTTGTCGTGAAGCAGCAGTGGCGTGGAGCGATTGACCAGCCTAGGTTGTTTAGCCGCTAGCTTTTCCATCATGGTTTGCAATTCCTGACAATAGACATCAGCCGTAATAGTCTGGCCAGATTTGAAAAAACTGTAATGAACAATACCGGCACTAGTCCACCAAACGCTTACAAGTAACTTTTTTGGGGTTAATTTTCGCTTGGGGCTTATTTTTGGGTTAATTTGGCTGGCTGGCCAGGATCTAACCATTGCGCTGAGCGCTTCCGATTATCGTAAAGAACCCATTTTTCATCACAGGTAATGATTCGGTTTAAAATACCTTCATTATTGTGCCGGTTTAGTAATGTAACGCAGCAGTCGACGCGCGTTTGCCGGTTTGTTTCAGTCAATTCGTGAGGGACCCACCTTTCAAGCTTTTTAATCTTCCCAATTTGCTTCAAGTGAATTAAAACAGTTTTATCACTAACATCGCAGCCTGCAGCTAACTCGGACGTGGTTTGCGATGGATCCGCTTCCACAATAGCCTTCAACTCTTCATTATCAACTTGAGTCTCAGGCCGTCCACGGGGCTTGTTCTGCAGGTCGAAATTTCCAGAACGAAAACGTTGGAACCAAAAACGAACTGTGTTTTCTTTTGCAACACGACCGCCATACACATCATTCACCCTTCGAGTTGTTTCCGCAGCACTAGTGCCACGGCGGAACTCGTACTCGTAAATAATGCGATATTTAAGGTTTTCCATTTTGTAAAATGAGTGACGCAAACAGAAAAAAACAGAAGAAAAAAAACAAATGAATGACGATTATCGAAGCACAAATACATGAGTCTATAGCTGTACAAATTTGAATTTGGAATTCCTTACCAAAGAGGAGAAATTCGTGATTAAAGTGGCCAGTACGAAAAACGCCAATTTCATATGTAAGGACCTAATATATTAAAAGTATCGGAAAAATTCTAGACTGTGGGCGGATCGGACGAGGACTGCGCGCTGGACGTGATCACGGCGTCGCTGCACATCCCCGCAGCGTTCTCCCCGCCCTCCCCGCGCGCCCCCGCCGCCCCCGCCGCGCCCCCGCGCCGCCGCTCCACCTCCGGCTCCGACACCTCCGGCAAGCGGGACTCCGCAGGTAACTCCTATGTTACCTACTTTATTCATATAACACTTCCCCAATGTCGATCAAAACTTCATCGCTCCAGCAATAAGTACTGTCATTAAAGAATCCGTGCAATCTTTCTAAGCTTTATTAATCATATGGCCCACAGGACGTTGATTGGGACTGTATCCTCAAGTACGTTCATTTTGCAACGCAGTTTTCAACGGCTTTTCTGTGTCAAGGCAGTCAAATCTGTGGTCTTTGATCTCTGAAATTATATTTGTTTCTGACATCATGAGGAAAAAGATGGCACAAAATAGATCAAAATAGATGATTTATTGTATAATGCCAAGACTTCCTTTGTTTCTAGCAGGTATCTTAATTGTTTCAAGCAAATATTTAGGCATCTATGCTTTACTATCTTTACTAAGTATATTTGCTCTCTGAAACTTTAAATTTATAATCCTAACGAGCGCTTCTAAAGCGATCAATCAGTCGGAATATTCACCGAAGTGTTTTGCTCCGTACAAAGCATCGTCAATAGTCGACTCTCCAAGCACACCATCGTAAATAAAGTCTGTTATCTTAAAATTAATTTGTCTAATTCCAGTTGGATCTAGAGACTCTGCAGTTGGATCCAGAGACTCCGCAGTAGGGTCCAGCTCTGCGACAGCATCCAATGCATCGTCACCGCCGGCCAGTCCACCGCCCGCTCCGTTGAGAGTAACTGTTACCGCAGGGGAAGTGAAGAGGGCCACAGATATTGATAGAATTATGGCGTTAAGCAGGTTAGATATATTTTCCTACTCTGTTCTTTTATATTTTTATCTGTTCTAAGTTAGATTGGCACATCGTGTATTCTTCTCAAATCTGCTATAATACTTGACATCTCTTACTTACTCCCTCCGTACGCATAATATTCATCACGCAGTCCATCCATGGCTTCTTTGGTTGTACTTTACCTTATTCCCATTCGCATCGTGGATAATTATAACAATAGAAATGGACGATATCGTCCACTGTGGATCCTAAGAGGTTAAGTTATTACTTTTTTCGCGATACTCGACTATTGTATTCTAAAGAAGTTATTCAGCATTGTTGCTCACGATTATGATTCACGTAGTAACAGCACCTTATCTTAGTGCTCTACATAAAATCCTTATTGAAAACGCTGCTAATATAATCTTCTAATCTTCAGGCAATTGATTTCGCTGTGAAAACATATTGACATAGACATATCAACTGGTGTGACATATATAATGTCACATCGGTTTCCCCCGAGGGATAGGTAGAGACCGTGGATTTGCACTTTCTATGATCTTGGCACATGTCTCTAGCTTCCTTCACTTTCATCAAATTTTTTATATACGTCTATGTATGAACAATTCAAGGCCATTTTCCACAGCGTCTCCAATTTGGACAGAATATGTTCACCGAGATATTCCCCTTCCAACTATTCCATTTACGGTAGTTTTGTTTACTTGCCTTCTCAGTGTTCTTTCGTTCATCATCTACATATACAAACCATCACAGCTTACACTTTTTTGACTGTCATCACTATATTTTCTTTTACTCCATATTGCTTTCTTATCACGCTGTTTCTCACTACGGTCGCTGTGCTTGAATAGTAATATATAGATTCTCCATAGATATCTACAATTCACTGTCTTCTTTACAGAGAACGCAACACTTCAGACGCTAGAGCAGTTGTCCTTAGACAGCACGACGAGACTAGCTCAGGCACCACGGTTCGCTCCCGCGTCTCTTCCCGCCAGGAGCAGACCGTGGAACGCAGAAGAGAAGAGACCGTCCGAAAAGATGACCACACCGGAAAGAAAGAAGATAGAAGAGACGAAAGGAGAGAGGGCACCACGCTGTACAAGAGGGGAGAGCTGATATCGAGCGCTCGATCGCCCCCTACATGACAAATTGTAATACGTGTTTTATATATAAACGTCTATTTATCATGCGCTGGGTTATGTATTTTTTAAACTTCACCATTGTCAGCTTTAATCTGACCACTATTAAACATATACCTCCTTCTTTGGACTGCGTAATAACCGGCTATTTAGCCATAATTTATATCCATCGTATCCCCTCATTTCTGAAAAACTTCTATCTGGTATATTAGTATTAGTATCAAGAGTTAACTGAGGAAGTTCCTCGGCTATTTTGTCTTTGCTCAAGGTTTTCGAACTGATTCAGAAAGTATTAAATTTTGTCACTTTTTTTATATCTGATAGGCTAGCCTTGCACAACTATCTCACGTGATGGTAAGTGATGATGTCGTCGTAAGACAACAACCGAGACCTCGGTCTGCCCGAGGGCTTAACGTGCCCTCCGAAGCAGGTGCACGCTCAGTAGTAATGCCACTAGCGGCACCTATCCGAGTCATGACCGTAGCGGACGTTGTTCCGCTTCCTTTTAATTTTGATGCTTAGTGGAATAGGTGAGTCCTATTCCACTATTTGTACTTCTAAGGTTTCACTGAATATACTGACGTTCATCAAATAGAGCCCTACCATTTCCTGAACTAGAGTAGTTTAAAAGGCTTTCCTTCAACTTAAATCACTATTAGTATGGACTAGCTCTAATATTAGGATCTCCCAACGTTGTGTACTATGTCGAGGTATCAACATCAACTGAAGTTAGTAGTTTCAGTGTAGGGGCAGTATATCCAGACAATAGTCGGTATCAAATACCCGATAGCGTACTTTAGTCGCTTGCTGACATAATCAGAATAAAATTACAATCCTGCTGACAGGTCAACTTGGTGGACTGACCGCGAAAAGTCACATTTGGCTTAGTTATTTGTAAAAAAGGAAAACCTTATGTTATTAGTGATTATTTTTTAAATCCCAATAGTCTTGCATTTGACGGCGATCTAACTTGATGTCAAGTACAGATCAAATATTTGTATTTGATGTTAAGTGACGGTACAGTCAATGATTGTAGGTACACATTCGGGAGCACTAGAAATTGTATGTCCTCGTGTCCCTTAAGAGAACTCAGTAGAAGCACGAGGACGCACCCGACTAGAAGATGCATATTCACTGTTTCCTTCGAGATCCCACATTATGTGATAGAGAATAAAGAATCAGGCAATATATGTCACTTATTAACTTTACGTCTAATAGAAGAAAAAAAATACTATAATAACCTAATAATAATTATAACAAAACTTTTATTTTAGACTAATGTCCATGTGTTAGTAACATTTAATAGGTACTTATTGCTATGTTAGTTAAAAATAATATAATAGTTACAATTTACATAAATAAATGAATTGTTTAGTCACCAAACGTGCGATAGGCCTAAGTACTGCCATCCAGTGCCTCATGTAGCTGGAGTACAGATTCTCAGCTACGACGGCCAGGAGACTGTGTGATTACCACGCATGCGGCTCATCAGCGATGCTACCCTTTCCTTCCGCATGATGGCATAGAAGTCATCAGTACGCAGATCTGCGAATATTCCTGATGCGCTACAAAAACACGGCAACCCCAACAGCATCCTAAAGCCGTTGTTGTATTGGACACGTAGGGCGTTGTATGATTTATGTGTATTAAGCCCACTGCATCTATAAAAAGACGTAGGTACAGTACGCTTTGAATAATGTCAACTTCACTGGCGCTTTACATCGAGCAAATCTGCGAGCCAACATATTGCACCTCACTGACAACGCCCTACGTTCTCTTTCGATGTCCATATCATCTGACATATCCGTAGTGATCCAATCACCCAGGTACTTGAATTGTTTAACCCATTGAAAGGGAGTTCCGTTAAATTTTACTAGGGGAACTGAGTAGCTCTTGTAACCTTTAAATTGCATGAGCTCACTATTGTACCTGAGTCCATAGCTCACCGTATATTTCTCACAAATTGCTAAAAGGCACCTTAGGACGTTAACCGACGGACTCAGCAGAGCCATATCGACAGTATAGCTTATGTTATTAGCACTAAAACCGTGTATTGAGCATCCGATTTTACCCCTGCTGAGTTCAACGATTAATCCAGTGACATATAAGTTAAACAAGTTTGGTGAAGTTATACCGTCCTGCCTTTTAATTTATATGTATATGAGTAGGTACGAACCGGCCCATCTTACAGTATTTTCCGGATTTTCATACCAAAATTTGAAAACATTTACAAGCTCTTTAGGTAGGTATCGTAATTTCCGTTGAAAGCTTTTGCCATACGATGTCATAAGAAACAAGGTCAAATGCCTTCGACAAGTTCAAAAAACAGGCAAAGACTGGTGTTTTTCTGCTAGTGTAGTATTGAACAGCATGTTTTAGACACACGATCGCTGCTTCAGTGGACAGTTTGGACTGAAAACCAAACTGCGCTTCATGAAGATCTAAATGTTTACATAAGCGACTGTCAAGCATGCCAACACCTTAGCAACAACTGCTTGATACTATCATGCTTACGTACTGGTGGAATATCAAGTGTATAACGGTAAGTGGTATAGGACTGTAAGTAGTTTATAACTTCTTCAAGTATCAAAATCTTGAAACAAAATAAGAATAGTTTAAAGAAAACAACATTAATTATAGAACCTGAGTTTTATTTCATGATTTCTGTAAGTGTTGCCATAAACCAAACGAGTTGTTCGTAGTGTTATCTTCTATGTAGTTTGTCTCGCATGATGATTGCACCCAACTTAGAGACGCCATCCTGGTACTCTGTCTTTCCAAGAGGTGGAACTGCGGACGTTGTTTCTAAGAAAATATTAGGTAAAATTAATGGTTGAAAAAATCCGGATCCTTTTTTTATACCCGATAGCCTTTGACCACTTTCTCACCTGATGGTAAGCTTATTAAAGGAAAGTAAAGTACTGAACGCTCTCACTGGGAACTTTATAAAATCGGTAAGAGAACAATGGGGACCTTATTGCCATATTACTAAACGGCTATCCGTTCGTCCCACAATTCTTTAAAGGCCTGTATCTTTTGAACTGTAGTAGGTATCTGGTCCCCCGTGGGGTCCCGGGCTAGAATTTCAACCCCCATCGCTACCCCTGGTTGTCATAAGGTGCGACTAAGGGTAACACACCAGAAGATAGCAGCGCTTTCTGAGGAACTGATATCTCATACGTCAATCCCCAAGACGCCTGCCAAGCGTGGAGATAATGGCAAAATCCCCCATAATGGGTGAGGCTGTGTTCAGCAGTGGAAAACCGGCTGATACAGTACAGTACAGAAGCTGGTAGGTATTTGCAGAAACTGTTCATACTTGGCTGGTTTCTTATACCAGGTGACATTTAGTAGGTCAAGCTGTTTACCTGATGGTGAGCGTCACGCCTGCCTGTGATGGGTATCGTGTCACTTTGCAGTGTCACCTACTAAAAACTTCTCGTCAGTTTCATGCCTTGCATCTACCAAGATGGACACTTGCCATCACTTAGTAAACTTCTAGGACTATAGCCTGGAAGAATACCACTTACCACACTTGGCCCTAGGATCACTTCCAGCACCAGAGCCGGCCTGCTTCGAAATAGTCCTAGGTGTGGTGTTCTTCGGCTTGGGTCCAACGCGGCACGGGTCGCCCGGGAGGTGCATCGGCTGCGAGCACGGACCGGTCCCGGACTCGTCGGCAGCTCGTTGGAGACCTTCGAATTTTGCCCCGGGACCTAGTAAAAACAAACAAGCTTAGAGGTCGGCAGATATAGAGTAGGGAAGGAATAACTTATATCAAGTACAATAATAGCTTCTATGCTATATTTAATATAGCAATAATAGTCATGTTTGTAGTAGGTATAGTAGAATTCTGGAGCTAAAGTATACGTTCAAAGTGCAGGTTCTCTGATAGATTTAAGTACCCATGCTCTTTTTATATAACGACAGAAAGATAAAAATAAATAAACTCCATTTGAATAGCTAAAATAAAATCTATCAAAGTCAAAGTATATTGCTGAATTACATGTGTAAAATGATATTATAAACTATAATTGTTTCAATGTAATCTGCCTTTTAAGGGTGTGCAATATTTATCTTAGGTACATACAATAACAAATAATTGAATTGTATAATTAAATTGCACAATAAAATACGAACAAAATGTCAAATTAGAATTCAAATTAAATTATAGCGAAATATAAAAATTGGTCAATATGAGGATATATTAAAATTACCATTACCTACCTAATTATAATCTATGACATATATAAATTGAAATTTTGCCTAAAAAATATATATTAATTAATTAAATTACATAAAAACAACTACTTATTTTTACTTATTTATCAACAGAATTATCGTTCATAAATTCATTATTTTTGTAATAACTTTTGTTTAATAATATCGTTCTTAGCTTTCTATGAAACAATGAGGTTGGCAATTCTCTCAATGAAAGAGGTATTTTATTGTAAATAAATGGAGCCATGCTGAAGATGCTCTTGCGCATCAATGTTGTCTTAGATGTAACGAACGCGAACTTTATATTGATCTCGTCTATTACGACTGACGACATCAGACAGCCGACAGAATAGATCAGGATATTACTCAACATCCACAAAATGGGTCAAAATTTTCTCCTCGGGCGGGGATCTAATCGGCATCTTTCAGTGATACCTGAAGCGTTCCCATTTTCGTTACCGAGACCCATGGCAGAATTTTGCGCTCTTATTGTTGTTCTGGTCTCATAGGAGATGATATCAACCAGACTACTTAACACTTCTTTCGTTTTCTATTCGTCTTATGTAGACATAAAATTGATGCATAGGAAGTGGTTAAAATTCATATTAATGAATTTGAATTCTTGAACTCAACAAAAGCTATAAATTTGATATTATTTTATTACGTATTGTAGTTGTACATTTGTTCAAGCAATACTATATTTCAATAGGAAAACAAGTACCAAAGGGAGCTGTTACGTCACCAAGCAAGCAGCAAGCGCTTCAAGCTATGACAACCACTACATCTGTGAAATCATGATGTGAATATTCACAATTCAGTAAATTAAATTACTGTATGCTCGGATGGAATCGAGTACCTAGTCTGGTCCAACGTCCTAAAAAATATAGCTAATTTGCATCTTGTTGTCACAGTGGTCTAGAGACCAATACACCCGGTGCTAATAAGGTAATGTTTGTAATAGGCCTTTAGGTCTTATTAATTCGAATGGGTAAAACGTACCCTTACCATAGGAACGGTACGTTTTACCCATTCGGGCATTGCAAGTAAAAGTAGTAACTTATATCAAAAACACGAAGGTACAGGGACTTAAAAAAATATATAGATGTATTAATACACATCCTATCTATATCTTATATTATATAGAATAATCAAAATTTTAACCAAAAAACGACGTCAAAACTTAAATACGTATTTAAATATTTTTGTTTTTGCAATAACGCATGCTCTGAGATTTACATTACAAATTTACGAGAGGAAAACTTATATTCATGTATTCGAACCCGCGTCATCAACTCCTAAAGCCGGGGTATGCTTTGACCGACCGAGCTAACATGACAATGACTCATAACTGTAATTTTTCCTCTCGTCCTTTAACCATCGTTTGAGGATGGAGCGACACCTATGGTTCAATATTATGAGTCATTGTCATGTTAGCTCAATCGGTCAGAGCATACCCCGGCTATAGGGGTGAAAGACGTGGGTTCGAATCCCACAAATGACTTTATTTTTTCCTCTCGTAAATTTGTAATTTGGTTAAAAACGCATTATTAGGGATGTCGTCAGATCTCACTCACTATGGAATTACATGACAACCACCATATGCATATAAAAAAAAACATTAAAATCGATACACTTTGTAAAGAGTTATGAGGTATAACACAAACACACATAAAAATACAGTCAAATTAGGAACCTCCTCCTTTTTTTAAGTCGGTAAAAAATTTATTTCCATACACTAAGCGGTATTGGAAATTAATCAGATTCGTCACACAAGAATTCCTGTTGTGTAATCTCTAATCTATGGCGCAAGCCCCTTTCACTGAAAGTCAATATTTGTAATATTACCAGATTCGCAGAAGTCCACATGATAAGTGGTCTTATTCCTGTCTCGGTCTATCCTCTGCTTCAGTTCAGGGGAGGCTTCGTTCTGGAGTACACTGTACAGCATTGGGTATTTCTGTTGCAGCTGAAACAGACGTAAACATAGCAAATGCAATGTCCGTGGATAAACATCTGAATGTCGATAATGTAACTTTGTTATTAACAAGGTCTGATTGAAATGCAATCCCTTCTGCAATCGAAATATTGACCTCCGTACTTAAACACTGGACTGTTCAAGTAGTTAGCAATTAAAGCTTGTAAATAACGTCAATATGCACCTACTGTGTATAATTTGAACGGTGTCTTTGAGGGCCAGTGCCTAGTCTAGGTCAAGTCTATTGACATCAGTCTTCGACTTAATTATCTCATCCCTACCTTCCTATAAGGAGAGATTGTGGTCAAAAACCCTATCAGCAATAGGAAATGTATTTGTTATGCGAGGCTTCAAATGAGTACTTACTTGAATTGAAACCTTTTAGGAAATGTAGGAATTTAGGATAGAAAGAAATCAGAACATGAAATCCAAAGCGTAGAGAAGGCTTCATAGGTACGAGTCAAGAACTACAGCGAGGAAAATGATAGGTGAAAAAAAAAACAGCTTAATGAAAGTAGGAAATTTCTGTTAATTTATATTAAGCATTAAAATTAAAAGTACTCATTTGTAATTTTTAAATAAAATTGACTTGTAGGGATTTTTTTTATAGAGGTTCGAATTTTATAATTCCTTTCTACATTAGTGTGCTTTTACGTGCTGATTTCTAAAGATAAACAAAATTTTTCCAAACCTGTGAGGTGAAAAATAACTTATTTTTTATGTGATTAGGTTATGGAACAAGCACGAGGCCCTCCTGCCTTCATGCAGTAACCTCGGACTTTGCCAAATGCATTTGGTGACAAGTGACGAACTGCACTGCGCCGTGAGACATAAAGTTCTTAAGGTGTAAACTGATGTCTATGATGGGAAAAACAAAATTTCATAAATTTTATCGCGTTTGGAGCTAGTTTTGAAAACTATTCTACACGAACATGCTATTCGCAGGTTAAATATAATATTGTACCTATTATCTCCTAAAGTTGTGGAACACCAATGCTCACAATTCCATAATTTACCCCTGAAACCGTAAAATATAAAAAAATACGTTTACCTATAACCAATTCAATGAGTATTATAATGATATCATAAATAATCCTCTCCGAACCCCCCATATCACGTAAAGATACAGTACAACAGTTGGACAAACTAGCAATAGAACTTAAAAATATATAAAATGTTGGATTTCTCCATATCGACATCGACGTTCGCCTTTAGTCTCACGTGCCTGTAATTTCACCGGCACCCATACCCTTGAAACTGGAACACAGTAATGCGAACATCACTGCTTGGCGGAAAAATCTATTCATGATCTGTCGTCAAAATAAACATGTACCTTATCCAAGAAGGCATTGGGTTGATTATACCGAGAGGTGGGCGTCTCAGGACTCGCTCCGACTTTCACTGGGTATAACTTGGGATCTAACAACTGCCCCATAATCTGAAACATAATTATACATAATATAATCGAGTTTTAACGTACCTGGGATTAGGACCAAAAAGGACGTAAGTAGGTATAATATGACCAGCATGATTCGAAAGATCTTATGTGTTAGTGAAACTAATACACGGTATTAATATGTGGATCTATATACATTATATAAGGATACAAGTGCCCCCTAAGGACATCAAAAAAGTGCCAACGTTCATCTTTTTATACTGAGTTTAACACATTTTATTTAAGCCTATTAAAGAACTGTAAATAAACAAAGCATCAGCTTAATATGTTGTAAAAGGTTCAAATAAAAAGAGAGAAGCTCTCTCTGTAGACATGTCTGTTGACATCTTGCTTCGCTCAAACAATAAGTAAACCGTGGCCGTGTGCACCTCATTTCGGCTCCATCCGCCTTCTTTCCCGGGGAGTATTTGCGGAGCAGCCCCTCCGGTGTATTGCGGACACCTACAGTCTGGTGGCCGTGAGTACTGCATGCAGGCTCGGTAGAACTCCAGCTCCTGGTCTGAGAGCTTTGGGACCCTGAAAACGTCGTAAGGATTTAGTGGTTCCCCTGTAATTTGTGCTTTAGACACGTGGTGTCCGTGCAAACTCCATAGGTAGCGAACCTGACTGGGACCCATTGTGTGCAATAAGCGTAAATTTTTTTGTCAGGTCTTGGATGTAAAGTGTCTTTCACATGTTCCAGCTGTTGGAAATCCAGTGACAGATACCGGACCCACACTAGTGCCTTCGTAACGCACACGGTGGCTAAATACCTGTTCTATATCCTCCTCCTAGACGTCGTAAAAGACTAATTCGGCGGATGTTATGCATGCCATTGAGGTTTTGTTGCACATTTAGTGCTCCGTAGGGTTAGACCTCTTTAACTGAAAGATAACGGGTGTATTACCAATAAGGGTATTTCCAAGGAGGTATGACGTCAGAAAGGCGGCGGATGCCAAAACTTTGTACAATAATACGTTTTTGTGTCGATCTTTGTGTTGCTAGAGAAGCATAATATATCCACTCAAAGTGTCAAAAAGACGTCCACTGTTGAACATACGCCTTCACTTAAGGGCGGGTTTATTATAAACCCCACGCATAGCAGGCGTTTAAGGGATCGAAGTAAAGTGTCAACTTCTCAGCAGGCCCTTTAGTTATTTTTCCCATAGTCGCCTCTTACGACACCGATACGGGGGGTGCATATCTAACCCGGCACCCTCGATAAAACTACGTTTACTACTTCACAATCAACAAATAACATAGAGGCTGACTGTAAAGGCATTTTATTTAAACGTTTTTGTACGCCATACCCTGTCACCGGTCCTCAATAACGTTATTATAACCGCGGGCATAAAAAGTTACCTTTTTTAATTAAAGTCAGATTCGTACTGCATGGATTTTCAATATTGTAAGGCTGGCTATTTCCTAACCTGTTTATAAGTGATCATGGGGTCCAAAGATGGTGGCTCGCAAGGCCCTGAATATAACTAAGTCTAAATAGTTCACATCTAACAAATCACAATACAATCACACTGCTTCGCGACATGTGCTGCTAGCTCTTGTTTGTCTACCGACTTCAAAAAAAGGAGGAGGTACTCAGTTCGTCTGTATTTTTTTTTTTTTTTTTATGTTTGTTACCTCATAACTTCTGACTGGGTGAATTGATTTTAATAATTTTTTTTTTTATTTGAAAGTTGATGCTTGCCGTATAGTCCCATTTAATTTTCATTAAAATCGGTTTAGCCGTTTTTGAGTTACACTCCAAAAATTGAAAAGTGTTTTCCTGTCTTGATAATATAGTCAATGTTTGTTACCTTATAACTTTTGACTGGGTGAACCGATTTTGATAACTCTTTTTTTATTTGAAAGCTGACGCTTGCCGTGTGGTCCCATTTAAATTTAATTACAATTGGTCAAGCCGTTTTTGAGTTACACTCCAATAACTAAAAAGTATTTTACTATTATGATGAATTCTCATCGAAGCTCAAATTTGGTAGTAACACAGTAATATTTCCTCAACGGTATAAGAAATAATTTTTTTGGATAGGAAGATAAAACTTGTATTGCTACAAACTAAAAATAACTAGTATTTTTTTTTATATCTGAAAAGTAAGCCTTTGACCACAATCTCACCTGATGTTAAGTGATGATGTGGTCGAAGACTTAACCAAGAATTACTGGCTCTCAAGAACAGCTGCCAGAACACACCTTTAGGTGCTTGGTGACAGATTTTCTACTTTAAGGTGTTCGCTAGCCAGGCGGGAATTCGCAAAATGTCCTTCCACCATTCGGTGAAGCTCAAGCCCGCCGCGGGATTCGAACCATGGACATGCTGCGCGGCAGTCCATATAAAATGCCACTGAGCTATCGCTACTTTATATAATTATATTTTACATTATATTTTATCACAGAAAACTGTTTTTTGTATATGTTAAAATTTACTTGGGATATAACAATATAAAACGTACTCAAATGACAAACAATCGTTATAAGTTTAGGTATATAATTTCTGTTTGTTGTTACTATGTTAGTAGAAATGTGATAATATTTTAATTTAGAGAGGCTTTAAGAGTATAAGGACACACTGAAATATAAATATACAGGTAATAAAATTACAGTGAAGTTCTTATATCTCACCTACATTAATAATGTTTATAATAAAAAGATTTCACTTAAATTGTGAGGCTATAATTAACGTATATACATTTCGTATTATGACTGATTTTAAGACCAAACTGTTGATTTATGTATTTACCTGTTGAATTATGAAAACACGATTAGGTTGTTATTTCATGAATATTTGGTCTCATAAATAGTATTAAATTGTGCGTAAATAAATCATGGCATCTCAAACTTCAAAATTATTTTTATTCCGAAAGACAACCAAAATTTGATTAATTTACATATGAATTTACTCATACTATCAAGCTCGATAAGTGTTTCACAAAACTATTTCAAATAAGCAAATACTAAAACTTTCCATGAAGGTGATGATGAGAATTGCTGCGATGAGAATTAGTCATATAGTCATTGACAGTAAATGACAATCAATCCCATAAGTAGGGGACTAAATATAATGACCACCATAAAATGCTTGGATACCCTTAGTTCTTTTTACCAAAGATTGTAATCAAACACCAAATGTAGTAAATGATCATTAAATCTCAAAGCCATGTTTAGGTGCGACGACGAGCGAAGCGAGGAGGAGCGTTAGGTTACTTGTGACCACAACAATGCGCGAGCCGAGCGTGCGTAGCGAGCGTGCCGCGGCAGCGGCCGGTGATGCGCCAGAAGAATTACAGCCAGTTTAATTTTGGTGATCATTTACTACTTTTGGTGGTTGTTAAATATTTAAGGGATCCTGTGGTATTCGCTATATATGAAAGTCTTCAATAACTCATTTGATATTTGTATTGTCCTTTGAACATAGTTTAGGTTACACATCACTTAATTTTAATTTATTTATTTTGTAGGAACACATATGGCCTGGTGGCTGATGTTAGACGAGAGAGCGAGACAGCTTTACTTATTTAATATGGCAATATTAAACAGTGATCATTGACTACTTTTGGGTTAATCATGATTTATTTAGAGTAATTTTGCTTAAATAGGCTAGCGGGATGTTAAAACTTTGGTTATAAGTTAACATTAAAATGGTGGTTAATTTTGGTGCTCATTTACTATTTTTGTCTGTTATATGTTACTTTTTCTGGTGGTAAGTTAAACATAAGCCCATAAGTAGCAAGGGACACTTAAAAGGGCGAAATAAAAATTTTTAACAAAAAAATAGAACCGACTTCAACACTCAAATGTGTGAAATAAGTTGTCGAAGTCGGTACCATGCGCACAATATTGTGATAATAGGTACTTTTGAACCGTCATGGTACCGACTTCGACAACTTATTTCACACATTTGAGTGTTGAAGTCGGTTCTATTTTTTTGTTAAAATTTTTTATTTGATATCTGATAGGCTTAGACCACTATCTTACCTGTAGGTGATGATGTGATCAATGATGTTGTTTAGGCTATTCTAGAATTACTGGTTCGCAATGGCAGCTACACTCTTCTTGAGGGTGGGTAGCTAGCCAGGCGGGTATTCGCAATATCATTACGCAATACCCGCGCAATATTCCCTATACCACCGTGCCACAACTGCCATCCAAAGAAAGACAACAATCGGGACCGACGGCTTAGCGAGCCATCCGAAGCACGTAGACGCTCAGTAATATAAAAGCCAATAGCTGTCACACGTCCAAGTCATGACCGCGCAGCAGACGTTACTTAACTCAGTCTAAGCAAGTGACTCTACGAGCGCTTCGAAATTCGGTACTGTCATCAAAAATCTTCGAATATAGCGTTTGTTTCATTGAACCCTACAGTGTTACTAAGAAAAAAAACCTTAAACCTAGCTTATTCCGTTATTATACCTGGAATACTTATAATATTTCAGAGTGGTAGAACTAAGCGAGCATGCAAATGACCTACCTCAAACTGTTATCTCAGAATGGAGACTCTATTCTAAGACTGTTATGTGCCAGTCCGCGGATAAGATTCGAACCTCCTATCCCCTGATTTACAAGCTGCACTCACTACCAAACAGAGCTATCCCCGCTTCATACATTTTTCTAGAATTAAAGTTAACATACTCTCCACCTCCAGCCCCAATTCCTAGTGGTGCACCACCTATGCCGCCACCACCCCTGCCTCCCCCGCCCGAACCCGGCAGGTTCGGCCATAGGTAATCCTTTCTGTACGTCGTCAAGTAGTGATCCATCTTCTGTTGCCTGTTGATCTCCTGGTACTTTAAAATTTACTTTTGTGGTTACATTACTGGAAAATTTCGCGTGATAATTGCTAAAAGCCGATGTTGTATTTATTTTTCGTCATGACATATTGATATAGTTTGATTGATGTTGACGTTGATGTTTGACAATTTGTAAAGTTAGTGACACGCATGTGATACGTTAGTCCAAGATCAAAGACACTGAAATAAAAACTTCTTGCACTGAACCTAAATGATTACAATCACTATCGCCTGCTAAGCGAATATAGCATTGACATAATGTACATAATATTTTAGAGTACAAAATTAGTGAGAGTACACCTTTAGTGGGAATCAAACCCACGTCTCACCACTTTTACGTTTCAGTATATACAAAGTTACTTTATGATTTTACGTACCGAGTAATTCCGAGTCGAGGTGAGAAATTTTGTAGTCTAAAAAATAAAAAAAATTATGTGATTTTAGCTCAGCACGCGATGTAGCAATCATATTTAGAAATATTAGCGTATAGGGTAGCGACATCATAACGAGAGTGAAGTGTCTGAAAAAGTACTTCTTTCGATCAAATGAAGTCTAGTAGTCTGGTTGATGTCCGCGCACCGTCCCCCATGACGGTTAAAGTAGTATACAATAAGTATACAGTGTACAATAAGAGTACAAAATTTCGGCTCAGCCAAGCGATCCTCGATGGCCCAGTGGTTAATGCATTACCACTAAAACTAACACATGCGTTCAATCACCACTCAAAAGAGAAATTTTGTTATCATAAATTTGTAAATGTCAACTTTATTAACTGCCGTCAAGGATGCAGCAAAAACTAGGACCATGAAGCACATGTAGCAGGCATTGTCGGAGACATGAATAAAGAACCGTACAGAATGAACGCTTCACTACTACGCGCACAGCTATGTGTGCGTAGTTACTGACAAGACGCCCGGCCGGGGTTGCACAGTACATTAATTTTGCAAACCCAATCACATCAATAATGTACAATTAAAATAACTTTTATAAATAATGAACCACAATCACTATACCAAATGAAAATCTTTATTAAAAACCAATCACATACAAATAAAGTACTGACAACAAATGTAATATCAAACGCTATAAGTATACATGTAGGGGGTCCTCCACCTCCCATACTTAGGTTCTTCGCGGGGCGGCCCGAATGGGTTCTTCTCCAGGACCACCTGCGCCAGCAGACCGTGGCATGCTCCGTATGACGTGTCACCCGTGCGTACGCGCAGGATTTTACGGAGTTCTCCTAATGGATAAGATATCTATATTTAAAAGTTTGCATTTTAGTTTATTTCGTTCAACTTTCTGTTAAGCCTGCCTTGTTGGTACCCTGAGTAGAAGTAAAGTGTAGCTTTCAATTCACGAGGTTATAATTTCCCAATAAGGAAAAATATTGGGATAAAAAAAACATTTCAATAGCAGGATGTGGTCAGACGCTGACTGATAGATGACAAAATACTTGCCCCTTCTTACTAGGGATCTATAAAGTAATTGCCAAAATGTGGATGTCTCGGGCATATACCAGCCTTATATAAGATTTCAGGACAACATCTGGATGGGCATCCCCGCATTGCCTTTTCAACCCGATTCCAATTTTTCTTAATGTTATTTTGGCAGAACAGTTTCGAGGCCAACCTGATGAGCGGACTAACCTCTGCCTATAACAGATGCATTTCGTCACAAATCACGCATTGCACTGCGCCTGTCACCTTGAGACATAGTTGTTAAGTCTCATAAATTATAGTAAGTTATACTGCTTCGCGGCAAAATGAATACGTATTCCAATGATACCCAACCAGATCTGCTATTGAAATTCTTCCGATTGAATAAGTAACATTAGCCGGGGCTTAACTCCTTACATGTATTTAGTAGTTCCTACTCACTCAATTGGGCGCGATTTATCCTGCCTTTCCACCAGAGATGCGAGCTATGGATGCGTGCGGCATTCACCAATTAGATTGCTTGATTTTCATAGCATAGCTTGACATTTTGTCTTAACTTGACCAATCAAACGATCTGATTGGCAGATACCCACACACGTCCATAGCTCACATCTCTGGTGAAAACGCAGCCTACGACCGGCCATTCCTCCATATATATGCAGGAAGGGCCGGTCGTAAGTATCTGTAGGATGTTTTTTTGTTGATTTCGGGGATTTGGACTTCAAACAGAAAAATAAAACAGATACTTTCCAAGAAGTAAGTTTTCAAACTTCTGCTTCATCAACATGGCTGCCTAGTATTGCTCTGATCGCTGGTGTCTGTATCAGACATACAGGAAAAAGAAAACAGGAACCTTGCAACGAGTTCACAATCTTAGGCTTCATGGGTAAGGCTGTCTTGTAAACCAGCGGTGTCTGTAGAACATCTTCTGGCTAGAGATGGAAATGTAGACAATAGGGAAAAAACAGGTACCTTGCAAGGAGTTGTCGTACTTGGGCTTCAAGGAGAGAGCTGCGGGAGGATCCTTGTACTTCTCCGGTCGCGGGGGTCTGTACGATGACTTCTGACTCGTGTCAGGGATGTGGACGTCGTCCGGCAGACGCAGGGTCTGAAGTGCTCGTGCACGACGTGCCAGGTTAACGGACATGAATGGTAGTTCTGGGAATCAAAATAAGATGGCGTTTATATGTACCACTTTCGTCAATACTTAGCACAGATGTCTCATCAGGTATCCAACCTGGAACCTCAAAATTTAACTTAACAATTTGATGATACAGATTTACCAATCCACTCACCTCTTGAACAATACTTGATCAAGTACTCAGTCCTTTTCCGGTCCTGGACCTCATTTTCGATCGGAGTGGAGTCAACCTCTTGGGAGAACTTCTTGGACAATGTTGGATAGTCCTCTGCAAACTAACAAACTGTGTAAGCTACAAAGGCACCCAAAAAAAGTATTGTAAAGTTTTGAGTCTTTCCGAGCCAAGAGCGCCCGCGGCAATACTGGACCGCGCCGCGCTCCCTTTGAATAGAGTTTTGAACTTGACTAGCAGAAGTCAAACCTAAGAGGTTGTTAGCATTTTACCAATAACCCTGTATAATAGCAAGTAGAACCACTGGGATAGGTGACCGCTAATAGCATTACTACTGAGTGCTTCTGCACTTCTGGCGACGCATTAAGCTGGCGATGGGTTGCTGTCTCAGAATGGCAGTTGTTAGGCTATGTCAGATGCGTTCCAGAAACCTGAAACTCCGACACTGCATACTGGTATGATATTTTGCGAATGTCCGCATTATAAGCTATCGCCCTCAAGTAAAAAATCTGTCATCAGGCACCTAAAGGTCTTTGAGAGCACTAGTTAAATAATATTGCCTTATATGTATGAATTATCAATACATGACAGGGATCCCATGACATGAATCATCATCACATCCTTACATGGTGCCAATGGATCAAGGCGTCTTCAAGTAGTCGGAGAACATTGATAAAATAAGATTCCGACGAATTCGGAAGACGAACTTTTCAATTCCGTTTAAAAACTGTCTCTACGTGTAGTTACGGGCAGTGCGATGAAAGTTTCCGGTTCATATCATTGGAGAGCTCGTATAGCCATCACAGGTATCGAGACAGTCTCAGTTTATATCACATTTAGATTTTTTTCCTTCCTTCCCACTAGTTATTAAGCAGGTGATAGAAAAGAAAAAAAAGCATAAGTCATGCATGCAAGGAGGTAGAGCATTTTGTTAATACCCACACTATAGCTAGCACTTAAGTAAAAAATCTGTCGCCAAGCATCTAGCGGTGTCTTCCGGTCACTGACCTTGAGAGCCAATTCGCATTCTAGGTTATGTCTGAGTACCATCTTCGACCACATCATCACTTAACACCAGGTGAGATTGTGGTCAAAGGCTAGCCCATCAGCAGTAAAGAAAATATTTACGAACTCGTTTCACAGCATCCTTGTAGTACTCGTGTTTAAGGGGACAGAGCACGTCAGGGCAGCGTCGAGGAGCATCCTTGGCCTTCAAGGCATCCCGGCTGACCCCAACGATAAGGCAATCGTCATCCACAGCCTTACGACGAGGGCTTTTTCTGAAAACACCAAAGAAAGTCTTAAAAAGAGGCCAAGTGCGAGTTGGAGACACTCACTGAGAGGGTTCCGTAGTATTATTTATATTATTGCACCCTTTATTGCACACTACACTCTTTACCTGGCTGCTTATACTACTTACTGATTAGAGCAAATTTGATAGCCCGTAGATTTGAACGTTGTTCTACAGGTTTTAAAATAACGCTCTTCAAAGCATACTGTACATCACCATAAGCGTGTAGTCTTAGGGCTAACGATACGAAGAGGATCTGCAAAGCCCTGCGCGTCCAATACATTCAGGCATAGAGAAAAGACTATTTTTCATTCCAAGGAGCACAACTCTATAATAAGATACCCTTACGCATAAAAAATTGAAACTCTTTCAATGTAATAACAAATATTTTAAAAGTATTTTAAGAAAACATTAAATTAATTATTTAATAAAACACTTTAAAAATATTTATAAAAATGATATATATCTAGAGACAATTCCGCCTAATTTTCTGTTAAGCCGACGTGACGTCACAAACGCCACGCAGCCAAACCGGAAGAGTATTAGACGCGTTTCGCTTCTAAACGAAGCATCCTCAGGAGGTCTTGACTCTACGAGCGCTCGAGCGATCGTGCGCCGAATACTCTTCCGGTTTGGCTGCGTGGCGTTTGTGACGTCACGTCGGCTTAACAGGAAATTAGGCGGTATTGTCACTAGATATATATCATTTTTATAAAGATTTTTTAAGTGTTTTATTAAATAATTAGTTTAATGTTTTCTTAAAAAACTTTTAAAATATTTGTTATTATTGAATATGGATTTCCGCAAAGTAACGCCTGAATCTATTCATTATCTTTCAATGTATTTAAAAAACAACTTGCTCAATTGCAGATTGCAATAACACGTTGGGAGGTACCCTTACTAGATAGGACGACGCTATGGTAATTTTATAATTTTTTAGTATTGTTCTCAAGTATATGTCATGTCTTTTTTGAGAATAAATGTCTTTAAACTTTGAACCTTATATTAAGTCGAAGTTGCCCATTCTGATTCACCACATTAACCTTTTTTATAATTAGCATTCTGTATGTAATTTCATTAACTCACTATAGCAGTTATTTTGAGAAGCTACAGAGTATGGTTTGTTATTAATCAAATGGGTACATTGGGATTTTTTTAATTTAGCATGGTGGTAGGGCATTTTGCGAATGCCCGCCTGGCTAGCTACCACCCTCAAGTAGAAAATCTGTCGCCAAGCACCTAACGGTGTGTTCCGGCAGCTATCCTTGAGAGCCAGTACTTCTAGGTTAGCCTGAACAACATCTTCGATCACATCATCACTTACCAACAGGTGATATAGTGGTCAAAGGCTAACCGCTCAAGAATAAAAATTTTTTTTTTTAAAAATTGGTATTTTGAAATTGAATAGTATTCTGGGAACGAAGGTTCAGATCGCAACAGTGCAAAGATGGCTGGTTGGCGGCGCGGCAATAGTTCATATTAGTTTAATAGAATATCATCATATTCTACTATACTAATTTAATATATACCTACTTATATTAAATGTCATACAGTGATTCGAGGCAAAAGGCACATGTTCATTATCGTTAGCACATTGGTTCTTCTATATAAATACTAGTGGCTCTCCGAGCTGTAGACCTCGCGAGTCTTTTATTCCAAGTTCCAAGTTGCATAGCTTACAATTGAAGAAAGGTTCACTGCGCATGCTGATGGGAGAATGGGTCAAGAAATCCAAAAATCTAGATATGTAATATAAATAATAAATGATTTTCTTGGACGCGGGCCCTAGCGAAAGCTAGGTATCAGAAATAGGTAGGTAAGTAGTAAATATACAATAATTTTACATACCTACTTGGTAATGTATTTATCTTGAATTATCATACTGGCTAATGGAATGGAAAATAAATAATCGATTATACGAGAGAGAGAGAGAGAGAGTGAGAGAGAGAGAGAGAGAGAGACTATCACTTATAAATAGGCAACCAAAGATTACGAATACGAATGAGGGCCTCCCCTCGCCCTCCCGGGCTATAAGAGGGTTAGCGGTAGTCAGCATCTATGTCATCAATAAAAAAAAAAAGACGGGTTGCACTCCGGGAGTGCCGGCAGAAGTGAAAACTTGATTATTAATTAACGTTGAGCATGTTTGATATTTTGGAATGGTTAGGGAATAATTTTGCACCAATTGCTTTATCAGTATAAAAGTACTATCATTTATGTGGTAGAATACAATATTCATTTATTGCGCTATCGTACACAAACATGACAATTTATATTACATTAAAAATTTAACACTTTAATACTATTACAATTATTTTACATTAAAAAGTTTATCTCTCCGAAAAATCAACTTTCATCCATAATTTCAACGACTTTTTCACCATCATCATTACCAGAACTATCATCGCCAATCTCTAAAACTGATACGATAGGTTTATGGTAGCTGAAGTAAGAAACGAACAGTTTTGATTCGAACCTATTTAAATGTCTAATAAAGACCGCATCAATAGTAGTTTTGTATTTCGTTGTGCTAAGATTGCGATCATTCGACATAGTTAAACCAAATTCATTATTTAAAAATTCAATTAATAGTTGATTTTTATCGTCTGCGAAGTTTATGTTGAAATCTCCACTCAAAATCATTGGCAATTCATCTACGAATAAATAAAGTAAAGAAGTATAACTCTGATATAGTGAACGCTTTGATTTCGGCCTCATCACGTTCACAAGTAACAAAACACGCACTATTTTCCAAATTCAATTGGATTGGTTAATTGATTTGGCGCTTAGAAATGATCGCATCTGATTGGTCGCGTCAAGGTGATGTTGTCACCGCCGTCATTGCCTAAGGTCAAACCGCACTACTGCGGTACATAGCGCGGCAGCGAAACGGCGCGGCTCGGGAAATATTAATTTGTATGGATTTATAAATGGCGTAAACCGCACTATGAGGAGAGACGCGGTGCAGTAAATTATCTAGTTACTTCACGTTCCAACCACGTTTCAACAATTCATAAGACCTTAATTTAGGTTCTAAAATCTGTGTGCAATCGATCACTATCTCTGAAAAGTCGTGAAAAAGAGTTTTTCGAACGAGAATTTTGTCATATCTTGCACCCAAATATAACACATATTAATTTTTCAGCTAAATCTGCTTCTTTGCAAGACACAACGATTATTTTACATCGACGACTTCATACATTTCGAATTTTTCCCATTAGTTGCAAAAACTGTTCTGCTACGCCGTATTGCTATTGTGAACGAAAAAGTCGCGCCACTTAGCTGCAGCACTGCTCTGCACCTCTGTAAATGCATATTAGGTAGTGACAGCCGCTTCGCTCCGAAACTCTGTAGTGCGTTCCCAGCTTTAGATACGCGTGGATGGCGTTATGCTACAATATGTAAGCTTGTTTACGTATTCATTTTCTATAACAGGTTTTTTCAATAAAATATTTTAGGTTTTTCATGCAATTTATTTCAGTAGATTGGAATTACTATCTTGGAAATAATATTCTATAATTTAAAAGTCGGTATATACATATAATGCGCTGAAAAAAAGAAATGAATTTCAACTAAAAATGTTTTATTTAAGTCAATATTGATAGTAGGATGTAACTCAGAATTAAATTAGATTTTAAAAATGTCTTATTGCGTGTGTTAAATGAATAAGTACATCAAGTTTTTTTTGTATTTTAACAAAATGCTGCAAACTATAATAAATACTTTTAGCTACTACAACGAAAGCATTTAGTCAACCTAGCTGCCATTTCAGGCTTGCAGGCAGTCTAAATACTCCAGCTGTCTACCAGTTGGTAGCGTGCCCAGCATACCCAGAACTATTATTCTAGTATTCCATTGTACCAAATTAAGTAGATGGATTATATATACGTATTGGCTGTAACAATACCGCAGCCATAGGTGTGACAACTGACAACTATCAACGTGGCAGTTGATGTAGTATTTATGTGTTGTAATTTTATGTTTTAGGTACAAGTTACATTATAGTTATCTAGATATAGATTTAGACAGCTAGATAAGACAGCTGCCAAAATGACAGTTAATATCATATGATTCCGTTTCTATTTCATATTTTAGAAATATGATATAGAAATAAAAGTACCTAGAAATTACTCTTACGTATGACAGCTATAAGACCTAAAATCAATTTATTTGTAATATTTATGTCCTTTGTATCCCAAAAATTAAATCAATACTGGGAAATACGACATCAACTGACACTTTGATAGTTGTCAGATCTAAGCCCTACTTCTAGGATATTTTTATGTCATTAGTAGCACAAATACTAAATTAGAATTGAGGACCTTTATCAAAGTTTTTTTTATGTATTTGTAGTACATGTTTGACATAAGAAATCGAGCATACGAAAAAAAAAAATCAGAATTGTTTTGTCAAAAAAAAATCTCAGACTAACAATGTTCCGAAGTTATTTTTGACTTAATGTAAAATTCATGTTGCATAAAACTATCCAGGATAGTCAAGTATGGCTTTCCAAAATATGGTTATTTACTCTTTTATACAAGTTATTCCTGATTTTTTTATATTCGTATGGCTTTTCCACCATTTTACTACATAGTATGGTATTTTTTCAGAATTAAATAACGTAGAAGAACATTGATAAATTCAGTTGATAATTCCCGTGGTACAACCGCATGACTCCAACCCACACGGCGAACTGACAGCGCCGCACGGTACACTTTTTAAGCCACGCCCGCTGCGGTATAGTTTGCGTTGTGTTGTTTTTGAGCATGAATTACATTTCTTTTCATTATTATTCGTAGCAATTCATCAAAGCTTTTTCCAATTATTTTTTTAAGCAATGCAGATGCATCATGAGAATAAATGAATAAATTTTCATACAAGAAGTCTCGTATATCACGCAATGACTTATCTGGAGAGATGTAAACGGCAACCATAATTATGAACTGATTATCACCAGAGTGGCAACGACTTATACAAATATCACCGATATCAGAAACAGTGGCATTAAACATGCTGTTGTATTTCACATGCACATCCATATAATTTGTGCAATAATGAACTGTGTTCATATTTTGATAAATAGCTACTCCTCCCGCGGGACGATTATTTCTTCTGAAACTCGCAACAAAGTTGAAATTCGGAATGTCAATTATTTCATTGTTACCCATATGAGTTTCTGATAAAATTAACACATTCATCTTTTTAACAAGAGCGTCAATTGCTAGATCATCTACATGCGCACGTAAACTCTGACAATTGAATGAAAAAATAGACAATCTATTATTCTTAGAAATAAAATCTACAAGTGTTTTGGTGATGGTTTGCAAAGGATTTTCACGTAAACGTTTCAATTCAATTGATAAATCTTCTCGATGAGTTGTTGATCTCTTTTGATTTTTTGTTGCGTTTGAATCTTCCACCTGTGCGTTTCCTACTCTGCCATGATGAAATTTCCAGCTCGCCCTTGTGTCGTCTTCAGTGACTAAGAACAAACCTTCTATACTAGTTACTCTTGATAGCGCAACGTACACCAATTCTCTTGAATGAGAACGATTGTATTCATAAACGATAGCATCAAACGTACCTCCTTGGGATTTATGAATTGTCATCGCCAAAGCCGAAATCAGTGGAAAATGTTTTCTTTTTGCCACTATAGTTTTATTTCTGTTGAGTGGTATTGACGATGATTGTAAAGAAATTGGAACAGCGTCTTTGTCGATTTTCAAGCGTGCAATGTCGCTTCTAAATTTTGTTGCACGTTTTTGACCAATGGGTTTTGAGAATTTGAACCAAAGTCTTGTGATTTCATCATTTTTATCAGATTCTATGAGTAGTAATTTTCCTACAGTGCCATTAGATAAACCATCAGCGACATCTATGTTTATGGTTATCATATAGGGTCGGTTAGGAACTAGAACTAGTTCATAAGGTAATCCACCAGTCTCGTCAGGTTTCATTTTATGTAACTTTTGCCTTACAAAATTTTCTTGTTCTGCATTATGACAACCAACGAAAACATCCGATGCCAATGAAACAATTTTATTTTCAAAACTGTTCAAAATTGTACTGTTGTATTCATTAACCTTATTATTCGTGAACTAATTATTAATTTTATTTTAAACTATATCAAAACACCTTTTACATTAAAATAAAAATATTTCAAAACTCCAATAGAAGTATGAAATCCCATATAAACTCTCAATACAATAAAGAACCATACTGTAGCCACAAAAGCAAATTCACCCTGCTGCCATAAAAAGGTGGTACGGGCAGAATGGGACCAAGATTCTGAGTCACTTTTGTTTAGGAACCCCACTCGTAGGTGCTTCGGTTACCGCGGGCAGTTGCCATGGAGACCAGTCGGTGACGTGGAAAATACTCTTGAGTCGGAGCTCGGCCTTCGGCCTCGCAAATTACTAACATGGCTCGGCCTGCGGCCTCGCCAAGCGCTCGCCCTTCGGGCTCGCGAGCCGAAAATTCGGCCTTTGGCCTCACCAGGAGCTTGCCCTTTGGGCTTGCTAAACACTATCATAGGACAATAATTCCAAATTCAGTCCAAAATCCCACAAAAACTCCTAATACGGTCGAAAAATGAGCACTTTGTATGGCGGCCATCTTGAAATCCTCCATTTTGGATTTTTGACAGATGTCATTCGACTGCTCTCCCGATTCCCTATGACATTTGGTCAAGCATTTGGTCCCTACCTATCTCTTACCGTTTTCGAGATACGTGATTTATCTGCACTTGGCAGACGTCATCGAAAAAAAAATTTCATATTTGGAATAAGGACGTCCAGAACAACCTAGATATAAAATTTAAGCCAAATCGGAGTATTTTTTTTTACTTGGCAGACGTCATCGAAACAAAAAATTTTGATTTAGAATAAGGACGTCCAGAACCACATAAATATCGAGTTTCAGCCAAATCGGAGTAACTTTTTTTACTTGGCAGACGTCATCGAAATCAAAATTTCGTATTTGGAATAAGGATGACGAGAACAACCTATATATCGATTTTCAGCCAAATCGGTGCAAGTCTGAGCTCGGCCTTCGGCCTCGCAAGTTACTAAGACGGCTCGACCTGCGGCCTCGCCTAGCGCTCGCCCTGCGGGCTCGCGCACCGTCCACTCGGCCTACGGCCTCGCGGCCCGAAAGTTCGGCCGGACAGTAGGACAATTACTCTAAATTGAGTTGAAATTCCCACAAACACTCCTAATACAGTTGACATTGTAAGGTTAAATACTCCAAATAATGTATGAAGAATGAGAGTAGCACATTTGACAGGTGTCATGCGACTGCTCTCCCTATTCCCTATGACATTTGTTCAAACACCCCCAACATATCTCTTACCGTTTTCGAGATACGTAGTCCAGCTTTACTCGGCAGGCGTCATTTCTAGGGTTTTTAATTTTTCCCCTACTCAGCTAAGCTTAGTCATTTTCGTAATACATTACTATAACCGTACTCAACTCTTTCTGGTAGAACCAGCTACTTTTTTGAGGGATCGAAGGATTTTGTATGGCGGCCATTTTGAAATCCGCCATTTTGGATTTTTGACAAATGTCATCCGACTGCTCTCCCGATTCTCAATATTAAAGGTAATTCCATCTGTTTTGTAATTGGATGTTTTACTATTTTTCCCGCACCATTTAATGGCGCATGTAGGCATTTTTATTGCCCTCAATGGCCACGATCGTAAAAAAAAAAATTTTTTACAGAGACATACGTACGGATCAAGCTTCTGGCCGCGTACTGTTTATGTGCGCTCATGCAATGACTTAAGTGTGTCCGCGCCGTAGAGAGGGGATAGCTGTCTACTCTCCATCCGTCTTACGCTTTTTCGATCAGGTCACGTGTCCTGACGCGAGTTTAAGATTTTATACCCATTACAGAAAAAGTGCTCAACGCCGCTAAAGAAGTTTTCACTTCAAAAAAAAAAACGAATACGAATGTATAATAATCATTGTAGGCAACTGACGTGCGTATCAGGCCATAGCTATTAAATTAAGCGCAGGCGTCCTTACTTTCAGCACCATATAATGTATATCTCCGTCAATTTGAAAAATTTCCAAAAACAGAATCATAAAATAAATATGGTCTTATAATACCTGCTCACAAAATTTCGTGACGATCGGTTGAGAAATGCGACCTTTAGAGGTGAACAACCGGACATACCAAAGCATTTTTGTCTAAGTTGAAGCAGAGACGCTTCACTCGAACTAAGTTCTCGCTCGGTCAATAATAATGTGATAGCGTACCTATTATATAGATAGAAATACTTACATTCTATCCGCAGATTACGCTAAGTGCTAACGAATTCTACCCTGTGACACAGATTAGTTAGCAGCTATAACGTCTGGCTAGCCGCGCCGTGCAGCTCACACACTCTGTAATTTTATTTCTTGGGACCGGTTTAATAAACACAACAACATGCGACGAGCAAGTTTAATTTTTTAAATGAACTTGCTACAGCCACAGATTATAGAATACTGACACACTGCTACAGCTGACAGAGTTATAAATCTACTTATTGACATATTGACATACATATAGATTTGTGACCAAGGACCATACATTCCGCGCTACAATTTTTATCATAGACTCTCCATGATAATTGAGAAGTTTTTTAGTTCATTTAATAGGGCGCAAGCCAATTTACATTAACCGGGCGCAGTACGAGGGTACTGCTACTAAGAATTTAAATTAATAATTGTTAAAAAAAAACCAAGTGTTGCCCGATCCGGGATTCGAACCCAAGACCTGCAGAAATCTCAATCTAGCCAGATTTGTCATAATCAACCTAGTTGGTTATTGTATCGATGTCTTAAGTTACATACCTTCCTATATTTTCCACAATGACTAATAGAATTGTAGACACAAGTTGTCAGTAACTCATCGCACATGTTAAATTATAAAACCTGGCCTGTGCTGGCTCAATACGTAATACATCGAGCGACCAATCAGAACGCGAGGCCTGCATCGCGCAAGCGAAATTTTCGCGAGTTCGCAACTTGCGTAGATCCAGAATTGTAAAATTGTTCGAGCGATGGTCGACTCTCAGGCGGGTTCGGTAGGTCCGCCATGGAGGTCCGTGATCGGACCTCACTTGGACCTACCCCGGGGGGGATTCAGATGAAATCTCGCGAGCGTGTGGGCTCTTCCTGGTCCTAGCTGCGAGAGCCGAACGTCCTCCACATAAATGTTCTCTAATTTACAACCGGTTTTGCACCTAATTTCTATTTTTGTGGGTTAAACGCGGAAACAATGGTTAACTTAATTTTTTTATGACATATGACCGTAGCTAGATTTATAGCATAATAAATCCAGCTACGAAGTCCCTGCTATCGGTCCCACATTTAAACATGTTTAAAAGCTTCAATTTTTTTAACCGTAGTACTAAACAGGTACTAAGTTGACGTCTTCTGGAAATAGCGGATCACTTAAATGATAAAATTATCAAAAAATATTGAATTTTCGTACAAGCAAAAGTAATAAATAAAGTAATCAATTAATTTTCGTTTTTTCTCTTGCGTAAAAGTAGGCTTCAAATATGTCAGAAAAACTCGAAACAAAAATTTGCTAAGTCGTATTCCAGGCAAAAAAAACCGAAATGCACTAAAATGTAAGTTTTTTTGGTATATAGCCACTGGCTCGTCGTTTTATATGTTTATTAATGCACCAGAAAACAGTAGCTGTTCTACGAGGTGTTCCATTGACAAGTACCGATAACATTGTGCCTAAAATAGCTGTTAAAGTGATGAGACAGTAGACCTTACAATTTGCCGAGGCAGTCCTAACTGGCAGACCTGATCATTCACATTACAATGAGTGATGCATGTAGTACTTACAAATTAAATAATAAATAGCATACAAATAGGGTTATGTACTCGAAGTCTCGAAACATGTGTCTCGTAACTATCTTCATCGAGGTCAAGCGATTCCGAGGCGAGAACTACAATACTCGTGGGAATTTCGAGATCAGTACGTTTTGGCCTCGCCTTATCTCGTTACCAGTGTTGCCAGATGACTGGTTAAAATCGCCAAAATATCCCAAATATGAGTCAGGTAGAAAATCTGTCGCCAAGCACCTAACGGTGTGTTCTGACAGCTGTCTTCGAGAGCCAGTAATTCTAGGTTAGCCTGAACAACATCTTCGACCACATCATCACACCATCAGGTGAGATAGTGGTCAAAGGCTAACATATTAAGCATAAAAAAAAAATTAATAAACGTTCGTTATAAAAACGCACATCGCTTATATTTGCGTAAGTAAGTAGGTTCTAAGTTAATTAATAACTGTAATTTAATAACAACAAATATTTTTAAAATATTTTAAGAAAACATGAAATTAATATTTTAATAAAACACTTAAAAAATACAACAATATATCTAGTGACAATTCCGCCTAATTTTCCTGCTTGTCACTAGATATATTTTTATATTTTTTAAGTGTTTGATTAAAACATAAATTTCATGTTTTCTTAAAATATTATAAAAATATTTTTTATTATTAAATATGGATTTCCGCAAAGTAACGCCTGAATCTATTCATTAACCGTAATTTAATTATATATTTAGATATTATAGTATCTTATATATGCATTTTAATATGTCGACCTGTCTTGTTCGTTCTGTAACATATTGACCTTTAAGCTACGACATGAAACATATATAGCACACTGAAATGTCTGTGTTTCTAGCCCGCTCATAAATGTTTGAATTTCTAATATAAAAAACTCATTCACTTAGTAATTAAACAACTTTAAACGGTTTAAATCGGGAATATTTATCATTATTTTTGTCCCGACGCGACGACGTTTCAAACACTTTGCAGTGATCGTGTTTAATTACTATGTGTAATAATCGCGGAAACGAAGACACCTCATTCATTGTTTAAAATAGCGTATAGCGGAAACTTGGGAAAAATAATAAAAGGCCTATTATTATTTTTCCCAAGTTGAATTTTGTTGTCCGTAGCAAAAAATGGACAGCGCGACAATACTGTCGCGTTACAATAAACACTATACGGTTATTCAAGGCATTTTAATAATTTTTAGAATAACAATGGGTCCGCAAGACTGCATTGCTCATCTTTAGAATGCTTTTGATAGGTAAGCACCTCATTTGAGTATAGTAATACGTTGGACGCAAATTTTAATCCTAGCTGTGTTTCTCTTGATAGTAAAATTTATGAAGGTTGGCCTTCGACTGCGATCACTGAGAACAATATAGCTACAGCTTTGAAGCAGTGATGGCTCTGTGGCATTGGCTATGGACTACCACGCAGCAGGTTCATGGTTCGAATCCCGGCCAGAGCTTGAGCTTCACCGCATGGTGGACCGATTAATTTATTTTATAAAAGGATTTGTCACATAGGTAATTGTTCTATGGTGTAATAACATTTTTCTATCTATAGTATGTATTTTAGAGAGACTATGTTAATTTTTATCATTCCTTAATTCGTTCGTAATTTATTAAATATTTTTATGGCCATTGCATGAAGACCACTATTTTGCATCAATACTCTGCACTTATGTATTTCTAATTTCTGTGTAAACTTGAGCGGTAATGGCGTGGATTGTCAGAAAGTTTTTTGAAATATTGTTATCTTACCGCATTGTGGTACTATTAGTGATGTAGTATGTTTAAATGGCTCTGTTGACGTCCTAGCTAACTACCTCTACGATACCAAACCACACCAAACTAAACCGCTAGACTACATGGGACTATGTTCTTTAAGTACAAGAAACACGGTTGATTTTCATTTCTTCCAATACGGTTTATAGGCTTTTATAGGGCACATGCAGTATGCACATTGCACTCACATCGCTGACCAATCAAAGCATGAATCCTGCATCGCGCAAGTGAATATTCTACGATATTGAGGAAACAGTTGAAATCTTTTTTACTAGATTGATGGGGTACGCGACCCCCGGGGTACGAAGCGTAGAAGAGCCTTCAGCCTGAGTGTGCTGGGCGATCGTGTTGGATCCCTTACTACCGGTACAGTAGAATGGGGAACCAGGAGATTCCGGAAGGGGCGGGGAAAGGTACCGGTGGCTTCCGAGGCGAAGGGTTCCCCTTGACGAGAAAGTGAGAGAGGAGGCTTTGTATCTCGGCATCAGAATTGCATAAAAGAACAGGTTTTGCTGATTACGTTTTTTTTTTTGATAGATTCGCCTTTGGCCAGAATAAGGTTGCCAGACGTCCGGGAAATCCGGGATTGTCCCGGAATGGGGCGTCTTGTCCCGTGTCCAGTAATTTCGCTCTACTGTCCCGGAATTCACTAGAATTAAGTGTCTGTATGTTTGGCGTCTACCTAAATAGTACGTAATCCAACAATTCTTGAGGTCAGTGTCAGGCCCTAAAGTATCATTTAGAGGGCCCTTCCCGGTCCGTCTATCGTCAAAGCGAGCGTGATTGAAAAGCTTGTTGTTTCATCTTTTTTCAACTTCAGCGCTTGGCATTCAACACTCCGTCTCACTCCGTCCCCCGCATACCTCTTTCCGCCACTCGACTAACAAGCAAGTGAGAACGAGATAACATTTAACGAAAAATAGTGTGCGTAAATTTTATAAAACTTGGTCCGGTAATTACGTGTTTTTTTAATAAGCCTTACATGTTTGTAAAACAAATGTTTATCAATTAGAATCTCCATTATATTTGCAAGGTTTCTATCGAAATATGTTCTCTATTTTTACTTTGTATGAGTACATTCTGAAAGCTAAGTTCAGGTTAAATTTGTACAAAAAAGCAGATTTTTGGCTTATATTGAAGTCGTTTCTACAAATTTTACTTTTTTGTTGGCATACAAACCCAGATATAGTGCACAAGATACCTATTAGCTCAAAAGTTTTAAAGAAAGATCTGTTACAACACTTACAACGCCATAATCACGTACGAACGTTTGTATGGAAAGTAAGACGGGTTGGCCGCTCTTTAAGCCCTTTTTTATACCGAACTGGGTAGCACTTGACCACTATTTCACCTGATGTTAAGTAATGGTGCGGTCGATGATGGACCGCGCTTAGATTAGAGTTAGATACCTATTATGTTTTATTAGCCTTATGCAGACACCGACCTCACAATTAGTTGGTTTACGCACCTACTTAGGTAGATGCCCAGTTTTGATGTTTTTTTTGTTATTTATAAGTTTTTAGTTAATTAGATTATATTAATGTAGGTTTAATTTCTTTAGATTTCTTTTATTTATGCATCTTTAATAATGTTTACTCGTTATGTTTAAAAATAGTTATTCACAAAACTTCACTGGGTAAAAGTTCGTTAAATTTTCAAACACACTTCACTACAATTGTTACACCTAATTTTGTAACGTTGTACGTTACATATGTATTAGTAAATAAAAAAAAACTAACATAAATAAACCAAGTTAATAATAATTATACTGTAGCCTAATAAACAACAAAATCTACTTATCCTAATACAACGAAATCTACTTAAAATAATAATTATCTTAAAGTAATTACATAAATAAATTCATCAACGCGAGCAACATTTTAGTCGCGTCTCTTATCTCTGCTATTGTGTTGAGGCGCAGCGGCGGAGGTCTGACCACGAGCTCAGCTGGACTCGGGCCGCCCCGCATACCGCTTACTGGTTTTGAGGAGAACGCACGTTACAATAGCCATACCGGTCTCTGCTACGTACGCTATTTTTCTAAATAATAAACGTAACCGCGAATGTTTTGAAACGTCACTATCGTTCCCTCAAGACTTTATATTTGAAGAAGAATTTATATTAATTAGTGTGATTTCGACCCCACAATTGGGTAAGTGGTTTTATTACGCCGTTTAACAACATTTTATTTTCAACACTTTATAACGTCGGGTAGACCTTAGATTATATTCATTAGCTGCAAATCATTTATTTTTATTGTATGTAGTTTTGCTCATTTTCATTGGTGTTTCTGTAAATTAGATATTCTCATATTTCTTTATGGTATTCTATTTTCTGTATAAAATCAACTCCCTTTCGTAGTAGTTACCTCATCTCCATTCTTGTATTATTAAAAATATCATTTTCATTCTTGCATTGTTAAATATTTTGATCTAAATTCTTATCGCAAACATTGTTATCTCCGTTTCTGATTGGACATCCACGGCAACACAACTACCTAGCAGTACTTTCCATCAGCTGTTGTCGTGGGTCCACATTAAAAGGCCTGGCTTTAACGCCATTGTTTTATGCGCGTTCCAGGGTCCAAAATCCACCCTATCTGACCGTAGACGGCTAGACGGCCACCACTGCTGGCAACAAACACCGGAAGCTGGAGCGCCTCCTGAACCCGGACCCTAGCTTGCGCCCACCGATGCCGTGGCTCACTTCCGGATAAAAGCAGGATAGTACTGGACCAGCAGAAAGAAAGAATATGTCAATAAGTAGGCTCTAACCCACGCTATTTGCCCCTGCCGCAGCTTGGCCCTTTGGCATTAACATAAAATTAAATTTTGTGATCACGAAGCTGCTTTATTATTTATATACCTAGAAGTAGCCCCGTGACAATTTTTGTATTATAAATTATGCCAGATCCTTTTAATACATAATATTTTATGAGTGAAAAACCTACCGAATTTCGTTTAAATCTCCCTAGTAGTTAGTGCAGTTGAAACGCTCATATTTTAAAATTAAAACAGTCCATATCCTGAAAACTACTAAACCGATTTTGATAAAAATTACAGTGACCTTAAGTTGAGAGGTTATTAAAACATGAATTTGTGCAATATGATATTCGGTTTCTGCGTAATACGTGGACAAAATACAAATATATTAACACAGAAACATATATACACTTGCAAAACTGTGCAGTTCTGACAATATTACATACCTACATACAGATAGAATCGAGTACATCCATTTTTGAAGTCAGTTAAAAAGACTCGCCATGTAGTTTTCTTTCAACTACGGCACCTGCGAAGAACCCTACCATAAACGTGACCGAACCCGCCCTTGGTCAATTATTTATTATCTTAGAGAACGTAAACTCCAGAATGTCATAAAAAAATGTGAAACATTATATAAAATAATAACCGTGAGGATTGTGCAATATTATTGTTAAGTTTTGTATGCACAGATTTTGCTGTAATAGATATCTCGTATATATCTATATTTTAAAAAATGTGAAATATAATGTTAAAAAATTGCGAAAAATTATACGATTATAATCGTAATGACTGTGCAGTATTTTTGTGAAACTTTTAAAATAACAGGATTTTGCTGTATGTATATTTTGTACATTTATATCTTTAAAAATGTGAAATATGTTTAACAACAATACATGAAAAAAAATGTACAATAATAATCATGAAGATTGTGCAGTATATTGAAGTATTTTAACGAACAGATTTTGCTGTAAGTATATTCTGTATATTTATATCATCAAAAATTTATCTGCCATAAACCTCACAATTTAGTTATTTTTTTCATATATTATTTCTTCACACATATAAAAAAGTACCTTCATCTTGATGTTTCATCGGCTCTGTCTTTCTTTCTTAGTTTTCGGAGTCATACTTACGTAGTAACTATTAAGTAATCTGTGGTCATACGCACGCCGCATGCCGGCCGTGTGTGTAAATTCATAGTTAAAAGGCTTATATAAGGTTACAGATTTTATGTTTTAATGTTGAACAAAATTTTCATCTTCAACTCCAGAAATGTCCAGGAATTGATATACCTTGATCTGGCAACCCTAGGCCAGAATACTACTGATGGTAAGTGATGTCGATGTTGTTAAAAAGCCTGGCTCTCTAGGACGGCTGCCGGTACACACCGTGTGTTTGGAAGGCAATAATGGTTGATTTTATTTATTTCATATTGGTTACTGATATTTTATATTTATACTAATTTCATTTCTTTATTTTTATAAAATAATGCATACTGATAATGAAAATAACGAAATGTAAATAGTGTAGTAATTTAACCATTGAAATTATTGAAATATTCCTTTATTCTTAGACAACATTTGAAGAATATTCTTAAATATACCTAGTCAGGTCATAAGTATTGTCACACAGTAAAAACTTTTCTTTTAGAATGCTGGCCACAAAAAAGTTTATTGAATTCGAATTTCGAATTGTTCATGAAAATAAAAATGTATTATTTTTAGAATTTTACTCATTTTTAAATATGGAGTGGACGCCTAAAGAAGACTACAATAAACAATATGATAAGGTGTACGCACACAGTAGTGAAGAAACGAGCAACCGTATTCCGCGTGTCCAACGAGGTCATTTTCCATCCTCGCTCATGGTATGGTTGGGAGTTTCTTATTGGGGCTTAACAGAGGTACATTTGTGAGCATTCGCAAAATGCCCGACCACCAAGCTATAACAAACGACTGCCATCATAAGACCACAACCGGAACCGACGCGACGCGTGCCCTCCGACGGAAGCGCTCAGTAGTTAATTCCACGAGCGGACACGATACTACACCAAGTAATGACCACGGTTTGTACGACTAAGCTAGCTTCGCTACGAGCGCATCAAGCGTTAAGAAACGTATATTTTTATCACTCATCATATTTTTTTATGTCTCTTCGCGTGTTCGAAATTCGAATACGGACATGGTCCATCTGCCCGGAGAAAAAAAAAAACTATATTCTGGTTTTTAATTCGAGATCAAAAATGTAAACAAAGGTGTTAACCGTGCAAAAAAATTACAAGTACTTGGTAATATTTCTAATTTTGGGAACGGATGGAGCATGTAACGTAAAAAATATATTTAATGCTATAATTTATTGCATTATTATGAAACAATAAAACACTTTTATATGCGCGTACATATTTACGCATATATTCAAGCCTGGAAAAAATTGTGTAAGATTTTTTTGTTTTTAATAGCCACACTTGTGAGAATATTTTTGAAGAAAAACTATTGAACACCCTAACCTATCAGTTTGACAATGACATAATATATTGACATTTCTTTGTTTACATTTTTGATCTCGAATTAAAAACCAGACAATAGAATAAAAACGTTAATACCTTTTTATAATAATATTTGATGAACTAGAGCATTAGAGGAAGGAGGAAATTGTACTTCAGAACCAGTTATTCTAGGTTAGCCTGAACGACCCCTCGTTCACATCATCACTTACCATCAAATGAGATAGTTAATGAACGAATTCAGGCGTTACGATGCGTAAATCCGTATTTAATAAATAACAAATATTAATATTAAATTAATATTTTATGAAAAAAAATAAATAGTATAAGGTTTTACTCGAGAACAATTTCCTGATCGTGTGCTCGAAGAGTCAAGACCTCCTGAAGCTAAAAAATCTGTGGCTGCATGGCGTTTATGACGTCACGTTGGCGAAATTGTCACTAGGTATATTGTTTTATATTTTTTAAGTATTTTTCTCTAATAATAATGTAATGTATACATAAAATATTTTTTTAATATCTGTTATTATTAAGTGAGATTGTGGCGAAAGGTTAGCTTATCAGATATAAATAAAGATACGTACTGTTAGGATACTAATATATATTATATATATATATATATATTTATAGCTAAATAAAGGCAATGGACAGTCCAAGAAAGTATTCAGGTACTGATAGCCTGCGATAAGAAGGTTGCGTGAGTTGAGTCAATCTCATTTACTTATCATTTAATTAGTCCATTAAAAAATTACGTACAGGTATCATGACATTTTTTTTTTACATATTTAAAAAATGCATGGACACGTCAAAGTTTTCTGTTTTAGAACTTTCAGAAATATTTGTTACAAGTTTTTGCGATGTATCATATATTTAGTACCTACTAGATCGTCACTTCTCCCGCGGGAGTCGTAAGAGGCGGGTAAGGATAAAATACCAGAAGGTGGCAGCAGCGCCTTTTGAGATACTACTATCTTACACAGCGATCCCCAAGACGCCTGCTAAGCGTGGGGATTATGGCAAATCTCCCCTAAAATGGAGGAGGCTGTGTTCAGCAGTGGACAATCCAGCTGATACGGTACAGTATACTAGGAAAGGGGTCCATATAACGAAGCGCTCGTAGCGAAGTTTACTTAGCTGTTCTCAACCGATCAGCAAAGTTAAGCAACATCGGCCCCGGTCATGAGTTGGATGGGTGACCGCTAGTGACATTACTACTGAGCGTACACGTGCTTCGGAAGGTACGTTAAGCCGTCGGTCCCGGTTGTTGTCTTAGGATGGCAGTTGTTACAGCATGGTGGTAGGGCATTTTGCGAATGCCCGCCTAGCTAGCTACTACCGTCAAGTAGAAAATCTGTCGCCAAGCACCTAAAGATTTGTTCCGGCAGCTGTCCTTGAGAGCCAGTACTTCTAGGCTGGCCTGAACAACATCTTCGACCACATCATCACTAACCATCAGGTGAGATAGTGGTCAAAAGCTAGACTATGAGCAATAAAAAAAAGACCCCTGAAAATCTTAGGAACCGTAATAAGTAGATGATTTTGATTTTCAATGAATATAAGGTATATCAGTACTTATGGCGTTTTGGTTAACAAATTATAATAATAACAAAGGTTAAGAATTACGGGATGTCTCCGTACGATAGATACATATGTTTTGTAACGTTTGTTTGTTTTTAACCGACTTCAAAAAAGGAGGAGGTTCTCAATTGGAGTGTATTTTCTTTTTTGTGTGTTAGGTACCTCAACTCTTTACAGGTGGTATCGATTTCGATGATTGTTTTTTTACATTCCAAACTGTGGTGTACTAGTGTATTAAGTATTGTGCTCGTGTGACGAGGTTGTATATGTGTGTGTAAGAGACAGCTGACTGTGTGTGGCAGTGTTGGCAAGTTAGCCATTTATAAGCCATTTTTTTCTAGTTTCTAACGAACCAGAATCATCAATATCAACGTCAAATGATGTAATTAACTTTTGATTAGAGTAATAAAACGTTTTTATAAAGTTATGGACTTTGTTTTAAAACTTTGGGTTAAACAACTTATTAGGGTACGAAATTTTGTACATTCTGGCACCTTTTTAAAAGTATTTGGCCATTTCTTGTTTCATAGACTTGGCAACACTGGTGTGCGGGCGACGGCCGGCAGTCCTGAATATACAGTGCTTGATACGATACGTGTGTTTAATTCTTACGATATCTCAGAAAGCAGGCCCTTGTCACGTGATCCCATGTAAATTTGATTGAGATCCGACGAGTAGTATTTGAGTTACCCCTAAAAATGCGTATTTCATATAAAAAGGCGATTCTTTTGTTAAAATTTTTAATATTATATCTTTAAAAAAAGGAAATACCTACAGTCCCACCAACTTATCTGTTCAGGCGGCAGGAAAAAGAACTACAACATTCCTTCAAATTGTAAGAGTTTGTAGTTGATTTCCTTGACCAGCAGCGCCCTCGCGAACTGCACAGTTAAGTTGGTGGTACTATACACTACATAAACGCGTCAGACTCGCTGTTGTTATATTATAATCCATTATCTAACTATAGTCGAGTATAAAAACAAACAATATAAACAGGCCAAGTGAGGGTTTGAACCACATTAAAGATCTAGAAATGTATATGTATGACAATAATATGATAACCCCGTGGGGTGCCGACTGCCGAGTTGGATTGGAATTGCACCCCCCATATAATCCTGTGTGTATCGTAAAAGGCGACTAAGGGGAAAACACTGGAAGGCAGGCAGCAGCGCCTTTTAAAGAACTGCCATCTTACACTGCGATCCGCAAGCCGCCTGCCAAGCGTGGGGATTATGGCTGATGGGAGAGGCTGTGTTCAGCAGTGGACGATCCGGTTTGTACAGTAATGATAACCCTCGACCATTGAGGTAATACGTTACACCCCTCGCCTCGGTATATGAGTCTAACTCACAACGGTCTTTTCTATAAGGCACACTACTATTATTCATTCTGTGCCGAGTCGTTAATCTATGATAACACTACTCACATACAGTTCGACCAACTTATCTGTTCAGGCGGCAGAAAAAAGAACTACAAAATTCCCTCAAATTGTGACAGTTTGTAGTTGATTTCCTTGACCAATAGCGCCCTCGAGAACTGCACAGTTAAGTTGGTGGTACTATACTATGTATCTGTTATCGGTATAGAAACATTCCACCAATCACAGACTTGTTCGATTGCAACGTCATTAGCATTCTTTTACGTAAGCACGTTTGAACAACCAATCAGATCGCTGATCCTGCATCGCGCAAACGAAGTTTTCTCGTCCATTTGCTATATTTACATCCAAACACTGATACACATTGAGTGACTGTATATAGATCTCGAAGTGGAGGGCAATGACGCAGCGACGTCATTGACCTCACGGTCCGACTACGTGAGAGTCCGGTACACTCTCATTAGTTCGGACTTCGGACTGAAAAACTTGTGAGATGTATATGGTTTTCCGCGACTTACTTGCAAAATCTGAAGGGGTTTTGCTACTTTTAACCAAATTCAAATAAAGGGGGAGGTACTCAACCAATTCGATGATTTTTTTTTATTTAAATGCTGATGTCTTGTGTGGTCCCATTTAAATTTCATCAAAATCGGTCCAGGCGTTTAGGAGAATTACACTCCAATAACTGAAAAGTGTTTTCCTATTAGTCATTGACAGTGAATGACTATCGGTCCCGTAAGTAGCAACGATCGCTAAAAAGGGTTAAAAAAATGGAACCGACTTCAACACTCAAAAGTGTGAAATAACTTAGGAAGTAAAATAGATGTATGGTACAGCTGTGTTGTACTCTATGTAGTGTTTTTTATGCTTGATAGCCTTTGACCACTATCTCACCTAATGGTAAGTGATGATGTGGTCGAAGATGTTGTTCAGGCTAATTTAGAATTACTTGCTCTCAAAGACAGCTGCCGCAACACATCGTTAAGTGCTTGGCAACAGATTTTCTACTTGAGGGTGGTAGCTATCCAGGCGGGCATTCGCAAAATACCCTACCACCATGCGAACCTTATTAAAAATAACATCATCCAAGTGCAACAGGACACTATACTCGTTGGTAACTGTATGTCGGAAATGGTAAGATGCAAGGAGTGCTTCAACAAAAACGTAATTTAGAATGAACACCTGTTAAGCGTTAAGCTTACAAAATTACAACAAAAGGAAAAATTTGTACCACGCGCGGGATTCGAACCCGCAACCATCCAGCCCTATAACATTCTCAAATGTTCGTATTCGTAGTTAAAATTTTTCTTTCGTTGTAATTTAGTATGTAAAGACATTGGACCTATATTAAGCTCGACGAGTTTACTCGTAGCAAGCACTCTTTGTGTGTGCTTGCTCGGACAAATGTCAGAGGGGACCAGAAGAGCATTCCCACTTCAAATTTTTAATTTTTGATTCCTTTTTTGAATGTTTGACACACGTAAAAAATTACGTTTGTCAAAAATTCAAAATAGCGGATCCAAGATCCATGGCCAATTATATACACATACGTGGTTGACACCACAGAACCTCAGCATAATATCTTCTGCATACCAACATTATAACGATTTCGCCATTGTTCCTGTTAATTATATTTACAGGATTTTTTTGGTCTGTAAGTTTACATTCATGTTATTCATTCATGTGAGTGCGCCATCGCCATATTTTATAATTTACTTTATACCTAATTTAATCTTAGTAAGCTTGGATTATTTATTCGTGGTTAATAAACCAGGGATTTATTAAAAGCTGATTTGTTTTGCTTCTCGCCTTCATCCCGTCATCATAAGTAGCTGCTCGCTATCACATACCGCCTGGCGGTTGCCATTGCGCAACAATTCGCCCCTCATTAAGATACTAGGTCACCTAGGTATCAAGAAACAGACATGGGAACGAATTCCATAAATAGTCATCTACGTGATGAATGAATGAATGAATGAAGTAGCGAACCGCCGCGCCCGCGCCGTCCGCTTTGTGCCAGTGTTTATGCTGTTGGAGTATCTTCCATGTAAACCGGGATTGCCTTTACTGTTCGTTCAGAGATCGAAAAGGGACGGATGAATTAATGAAAGAAGATTAGTTCACGTAGGGCTTTCCATACAGAAGAGACGCGTAGTATCGTCGTGTTCTAACTTGGGTAACTTATACATGCATGTCCTTAAGCCTAATATCTTTTAGAATCTACCTTTCCAAATCTTATATCTCAATTCGTCAAGCAGTGCAACACCATTGCACTGCTTGACTACAGGAGTAGCTACCTACCTACATACCTATTTTATGCCGGCACGCACGGCGTAGGTGTGCATGAAATTTCGATCTTTATCTTATGAATATGATAGTAACTTTGCTACCTACGTGCTCTCAAATACAGAACACATTTTATTTTCACCTCTCCAGCACGAAGAGGGCGGTTTTGGTGTTTCTAATGACCACCATAACCGCCCTTAGGATTAGTGATTGTTATTATTATTACTATAACGTGAGGAGAAGTGATTCACGAACAACATTGATAAGTGTTTAACCTGCAGAATTGCAGTACCTTCACGTCTTTTAACTAGTACCTACTTAGTTTATTTTTTATATGCACATACCTAATACTTGTAGAAAACACATTTTTCTCACTGGTAGAAGTAAACTCAAAAGTTCTATGTTTCACACAAGAACACGAAAGGCATTTTTTTTTATGTCCTGTAGGTACTGTATACCGCATGTAATCTGTGCTAATGATGTAGTATATTTTATCGACGATATCATGACTTTAGATCTCTCAAGGTGCAGCAGTATCACGGCATAATAATAGGTAGTAGATAGTATACTTAGAATCACTCGTGATTCAATTCTAGACTAGATAATTTGCTAGAGTCGGCAGTTGTAGCAAATTACAACATTGCTCACTTGTTCAAATCCAGGTGGAGGACAGCTCAGAACCATTACCAGTCCTGGCTCACTCCGCTCTTTAGGTACAAAGCTACAGGTTTCCATCGCCGTACCCGTCCGAAAGGGACAAGTGGACAACGGTTGAGCTAATCGGGTGTACTAGTGAGAACGACTGGATTATTCAACGGTGCGTGCAGCGTTATACCTACTTAGATCAGAGTCAGGGTAATATTATTATATTACCGTGTCAGAGCTATACGATAGAAAGAGAGACGCCTTTTAGGTTAATCAAACTACTCCGTGGTTTGCGAGATGAAGTGCACTTTATTGCTTCGTAGCTAGAGTCGCTTATTTATTGGAATGGCTTTGCGTAGTGGTCCTTCTGGTCCTTTTTATTCTGTGCCCTTACTACTAATTGTATTTTTTCTGTTTCATATGTATAGTATTCTCACTGTGTGCTTTTGTTGTACATCACTGATACCTTTACTATGGGCGTGTAAAATCAAAGCGGATTAATGTACTTACGGTTTATTTTTCTTCGCATAGTCCACCATGTAAACTGATTGGAATTCTATTTCCCCGTCGAACACAGACATTTTTTCAAGATTTTGCTAAAAAATTACAAAAATAACTACTTATGAACTTTTTACTTTCTATATACAGCACCATGAGTCTATTAACACCTATACCATGTGGTGCAGCACTTATTTTTAAAGAAGTCACGAACTTATCTACCATTTATCTACAACAATTTAGAGACATTGACATTGTCAATATTGAATTTTTAAGTGTCAAAAATATAGAATAAAGGTTAGATTATAAAAGAGCGTGAACTACATTTAATATTAATCTTCGAGCTATGCACAAGACGTGCGAGACCAAATGCCGAAATAAGGAGAGAAAAAAAACTTCGACCTTCAATGTTATAGAAATTCTAGGTTAGGCCACTGAGCAAGTAATGGGTTAGCCTGAACCATGATCCAAGGGCGCTGTATATTATTGTTTCATGGCCTGAACAACATATTCGACGACATCATCACTTACCATCACATGAGATAGTGCGCTAAACTACAGAATAAAAAAAAGTGTTGGTGTCGATTCTACACAAATTTACTAAATTTAAAACTAAGACTATGGTAGTTCTTATTCTTTTCAAAAGCCACATTTGTGTGACACCATAGAACATATAATAATACTACGTACAGCTAGAATTACTGGCTCTCAAGGCTGCTGCCGAAACACACCGTTAGGAGATTGGCGACAGATTTTCTACTTGAGGGTGGTCGATAGACAGGCGGGCATTCGCAAAATGCACCTCCACCATGCGGTGAAGTTCAAGCCTGCGGCGGGATTCTAACCATACATTTGCTGCGCGACAGTCCATAGACAATAACACTGAGCCATCACTGCTTCAAAACGTAATAAGTTCAAGTAAGTGTTTTTGATAGGAACCTGAAAGTCATTCTGTTACCTCTGCATTGTTTTTGTTGTCTTACCACCACTGTTAGGAGGTAATCTAGGCTGGCACTAAACAGTTGTTCCAATGGGGACAAACCTGAGACACAAGTAAAAGCATTTTCTTCTTCCGTTGCCCTTCAGTTCAAACGCAGCGTGCGCATTTGAATTATTAAATCCATCAAAAAACAAATGAAAGTATATTTAAATATAAATCATTTATTCATTTTTAATTACTTTACATTAGTGTGCTTACTGAATATAATAACTGAAATAACTGGTTTTCTATTATGAAAACTTTTTCTATATATATTTATAAACTCAGAACAATAATAACTATTAAATTTATTAATAATCAAGTACAATCAGCTTCGTGAATAATTTGATGTTAAGCAACAGTGTTTTTAAATGTAAATTTGCCATTCTAATCAACTAGCATGTTTCATTAAGAAATATCTTGCTATAATAGCACGCTCAAGAATATGTCAAAAATACATCGTTTTCCCGCTTTGCCCATTTCCAGGAGTTATTTTTATTTGCCAACTTTGCCCTCGCTACTGAGTTTTTTGTCAGAAAAACACTTAATATCTGACATCAAAAAATCCAGGACCTGAAGATACCAAAGTAATTTCTTTCGTCATTTCGTTGAAGTTTATATCTTTCTTTCATTATTATTCAAAATATGTATATTTTGTATGTCACCTGTATTTTATAGTTAACATATTATTTACAAAGCTGACTGTACAGAGAACGAAATAAAAATTACAATAATTAATATGACTATTTTCAGTTAGACATAAAATATTGTTTTAAATATATTCTAAGCATTAAATATTTAGGCACAGCCCTTATATTTTAGAATAAAAAAAATACTCGTAGACATGCATAATAACCATACAACCCCACATACAATTTTTGTCATTTAACGTCAGGCTTTATTCATTTTGACAAAATCTATCCCATATTTAAATGTATAGAAAATGGCATTCTTATTAAAAATAAACAAGCTCAAATTTTCAGCAAAAACACAGTACCTATAACTAATGAACAATTGAAATCAAGTATTCACTTTCATCAGTTACCTAATACTTTCCTATTAGGAAGTTCGGATAGTCTATCATTAGTAAAAATAACATATATGTTCAAATAGGTACTAAAAATTATAGCATTGGGCGTCCGTTTTATAAGTTGGGGGCAGAAATTACGCTTGTATCCGTTTTGTATATCATATATTGGGTGTCGATTCTACACAAATTCACTAAATTCACAATTCTCTAAAAAGGTACTTTTATTCAGTTCTCTCTAAAATCCATGTACTATAACACTTAAAAAGACCATTCTAAAAATAGTATTATTCTATTATACGTAATTTCGCATCAGTTTAGCGCGCACCTAATTACATGACAACTACCTAAATTTGCGTAAAACATACTATGATGAACACAAAAGTAAATTTTAAGGACCGTCATTCGGAAGCGTTATACGAATTTAGATTTTAGTTCTAACAGAATAAGAACGATTGATGAGGATTTCATTCGCAAGCGTTAAAAGAAATTGGATTTTAGCTTTAACTGAATACGAATTACCCAAATTTAGAGTATTTTTAATTCAAAGATTTTGCATAGCATCGACATTGGATATTGTAGACTTGTGTCATATCTTAACGGATTTCGGCGTTCTACTGAGAACAGCTACGTCAGTAATACCGGTCGAAGGTTGTATACAATCACACCAGGTTCTTCCATATACTCTTATAAATAAATTTATTATAATCTGTCTCGACTCAGTTGAACGATAGCAATGTAAATTATACGAAAAAATTGATAGTTGGTACAACAGGAAATTGATGAGTTCAATTATCTACTAATTGAATATGATCGCATGAATTCTTGGTTTCAATGTTCAGTTGTCGTTAATACTGTGTATACACATACAATAGATAATATATTTACAATAGAACTATCTACGTTCAGTCAGTCGCACCAATCAACGACATAATATAGGGTGGATATTTGTGATAACGCTAGTTACCATACTTGTTATTTTTCACGTAATTAGCATGCACAATGCACTCGTACACAACAAATCACATAACAGGAAGTTAAATAAATTATTCCACTATAAGAAATGAAAACGATTGAGTTAAATTTATTAATCGCTTATCTAAATGGTTTCCACGATAGGCCGAAAGTCTAGTGTGGAACCGCTGTTCATTCATATATTTAGATTTTGGAATATACCCTTGCATATAAACAAGGTTTTTTACTACTATAGCTGATGTCTTTACTCTCGCAACTCAAATATCGACCCTAAAGAGCTTACACTCCCGCCTTAAAGCATCTAACGGAACCTACACACTGCAGTCTCTCATTAGCAACTAAAATAATACATTTTATTATCATCAAAACGCGAAAACAAGGTAATAATCGCAGTTACAAATTTTAATGATTACAGTGTGTAAGGCCCATTAGCATTACATTTTTGAGATTTAATTTAGTCATAGAAACGAACGATAACTTTTTTAGTCTATTCCCGTTGTAACTACTTAGGTGCTGTCAAGAGGAAAGGCAATACGTATAATTATCATCAAATACGGTCCATCATAGGTCATGGTAGCTGTTCCAAATTATGAAATCTATTACAAAATCACAAATATACGATAGGAAAAATTTAAGTCATGTGCGGGATTCGAACCCCCTTATGAAATCTATTTAAACAATCAGTTTTACATACAATAATATCAGAATGGTGGTTTGTAAGTTTTTAAGTTAAAACAAGTAAACTTAAAATTTACTAACATGAGACAAATAAAACATAATACGAGGTCATAAACAAAGCTCAAATATCAACTATACTAACCCGCAGTTGTTTCAGTAATAAACTAAATACTGACCGCTGATTGGTCACTTGCCACGTCATGGAATAGTATTGACCAATAACCGTTCAGTATTCAGTAAGTCAACTAATCAAGGCTTAGAAAACGTTCCGAAAACTGGGGTAAATTAAAAATGTAGTTGCAGTATTGCGAGAATGAAACGACATTATATTCATTCAGTTAACATCGTTCTTTCCTATTCTGGCGTGCAAAATGGCGCAGTGAATTAGATCAAGTCTAAACTCTGGCTAGCTATTTGTACACGACGAAACACACATTTTGCGCGTCTTTTATTGGTTGTGGAGGATTCTATGCTTTGATGCAGTGGCAGTTTTATTAGAGCCCCAAAACTAGTGCAAATGTAAAGGTCGTGGCGTGGGTTATAGCTGCAGACAAACACATCGTCTTATATATGTTTAAAAACTGGGTGTACTGTTCGGGGACCTCGATATCTTAAGGTACGTAGAAAATAAGAACCCGCGACTCCGATCACTGTTAAAAACGTAACTAAGTATTCCATTTTGATAGCCTAGACGGCGCCAGCGTATTGATTGCTGACGCTACAAGAGTTATAGCCAACCCTATCTTTATCTCGTCTACCCACTTCCATTGTTTCCGCGCATACTCGATATAGTACAAGTGATAAATTTTGAGCTTCAAATGACCCTTAAATACTCTCTGTGATACATAGCGTGTTATTTATAATTTGGTTTACATATAACAATATACAATAAGACTAGAATACGGTTAGAGAGAAATGGGCGGATTGGGCGTGTTTGTCTCTTTCTCATCAGGGTAAAAAAAAATATCCTTACAGCCATGGAACTTATAAAAACGGGATAAGCGGCACCCGTACCTCGAACATGACAATGTCAAATCAGGCGCAGTCTCCTGATTGAGTCTTAGTAGTGTGCGTGTGTGCGTCTACTGCATGTTTGTCTTTCTTCATTTATTTAAATTGCAACGTATCATATACAATGGAAGTGTAACTGTGTGCGTTATATACTTGTGTTAAATTTTCTCCGCATTATATTATGGTAATGTTAGAGCGTACCCTATCTTCCTTTTTTATTTAAATCGTTGATTAGAGCCAAATGCGTCGAAGTGTATTATGTCAAGTCATTAATCAGAGACTATAGATGTGCACAGAAGCTTTATGGATATTTAATTGTTACAATAACAAAAATATATTAAAAATGAAGATAACGTAACTATTAAAGTAAATTTCACTTGAATCTGAAAAAAAAAAATGAAATATTTATCAAAAAACTTGTGTAAAACGAGGTTTTTTCTATTATAGTATCGAGTCCAAAGACAAAGTTCTATAATATCATTAATGGAGTCAATTAAATTGTATCGTGCTTTCATTTTATAGGACCTTAGTCAAGAGATAAAACCTAATCCACATATCATCCTTAACGATGGGCGTGCATCAGAAAACCTCTCTTATTCAAATCATCTTCAAAGTGGTAAGGTCTGTAAGATTCTAACAAAACTATACAAGCTCGACACCCATTCTAACCGTATTCTAGCTTCATATACAGGGCGTCCCATAGCTACACCACACGGAGGTAATTACATCAAACATTGGAGATATAACATTCCCATGAACGAAGACTTCATTTAATTTTTGAAAATACGTAATACTGCTATCACGGTATTTTTTAATTGTCTACCTCAAATGGGAAATGAATCAAAATATGAAGAAAAAAGTCTTGCATTTTATGATAACGGTTGAAAAGGTCATAAGGATTTTTTTTTCGAAAAGGAACACCGTGAAATTTTGAAAATTAAATAAATTTAAATTTTATTTTTATAATTTCGTTGAATTAAAACTAACATAATTTATCAAATGCTTAAAATATGATCCATTCTGTAGTATACAGTCTCACTGGTGGCTCCCATCTACATAATATACATGTTGATTATTTATCTTTACAATTTCCATCTTCGAATATTATTTTATTAAATTAAATTAAGTATTTCTTATGTAGATAGATACTGGTGAGTTTAAGTGATAATGAATTGAAATGATAATGTCAGATTTTGGAAGCACAGCAAGTCTGAAAACAGTCTTCTTTTCCTTTTTTAAATAAAAACTTGAATTTCATGGTTTTTCCTTTTATTTAAGATGCTTTTCTTAGAAGGCAATAATCATTATGATTAATTAATCCTTTTAAACCAATATCATTAAATACATATTTATTTTACATAACGTTTGGGTTCGGTTCCCGTTTGAGGCTTTTAAAAAATCTGTGAAATTGGTCTTACATATTTGAAAAAAAGTCTTTTTTCAGGGGAATATCGTATCTTCAATATTTAAAGTATACCTATATAAAGTATCCTATATAGTAGAAATACATTACCCTCCGTGAGGCATAGCCGTGGGGCACCCTGTATACGTACATAAACAATACTGTCAAACAATAATGATCAACTGTGAAACATAAATATAGTTTCATCTTTGCTTGCAGCAGCTCTAATTTGGTTACTTGGTTTGGTATACAATAATAAAATAAAAAAGAACAATGATTTTACGTAAAAAATGGATCACGTTGGTGAATTTTCCCTCGCACTTAGCGCACACTTTAACTTAATAAACTAGAGCTGCTTTTTCACTTTTCATTTGTTCCTGTTATCAAAACTATTTCGAAAAAAAATATTGTCATAATTTTTGGATTTTATTTTTAATATTTGGCTACCTTTCGTTAAACAATCCCTGTAGCCTCATAAATATATTCAAATTTAGGTGGTGTTTGAATTGAAATTAGCAGAGTTTTTGGAGACAATTAAAAGTAGTATGTATTCAGGGTTATTGATAAAATAACAACTTCTTAGGGTTGACTTCTGCAATTTATAAAAAAAAACATTTTTTTTTTGTTTGTTTATCTGTATTTGACGGAATAAGCATGAGGACCACCTGTTGCCTCTTGTGTTTGAAATTAAATATTTCATATTTTATATTACTTAGCTCGACGTAAATATTCAAAACTTTTTTTTTTTCAAATATTCATGTGGATCGTGCTTATTCCGTCAAATACACATAAACAAACACAAAAAAAACATCTCAAAATGTTGGTTAGGTCTAGCAGAACTCAACCCTAAGAGGTTGTTACCATTTTACCAACAACCCTGTATTTAATACGTCCATAACAATATGGAAACATATTAAATTTGTAGACATTTTACAAAGCCCCATTTGTCTTCCACGTTATCCCACTGGTTGGACTGCAGTATACCATCACAAACTATGACAAATTTGTAATTTATTTCCTATAAAATCGACCAACTGCGAGTCGTACTAATATCTATAAAACATTAGACACTATATTATAAACTTTTTTTAGTTTTCACGAAAGGTATGGAACTCTTCGTGCGCGAATCCGACTCGCACTTGGCCGATTTTTAGTATTTAATGTTATAGCGGCAACAGAAATACATCATCTGTAAAAATTTCAACTGTCTAGCTATCAGAACCTAACAACGCTTTTTAAAAATTAAAAAGTAGCTAAGAAAAGCTATATGAGTGTGGGCTAGTGATGGGTATAGTAGGGATAGCCAATTATGTTGGTTATTGGTTTACGTCTTCTATACTTAGTATCAGTCAAGAAAAGCCATTAGATATGCCTATTCCGAAAGCTGATGAAATTCCCTCATGATTTTACATGACCCAGAAAATTATCTTTATTTTTTTCATTATTTTCTTTCCCGGCCCCTTTAAGTTTATCGGGTGAATAAGTTGTTCTGAAAAAAAGTTGCTTCTTGATTAGGATAACTGTCTAGCTATCACTGTTTATGAGATACAGCCTGGTGACAGACAGACAGGCGGACAGTAGAGTCTTAGTAATATGGTCCCGCTTTTACCCTTTAGGTACGGAACCCTAAAAAACTAAGGTAGTCGTTTTAAAAAATATGTCATCGAGTTCTCTGACTTATTCACGTGAGTTATCCCGTATTATTTATTTACATTTATTAAATCTGATTTTATGCAAGTGAAACCTTCGTTTCATTGCTTGACTTGCATGTCACAAAATTTGGCGACTACCTAACCATGAGACTTTCTCAATGAAATGTCGAAAGTCCTTAAGATAATAAATCTTAAGGACTTTTCTCGATCGTGCGCTCGTAGAGTCAAGACCTCCTGAGGATGAAGCATCCTGTCAGCATCCAAGTGTAGAAGCGAAACGCGTCGAAAATACTTCTGGTTTGACTGCGTGGCGTTTGTGACGTCACGTCGGCCTTAACATGAAAATTAGGCGGAATTGTCACTAGATATATTTTTGTATTTTTAAGTGTTTTATTAAAATATTAATTTGATGTTTTCATAAAATAATTTAAAAATATTTGTTATTATCGAAAGTCTTCCCAGTGGAAGTAATGTATTGTATGACAATAACACAGTATAATCTTCCTGTATAACCATTTTCTTTGGATAACATAAACAATTGGATGGGTTAAGCAAAGCAAGTAGGTACTCTATTTTATAAATTCACAACCACATCCCATATTACATGACATTCACTGTTTTTTTTTTAAACTCTGCCAATTTCTCATCTATAAATATACTTAAATTTAAAAACTATTTTGTTTTCGGTGTTTTCGTTCCGACTCGGTGACGCTTGAATTATGCTGAAAAAACACATATGTTTTTATTAATATATATAGATATTATCTATGATGCTAAAATAGCCAATATTGGGTATTTACAAGTGTTGCCGTTGTAACTATCAATTTAATTTTTGTGTATAAGTGTAACGCGAACACTTTTAAAGTGCTCAAGTGAACACGAACATTTTTAAAGTGCATTAGTGTAACGCGAACACTTTTAAAGTACGTAAGTGAACACGAACATTTTTAAAGTGCATTAGTGTAACGTGAACACTTTAAAGTGAATAAAAGTAACGCGAACACTTTTAAAGTGCATAAGTGAACACGAACATTTTTTAAATGCATTAGTGTAACGTGAACACTTTAAAATGCATAGGTGTAACGCGAACACTTTTAGAGATTCCAGTTATTTTAAGTACTAACAAACAGGATAAACCTCTTATGGGAACTGGAAGGTAAAGCTTTAAGGCATGTACCGGAACACACTGTTATGTACCAGATTATGCCGGAGTTTTCCGGCTTGTTGCTGGCTGTTATATATTAGCTACAGTCCGTGCCGTGTAGCACAGTGCTGGTGACACTTCTTATTTAATAGCTCTAGCTAGGTATATGACAAAACATATATATAAGTATATAAACATATATATATATTATATAGGCGTGGTTTCAACAGTGTACCGTGCGGCGCGACAAAATTACCTTGACGCGACCAATGATGCGATCATTTCTGAATGCCTAATAATTTCCAATCCAACTGAATTTGGAATATTGTGTTGGTTTGGTAATTATATATATATTTATTTATTTATTATTGAAACATACCTTTAGGTGGGTATAAAAGTCTCCCAAGTCACCCACCCAAGGTTCACAAAACACAAAAACAATAATATCTATTACATATTACATTACATCTAAAAATACATATATATGTAGGTAATAAATATGTGTACTCATGATATAAAAACAAACAGATTCTTAATTTTATCGTGCTAGCTCCGGGCATCGTGTGATGAACTCCATTACGAAATTCATTTTGTGTACAGTTGAACCAATCTAGGTCTTGATGCTGGTAAAGGAGTTCGTTTATAAGGCGTGCCGCTCGTACTAAAGGTGCATGTCTTCCTTTAGTTATGTAATCCCGCCGAATGATGGAAAATCACATCGTGGCATTAGTTAGTTAAATCTAAGTCAAGCAATTCAAATGATGGTAAAATTTATTCTATTCCACCTACAAATATATGCATAAATGTAAAGAAGTGTAACTCTCATACAGTTACCGCTTTGATTTCGGACTCATCAAGTCTACAATTAACAAAACACTCACAATATTCCAAATTCAGTTGGATTGGAAATGATTAGGCACTTAGAAATGATCGCATCATTGGTCGCGTCAAGGTAATGTTGTCGCGCCGCACGGTACACTGTTGAAACCACGCCCGCCGCGGTAAGGTTTGCATTCTGCGGGTCGCGGCCGACCAGTCAGTCTTACTTTGAGTTAGAAACGTGATACAGTACGATTATCTTTGGTACAAATGCTCCAAGCGCTAACAGTTTAATACCGTGAAGTGTGACCGTGTTCCGTAAAGTCAGCCCTGGCTTACTCCACACTTTAGGTACAAAGCTACAAGTACATCGGCGTATCCGAAGGGATTATTGTACGTGCGTGCCGCGTCAGAAGAGATCAGACCTATGTGTGCCTATGCGATAGAACGACTTGTAGGTGAATATAAATATTAGGTACTCCGTGCTTTGCAAGCTGCAGTGCACTTTATTGCTTCGTAGCTAGAGTATTTATTGGAATGGCTATACGCTTCTTTCTGGTCTGGATTTAATTCTGTGGTAAAGTACGAATAGTTCAGTGTTCAAGTGTTATCTTAAGTGCTAAAAGTTAGTATTGTAAGACAGTTAAAAGAGATTTACGGTTGCTCAGACAAAAAATTGTGGAACGTTAATTTTAAATCCAACAACTTTGTCCATAACTATGAAATTATGTACAATTCACCCATGGATTGAACAATAAATATACTTTTACCTTCATAAAAGTGTTAGTTTAAGTGAAAAAGTTGAGTTTTATTTATCCCTTACCCAGTTCGTAACATTATTGTTACAGCAACCAATGATATATATATATTAACTAGTTTTTCGGGCAGTGTGCGGGCCGCATGCGGCCCGCATTTATCGTTATGCAGTACTAAACTATATCAAAACTCCTGATACGTTAGAAAAAAGTATGTTCAAAACTCCAATAGAAGTATGAAATCCCATATAAACTCTCAATACAATAAAGAACCATACTGTAGCCACTAAAGCAGATTCACCCTACTGCCATAAAAAGGTGGTACGGGCAGAATGGTACCAAGGTTCTGAGTCACTTTTGTTAAGGAACCCCACTCGTAGGTGCTGCGGTTACCGCAGGCAGTTGCCATGAAGACCAGTCGGAGATGTGGAAAATACTCTCAAGTCGGAGCTCGGCCTTCGGCCTCGCAAGTTACTAATACGGCTCGGCCTACGGCCTCGCCAGGCGCTCGCCCTTCGGGCTCGCTCGTCATACGCTCGGCCTTCGGCCTCGCGGACCGAAAGTTCGGCCTTCGGCCTCACCAGGAGCTCGCCCTTCGGGCTCGCTACTTCACTTATGTAGGACAGTAACTCCAAATTTAGTCAAAAATCCCACAAAAACTCCTAATACAGTTGAAAATGTAACGTAAAACACTCCAAATGCAGTATAAAGAATGATAGGAGCACGTGGGGCACATCCAAAATAACGGATTTCAAGACGGCCACCATACAAACTGCTCCGCCCCTACTGAAGCTCGGCCTAAAGGCCTCGCTTCAGCAGGCTCGGAGCATTTTGTATGGCGGCCATCTTGAAATCCGCCATTTTGGATTTTTGACAGATGTCATTCGACTGCTCTCCCGATTCCCTATGACATTTGTTCAAACACCCCCTACCTATCTCTTACCGTTTTCGAGATACGTCATCCATCATCACTTGGCAGGCGTCTTTTTAATGATTTTCGATTTTTCTCATACTCACCAAAACCACCCGAACATTTTTGCCATACTTCATTTTTACCCTACTCTGCTCCTTCTAGGAGAACATTTATGTCAGTGAGTGAGTGGTAATCGAGCTTTATATAATATAAACTAGTTTTTCGGGCAGTGTGCGGCCCGCATTTATCGTTATGCAGTACTAAACTATATCAAAACTGCTGATACGTTGGAAAAAAGTATGTTCAAAACTCCTATAGAAGTATGAAATCCCATATAAATTCTCAATACAATAAAGAACCATACTGTAGCCACTAAAGCAGATTCACCCTACTGCCATAAAAAGGTGGTACGGGTAGAATGGTACCAAGGTTCTGAGTCACTTTTGTTAAGGAACCCCACTCGTAGGTGCTGCGGTTACCGCAGGCAGTTGCCATGGAGACCAGTCGGAGATGTGGAAAATACTCTCAAGTCGGAGCTCGGCCTTCGGCCTCGCAAGTTACTAATACGGCTCGGCCTACGGCCTCGCCAGGCGCTCGCCCTTCGGGCTCGCGCATCATACGCTCGGCCTTCGGCCTCGCGGACCGAAAGTTCGGCCTTCGGCCTCACCATGAGCTCGCCCTTCGGGCTCGCTACTTCACTTATGTAGGACAGTAACTCCAAATTTAGTCATAATCCCACAAAAACTCCTAATACTGTCGAAAATATAAGGTAAAACACTCCAAATGCAGTATAAAGAATGATAGGAGCACGTGGGGCACATCCAAAATTACGGATTTCAAGACGGCCACCATACAAACTGCTCCGCCCCTACTGAAGCTCGGCCTAAAGGCCTCGCTTCAGCAGGCTCGGAGCATTTTGTATAGCGGCCATCTTGAAATCCGCCATTTTGGATTTTTGACAGATGTCATTCGACTGCTCTCCCGATTCCCTATGACATTTGTTCAAACACCCCCTACCTATCTCTTACCGTTTTCGAGATACGTCATCCATCATAACTTGGCAGGCGTCTTTTTAATGATTTTCGATTTTTCTCATACTCACCAAAACCACCCGAACATTTTTGCCATACTTCATTTTTACCCTACTCTGCTCCTTCTAGGAGAACATTTATGTCAGTCAGTGGTAATCGAGCTTTATATATTATAATAACTAGTTTTTCGGGCAGTGTGCGGGCCGCATGCGGCCCGCATTTATCGTTATGCAGAACTAAACTATACGTTAACACCCTGTACATTTAAAAAAAATAAGTTCAAAACTCCAATAGAAGGATGAAATCACAAATAAACTCTCCATACAATAAAGAACCATACTGTAGCCACTAAAGCAGATTCACCCTACTGCCATAAAAAGGTGGTACGGGCAGAATGGTACCAAGGTTCTGAGTCACTTTTGTTAAGGAACCCCACTCGTAGGTGCTTCGGATACCGCGGGCAGTTGCCATGGAGACCAGTCGGAGACGTGAAAAAAACTCTCAAGTCGGAGCTCGGCCTTCGGCCTCGCAAGTTACTAATACGGCTCGGCCTACGGCCTCGCCAAGCGTTCGCCCTTCGGGCTCACGCACCATACGCTCGGCCTTCGGCCTCGCGGACCGAAAGTTCGGCCTTTGGCCTCAACAGGTAATTGCCCTTTGGGCTCGCTATACACTAATGTAGGACAGTTACTCCAAATTCAGTCCAAATTCCCACAAAAACTCCTAATACAGTCGAAAATGTAGGTAAAACACTCCAAATGCAGTATAAAGAATGATAGGAGCACGTGTGACACATCCAAAATGTCGGATTTCAAGATGGCCCCCATACAAACTGCTCCGCCCCTACTGAAGCTCGGCCTAAAGGCCTCGCTTCAGCAGGCTCGGATCACTTTGTATGGCGGCCATCTTGAAATCCGCCATTTTGGATTTTTGACAGGTGTCATTCGACTGCTCTCCCGATTCCCTATGACATTTGTTCAAACACCCCTTACTTATCTCTTACCGTTTTCGAGATACGTCATCCATCTACACTTGGCAGGCGTCTTTTTAATGATTTTCGATTTTTCCCATACTCACCAAAACCACCCGAACATTTTTGCTATACATCACGTTGCTCCTACTCGCCTCCTTCTAGGAGAACATTTATGTCAGTCAGTCAGTGGTAATCGAGCTTTATATATTATAAACTAGTATTTCGGGCAGTGTGCGGGCCGCATGCGGCCCGCATTTATCGTTGTGCAAGTTTGAACAATATCAAAACACCTTATACATTAAAAAAAATTATTTCAAAACACCTAAAGATGTACGATTTCCCATACAAACCCTTAATACAATAGAGAACCGTACTGTTATCACCAAACCAAATTCACCCTACTGCCATAAAAAGGTGGTACGGGCAGAATGGTACCAAGGTTCTGAATCACTTTTGTTAAGGAACCCCACTCGTAGGTGCTTCGGTTACCGCAGGCAGTTGCCATGGAGACCAGTCGGTGACGTGGAAAATACTCTCAAGTCGGAGCTCGGCCTTCGGCCTCGCAAGTTACTAATACGGCTCGGCCTGCGGCCTCGCCAAGCGCTCGCCCTTCGGGCTCGCGCACCATTCGCTCGGCCTTCGGCCTCGCGGACCGAAAGTTCGGCCTTCGGCCTCACCAGGTGGTTGCCCTTTGGGCTCGCTATACACTAATGTAGAACAGTTACTCCAAATTCAGTCAAAAAACCCACAAAAACTCCTAATACAGTCGAAAATATAAGGTAAAACACTCCAAATGCAGTATGAAGAATGAGAGGAGCACCTGGGACAAATCCAAAATGGCGGATTTCAAGAAGGCCACCATACAAACTGCTCCGCCCCTACTGAAGCTCGGCCTAAAGGCCTCGCTTCAGCAGGCTCGGAGCATTTTGTATGGCGGCCATCTTGAAATCCGCCATTTTGGATTTTTGACAGATGTCATTCGACTGCTCTCCCAATTCCCTATGACATTTGTTCAAACACCCCCTACCTATCTTGTACTGTTTTTGAGATATGTCATCCATCTTTACTTGGCAGGCGTCATTTTCATGATTTTCGATTTTTCTCATACTCACCTAAACCCCCCAAACATTTTTGCCATACATCATTTTAACCCTACTCTACTCCTTCTAGGAGAACATTTATGTCAGTCAGTCAGTCAGTGAGTCAGTCAGTGGTAATCGAGCTTTATATAATATAAACTAGTATTTCGGGCAGTGTGCGGGCCGCATGCGGCCCGCATCTAACTTTAGTCATTTGAAAATTTCACAGAAACACCTAATCGTAAAAAAAAGTGTGTTCAAAACTCCAATAGAAGTATGAAATCCCATATAAACTCTCAATACACTAAAGAACCATACTGTAGCCACCAAACCAGATTCACCCTACTGCCATAAAAAGGTGGTACGGGCAGAATGGGACCAGGGTTCCGAGTCACTTTTGTTAAGGAACCCCACTCGTAGGTGCTTCGCTTACCGCGGGCAGTTGCCATGGAGACCAGTCGAAGACGTGGAAAAAACTATCAAGTCGGAGCTCGGCCTTCGGCCTCGCAAGTTACCAACACGGCTCGGCCTACGGCCTCGCCAAGCGTTTGCCCTTCGGGCTCACGCACCAAACGCTCGGCCTTCGGCCTCGCGAGCCGAAAGTTCGGCCTTCGGCCTCACCAGAAGCTCGCCCTTCGGGCTCGCTATAGATTATCGTAAGACATTAACTCTAAATTCAGTCAAAAATCCCACAAAAACTCCTAATACAGTCGAAAATGAAGGTAAAACACTCCAAATGCAGTATGAAGAATGAGAGGAGCACGTGTGACATATCCAAAATCTCGGATTTCAAGACGGCCACCATACAAACTGCTCCGCCCCTACTGAAGCTCGGCCTAAAGGCCTCGCTTCAGCAGGCTCGGATCACTTTGTATGGCGGCCATCTTGAAATCCGCCATTTTGGATTTTTGACATATGTCATCCGACTGCTCTCCCGATTCCCTATGACATTTGTTCAAACACCCCCTACCCATCTTGCACCGTTTTCGAGATACGTCATCCATCTTTACTTGGCAGGCGTCATTTTTATGATTTTCGATTTTTCTCATACTCACCAAAACCACCCGAACATTTTTGCCATACTTCATTTTTACCCTACTCTGCTCCTTCTAGGAGAACATTTATGTCAATCAGTCAGTGGTAATCGAGCTTTATATATTATAAAAAACTAGTTTTTCGGGCAGTGTGCGGGCCGCATGCGGCCCGCATCTATCTTGAGTCAGTAGGAACTGTCAAAAAAGCACCTGACACGTTAAAAAAAGTATGTTCAAAACTCTAATAGTAGTATGAAATCCCATATAAACTCGTAATACAATAATGAACCATACTGTAGCCACTAAAGCAGATTCACCCTACTGCCATAAAAAGGTGGTACCGGCAGAATGGTACCAAGGTTCTGAGTCACTCTTGTAAAGGAACCCCACTCGTAAGTGCTTTGGTTATCGCGGGCAGTTGCCATGGAGACCAGTCGGTGACGTGGAAAATACTCTCGAGTCTGAGCTCGGCCTTCGGCCTCGCAAGTTACTAACACGGCTCGGCCTACGGCCTCGCCAAGCGCTCGCCCTTCGGGCTCACGCACCATACGCTCGGCCTTCGGCCTCGCGAGCCGAAAGTTCGGCCTTCGGCCTCACCAGAAGCTCTCCCTTCGGGCTCGCTACTACACTTTTTAGTACAGTTACTCCAAATTCAGTCAAAAATCCCACAAAAACTCCTAATACAGTCGAAAATGAGGGTTAAACACTCCAAATGCAGTATGAAGAGTGAGAGGAGCACGTGGAGCACATCCAAAATGTCGGATTTCAAGATGGCCACCATACAAACTGCTCCGCCCCTACTGAAGCTCGGCCTAACGGCCTCGCTTCAGCAGGCTCGGATCACTTTGTATGGCGGCCATCTTGAAATCCGCCATTTTGGATTTTTGACAGGTGTCATTCGACTGCTCTCCCGATTCCCTATGACATTTGTTCAAACACCCCCTACCTATCTCTTACCGTTTTCGAGATACGTCATCCATCATCACTTGGCAGGCGTCTTTTTAATGATTTTCGATTTTTCTCATACTCACCAAAACCACCCGAACATTTTTGCCATACTTCATTTTTACCCTACTCTGCTCCTTCTAGGAGAACATTTATGTCAATCAGTCAGTGGTAATCGAGCTTTATATATTATAAACTAGTTTTTCGGGCAGTGTGCGGGCCGCATGCGGCCCGCATTTTTCGTTGTGCAGTACTTAACTTTACCTTAACCCCTTATACATTTAAAAAAAATAAGTTCAAAACTCCAATAGAAGTATGAAATCCCAAATAAACTCTCCATACAATAAAGAACCATACTGTAGCCACTAAAGCAAATTCACCCTACTGCCATAAAAAGGTGGTACGGGCAGAATGGAACCAAGGTTCTGAGTCACTTTTGTAAAGGAACCCCACTCGTAGGTGCTTCGGTTACCGCGGGCAGTTGCCATGGAGACCAGTCGGAGATGTGGAAAATACTCTCAAGTCGGAGCTCGGCCTTCGGCCTCGCAAGTTACTAATACGGCTCGGCCTACGGCCTCGCCAGGCGCTCGCCCTTCGGGCTCGCGCATCATACGCTCGGCCTTCGGCCTCGCGGACCGAAAGTTCGGCCTTCGGCCTCACCAGGAGCTCGCCCTTCGGGCTCGCTACTACACTAATATAGGACAGTAACTCCAAATTCAGTCAAAACTCCCACAAAAACTCCTAATACAGTCGAAAATAAAGGTCAAACACTCCAAATGCAGTATAAAGAATGATAGGAGCACGTGAGTCACATCCAAAATGTCGGATTTCAAGACGGCCGCCATACAAACTGCTCCGCCCCTACTGAAGCTCGGCCTAAAGGCCTCGCTTCAGCAGGCTCGGGTCATTTTGTATGGCGGCCATCTTGAAATCCGCCATTTTGAATTTTTGACAGCTGTCATTCGACTGCACTCTTGATTCCCTATGACATTTGGTCAAACACCCCCTACCTATCTCTTACCGTTTTCGAGATACGTCATCCATCATCACTTGGCAGGCGTCTTTTTAATAATTTTCGATTTTTCTCATACTCACCAAAACCACCCGAACATTTTTGCCATACATCACGTTGCTCCTACTCGTCTCCTTCTAGGAGAACATTTATGTCAATCAGTCAGTGGTAATCGAGCTTTATATATTATAAACTAGTATTTCGGGCAGTGTGCGGGCCGCATGCGGCCCGCATTTATCGTTGTGCAAGTTTGAACAGTATCAAAATACCTTGAACATTAAAAAAAATATTCAAAACACCAAAAGATGTACGATTTCCCATACAAACACTTAATACATTAGAGAACCGTACTGTAGCCACCAAACCAAATTTACCCTACTGCCATAAAAAGGTGGTACGGGCAGAATGGTACCAAAGTTCTGAGTCACTTTTGATAAGGAACCCCACTCGTAGGTGCGTTGGTTAACGCGGGCAGTTGACATGGAGACCAGTCGGAGACGAGGAAAAAACTCTCAAGTCGGAGCTCGGCCTTCGGCCTCGCAAGTTACCAAAACGGCTCGGCCTCCGGCCTCGCCAAGCGCTCGCCCTTCGGGCTCGCTATACCCCAATGTAGGACAGTAACTCCAAATTCAGTCAAAAATCCCACAAAAACTCCTAATACAGTCGAAAATATAAGGTAAAACACTCCAAATGCAGTATAAAGAATGATAGGAGCACGTGGGTCACATCCAAATTGTCGGATTTCAAGACGGCCACCATACAAACTGCTCCGCCCCTACTGAAGCTCGGCCTAAAGGCCTCGCTTCAGCAGGCTCGGATCACTTTGTATGGCGGCCATCTTGAAATCCGCCATTTTGGATTTTTGACAGATGTCATTCGACTGCTCTCCCGATTCCCTATGACATTTGTTCAAACACCCCCTACCTATCTTGTACCGTTTTCTAGATATGTCATCCATCTTTACTTGGCAGGCGTCATTTTTATGATTTTCGATTTTTCTCATACTCACCTAAACCCCCCGAACATTTTTGCCATACATCACGTTGTTCCTACTCGTCTCCTTCTAGGAGAACATTTATGTCAGTCAGTCAGTGGTAATCGAGCTTTATATATTATACTAGTTTTTCGGGCAGTGTGCGGGCCGCATGCGGCCCGCATCTATCTTGAGTCAGTAGGAACTGTCATAAAAGCACGTTATACATTAAAAAAAAGTAATATCCAAAACTCCAATAGAAGTATGAAATACTATATAAACTCTATATACAATAAGGAACCAAACTGTAGCCACCAAATCAGATTCACCCTACTGCCATAAAAAGGTGGTACGGGCAGAATGGTACGAAGGTTCTGAGTCACTTTTGTTAAGGAACCCCACTCGTAGGTGCTTCGGTTACCGCAGGCAGTTGCCATGGAGACCAGTCGGTGATGTGGAAAATACTCTCAAGTCGGAGCTCGGCCTTCGGCCTCGCAAGTTACTAATACGGCTCGGCCTGCGGCCTCGCCAAGCGCTCGCCCTTCGGGCTCACGCTTCATACGCTCGGCCTTCGGCCTCGCGGACCGAAAGTTCGGCCTTCGGCCTCACCAGGAGCTCGCCCTTCGGGCTCGCTACTACACTTATGTAGGACAGTAACTCCAAATTCAGTCAAAAATCCCACTAAAACTCCTAATTCAGTCGAAAATAAAGGTAAAACACTCCAAATGCAGTATAAAGAATGATAGGAGCACTTTGGTCACATCCAAAATGTCGGATTTCCAGATGGCCACCATACAAACTGCTCCGCCCCTACTGAAGCTCGGCCTAAAGGCCTCGCTTCAGCAGGCTCGGAGCATTTTGTATGGCGGCCATCTTGAAATCCGCCATTTTGGATTTTTGACAGATGTCATTCGACTGCTCTCCCGATTCCCTATGACATTTGTTCAAACACCCCCTACCTATCTCGTACCGTTTTTGAGATACGTCATCCATCTTTACTTGGCAGGCGTCTTTTTAATGATTTTCGATTTTTCTCATACTCACCAAAACCCTCCGAACATTTTTGCTATTCTTCATTTTTACCCTACTCTGCTCCTTCTAGGAGAACATTTATGTCAGTGAGTCAGTCAGTCAGTCAGTGGTAATCGAGCTTTATATATTATAAACTAGTTTTTCGGGCAGTGTGCGGGCCGCATGCGGCCCGCATTTATCGTTGTGCAAGTTTGAACAATATCAAAACACCTTGTACATTAAAAAAAAATATTTCAAAACACCAAAAGATGTACGATTTCCCATACAAACTCTTAATGCAATAAGGAACCAAACTGTAGCCACCAAACCAGATTCACCCTACTGCCATAAAAAGGTGGTACGGGCAGAATAGTACCAAGGTTCTGAGTCACTTTTGTTAAGGATACCCACTCGTAGGTGCTTCGGTTACCGCAGGCAGTTGCCATGGAGACCAGTCAGTGACGTGGAAAATACTCTCAAGTCGGAGCTCGGCCTTCGGCCTCGCAAGTTACTAATACGGCTTTGCCTACGGCCTCGCCAAGCGCTCGCCCTTCGGGCTCACGCATCATACGCTTGGCCTTCGGCCTCGCGGACCGAAAGTTCGGCCTTCGGCCTTACCAGGAGCTCGCCCTTCGGGCTCGCTACTACACTAACGTAGGACAGTAACTCCAAATTCAGTCAAAACTCCCACAAAAACTCCTAATACAGTTGAAAATAAAGGTAAAACACTCCATATGCAGTATAAAGAATGATAGGAGCATGTAAGACACATCCAAAATGTCGGATTTCAAGACGGCCACCATACAAACTGCTCCGCCCCTACTGAAGCTCGGCCTAACGGCCTCGCTTCAGCAGGCTCGGATCAATTTGTATGGCGGCCATCTTGAAATCCGCCATTTTGGATTTTTGACAGATGTCATTCGACTGCTCTCCTTATTCCCTATGACATTTGTTCAAACACCCCCTACCTATCTCTTACCGTTTTCGAGATACGTCATCCATCATCACTTGGCAGGCGTCTTTTTAATAATTTTCGATTTTTCTCATACTCACCAAAACCACCCGAACATTTTTGCCATACATCACGTTGCTCCTACTCGTCTCCTTCTAGGAGAACATTTATGTCAATCAGTCAGTGGTAATCGAGCTTTATATATTATAAACTAGTATTTCGGGCAGTGTGCGGGCCGCATGCGGCCCGCATTTATCGTTGTGCAAGTTTGAACAGTATCAAAATACCTTGAACATTAAAAAAAATATTCAAAACACCAAAAGATGTACGATTTCCCATACAAACACTTAATACATTAGAGAACCGTACTGTAGCCACCAAACCAAATTTACCCTACTGCCATAAAAAGGTGGTACGGGCAGAATGGTACCAAAGTTCTGAGTCACTTTTGATAAGGAACCCCACTCGTAGGTGCGTTGGTTAACGCGGGCAGTTGACATGGAGACCAGTCGGAGACGAGGAAAAAACTCTCAAGTCGGAGCTCGGCCTTCGGCCTCGCAAGTTACCAAAACGGCTCGGCCTCCGGCCTCGCCAAGCGCTCGCCCTTCGGGCTCGCTATACCCCAATGTAGGACAGTAACTCCAAATTCAGTCAAAAATCCCACAAAAACTCCTAATACAGTCGAAAATATAAGGTAAAACACTCCAAATGCAGTATAAAGAATGATAGGAGCACGTGGGTCACATCCAAATTGTCGGATTTCAAGACGGCCACCATACAAACTGCTCCGCCCCTACTGAAGCTCGGCCTAAAGGCCTCGCTTCAGCAGGCTCGGATCACTTTGTATGGCGGCCATCTTGAAATCCGCCATTTTGGATTTTTGACAGATGTCATTCGACTGCTCTCCCGATTCCCTATGACATTTGTTCAAACACCCCCTACCTATCTTGTACCGTTTTCTAGATATGTCATCCATCTTTACTTGGCAGGCGTCATTTTTATGATTTTCGATTTTTCTCATACTCACCTAAACCCCCCGAACATTTTTGCCATACATCACGTTGTTCCTACTCGTCTCCTTCTAGGAGAACATTTATGTCAGTCAGTCAGTGGTAATCGAGCTTTATATATTATACTAGTTTTTCGGGCAGTGTGCGGGCCGCATGCGGCCCGCATCTATCTTGAGTCAGTAGGAACTGTCATAAAAGCACGTTATACATTAAAAAAAAGTAATATCCAAAACTCCAATAGAAGTATGAAATACTATATAAACTCTATATACAATAAGGAACCAAACTGTAGCCACCAAATCAGATTCACCCTACTGCCATAAAAAGGTGGTACGGGCAGAATGGTACGAAGGTTCTGAGTCACTTTTGTTAAGGAACCCCACTCGTAGGTGCTTCGGTTACCGCAGGCAGTTGCCATGGAGACCAGTCGGTGATGTGGAAAATACTCTCAAGTCGGAGCTCGGCCTTCGGCCTCGCAAGTTACTAATACGGCTCGGCCTGCGGCCTCGCCAAGCGCTCGCCCTTCGGGCTCACGCTTCATACGCTCGGCCTTCGGCCTCGCGGACCGAAAGTTCGGCCTTCGGCCTCACCAGGAGCTCGCCCTTCGGGCTCGCTACTACACTTATGTAGGACAGTAACTCCAAATTCAGTCAAAAATCCCACTAAAACTCCTAATTCAGTCGAAAATAAAGGTAAAACACTCCAAATGCAGTATAAAGAATGATAGGAGCACTTTGGTCACATCCAAAATGTCGGATTTCCAGATGGCCACCATACAAACTGCTCCGCCCCTACTGAAGCTCGGCCTAAAGGCCTCGCTTCAGCAGGCTCGGAGCATTTTGTATGGCGGCCATCTTGAAATCCGCCATTTTGGATTTTTGACAGATGTCATTCGACTGCTCTCCCGATTCCCTATGACATTTGTTCAAACACCCCCTACCTATCTCGTACCGTTTTTGAGATACGTCATCCATCTTTACTTGGCAGGCGTCTTTTTAATGATTTTCGATTTTTCTCATACTCACCAAAACCCTCCGAACATTTTTGCTATTCTTCATTTTTACCCTACTCTGCTCCTTCTAGGAGAACATTTATGTCAGTGAGTCAGTCAGTCAGTCAGTGGTAATCGAGCTTTATATATTATAAACTAGTTTTTCGGGCAGTGTGCGGGCCGCATGCGGCCCGCATTTATCGTTGTGCAAGTTTGAACAATATCAAAACACCTTGTACATTAAAAAAAAATATTTCAAAACACCAAAAGATGTACGATTTCCCATACAAACTCTTAATGCAATAAGGAACCAAACTGTAGCCACCAAACCAGATTCACCCTACTGCCATAAAAAGGTGGTACGGGCAGAATAGTACCAAGGTTCTGAGTCACTTTTGTTAAGGATACCCACTCGTAGGTGCTTCGGTTACCGCAGGCAGTTGCCATGGAGACCAGTCAGTGACGTGGAAAATACTCTCAAGTCGGAGCTCGGCCTTCGGCCTCGCAAGTTACTAATACGGCTTTGCCTACGGCCTCGCCAAGCGCTCGCCCTTCGGGCTCACGCATCATACGCTTGGCCTTCGGCCTCGCGGACCGAAAGTTCGGCCTTCGGCCTTACCAGGAGCTCGCCCTTCGGGCTCGCTACTACACTAACGTAGGACAGTAACTCCAAATTCAGTCAAAACTCCCACAAAAACTCCTAATACAGTTGAAAATAAAGGTAAAACACTCCATATGCAGTATAAAGAATGATAGGAGCATGTAAGACACATCCAAAATGTCGGATTTCAAGACGGCCACCATACAAACTGCTCCGCCCCTACTGAAGCTCGGCCTAACGGCCTCGCTTCAGCAGGCTCGGATCAATTTGTATGGCGGCCATCTTGAAATCCGCCATTTTGGATTTTTGACAGATGTCATTCGACTGCTCTCCTTATTCCCTATGACATTTGTTCAAACACCCCCTACCTATCTCTTACCGTTTTTGAGATACGTCATCCATCTTCACTTGGCAGGCGTCTTTTTAATGATTTTCGATTTTTCTCATACTCATCAAAACCCCTCGAACATTTCTGCCATACATCATTTTAGCCCTACTATGCTCCTTCTAGGAGAACATTTATGTCAATCAGTCAGTCAGTGAGTCAGTGGTAATCGAGCCTTATATATTATAAATATACTAGTTTTTCGGGCAGTGTGCGGGCCGCATGCGGCCCGCATTTATCGTTGTGCAAGTTTGAACAATATCAAAACACCTTGTACATTAAAAAAAAATATTTCAAAACACCAAAAGATGTACGATTTCCCATACAAACTCTTAATGCAATAAGGAACCAAACTGTAGCCACCAAACCAGATTCACCCTACTGCCATAAAAAGGTGGTACGGGCAGAATAGTACCAAGGTTCTGAGTCACTTTTGTTAAGGATACCCACTCGTAGGTGCTTCGGTTACCGCAGGCAGTTGCCATGGAGACCAGTCAGTGACGTGGAAAATACTCTCAAGTCGGAGCTCGGCCTTCGGCCTCGCAAGTTACTAATACGGCTTTGCCTACGGCCTCGCCAAGCGCTCGCCCTTCGGGCTCACGCATCATACGCTTGGCCTTCGGCCTCGCGGACCGAAAGTTCGGCCTTCGGCCTTACCAGGAGCTCGCCCTTCGGGCTCGCTACTACACTAACGTAGGACAGTAACTCCAAATTCAGTCAAAACTCCCACAAAAACTCCTAATACAGTTGAAAATAAAGGTAAAACACTCCATATGCAGTATAAAGAATGATAGGAGCATGTAAGACACATCCAAAATGTCGGATTTCAAGACGGCCACCATACAAACTGCTCCGCCCCTACTGAAGCTCGGCCTAACGGCCTCGCTTCAGCAGGCTCGGATCAATTTGTATGGCGGCCATCTTGAAATCCGCCATTTTGGATTTTTGACAGATGTCATTCGACTGCTCTCCTTATTCCCTATGACATTTGTTCAAACACCCCCTACCTATCTCTTACCGTTTTTGAGATACGTCATCCATCTTCACTTGGCAGGCGTCTTTTTAATGATTTTCGATTTTTCTCATACTCATCAAAACCCCTCGAACATTTCTGCCATACATCATTTTAGCCCTACTATGCTCCTTCTAGGAGAACATTTATGTCAATCAGTCAGTCAGTGAGTCAGTGGTAATCGAGCCTTATATATTATAACTAGTTTTTCGGGCAGTGTGCGGGCCGCATGCGGCCCGCATTTATCGTTGTGCAAGTTTGAACAATATCAAAACACCTTGTACATTAAAAAAAAATATTTCAAAACACCAAAAGATGTACGATTTCCCATACAAACTCTTAATGCAATAAGGAACCAAACTGTAGCCACCAAACCAGATTCACCCTACTGCCATAAAAAGGTGGTACGGGCAGAATAGTACCAAGGTTCTGAGTCACTTTTGTTAAGGATACCCACTCGTAGGTGCTTCGGTTACCGCAGGCAGTTGCCATGGAGACCAGTCAGTGACGTGGAAAATACTCTCAAGTCGGAGCTCGGCCTTCGGCCTCGCAAGTTACTAATACGGCTTTGCCTACGGCCTCGCCAAGCGCTCGCCCTTCGGGCTCACGCATCATACGCTTGGCCTTCGGCCTCGCGGACCGAAAGTTCGGCCTTCGGCCTTACCAGGAGCTCGCCCTTCGGGCTCGCTACTACACTAACGTAGGACAGTAACTCCAAATTCAGTCAAAACTCCCACAAAAACTCCTAATACAGTTGAAAATAAAGGTAAAACACTCCATATGCAGTATAAAGAATGATAGGAGCATGTAAGACACATCCAAAATGTCGGATTTCAAGACGGCCACCATACAAACTGCTCCGCCCCTACTGAAGCTCGGCCTAACGGCCTCGCTTCAGCAGGCTCGGATCAATTTGTATGGCGGCCATCTTGAAATCCGCCATTTTGGATTTTTGACAGATGTCATTCGACTGCTCTCCTTATTCCCTATGACATTTGTTCAAACACCCCCTACCTATCTCTTACCGTTTTTGAGATACGTCATCCATCTTCACTTGGCAGGCGTCTTTTTAATGATTTTCGATTTTTCTCATACTCATCAAAACCCCTCGAACATTTCTGCCATACATCATTTTAGCCCTACTATGCTCCTTCTAGGAGAACATTTATGTCAATCAGTCAGTCAGTGAGTCAGTGGTAATCGAGCCTTATATATTATAAATAACTAGTTTTTCGGGCAGTGTGCGGGCCGCATGCGGCCCGCATTTATCGTTATGCAATTTCAACTTAAATCAAAACGCCTAATACGTTAAAAAAAGTGTGTTCAAAACTCCAATAGAAGTATGAAATCTCATATAAACTCTCAATACAATAAAGAAACATCCTGTAGCCACCAAACCAAATTCACCCTACTGCCATTAAAAGGTGGTACGGGCAGAATGGGACCAGGGTTCCGAGTCACTTTTGTTATGGAACCCCACTCGTAGGTGCTTTGGTTACCGTGGGCAGTTGCCATTGAGACCAGTCGGAGACGTGGAAAATACTCTCAAGTCGGAGCTCGGCCTTCGGCCTCGCAAGTTACTAACACGGCTCGGCCTGTGGCCTCGCCAAGCGCTCGCCCTTCGGGCTCACGCATCATACGCTTGGCCTTCGGCCTCGCGGACCGAAAGTTCGGCCTTCGGCCTTACCAGGAGCTCGCCCTTCGGGCTCGCTACTACACTAACGTAGGACAGTAACTCCAAATTCAGTCAAAACTCCCACAAAAACTCCTTATACAGTTGAAAATAAAGGTAAAACACTCCATATGCAGTATAAAGAATGATAGGAGCATGTAAGACACATCCAAAATGTCGGATTTCAAGACGGCCACCATACAAACTGCTCCGCCCCTACTGAAGCTCGGCCTAACGGCCTCGCTTCAGCAGGCTCGGATCAATTTGTATGGCGGCCATCTTGAAATCCGCCATTTTGGATTTTTGACAGATGTCATTCGACTGCTCTCCTTATTCCCTATGACATTTGTTCAAACACCCCCTACCTATCTCTTACCGTTTTTGAGATACGTCATCCATCTTCACTTGGCAGGCGTCTTTTTAATGATTTTCGATTTTTCTCATACTCATCAAAACCCCTCGAACATTTCTGCCATACATCATTTTAGCCCTACTATGCTCCTTCTAGGAGAACATTTATGTCAATCAGTCAGTCAGTGAGTCAGTGGTAATCGAGCCTTATATATTATAAACTAGTTTTTCGGGCAGTGTGCGGGCCGCATGCGGCCCGCATCTATCTTGAGTCAGTAGGAACTGTCATAAAAGCACGTTATACATTAAAAAAAAGTAATATCCAAAACTCCAATAGAAGTATGAAATACTATATAAACTCTATATACAATAAGGAACCAAACTGTAGCCACCAAATCAGATTCACCCTACTGCCATAAAAAGGTGGTACGGGCAGAATGGTACGAAGGTTCTGAGTCACTTTTGTTAAGGAACCCCACTCGTAGGTGCTTCGGTTACCGCAGGCAGTTGCCATGGAGACCAGTCGGTGATGTGGAAAATACTCTCAAGTCGGAGCTCGGCCTTCGGCCTCGCAAGTTACTAATACGGCTCGGCCTGCGGCCTCGCCAAGCGCTCGCCCTTCGGGCTCACGCTTCATACGCTCGGCCTTCGGCCTCGCGGACCGAAAGTTCGGCCTTCGGCCTCACCAGGAGCTCGCCCTTCGGGCTCGCTACTACACTTATGTAGGACAGTAACTCCAAATTCAGTCAAAAATCCCACTAAAACTCCTAATTCAGTCGAAAATAAAGGTAAAACACTCCAAATGCAGTATAAAGAATGATAGGAGCACTTTGGTCACATCCAAAATGTCGGATTTCCAGATGGCCACCATACAAACTGCTCCGCCCCTACTGAAGCTCGGCCTAAAGGCCTCGCTTCAGCAGGCTCGGAGCATTTTGTATGGCGGCCATCTTGAAATCCGCCATTTTGGATTTTTGACAGATGTCATTCGACTGCTCTCCCGATTCCCTATGACATTTGTTCAAACACCCCCTACCTATCTCGTACCGTTTTTGAGATACGTCATCCATCTTTACTTGGCAGGCGTCTTTTTAATGATTTTCGATTTTTCTCATACTCACCAAAACCCTCCGAACATTTTTGCTATTCTTCATTTTTACCCTACTCTGCTCCTTCTAGGAGAACATTTATGTCAGTGAGTCAGTCAGTCAGTCAGTGGTAATCGAGCTTTATATATTATAAACTAGTTTTTCGGGCAGTGTGCGGGCCGCATGCGGCCCGCATTTATCGTTGTGCAAGTTTGAACAATATCAAAACACCTTGTACATTAAAAAAAAATATTTCAAAACACCAAAAGATGTACGATTTCCCATACAAACTCTTAATGCAATAAGGAACCAAACTGTAGCCACCAAACCAGATTCACCCTACTGCCATAAAAAGGTGGTACGGGCAGAATAGTACCAAGGTTCTGAGTCACTTTTGTTAAGGATACCCACTCGTAGGTGCTTCGGTTACCGCAGGCAGTTGCCATGGAGACCAGTCAGTGACGTGGAAAATACTCTCAAGTCGGAGCTCGGCCTTCGGCCTCGCAAGTTACTAATACGGCTTTGCCTACGGCCTCGCCAAGCGCTCGCCCTTCGGGCTCACGCATCATACGCTTGGCCTTCGGCCTCGCGGACCGAAAGTTCGGCCTTCGGCCTTACCAGGAGCTCGCCCTTCGGGCTCGCTACTACACTAACGTAGGACAGTAACTCCAAATTCAGTCAAAACTCCCACAAAAACTCCTAATACAGTTGAAAATAAAGGTAAAACACTCCATATGCAGTATAAAGAATGATAGGAGCATGTAAGACACATCCAAAATGTCGGATTTCAAGACGGCCACCATACAAACTGCTCCGCCCCTACTGAAGCTCGGCCTAACGGCCTCGCTTCAGCAGGCTCGGATCAATTTGTATGGCGGCCATCTTGAAATCCGCCATTTTGGATTTTTGACAGATGTCATTCGACTGCTCTCCTTATTCCCTATGACATTTGTTCAAACACCCCCTACCTATCTCTTACCGTTTTTGAGATACGTCATCCATCTTCACTTGGCAGGCGTCTTTTTAATGATTTTCGATTTTTCTCATACTCATCAAAACCCCTCGAACATTTCTGCCATACATCATTTTAGCCCTACTATGCTCCTTCTAGGAGAACATTTATGTCAATCAGTCAGTCAGTGAGTCAGTGGTAATCGAGCCTTATATATTATAATAAACTAGTTTTTCGGGCAGTGTGCGGGCCGCATGCGGCCCGCATTTATCGTTGTGCAAGTTTGAACAATATCAAAACACCTTGTACATTAAAAAAAAATATTTCAAAACACCAAAAGATGTACGATTTCCCATACAAACTCTTAATGCAATAAGGAACCAAACTGTAGCCACCAAACCAGATTCACCCTACTGCCATAAAAAGGTGGTACGGGCAGAATAGTACCAAGGTTCTGAGTCACTTTTGTTAAGGATACCCACTCGTAGGTGCTTCGGTTACCGCAGGCAGTTGCCATGGAGACCAGTCAGTGACGTGGAAAATACTCTCAAGTCGGAGCTCGGCCTTCGGCCTCGCAAGTTACTAATACGGCTTTGCCTACGGCCTCGCCAAGCGCTCGCCCTTCGGGCTCACGCATCATACGCTTGGCCTTCGGCCTCGCGGACCGAAAGTTCGGCCTTCGGCCTTACCAGGAGCTCGCCCTTCGGGCTCGCTACTACACTAACGTAGGACAGTAACTCCAAATTCAGTCAAAACTCCCACAAAAACTCCTAATACAGTTGAAAATAAAGGTAAAACACTCCATATGCAGTATAAAGAATGATAGGAGCATGTAAGACACATCCAAAATGTCGGATTTCAAGACGGCCACCATACAAACTGCTCCGCCCCTACTGAAGCTCGGCCTAACGGCCTCGCTTCAGCAGGCTCGGATCAATTTGTATGGCGGCCATCTTGAAATCCGCCATTTTGGATTTTTGACAGATGTCATTCGACTGCTCTCCTTATTCCCTATGACATTTGTTCAAACACCCCCTACCTATCTCTTACCGTTTTTGAGATACGTCATCCATCTTCACTTGGCAGGCGTCTTTTTAATGATTTTCGATTTTTCTCATACTCATCAAAACCCCTCGAACATTTCTGCCATACATCATTTTAGCCCTACTATGCTCCTTCTAGGAGAACATTTATGTCAATCAGTCAGTCAGTGAGTCAGTGGTAATCGAGCCTTATATATTATAAACTAGTATTTCGGGCAGTGTGCGGGCCGCATGCGGCCCGCATTTATCGTTGTGCAAGTTTGAACAATATCAAAACACCTTATACATTAAAAAAAGTATGTTCAAACTCCATTAGAAGTATGAAATCCCATATTAACTCTCAATACAATAAAGAACAATACTGTAGCCACTAAAACAGATTCACCCTACTGCCATAAAAAGGTGGTACGGGCAGAATGGGACCAAGGTTCTGAGTCACTTTTGTTAAGGAACCCCACTCGTAGGTGCTTCGGTTACCGCGGGCAGTTGCCATGGAGACCAGTCAGAGATGTGGAAAACACTCTCAAGTCGGAGCTCGGCCTTCGGCCTCGCAAGTTACTAACACGGCTCGGCCTGCGGCCTCGCAAAGCGCTTGCCCTTCGGGCTCGCGCATCATACGCTCGGCCTTCGGCCTCGCGGACCGAAAGTTCGGCCTTCGGCCTCACCAGGAGCTCGCCCTTCGGGCTTGCAACTGCACTTATGTAGGACAGTAACTCCAAATTCAGTCGAAAATCCCACAAAAACTCCTAATACAGTCGAAAATATAGGGTTAATCACTCCAAATGCAGTATAAAGAATGATAGGAGCACGTGGGTCACATCCAAAATGTCGGATTTCAAGACGGCCACCATACAAACTGCTCCGCCCCTACTGAAGCTCGGCCTAACGGCCTCGCTTCAGCAGGCTCGGACCATTTTGTATGGCGGCCATCTTGAAATCCGCCATTTTGGATTTTTGACAGGTGTCATTCGACTGCTCTCCTAATTCCCTATGACATTTGTTCAATCACCCCTTACCTATCTTGTACCGTTTTTGAGATACGTCATACATCTTCACTTGGCAGGCGTCATTTTTATGATTTTCGATTTTTCTCATACTCACCTAAACCCTCCGAACATTTTTGCCATACATCACTGTGCTCCTACTCGTCTCCTTCTAGGAGAACATTTATGTCAATGAGTGAGTCAGTCAGTGAGTCAGTGGTAATCGAGCTTTATATATTATAAAAATAAACTAGTATTTCGGGCAGTGTGCGGGCCGCATGCGGCCCGCATTTATCGTTATGCAATTTGAAACAATATCAAAACACCTTTTACATTAAAATAAAAATATTTCAAAACTCCAATAGAAGTATGAAATCCCATATAAACTCTCAATACAATAAAGATCCATACTGTAGCCACTAAAGCAAATTCACCCTACTGCCATAAAAAGGTGGTACGGGCAGAATGGTACCAAGGTTCTGAGTCACTTTTGTTAAGAAACCCCACTCGTAGGTGCTTCGGTTACCGCGGGCAGTTGCCATGGAGACCAGTCGGAGACGTGAAAAAAACTCTCAAGTCGGAGCTCGGCCTTCGGCCTCGCAAGTTACTAATACGGCTCGGCCTACGGCCTCGCCAAGCGTTCGCCCTTCGGGCTCACGCACCATACGCTCGGCCTTCGGCCTCGCGGACCGAAAGTTCGGCCTTCGGCCTCACCAGGAGCTCGCCCTTCGGGCTCGCTATACACTAATGTTGGACAGTTACTCCAAATTCAGTCAAAAATCCCACAAAAACTCCTAATACAGTCGAAAATGTAGGTAAAACACTCCAAATGCAGTATAAAGAATGATAGGAGCACGTGTGACACATCCAAAATGTCGGATTTCAAGACGGCCGCCATACAAACTGCTCCGCCCCTACTGAAGCTCGGCCTAACGGCCTCGCTTCAGCAGGCTCGGATCACTTTGTATGGCGGCCATCTTGAAATCCGCCATTTTGGATTTTTGACAGGTGTCATTCGACTGCTCTCCCGATTCCCTATGACATTTGTTCAAACACCCCCTACCTAACTTGTACCGTTTTTGAGATATGTCATCCATCTTCACTTGGCAGGCGTCTTTTTTATGATTTTCGATTTTTCTCATACTCACCAAAACCCCCCGAACATTTTTGCCATACATCATTTTAGCCCTACTCGTCTCCTTCTAGGAGAACATTTATGTCAATCAGTCAGTCAGTCAGTCAGTGAGTGGTAATCGAGCTTTATATATTATTAACTAGTTTTTCGGGCAGTGTGCGGGCCGCATGCGGCCCGCATCTATCTTGAGTCAGTAGGAACTGTCAAAAAAACACCTGATACATTAAAAAAAAGTGTGTTCAAAACTCCAATAGAAGTATGAAATCCCATATAAACTCTCAATACAATAAAGAACCATACTGTAGCCACTAAAGCAAATTCACCCTACTGCCATAAAAAGGTGGTACGGGCAGAATGGTACCAAGGTTCTATGTCACTTTTCTTAAGGAACCCCACTCGTAGGTGCTTCGGTTACCGCAGGCAGTTGCCATGGAGACCAGTCGGAGATGTGGAAAATACTCTCGAGTCGGAGCTCGGCCTTCGGCCTCGCAAGTTACTAACACGGCTCGGCCTGCGGCCTCGCCAAGCGCTCGCTCTTCGGGCTCGCGCACCATTCGCTCGGCCTTCGGCCTCGCGGACCGAAAGTTCGGCCTTCGGCCTCACCAGGTGGTTGCCCTTTGGGCTCGCTATACACTAATGTAGGACAGTTACTCCAAATTCAGTCAAAAAACCCACAAAAACTCCTAATACAGTCGAAAATATATGGTAAAACACTCCAAATGCAGTATGAAGAATGAGAGGAGCACCTGGGACAAATCCAAAATGGCGGATTTCAAGAAGGCCACCATACAAACTGCTCCGCCCCTACTGAAGCTCGGCCTAAAGGCCTCGCTTCAGCAGGCTCGGATCATTTTGTATGGCGGCCATCTTGAAATCCGCCATTTTGGATTTTTGACAGGTGTCATTAGACCGCTCTCCCGATTCCCTATGACATTTGTTCAAACTCCCCCTACCTAACTTGTACCGTTTTTGAGATATGTCATCCATCTTTACTTGGCAGGCGTCATTTTTATGATTTTCGATTTTTCTCATACTCACCAAAACCCCCCGAACATTTTTGCCATACTTCATTTTTACCCTACTCTGCTCCTTCTAGGAGAACATTTATGTCAATCAGTCAGTCAGTCAGTGAGTGGTAATCGAGCCTTATATATTATAAACTAGTTTTTCGGGCAGTGTGCGGGCCGCATGCGGCCCGCATCTATCTTGAGTCAGTAGGTACTGTCAAAAAAACACCTGATACATAGCAAAAAGTATGCTCAAAACTCCATTAGAAGTATGAAATCCCATATAAACTCTCAATACAATAAAGAACCATACTGTAGCCACTAAAGCAAATTCACCCTACTGCCATAAAAAGGTGGTACGGGCAGAATGGTACCAAGGTTCTGAGTCACTTTTGTTAAGGAACCCCCCTCGTAGGTGCTTCGGTTACCGCAGGCAGTTGCCATGGAGACCAGTCGGTGACGTGGAAAATACTCTCAAGTCGGAGCTCGGCCTTCGGCCTCGCAAGTTACTAATACGGCTCGGCCTGCGGCCTCGCCAAGCGCTCGCCCTTCGGGCTCGCGCACCATTCGCTCGGCCTTCGGCCTCGCGGACCGAAAGTTCGGCCTTCGGCCTCACCAGGTGGTTGCCCTTTGGGCTCGCTATACACTAATGTAGAACAGTTACTCCAAATTCAGTCAAAAAACCCACAAAAACTCCTAATACAGTCGAAAATATAAGGTAAAACACTCCAAATGCAGTATGAAGAATGAGAGGAGCACCTGGGACAAATCCAAAATGGCGGATTTCAAGAAGGCCACCATACAAACTGCTCCGCCCCTACTGAAGCTCGGCCTAAAGGCCTCGCTTCAGCAGGATCGGAGCACTTTGTATGGCGGCCATCTTGAAATCCGCCATTTTGGATTTTTGACAGGTGTCATTCGACTGCTCCCCCGATTCCCTATGACATTTGTTCAAACACCCCCTACCTATCTCTTACCGTTTTTGAGATATATCATCCATCTTTACTTGGCAGGCGTCTTTTTAATGATTTTCGATTTTTCTCATACTCACCAAAACCACCCGAACATTTTTGCCATACATCACGTTGTTCCTACTCGTCTCCTTCTAGGAGAACATTTATGTCAGTGAGTCAGTGAGTCAGTGGTAATCGAGCTTTATATATTATAAACTAGTTTTTCGGGCAGTGTGCGGGCCGCATGCGGCCCGCATCTATCTTGAGTCAGTTGGGACTGTCAAAAAAACACCTGATACCTTATAAAAAGTATGTTCAAAACTCCAATATAAGTGTGAAATCCCATACAAACTTTTAAAACAATAAAAAACCAAACTGTAGCCACCAAACCAGATTCATCCTACTGACATAAAAAGGTGGTACGGGCAGAATGGTACCAAGGTTCTGAGTCACTTTTGTTAAGGAACCCCACTCGTAGGTGCTTCGGTTATCGCGGGCAGTTGCCATGGAGACCAGTCGGAGACGTGGAAAATACTCTCAAGTCGGAGCTCGGCCTTCGGCCTCGCAAGTTACTAACACGGCTCGGCCTACGGCCTCGCCAAGCGCTAGCCCTTCGGGCTCACGCACCCTACGCTCGGCCTTCGGCCTCGCGAACCGAAAGTTCGGCCTACGGCCTCACCAAGAGCTCGCCCTTCGGGCTCGCTATACACTAATGTTGGACAGTAACTCCAAATTCAGTCAAAAATCCCACAAAAACTACTAATACAGTCGAAAATGAAGGTAAAACACTCCAAATGCAGTATAAAGAATGATAGGAGCACGTAAGACACATCCAAAATGTCGGATTTCAAGAAGGCCACCATACAAACTGCTCCGCCCCTACTGAAGCTCGGCCTAACGGCCTCGCTTCAGCAGGCTCGGATCACTTTGTATGGCGGCCATCTTGAAATCCGCCATTTTGGATTTTTGACAGGTGTCATTCGACTGCTCTCCCGATTCCCTATGACATTTGTTCAAACACCCCCTACCTATCTTGTACCGTTTTTGAGATACGTCATCCATCTTAACTTGGCAGGCGTCTTTCTTATGATTTTCGATTTTTCTCGTACTCACCAAAACCCCCCGAACATTTTTGCCATACATCACGTTGCTCCTACTCGTCTCCTTCTAGGAGAACATTTATGTCAGTCAGTGAGTCAGTCAGTGAGTGGTAATCGAGCTTTATATATTATAAATAATAAACTAGTTTTTCGGGCAGTGTGCGGGCCGCATGCGGCCCGCATTTATCGTTATACAGTACTAAACTATACCTTGACCCCTTTTACATTAAAAAAAAATAAGTTCAAAACTCCAATAGAAGTATGAAATCCCAAATAAACTGTCCATACAATAAAGAACCATACTGTAGCCACTAAAGCAGATTCACCCTACTGCCATAAAAAGTTGGTACGGGCAGAATGGTACCAAGGTTCTTAATCACTTTTGTTTAGGAATCCCACTCGTAGGTGCTTCGGTTACCGCAGGCAGTTGCCATGGAGACCAGTCGGTGACGTGGAAAATACCCTCGAGTCGGAGCTCGGCCTTCGGCCTCGCAAGTTACTAATACGGCTCGGCCTGCGGCCTCGCCAAGCGCTCGCCCTTCGGGCTCACGCACCATACGCTCGGCCTTCGGCCTCGCGAGCCGAAAGTTCGGCCATCGGCCTCACCAGGAGCTCGCCCTTCGGGCTCGCTACTACACTAATGTAGGACAGTAACTCCAAATTTAGTCAAAACTCCCACAAAAACTCCTAATACAGTCGAAAATATAAGGTAAAACACTACAAATGCAGTATGAAGAATGAGAGGAGCACGTGTGACATATCCAAAATCTCGGATTTCAAGACGGCCACCATACAAACTGCTCCGCCCCTACTGAAGCTCGGCCTAAAGGCCTCGCTTCAGCAGGCTCGGATCACTTTGTATGGCGGCCATCTTGAAATCCGCCATTTTGGATTTTTGACATATGTCATCCGACTGCTCTCCCGATTCCCTATGACATTTGTTCAAACACCCCCTACCCATCTTGCACCGTTTTCGAGATACGTCATCCATCTTTACTTGGCAGGCGTCATTTTTATGATTTTCGATTTTTCTCATACTCACCAAAACCACCCGAACATTTTTGCCATACTTCATTTTTACCCTACTCTGCTCCTTCTAGGAGAACATTTATGTCAATCAGTCAGTGGTAATCGAGCTTTATATATTACTAGTTTTTCGGGCAGTGTGCGGGCCGCATGCGGCCCGCATCTATCTTGAGTCAGTAGGAACTGTCAAAAAACACCTGATACAAAAAAAAATGTGTTCAAAACTCCAATAGAAGTATGAAATCCCATATAAACTCTCAATACAATAAAGAACCATACTGTAGCCACTAAAGCAAATTCACCCTACTGCCATAAAAAGGTGGTACGGGCAGAATGGTACCAAGGTTCTAAGTCACTTTTCTTAAGGAACCCCACTCGTAGGTGCTTCGGTTACCGCGGGCAGTTGCCATGGAGACCAGTCGGAGATGTGGAAAATACTCTCGAGTCGGAGCTCGGCCTTCGGCCTCGCAAGTTACTAACACGGCTCGGCCTGCGGCCTCGCCAAGCGCTCGCCCTTCGGGCTCGCGCACCATTCGCTCGGCCTTCGGCCTCGCGGACCGAAGGTTCGGCCTTCGGCCTCACCAGGTGGTTGCCCTTTGGGCTCGCTATACACTATTGTAGGACAGTAACTCCAAATTCAGTCAAAAATCCCACAAAAACTCCTAATACAGTCGAAAATGAAGGTAAAACACCCCAAATGCAGTATGAAGAATGAGAGGAGCACGTGGGACAAATCCAAAATGTCAGATTTTAAGATGGCTGCCGTACAAACTGCTCCGGCCCTACTGAAGCTCGGCCTAAAGGCCTCGCTTCAGCAGGCTCGGAGCATTTTGTATGGCGGCCATCTTGAAATCCGCCATTTTGGATTTTTGACAGGTGTCATTCGACTGCTCTCCCGATTCCCTATGACATTTGTTCAAACACTCTCTACCTATCTTGTACCGTTTTTGAGATATGTCATCCATCTTTACTTGGCAGGCGTCTTTTTAATGATTTTCGATTTTTCTCATACTCACCTAAACCCGCCGAACATTTTTGCCATACTTCATTTTTACCCTACTCTGCTCCTTCTAGGAGAACATTTATGTCAGTGAGTCAGTGAGTCAGTCAGTGGTAATCGAGCCTTATATATTATAAACTAGTTTTTCGGGCAGTGTGCGGGCCGCATGCGGCCCGCATTTATCGTTATGCAGTACTATACTATATCAAAACACCTTTTACAATAAAAAAAAAAATTTCAAAACTCCAATAGAAGTATGAAATCCCATATAAACTCTCAATACAATAAAGAAACAAACTGTAGCCTCCAAACCAGATTCACCCTACTGCCATAAAAAGGTGGTACCGGCAGAATGGTACCAAGGTTCTGAGTCACATTTGTTAAGGAACCCCACTCGTAGGTGCTTCGGTTACCGCGGGCAGTTGCCATGGAGACCATTCTGTGACATGGAAAATACTCTCAAGTCGGAGCTCGGCCTTCGGCCTCGCAAGTTACTAACATGGCTCGGCCTGCGGCCTCGCCAAGCGCTCGCCCTTCGGGCTCACGCACCATACGCTCGGCCTTCGACCTCGCGGACCGAAAGTTCGGCCTTCGGCCTCACCAGGAGCTCGCCCTTCGGGCTCGCTACTACACTAATGTTGGACAGTAACTCCAAATTCAGTCAAAAATCCCACAAAAACTCCTAATATAGTCGAAAATATATGGTAAAACACTCCAAATGCAGTCTGAAGAATGAGAGGAGCACCTGGGACAAATCCAAAATGGCGGATTTCAAGAAGGCCACCATACAAACTGCTCCGCCCCTACTGAAGCTCGGCCTAAAGGCCTCGCTTCAGCAGGCTCGGATCATTTTGTATGGCGGCCATCTTGAAATCCGCCATTTTGGATTTTTGACAGGTGTCATTCGACTAAACTTCCGATTCCCTATGACATTTGTTCAAACACCCCCTACCTATCTCTTACCGTTTTTGAGATACGTCATCCATCTTCACTTGGCAGGCGTCATTTTTATGATTTTCGATTTTTCTCATACTCACCAAAACCACCCGAACATTTTTGCCATACATCACGTTGTTCCTACTCGTCTCCTTCTAGGAGAACATTTATGTCAGTCAGTGAGTCAATGGTAATCGAGCTTTATATATTATAATAACTAGTATTTCGGGCAGTGTGCGGGCCGCATGCGGCCCGCATTTATCGTTATGCAGTACTAAACTATATCAAAACTCCTGATACGTTGGAAAAAAGTATGTTCAAAACTCCAATAGAAGTATGAAATCCCATATAAACTCTCAATACAATAAAGAACCATACTGTAGCCACTAAAGCAGATTCACCCTACTGCCATAAAAAGGTGGTACTGGCAGAATGGTACCAAGGTTCTGAGTCACTTTTGTTAAGGAACCCCACTCGTAGGTGCTGCGGTTACCGCAGGCAGTTGCCATGGAGACCAGTCGGAGATGTGGAAAATACTCTCAAGTCGGAGCTCGGCCTTCGGCCTCGCAAGTTACTAATACGGCTCGGCCTACGGCCTCGCCAAGCGCTCGCCCTTCGGGCTCACGCACCATACGCTCGGCCTTCGGCCTCGCGAGCCGAAAGTTCGGCCTTCGGCCTCACCAGGAGCTCGCCCTTCGGGCTCGCTTTACACTAACGTAAGACATTTACTCCAAATTCAGTCCAAAATCCCACAAAAACTCCTAATACAGTCGAAAATGAAGGTAAAACACTCCAAATCCAGTATGAAGAATGAGAGGAGCACGTGGGACACATCCAAAATGTCGGATTTCAAGATAGCCACCATACAAACTGCTCCGCCCCTACTGAAGCTCGGCCTAACGGCCTCGCTTCAGCAGGCTCGGAGCATTTTGTATGGCGGCCATCTTGAAATCCGCCATTTTGGATTTTTGACAGATGTCATTCGACTGCTCTCCCGATTCCCTATGACATTTGTTCAAACACCCCCTACCTATCTCTTACCGTTTTCGAGATACGTCATCCATCATCACTTGGCAGGCGTCTTTTTAATGATTTTCGATTTTTCTCATACTCACCAAAACCACCCGAACATTTTTGCCATACTTCATTTTTACCCTACTCTGCTCCTTCTAGGAGAACATTTATGTCAATCAGTCAGTCAGTGAGTCAGTGGTAATCGAGCTTTATATATTATAAACTAGTTTTTCGGGCAGTGTGCGGGCCGCATGCGGCCCGCATCTATCTTGAGTCAGTAGGAACTGTCAAAAAAACACCTAATACGTTAAAAACAGTGTGTTCAAAACTCCAAAAGAAGAATGAAATCGCATATAAACTCTCAATACACTAAAGATCCATACTGTAGCCACTAAAGCCGATTCACCCTACTGCCATAAAAAGGTGGTACGGGCAGAAAGGTACCAAGGTTCTGAGTCACTTTTGTTAAGGAACCCCACTCGTAGGTGCTTCGGTTACCGCGGGCAGTTGCCATGGAGACCATTCGGAGACGTGGAAAATACTCTCGAGTCGGAGCTCGGCCTTCGGCCTCGCAAGTTACTAACACGGCTCGGCCTGCGGGCTCGCCAAGCGCTCGCCCTTCGGGCTCACGCGCCATTCGCTCGGCCTTCGGCCTCGCGGACCGAAAGTTCGGCCTTCGGCCTCACCAGAAGCTCGCCCTTCGGGCTCGCTATACACTAACGTAGGACAGTTACTCCAAATTCAGTCCAAAATCCCACAAAAACTCCTAATTCAGTCGAAAATGAAGGTAAAACACTCCAAATGCAGTATGAAGAATGAGAGGAGCACGTGGGACACATCCAAAATGGCGGATTTCAAGATGGCCGCCATACAAACTGCTCCGCCCCTACTGAAGCTCGGCCTAAAGGCCTCGCTTCAGCAGGTTCGGACCACTTTGTATGGCGGCCATCTTGAAATCCGCCATTTTGGATTTTTGACAGGTGTCATTCGACTGCTCTCCCAATTCCCTATGATATTTGTTCAAACACCCCCTAGCTATCTTGTACCGTTTTTGAGATATGTCATCCATCTTTACTTGGCAGGCGTCTTTTTAATGATTTTCGATTTTTCTCATACTCACCAAAACCATCCGAACATTTTTGCCATACATCATTTTAGCCCTACTGTGCTCCTTCTAGGAGAACATTTATGTCAATCAGTCAGTCAGTGAGTCAGTGGTAATCGAGCTTTATATATTATAAATAACTAGTATTTCGGGCAGTGTGCGGGCCGCATGCGGCCCGCATTTATCGTTATGCAGTACTAAACTATATCAAAACTCCTGATACGTTGGAAAAAAGTATGTTCAAAACTCCAATAGAAGTATGAAATCCCATATAAACTCTCAATACAATAAAGAACCATACTGTAGCCACTAAAGCAGATTCACCCTACTGCCATAAAAAGGTGGTACTGGCAGAATGGTACCAAGGTTCTGAGTCACTTTTGTTAAGGAACCCCACTCGTAGGTGCTGCGGTTACCGCAGGCAGTTGCCATGGAGACCAGTCGGAGATGTGGAAAATACTCTCAAGTCGGAGCTCGGCCTTCGGCCTCGCAAGTTACTAATACGGCTCGGCCTACGGCCTCGCCAAGCGCTCGCCCTTCGGGCTCACGCACCATACGCTCGGCCTTCGGCCTCGCGAGCCGAAAGTTCGGCCTTCGGCCTCACCAGGAGCTCGCCCTTCGGGCTCGCTTTACACTAACGTAAGACATTTACTCCAAATTCAGTCCAAAATCCCACAAAAACTCCTAATACAGTCGAAAATGAAGGTAAAACACTCCAAATCCAGTATGAAGAATGAGAGGAGCACGTGGGACACATCCAAAATGTCGGATTTCAAGATAGCCACCATACAAACTGCTCCGCCCCTACTGAAGCTCGGCCTAACGGCCTCGCTTCAGCAGGCTCGGAGCATTTTGTATGGCGGCCATCTTGAAATCCGCCATTTTGGATTTTTGACAGATGTCATTCGACTGCTCTCCCGATTCCCTATGACATTTGTTCAAACACCCCCTACCTATCTCTTACCGTTTTCGAGATACGTCATCCATCATCACTTGGCAGGCGTCTTTTTAATGATTTTCGATTTTTCTCATACTCACCAAAACCACCCGAACATTTTTGCCATACTTCATTTTTACCCTACTCTGCTCCTTCTAGGAGAACATTTATGTCAATCAGTCAGTCAGTGAGTCAGTGGTAATCGAGCTTTATATATTATAAACTAGTTTTTCGGGCAGTGTGCGGGCCGCATGCGGCCCGCATTTATCGTTGTGCAAGTTTGAACAATATCAAAACACCTTATACATTAAAAAAAGTATGTTCAAAACTCCATTAGAAGTATGAAATCCCATATTAATACTCAATACAATAAAGAACAATACTGTAGCCACTAAAACAGATTCACCCTACTGCCATAAAAAGGTGGTACGGGCAGAAAGGTACCAAGGTTCTGAGTCACTTTTGTTAAGGAACCCCACTCGTAGGTGCTTCGCTTACCGCGGGCAGTTGCCATGGAGACCAGTCGGAGACGTGGAAAAAACTCTCAAGTCGGAGCTCGGCCTTCGGCCTCGCAAGTTACCAACATGGCTCGGCCTGCGGCCTCGCCAAGAGCTCGCCCTTCGGGCTCGCGCGTCATACGCTCGGCCTTCGGCCTCGCGGACTGAAAGTTCGGCCTTCGGCCTCACCAGGAGCTCGCCCTTCGGGCTCGCTACTACACTTATGTAGGACAGTAACTCCAAATTCAGTCAAAAATCCCACAAAAACTCCTAATACAGTCGAAAATATAAGGTAATACACTCCAAATGCAGTATAAAGAATGATAGGAGCACCTGGGACAAATCCAAAATGGCGGATTTCAAGAAGGCCATCATACAAACTGCTCCGCCCCTACTGAACCTCGGCCTAACGGCCTCGCTTCAGCAGGCTCGGATCAATTTGTATGGCGGCCATCTTGAAATCCGCCATTTTGGATTTTTGACAGGTGTCATTCGACTGCTCTCCAGATTCCCTATGACATTTGTTCAAACACCCCCTACCTATCTCTTACCGTTTTTGAGATATGTCATCCATCTTTACTTGGCAGGCGTCTTTTTAATGATTTTCGATTTTTCTCATACTCACCAAAACCCCCCGAACATTTTTGTCCTACATCATTTTAACCCTACTCTACTCCTTCTAGGAGAACATTTATGTCAGTCAGTCAGTCAGTGAGTCAGTGGTAATCGAGCTTTATATATTATAAATAACTAGTTTTTCGGGCAGTGTGCGGGCCGCATGCGGCCCGCATTTATCGTTATGCAGTACTAAACTATATCAAAACTCCTGATACGTTGGAAAAAAGTATGTTCAAAACTCCAATAGAAGTACGAAATCCCATATAAACTCTCAATACAATAAAGAACCATACTGTAGCCACTAAAGCAGATTCACCCTACTGCCATAAAAAGGTTGTACGGGCAGAATGGTACCAAGGTTCTGAGTCACTTTTGTTAAGGAACCCCACTCGTAGGTGCTGCGGTTACCGCAGGCAGTTGCCATGGAGACCAGTCGGAGATGTGGAAAATACTCTCAAGTCGGAGCTCGGCCTTCGGCCTCGCAAGTTACTAATACGGCTCGGCCTACGGCCTCGCCAGGCGCTCGCCCTTCGGGCTCGCGCATCAAGCGCTCGGCCTTCGGCCTCGCGGACCGAAAGTTCGGCCTTCGGCCTCACCAGAAGCTCGCCCTTCGGGCTCGCTACTACACTAATGTAGGACAGTTACTCCAAATTCAGTCAAAAATCCCACAAAAACTCCTAATACAGTCGAAAATAAAGATAAAAAACTCCAAATGCAGTATAAAGAATGATAGGAGCACGTAAGACACATACAAAATGTCGGATTGCAAGACGGCCACCATACAAACTGCTCCGCCCCTACTGAAGCTCGGCCTAACGGCCTCGCTTCAGCAGGCTCGGACCATTTTGTATGGCGGCCATCTTGAAATCCGCCATTTTGGATTTTTGACAGGAGTCATTCGACTGCTCTCCCGATTCCCTATGACATTTGTTCAAACACCCCCTACATATCTTGTACCGTTTTTGAGATATGTCATCCATCTTTACTTGGCAGGCGTCTTTTTAATGATTTTCGATTTTTCTCATACTCACCAAAACCACCCGAACATTTTTGCCATACTTCATTTTTACCCTACTCTACTCCTTCTAGGAGAACATTTATGTCAGTCAGTGGTAATCGAGCTTTATATATTATAACTAGTTTTTCGGGCAGTGTGCGGGCCGCATGCGGCCCGCATTTATCGTTGTGCAAGTTTGAACAATATCAAAACACCTTGTACATTAAAAAAAAATATTTCAAAACACCAAAAGATGTACGATTTCCCATACAAACTCTTAATGCAATAAGGAACCAAACTGTAGCCACCAAACCAGATTCACCCTACTGCCATAAAAAGGTGGTACGGGCAGAATAGTACCAAGGTTCTGAGTCACTTTTGTTAAGGATACCCACTCGTAGGTGCTTCGGTTACCGCAGGCAGTTGCCATGGAGACCAGTCAGTGACGTGGAAAATACTCTCAAGTCGGAGCTCGGCCTTCGGCCTCGCAAGTTACTAATACGGCTTTGCCTACGGCCTCGCCAAGCGCTCGCCCTTCGGGCTCACGCATCATACGCTTGGCCTTCGGCCTCGCGGACCGAAAGTTCGGCCTTCGGCCTTACCAGGAGCTCGCCCTTCGGGCTCGCTACTACACTAACGTAGGACAGTAACTCCAAATTCAGTCAAAACTCCCACAAAAACTCCTAATACAGTTGAAAATAAAGGTAAAACACTCCATATGCAGTATAAAGAATGATAGGAGCATGTAAGACACATCCAAAATGTCGGATTTCAAGACGGCCACCATACAAACTGCTCCGCCCCTACTGAAGCTCGGCCTAACGGCCTCGCTTCAGCAGGCTCGGATCAATTTGTATGGCGGCCATCTTGAAATCCGCCATTTTGGATTTTTGACAGATGTCATTCGACTGCTCTCCTTATTCCCTATGACATTTGTTCAAACACCCCCTACCTATCTCTTACCGTTTTTGAGATACGTCATCCATCTTCACTTGGCAGGCGTCTTTTTAATGATTTTCGATTTTTCTCATACTCATCAAAACCCCTCGAACATTTCTGCCATACATCATTTTAGCCCTACTATGCTCCTTCTAGGAGAACATTTATGTCAATCAGTCAGTCAGTGAGTCAGTGGTAATCGAGCCTTATATATTATAAACTAGTATTTCGGGCAGTGTGCGGGCCGCATGCGGCCCGCATTTATCGTTATGCAGTACTAAACTATATCAAAACTCCTGATACGTTGGAAAAAAGTATGTTCAAAACTCCAATAGAAGTATGAAATCCCATATAAACTCTCAATACAATAAAGAACCATACTGTAGCCACTAAAGCAGATTCACCCTACTGCCATAAAAAGGTGGTACGGGCAGAATGGTACCAAGGTTCTAAGTCACTTTTAATAAGGAACCCCACTCGTAGGTGCTTCGGTTACCGCAGGCAGTTGCCATGGAGACCAGTCGGTGACGTGGAAAATACTCTCGAGTCGGAGCTCGGCCTTCGGCCTCGCAAGTTACTAATACGGCTCGGCCTACGGCCTCGCCAAGCGCTCGCCCTTCGGGCTCACGCATCATACGCTCGGCCTTCGGCCTCGCGGACCGAAAGTTCGGCCTTCGGCCTCACCAGGAGCTCGCCCTTCGGGCTCGCTACTACACTAATGTAGGACAGTAACTCCAAATTCAGTCAAAAATCCCACAAAAACTCCTAATACAGTCGAAAATAAAGGTAAAACACTCCAAATGCAGTATAAAGAATGATAGGAGCACGTGGGTCACATCCAAAATGTCGGATTTCAAGACGGCCACCATACAAACTGCTCCGCCCCTTCTGAAGCTCGGCCTAACGGCCTCGCTTCAGCAGGCTCGGATCATTTTGTATGGCGGCCATCTTGAAATCCGCCATTTTGGATTTTTGACAGGTGTCATTCAACTGCTCTCCCGATTTCCTATGACATTTGTTCAAACTCCCCCTACCTATCTCTTACCGTTTTTGAGATATGACATACATCTTTACTTGGCAGGCGTCTTTTAAATGATTTTCGATTTTTCTCATACTCACCTAAGTCCCCCGAACATTTTTGCCATACATCACTGTGCTCCTACTCGTCTCCTTCTAGGAGAACATTTATGTCAATGAGTGAGTCAGTCAGTCAGTCAGTGGTAATCGAGCTTTATATATTATAAACTAGTTTTTCGGGCAGTGTGCGGGCCGCATGCGGCCCGCATTTATCGTTATGCAATTTGAAACAATATCAAAACACCTTATACATTTAAAAAAAAAAACAATATTCTATAACAGTATGAAATCCCATATAAACTCCTTATACAGTAGAGAACCAAACTATAGCCACCAAACCAGATTCACCCTACTGCCATAAAAAAAGTGGTACGGGCAGAATGGTACCAAGATTCTGAGTAACTTTTGTTAAAGAACCCCACTCGTAGGAGCTTCGCTTACCACGGGCAGTTGCCATGGAGACCATTCGGAGACGTGGAAAATACTCTCAAGTCGGAGCTCGGCCTTCGGCCTCGCAAGTTACTAACACGGCTCGGCCTCTGGCCTCGCCATGCGCTCGCCCTTCGGGCTCACGCCCCATACGCTCGGCCTTCGGCCTCGCGGGCCGAAAGTTCGGCCTTCGGCCTCAACAGAAGCTCGCCCTTCGGGCTCGCTACTACACTAATGTAGGACAGTTACTCCAAATTCAGTCAAAAATCCCACAAAAACTCCTAATACAGTCGAAAATAAAGATAAAAAACTCCAAATGCAGTATAAAGAATGATAGGAGCACGTAAGACACATCCAAAATGTCGGATTTCAAGACGGCCACCATACAAACTGCTCCGCCCCTACTGAAGCTCGGCCTAACGGCCTCGCTTCAGCAGGCTCGGATCACTTTGTATGGCGGCCATCTTGAAATCCGCCATTTTGGATTTTTGACAGGTGTCATTCGACTGCTCTCCCGATTCCCTATGACATTTGTTCAAACACCCCCTACCTATCTCTTACCGTTTTTGAGATATGTCATCCATCTTTACTTGGCAGGCGTCTTTTTATGATTTTCGATTTTTCTCATACTCACCAAAACCCCCCGAACATTTTTGCCATACATCATTTTAACCCTACTCTACTCCTTCTAGGCGAACATTTATGTCAGTCAGTCAGTCAGTGAGTCAGTCAGTGGTAATCGAGCTTTATATATTATAAACTAGTTTTTCGGGCAGTGTGCGGGCCGCATGCGGCCCGCATCTATCTTGAGTCAGTAGGAACTGTCAAAAAAACACCTCATACATAAAAAAAATTGTTCAAGACTCCAATAGAAGTATGAAATCCCATATAAACTTGTAATACAGTAGAGAACCAAACTGTAGCCACCAAATAAGATTCACCCTACTGCCATAAAAAGGTAGTACGGGCAGAATGGTACCAAGGTTCTGAGGCACATTTGTTAAGGAACCCCACTCGTAGGTGCTTTGGTTATCGCGAGCAGTTGCCATGGAGACCAGTCGGAGACGTGGAAAATACTCTCAAGTCGGAGCTCGGCCTTCGGCCTCGCAAGTTACTAATACGGCTCGGCCTACGGCCTCGCCAGGCGCTCGCCCTTCGGGCTCACGCATCAAACGCTCGGCCTTCGGCCTCGCGGACCGAAAGTTCGGCCTTCGGCCTCACCAGAAGCTCGCCCTTCGGGCTCGCTACTTCACTTATGTAGGACAGTAACTCCAAATTTAGTCAAAAATCCCACAAAAACTCCTAATACAGTCGAAAATATAAGGTAAAACACTCCAAATGCAGTATAAAGAATGATAGGAGCACGTGGGGCACATCCAAAATAACGGATTTCAAGACGGCCACCATACAAACTGCTCCGCCCCTACTGAAGCTCGGCCTAAAGGCCTCGCTTCAGCAGGATGGCGGCCATCTTGAAATCCGCCATTTTGGATTTTTGACAGGTGTCATTCGACTGCTCTCCCGATTCCCTATGACATTTGGTCAAACACCCCCTACCTATCTCTTACCGTTTTCGAGATACGTCATCCATCATCACTTGGCAGGCGTCTTTTTAATAATTTTCGATTTTTCTCATACTCACCAAAACCACCCGAACATTTTTGCCATACATCACGTTGCTCCTACTCGTCTCCTTCTAGGAGAACATTTATGTCAATCAGTCAGTGGTAATCGAGCTTTATATAATATAAATAAACTAGTTTTTCGGGCAGTGTGCGGGCCGCATGCGGCCCGCATTTATCGTTATGCAGTAGTAAACTTTACCTTAACCGCTTATACATTTAAAAAAAAAAAGTTCAAAACTCCAATAGAAGTATGAAATCCCAAATAAAGTCTCCATACAATAAAGAACCATACTGTAGCCACTAAAGCAAATTCACCCTACTGGCATAAAAAGGTAGTACGGGCAGAATGGGACCAAGGTTCTGAGTCACTTTTGTTAAGGAACCCCACTCGTAGGTGCTTTGCTTACCGCGGGCAGTTGCCATGGAGACCAGTCGGAGACTTGGAAAAAACTCTCAAGTCGGAGCTCGGCCTTCGGCCTCGCAAGTTACCAACACGGCTCGGCCTGCGGCCTCGCCAAAAGCTCGCCCTTCGGGCTCGCTACACTGACAGTAGGACAATTACTCTAAATTAAGTTGAAATTCCCACAAACACTCCTAATACAGTCGACATTGTAAGGTTAAATACTCCAAATAATGTATGAAGAATGAGAGTAGCACATTTGACAGGTGTCATTCGACTGCTCTCCCGATTCCCTATGACATTTGTTCAAACACCCCCAACCTATCTCTTACCGTTTTCGAGATACGTAGTCCAGCTTTACTTGGCAGGCGTTATTTCCAGGGATTTTAATTTCAACCCTACTCAGCTAAACCCCTTAGTCATTTTCGTAGTACATTACTATAACCGTACTCAACTCTTTCTGGTAGAACCAGCTACTTTTTTGAGGGATCGAAGGATTTTGTATGGCGGCCATTTTGAAATCCGCCATTTTGGATTTTTGACAGATGTCATTCGACGGCTCTCCCGATTCCCTATGACATTAGTTCAAACACCCCCTACCTATCTCTTACCGTTTCAGAGATACGCCATCCAATTTTACTTGGCAGACGTCATCTTTGAGTTTTCGGATTTTTCCCATACTCACACAAACCCCCTCTACACTTTTCCCATACATCACATTCTTCCTACTCGACTCCTTCTGGGAGAACAATGATGTCAGTCAGTCAGTCAGTCAGTGTACGGTAATCCAGCTTTATATATTATAACTAGTTTTTCGGGCAGTGTGCGGGCCGCATGCGGCCCGCATCTATCTTTAGTCATTTGAAAATTTCACAGAAACACCTAATACGTAAAAAAAAGTGTGTTCAAAACTCCAATAGAAGTATGAAATCCCATATAAACTCTCAATACACTAAAGAACCATACTGTAGCCACCAAACCAGATTCACCCTACTGCCATAAAAAGGTGGTACGGGCAGAATAGGACCAGGGTTCCGAGTCACTTTTGTTAAGGAACCCCACTCGTAGGTGCTTTGGTTATCGCGGGCAGTTGCCATGGAGACCAGTCGGAGACGTGGAAAAAACTCTCAAGTCGGAGCTCGGCCTTCGGCCTCGCAAGTTACTAATACCGCTCGGCCTACGGCCTCGCCAGGCGCTCGCCCTTCGGGCTCGCGCATCATACGCTCGGCCTTCGGCCTCGCGGACCGAAAGTTCGGCCTTCGGCCTCACCAGGAGCTCGCCCTTCGGGCTCGCTACTACAATAACGTAGAACAGTAACTCCAAATTCAGTCGAAAATCCCACAAAAACTCCTAATACAGTCGAAAATATAAGGTAAAACACTCCAAATGCAGTATAAAGAATGATAGGAGCACGTGGGTCACATCCAAAATGTCGGATTTTAAGACGGCCACCATACAAACTGCTCCGCCCCTACTGAAGCTCGGCCTAAAGGCCTCGCTTCAGCAGGCTCGGATCATTTTGTATGGCGGCCATCTTGAAATCCGCCATTTTGGATTTTTGACAGGTATCATTCGACTGCTCTCCCGATTCCCTATGACATTTGTTCAAACACCCCCTACCTATCATGTACCGTTTTTGAGATATGTCATCCATCTTTACTTGGCAGGCGTCTTTTTAATGATTTTCGATTTTTCTCATACTCACCAAAACCCCCCGAACATTTTTGCCATACTTCATTTTTACCCTACTCTGCTCCTTCTAGGAGAACATTTATGTCAGTGAGTCAGTCAGTCAGTCAGTGGTAATCGAGCTTTATATATTATAAATAATAACTAGTTTTTCGGGCAGTGTGCGGGCCGCATGCGGCCCGCATTTATCGTAATGCAAGTTTGAACAATACCAAAACACCTTATACATTAAAAAAAGTATGTTCAAAACTCCATTAGAAGTATGAAATCCCATATTAACTCTCAATACAATAAAGAACAATACTGTAGCCACTAAAACAGATTCACCCTACTGCCATAAAAAGGTGGTACGGGCAGAATGGGACCTAGGTTCTGAGTCACTTTTGTTAAGGAACCCCACTCGTAGGTGCTTCGCTTACCGCGGGCAGTTGCCATGGAGACCAGTCGGAGACGTGGAAAAAAACTCTCAAGTCGGAGCTCGGCCTTCGGCCTCGCAAGTTACCAACACGGCTCGGCCTGCGGCCTCGCCAAGCGCTCGCCCTTCGGGCTCGCGCACCATTCGCTCGGCCTTCGGCCTCGCGGCCCGAATGTTCGGCCTTCGGCCTCACCAGGTGGTTGCCCTTTGGGCTCGCTATACACTAATGTAGGACAGTTACTCCAAATTCAGTCAAAAAACCCACAAAAACTCCTAATACAGTCGAAAATATATGGTAAAACACTCCAAATGCAGTATGAAGAATGAGAGGAGCACCTGGGACAAATCCAAAATGGCGGATTTCAAGAAGGCCCCCATACAAACTGCTCCGCCCCTACTGAAGCTCGGCCTAACGGCCTCGCTTCAGCAGGCTCGGACCAATTTGTATGGCGGCCATCTTGAAATCCGCCATTTTGGATTTTTGACAGATGTCATCCGGCTGCTCTCCCGATTCCCTATGACATTTGTTCAAACACCCCCTACCTATCTTGTACCGTTTTTGAGATATGTCATTCATCTTTACTTGGCAGGCGTCATTTTTATGATTTTCGATTTTTCTCATACTCACCAAAACCTGCCGAACATTTTTGCCATACATAATTTTAACCCTACTCTGCTCCTTCTAGGAGAACATTTATGTCAATCAGTCAGTCAGTCAGTGAGTGGTAATCGAGCCTTATATATTATTAACTAGTTTTTCGGGCAGTGTGCGGGCCGCATGCGGCCCGCATTTATCGTTATGCAGTACTACACTTTACCTTAACCCCTTATACATTTAAAAAAAAAAATTTCAAAACTCCAATAAAAGTAAGAAATCCCAAACAAACTCTCCATACAATAAAGAACCATACTGTAGCCACCAAACCAGATTCACCCTACTGCCATAAAAAAATGGTACGGGCTGAATGGTACCAAGATTCTGAATCACTTTTGTTAAAGAACCCCACTCGTAGGTGCTTCGCTTACCTAGGGCAGTTGCCATGGAGACCATTCGGAGACGTGGAAAAAAGTCTCAAGTCGGAGCTCGGCCTTCGGCCTCGCAAGTTACCAAAACGGCTCGGCCTGCGGCCTCGCCAAGCGCTCGCCCTTCGGGCTCGCGTATCATACGCTAAGCCTTCGGCCTCGCGGACCGAAAGTTCGGCCTTCGGCCTCACCAGGAGCTCGCCCTTCGGGCTCGCTACTTCACTTATGTAGGACAGTAACTCCAAATTTAGTCAAAAATCCCACAAAAACTCCTAATACAGTCGAAAATTAAGGAAAAACACTCCAAATGCAGTATAAAGAATGATAGGAGCACGTAAGACACATCCAAAATGTCGGATTTCAAGACGGCCACCATACAAACTGCTCCGCCCCTACTGAAGCTCGGCTTAAAGGCCTCGCTTCAGCAGGCTCGGATCACTTTGTATGGCGGCCATCTTGAAATCCGCCATTTTGGATTTTTGACAGGTGTCATTCGACTGCTCTTCCGATTCCCTATGACATTTGTTCAAACACCCCCTACCTATCTTGTACCGTTTTTGAGATACGTCATCCATCATTACTTGGCAGGCGTCTTTTTAATGATTTTCGATTTTTCTCATACTCACCAAAACCCCCCGAACATTTTTGCCATACATCACTTTGCTCCTACTCGTCTCCTTCTAGGAGAACATTTATGTCAGTCAGTGAGTCAGTCAGTGAGTGGTAATCGAGCTTTATATATTATTAACTAGTTTTTCGGGCAGTGTGCGGGCCGCATGCGGCCCGCATTTATCGTTATCCAGTACTAAAATACATCAAAACTCCTGATGCGTTAGAAAAAAGTATGTTCAAAACTCCAATAGAAGTATGAAATCCCATATAAACTCTCAATACAATAAAGAACCATACTGTAGCCACTAAAGCAGATTCACCCTACAGCCATAAAAAGGTGGTACGGGCAGAATGGTACCAAGGTTCTGAGTCACTTTTGTTAAGGAACCCCACTCGTAGGTGCTGCGGTTACCGCAGGCAGTTGCCATGGAGACCAGTCGGAGATGTGGAAAATACTCTCAAGTCGGAGCTCGGCCTTCGGCCTCGCAAGTTACTAATACGGCTCGGCCTACGGCCTCACCAGGCGCTCGCCCTTCGGGCTCGCGCATCATACGCTCGGCCTTCGGCCTCGCGGACCGAAAGTTCGGCCTTCGGCCTCACCGGGAGCTCGCCCTTCGGGCTCGCTACTTCACTTATGTAGGACAGTAACTTCAAATTTAGTCAAAAATCCCACAAAAACTCCTAATACAGTCGAAAATATAAGGTAAAACACTCCAAATGCAGTATAAAGAATGATAGGAGCACGTGGGTCACATCCAAAATGTCGGATTTCAAGACGGCCACCATACAAACTGCCCCGCCCCTACTGAAGCTCGGCCTAAAGGCCTCGCTTCAGCAGGCTCGGATCATTTTGTATGGCGGCCATCTTTAAATCCGCCATTTTGGATTTTTGACAGGTGTCATTCGACTGCTCTCTCGATTCCCTATGACATTTTTTCAAACACCCCTTACCTATCTGTTACCGTTTTCGAGGTACGTCATCCATCTTCACTTGGCAGGCGTCATTTTTATGATTTTCGATTTTTCTCATACTCACCAAAACCCCCCGAACATTTTTGCCATACTTCATTTTTACCCTACTCTGCTCCTTCTAGGAGAACATTTATGTCAGTCAGTGAGTCAGTCAGTGAGTGGTAATCGAGCTTTATATATTATTAATAACTAGTTTTTCGGGCAGTGTGCGGGCCGCATGCGGCCCGCATTTATCGTTATGCAATTTGAAACAATATCAAAACACCTTATACATTTAAAAAAAAAAACAATATTCTATAACAGTATGAAATCCCATATAAACTCCTTATACAGTAGAGAACCAAACTATAGCCACCAAACCAGATTCACCCTACTGCCATAAAAAAAGTGGTACGGGCAGAATGGTACCAAGATTCTGAGTAACTTTTGTTAAAGAACCCCACTCGTAGGAGCTTCGCTTACCACGGGCAGTTGCCATGGAGACCATTCGGAGACGTGGAAAATACTCTCAAGTCGGAGCTCGGCCTTCGGCCTCGCAAGTTACTAACACGGCTCGGCCTCTGGCCTCGCCATGCGCTCGCCCTTCGGGCTCACGCCCCATACGCTCGGCCTTCGGCCTCGCGGGCCGAAAGTTCGGCCTTCGGCCTCACCAGAAGCTCGCCCTTCGGGCTCGCTACTACACTAATGTAGGACAGTTACTCCAAATTCAGTCAAAAATCCCACAAAAACTCCTAATACAGTCGAAAATAAAGATAAAAAACTCCAAATGCAGTATAAAGAATGATAGGAGCACGTAAGACACATCCAAAATGTCGGATTTCAAGACGGCCACCATACAAACTGCTCCGCCCCTACTGAAGCTCGGCCTAACGGCCTCGCTTCAGCAGGCTCGGATCATTTTGTATGGCGGCCATCTTGAAATCCGCCATTTTGGATTTTTGACAGGTGTCATTCGACTGCTCTCCCGATTCCCTATGACATTTGTTCAAACACCCCCTACCTATCTCTTACCGTTTTTGAGATATGTCATCCATCTTTACTTGGCAGGCGTCTTTTTATGATTTTCGATTTTTCTCATACTCACCAAAACCCCCCGAACATTTTTGCCATACATCATTTTAACCCTACTCTACTCCTTCTAGGCGAACATTTATGTCAGTCAGTCAGTCAGTGAGTCAGTCAGTGGTAATCGAGCTTTATATATTATAAACTAGTTTTTCGGGCAGTGTGCGGGCCGCATGCGGCCCGCATTTATCGTTGTGCAAGTTTGAACAATATCAAAACACCTTATACATTAAAAAAAATTATTTCAAAACACCTAAAGATGTACGATTTCCCATACAAACCCTTAATACAATAGAGAACCGTACTGTTATCACCAAACCAAATTCACCCTACTGCCATAAAAAGGTGGTACGGGCAGAATGGTACCAAGGTTCTGAATCACTTTTGTTAAGGAACCCCACTCGTAGGTGCTTCGGTTACCGCAGGCAGTTGCCATGGAGACCAGTCGGTGACGTGGAAAATACTCTCAAGTCGGAGCTCGGCCTTCGGCCTCGCAAGTTACTAATACGGCTCGGCCTGCGGCCTCGCCAAGCGCTCGCCCTTCGGGCTCGCGCACCATTCGCTCGGCCTTCGGCCTCGCGGACCGAAAGTTCGGCCTTCGGCCTCACCAGGTGGTTGCCCTTTGGGCTCGCTATACACTAATGTAGAACAGTTACTCCAAATTCAGTCAAAAAACCCACAAAAACTCCTAATACAGTCGAAAATATAAGGTAAAACACTCCAAATGCAGTATGAAGAATGAGAGGAGCACCTGGGACAAATCCAAAATGGCGGATTTCAAGAAGGCCACCATACAAACTGCTCCGCCCCTACTGAAGCTCGGCCTAAAGGCCTCGCTTCAGCAGGCTCGGAGCATTTTGTATGGCGGCCATCTTGAAATCCGCCATTTTGGATTTTTGACAGGTGTCATTCGACTGCTCTCTCGATTCTCTATGACATTTGTTCAAACACCCCCTACCTATCTCTTACCGTTTTCGAGATACGTCATCCATCATCACTTGGCAGGCGTCTTTTTAATGATTTTCGATTTTTCTCATACTCACCAAAACCCCCCAAACATTTTTGCCATACATCATTTTAGCCCTACTCTGCTCCTTCTAGGAGAACATTTATGTCAGTCAGTGAGTCAGTCAGTGAGTGGTAATCGAGCTTTATATATTATAAATAACTAGTTTTTCGGGCAGTGTGCGGGCCGCATGCGGCCCGCATTTATCGTAATGCAAGTTTGAACAATACCAAAACACCTTATACATTAAAAAAAGTATGTTCAAAACTCCATTAGAAGTATGAAATCCCATATTAACTCTCAATACAATAAAGAACAATACTGTAGCCACTAAAACAGATTCACCCTACTGCCATAAAAAGGTGGTACGGGCAGAATGGGACCTAGGTTCTGAGTCACTTTTGTTAAGGAACCCCACTCGTAGGTGCTTCGCTTACCGCGGGCAGTTGCCATGGAGACCAGTCGGAGACGTGGAAAAAAACTCTCAAGTCGGAGCTCGGCCTTCGGCCTCGCAAGTTACCAACACGGCTCGGCCTGCGGCCTCGCCAAGCGCTCGCCCTTCGGGCTCGCGCATCATACGCTCGGCCTTCGGCCTCGCGGACCGAAAGTTCGGCCTTCGGCCTCACCAGGAGCTCGCCCTTCGGGCTCGCTACTACACTTATGTAGGACAGTTACTCCAAATTCAGTCAAAAATCCCACAAAAACTCCTAATACAGTCGATAATATAAGGTAATACACTCCAAATGCAGTATAAAGAATGATAGGAGCACCTGGGACAAATCCAAAATGGCGGATTTCAAGAAGGCCCCCATACAAACTGCTCCGCCCCTACTGAACCTCGGCCTAACGGCCTCGCTTCAGCAGGCTCGGATCAATTTGTATGGCGGCCATCTTGAAATCCGCCATTTTGGATTTTTAACAGATGTCATCCGGCTGCTCTCCCGATTCCCTATGACATTTGTTCAAACACCCCCTACCTATCTTGTACCGTTTTTGAGATATGTCATTCATCTTTACTTGGCAGGCGTCATTTTTATGATTTTCGATTTTTCTTGTACTCACCTAAACCCCCCAAACATTTTTGCCATACTTCATTTTAACCCTACTCTGCTCCTTCTAGGAGAACATTTATGTCAATCAGTCAGTCAGTCAGTGAGTGGTAATCGAGCCTTATATATTATAAATAATAAATAACTAGTTTTTCGGGCAGTGTGCGGGCCGCATGCGGCCCGCATCTATCTTGAGTCAGTAGGAACTGTCAAAAAAACACCTGATACAAAAAAAAATGTGTTCAAAACTCCAATAGAAGTATGAAATCCCATATAAACTCTCAATACAATAAAGAACCATACTGTAGCCACTAAAGCAAATTCACCCTACTGCCATAAAAAGGTGGTGCGGGCAGAATGGGACCAAGGTTCTGAGTCACTTTTGTTAAGGAACCCCACTCGTAGGTGCTTCGGTTACCGCAGGCAGTTGCCATGGAGACCAGTCGGTGACGTGGAAAATACTCTCAAGTCGGAGCTCGGCCTTCGGCCTCGCAAGTTACTAAAACGGCTCGGCCTGCGGCCTCGCCAAGCGCTCGCCCTTCGGGCTCGCGCATTATACGCTCGGCCTTCGGCCTCGCGGACCGAAAGTTCGGCCTTCGGCCTCACCAGGAGCTCGCCCTTCGGGCTCGCTACTACACTTATGTAGGACAGTAACTCCAAATTCAGTCGAAAATCCCACAAAAACTCCTAAAACAGTCGAAAATATAAGGTAAAACACTCCAAATGCAGTATGAAGAATGAGAGGAGCACCTGGGACAAATCCAAAATGGCGGATTTCAAGACGGCCACCATACAAACTGCTCCGCCCCTTCTGAAGCTCGGCCTAAAGGCCTCGCTTCAGCAGGCTCGGATCACTTTGTATGGCGGCCATCTTGAAATCCGCCATTTTGGATTTTTGACAGATGTCATCCGACTGCTCTCCCGATTCCCTATGACATTTGGTCAAACACCCCCTACCTATCTCTTACCGTTTTTGAGATATGTCATTCATCTTTACTTGGCAGGCGTCATTTTTATGATTTTCGATTTTTCTCATACTCACCAAAACCCCCCGAACATTTTTGCCATACTTCATTTTTACCCTACTCTGCTCCTTCTAGGAGAACATTTATGTCAGTGAGTCAGTGAGTCAGTCAGTGGTAATCGAGCTTTATATATTATTAATTAATAATTAACTAGTTTTTCGGGCAGTGTGCGGGCCGCATGCGGCCCGCATTTATCGTTATGCAGAACTAAACAATACGTTAACACCCTGTACATTTAAAAAAAATAAGTTCAAAACTCCAATAGAAGGATGAAATCCCAAATAAACTCTCCATACAATAAAGAACCATACTGTAGCCACTAAAGCAGATTCACCCTACTGCCATAAAAAGGTGGTACGGGCAGTATGGTACCAAGGTTCTGAGTCACTTTTGTTAAGGAACCCCACTCGTAGGTGCTTCGGATACCGCGGGCAGTTGCCATGGAGACCAGTCGGAGACGTGAAAAAAACTCTCAAGTCGGAGCTCGGCCTTCGGCCTCGCAAGTTACTAATACGGCTCGGCCTTCGGCCTCACCAGGAGCTCGCCCTTCGGGCTCGCTACTACACTTATGTAGGACAGTAACTCCAAATTCAGTCAAAAATCCCACTAAAACTCCTAATAAAGTCGAAAATATAAGGTAAACCACTCCAAATGCAGTATGAAGAATGAGAAGAGAACGTGGGACACATGCAAAATGTCGGATTTCAAGACAGCCACCATACAAATTGCTCCGCCCCAACTGAAGCTCAGCCTGCAGGCCTCGCTTCAGCAGGATCGGAGCACTTTGTATGGCGGCCATCTTGAAATCCGCCATTTTGGATTTTTGACAGGTGTCATTCGACTGCTCTACCGATTACCTATGACATTTGTTCAAACACCCCCTACCTATCTCTTACCGTATCTCAATACATAAAAAAAGTATGTTCAAAACTCCATTAGAAGTATGAAATCCCATATAAACTCTCAATACAATAAAGAACCATACTGTAGCCACTAAAGCAGATTCACCCTACTGCCATAAAAAGGTAGTACGGGCAAAATCGGACCAAGGTTCTGAGTCACTTTTGTAAAGGAACCCCACTCGTAGGTGCTTCGGTTACCGCGGGCAGTTGCCATGGAGACCAGTCGGAGACGTGGAAAAAAACTCTCAAGTCGGAGCTCGGCCTTCGGCCTCGCAATTTACTAATAAGGCTCGGCCTACGGCCTCGCGAAGCGCTCGCCCTTCGGGCTCGCGAATCATACGCTCGGCCTTCGGCCTCGCGGACCGAAAGTTCGGCCTTCGGCCTCACCAGAAGCTCGCCCTTCGGGCTCGCTACTTCACTAATGTAGGACAGTAACTCCAAATTCAGTCAAAAATCCCACAAAAACTCTTAATACAGTCGAAAATGTAAGGTAAAACACTCCAAATGCAGTATGAAGAATGAGAGGAACACGTAGGGTAAATCCAAAATGTCGGATTTCAAGACGGCCACCATACAAACTGCTCCGCCCTTACTGAAGCTCGGCCTAACGGCCTCGCTTCAGCAGGCTCGGATCACTTTGTATGGCGGCCATCTTGAAATCCGCCATTTTGGATTTTTGACGGGTGTCATTCAACTGAACTCCTGATTCCCTATGACATTTGTTCAAACACCCCCTACCTATCTTGTACTGTTTTTGAGATATGTCATCCATCTTTACTTGGCAGGCGTCATTTTCATGATTTTCGATTTTTCTCATACTCACCTAAACCCCCCAAACATTTTTGCCATACATCATTTTAACCCTACTCTACTCCTTCTAGGAGAACATTTATGTCAGTCAGTCAGTCAGTGAGTCAGTCAGTGGTAATCGAGCTTTATATATTATTAACTAGTTTTTCGGGCAGTGTGCGGGCCGCATGCGGCCCGCATCTATCTTGAGTCAGTAGGAACTGTCAAAAAAAACCTAATACGTTAAAAAAAAATAAGTTCAAAAATCTAATAGAAGTTTGAAATCCCATATAAACTCTCAATACAATAATGAATCATACTGTAGCCACTAAAGCAGATTCACCCTACTGCCATAAAAAGGTGGTACCGGCAGAATGGTACCAAGGTTCTGAGTCACATTTGTTAAGGAACCCCACTCGTAGGTGCTTTGGTTATCGCGGGCAGTTGCCATGGAGACCAGTCGGAGACGTGGAAAATACTCTCAAGTCGAAGCTCGGCCTTCGGCCTCGCAAGTTACCAACACGGCTCGGCCTCCGGCCTCGCCAAGCGCTCGCCCTTCGGGCTCACGCACCATATGCTCGGCCTTCGGCCTCGCGGGCCGAATGTTCGGCCTTCGGCCTCACCAGGAGCTCGCCCTTCGGGCTCGCTATACACCAATGTAGGACAGTAACTCCAAATTCAGTCGAAAATCCCACAAAACTCCTAATACAGTCGAAAATATAAGGTAAAACACTCCAAATGCAGTATAAAGAATGATAGGAGCACGTGGGTCACATCCAAAATGTCGGATTTCAAGACGGCCACCATACAAACTGCTCCGCCCCTACTGAAGCTCGGCCTAAAGGCCTCGCTTCAGCAGGCTCGGATCACTTTGTATGGCGGCCATCTTGAAATCCGCCATTTTGGATTTTTGACAGGTGTCATTCGACTGCTCTCTTAATTCCCTATGACATTTGTTTAAACACCTCCTACCTATCTTGCACCGTTTTTGAGATATGTCATCCATCTTCACTTGGCAGGCGTCATTTTTATGATTTTCGATTTTTCTCATACTCACCAAAACCCCCCGAACATTTTTGCCATACTTCATTTTTACCCTACTCTGCTCCTTCTAGGAGAACATTTATGTCAGTCAGTGAGTCAGTCAGTGAGTGGTAATCGAGCTTTATATATTATTAATTAATAACTAGTTTTTCGGGCAGTGTGCGGGCCGCATGCGGCCCGCATTTATCGTTATGCAGTAGTAAACTTTACCTTAACCGCTTATACATTTAAAAAAAAAAAGTTCAAAACTCCAATAGAAGTATGAAATCCCAAATAAAGTCTCCATACAATAAAGAACCATACTGTAGCCACTAAAGCAAATTCACCCTACTGGCATAAAAAGGTAGTACGGGCAGAATGGGACCAAGGTTCTGAGTCACTTTTGTTAAGGAACCCCACTCGTAGGTGCTTTGCTTACCGCGGGCAGTTGCCATGGAGACCAGTCGGAGACTTGGAAAAAACTCTCAAGTCGGAGCTCGGCCTTCGGCCTCGCAAGTTACCAACACGGCTCGGCCTGCGGCCTCGCCAAGCGCTCGCCCTACGGGCTCGCGCATCATACGCTCGGCCTTCGGCCTCGCGGACCGAAAGTTCGGCCTCCGGCCTCACCAGGAGCTCGCCCTTCGGGCTCGCTACTACACTTATGTAGGACAGTTACTCCAAATTCAGTCAAAAATCCCACAAAAACTCCTAATACAGTCGAAAATATAAGGTAAAACACTCCAAATGCAGTATAAAGAATGATAGGAGCATGTGGGTCACATCCAAAATGTCGGATTTCAAGACAGCCACCATACAAACTGCTCCGCCCCTACTGAAGCTCGGCCTAACGGCCTCGCTTCAGCAGGCTCGGATCATTTTGTATGGCGGCCATCTTGAAATCCGCCATTTTGGATTTTTGACAGGTGTCATTCGACTGCTCTCCCTATTCCCTATGACATTTGTTCAAACACCCCCTACCCATCTTGCACCGTTTTCGAGATACGTCATCCATCTTTACTTGGCAGGCGTCATTTTTATGATTTTCGATTTTTCTCATACTCACCGAAACCACCCGAACACTTTTGCCATACATCACGTTGTTCCTACTCGTCTCCTTCTAGGAGAACATTTATGTCAATCAGTCAGTGGTAATCGAGCTTTATATAATATAAACTAGTTTTTCGGGCAGTGTGCGGGCCGCATGCGGCCCGCATTTATCGTTATGCAGTACTAAACTATATCAAAACTCATGATACGTTGTAAAAAAGTATGTTCAAAACTCCAATAGAAGAATGAAATCCCATATAAACTCTCAATACAATAAAGAACCATACTGTAGCCACTAAAGCAGATTCACCCTACTGCCATAAAAAGGTGGTACGGGCAGAATGGTACCAAGGTTCTGAGTCACTTTTGTTAAGGAACCCCACTCGTAGTTGCTGCGGTTACCGCAGGCAGTTGCCATGGAGACCAGTCGGAGATGTGGAAAATACTCTCAAGTCGGAGCTCGGCCTTCGGCCTCGCAAGTTACTAATACGGCTCGGCCTACGGCCTCGCCAGGCGCTCGCCCTTCGGGCTCACGCATCATACGCTCGGCCTTCGGCCTCGCGGACCGAAAGTTCGGCCTTCGGCCTCACCAGAAGCTCGCCCTTCGGGCTCGCTACTTCACTTATGTAGGACAGTAACTCCAAATTTAGTCAAAAATCCCACAAAAACTCCTAATACAGTCGAAAATATTAGGTAAAACACTCCAAATGCAGTATAAAGAATGATAGGAGCACGTGGGTCACATCCAAAATGTCGGATTTCAAGACAGCCACCATACAAACTGCTCCGCCTCTACTGAAGCTCGGCCTAACGGCCTCGCTTCAGCAGGCTCGGATCACTTTGTATGGCGGCCATCTTGAAATCCACCATTTTGGATTTTTGACAGATGTCATCCGACTGCTCTCCCAATTCCCTATGACATTTGTTCAAACACCCTCTACCTATCTTGTACCGTTTTTGAGATATGTCATTCATCTTTACTTGGCAGGCGTCTTTTTAATGATTTTCGATTTTTCTCATACTCACCTAAACCCGCCGAACATTTTTGCCATACTTCATTTTTACCCTACTCTGCTCCTTCTAGGAGAACATTTATGTCAGTGAGTCAGTGAGTCAGTCAGTGGTAATCGAGCCTTATATATTATAACTAGTTTTTCGGGCAGTGTGCGGGCCGCATGCGGCCCGCATTTATCGTTATGCAGTACTAAACTTTACATTAACCCCTTATACATTGAAAAAAAATAAGTTCAAAACTCCAATAGAAGTATGAAATCCCATATTAACTCTCAATACAATAATGAACAATACTGTAGCCTCTAAAACAGATTCACCCTACCGCCATAAAAAGGTGGTACGGGCAGAATGGGACCAAGGTTCTGAGTCACTTTTGTTAAGGAACCCCACTCGTAGGTGCTTCGCTTACCGCGGGCAGTTGCCATGGAGGCCAGTCAGAGACGTGGAAAAAACTCTCAAGTCGGAGCTCGGCCTTCGGCCTCGCAAGTTACCAACACGGCTCGGCCTGCGGCCTCGCCAAGCGCTCGCCCTTCGGGCACGCGCATCATACGCTCGGCCTTCGGCCTCGCGGACCGAAAGTTCGGCCTTCGGCCTCACCAGGAGCTCGCCCTTCGGGCTCGCTACAACACTTATGTAGGACAGTAACTCCAGATTCAGTCAAAAATCCCACAAAAACTCCTAATACAGTCGAAAATATAAAGTAAAACACTCCAAATGCAGTATAAAGAATGATAGGAGCACGTGGGACACATCCAAAATGTCAGATTTCAAGACGGCCGCCATACAAACTGCTCCGCCCCTACTGAAGCTCGGCCTAAAGGCCTCGCTTCAGCAGGCTCGGATCACTTTGTATGGCGGCCATCTTGAAATCCGCCATTTTGGATTTTTGACAGGTGTCATTCGACTGCTCTCCCGATTCCCTATGACATTTGTTCAAACACCCCCTACCTATCTCTTACCGTTTTTGAGATACGTCATCCATCATCACTTGGCAGGCGTCTTTTTAATGATTTTCGATTTTTCTCATACTCACCAAAACCACCCGAACATTTTAGCCATACTTCATTTTTACCCTACTCTGCTCCTTCTAGGAGAACATTTATGTCAGTGAGTCAGTGAGTCAGTGGTAATCGAGCTTTATATATTATAAATAAACTAGTTTTTCGGGCAGTGTGCGGGCCGCATGCGGCCCGCATTTATCGTTATGCAGTACTAAACTTTACCTTAACCCCATATGCATTTAAAAAAAAATAAGTTCAAAACTCCCATAGAAGTATGAAATCCCATATAAACTACTTATACAGTAGAGAACCAAACTGTAGCCACCAAACCAGATTCACCCTACTGCCATAAAAAAGTGGTACGGGTAGAATGGTACCAAGGTTCTGAATCACTTTTGTTAAGGAACCCCACTCGTAGGTGTTTCGGTTACCGCGGGCAGTTGCCATGGAGACCAGTCGGAGATGTGGAAAATACTTTCAAGTCGGAGCTCGGCCTTCGGCCTCGCAAATTACTAACATGGCTCGGCCTGCGGCCTCGCCAAGCGCTCGCCCTTCGGGCTCGCGCATCATACGCTCGGCCTTCGGCCTCGCGGACCGAAAGTTCGGCCTTCGGCCTCACCAAGAGCTCGCCCTTCGGGCTCGCTATACCCCAATGTAGGACAGTAACTCCAAATTCAGTCGAAAATCCCACGAAAACTCCTAATACAGTCGAAAATATAAGGTAAAACACTCCAAATGCAGTATAAAGAATGATAGGAGCACGTGGGTCACATCCAAAATGTCGGATTTCAAGACGGCCACCATACAAACTGCTCCGCCCCTACTGAAGCTCGGCCTAAAGGCCTCGCTTCAGCAGGCTCGGATCACTTTGTATGGCGGCCATCTTGAAATCCGCCATTTTGGATTTTTGACAGGTGTCATTCGACTGCTCTCCCGATTCCCTATCCCCTATTGAGTATCCACCGGTCTGCCGGATTTCCCTTATGTGTCCCATCCGGCCTGCCGGAGATCGGTCAATAGTCGTGGTTACATATTCACCATAAAATCTGCGTAAGTTCGATTTTCATAATTCAAACGGTTTTCGTGAGAATGGATCCTTGGCTATGCGAGAAAAAATCCATAATATTCTGATATAACAGAAAGTATGTTTAAAATTGATATGAAATCTGAAACCAGCTCAAATTACATTTTGGCGCCAAAATTTTGTATAGATTTATGTCATTTAAAAATAATCTCGTAACTACTTCTAAAGTAATTAACCTAGAAAGCTGTAATTTTGCATTTCTATAGGCAACAAGTCAATAACGATGTTAAAAGAAATTAAAAGGATAAGGATTGATAACTTTTTTTTTTATAGATTTTTTTATTTGACCCCCGTTTTTGTTACGGCCGGAATTCCGGTGGTCTAAAAAAAAGGTTTAGTGTGAAGCTTGTATTTATCCGATCGTTATTATTTAAACGTTGTTAGTAAGCTACTATCATTGGCTATACAACAAAAAAAACCGCATTACTCTATGGTAACGAGAAATTACTCAAATCATGAAATGAAAAAAAATAACTTTCACTCGATGCATTTTGCCGCGCAAACACTCACCGATCGAAATTTACGTAATAAATAATCTCGTAACTACTTTTAAACCTGTAAACCTAAACATCTGAAACAATTCAGGTGTATAGATTACATCTAAATAATCATATCAAAAGAAAAACCAAATTCGTAGATGGTATAGTTTTTGAGAAAAAAAATAAAATCCGCTTATGTACAGTTTTCCCGCCAAAATTCTTAAAAAAAATCGCGTTGTTTTAATCTCGTTACTACTTATAAAATATTTATCCTTACAATCTGGTATTATTCATGGGTAAAGAACCATAATAAATACACACATTAAAAAAAAAAACAAAGTTGTAGGTGGAATAGTTTCGGAAAAAAAAAATAAAAAAAATATATAAAAAATGCCGTTTCCCGCCATTTTCGTCGTCTGTTCAAACCCATTTTCCTGTAAAATTTTCCATGAAAAGGTCTATTTTCATTTCTTTTCCCGTAAAGAGAATATGATGAGGATTGCATTGGTACCAAGAAGTTTATATGTTGATTGGAGACTGCCACAAATAAACTCGATTAAAAAACAAAATACCTCAAAATCTGGAAAAATATATTTTTATTCGCTGTTTGATCCACTCAAACTAAGTGTATGAAAATGTTATTTTTTGTATGGTATAGGTAATATATTGGGGTATGGGGATGTTAGGGTGACATGTTTAGGTAATGGAAAACTACTTAGTACTACAAAAAAACGTTACGGGGCGTCGCGGGATAAAAAAACGTGAGCAGTTTGGTCGATTGTGTCATAGGAGGTGGACAGATTGGACACACGAGGGGCTATGACATTTGTTCAAACACCCCTTACCTATCTCTAACCGTTTTCGAGATACGTCATCCATCTTCACTTGGCAGGCGTCTTTTTAACGATTTTCGATTTTTCTCATACTCACCAAAACCCCCCGAAGATTTTTGCCATACATCACTTTGCTCCTACTCGTCTCCTTCTAGGAGAACATTTATGTCAATGAGTGAGTCAGTCAGTGAGTCAGTGGTAATCGAGCTTTATATATTATAAACTAGTTTTTCGGGCAGTGTGCGGGCCGCATGCGGCCCGCATCTATCTTGAGTCAGTAGGAACTGTCAAAAAACACCTGATACAAAAAAAAATGTGTTCAAAACTCCAATAGAAGTATGAAATCCCATATAAACTCTCAATACAATAAAGAACCATACTGTAGCCACTAAAGCAAATTCACCCTACTGCCATAAAAAGGTGGTACGGGCAGAATGGTACCAAGGTTCTAAGTCACTTTTCTTAAGGAACCCCACTCGTAGGTGCTTCGGTTACCGCGGGCAGTTGCCATGGAGACCAGTCGGAGATGTGGAAAATACTCTCGAGTCGGAGCTCGGCCTTCGGCCTCGCAAGTTACTAACACGGCTCGGCCTGCGGCCTCGCCAAGCGCTCGCCCTTCGGGCTCGCGCACCATTCGCTCGGCCTTCGGCCTCGCGGACCGAAGGTTCGGCCTTCGGCCTCACCAGGTGGTTGCCCTTTGGGCTCGCTATACACTATTGTAGGACAGTAACTCCAAATTCAGTCAAAAATCCCACAAAAACTCCTAATACAGTCGAAAATGAAGGTAAAACACCCCAAATGCAGTATGAAGAATGAGAGGAGCACGTGGGACAAATCCAAAATGTCAGATTTTAAGATGGCTGCCGTACAAACTGCTCCGGCCCTACTGAAGCTCGGCCTAAAGGCCTCGCTTCAGCAGGCTCGGAGCATTTTGTATGGCGGCCATCTTGAAATCCGCCATTTTGGATTTTTGACAGGTGTCATTCGACTGCTCTCCCGATTCCCTATGACATTTGTTCAAACACTCTCTACCTATCTTGTACCGTTTTTGAGATATGTCATCCATCTTTACTTGGCAGGCGTCTTTTTAATGATTTTCGATTTTTCTCATACTCACCTAAACCCGCCGAACATTTTTGCCATACTTCATTTTTACCCTACTCTGCTCCTTCTAGGAGAACATTTATGTCAGTGAGTCAGTGAGTCAGTCAGTGGTAATCGAGCCTTATATATTATAAATAAACTAGTATTTCGGGCAGTGTGCGGGCCGCATGCGGCCCGCATCTATCTTGAGTCAGTAGGGACTGTCAAAAAAACAACTGATACATAAAAAAAGGATGTTCAAAACTCCATTAGAAGTATGAAATCCCATATAAACTCTCAATACAATAAAGAACCATACTGTAGCCACTAAAGCAAATTCACCCTACTGCCATAAAAGGTGGTACGGGCAGAATGGGACCAAGGTTCTGAGTCACTTTTGTTAAGGAACCCCACTCGTAGGTGCTTCGGTTACCGCGGGCAGTTGCCATGGAGACCAGTCGGAGATGTAGAAAATACTCTCAAGTCGGAGCTCGGCCTTCGGCCTCGCAAGTTATTAGTACGCCTCTGCCTACGGCCTCGCCAAGCGCTCGCCCTTCGGGCTCACGCACCATACGCTCGGCCTTCGGCCTCGCGGACCGAAAGTTCGGCCTTCGGCCTCACCAGGAGCTCGCCCTTCGGGCTCGCTACTTCACTAATGTAGGACATTAACTCCAAATTCAGTCAAAAATCCCACAAAAACTCCTAATACAGTCGAAAATATAAGGTAAAACACTCTAAATGCAGTATAAAGAACGATAGGAGCACGTGGGACACATCCAAAATGTCGGATTTCAAGACGGCCACCATACAAACTGCTCCGCCCCTACTGAAGCTCGGCCTAAAGGCCTCGCTTCAGCAGGCTCGGACCATTTTGTATGGCGGCCATCTTGAAATCCGCCATTTTGGATTTTTGACAGGTGTCATTCTACTGCTCTCCCGATTCCCTATGACATTTGTTCAAACACCCCCTACCTATCTCTTACCGTTTTCGAGATGTGTTATCCATCTTTACTTGGCAGGCGTCATTTTTTTGATTTTCGATTTTTCTCATACTCACCAAAACCTCCTGAACATTTTTTCCATACATCATTTTAACCCTACTCTACTCCTTCTAGGAGAACATTTATGTCAGTCAGTCAGTCAGTGAGTCAGTCAGTGGTAATCGAGCTTTATATAATATAAATAATAACTAGTTTTTCGGGCAGTGTGCGGGCCGCATGCGGCCCGCATTTATCGTTATGCAATTTGAAACAATATCAAAACACCTTATACATTTAAAAAAAAAAACAATATTCTATAACAGTATGAAATCCCATATAAACTCCTTATACAGTAGAGAACCAAACTATAGCCACCAAACCAGATTCACCCTACTGCCATAAAAAAAGTGGTACGGGCAGAATGGTACCAAGATTCTGAGTAACTTTTGTTAAAGAACCCCACTCGTAGGAGCTTCGCTTACCACGGGCAGTTGCCATGGAGACCATTCGGAGACGTGGAAAATACTCTCAAGTCGGAGCTCGGCCTTCGGCCTCGCAAGTTACTAACACGGCTCGGCCTCTGGCCTCGCCATGCGCTCGCCCTTCGGGCTCACGCCCCATACGCTCGGCCTTCGGCCTCGCGGGCCGAAAGTTCGGCCTTCGGCCTCACCAGAAGCTCGCCCTTCGGGCTCGCTACTACACTAATGTAGGACAGTTACTCCAAATTCAGTCAAAAATCCCACAAAAACTCCTAATACAGTCGAAAATAAAGATAAAAAACTCCAAATGCAGTATAAAGAATGATAGGAGCACGTAAGACACATCCAAAATGTCGGATTTCAAGACGGCCACCATACAAACTGCTCCGCCCCTACTGAAGCTCGGCCTAACGGCCTCGCTTCAGCAGGCTCGGATCACTTTGTATGGCGGCCATCTTGAAATCCGCCATTTTGGATTTTTGACAGGTGTCATTCGACTGCTCTCCCGATTCCCTATGACATTTGTTCAAACACCCCCTACCTATCTCTTACCGTTTTTGAGATATGTCATCCATCTTTACTTGGCAGGCGTCTTTTTATGATTTTCGATTTTTCTCATACTCACCAAAACCCCCCGAACATTTTTGCCATACATCATTTTAACCCTACTCTACTCCTTCTAGGCGAACATTTATGTCAGTCAGTCAGTCAGTGAGTCAGTCAGTGGTAATCGAGCTTTATATATTATAAACTAGTTTTTCGGGCAGTGTGCGGGCCGCATGCGGCCCGCATTTATCGTTATGCAGTAGTAAACTTTACCTTAACCGCTTATACATTTAAAAAAAAAAAGTTCAAAACTCCAATAGAAGTATGAAATCCCAAATAAAGTCTCCATACAATAAAGAACCATACTGTAGCCACTAAAGCAAATTCACCCTACTGGCATAAAAAGGTAGTACGGGCAGAATGGGACCAAGGTTCTGAGTCACTTTTGTTAAGGAACCCCACTCGTAGGTGCTTTGCTTACCGCGGGCAGTTGCCATGGAGACCAGTCGGAGACTTGGAAAAAACTCTCAAGTCGGAGCTCGGCCTTCGGCCTCGCAAGTTACCAACACGGCTCGGCCTGCGGCCTCGCCAAGCGCTCGCCCTACGGGCTCGCGCATCATACGCTCGGCCTTCGGCCTCGCGGACCGAAAGTTCGGCCTCCGGCCTCACCAGGAGCTCGCCCTTCGGGCTCGCTACTACACTTATGTAGGACAGTTACTCCAAATTCAGTCAAAAATCCCACAAAAACTCCTAATACAGTCGAAAATATAAGGTAAAACACTCCAAATGCAGTATAAAGAATGATAGGAGCATGTGGGTCACATCCAAAATGTCGGATTTCAAGACAGCCACCATACAAACTGCTCCGCCCCTACTGAAGCTCGGCCTAACGGCCTCGCTTCAGCAGGCTCGGATCATTTTGTATGGCGGCCATCTTGAAATCCGCCATTTTGGATTTTTGACAGGTGTCATTCGACTGCTCTCCCTATTCCCTATGACATTTGTTCAAACACCCCCTACCCATCTTGCACCGTTTTCGAGATACGTCATCCATCTTTACTTGGCAGGCGTCATTTTTATGATTTTCGATTTTTCTCATACTCACCGAAACCACCCGAACACTTTTGCCATACATCACGTTGTTCCTACTCGTCTCCTTCTAGGAGAACATTTATGTCAATCAGTCAGTGGTAATCGAGCTTTATATAATATACTAGTATTTCGGGCAGTGTGCGGGCCGCATGCGGCCCGCATTTATCGTTATGCAGTACTTACCAATACCTTAACACCATATACATTAAAAAAAAAAAAAAAAAAAATCCATAACAGTATGAAATCCCATATAAACTCTCAATACAATAAAGAACCATACTGTAGCCACTAAATCAAATTAACCCTACTGCAATAAAAAGGTGGTACGGGCAGAATGGGACCAAGGTTCTGAGTCACTTTTGTTAAGGAACCCCACTCGTAGGTGCTTTGGTTTCCGCGGGCAGTTGCCATGGAGACCAGTCGGAGACGTGGAAAATACTCTCGAGTCGGAGCTCGGCCTTCGGCCTCGCAAGCTACTAACATGGCTCGGCCTGCGGCCTCGCCAAGCGCTCGCCCTTCGGGCTCGCGCACTATACGCTCGGCCTTCGGCCTCGCGTGCCGAAAGTTCGGCCTTCGGCCTCACCAGGAGCTCGCCCTTCGGGCTCGCTACTACTACAACGTAGAATAGTAACTCCAAATTCAGTCAAAAAACCTACAAAAACTCCTAATACAGTCGAAAATATGAGGTAAAACACTCCAAATGCAGTATAAAGAATGAGAGGAGCACGTGGGACAGGTCTCATTCGACTGCTCTCCCGATTCCCTATGCCATTTGTTCAAACACCCCCAACCTATCTCTTACCGTTTTCGAGATACGTAGTCCAGCTTTACTTGGCAGGCGTCATTTCTAGGGTTTTTATTTTTTTCCCTACTCAGCTAAGCCCCTTTGTCATTTTCGTAATACATTACTATAACCGTACTCAACTCTTTCTGATAGAAACAGCTACTTTTTTGAGGGATCGAAGGATTTTGTATGGCGGCCATTTTAAAATCCGCCATTTTGGATTTTTGACATATGTCATTCGACTGCTCTCCCGATTCCCTATGACATTTGTTCAAACACCCCCTACCTATCTCTTACCGTTTTCGAGATACGTCATCCATCTTCACTTGGCAGGCGTCTTTTTAATGATTTTCGATTTTTCTCATACTCACCTAAGCCCCCCGAACATTTTTGCCATACATCACTGTGCTCCTACTCGTCTCCTTCTAGGAGAACATTTATGTCAATGAGTGAGTCAGTCAGTGAGTCAGTGGTAATCGAGCTTTATATATTATAAACTAGTTTTTCGGGCAGTGTGCGGGCCGCATGCGGCCCGCATCTATCTTGAGTCAGTAGGAACTGTCAAAAAAACACCTGATACATTAAAAAAAAATGTGTTCAAAACTCCAATAGAAGTATGAAATCCAATATTAACTCTCAATACAATAAAGATCAATACTGTAGCCACTAAAACAGATTCACCCTACTGCCATAAAAAGGTAGTACGGGCAGAATGGGACCAAGGTTCTGAGTCACTTTTGTTAAGGAACCCCACTCGTAGGTGCTTCGCTTACCGCGGGCAGTTGCCATGGAGACCAGTCGGAGACGTGGAAAAAACTCTCAAGTCGGAGCTCGGCCTTCGGCCTCGCAAGTTACCAACACGGCTCGGCCTGCGGCCTCGCCAAGCGCTCGCCCTTCGGGCTCGCGCATCATACGCTCGGCCTTTGGCCTCGCGGACCGAAAGCTCGGCCTTCGGCCTCACCAGGAGCTCGCCCTTCGGGTTCGCTACTACACTTATGTAGGACAGTAACTCCAAATTCAGTCAAAAATCCGACAAAAACTCCTAATACAGTCGAAAATTAAGGAAAAACGTTCCAAATGCAGTATAAAGAATGATAGGAGCACGTAAGACACATCCAAAATGTCATTCGACTGCTCTCCTTATTCCCTATGACATATTTTCAAAAACCCCCTACCTATCTATTACCGTTTTCGAGATACGTGATTTATCTGCACTTGGCAGACGTCATCGAAAAAAATATTTCATATTTGGAATAAGGACGTCCAGAACAACCTAGATATAAAATTTAAGCCAAATCGGAGTACTTTTTTTTACTTGGCAGACGTCATCGAAAAAAAAAATTTTGATTTGGAATAAGGACACCCAGAACCACCTAAATATCGAGTTTCAGCCAAATCGGAGTAACTTGTTTTACTTGGCAGACGTCATCGAAAAAAAAATTTTAGATTTGGAATAAGGACACCCAGAACCCCCTAAATATCGAGTTTCAGCCAAATCGGAGTAACTTTTTTTACTTGGCAGACGTCATCGAAACAAAAATTTTTGATTTAGAATAAGGACGTCCAGAACCACATAAATATCGAGTTTCAGCCAAATCGGAGTAACTTTTTTTACTTGGCAGACGTCATCAAAATAAAAATTTCATATTTGGAATAAGGATGACGAGAACAACCTATATATCGATTTTCAGCCAAATCGGTGCAAGTCTAAGCTCGGCCTTCGGCCTCGCAAGTTACTAAGACGGCTCGACCTGCGGCCTCGCCTAGCGCTCGCCCTGCGGGCTCGCGCACCGTCCACTCGGCCTACGGCCTCGCGGCCCGAAAGTTCGGCCTTCGGCCTCACCAAAAGCTCGCCCTTCGGGCTCGCTACACTGACAGTAGGACAATTACTCTAAATTGAGTTGAAATTCCCACAAACACTCCTAATACAGTTTTAATTGTAAGGTTAAATACTCCAAATAATGTATGCAGAATGAGAGTAGCACATTTGACAGGTGTCATTCGACTGCTCTCCCGATTCCCTATGACATTTGTTCAAACACCCCCAACCTATCTCTTACTGTTTTCGAGATACGTAGTCCAGCTTTACTTGGCAGGCGTCATTTCTAGGGTTTTTAATTTTTCCCCTACTCAGCTAAACCCCTTAGTCATTTTCGTAATACATTACTATAACCGTACTCAATTCATTCTGGTAGAACCAGCTACTTTTTTGAGGGATAGAGGATTTTGTATGGCGGCCATTTTGAAATCCGCCATTTTGGATTTTTGACAAATGTCATCCGACTGCTCTCCTGATTCCCTATGACATTTGGTCAAGCACCCCCTACCTATCTCTTACCGTTTCAGAGATACGCCATCCAATTTTACTTGGCAGACGTCATCTTTGAGTTTTCGGATTTTTCCCATACTCACACAAACCCCTTCTACACTTTTTTCATACATCACATTCTTCCTACTCGACTCCTTCTGGGAGAACAATGATGTCAGTCAGTCAGTGAGTCAGTGAATCAGTCAGTGTACGGTAATCCAGCTTTATATATTATAAATAACTAGTTTTTCGGGCAGTGTGCGGGCCGCATGCGGCCCGCATTTATCGTTATGCAATTTGAAACAATATCAAAACACCTTATACATTAAAAAAAAAAAACAATATTCTATAACAGTATGAAATCCCATATAAACTCCTTATACAGTAGAGAACCAAACTATAGCCACCAAACCAGATTCACCCTACTGCCATAAAAAAAGTGGTACGGGCAGAATGGTACCAAGATTCTGAGTAACTTTTGTTAAAGAACCCCACTCGTAGGAGCTTCGCTTACCACGGGCAGTTGCCATGGAGACCATTCGGAGACGTGGAAAATACTCTCAAGTCGGAGCTCGGCCTTCGGCCTCGCAAGTTACTAACACGGCTCGGCCTCTGGCCTCGCCATGCGCTCGCCCTTCGGGCTCACGCCCCATACGCTCGGCCTTCGGCCTCGCGGGCCGAAAGTTCGGCCTTCGGCCTCACCAGAAGCTCGCCCTTCGGGCTCGCTACTACACTAATGTAGGACAGTTACTCCAAATTCAGTCAAAAATCCCACAAAAACTCCTAATACAGTCGAAAATAAAGATAAAAAACTCCAAATGCAGTATAAAGAATGATAGGAGCACGTAAGACACATCCAAAATGTCGGATTTCAAGACGGCCACCATACAAACTGCTCCGCCCCTACTGAAGCTCGGCCTAACGGCCTCGCTTCAGCAGGCTCGGATCATTTTGTATGGCGGCCATCTTGAAATCCGCCATTTTGGATTTTTGACAGGTGTCATTCGACTGCTCTCCCGATTCCCTATGACATTTGTTCAAACACCCCCTACCTATCTCTTACCGTTTTTGAGATATGTCATCCATCTTTACTTGGCAGGCGTCTTTTTATGATTTTCGATTTTTCTCATACTCACCAAAACCCCCCGAACATTTTTGCCATACATCATTTTAACCCTACTCTACTCCTTCTAGGCGAACATTTATGTCAGTCAGTCAGTCAGTGAGTCAGTCAGTGGTAATCGAGCTTTATATATTATAAATAAACTAGTTGTTCGGGCAGTGTGCGGGCCGCATGCGGCCCGCATTTATCGTTATGCATTATTTAACTATATCAAAACACCTAATACGTAAGAAAAAAGTATGTTCAAAACTCCATTAGAAGTATGAAATCCAATATAAACTCTCAAAACAATAAAGAACCATACTGTAGCTACTAAAGCAAATTCACCCTACTGCCATTAAAAGGTGGTACGGGCAGAATGGGACCAAGGTTCTGAGTCACTTTTGTTAAGGAACCCCACTCGTATGTGCTTCGGTTACCGCGGGCAGTTGCCATGGAGACCAGTCGGAGACGTGGAAAATACTCTCAAATCGGAGCTCGGCCTTCGGCCTCGCAAGTTACTAATACGGCTCGGCCTACGGCCTCGCCAAGCGCTCGCCCTTCGGGCTCACGCACCATACGCTCGGCCTTCGGCCTCGCGGGCCCAATGTTCGGCCTTCGGCCTCACCAGGAGCTCGCCCTTCGGGTTCGCTACTTCACTTATGTAGGACAGTAACTCCAAATTTAGTCAAAAATTCCACAAAAACTCCTAATACAGTCGAAAATATAAGGTAAAACACTCCAAATGCAGTATAAAGAATGATAGGAGCACGTGGGGCACATCCAAAATAACGGATTTCAAGACGGCCACCATACAAACTGCTCCGCCCCTACTGAAGCTCGGCCTAAAGGCCTCGCTTCAGCAGGCTCGGAGCATTTTGTATGGCGGCCATCTTGAAATCCGCCATTTTGGATTTTTGACAGATGTCATTCGACTGCTCTCCCGATTCCCTATGACATTTGTTCAAACACCCCCTACCTATCTCTTACCGTTTTTGAGATACGTCATCCATCATCACTTGGCAGGCGTCTTTTTAATGATTTTCGATTTTTCTCATACTCACCAAAACCACCCGAACATTTTTGCCATACTTCATTTTTACCCTACTCTGCTCCTTCTAGGAGAACATTTATGTCAATCAGTCAGTCAGTCAGTGAGTGGTAATCGAGCTTTATATATTATAAACTAGTTTTTCGGGCAGTGTGCGGGCCGCATGCGGCCCGCATTTATCGTTGTGCAAGTTTGAACAATATCAAAACACCTTATACATTAAAAAAAGTATGTTCAAAACTCCATTAGAAGTATGAAATCCCATATAAACTCCTTATACAGTAGAGAACCAAACTGTAGCCACCAAACCAGATTCACCCTACTGCCATAAAAAAGTGGTACGGGCAGAATGGTACCAAGATTCTGAGTCACTTTTGTTAAAGAACCCCACTCGTAGGTGCTTCGCTTACCACGGGCAGTTGCCATGGAGACCATTCGGAGACGTGGAAAATACTCTCAAGTCGGAGCTCGGCCTTCGGCCTCGCAAGTTACTAACACGGCTCGGCCTCCGGCCTCGCCATGCGCTCGCCCTTCGGGCTCACGCACCATACGCTCGGCCTTCGGCCTCGCGAGCCGAAAGTTCGGCCTTCGGCCTCACCAGAAGCTCGCCCTTCGGGCTCGCTATACATTATCGTAGGTCAGTTACTCCAAATTGAGTCAAAAATCCCACAAAAACTCTTAATACAGTCGAAAATATAAGGTAAAAAACTCCAAATGCAGTATAAAGAATGATAGGAGCACGTAAGACACATCCAAAATGTTCGATTTCAAGACGGCCACCATACAAACTGCTCCGCCCCTACTGAAGCTCGGCCTAACGGCCTCGCTTCAGCAGGCTCGGATCACTTTGTATGGCGGCCATCTTGAAATCCGCCATTTTGGATTTTTGACAGGTGTCATTCGACTGCTCTCCCGATTCCCTATGACATTTGGTCAAACACCCCCTACCTATCTCTTACCGTTTTCGAGATACGTCATCCATCATCACTTGGCAGGCGTCTTTTTAATGATTTTCGATTTTTCTCATACTCACCAAAACCACCTGAACATTTTTGCCGTACTTCATTTTTACCCTACTCTACTCCTTCTAGGAGAACATTTATGTCAATGAGTGAGTCAGTCAGTCAGTCAGTGGTAATCGAGCTTTATATATTATTAACTAGTTTTTCGGGCAGTGTGCGGGCCGCATGCGGCCCGCATTTATCGTTATGCAGTACTAAACTTTACCTTAACCCCTTATACATTAAAAAAAAATAAGTTCAAAACTCCAATAGAAGTATGAAATCCCAAATAAACTCTCCATACAATAAAGAACCATACTGAAGCCACTAAAGCAGATTCACCCTACTGCCATAAAAATGTGGTACGGGCAGAATGGTACCAAGGTTCTGAGTCACTTTTGTTAAGGAACCCCACTCGTAGGTGCTTCGGTTACCGCGGGCAGTTGCCATGGAGATCAGTCGGAGACGTGGAAAATACTCTCAAGTCGGAGCTCGGCCTTCGGCCTCGCAAGTTACTAACACGGCTCGGCCTGCGGCCTCGCCAAGCGCTCGCCCTTCGGGCTCGCGCACCATTCGCTCGGCCTTCGGCCTCGCGGACCGAAAGTTCGGCCTTCGGCCTCACCAGGTGGTTGCCCTTTGGGCTCGCTATACACTAATGTAGGACAGTTACTCCAAATTCAGTCAAAAAACCCACAAAAACTCCTAATACAGTCGAAAATGTATGGTAAAACACTCCAAATGCAGTATGAAGAATGAGAGGAGCACCTGGGACAAATCCAAAATGGCGGATTTCAAGAAGGCCACCATACAAACTGCTCCGCCCCTACTGAAGCTCGGCCTAAAGGCCTCGCTTCAGCAGGCTCGGAGCATTTTGTATGGCGGCCATCTTGAAATCCGCCATTTTGGATTTTTGACAGATGTCATTCGACTGCTCTCCCGATTCCCTATGACATTTGTTCAAACACCCCCTACCTATCTTGTACCGTTTTTGAGATATGTCATCCATCTTAACTTGGCAGGCGTCATTTTAATGATTTTCGATTTTTCCCATACTCACCTAAACCCCCCGAACATTTTTGCCATACATCATTTTAACCCTTCTCGTCTCCTTCTAGGAGAACATTTATGTCAGTGAGTCAGTGAGTCAGTCAGTGGTAATCGAGCTTTATATATTATTAATAATAATAATAAATAACTAGTTTTTCGGGCAGTGTGCGGGCCGCATGCGGCCCGCATTTATCGTTATGCAGTACTAAACTATATCAAAACTCCTGATACGTTGGAAAAATGTATGTTCAAAACTCCAATGGAAGTATGAAATCCCATAAAAACTCTCAATACAATAAAGAACCATACTGCAGCCACTAAAGCAAATTCACCCTACTGCCACAAAAAGGTGGTACGGGCAGAATGGGACCAAGATTCTGAGTCACTTTTGTTAAGGAACCCCACTCGTAGGTGCTTTGGTTATCGCGGGTAGTTGCCATGGAGACCAGTCGGAGACGTGGAAAAAACTCTCAAGTCGGAGCTCGGCCTTCGGCCTCGCAAGTTACCAACACGGTTCGCCAAGCGCTCGCCCTTCGGGCTCGCGCATCATACGCTCGGCCTTCGGCCTCGCGGACCGAAAGTTCGGCCTTCGGCCTCACCAAGAGCTCGCCCTTCGGGCTCGCTACTACACTTATGTAGGACAATAACTCCAAATTCAGTCAAAAATCCCACAAAAACTCCAAATACAGTCGAAAATATAAGGTAATACACTCCAAATGCGGTATAAAGAATGATAGGAGCACGTGGGTCACATCCAAAATGTCGGATTTCAAGACGGCCACCATACAAACTGCTCCGCCCCTACTGAAGCTCGGCCTAAAGGCCTCGCTTCAGCAGGCTCGGAGCATTTTGTATGGCGGCCATCTTGAAATCCGCCATTTTGAATTTTTGACAAATGTCATTCGACTGCTCTCCCGATTCCCTATGACATTTGTTCAAACACCCCCTACCCATCTTGCACCGTTTTCGAGATACGTCATCCATCTTTACTTGGCAGGCGTCTTTTTTATGATTTTAGATTTTTCTCATACTCACCGAAACCACCCGAACACTTTTGCCATACATCACGTTGTTCCTACTCGTCTCCTTCTAGGAGAACATTTATGTCAATCAGTCAGTGGTAATCGAGCTTTATATATTATAAATAAACTAGTTTTTCGGGCAGTGTGCGGGCCGCATGCGGCCCGCATTTATCGTTATGCAGTACTACACTTTACCTTAACCCCTTATACATTTAAAAAAAAAAAAATTTCAAAACTCCAATAAAAGTAAGAAATCCCAAACAAACTCTCCATACAATAAAGAACCATACTGTAGCCACCAAACCAGATTCACCCTACTGCCATAAAAAAGTGGTACGGGCAGAATGGTACCAAGATTCTGAGTCACTTTTGTTAAAGAACCCCACTCGTAGGTGCTTCGCTTACCTAGGGCAGTTGCCATGGAGACCATTCGGAGACGTGGAAAAAAGTCTCAAGTCGGAGCTCGGCCTTCGGCCTCGCAAGTTACCAAAACGGCTCGGCCTGCGGCCTCGCCAAGCGCTCGCCCTTCGGGCTCGCGTATCATACGCTCGGCCTTCGGCCTCGCAGGCCGAAAGTTCGGCCTTCGGCCTCACCAGGGGCTCGCTACTTCACTTATGTAGGACAGTAACTCCAAATTTAGTCAAAAATCCCACAAAAACTCCTAATACAGTCGAAAATTAAGGAAAAACACTCCAAATGCAGTATAAAGAATGATAGGAGCACGTAAGACACATCCAAAATGTCGGATTTCAAGACGGCCACCATACAAACTGCTCCGCCCCTACTGAAGCTCGGCCTAAAGGCCTCGCTTCAGCAGGCTCGGATCACTTTGTATGGCGGCCATCTTGAAATCCGCCATTTTGGATTTTTGACAGGTGTCATACGACTGCACTCCCGATTCCCTATGACATTTGGTTAAACACCCCCTACCTATCTCTTACCGTTTTTGAGATACGCCATACATCTTCACTTGGCAGGCGTCAATTTAATGATTTTCGATTTTTCCCATACTCACCAAAACCCCCGAACATTTTTGCCATACTTCATTTTTACCCTACTCTGCTCCTTCTAGGAGAACATTTATGTCAGTGAGTCAGTGAGTCAGTCAGTGGTAATCTAGCCTTATATATTATAAACTAGTTTTTCGGGCAGTGTGCGGGCCGCATGCGGCCCGCATCTATCTTTAGTCAGTAGGAACTGTCAAAAAAATACCTGATACATTAAAAAAAAAATGTGTTCAAAACTCCAATAGAAGTATGAAATCCCATAAAAACTCAATACAATAAAGAACCATACTGTAGCCACTAAAGCAGATTCACCCTACTGCCATAAAAAGGTGGTACGGGCAGAATGAGACCAGGGTTCTGAGTCACTTTTGTTAAGGAACCCCACTCGTAGGTGCTTCGGTTACCGCGGGCAGTTGCCATGGAGACCAGTCGGAGATGTGGAAAATACTCTCAAGTCGGAGCTCGGCCTTCGGCCTCGCAAGTTACTAATACGGCTCGGCCTACGGCCTCGCCAAGCGCTCGCCCTTCGGGCTCGCGCATCATACGCTCGGCCTTCGGCCTCGCGGACCGAAAGTTCGGCCTTCGGCCTCACCAGGAGCTCGCCCTTGCGGGCTCGCTACTTCACTAATGTAGGACAGTAACTCCAAATTCAGTGAAAAATCGCACAAAAACTCCTAATTCAGTCGAAAATGAAGGCAAAACACTCCAAATGCAGTATAAAGAATGATAGGAGCACGAAAGACACATCCAAAATGTCGGATTTCAAGACGGCCACCATACAAACTGCTCCGGCCCTACAGAAGCTCGGCCTAAAGGCCTCGCTTCAGCAGGCTCGGATCACTTTGTATGGCGGCCATCTTGAAATCCGCCATTTTGGATTTTTGACAGGTGTCATTCGACTGCTCTCCCGATTCCCTATGACATTTGTTCAAACACCTCTAACCCATCTCTTACCGTTTTCGAGATACGTTATCCATCTTTACTTGGCAGGCGTCTTTTTAATGATTTTCGATTTTTCTCATACTCACCAAAACCTTCCGAACATTTTTGCCATACTTCATTTTTACCCTACTCTGCTCCTTCTAGGATAACATTTATGTCAATCAGTCAGTCAGTCAGTGAGTGGTAATCGAGCTTTATATATTATAAACTAGTATTTCGGGCAGTGTGCGGGCCGCATGCGGCCCGCATTTATCGTTGTGCAAGTTTGAACAATATCAAAACACCTTATACATTAAAAAAAATTATTTCAAAACACCTAAAGATGTACGATTTCCCATACAAACCCTTAATACAATAGAGAACCGTACTGTTATCACCAAACCAAATTCACCCTACTGCCATAAAAAGGTGGTACGGGCAGAATGGTACCAAGGTTCTGAATCACTTTTGTTAAGGAACCCCACTCGTAGGTGCTTCGGTTACCGCAGGCAGTTGCCATGGAGACCAGTCGGTGACGTGGAAAATACTCTCAAGTCGGAGCTCGGCCTTCGGCCTCGCAAGTTACTAATACGGCTCGGCCTGCGGCCTCGCCAAGCGCTCGCCCTTCGGGCTCGCGCACCATTCGCTCGGCCTTCGGCCTCGCGGACCGAAAGTTCGGCCTTCGGCCTCACCAGGTGGTTGCCCTTTGGGCTCGCTATACACTAATGTAGAACAGTTACTCCAAATTCAGTCAAAAAACCCACAAAAACTCCTAATACAGTCGAAAATATAAGGTAAAACACTCCAAATGCAGTATGAAGAATGAGAGGAGCACCTGGGACAAATCCAAAATGGCGGATTTCAAGAAGGCCACCATACAAACTGCTCCGCCCCTACTGAAGCTCGGCCTAAAGGCCTCGCTTCAGCAGGCTCGGAGCATTTTGTATGGCGGCCATCTTGAAATCCGCCATTTTGGATTTTTGACAGGTGTCATTCGACTGCTCTCCCGATTCTCTATGACATTTGTTCAAACACCCCCTACCTATCTCTTACCGTTTTCGAGATACGTCATCCATCATCACTTGGCAGGCGTCTTTTTAATGATTTTCGATTTTTCTCATACTCACCAAAACCCCCCAAACATTTTTACCATACATCATTTTAGCCCTACTCTGCTCCTTCTAGGAGAACATTTATGTCAATCAGTCAGTCAGTCAGTGAGTGGTAATCGAGCTTTATATATTATAAACTAGTTTTTCGGGCAGTGTGCGGGCCGCATGCGGCCCGCATTTATCGTTGTGCAAGTTTGAACAATATCAAAACACCTTGTACATTAAAAAAAAATATTTCAAAACACCAAAAGATGTACGATTTCCCATACAAACTCTTAATGCAATAAGGAACCAAACTGTAGCCACCAAACCAGATTCACCCTACTGCCATAAAAAGGTGGTACGGGCAGAATAGTACCAATGTTCTGAGTCACTTTTGTTAAGGATACCCACTCGTAGGTGCTTCGGTTACCGCAGGCAGTTGCCATGGAGACCAGTCAGTGACGTGGAAAATACTCTCAAGTCGGAGCTCGGCCTTCGGCCTCGCAAGTTACTAATACGGCTTTGCCTACGGCCTCGCCAAGCGCTCGCCCTTCGGGCTCACGCATCATACGCTTGGCCTTCGGCCTCGCGGACCGAAAGTTCGGCCTTCGGCCTTACCAGGAGCTCGCCCTTCGGGCTCGCTACTACACTAACGTAGGACAGTAACTCCAAATTCAGTCAAAACTCCCACAAAAACTCCTAATACAGTTGAAAATAAAGGTAAAACACTCCATATGCAGTATAAAGAATGATAGGAGCATGTAAGACACATCCAAAATGTCGGATTTCAAGACGGCCACCATACAAACTGCTCCGCCCCTACTGAAGCTCGGCCTAACGGCCTCGCTTCAGCAGGCTCGGATCAATTTGTATGGCGGCCATCTTGAAATCCGCCATTTTGGATTTTTGACAGATGTCATTCGACTGCTCTCCTTATTCCCTATGACATTTGTTCAAACACCCCCTACCTATCTCTTACCGTTTTTGAGATACGTCATCCATCTTCACTTGGCAGGCGTCTTTTTAATGATTTTCGATTTTTCTCATACTCATCAAAACCCCTCGAACATTTCTGCCATACATCATTTTAGCCCTACTATGCTCCTTCTAGGAGAACATTTATGTCAATCAGTCAGTCAGTGAGTCAGTGGTAATCGAGCCTTATATATTATAATAACTAGTTTTTCGGGCAGTGTGCGGGCCGCATGCGGCCCGCATTTATCGTTATGCAGAACTAAACAATACGTTAACACCCTGTACATTTAAAAAAAATAAGTTCAAAACTCCAATAGAAGGATGAAATCCCAAATAAACTCTCCATACAATAAAGAACCATACTGTAGCCACTAAAGCAGATTCACCCTACTGCCATAAAAAGGTGGTACGGGCAGAATGGTACCAAGGTTCTGAGTCACTTTTGTTAAGGAACCCCACTCGTAGGTGCTTCGGATACCGCGGGCAGTTGCCATGGAGACCAGTCGGAGACGTGAAAAAAACTCTCAAGTCGGAGCTCGGCCTTCGGCCTCGCAAGTTACTAATACGGCTCGGCCTACGGCCTCGCCAAGCGTTCGCCCTTCGGGCTCACGCACCATACGCTCGGCCTTCGGCCTCGCGGACCGAAAGTTCGGCCTTTGGCCTCAACAGGTAATTGCCCTTTGGGCTCGCTATACACTAATGTAGGACAGTTACTCCAAATTCAGTCCAAATTCCCACAAAAACTCCTAATACAGTCGAAAATGTAGGTAAAACACTCCAAATGCAGTATAAAGAATGATAGGAGCACGTGTGACACATCCAAAATGTCGGATTTCAAGATGGCCCCCATACAAACTGCTCCGCCCCTACTGAAGCTCGGCCTAAAGGCCTCGCTTCAGCAGGCTCGGATCACTTTGTATGGCGGCCATCTTGAAATCCGCCATTTTGGATTTTTGACAGGTGTCATTCGACTGCTCTCCCGATTCCCTATGACATTTGTTCAAACACCCCTTACTTATCTCTTACCGTTTTCGAGATACGTCATCCATCTACACTTGGCAGGCGTCTTTTTAATGATTTTCGATTTTTCCCATACTCACCAAAACCACCCGAACATTTTTGCTATACATCACGTTGCTCCTACTCGCCTCCTTCTAGGAGAACATTTATGTCAGTCAGTCAGTGGTAATCGAGCTTTATATATTATACTAGTTTTTCGGGCAGTGTGCGGGCCGCATGCGGCCCGCATTTATCGTTATGCAGTACTTAACAATATCAAAACTCCTTTTACATAAAAAAAAAATATTTCAAAATTCCAATAGAAGTATGAAATCCCATATAAACTCTCAATACAATAAAGAACCATACTGTAGCCACTAAAGCAAATTCACCCTACTGCCATAAAAAGGTGGTACGGGCAGAATGGGACCAAGGTTCTGAGTCACTTTTGTTAAGGAACCCCACTCGTAGGTGCTTCGGATACCGCGGGCAGTTGCCATGGAGACCAGTCGGTGACGTGGAAAATACTCTCAAGTCGGAGCTCGGCCTTCGGCCTCGCAAGTTACTAATACGGCTCGGCCTACGGCCTCGCCAGGCGCTCGCCCTTCGGGCTCGCGCATCATACGCTCGGCCTTCGGCCTCGCGGACCGAAAGTTCGGCCTTCGGCCTCACCAGGTGGTTGCCCTTTGGGCTCGCTATACACTAATGTAGGACAGTTACTCCAAATTTAGTCAAAAAACCCACAAAAACTCCTAATTCAGTCGAAAATATATGGTAAAACACTCCAAATGCAGTATGAAGAATGAGAGGAGCACCTGGGACAAATCCAAAATGGCGGATTTCAAGAAGGCCACCATACAAACTGCTCCGCCCCTACTGAAGCTCGGCCTAAAGGCCTCGCTTCAGCAGGCTCGGAGCATTTTGTATGGCGGCCATCTTGAAATCCGCCATTTTGGATTTTTGACAGATGTCATTCGACTGCTCTACCGATTCCCTATGACATTTGTTCAAACACCCCCTACCTATCTCTTACCGTTTTCGAGATACGTCATCCATCATCACTTGGCAGGCGTCTTTTTAATGATTTTCGATTTTTCTCATACTCACCAAAACCCTCCGAACATTTTTGCTATACTTCATTTTTACCCTACTCTGCTCCTTCTAGGAGAACATTTATGTCAGTGAGTCAGTCAGTCAGTCAGTGGTAATCGAGCTTTATATATTATAAAAAACTAGTTTTTCGGGCAGTGTGCGGGCCGCATGCGGCCCGCATCTATCTTGAGTCAGTAGGAACTGTCAAAAAAACACCTGATACAAAAAAAATTGTGTTCAAAACTCCAATAGAAGTATGAAATCCCATTTAAACTCTCAATACAATAATGAACCATACTGTAGCCACTAAAGCAAATTCACCCTACTGCCATAAAAAGGTGGTACGGGCAGAATGGGACCAAGGTTCTGAGTCACTTTTGTTAAGGAACCCCACTCGTTGGTGCTTCGGTTACCGCAGGCAGTTGCCATGGAGACCAGTCGGTGACGTGGAAAATACTCTCAAGTCGGAGCTCGGCCTTCGGCCTCGCAAGTTACTAAAACGGCTCGGCCTGCGGCCTCGCCAAGCGCTCGCCCTTCGGGCTCGCGCATCATACGCTCGGCCTTCGGCCTCGCGGACCGAAAGTTCGGCCTTCGGCCTCACCAGGAGCTCGCCCTTCGGGCTCGCAACTTCACTAATGTAGGACAGTAACTCCAAATTCAGTCGAAAATCCCACAAAAACTCCTAATACAATCGAAAATATAAGGTAAAACACTCCAAATTCAGTATAAAGAACGATAGGAGCACGTGGGTCACATCCAAAATGTCGGATTTCAAGACGGCCACCATACAAACTGCTCCGCCCCTACTGAAGCTCGGCCTGACGGCCTCGCTTCAGCAGGCTCGGAGCATTTTGTATGGCGGCCATCTTGAAATCCGCCATTTTGGATTTTTGACAGATGTCATTCGACTGCTCTCCCGATTCCCTATGACATTTGTTCAAACACCCCCTACCTATCTCTTACCGTTTTCGAGATACGTCATCCATCATCACTTGGCAGGCGTCTTTTTAATGATTTTCGATTTTTCTCATACTCACCAAAACCACCCGAACATTTTTGCCATACTTCATTTTTACCCTACTCTGCTCCTTCTAGGAGAACATTTATGTCAGTGAGTCAGTCAGTCAGTCAGTGGTAATCGAGCTTTATATATTATAAACTAGTATTTCGGGCAGTGTGCGGGCCGCATGCGGCCCGCATCTATCTTGAGTCAGTAGGAACTGTCAAAAAAACACCTGCTACATTAAAAAAAGTATGTTCAAAACTCCATTAGAAGTATGAAATCCCATATAAACTCTCAATACAATAAGGAACCATACTGTAGCCACTAAAGCAGATTCACCCTACTGCCATAAAAAGGCGGTACGGGCAGAATGGTACCCAGGTTCTGAGTCACTTTTGTTAAGGAACCCCACTCGTAGGTGCTGCGGTTACCGCAGGAAGTTGCCATGGAGACCAGTCGGAGATGTGGAAAATACTCTCAAGTCGGAGCTCAGCCTTCGGCCTCGCAAGTTACTAATACGGCTCGGCCTACGGCCTCGCCAGGCGCTCGCCTTTCGGGCTCGCGCATCATACGCTCGGCCTTCGGCCTCGCGGACCGAAAGTTCGGCCTTCGGCCTCACCAGGAGCTCGCCCTTCGGGCTCGCTACTTCACTTATGTAGGACATTAACTCCAAATTTAGTCAAAAATCCCACAAAAACTCCTAATACAGTCGAAAATATAAGGTAAAACACTCCAAATGCAGTATAAAGAATGATAGGAGCACGTGGGGCACATCCAAAATAACGGATTTCAAGACGGCCACCATACAAACTGCTCCGCCCCTACTGAAGCTCGGCCTAAAGGCCTCGCTTAAGCAGGCTCGGAGCATTTTGTATGGCGGCCATCTTGAAATCCGCCATTTTGGATTTTTGACAGATGTCATTCGACTGGTCTCCCGATTCCCTATGACATTTGTTCAAACACCCCCTACCTATCTTGTACCGTTTTTGAGATATGTCATTCATCTTTACTTGGCAGGCGTCATTTTTATGATTTTCGATTTTTCTCATACTCACCAAAACCCCCCGAACATTTTTGTCATACATCACGTTGTTCCTACTCGTCTCCTTCTAGGAGAACATTTATGTCAGTCAGTGAGTCAATGGTAATCGAGCTTTATATATTATAACTAGTTTTTCGGGCAGTGTGCGGGCCGCATGCGGCCCGCATCTATCTTGAGTCAGTAGGAACTGTCAAAAAAAACCTAATACGTTAAAAAAAAATAAGTTCAAAAATCTAATAGAAGTTTGAAATCCCATATAAACTCTCAATACAATAATGAATCATACTGTAGCCACTAAAGCAGATTCACCCTACTGCCATAAAAAGGTGGTACCGGCAGAATGGTACCAAGGTTCTGAGTCACATTTGTTAAGGAACCCCACTCGTAGGTGCTTTGGTTATCGCGGGCAGTTGCCATGGAGACCAGTCGGAGACGTGGAAAATACTCTCAAGTCGAAGCTCGGCCTTCGGCCTCGCAAGTTACCAACACGGCTCGGCCTCCGGCCTCGCCAAGCGCTCGCCCTTCGGGCTCACGCACCATATGCTCGGCCTTCGGCCTCGCGGGCCGAATGTTCGGCCTTCGGCCTCACCAGGAGCTCGCCCTTCGGGCTCGCTATACACCAATGTAGGACAGTAACTCCAAATTCAGTCGAAAATCCCACAAAACTCCTAATACAGTCGAAAATATAAGGTAAAACACTCCAAATGCAGTATAAAGAATGATAGGAGCACGTGGGTCACATCCAAAATGTCGGATTTCAAGACGGCCACCATACAAACTGCTCCGCCCCTACTGAAGCTCGGCCTAAAGGCCTCGCTTCAGCAGGCTCGGATCACTTTGTATGGCGGCCATCTTGAAATCCGCCATTTTGGATTTTTGACAGGTGTCATTCGACTGCTCTCTTAATTCCCTATGACATTTGTTTAAACACCTCCTACCTATCTTGCACCGTTTTTGAGATATGTCATCCATCTTCACTTGGCAGGCGTCATTTTTATGATTTTCGATTTTTCTCATACTCACCAAAACCCCCCGAACATTTTTGCCATACTTCATTTTTACCCTACTCTGCTCCTTCTAGGAGAACATTTATGTCAGTCAGTGAGTCAGTCAGTGAGTGGTAATCGAGCTTTATATATTATTAATAACTAGTTTTTCGGGCAGTGTGCGGGCCGCATGCGGCCCGCATTTATCGTTATGCAGTACTAAACTTAACCTTAACCCCTTATACATATAAAAAAAAATAAGTTCAAAACTCCAATAGAAGTATGAAATCCCATATAAACTTTAAATAAAGAAATAAAGAACCATACTGTAGCACTAAAAAAATTAACCCTACTGCCATAAAAAAGTGGTACGGGCAGAATGGGACCAAGGTTCTGAGTCACTTTTGTAAAGGAACCCTACTCGTAGGTGCTTCGGTTATCGCGGGCAGTTGCCATGGAGACCAGTCGATGATGTGGAAAATACTCTGGAGTCGGAGCTCGGCCTTCGGCCTCGCAAGTTACTAACACGGCTAAGCCTGCGGCCTCGCCAAGCGCTCGCCCTTCGGGCTCACGCACCATACGCTCGGCCTTCGGCCTCGCGAACCGAAAGTTCGGCCTTCGGCCTCACCAGAAGCTCGCCCTTCGGGCTCGCTATACACTAATCTTGGAAAGTAACTCCAAATTCAGTCAAAAATCCCACAAAAACTCCTAATACAGTCGAAAATATAAGGTAATACACTCCAAATGCAGTATAAAGAATGATAGGAGCACCTGGGACAAATCCAAAATGGCGAATTTCAAGAAGGCCCCCATACAAACTGCTCCGCCCCTACTGAACCTCGGCCTAACGGCCTCGCTTCAGCAGGCTCGGATCAATTTGTATGGCGGCCATCTTGAAATCCGCCATTTTGGTTTTTTGACAGGTGTCATTCGACTGCTCTCCCGATTCCCTATGACATTTGTTAAAACACCCCCTACCTATCTTGTACCGTTTTTGAGATATGTCATCCATCTTTACTTGGCAGGCGTCATTTTTATGATTTTCGATTTTTCTCATACTCACCTAAACCCCCCAAACATTTTTGCCATACATCATTTTAACCCTACTCTACTCCTTCTAGGAGAACATTTATGTCAGTCAGTCAGTCAGTGAGTCAGTCAGTGGTAATCGAGCTTTATATATTATAATAAACTAGTTTTTCGGGCAGTGTGCGGGCCGCATGCGGCCCGCATCTATCTTTAGTCATTTGAAAATTCCACAGAAACACCTAATACTTTAAAAAAAATGTGTTCAAAACTCCAATAAAAGTATGAAATCCCATATAAACTCTCAATACAATAAAGAACCAAACTGTAGCCACCAAACCAAATTCACCCTACTGCCATAAAAAGGTGGTACGGGCAAAATGAGACCAGGGTTCTGAGTCACTTTTGTAAAGGAACCCCACTCGTAGGTTCTTCGGTTACCGCGGGCAGTTGCCATGGAGACCAGTCGGAAACGTGGAAAATACTCTCAAGTTGGAGCTCGGCCTTCGGCCTCGCAAGTTACTAAAACGGCTCGGCCTGCGGCCTCGCTCGGCGCTCGCCCTTCGGGCTCACGCATCATACGCTCGGCCTTCGGCCTCGCGGATCGAAAGTTCGGCCTTCGGCCTCACCAGGAGCTCGCCCTTCGGGCTCGCTACTTCACTTATGTAGGACAGTAACTCCAAATTTAGTCAAAAATCCCACAAAAACTCCTAATACAGTCGAAAATATAAGGTAAAACACTCCAAATGCAGTATAAAGAATGATAGGAGCACGTGGGGTACATCCAAAATAACGGATTTCAAGACGGCCACCATACAAACTGCTCCGCCCCTACTGAAGCTCGGCCTAAAGGCCTCGCTTCAGCAGGCTCGGAGCATTTTGTATGGCGGCCATCTTGAAATCCGCCATTTTGGATTTTTGACAGGTGTCATTCGACTGCTCTACCGATTCCCTATGACATTTGTTCAAACACCCCCTACCTATCTCTTACCGTTTTCGAGATACGTCATCCATCATCACTTGGCAGGCGTCTTTTTAATGATTTTCGATTTTTCTCATACTCACCAAAACCCTCCGAACATTTTTGCTATACTTCATTTTTACCCTACTCTGCTCCTTCTAGGAGAACATTTATGTCAGTGAGTCAGTCAGTCAGTCAGTGGTAATCGAGCTTTATATATTATAAACTAGTATTTCGGGCAGTGTGCGGGCCGCATGCGGCCCGCATTTATCGTTATGCAGTACTAAACTAAAACAAAACACCTTTTACAATAAATAAAAATATTTCAAATCTTCAATAGAAGTAGGAAATCCCATATAAACTCTCAATACAATAAAGAAACAAACTGTAGCCTCCAAACCAGATTCACCCTACTGCCATTAAAAGGTGGTACCGGCAGAATGGTACCAAGGTTTTGACTCACATTTGTTAAGGAACCCTACTCGTAGGTGCTTTGGTTATCGCGGGCAGTTGCCATGGAGACCAGTCGGAGACGTGGAAAATACTCTCAAGTCGGAGCTCGGCCTTCGGCCTCGCAAGTTACTAACACGGCTCGGCCTGCGGCCTCGCCAAGCGCTCGCCCTTCGGGCTCACGCACTAATCGCTCGGCCTTCGGCCTCACGGACCGAAAGTTCGGCCTTCGGCCTCACCAGGAGCTCGCCCTTCGGGCTCGCTACTACAATGACGTAAAACAGTAACTCCAAATTCAGTCAAAAAACCTACAAAAACTCCTAATACAGTCGAAAATATGAGGTAAAACACTCCAAATGCAGTATAAAGAATGAGAGGAGCTTGTTTGACACATCCGAAATGTCATTCGACTGCTCTCCTTATTCCCTATGACATTTTTTCAAAAACCCCCTACCTATCTATTACCGTTTTCGAGATACGTGATTTATCTGCACTTGGCAGACGTCATCGAAAAAAAAAATTCATATTTGGAATAAGGACGTCCAGAACAACCTAGATATCGAGTTTCAGCCAAATCGGAGTAACTTTTTTTACTTGGCAGACGTCATCGAAAAAAAAATTTTAGATTTGGAATAAGGACACCCAGAACCACCTAAATATCGAGTTTTAGCCAAATCGGAGTAACTTTTTTTACTTGGCAGGCGTCATCGAAAAATTTTTTTTTGATTTGGAATAAGGGCGTCTAGAACCACTTAAATATCGAGTTTCAGCCAAATCGGAGTACCTTTTTTTACTTGGCAGACGTCATCGAAATAAAAATTTCATATTTGAAATGAGGATGACGAGAACAACCTATATATCGATTTTCAGCCAAATCGGTGCATGTCTGAGCTCGGCCTTCGGCCTCGCAAGTTACTAACATGGCTCGGCCTGCGGCCTCGCCTAGCGCTCGCCCTGCGGGCTCGCGCACCGTCCACTCGGCCTACGGCCTCGCGGCCCGAAAGTTCGGCCTTCGGCCTCACCAGAAGCTCGCCCTTCGGGCTCGCTACACGGCCAGTAGGACAATTACTCCAAATTCAGTTGAAAATCCCACAAAAACTCCTAATACAGTCGACATTGTAAGGTCAAATACTCCAAATAATGTATGAAGAATGAGAGTAGCACATTTGACAGGTGTCATTCGACTGCTCTCCCGATTCCCTATGACATTTGTTCAAACACCCTAAAACTATCTCTTACCGTTTTCGAGATACGTAGTCCAGCTTTACTTGGCAGGCGTCATTTCTAGGGTTTTTAATTTTTTTCCTACTCAGCTAAACCCCTTAGTCATTTTCGTAATACATTACTTTAACCGTACTCAACTCTTTCTGGTAGAACCAGCTACTTTTTTGAGGGATCGAAGGATTTTGTATGGCGGCCATTTTGAAATCCGCCATTTTGGATTTTTGACAAATGTCATCCGACTGCTCTCCCGATTCCCTATGACATTTGGTCAAGCACCCCCTACCTATCTTGTACCGTTTCAGAGATACGCCATCCAATTTTACTTGGCAGACGTCATCTTTGAGTTTTCGGATTTTTCCCATACTCACACAAACCCCCAGAACATTTTTGCTATACATTACTTTCTTCCTACTCGACTCCTTCTGGGAGAACAATGATGTCAGTCAGTGAGTCAGTGAGTCAGTCAGTGTACGGTAATCCAGCTTTATATATCAGTCAGTGGTAATCGAGCTTTATATATTATAAATATAAACTAGTTTTTCGGGCAGTGTGCGGGCCGCATGCGGCCCGCATCTATCTTGAGTCAGTAGGAACTGTCAAAAAAACACCTAATACGTTAAAAACAGTGTGTTCAAAACTCCAAAAGAAGAATGAAATCCCATATAAACTCTCAATACAATAAAGAACCATACTGTAGCCACAGAAGCAAAATTCACCCTACTGCCATAAAAAGGTGGTAGGTACGGGCAGAATGGTACCAAGGTTCTGAATCACTTTTGTTAAGGAACCCAACTCGTAGGTGCTTCGTTTACCGCGGGCAGTTGCCATGGAGACCAGTCAGAGATGTGGAAAATACTCTCGATTCGGAGCTCGGCCTTCGGCCTCGCAAGTTACTAACACGGCTCGGCCTGCGGCCTCGCCAAGCGTTCGCCCTTCGGGCTCACGCACCAAACGCTCGGCCTTCGGCCTCGCGAGCCGAAAGTTCGGCCTTCGGCCTCACCAGGAGCTCGCCCTTCGGGCTCGCTACTACACTAATATAGGACAGTCACTCCAAATTCAGTCAAAAATCCCACAAAAACTCCTTATACAGTCGAAAATAAAGGTAAATTACTCCAAATGCAGTATAAAGAATGATAGGAGCACGTGGGTCACATCCAAAATGTCGGATTTCAAGACGGCCAGCATACAAACTGCTCCGCCCCTACTGAAGCTCGGCCTAAAGGCCTCGCTTCAGCAGGCTCGGATCACTTTGTATGGCGGCCATCTTGAAATCCGCCATTTTGGATTTTTGACAGGTGTCATTCGACTGCTCTCCCGATTCCCTATGACAATTGTTCAAACACCCCCTACCTATCTCATACCATTTTCGAGATACGTCATCCATCATCACTTGGCAGGCGTCTTTTTAATGATTTTCGATTTTTCTCATACTCACCAAAACCACCCGAAAATTTTTGCCATACTTCATTTTTACCCTACTCTGCTCCTTCTAGGAGAACATTTATGTCAGTCAGTCAGTGGTAATCGAGCTTTATATATTATAAACTAGTTTTTCGGGCAGTGTGCGGGCCGCATGCGGCCCGCATTTATCGTTATGCAATTTGAAACAATATCAAAACACCTTTTACATTAAAATAAAAATATTTCAAAACTCCAATAGAAGTATGAAATCCCATATAAACTCTCAATACAATAAAGATCCATACTGTAGCCACTAAAGCAAATTCACCCTACTGCCATAAAAAGGTGGTACGGGCAGAATGGTACCAAGGTTCTGAGTCACTTTTGTTAAGAAACCCCACTCGTAGGTGCTTCGGTTACCGCGGGCAGTTGCCATGGAGACCAGTCGGAGACGTGAAAAAAACTCTCAAGTCGGAGCTCGGCCTTCGGCCTCGCAAGTTACTAATACGGCTCGGCCTACGGCCTCGCCAAGCGTTCGCCCTTCGGGCTCACGCACCATACGCTCGGCCTTCGGCCTCGCGGACCGAAAGTTCGGCCTTCGGCCTCACCAGGAGCTCGCCCTTCGGGCTCGCTATACACTAATGTTGGACAGTAACTCCAAATTCAGTCAAAAATCCCACAAAAACTCCTAATACAGTCGAAAATGTAGGTAAAACACTCCAAATGCAGTATAAAGAATGATAGGAGCACGTGTGACACATCCAAAATGTCGGATTTCAAGACGGCCGCCATACAAACTGCTCCGCCCCTACTGAAGCTCGGCCTAACGGCCTCGCTTCAGCAGGCTCGGATCACTTTGTATGGCGGCCATCTTGAAATCCGCCATTTTGGATTTTTGACAGGTGTCATTCGACTGCTCTCCCGATTCCCTATGACATTTGTTCAAACACCCCCTACCTAACTTGTACCGTTTTTGAGATATGTCATCCATCTTCACTTGGCAGGCGTCTTTTTTATGATTTTCGATTTTTCTCATACTCACCAAAACCCCCCGAACATTTTTGCCATACATCATTTTAGCCCTACTCGTCTCCTTCTAGGAGAACATTTATGTCAATCAGTCAGTCAGTCAGTCAGTGAGTGGTAATCGAGCTTTATATATTATTAACTAGTTTTTCGGGCAGTGTGCGGGCCGCATGCGGCCCGCATCTATCTTGAGTCAGTAGGAACTGTCATAAAAGCACGTTATACATTAAAAAAAAGTAATATCCAAAACTCCAATAGAAGTATGAAATCCCATAAAAACTCTCAATACAATAAAGAACCATACTGTAGCCACTAAAGCCGATTCACCCTACTGCCATAAAAAGGTGGTACGGGCAGAATGGTACCAAGGTTCTTAATCACTTTTGTTAAGGAACCCCACTCGTAGGTGCTTCGGTTACCGCAGGCAGTTGCCATGGAGACCAGTCGGTGACGTGGAAAATACTCTCAATTCGGAGCTCGGCCTTCGGCCTCGCAAGTTACTAATACGGCTCGGCCTACGGCCTCGCCAAGCGCTCGCCCTTCGGGCTCACGCATTATACGCTCGGCCTTCGGCCTCGCGGACCGAAAGTTCGGCCTTCGGCCTCACCAGGAGCTCGCCCTTCGGGCTCGCTACTACACTATCATAGGACAGTAACTCCAAATTCAGTCCAAAATCCAACAAAAACTCCTAATACGGTCGAAAAATGAGCACTTTGTATGGCGGCCATCTTGAAATCCGCCATTTTGGATTTTTGACAGATGTCATTCGACTGCTCTCCCGATTCCCTATGACATTTGTTCAAACACCCCCTACCTATCTCTTACCGTTTTCGAGATACGTCATCCATCATCACTTGGCAGGCGTCTTTTTAATGATTTTCGATTTTTCTCATACTCACCAAAACCCCCAGAACATTTTTGTCATACATCACGTTGTTCCTACTCGTCTCCTTCTAGGAGAACATTTATGTCAGTCAGTGAGTCAATGGTAATCGAGCTTTATATATTATAACTAGTTTTTCGGGCAGTGTGCGGGCCGCATGCGGCCCGCATTTATCGTTGTGCAATTTTAACTTATATCAAGACACCTAATACGTAAAAAAAAGTGTGTTCAAAACTCCAATAGAAGTATGAAATCCCATATAAACTCTCAATACAATAAAGAAACAAACTGTAGCCACCAAACCAAATTCACCCTACTGCCATAAAAAGGTGGTACGGGCAGAATGGTACCAAGGTTCTGAGTCACTTTTGTTAAGGAACCCCACTCGTAGGTGCTTCGGTTACCGCGGTCAGTTGCCATGGAGACCAGTCGAAGATGTAGAAAATATTCTAAAGTCGGAGCTCGGCCTTCAGCCTCGCAAGTTACTAACACGGCTCGGCCTGCGGCCTCGCCAAGCGCTCGCCCTTCGGGCTCGCGCATCATACGCTCGGCCTTCGGCCTCGCGGACCGAAAGTTCGGCCTTCGGCCTCACCAGGAGCTCGCCCTTCGGGCTCGCAACTGCACTAATGTAGGACAGTTACTCCAAATTCAGTCAAAAATCCCACAAAAACTCCTAATACAGTCTAATATAAAGGTAAAACGCTCCAAATGCAGTATAAAGAATGATAGGAGCACGTGGGACACATCCAAAATGTCGGATTTCAAGATGGCCACCATACAAACTGCTCCGCCCCTACTGAAGCTCGGCCTAAAGGCCTCGCTTCAGCAGGCTCGGATCAATTTGTATGGCGGCCATCTTGAAATCCGCCATTTTGGATTTTTGACAGGTGTCATTCGACTGCTTTCCCAATTCCCTATGACATTTGTTCAAACACCCCCTACCTATCTCTTACCGTTTTTGAGATACGTCATCCATCTTCAGTTGGCAGGCGTCTTTTTAATGATTTTCGATTTTTCTCATACTCACCAAAACCCCCCGAACATTTTTGCTATACATCACGTTGCTCCTACTCGTCTCCTTCTAGGAGAACATTTATGTCAGTCAGTGAGTCAATGGTAATCGAGCTTTATATATTATAATAACTAGTTTTTCGGGCAGTGTGCGGGCCGCATGCGGCCCGCATTTATCGTTATGCAGTACTAAACTATAACAATACACCTTTAACATTAAAAAAAAATATTTCAAAACTCCAATAGAAGTATGAAATCCCATTAAAACTCTCAATACAATAAAGAAACAAACTGTAGCCTCCAAAACCAGATTCACCCTACTGCCATAAAAAGGTGGTTCCGGCAGAATGGTACCAAGGTTTTGAGTCACATTTGTTAAGGAACCCTACTCGTAGGTGCTTTGGTTATCGCGGGCAGTTGCCATGGAGACCAGTTGGAGACGTGGAAAATACTCTCAAGTCGGAGCTCGGCCTTCGGCCTCGCAAGTTACTAATACGGCTCGGCCTACGGCCTCGCCAGGCGCTCGCCCTTCGGGCTCACGCCCCATACGCTCGGCCTTCGGCCTCGCGGGCCGAAAGTTCGGCCTTCGGCCTCACCAGAAGCTCGCCCTTCGGGCTCGCTACTACACTAATGTAGGACAGTTACTCCAAATTCAGTCAAAAATCCCACAAAAACTCCTAATACAGTCGAAAATAAAGATAAAAAACTCCAAATGCAGTATAAAGAATGATAGGAGCACGTAAGACACATCCAAAATGTCGGATTTCAAGACGGCCGCCATACAAACTGCTCCGCCCCTACTGAAGCTCGGCCTAAAGGCCTCGCTTCAGCAGGCTCGGAGCATTTTGTATGGCGGCCATCTTGAAATCCGCCATTTTGGATTTTTGACAGGTGTCATTCGACTGCTCTCCCGATTCCCTATGACATTTGTTCAAACACCTCTAACCCATCTCTTACCGTTTTCGAGATACGTTATCCATCTTTACTTGGCAGGCGTCTTTTTTATGATTTTCGATTTTTCTCATACTCACCAAAACCCCCCGAACATTTTTGCCATACATCATTTTAGCCCTACTCGTCTCCTTCTAGGAGAACATTTATGTCAATCAGTCAGTCAGTCAGTCAGTGAGTGGTAATCGAGCTTTATATATTATTAACTAGTTTTTCGGGCAGTGTGCGGGCCGCATGCGGCCCGCATTTATCGTAATGCAAGTTTGAACAATACCAAAACACCTTATACATTAAAAAAAGTATGTTCAAAACTCCATTAGAAGTATGAAATCCCATATTAACTCTCAATACAATAAAGAACAATACTGTAGCCACTAAAACAGATTCACCCTACTGCCATAAAAAGGTGGTACGGGCAGAATGGGACCTAGGTTCTGAGTCACTTTTGTTAAGGAACCCCACTCGTAGGTGCTTCGCTTACCGCGGGCAGTTGCCATGGAGACCAGTCGGAGACGTGGAAAAAAACTCTCAAGTCGGAGCTCGGCCTTCGGCCTCGCAAGTTACCAACACGGCTCGGCCTGCGGCCTCGCCAAGCGCTCGCCCTTCGGGCTCGCGCATCATACGCTCGGCCTTCGGCCTCGCGGACCGAAAGTTCGGCCTTCGGCCTCACCAGGAGCTCGCCCTTCGGGCTCGCTACTACACTTATGTAGGACAGTTACTCCAAATTCAGTCAAAAATCCCACAAAAACTCCTAATACAGTCGATAATATAAGGTAATACACTCCAAATGCAGTATAAAGAATGATAGGAGCACCTGGGACAAATCCAAAATGGCGGATTTCAAGAAGGCCCCCATACAAACTGCTCCGCCCCTACTGAACCTCGGCCTAACGGCCTCGCTTCAGCAGGCTCGGATCAATTTGTATGGCGGCCATCTTGAAATCCGCCATTTTGGATTTTTAACAGATGTCATCCGGCTGCTCTCCCGATTCCCTATGACATTTGTTCAAACACCCCCTACCTATCTTGTACCGTTTTTGAGATATGTCATTCATCTTTACTTGGCAGGCGTCATTTTTATGATTTTCGATTTTTCTTGTACTCACCTAAACCCCCCAAACATTTTTGCCATACTTCATTTTAACCCTACTCTGCTCCTTCTAGGAGAACATTTATGTCAATCAGTCAGTCAGTCAGTGAGTGGTAATCGAGCCTTATATATTATAACTAGTTTTTCGGGCAGTGTGCGGGCCGCATGCGGCCCGCATTTATCGTTATGCAATTTCAACTTAAATCAAAACGCCTAATACGTTAAAAAAAGTGTGTTCAAAACTCCAATAGAAGTATGAAATCTCATATAAACTCTCAATACAATAAAGAAACATCCTGTAGCCACCAAACCAAATTCACCCTACTGCCATTAAAAGGTGGTACGGGCAGAATGGGACCAGGGTTCCGAGTCACTTTTGTTATGGAACCCCACTCGTAGGTGCTTTGGTTACCGTGGGCAGTTGCCATTGAGACCAGTCGGAGACGTGGAAAATACTCTCAAGTCGGAGCTCGGCCTTCGGCCTCGCAAGTTACTAACACGGCTCGGCCTGCGGCCTCGCCAAGCGCTCGCCCTTCGGGCTCACGCAGCGAACGCTCGGCCTTCGGCCTCGCGAGCCGAAAGTTCGGCCTTCGGCCTCACCAGGAGCTCGCCCTTCGGGCTCGCTACTGCAATAACATAGAACAGTTACTCCAAATTCAGTCAAAAAACCTACAAAAACTCCTAATACAGTCGAAAATATGAGGTAAAACACTCCAAATGCAGTATAAAGAATGAGAGGAGCACGTGTGACACATCCAAAATGTCATTTGACTGTTTTTCTTATTCCCTATGACATATTTTCAAATTCCCCCTACCTATCTATTACCGTTATCGAGATACGTGATTTATCTTCACTTGGCAGACGTCATCGAAAAAAAAAATTCATATTTGGAATAAGGACGTCCAGAACAACCTAGATTTAAAATTTAAACCAAATCGGAGTACTTTTTTTAACTTGGCAGACGTCATCGAAAAAAAATTTTTAGATTTGGAATAAGGACACCCAGAACCACCTAAATATCGAGTTTCAGCCAAATCGGAGTAACTTTTTTTACTTGGCAGACGTCATCGAAAAAAAATTTTTAGATTTGGAATAAGGACACCCAGAACCACCTAAATATCGAGTTTCAGCCAAATCGGAGTAATTTTTTTTACTTGGCAGACGTCATCGAAATATTTTTTTTTGATTTGGAATAAGGACATCCAGAACCACATAAATATCGAGTTTCAGCCAAATCGGAGTAACTTTTTTAACTTGGCAGACGTCATCGAAATAAAAATTTCATATTTGGAATATGGATGACGAGAACAACCTATATATCGATTTTCAGCTAAATCGGTGCAAGTCTGAGCTCGGCCTTCGGCCTCGCAAGTTACTAACACGGCTCGACCTGCGGCCTCGCCTAGCGCTCGCCCTGCGGGCTCACGCACCGTCCACTCGGCCTACGGCCTCGCGGCCCGGAAGTTCGGCCTTCGGCCTCACCAAAAGCTCGCCCTTCGGGCTCGCTACACTGTCAGTAGGACAATTACTCTAAATTGAGTTGAAATTCCCACAAACACTCCTAATACAGTCGACATTGTAAGGTTAAATACTCCAAATAATGTATGAAGAATGAGAGTAGCACATTTGACAGGTGTCATTCGACTGCTCTCCCGATTGCCTATGACATTTGTTCAAACACCCCCAACCTATCTCTTACCGTTTTCGAGATACGTAGTCCAGCTTTACTTGGCAGGCGTCATTTCTAGGATTTTTAATTTATTCCCTACTCAGCTAAACCCGTTAGTCATTTTCGTAATACATTACTATAACCGTACTCTACTCTTTCTGGTAGAACCAGCTACTTTTTTGAGGGATCGAAGGATTTTGTATGGCGGCCATTTTGAAATCCGCCATTTTGGATTTTTGACAAATGTCATCCGACTGCTCTCCCGATTCCCTATGACATTTGGTCAAGCACCCCCTACCTATCTCTTACCGTTTCAGAGATATGTCATGCATCTTTACTTGGCAGGCGTCTTTTTAATGATTTTCGATTTTTCCCATACTCACCTAAACTCCCTCTACACTTTTCCCATACATCACTTTCTTCCTACTCGACTCCTTCTGGGAGAACAATGATGTCAGTCAGTGAGTCAGTGAGTCAGTCAGTGTACGGTAATCCAGCTTTATATATTATAATAACTAGTTTTTCGGGCAGTGTGCGGGCCGCATGCGGCCCGCATCTATCTTTAGTCATTTGAAAATTTCACAGAACCACCTAATACGTAAAAAAAAGTGTGTTCAAAACTCCAATAGACGTATGAAATCCCATATAAACTCTCAATACACTAAAGAACCATACTGTAGCCACCAAACCAGATTCACCCTACTGCCATAAAAAGGTGGTACGGGCAGAATGGGACCAGGGTTCCGAGTCACTTTTGTTAAGGAACCCCACTTGTAGGTGCTTCGCTTACCGCAGGCAGTTGCCATGAAGACCAGTTGGAGACGTGGAAAAAACTCTCAAGTCGGAGCTCGGCCTTCGGCCTCGCAAGTTACCAACACGGCTCGGCCTGCGGCCTCGCCAAGCGCTCGCCCTTCGGGCTCGCGCATCATACGCCCGGCCTTCGGCCTCGCGGACCGAAAGTTCGGCCTTCGGCCTCACCAGGAGCTCGCCCTTCGGGCTCGCAACTTCACTAATGTAGGACAGTAACTCCAAATTCAGTCGAAAATCCCACAAAAACTCCTAATATAGTCGAAAATTAAGGAAAAACACTCCAAATGCAGTATAAAGAATGATAGGAGCACGTAAGACACATCCAAAATGTCGGATTTCAAGACGGCCACCATACAAACTGCTCCGAGCTTTGTATGGCGGCCATCTTGAAATCCACCATTTTGGATTTTTGACAGGTGTCATTCGACTAAACTTCCGATTCCCTATGACATTTGTTCAAACACCCCCTACCTATCTCTTACCGTTTTTGAGATACGTCATCCATCTTTACTTGGCAGGCGTCATTTTTATGATTTTCGATTTTTCTCATACTCACCAAAACCACCCGAACATTTTTGCTATACATCACGTTGTTCCTACTCGTCTCCTTCTAGGAGAACATTTATGTCAGTCAGTGGTAATCGAGCTTTATATATTATAACTAGTTTTTCGGGCAGTGTGCGGGCCGCATGCGGCCCGCATTTATCGTTATGCAGTACTAAACTTAACCTTAACCCCTTATACATTTAAAAAAAATAAGTTCAAAACTCCAATAGAAGTATGAAATCCCAAATAAACTCTCCATAAAATAAAGATCCATACTGTAGCCACTAAAGCAGATTCACCCTACTGCCATAAAAAGGTGGTACGGGCAGAATGGTACCAAGGTTCTGAGTCACTTTTGTTAAGGAACCCCACTCGTAGGTGCTTCGGTTACCGCAGGCAGTTGCCATGGAGACCAGTCGGTGACGTGAAAAATACTCTCAAGTCGGAGCTCGGCCTTCGGCCTCGCAAGTTACTAACACGGCTCGGCCTGCGGCCTCGCCAAGCGCTCGCCCTACGGGCTCACGCACCCTACGCTCGGCCTTCGGCCTCGCGGACCGAAAGTTCGGCCTTCGGCCTCACCAGGAGCTCGCCCTTCGGGCTCGCTATACCCCAATGTAAGACAGTAACTCCAAATTCAGTCGAAAATCCCACAAAAACTCCTAATACAGTCGAAAATATAAGGTAAAACACTCCAAATGCAGTATAAAGAATGAGAGGAGCACCTGGGACAAATCCAAAATGGCGGATTTCAAGAAGGCCACCATACAAACTTTTCCGCCCCTACTGAAGCTCGGCCTAAAGGCCTCGCTTCAGCAGGCTCGGAGCATTTTGTATGGCGGCCATCTTGAAATCCGCCATTTTGGATTTTTGACAGGTGTCATTCGACTGTTTTTCCAATTCCCTATGACATTTGTTCAAACACCCCCTACCTATCTTGTACTGTTTTTGAGATATGTCATCCATCTTTACTTGGCAGGCGTCATTTTCAGGATTTTCGATTTTTCTCATACTCACCTAAACCCCCCAAACATTTTTGCCATACATCATTTTAACCCTACTCTACTCCTTCTAGGAGAACATTTATGTCAGTCAGTCAGTCAGTGAGTCAGTCAGTGGTAATCGAGCTTTATATATTATAAATAATAAATAACTAGTTTTTCGGGCAGTGTGCGGGCCGCATGCGGCCCGCATTTATCGTTATACAGTACTAAATAAACTATACCTTGACCCCTTTTACATTAAAAAAAAATAAGTTCAAAACTCCAATAGAAGTATGAAATCCCAAATAAACTGTCCATACAATAAAGAACCATACTGTAGCCACTAAAGCAGATTCACCCTACAGCCATAAAAAGGTGGTACGGGCAGAATGGTACCAAGGTTCTTAATCACTTTTGTTAAGGAACCCCATTCGTAGGTGCTTCGGTTACCGCGGGCAGTTGCCATGGAGACCAGTCGGTGACGTGGAAAATACTCTCAAGTCGGAGCTCGGCCTTCGGCCTCGCAAGTTACTAACACGGCTCGGCCTGCGGCCTCGCCAAGCGCTCGCCCTTCGGGCTCACGCACCATACGCTCGGCCTTCGGCCTCGCGAGCCGAAAGTTCGATCTTCGGCCTCACCAGGAGCTCGCCCTTCGGGCTCGCTACTACACTAACGTAGGACAGTAACTCCAAATTCAGTCCAAAATCCCACAAAAACTCCTAATACAGTCGAAAATATAAGGTAAAACACTCCAAATGCAGTATAAAGAATGATAGGAGCACGTGGGTCACATCCAAAATGTCGGATTTCAAGACGGCCACCATACAAACTGCTCCGCCCCTACTGAAGCTCGGCCTAACGGCCTCGCTTCAGCAGGCTCGGGTCACTTTGTATGGCGGCCATCTTGAAATCCGCCATTTTGTATTTTTGACAGGTGTCATTCGACTGCTTTCCCGATTCCCTATGACATTTGTTCAAACACCCCCTACCTATCTTGTACCGTTTTCGAGATATGCCATGCATCTTTACTTGGCAGGCGTCTTTTTTATGATTTTCGATTTTTCTCATACTCACCAAAACTCCCCGAACATTTTAGCCATACATCACGTTGCTCCTACTCGTCTCCTTCTAGGAGAACATTTATGTCAGTCAGTCAGTCAGTGGTAATCGAGCTTTATATATTATAACTAGTTTTTCGGGCAGTGTGCGGGCCGCATGCGGCCCGCATCTATCTTTAGTCATTTGAAAATTCCACAGAAACACCTAATACTTTAAAAAAAATGTGTTCAAAACTCCAATAAAAGTATGAAATCCCATATAAACTCTCAATACAATAAAGAACCAAACTGTAGCCACCAAACCAAATTCACCCTACTGCCATAAAAAGGTGGTACGGGCAAAATGAGACCAGGGTTCTGAGTCACTTTTGTAAAGGAACCCCACTCGTAGGTTCTTCGGTTACCGCGGGCAGTTGCCATGGAGACCAGTCGGAAACGTGGAAAATACTCTCAAGTTGGAGCTCGGCCTTCGGCCTCGCAAGTTACTAAAACGGCTCGGCCTGCGGCCTCGCTCGGCGCTCGCCCTTCGGGCTCACGCATCATACGCTCGGCCTTCGGCCTCGCGGATCGAAAGTTCGGCCTTCGGCCTCACCAGGAGCTCGCCCTTCGGGCTCGCTACTTCACTTATGTAGGACAGTAACTCCAAATTTAGTCAAAAATCCCACAAAAACTCCTAATACAGTCGAAAATATAAGGTAAAACACTCCAAATGCAGTATAAAGAATGATAGGAGCACGTGGGGTACATCCAAAATAACGGATTTCAAGACGGCCACCATACAAACTGCTCCGCCCCTACTGAAGCTCGGCCTAAAGGCCTCGCTTCAGCAGGCTCGGAGCATTTTGTATGGCGGCCATCTTGAAATCCGCCATTTTGGATTTTTGACAGATGTCATTCGACTGCTCTACCGATTCCCTATGACATTTGTTCAAACACCCCCTACCTATCTCTTACCGTTTTCGAGATACGTCATCCATCATCACTTGGCAGGCGTCTTTTTAATGATTTTCGATTTTTCTCATACTCACCAAAACCCTCCGAACATTTTTGCTATACTTCATTTTTACCCTACTCTGCTCCTTCTAGGAGAACATTTATGTCAGTGAGTCAGTCAGTCAGTCAGTGGTAATCGAGCTTTATATATTATAAACTAGTTTTTCGGGCAGTGTGCGGGCCGCATGCGGCCCGCATCTATCTTGAGTCAGTAGGAACTGTCAAAAAACACCTGATACATTAAAAAAGTATGATCAAAACTCCATTAGAAGTATGAAATCCCATATAAACTCTCAATACAATAAAGAACCATACTGTAGCCACTAAAGCAGATTCACCCTACTGCTATAAAAAGGTGGTACGGGCAGAATAGTACCAAGGTTCTGAGTCACTTTTGTTAAGGAACCCCACTCGTAGGTGCTTCGGTTACCGCGGGCAGTTGCCATGGAGACCAGTCGGTGACGTGGAAAATACTCTCGAGTCGGAGCTCGGCCTTCGGCCTTGCAAGTTACTAATACGGCTCGGCCTGGGGCCTCGCCAAGCGCTCGCCCTGCGGGCTCGCGCATCATACGCTCGGCCTTCGGCCTCGCGGGCCGAAAGTTCGGCCTTCGGCCTCACCAGGAGCTTGCCCTTCGGGCTCGCTACTACACTAATGTAGGACAGTAACTCTAAATTCAGTCAAAAATCCCACTATAACTCCTAATACAGTCGAAAATATAAGGTAAAACACTCCAAATGCAGTATGAAGAATGAGAGGAACACGTGGGACAAATCCAAAATGTCGGATTTCAAGACGGCCACCATTCAAACTGCTCCGCCCCTACTGAAGCTCGGCCTAAAGGCCTCGCTTCAGCAGGCTCGGAGCATTTTGTATGGCGGCCATCTTGAAATCCGCCATTTTGGATTTTTAACAGGTGTCATTCGACTGCTCTCCCGATTCCCTATGACATTTGTTCAAACACCCCCTACCTATCTTGCACCGTTTTCGAGATACGTCATCCATCTTTAGTTGGCAGGCGTCAATTTAATGATTTTCGATTTTTCCCATACTCACCTAAACCCTCCGAACATTTTTGCGATACATCATTTTAACCCTACTCTACTCCTTCTAGGAGAACATTTATGTCAGTCAGTCAGTCAGTGAGTCAGTGGTAATCGAGCTTTATATATTTTAAATAACTAGTATTTCGGGCAGTGTGCGGGCCGCATGCGGCCCGCATTTATCGTTGTGCAATTTTAACTTATATCAAGACACCTAATACGTAAAAAAAAGTGTGTTCAAAACTCCAATAGAAGTATGAAATCCCATATAAACTCTCAATACAATAAAGAAACAAACTGTAGCCACCAAACCAAATTCACCCTACTGCCATAAAAAGGTGGTACGGGCAGAATGGTACCAAGGTTCTGAGTCACTTTTGTTAAGGAACCCCACTCGTAGGTGCTTCGGTTACCGCGGTCAGTTGCCATGGAGACCAGTCGAAGATGTAGAAAATATTCTAAAGTCGGAGCTCGGCCTTCAGCCTCGCAAGTTACTAACACGGCTCGGCCTGCGGCCTCGCCAAGCGCTCGCCCTTCGGGCTCGCGCATCATACGCTCGGCCTTCGGCCTCGCGGACCGAAAGTTCGGCCTTCGGCCTCACCAGGAGCTCGCCCTTCGGGCTCGCAACTGCACTAATGTAGGACAGTTACTCCAAATTCAGTCAAAAATCCCACAAAAACTCCTAATACAGTCTAATATAAAGGTAAAACGCTCCAAATGCAGTATAAAGAATGATAGGAGCACGTGGGATACATCCAAAATGTCGGATTTCAAGATGGCCACCATACAAACTGCTCCGCCCCTACTGAAGCTCGGCCTAAAGGCCTCGCTTCAGCAGGCTCGGATCAATTTGTATGGCGGCCATCTTGAAATCCGCCATTTTGGATTTTTGACAGGTGTCATTCGACTGCTTTCCCAATTCCCTATGACATTTGTTCAAACACCCCCTACCTATCTCTTACCGTTTTTGAGATACGTCATCCATCTTCAGTTGGCAGGCGTCTTTTTAATGATTTTCGATTTTTCTCATACTCACCAAAACCCCCCGAACATTTTTGCTATACATCACGTTGCTCCTACTCGTCTCCTTCTAGGAGAACATTTATGTCAGTCAGTGAGTCAATGGTAATCGAGCTTTATATATTATAACTAGTTTTTCGGGCAGTGTGCGGGCCGCATGCGGCCCGCATCTATCTTGAGTCATTTGGAAATTTCACATAAACCCCTAATACTTTAAGAAAAAGAATGTTCAAAACTCCAATGGAAGTATGAAATCCCATAAAAACTCTCAATACAATAAAGAACCATACTGCAGCCACTAAAGCAAATTCACCCTACTGCCACAAAAAGGTGGTACGGGCAGAATGGGACCAAGGTTCTGAGTCACTTTTGTGAAGGAACCCCACTCGTAGGTGCTTCGGTTACCGCGGGCAGTTGCTATGGAGACCAGTCGGAGATGTGGAAAATAATCTCAAGTCGGAGCTCGGCCTTCGGCCTCGCAAGTTACTAACACGGCTCGGCCTGCGGCCTCGCAAAGCACTCGCCCTTCGGGCTCGCGCATCATACGCTCGGCCTTCGGCCTCGCGGACCGAAAGTTCGGCCTTCGGCCTCACCAGAAGCTCGCCCTTCGGGCTCGCAACTTCACTAATGTAGGACAGTTACTCCAAATTCAGTCGAAAATCCCACAAAAACTCCTAATACAGTCGAAAATATAGGGTAAATCACTCCAAATGCAGTATAAAGAATGATAGGAGCACGTGGGTCACATCCAAATTGTCGGATTTCAAGACGGCCACCATACAAACTGCTCCGCCCCTACTGAAGCTCGGCCTAAAGGCCTCGCTTCAGCAGGCTCGGATCACTTTGTATGGCGGCCATCTTGAAATCCGCCATTTTGGATTTTTGACAGGTGTCATTCGACTGCTCTCCCGATTCCCTATGACATTTGTTCAAACACCCCCTACCTATCTCGTACCGTTTTTGAGATACGTCATCCATCTTTACTTGGCAGGCGTCTTTTTAATGATTTTCGATTTTTCTCATACTCACCAAAACCCTCCGAACATTTTTGCTATTCTTCATTTTTACCCTACTCTGCTCCTTCTAGGAGAACATTTATGTCAGTGAGTCAGTCAGTCAGTCAGTGGTAATCGAGCTTTATATATTATAAACTAGTTTTTCGGGCAGTGTGCGGGCCGCATGCGGCCCGCATTTATCGTTGTGCAAGTTTGAACAATATCAAAACACCTTATACATTAAAAAAAATTATTTCAAAACACCTAAAGATGTACGATTTCCCATACAAACCCTTAATACAATAGAGAACCGTACTGTTATCACCAAACCAAATTCACCCTACTGCCATAAAAAGGTGGTACGGGCAGAATGGTACCAAGGTTCTGAATCACTTTTGTTAAGGAACCCCACTCGTAGGCGCTTCGGTTACCGCAGGCAGTTGCCATGGAGACCAGTCGGTGACGTGGAAAATACTCTCAAGTCGGAGCTCGGCCTTCGGCCTCGCAAGTTACTAATACGGCTCGGCCTGCGGCCTCGCCAAGCGCTCGCCCTTCGGGCTCGCGCACCATTCGCTCGGCCTTCGGCCTCGCGGACCGAAAGTTCGGCCTTCGGCCTCACCAGGTGGTTGCCCTTTGGGCTCGCTATACACTAATGTAGAACAGTTACTCCAAATTCAGTCAAAAAACCCACAAAAACTCCTAATACAGTCGAAAATATAAGGTAAAACACTCCAAATGCAGTATGAAGAATGAGAGGAGCACCTGGGACAAATCCAAAATGGCGGATTTCAAGAAGGCCACCATACAAACTGCTCCGCCCCTACTGAAGCTCGGCCTAAAGGCCTCGCTTCAGCAGGCTCGGAGCATTTTGTATGGCGGCCATCTTGAAATCCGCCATTTTGGATTTTTGACAGGTGTCATTCGACCGCTCTCCCGATTTCCTATGACATTTGTTCAAACACCCTCTACCTATCTTGTACCGTTTTTGAGATATGTCATCCATCTTAACTTGGCAGGCGTCATTTTAATGATTTTCGATTTTTCCCATACTCACCTAAACCCCCCGAACATTTTTGCCATACATCATTTTAACCCTTCTCGTCTCCTTCTAGGAGAACATTTATGTCAGTGAGTCAGTGAGTCAGTCAGTGGTAATCGAGCTTTATATATTATTAATAACTAGTTTTTCGGGCAGTGTGCGGGCCGCATGCGGCCCGCATTTATCGTTGTGCAAGTTTGAACAATATCAAAACACCTTAAACATTAAAAAAAGTATGTTTAAAACTCCATTAGAAGTATGAAATCCCATATTAAATCTCAATACAATAAGGAACAATACTGTAGCTACTAAAACAGATTCACCCTACTGCCATAAAAAGGTGGTACGGGCAGAATGGGACCAAGGTTCTGAGTCATTTTTGTTAAGGAACCCCACTCGTAGGTGCTTCGCTTACCGCGGGCAGTTGCCATGGAGACCAGTCGGAGACGTGGAAAAAACTCTCAAGTCGGAGCTCGGCCTTCGGCCTCGCAAGTTACCAACACGGCTCGGCCTGCGGCCTCGCCAAGCGCTCGCCCTTTGGGCTCGCGCATCATACGCTCGGCCTTCGGCCTCGCGGACCGAAAGTTCGGCCTTCGGCCTCACCAAGAGCTCGCCCTTCGGGCTCGCTATACACTAAAGTTGGACAGTAACTCCAAATTCAGTCAAAAATCCCACAAAAACTCCTAATACAGTCGAAAATTAAGGAAAAACACTCCAAATGCAGTATAAAGAATGATAGGAGCACGTAAGACACATCCAAAATGTCATTCGACTGCTCTCCTTATTCTCCATGACATATTTTCAAAAACCCCCTACCTATCTATTACCGTTTTCGAGATTCGTGATTTATCTGCACTTGGCAGACGACATCGAAAAAAAAATTTCATATTTGGAATAAGGACGTCCAGAACAACCTAGATATAAAATTTAAGCCAAATCGGAGTACTTTTTTTTACTTGGCAGACGTAATCGAAAAAAAAATTTTGATTTGGAATAAGGACACCCAGAACCACCTAAATATCGAGTTTCAGCCAAATCGGAGTAACTTGTTTTACTTGGCAGACGTCATCGAAACAAAAATTTTTGATTTAGAATAAGGACGTCCAGAACCACATAAATATCGAGTTTCAGCCAAATCGGAGTAACTTTTTTTACTTGGCAGACGTCATCGAAATAAAAATTTCATATTTGGAATAAGGATGACGAGAACAACCTATATATCGATTTTCAGCCAAATCGGTGCAAGTCTGAGCTCGGCCTTCGGCCTCGCAAGTTACTAAGACGGCTCGACCTGCGGCCTCGCCTAGCGCTCGCCCTGCGGGCTCGCGCACCGTCCACCGCCCGAAAGTTCGGCCTTCGGCCTCACCAAAAGCTCGCCCTTCGGGCTCGCTACACTGACAGTAGAACAATTGCTCTAAATTGAGTTGAGATTCCCACAAACACTCCTAATACAGTCGACATTCTAAGGTTAAATACTCCAAATAATGTATGAAGAATGAGAGTAGCACATTTGACAGGTGTCATTCGACTGCTCTCCCGATTCCCTATGACATTTGTTCAAACACCCCCAACCTATCTCTTACCGTTTTCGAGATACGTAGTCCAGCTTTACTTGGCAGGCGTCATTTCTAGGGTTTTTAATTTTTCCCCTACTCAGCTAAACCCCTTAGTCATTTTCGTAATACATTACTATAACCGTACTCAACTGTTTCTGGTAGAACCAGCTACTTACGTGAGGGATCGAAGGATTTTGTATGGCGGCCATTTTGAAATCCGCCATTTTGGATTTTTGACATATGTCATCCGACTGCTCTCCCGATTCCCTATGACATTTGGTCAAGCACCCCCTACCTATCTCTTACCGTTTCAGAGATACGCCATCCAATTTTACTTGGCAGACGTCATCTTTGAGTTTTCGGATTTTTCCCATACTCACACAAACCCCCTATACACTTTTCCCATACATCACATTCTTCCTACTCGACTCCTTCTGGGAGAACAATGATGTCAGTCAGTCAGTCAGTCAGTCAGTGTACGGTAATCCAGCTTTATATATTATAACTAGTATTTCGGGCAGTGTGCGGGCCGCATGCGGCCCGCATCTATCTTGAGTCAGTAGGAATTGTCAAATAAACACCAGAGACATTAAAAAAAAGTATGTTCAAAACACCAATAGAAGTATGAAATCCCAAATAAACTCTCCATACAATAAAGAACCATACTGTAGCCACTAAAGCAGATTCACCCTACTGCCATAAAAAGGTGGTACGGGCAGAATGGTACCAAGGTTCTGAGTCACTTTTGTTAAGGAACCCCACTCGTAGGTGCTTCGGTTACCGCGGGCAGTTGCCATGGAGACCAGTCGGAGATGTGGAAAATACTCTCAAGTCGGAGCTCGGCCTTCGGCCTCGCAAGTTACTAACACGGCTCGGCCTCCGGCCTCGCCAAGCGCTCGCCCTTCGGGCTCACGCACCATGCGCTCGGCCTTCGGCCTCGCGAGCCGAAAGTTCGGCCTTCGGCCTCACCAGAAGCTCGCCCTTCGGGCTCGCTATACACCAATGTAGGACAGTAACTCCAAATTCAGTCGAAAATCCCACAAAAACTCCTAATACAGTCGAAAATATAAGGTAAAACACTCCAAATGCAGTATAAAGAATGATAGGAGCACGTAAAACACATCCAAAATGTCGGATTTCAAGACGGCCACCATACAAACTGCTCCGCCCCTACTGAAGCTCGGCCTAACAGGTGTCATTCGACTGCTCTTCCAATTCCCTATGACATTTGTTCAAACACCCCCTACCTATCTTGTACCGTTTTCGAGATACGTCATTCATCTTTACTTGGCAGGCGTCTTTTTAATGATTTTCGATTTTTCTCATACTCACCAAAACCACCCGAACATTTTTGCCATACTTCATTTTTACCCTACTCTACTCCTTCTAGGAGAACATTTATGTCAATCAGTCAGTCAGTCAGTCAGTGAGTGGTAATCGAGCTTTATATATTATTAACTAGTATTTCGGGCAGTGTGCGGGCCGCATGCGGCCCGCATTTATCGTGATGCAATTTTAACTTATATCAAAACACTTAATACGTAAAAAAAAGTGTGTTCAAAACTCCAATAGAAGTATGAAATCCCATAAAAACTCTTAATACAATAAGGAACACAACTGTAGCCACCAAACCAGATTCACCCTACTGCCATAAAAAGGTGGTACGGGCAGAATGGTACCAAGGTTCTGAGTCACTTTTGTTAAGGAACCCCAATCGTAGGTGCTTCGGTTATCGCGGGCAGTTGCCATGGAGACCAGTCGGAGACGTGGAAAAAACTCTCAAGTCGGAGTTCGGCCTTCGGCCTCGCAAGTTACTAACACGGCTCGGCCTGCGGCCTCGCCAAGCGCTCGCCCTTCGGGCTCACGCACCCTACGCTCGGCCTTCGGCCTCGCGAGCCGAAAGTTCAGCCTTCGGCCTCAACGGGAGCTCGCCCTTCGGGCTCGCTATACACTAAAGTTGGACAGTAACTCCAAATTCAGTCAAAAATCCCATAAAAACTCCTAATACAGTCGAAAATTAAGGAAAATCACTCCAAATGCAGTATAAAGAATGATAGGAGCACATAAGACACATCCAAAATGTCATTCGACTGCTCTCCTTATTCCCTATGACACCTACATATCGAGTTTCAGCCAAATCGGAGTAACTTTTTTTACTTGGCAGACGTCATCGAAAAAAAAAATTTTAGATTTGGAATAAGGACACCCAGAACCACCTAAATATAGAGTTTCAGCCAAATCGGAGTAACTTTTTTTACTTGGCAGACGTCATCGAAACAAAAATTTTTGATTTAGAATAAGGACGTCCAGAACCACATAAATATCGAGTTTCAGCCAAATCGGAGTAACTTTTTTTACTTGGCAGACGTCATCGAAATAAAAATTACATATTTGGAATAAGGATGACGAGAACAACCTATATATCTATTTTCAGCCAAATCGGTGCAAGTCTGAGCTCGGCCTTCGGCCTCGCAAGTTACTAAGACGGCTCGACCTGCGGCCTCGCCTAGCGCTCGCCCTGCAGGCTCGCGCACCGTCCACTCGGCCTACGGCCTCGCGGCCCGAAAGTTCGGCCTTCGGCCTCACCAAAAGCTCGCCCTTCGGGCTCGCTACACTGACAGTAGAAAAATTGCTCTAAATTGAGTTGAAATTCCCACAAACACTCCTAATACAGTCGACATTGTAAGGTTAAATACTCCAAATAATGTATGAAGAATGAGAGTAGCACATTTGACAGGTGTCATTCGACTGCTCTCCCGATTCCCTATGACATTTGTTCAAACACCCCCAACCTATCTCTTACCGTTTTCGAGATACGTAGTCCAGCTTTACTTGGCAGGCGCCATTTCTAGGGTTTTTAATTTTTCCCTTACTCAGCTAAACCCCTTAGTCATTTTCGTAATACATTACTATAACCGTACTCAACTCTTTCTGGTAGAACCAGCTACTTACGTGAGGGATCGAAGGATTTTGTATGGCGGCCATTTTGAAATCCGCCATTTTGGATTTTTGACATATGTCATCCGACTGCTCTCCCGATTCCCTATGACATTTGGTCAAGCACCCCCTACCTATCTCTTACCGTTTCAGAGATACGCCATCCAATTTTACTTGGCAGACGTCATCTTTGAGTTTTCGGATTTTTCCCATACTCACACAAACCCCCTCTACACTTTTCCCATACATCACATTCTTCCTACTCGACTCCTTCTGGGAGAACAATGATGTCAGTCAGTCAGTCAGTCAGTCAGTCAGTCAGTCAGTGTACGGTAATCCAGCTTTATATATTATAAATTAACTAGTTATTCGGGCAGTGTGCGGGCCGCATGCGGCCCGCATTTATCGTTATGCAGTACTAAACTATATCAAAACTCCTGATACGTTGGAAAAAAGTATGTTCAAAACTCCAATAGAAGTATGAAATCCCATATAAACTCTCAATACAATAAAGAACCATACTGTAGCCACTAAAGCAAATTCACCCTACTGCCATAAAAAGGTGGTACGGGCAGAATGATACCAAGGTTCTGAGTCACTTTTGCTAAAGAACCCCACTCGTAGGTGCTTCGGTTACCGCGGGCAGTTGCCATGGAGACCAGTCGGAGACGTGGAAAATACTCTTTAGTCGGAGCTCGGCCTTTGGCCTCGCAAGTTACTAATACGGCTCGGCCTACGGCCTCGCCGAGCGCTCGCCCTTCGGGCTCACGCACCATACGCTCGGCCTTCGGCCTCGCGGGCCGAATGTTCGGCCTACGGCCTCACCAGGAGCTCGCCCTTCGGGCTCGCTATACACCAATGTAGGACAGTAACTCCAAATTCAGTCGAAAATCCCACAAAAACTCCTAATACAGTCGAAAATATAAGGCAAAACAATCCAAATGCAGTATAAAGAATGATAGGAGCATGTGGGTCACATCCAAAATGTCGGATTTCAAGACGGCCACCATACAAACTGCTCCGCCCCTACTGAAGCTCGGCCTCACGGCCTCGCTTCAGCAGGCTCGGATCACTTTGTATGGCGGCCATCTTGAAATCCGCCATTTTGGATTTTTGACAGGTGTCACTCGACTGCTCTCCCGATTCCCTATGACATTTGTTCAAACACCCCCAACCTATCTTGCATCGTTTTCGAGATACGTCATTCATCTTTACTTGGCAGGCGTCTTTTTAATGATTTTCGATTTTTCTCATACTCACTAAAACCCCCCGAACATTTTTGCCATACTTCATTTTTACCCTACTCTGCTCCTTCTAGGAGAACATTTATGTCAATCAGTCAGTCAGTCAGTGAGTGGTAATCGAGCTTTATATATTATAAATAAACTAGTTTTTCGGGCAGTGTGCGGGCCGCATGCGGCCCGCATTTATCGTTATGCAATTTGAAACAATATCAAAACACCTTATACATTTAAAAAAAAAACAATATTCTATAACAGTATGAAATCCCATATAAACTCCTTATACAGTAGAGAACCAAACTGTAGCCACCAAACCAGATTCACCCTACTGCCATAAAAAAGTGGTACGGGCAGAATGGTACCAAGATTCTGAGTCACTTTTGTTAAAGAACCCCACTCGTAGGTGCTTCGCTTACCACGGGCAGTTGCCATGGAGACCATTCGGAGACGTGGAAAATACTCTCAAGTCGGAGCTCGGCCTTCGGCCTCGCAAGTTACTAATACGGCTCGGCCTACGGCCTCGCCTAGCGCTCGCCCTTCGGGCTCACGCACCCTACGCTCGGCCTTCGGCCTCGCGGACCGAAAGTTCGGCCTTCGGCCTCACCAGAAGCTCGCCCTTCGGGCTCGCTACTTCACTTATGTAGGACAGTAACTCTAAATTTAGTCAAAAATCCCACAAAAACTCCTAATACAGTCGAAAATAAAGATAAAAAACTCCAAATGCAGTATAAAGAATGATAGGAGCACGTAAGACACATCCAAAATGGCGGATTTCAAGATGGCCGCCATACAAAATGCTCCGAGCCTGCTGAAGCTCGGCCTAACGGCCTCGCTTCAGCAGGCTCGGATCACTTTGTATGGCGGCCATCTTGAAATCCGCCATTTTGGATTTTTGACAGGTGTCATTCGACTGCTCTCCCGATTCCCTATGACATTTGTTCAAACACCTCTAACCCATCTCTTACCGTTTTCGAGATACGTTATCCATCTTTACTTGGCAGGCGTCTTTTTTATGATTTTCGATTTTTCTCATACTCACCAAAACCCCCCGAACATTTTTGCCATACATCATTTTAGCCCTACTCGTCTCCTTCTAGGAGAACATTTATGTCAATCAGTCAGTCAGTCAGTCAGTGAGTGGTAATCGAGCTTTATATATTATTAACTAGTTTTTCGGGCAGTGTGCGGGCCGCATGCGGCCCGCATTTATCGTTGTGCAATTATAACTATAACGAAACACCTTTTACATTAAAATAAAAATATTTCAAAACTCCAATAGAATTATGAAATCCCATATAAACTCTCAATACAATAAAGAACCATACTGTAGCCACTAAAGCAGATTCACCCTACTGCCAAAAAAAGGTGGTACGGGCAGAATGGTACCAAGGTTCTGAGTCACTTTTGTTAAGGAACCCTACTCGTAGGTGCTGCGGTTACCGCAGGCAGTTGCCATGGAGACCAGTCGGAGATGTGGAAAATACTCTCAAGTCGGAGCTCGGCCTTCGGCCTCGCAAGTTACTAATACGGCTCGGCCTACGGCCTCGCCAGGCACTCGCCCTTCGGGCTCGCGCATCATACGCTCGGCCTTCGGCCTCGCGGACCGAAGGTTCGGCCTTCGGCCTCACCAGGAGCTCGCCCTTCGGGCTCGCTACTTCACTTATGTAGGACGGTAACTCCAAATTTAGTCAAAAATCCCACAAAAACTCCTAATACAGTCGAAAATATAAGGTAAAACACTCCAAATGCAGTATAAAGAATGATAGGAGCACGTGGGGCACATCCAAAATAACGGATTTCAAGACGGCCACCATACAAACTGCTCCGCCCCTACTGAAGCTCGGCCTAAAGGCCTCGCTTCAGCAGGCTCGGAGCATTTTGTATGGCGGCCATCTTGAAATCCGCCATTTTGGATTTTTGACAGATGTCATTCGACTGCTCTCCCGATTCCCTATGACATTTGTTCAAACACCCCCTACCTATCTCTTACCGTTTTCGAGATACGTCATCCATCATCACTTGGCAGGCGTCTTTTTAATGATTTTCGATTTTTCTCATACTCACCGAAACCACCCGAACATTTTTGCCATACATCACGTTGTTCCTACTCGTCTCCTTCTAGGAGAACATTTATGTCAATCAGTCAGTGGTAATCGAGCTTTATATATTATAAATAAATAAATAAACTAGTTTTTCGGGCAGTGTGCGGGCCGCATGCGGCCCGCATCTATCTTGAGTCAGTAGGAACTGTCAAAAAAACACCTCATACAAGGAAAAAAAAATTTTAAAAACTCCATTAAAAGTATGAAATCCCAAATAAACTCTCCATACAATAAAGAACCATACTGAAGCCACTAAAACAGATTCACCCTACTGCCATAAAAAGGTGGTACGGGCAGAATGGGACCAAGGTTCTGAGTCACTTTTGTTAAGGAACCCCACTCGTAGGTGCTTCGGTTACCGCGGGCAGTTGCCATGGAGACCAGTCGGTGACGTGAAAAATACTCTCAAGTCGGAGCTCGGCCTTCGGCCTCGCAAGTTACTAACACGGCTCGGCCTGCGGCCTCGCCAAGCGCTCGCCCTTCGGGCTCACGCACCGTACGCTCGGCCTTCGGCCTCGCGGACCGAAAGTTCGGCCTTCGGCCTCACCAGGTGGTTGCCCTTTGGGCTCGCTATACACTAATGTAGAACAGTTACTCCAAATTCAGTCAAAAAACCCACAAAAACTCCTAATACAGTCGAAAATATAAGGTAAAACACTCCAAATGCAGTATGAAGAATGAGAGGAGCACCTGGGACAAATCCAAAATGGCGGATTTCAAGAAGGCCACCATACAAACTGCTCCGCCCCTACTGAAGCTCGGCCTAAAGGCCTCGCTTCAGCAGGCTCGGAGCATTTTGTATGGCGGCCATCTTGAAATCCGCCATTTTGGATTTTTGACAGGTGTCATTCGACTGCTCTCCCGATTCTCTATGACATTTGTTCAAACACCCCCTACCTATCTCTTACCGTTTTCGAGATACGTCATCCATCATCACTTGGCAGGCGTCTTTTTAATGATTTTCGATTTTTCTCATACTCACCAAAACCCCCCAAACATTTTTGCCATACATCATTTTAGCCCTACTCTGCTCCTTCTAGGAGAACATTTATGTCAATCAGTCAGTCAGTCAGTGAGTGGTAATCGAGCTTTATATATTATAAACTAGTATTTCGGGCAGTGTGCGGGCCGCATGCGGCCCGCATCTATCTTGAGTCAGTAGGGACTGTCAAAAAAACAACTGATACATAAAAAAAGGATGTTCAAAACTCCATTAGAAGTATGAAATCCCATATAAACTCTCAATACAATAAAGAACCATACTGTAGCCACTAAAGCAAATTCACCCTACTGCCATAAAAGGTGGTACGGGCAGAATGGGACCAAGGTTCTGAGTCACTTTTGTTAAGGAACCCCACTCGTAGGTGCTTCGGTTACCGCGGGCAGTTGCCTTGGAGACCAGTCGGAGACGTGGAAAAAACTCTCAAGTCGGAGCTCGGCCTTCGGCCTCGCAAGTTACTAATACGGCTCGGCCTGCGGCCTCACCAAGCGCTCGCCCTTCGGGCTCGCGCACCATTCGCTCGGCCTTCGGCCTCGCGGCCCGAATGTTCGGCCTTCGGCCTCACCAGGTGGTTGCCCTTTGGGCTCGCTATACACTAATGTAGGACAGTTACTCCAAATTCAGTCAAAAAACCCACAAAAACTCCTAATACAGTCGAAAATATATGGTAAAACACTCCAAATGCAGTATGAAGAATGAGAGGAGCACCTGGGACAAATCCAAAATGGCGGATTTCAAGAAGGCCCCCATACAAACTGCTCCGCCCCTACTGAAGCTCGGCCTAACGGCCTCGCTTCAGCAGGCTCGGATCAATTTGTATGGCGGCCATCTTGAAATCCGCCATTTTGGATTTTTGACAGATGTCATCCGGCTGCTCTCCCGATTCCCTATGACATTTGTTCAAACACCCCCTACCTATCTTGTACCGTTTTTGAGATATGTCATTCATCTTTACTTGGCAGGCGTCATTTTTATGATTTTCGATTTTTCTCATACTCACCAAAACCTGCCGAACATTTTTGCCATACATAATTTTAACCCTACTCTGCTCCTTCTAGGAGAACATTTATGTCAATCAGTCAGTCAGTCAGTGAGTGGTAATCGAGCCTTATATATTATAAATAAACTAGTATTTCGGGCAGTGTGCGGGCCGCATGCGGCCCGCATCTATCTTTAGTCAGTAGGAACTGTCATAAAAGCACGTTATACATAAAAAAAAAATAAGTTCAAAACTCCAAAAGTGGAATGAAATCCCATATAAACTCTCAATACAATAAAAAAACAAACTGTAGCCACCAAACCAAATTCACCCTACTGCCATAATAAGGTGGTACGGGCAGAATGGGTCCAGGGTTCCGAGTCACTTTTGTTATGGAACCCCACTCGTAGGTGCTTCGGTTACCGCGGGCAGTTGCCATGGAGACCAGTCGGAGATGTAGAAAATACTCTCGAGTCGGAGCTCGGCCTTCGGCCTCGCAAGTTACTAACACGGCTCGGCCTGCGGCCTCGCAAAGCGCTCGCCCTTCGGGCTCACGCACCGTACGCTCGGCCTTCGGCCTCGCGGACCGAAAGTTCGGCCTTCGGCCTCACCAGGTGGTTGCCCTTTGGGCTCGCTATACACTAATGTAGAACAGTTACTCCAAATTCAGTCAAAAAACCCACAAAAACTCCTAATACAGTCGAAAATATAAGGTAAAACACTCCAAATGCAGTATGAAGAATGAGAGGAGCACCTGGGACAAATCCAAAATGGCGGATTTCAAGAAGGCCACCATACAAACTGCTCCGCCCCTACTGAAGCTCGGCCTAAAGGCCTCGCTTCAGCAGGCTCGGAGCATTTTGTATGGCGGCCATCTTGAAATCCGCCATTTTGGATTTTTGTCAGGTGTCATTCGACTGCTCTCCCGATTCTCTATGACATTTGTTCAAACACCCCCTACCTATCTCTTACCGTTTTCGAGATACGTCATCCATCATCACTTGGCAGGCGTCTTTTTAATGATTTTCGATTTTTCTCATACTCACCAAAACCCCCCAAACATTTTTGCCATACATCATTTTAGCCCTACTCTGCTCCTTCTAGGAGAACATTTATGTCAATCAGTCAGTCAGTCAGTGAGTGGTAATCGAGCTTTATATATTATAAATAAACTAGTATTTCGGGCAGTGTGCGGGCCGCATGCGGCCCGCATTTATCGTTATGCAATTTGAAACAATATCAAAACACCTTATACATTTAAAAAAAAAAACAATATTCTATAACAGTATGAAATCCCATATAAACTCCTTATACAGTAGAGAACCAAACTATAGCCACCAAACCAGATTCACCCTACTGCCATAAAAAAAGTGGTACGGGCAGAATGGTACCAAGATTCTGAGTAACTTTTGTTAAAGAACCCCACTCGTAGGAGCTTCGCTTACCACGGGCAGTTGCCATGGAGACCATTCGGAGACGTGGAAAATACTCTCAAGTCGGAGCTCGGCCTTCGGCCTCGCAAGTTACTAACACGGCTCGGCCTCTGGCCTCGCCATGCGCTCGCCCTTCGGGCTCACGCCCCATACGCTCGGCCTTCGGCCTCGCGGGCCGAAAGTTCGGCCTTCGGCCTCACCAGAAGCTCGCCCTTCGGGCTCGCTACTACACTAATGTAGGACAGTTACTCCAAATTCAGTCAAAAATCCCACAAAAACTCCTAATACAGTCGAAAATAAAGATAAAAAACTCCAAATGCAGTATAAAGAATGATAGGAGCACGTAAGACACATCCAAAATGTCGGATTTCAAGACGGCCACCATACAAACTGCTCCGCCCCTACTGAAGCTCGGCCTAACGGCCTCGCTTCAGCAGGCTCGGATCACTTTGTATGGCGGCCATCTTGAAATCCGCCATTTTGGATTTTTGACAGGTGTCATTCGACTGCTCTCCCGATTCCCTATGACATTTGTTCAAACACCCCCTACCTATCTCTTACCGTTTTTGAGATATGTCATCCATCTTTACTTGGCAGGCGTCTTTTTATGATTTTCGATTTTTCTCATACTCACCAAAACCCCCCGAACATTTTTGCCATACATCATTTTAACCCTACTCTACTCCTTCTAGGCGAACATTTATGTCAGTCAGTCAGTCAGTGAGTCAGTCAGTGGTAATCGAGCTTTATATATTATAAACTAGTTTTTCGGGCAGTGTGCGGGCCGCATGCGGCCCGCATTTATCGTTATGCAGTACTTAACAATATCAAAACTCCTTTTACATAAAAAAAAAATATTTCAAAATTCCAATAGAAGTATGAAATCCCATATAAACTCTCAATACAATAAAGAACCATACTGTAGCCACTAAAGCAAATTCACCCTACTGCCATAAAAAGGTGGTACGGGCAGAATGGGACCAAGGTTCTGAGTCACTTTTGTTAAGGAACCCCACTCGTAGGTGCTTCGGTTACCGCGGGCAGTTGCCATGGAGACCAGTCGGAGATGTAGAAAATACTCTCAAGTCGGAGCTCGGCCTTCGGCCTCGCAAGTTATTAGAACGCCTCTGCCTACGGCCTCGCCAAGCGCTCGCCCTTCGGGCTCACGCACCATACGCTCGGCCTTCGGCCTCGCGGACCGAAAGTTCGGCCTTCGGCCTCACCAGGAGCTCGCCCTTCGGGCTCGCTACTTCACTAATGTAGGACATTAACTCCAAATTCAGTCAAAAATCCCACAAAAACTCCTAATACAGTCGAAAATATAAGGTAAAACACTCTAAATGCAGTATAAAGAACGATAGGAGCACGTGGGACACATCCAAAATGTCGGATTTCAAGACGGCCACCATACAAACTGCTCCGCCCCTACTGAAGCTCGGCCTAAAGGCCTCGCTTCAGCAGGCTCGGACCATTTTGTATGGCGGCCATCTTGAAATCCGCCATTTTGGATTTTTGACAGGTGTCATTCTACTGCTCTCCCGATTCCCTATGACATTTGTTCAAACACCCCCTACCTATCTCTTACCGTTTTCGAGATGTGTTATCCATCTTTACTTGGCAGGCGTCATTTTTTTGATTTTCGATTTTTCTCATACTCACCAAAACCTCCTGAACATTTTTTCCATACATCATTTTAACCCTACTCTACTCCTTCTAGGAGAACATTTATGTCAGTCAGTCAGTCAGTGAGTCAGTCAGTGGTAATCGAGCTTTATATATTATAAACTAGTTTTTCGGGCAGTGTGCGGGCCGCATGCGGCCCGCATTTATCGTTGTGCAAGTTTGAACAATATCAAAACACCTTATACATTAAAAAAAAAAAAAAACCTTAACAGTATGAAATCCCATATAAACTCCTTATACAGTAGAGAACCAAACTGTAGCCACCAAACCAGATTCACCCTACTGCCATAAAAAAGTGGTACGGGCAGAATGGTACCAAGGTTCTGAGTCACTTTTGTTAAAGAACCCCACTCGTAGGTGCTTCGGTTACCGCGGGCAGTTGCCATGGAGACCAGTCGGTGACGTGGAAAATACTCTCAAGTCGGAGCTCGGCCTTCGGCCTCGCAAGTTACTAACACGGCTCGGCCTGCGGCCTCGCCAAGCGCTCGCCCTTCGGGCTCACGCGCCATACGCTCGGCCTTCGGCCTCGCGAGCCGAAAGTTCGGCCTTCGGCCTCACCAGGAGCTCGCCCTTCGGGCTCGCTACTTCACTAATGTAGGACAGTTACTCCAAATTCAGTCGAAAATCCCACAAAAACTCCTAATACAGTCGAAAATGTAAGGTAAAACACTCCAAATGCAGTATAAAGAATGATAGGAGCACGAAGGGCACATCCAAAATAACGGATTTCAAGACGGCCACAATACAAACTGCTCCGCCCCTACTGAAGCTCGGCCTAACGGCCTCGCTTCAGCAGGCTCGGACCATTTTGTATGGCGGCCATCTTGAAATCCGCCATTTTGGATTTTTGACAGGTGTCATTCGACTGCTCTCCCAATTCCCTATGACATTTGTTCAAACACCCTCTACCTATCTCTTACCGTTTTCGAGATACGTCATTCATCTTCACTTGGCAGGCGTCTTTTTAATGATTTTCGATTTTTCTCATACTCACCTAAACCCTCCGAACAATTTTGCCATACATCATTTTAACCCTTCTCTACTCCTTCTAGGAGAACATTTATGTCAGTCAGTCAGTCAGTGAGTCAGTCAGTGGTAATCGAGCTTTATATATTATAAACTAGTATTTCGGGCAGTGTGCGGGCCGCATGCGGCCCGCATCTATCTTGAGTCAGTAGGGACTGTCAAAAAAACAACTGATACATAAAAAAAGGATGTTCAAAACTCCATTAGAAGTATGAAATCCCATATAAACTCTCAATACAATAAAGAACCATACTGTAGCCACTAAAGCAAATTCACCCTACTGCCATAAAAGGTGGTACGGGCAGAATGGGACCAAGGTTCTGAGTCACTTTTGTTAAGGAACCCCACTCGTAGGTGCTTCGGTTACCGCGGGCAGTTGCCTTGGAGACCAGTCGGAGACGTGGAAAAAACTCTCAAGTCGGAGCTCGGCCTTCGGCCTCGCAAGTTACTAATACGGCTCGGCCTGCGGCCTCACCAAGCGCTCGCCCTTCGGGCTCGCGCACCATTCGCTCGGCCTTCGGCCTCGCGGCCCGAATGTTCGGCCTTCGGCCTCACCAGGTGGTTGCCCTTTGGGCTCGCTATACACTAATGTAGGACAGTTACTCCAAATTCAGTCAAAAAACCCACAAAAACTCCTAATACAGTCGAAAATATATGGTAAAACACTCCAAATGCAGTATGAAGAATGAGAGGAGCACCTGGGACAAATCCAAAATGGCGGATTTCAAGAAGGCCCCCATACAAACTGCTCCGCCCCTACTGAAGCTCGGCCTAACGGCCTCGCTTCAGCAGGCTCGGATCAATTTGTATGGCGGCCATCTTGAAATCCGCCATTTTGGATTTTTGACAGATGTCATCCGGCTGCTCTCCCGATTCCCTATGACATTTGTTCAAACACCCCCTACCTATCTTGTACCGTTTTTGAGATATGTCATTCATCTTTACTTGGCAGGCGTCATTTTTATGATTTTCGATTTTTCTCATACTCACCAAAACCTGCCGAACATTTTTGCCATACATAATTTTAACCCTACTCTGCTCCTTCTAGGAGAACATTTATGTCAATCAGTCAGTCAGTCAGTGAGTGGTAATCGAGCCTTATATATTATAAACTAGTTTTTCGGGCAGTGTGCGGGCCGCATGCGGCCCGCATCTATCTTAAGTCAGTAGGAACTGTCATAAAAAAACGTTATACATAAAAAAAAAGTGTCCAAAACTCCAATAGAAGTATGAAATCCCATATAAACTCTCAATACAATAATGAACCATACTGTAGCCACTAAAGCAGATTCACCCTACTGCCATAAAAAGGTGGTACGGGCAGAATGGAACCAAGGTTCTGAGTCACTTTTGTTAAGGAACCCCATTCGTAGGTGCTTCGGTTACCGCGGGCAGTTGCCATGGAGACCAGTCGGTGACGTGGAAAATACTCTCAAGTCGGAGCTCGGCCTTCGGCCTCGCAAGTTACTAACACGGCTTGGCCTGCGGCCTCGCCAAGCGCTCGCCCTTCGGGCTCACGCACAATACGCTCGGCCTTCGGCCTCGCGAGCCGAAAGTTCGGCCTTCGGCCTCACCAGGAGCTCGCCCTTCGGGCTCGCTACTACACTAACGTAGGACAGTAACTCCAAATTCAGTCCAAAATCCCACAAAAACTCCTAATACAGTCGAAAATATAAGGTAAAACACTCCAAATGCAGTATAAAGAATGATAGGAGCACGTGGGTCACATCCAAAATGTCGGATTTCAAGACAGCCACCATACAAACTGCTCCGCCTCTACTGAAGCTCGGCCTAACGGCCTCGCTTCAGCAGGCTCGGATCACTTTGTATGGCGGCCATCTTGAAATCCACCATTTTGGATTTTTGACAGATGTCATCCGACTGCTCTCCCAATTCCCTATGACATTTGTTCAAACACCCTCTACCTATCTTGTACCGTTTTTGAGATATGTCATTCATCTTTACTTGGCAGGCGTCTTTTTAATGATTTTCGATTTTTCTCATACTCACCTAAACCCGCCGAACATTTTTGCCATACTTCATTTTTACCCTACTCTGCTCCTTCTAGGAGAACATTTATGTCAGTGAGTCAGTGAGTCAGTCAGTGGTAATCGAGCCTTATATATTATAAATAATAACTAGTATTTCGGGCAGTGTGCGGGCCGCATGCGGCCCGCATCTATCTTTAGTCAGTAGGAACTGTCATAAAAGCACGTTATACATAAAAAAAAAATAAGTTCAAAACTCCAAAAGTGGAATGAAATCCCATATAAACTCTCAATACAATAAAAAAACAAACTGTAGCCACCAAACCAAATTCACCCTACTGCCATAAAAAGGTGGTACGGGCAGAATGGGTCCAGGGTTCCGAGTCACTTTTGTTATGGAACCCCACTCGTAGGTGCTTCGGTTACCGCGGGCAGTTGCCATGGAGACCAGTCGGAGATGTAGAAAATACTCTCGAGTCGGAGCTCGGCCTTCGGCCTCGCAAGTTACTAACACGGCTCGGCCTGCGGCCTCGCAAAGCGCTCGCCCTTCGGGCTCACGCACCGTACGCTCGGCCTTCGGCCTCGCGGACCGAAAGTTCGGCCTTCGGCCTCACCAGGTGGTTGCCCTTTGGGCTCGCTATACACTAATGTAGAACAGTTACTCCAAATTCAGTCAAAAAACCCACAAAAACTCCTAATACAGTCGAAAATATAAGGTAAAACACTCCAAATGCAGTATGAAGAATGAGAGGAGCACCTGGGACAAATCCAAAATGGCGGATTTCAAGAAGGCCACCATACAAACTGCTCCGCCCCTACTGAAGCTCGGCCTAAAGGCCTCGCTTCAGCAGGCTCGGAGCATTTTGTATGGCGGCCATCTTGAAATCCGCCATTTTGGATTTTTGACAGGTGTCATTCGACTGCTCTCCCGATTCTCTATGACATTTGTTCAAACACCCCCTACCTATCTCTTACCGTTTTCGAGATACGTCATCCATCATCACTTGGCAGGCGTCTTTTTAATGATTTTCGATTTTTCTCATACTCACCAAAACCCCCCAAACATTTTTGCCATACATCATTTTAGCCCTACTCTGCTCCTTCTAGGAGAACATTTATGTCAATCAGTCAGTCAGTCAGTGAGTGGTAATCGAGCTTTATATATTATAAATAAATAAATAAATAATAATAAATATATTGACAACAAGGTAATCATGCATCTAAGCGATTATATTTTTTATTTTATGCTTGATATGTTAGCCTTTGACCACTATCTCACCTGATGGGAAGTGATGATGTGGTCGAAGATGTTGTTCAGGCTAACCTAGAAGTACTACTTCTCAAGGACAGCTGCCGGAACACACCGTTAGGTGCTTGGCGACAGATTTTCTACTTGAAAGTGGTAGCTAGCCAGGCGGGCATTCGCAAAATGCCCTACCACCATGCTATAACGACTGCCATCCTAAGAAGACAACCGGGACCGACGGCTTAACGTGCCCTCCTAAGCATGGAAACGCTCAGTAGTAATGTCACTAGCGGTCACCCATCCAACTCTTGACCGCGTGCGACGTTGCTTAACTTTGCTGATCGGCTGAGAACAGCTAAGTAAACTTCGCTACGAGCGCTTCAAAGTAATATAAAATCCGTAATAAACATCTTAACAGAAGAAACATTTATTTGTAATTCATAGTAACGTGAACTATGAAAACTAGTACTAGGGGTACTGGTAGGTGACATACATACGAGAGTGGGTGTAAGGCTAGGCCAGCGCTAGGAGACGCGGAAGGGTACCACCAGCTCCTCGTGATGCTCCACTCGCAGCTCGGAGATGGCGGCCGCCGCGCGCTTTATCGCTGATGTTAACTGAAACCGAAATACGGATACATAATAGATGCACTGCCATCCCAAGACGCCTGCAAAGCGTGGGGATTATGGCACCCCTCCTTTAATCCTATTTCCATCCCATGTGGACCGTTGAACAAAATGTTATTGTGACGGAACAAGCCCGAGTCCCACCTGATGTTAAGTGGACTAACCTCTGCCTATAACAGACGCATTTCGTCAACGACGAATTGCACTGTGCCCGTCACACTGAGACGTGCAGTTTTTAGGTCTCATGTGCCTATAATTTTATAACTATAACATAAAGATTGTACTTATACGTGGAAAATTATCGGCCAAGAGCGAGTAGGACTTGCGCTCGAAGGGTTCCGTACCATTATCTTTACAACATTAGACACTATATTACCTTTTTTTTAGTTTTCACGTAGGGTACGGAGCCCATGGTGCGCGAGTCCGACTCGCATTTGGCCGATTATTAATTTTTGTTTGTTATAGGGCCAACAGAAACACAACATCTGTGATCATTTCAACTGTCTAGCTATCACAGTTCATGAGATACAACCTGGTGAAGACAAATAAAATTCTGAATGGATACAATGTTCCAAGCATGACTCACATCTACTGAGATTTAGAGGACACTACTGCGACTGAGGCGAAATAAAACCAAAAACATCTGATGCCTTAAGTTTTCATCATTAAACGAATGCCAGTTACCGTAATTAGTAACCCATCCATAGAGTAATAAGAACAATAGAGACTATCTAGGGCTTAGGCACCATGTCCAATTAATTATGTATAGAGTTGCACTACTCAATTCCTACATCTCTTTCCAACTGCCGGACTACAGGACACACGGAAACACGGCATTCGTATATGGTTGACTTTCCTCCTATCCGCACAAAGCGATTTACATCCAACTTTATAATACGCACAGCGAAAGAATGGAACACCCTCCCAACGTCTTAGTATCCCGACCGCTATAATCTGGAAGTTTTTAAGTCTAGAGTGGATAGGTATCTTCTAGACAAGCATGCTCCACCGTCGACCGCGTCGTAACTTACCATCAATTGAGGTTGCGGTCAAAATGAAATTAATGAAAAACATTTTTACTTAGAAGTGGTCTCGTAGAGGTGAATTATATGTAACTTTAGATGTATTTCTTTTCTGCATAAAATAGCCAAGTTATACAATATATTTTTGAAGCAGTGATGCCTCAGTGGCAATGGCTATGGACTGCCGCGCAGCAGGTCCATTGTTCGAATCCCGCCGCGGGCTTGAGCTTCACCGCACGGTGGAAGGGCATTTTGCGAATGCTTGCCTGGCTAGCGACGACAACAAGTAGACAAATTTGTCGCCAAGCACCTAATAGTGTGTACCGGCCGCTGTGCACCATGCAATCTGCATTAATAATCCGCGATTTTCAATGAAGTATCATACTATCACAAATCGAGTTCCAGCGTACAACAATAGGCATGATTAGTTTTTTCATGTAGTCCACTGACGAAACTGACTATGCCATTATTCAATTTTGCCATTTAAGTATAAAACAAGGAGTATGTTATAAGTCTACCCCAAAACCATCTACATTTGGGAAGTAAAAGACAGTAGCAAACTGCAAAAACTTAATAATACTAAATTTTTAAACCATTTTTGTATTGATAGTTATCGCAAAAAATCATTTGATATATATCAGATATATATACATTGATATATATACTCGAATTATAATATTGTTATGTTTGCAATAACACCAGCTATGCGGGTCACAGTACTAAATCACAAATATACGGTAATTACGAAAATGTAAGTCATGTGCGGGAATCAAACCCGCGTCCCTCCACCCCTTTAGCCGGGGTATGCTCTAACCAATTGAGCTGACATGACGTCATAACCAAAACTTTCCTATCGTTCTTTAACTATGGTATTGGGATAGGTTAGAGCATACCCTCGAGGCTAAAGGGTACGAATCCCGCACATGACTTAAATTTTTCCCATCGTATATTTGTGAGACGAATTTACTTAGCATTCCGTGGATTCACCGTGCGGGTACCGGGTCCATAGCGTTGCAGAGGAAGAGGCTCAAGTCAAGGTGCCTGGGACTTGCAACCCAGTGAGTAAGGGCCCCTTTATGGTGCATCAATGCTCCCTTTCACCGCTCGAGCCTCCTCCCCTGCCCAACCAAATTTGGTAAGATCCTACTAATGCCGCCTTTGATACACGTTCTAGGATGGAAGTTACGGTTGTTCTTGACAGGCCAAGGTCTTTTAGTAGGTTATATAGGGATTTTGCTGGTATACCCCTTGCTCCGACTTCTACAGCATATAAATTAACCACATAAACCTTTTTTGATTAATTCATTTGTTAGGTCGTAATATTTGTTAGTTTTTATTGTGTGGTCTTTAGGTATGTTTGTTTCCCACGGCACAATAAGTTCTATAAGTACTATGCGTTTTAGATTCTTTGAGTATAGAAATATATCTGGTCTATATGACGAAACACCAACATCCTCAGGGATTTTGTAATGTTTTTCATACATGTCCATCAAAAGAGTCCAATCGGGAGCTGCGCCTAAGATGCAGTAAGGCTTGGATTTAGATTTTGTAGCCCTTCTTTTACAAAAGCAACGTGCCGTTTGTTCGTGGTCAAACCTTTTTTTGCTCTAGCTACCGAGAGACTCGCCGCTTAACGTATGATTTCGAGGACTCTATCGTGGCGACGGAAATAATGACCCATATCAAGGAGCATCTTGCATCCTACCAATAAGTGCCGTGATGTACCTATGGCCTCCCGACAAATACCGCAAGACTTTTCGGTGGCTTTCCCCCATCTTACTAAATTACTTTGGTCTGGGAGGGTCATCTGAAAGACATTAAGATAGAATTTTAATAAGGCAGGTGACCAATCGTATATCAAGGTGCGCCACTTTAATGCTTAATAAAATTTGTAATATATACTCAAACCCCATATATAAATGAAATGTATCTCAACATAGTTGTATAATTATTAATTGTTGATTTAATTGGTTGAAATAACTTCAATTTATATAAATGTTATATGAAAAAGGTGTAAATCTTTTTTAGATAAGTGAACATTTTAAAAACCCATATTTATGCTTTAAATACATTCATAAGTGAAGAGTGTACACTCACAAATTCTCTGTCCTCTGGCTTGACAGGCGAGCTGGACAGTACAGCAGCACAGTCGGCGTGCGCTAGGTCGGCAAGCAGCTTGGCGGGGCGGCGCGCGGCGGCGGGGGCGCGGCCCGAGGGCGCGGCCGCCACGCGGGCTGTGTACGCGCGCACGCGCTCGCTGTACACGGCCGCCTCCAGCGCGTACGGGCCTAGCGCGCCCACGTCTATCACATTACTGAAACATGCAAACACAACCTCACTCTCTCACTTTTTCTTCCCATCGGAGGCTGATGTTACCATCCACTCAACAGACTTGATTTAAAAAAAGCATTTCAGTACTTCTTAATAGTTTAATAACTAATCAACACATATTTTTATCGAATTTCTTCCTAAGTAGTTTTTCAATAAAGTCATTGTAAGTCATTGCCTTGCTTTTATCACCCTAAATCGTGTGAGAGAGAAAATCGTGGTACGAAGCAACTCTAAATATTTCATGAGTAATAAAAATATGAAGTAATAAATTACAGGCACAAGAAACTTTAAACTTCAGGTGGTCCTTGTACTTATTCTGTCACAAAAAACATTACTAAAAATGTATGTTAGGACTAACAGCCGTCATCTTTAAGAGGTTGTTATGATTTTTCCAATAACCCTGTATAGTCTGTTACGCTTATATTAACCCAGTTGTTACTGAAACTATTTTCTGTCTTGTATTTTTGATCTTTATAATGATAGGTCTCTTTAAATGTGTTAAGAGGGCCCTTCCCGGTCCGTCTTTCGTCAAAGCGCGCATGATTGTAAAGCTTGTTGTTTCATCTTTTTTCATGTTCAGCGCTTGGCATTAATTTCTCCGTCTCACTCCTTCCCCCGCGTACCTCTTTCCGCCACTTGGCTAACAAGCAAGTGAGAATGAGATAACATTGAACGAAAAATAGCGTGCGTAAAATTCATAAAACTTGATCCAGGAGTTACGTTTTTCAATAAGCCTTATAAGTTTCTAAAATAAATGTTTATTATTTAGAACCTCCATTATATTTTCAAGGTTTCTATCAAAATACTTTCTCTACTTTTACAATTTATGAGTACATTCTGAACGCCCAAAGTTCAGGTAAAGTTTGTGCAAAAAAGCTGATTTTTGGATGCTTATATTGAAGTTGTTTCTACAAATTTTACATTTTTGTTTGCATACAAACCTAGATATAGTGCACAAGATACCTATTAGCTCAAAAATTTCAAAGAAAGATCTGTTACAACGCCATAATCACGTACGAGCGTTTGTATGAAAAGAAAGACGGGTTGGCCGCTCTTAATTTATGACAACGTATGCTCTGACACTTATTGTTCTACTTAGTGTCGCTCCATCCCCATCCGATGGTAAAGAATGAGAAGACAAATTAAGAGTTAAGAGTCATATCTCATGATAGCTTAGCGGTCACAGCATACCCTGGCTATAGGGGTTGGAAGGCCAAAATGCCTCTTTGAGAACTAGTTCCTGTTCTATGTAAAACCTAGTAACCACCTTCGACCTGATCATCACCTACCATCAGGTGAGATTGTAGTCAAAGGCAATAAAAAAAAAATACTATACTCACGTAGCAGTCTCTGACAATATCCTATTGAGAGCGCTCTGCTCATCAGGCTTACGAGGTGGTGTAGTAGCCGAAGCCACGGGCACTGGTATCTCTTGCTGCTCCTCTGCAACTTGTAATAGTCGTGTGCGTTCATTTATAATGTTTTCCTGGAATATAAGTATTATTCTTTTGTAATAAAACAAACATAGAAACCCTAAAAAATTACAGAAGCCTAGGCAAAGACAAAATAAGTAATGAGTACCTGAAATCATGGTTCTTTTTGCATATATGTCTTATGATATAGGAGCCATATGAATCAATAATGGACCGGAAAGAAAGCTACACAAGTTTGCCTGCTTAGTTAACTGGTTCAAATCGATTCCGCACCCAATCTGGCGCCGCTTCTACCCCCGCAGATATTGTCAGAGGCTAGTTACGCACATATGTCAGCTTACAAGATGCTAACAGCTACAGATTGGTAATTAATAAATACATCATGTCACATCCAGAATTTACCTAACATTTCCAAAAATATGGCATCGTAAAGAGGCCTCTTTACTCTACTCCCTGGGTTGCAAGTCCCAGGTGCCTATCACTTGGGACTGCTCTGCAGTGCTTTATACCCGGCATACTATGGTTGTATCATCAAGAATATGTCAGGAATTTAAACATGGCTGGAATTCTCATCAACAACCATGTTTTACTGATAAAATAATAAATTTCATTAGTAAGTAGTATCCAATTTCAGCTGTGTGTCTAATTCTATGGGAGCTGACCATCCATCAATGCACTATTGTGTTGTGTGATAATATTATTATAGTAAACTCTGCTTCTTCCTAGTGATTATTAGAAGAAGGAATTCAAAATCAGGCCAATTTAATCTGTTTTTAGCATCAACAAATGGGATCTAGAAACCTTCTAACTTAGGGATGTTTCAAAGATAGATGTAGTATTAATCTTTTTAAGGAAGGAGATTGCTTCGTTTTGTAATCCATTTTGAAAAAAAATGTATTAAAATTCAATACACTGTTAATATTGATGCTTGCAAGTGGGCGGAAATACGCATACTATGTAAGGTACAGTTCTCCGAACAAAACAGACCTCATTTAATAACAATAACATTGTAAACATCCTGCTTGTATAAAAATTCCCCAATCAACTTTATAACAATTATAAAAGCGATAAAACCCTCAAATATGCTCATGATAACGATAACGTCGGAGTAGCAACAAACAGACAGTAACAATAAATAGGAAGTGGACGTAGAGAAAACGTACATTTTGTGATTCACGCATTTCTTTGTCTTTACCGCAAAAGCGTATTGCAATGAGTGTAAAATACAGGAAATGCACTGCTAAATTGCAATATATATTGAAAAATTACCTGTGGATCAGTTTCCTTATGACATAAACTGTAACAGCACCCCATGACGGCGGTCTTCAGCGAGTCGAAGCATGAATGCAGCGACGTGTCTTCGTCGTCGGACTGCATTTAATGTTTGTCTTATTGCTACCAATGTGGATAAAAATAGAAAATACCGTATTACACGGCAAAGAAACAACGAAATCTCAGAATGCAAAAACAACAGCTGAACGAAACGTCAACGTTATGTTGGTAATGTCAGTCAGACAGTTAACTGTCAAAAGTCAAGTCAAACTTTAAAGTTAACTGTCAAAAGTCAAGTCACCCCAGGGGTGCGTTCCCGCACGCCTTCGGCCAAGACAAATTTTGGTCTAAGCGCGGATATACGCCGTTCCAGCACTCCAATCGAGCTTAATTTGATCCTGGCAAGATTTGATCATACCCGTTCCGGGCGACCTGTCAGAGCTAATTTTGCTTTACTTGGCCAAAATTTTTCTACCTTTTGAATCGGCCAAATCTTGGCTAGCTGTCAAATGTGACAGATTGTACAATAAATAATAAATTGTGTACAAGCTAAGCCAAGGATTAGTGATTTCTATGCTGTCTTTGCTTAATTACGTAATGGGGCTCATTCTAAAACATACAGAAAATATTTGATCACTTAAGAACATCGCTGTCAATTTCATATTGTGACAATAGCGCCAAAAGGTCGTTCCAGGTACCTTGGATCAAATCTAGCTCGACCAATATTTGGCCCGGCCTTACTGGAACGCACCCACAAAGCAAAATTGACACAGGGGTGCTATTCGATCTTAGAAAAGACAAGTATTCGATACATTAAACCGCAGAAGCCATTAAAAAAGAAATACATAATAGGTAATAATGAGTATTCGATACACCAACAACTAAAAAAAATTTCAAGAAATCACGCTATTGGCTGCTTTCCATTTTTTTTTTTGGATTTAGGTAAGCCTTTGATCACAATCTCAGCTGATGGTAAGTGATGATGTGGTCGAAAGTGTTAACAGGCTTAACCTAGAATTACTGGCTCTCAAGGACAATTGTCGGAATACACCTTTAGATGCTTGGTGACAGATTTTCTACTTGAGGGTGGTCGCTAGACAGGTGGGCATTCGCTAAACGCCCTTCCACCATGCTGCTCAAGCCCGCGGCGGGATACAAACCATGGATATGCAGCGTGGCAGTCCAGAGCCAATGCCCCTGAGCCGTTCACATCACCGTTTCACGTTCAAACCGATTTTGGTGATATAATTACTATTACGTAATAGTAATTATATCAATGAAATCGCGCTAAAACGATAAATCGATAATCTATACGACGTTACAGGTGCCTGCCGATACACGGCAAACGCGATGTATGCGATTATGGTTACTATTTAGCTTTCCTTTACAAAATCTCGCATTCGATAGTTGAGTAATTAATAGCTACTAAATACAGTGTGGTCCACAGTTTATGGATTTAAACTGCATTTCTAACTCGTGGAATCAATTAGTTATGCCACTTATGACTTACAGGCGACTTCTGATGGTTTTTTCCAAAGATTTAACTTTAAATAACTCTAGTATTAAGTGGCGTACATGTCTCTTTGTAATTATTATTGCCTTCCAAGTGCCGAACACCGATATTTAGTATCCAAAAGCGGTCAATTTATGCGTTATATTGAAATATAAGCTAATCTCTGTGGCTTATTTTTAAACTCATTGTAATTTTAACTCTAATAAATCTTTAATATTGTTATGTTTGCAATAACGCCTACTCAGCTGATTTCATTACAAAATTTCAAATTTACGAGAGAAAAAAATATAGTCTTGTGCGACTTTTGAACCCGCGTCCATCCACCCCTATCGCCGGGGTATGTTTGCAATAACGCCTGCTCGGCGGATTACAATCTTTAACAATGATGAAAATATAATTAATGACTGGCACCTACGTAATTCAAACAAATATTGTTTAAATTACGTAGGTGCTGGTAACAATTTTATATTATGTGGGGAAGCTCAGTAGACTCCGAAAAGGCCTTTAAAGTGCAGAAACGGTGCATTCGTGTAATTAACAAATCGTGGTACTTAGACACATGTAAACCTTTATTTCAACGAAATAACATCTTACCGCTTCCATGCTTATTTATACATTAGAGAAGTGTGTATTTTTGTAAAACATTATTCATCATATTTCAAGGCACGAAGTGAAGTTTACCCAAGACAAAAACGTAATCAATATAAAAACTTATTATATCAACCTCGGTGCCATAAGGACATTTATAGAAGAAATGTGTATAATATGTGTATTTTAGTAGGTACTTAATAAGTTACCTGATGCGTTGAAACAACTAGATGGACAAATCTTTAGAAAGAGCCTTATAGTGTATATTAGATATTTACAGATATAGACTATTAGATAATTGCTTTTATAGTGTAAAAAATATTTAGTATTTCAAGGGATTTACAATTGTTAACTGACAATATGTAATTTTAGTAATAATTATTGCGACTTGACAAAACATTTGCACGTCTGCTTGCAGACTGAATACTAATGCGGCACATTTGTACAACAACTCAAAATGTAATATGAAATGTTTGTATTTTGGCAAATAAATTATTTAAATTTGAATATAGTGTGTAACACTTTTTTTAAAGACGTTTAAAATAATGGCCCCGAGTTTCTTGCCAGTACTTCTCGCGGTTGCTCTATATATTTTTTTGCTGAATGTGGCAGTACGATGTAAAATATTTCAATATTAAAATTTGTAATTGTTCTTCATAAGAGGGTCGTAAATGCCTAAATTAACACATGTCTGAGTTTTTTTGGGGTTGAATTAGACAAGGTTCTGCTTTGACCAATCTGAGACGAGTTCCAATGAACTTTCAACCTAAGACACAAGACCAGTTCTGCTTTCTTCACCTTCGACGGCAGGGGCTATCTTCCGCATAGCAATGCATGTTACATAATTGTAACATGTCATTGATATGCAAAATTAATAGCTTGAGCGATAAAACTGATCCCTGAGTGACGCCAGCATTAACCGGCATGGGATGGGAGTTGGCCCCCTGTACGAGACCCGATCAAAAACTTTAGCAATATCTAAGCTGACAACTAAAGCTTCTGTCTTCATTACTGCGTCAGCCAAAGGGTGAGTGAGGTAAACCAGAAGATCACCAGCCGACCTGTCTCGTATTGACGGTCACTGATCAGTTGGTGATCCTCTAAGTAAAGTAGGAGCTGGTGGTTAAGTACTCGCTACATCAACTTGCAGAGTAGAGAAGTCATTGCTATAGGCCTGTAGTTGGATGGGTCTGTACGGTCACCCTTCTTGGCAATAGGGTGTACGGGAGCAACCTTCCACGAAGACAGCACCCATCCGTTGGAGAAGGAGAGCAGGGAAAGGCACGTTAACACTGTAGTCAACTCAGGAGCACATGACTTCAGGACAAAAGCGGGGACGTAATCCGGTCTGCTCGACTTTCGTATATCAAGGGATAAGAGTTCCTTCCGTACCGTTCTCCGTAAAAGTCCGCGAGAAACGTACATCTGGCATGGAACTCTCACTTCTGTGTATTACAGGTGCTGCGTCCCTATCGTCGAGAGTAGAGTTAGAGGCAAAGAGAGTACCCAAAAGGTCGTCTTTATCTTTAGCACTATGGGACAGAGACTCATCCGGCTTACGTAACGTTGGTAAGGAGGTCTGGCAGAAAAAACCTTCAGCAGCTTTAGCAAGAGACCAGAAAGCACGACTTCCTGAGAGCAAAGTTGCTAGCTGGCCTCCAATTTTGCTGATGTGCTCAGGCCTTGCCTTAGCAATTGTCCTCATATTAGATCTGGAGGTAGCATTTAGTTTCTGCTTTAAATCGGCGATATTCGGAACTTTACGCGCAAGTGCTTTGGTCATGCAAAGGTTCAATGGGATTTTTTTGAGTTTATTATAGATCTCACAAGTCGTTTCCGAGATGACCTAAAATTCTGTCAAAAACTATCTATTTCTGCTTCTCTGAATTTTCGGAACTAACATGTAGTTATGTGCTTTATTGTGTTCAGATTTGTATGTTGATTGAATAAATGTCAAACATTTATTAGATAGATAGATAGATAACTCTTTATTGTTACACCACTCTTAAATATTAAAGTTTACATATTAATATATAATAGCATAGTGTTACAATGGGCGGCCTTATCACTAAAAGTGATCTCTACCAGGCAACCTTATTTATTGACTTTCATCAAGTCAAAAAATCAATAAAAATCGAAGAAAAGCCCTGGATTTTATTATTTCAAATTCAAATAAAAATTAACACTAACAAAAATATGAGTGATCAGATCCATGTAATTTTTACTTAAATAAAAAGAAGTCGGGCAGGCTCGTCCTTCTGAAAAAATAAGGGTGCCCTGTGGAGTTTCCTTCCACCTATTGCCCAATTGTGCGTGGCTGGCAAGCTCTTCGCGTGTATTCTTGGATGAGACGACTACCCACGGCAGGGTTATGCTTGTGGGGTCATCTCACATCTCTAATGCGTTTAACTTCGTGTTGTGGACGTGTGTCAGGGATTCTGTGACAGGGAGGCATTGAAGTTTCATGATGGAAGGGCATTTTGCGAATGCCCGCCTGGCTAGTGATCACCCTCAATCGAACCCTGTGGAACACAGCATAACTTTTTCTGCCTTTAATGTTGTCTTAGGTTTTGCGCGATTATTACACATAGTAATTAAACAACTTTAAACGGTTAAAATCGCGTATATTATTGTACTACACATGGAATACTGCTATCACTTCTGGGCGGAAGCACCCCAGTAACAGCTTCTTCCATTTGACCGCATTCAACGCAGAGTGACTCGAATCGTCCTTTATCAAGCTCTCTCCGATCGGCTCGACCCTTTCCTTTGGCACTGCGATGAGATGTTGGATCACTGCATATTTTTCCATACCTATCTATCGCGGCATATAGCTGAATTTCACCATCGGACAAAGCATGATGTTTCATCAATTTCATGGCGACGCCTGCAAGTCCACTACCTTGTGATTTTCATGCAATTTTCTGCCTTGCACTGCCTTAATATAACCACACGATTTCGTTGTATCGGAATGGAGATAACATCGCCTAAATCGCTTTTGGCGTGAATCGGAAGGCAGCTGTCATTACTTATCTATCGATAAAAAAATAATCACAAAAACACGTCAACCATTCCGACAATTGCTAGAATTTTTAAAATTTCCTCTGAAGTTTTGTTTTCTTTCGTGGTTCTTTCTATCTTGAATAAAAATGTTAAGATACCGAGGTAAAAAAAAAGTGTTAGACAAAGTGAAGGAGCTGGATGCATTCTCAAAAGTTCCCGAAGAATATGTTGACAGCACACCGGTCGGTGGCACTTTTTCTGTTATCACATTTTTTATAATTTTATGGCTGATATACAGCGAAGTAACATATTACTTGGGTAGCAATTTAGTATTCAAGTTTATGCCAGACACAGATATGGACGAGAAGTTGCGAATCAACATCGACATAACTGTGGCAATGCCATGCTCAAACATCGGGGCAGATATCCTCGACTCTACGTCGCAAAGTGTGTTTGGTTTTGGTGAGCTACAAGAAGAAGACACTTGGTTCGAGCTTACCGAAGAACAACGAGACTCATTCGAAGCCGTAAAGTATCTAAATTCGTATCTAAGGGAAGAGTACCATTCTGTATGGCAACTACTTTGGAAAAAGGGGCACGGTTCAGTTAGGGCTACAATACCGGCAAGGAAAACAAAGCCAAACCGTCGACCGGATGCGTGCAGACTCCATGGCGTCTTGACATTGAATAAAGTTGCTGGAAATTTCCATATAACAGCAGGAAAAAGTTTACACCTACCGAGAGGTCACATTCACTTGAACATGCTGTTTGACGATACACCACAGAATTTCAGTCATAGAATAAACCGCCTCAGCTTTGGTAGTCCTGCAAATGGCATAATATACCCATTAGAAGGTGATGAAAAACTGACGAATGATGAGAATGTTCTGTATCAGTACTTTGTTGAAGTTGTCCCAACAGACATAGATACAACATTTGAATCAATAAAGACATTTCAATATTCTGTAAAAGAATTAGAAAGGCCAATCAGTCATGCTAAGGGATCACACGGAGTTCCCGGTATATTTTTCAAATATGATATGGCTGCACTCAAAGTGAAAGTATTTCAAGAGAGAGAGAATATTTTGCAGTTTACATTGAGATTATTTTCTGTTATTGGTGGTATTTATATCATAATAGGTTTTATTAACTCGATTGTGTTGGCAATAAGGACTAGTCTATTTTCTAAAAACAACCCTCAAGTGTCAACACAAAGGCAAATCGAAACTAGTCATCCCAGACATAAGAATCCTTTGCTGCTCTCTCCAGATTTAAGTGTGCCTGATTTAATAAAGCAATGATAGTAAATGATTTTAGGTGTAAGAACAGTTTATATTGTATATAAAAGTGTGGAAAATGAATCTATTATATTGATTGTTTATATCAACAGACTGCATTTGAATAATTGTTTATAAACAGACTGCGTTTGAATAATTGTTTATAAGATACTATTTTTTAACCAAAATATTGAAGTTGTTCGAATAATCTTGATTTATAATTAATTGTAAAGTTTGTTAAATAACTGATTGTATTCATTTGATTTTATTTTATACATGCCTCATGCTTTACTTGATTTATTTTATCATTGTTGTCATTTTTATAGCTCTAGATTGTTTATTTAGCTAAAACCACAACAATGACTATATTATATCCCAATAAATATACATTTAAAAATACAAAATAGAAAGAACAATGTTCTTGATTTCATGGCTAACATTGTATTTTAACTGTAGATACCTTTATTATTATTATAATTCACATCAACGGACAAAATTCTGATTCTGTTATGGTTAGGTACACAACTTTTATCCTCCACTGCTCTCAGTAATGGGCCATAAAATATTATTATATATATTTTACTATGCATACTATGTTTTAACATATGCATCTATGTTCCTTACTTAATACTTGTAATGCTTTTGCCTGATTTATATTATATGTATATGAGAGTAAGAAATAAATATTGCTATTTTCCTTATAAACTATGAAGGTGATCATTCATAAGCCAAGCAACCAATTTATTCACAATACTGTCTGGTATAAATACTGCATACTTTAATTATCCATTCAGTAAAGAAGTCTAGAGCTTTGTATTCAATACTTACAGGTAAATGTGTGGGTACGGCCTCAAGCTCCACTTATGTTCTCCACCTGGATGGAGCATGGTTTAAATAAAAACAATTGAGTAAAACTGAAAAACATATTTTGTGATTCTAACATTCTTATTTTTGCATTAAAGCCTGCTAAGCAAATAATCCCGCTTGTAGTTAAAAATGTTCCTTTGATTGTAATTTTGTAATTATAGTTCAGAATTTGAATGACAAAAATATATGCGAATAATTCTTAAAAATTTGGTTATATTGTACATAAACTCGATTTTTAGGGTATATGGATTTAGCAATTTACTACCTCAAAAACATATAATGTTTTTAATCTCAGTATAAAAAACTGCATGTAAAAGTATAGTTTTATGATATGATTCAAAGCACAATCAAAGATATACCTCAGAGATATACCATATCCTGGTATCTGCACCTTTAATTTACACACTGTAGCCAGTGTTTGCCGTTACCAACTGGGTCTCTATATCGCTATAGTCTTTAAAAGCTATTCCAACCTGCAAGACATTATATCTGTTTACAAAATCATTAAATACAATTAACAGCAATAACAATACAAATTGTTATTTATTTATTTGGCATAACCATTGCAATTACATAGTATTTAGAAAATATGGCTGTGGAACTATCATGTAGTTATAATCATGCATAAGATATATAACCAGACATCAGAATGTGCCTTTCATTCTAAGTCTGCATTGAAATGATTTGATTAGTGCCCTATTTTTGAACATATGGTTACATTTGTAAATAATGTTTTGTTTATTTCCACTCGGCTGCTCCTGCCGATGGTAGCTCTCCTTCCGGCCCACCCACTCGCCGTCTTCTGCCGATGGTAGTTCTCCTTCCGTCCCACTCTCTCGCCGTCTCCTGCCGATGTTAGCTCTCCTTCCGGCCCATCCACTCGCCGTCTTTTACCGATGGTAGCTCTCCTTCTAGCCCATCCACTCGCCGTCTTTTACCGATGGTAGATCTCCTTCCGGCCCACTCACTCGCTGTCTCCTGCCGATAGTAGCTGTCCTTCCGGCCCACCCACTCGCCGTCTTTTGCCGATGGTAGCTCTCCTTCCAGCCCACTCACTCACCGTTTTCTGCCGATAATAGCTCTCCTTCCGGCCTACCCACTTGCCGTCTCCTACCGATTATCCAGGTCGGCTATACCTTTCGTTTAGCTTTTTTCGCTTTGTTGTAAATGTTTAACCAGTTCTTATGAATAAAATAGTTCAACAATGTATTTAAATTTTCGGACACTAGGCAAAGTCAATATTGTATATTCATTCAAAAGGCACCAATCATATCACTTCAATGCAGATTTGGAATGATCGGCAAATTCCCATGTCAGATTAGAACTCAGAATGGAGCAACAAGTGGTCAAAGTAAATAATGCTCTTCATAAAAACCTTTTAATAATAATTTATATTGTGATGTGATGTCATCAGCTTGAAAATAGTCATTCTGTATTTGTCAAGTCTCCATGGAATTATGACAAAATGCTGCGACCTTGATATTACTGCAAGGATTATTGCATTATATTATAAAAAAATATGTGTATTTTTTATACAACTTAATTTTTTATAATAAAAACCTTTTTATGTAGATACATAAATGCTGCAATTCAGGAAATGCATTCCTTAACTTAATATTTGATTAAAATTGGTTTTCATTTTGTCTCTTTATTTATACTCTGTTAGGATGGGATTAATATTTCAACATTATGCTTAAGCATTTGACTGCATTTCTATTTTTTTTTAATCATCACAATTCTGAATAGTTTTTTTTTGTATTACTTAAACTTAATTTTAAATGTATTGATAATCATGTATTATTTAAAAAATATGCTGTTATAATTTATTCCTTATGCAATAAATATTTTATGTAAATAAGTAATATTTTTATACATTTTATACTGAATATGTATAAATAAATTATGTGAATATATTAGTGTGTATATTTTGATTATTATAATATGCTTTTGCTACATGCTATACTATTTCCATTTCTTTATTTTCTTGATGACAGCTCCTGTGAAAACTTGAATGAGCGTTCTTGAAAGACGAGAAAGCGTGGTATAACCTTGTAAGTGTGTAAACGTCATATTTTTATAAAATAATGCATACGTAATATAAAAAATAACGTTCATTCAAGTTTTCACAGGAGCTGTCATCGAGAAAATAAAGACATGGAAATAGTATAACAGCAATTTTTGGTCAAGGTGAAACCCTGTTTGTTTGTTTTTAGTATTGTTTGCTTTTATATGATTTTGTACCCAACGCATTGACTCAATACTATTTCGACATATTTTCAATTTGTACATTTCCAATTTGACACAAGTGAAAGGACAGTCAATACATGCACTATATTAGAAAACTCCATTGCAAATCAGAAGTTTTAAACCATGCAGTTGATGGTAACTCTTTCTCGATTTCTTTTTAATTTTGGTATGTATGCTTGTATAACTTAAGTTCCGATAATGATCACACAAGTTGGAGATGTAACTGGTCGCTTTGCTATTCAAATCTGCATTCATATTCTTTGTAATTATACAGGTTGCCCGGTAATAAATGGATAACCTTAAATTAGGTATTTGTATATCTAATGGCCATTCAGAAAAAAAAACAGAACAAAAAAAAGTAATAAAAATAATTTAAATAATAAAACAAATACCATTTTGAAACCGGCTTTAGGCACACTTTATTTTGAAATGATTGGTCACATGTGTATTCATACTTTTTTTTTACGCTATGGATGCTTAAACTTTGGCAAAATGAATATGTTTGTTTATTAAAAAGACCATAACTTTGGTACTACTTGATTTTTTTTTGTTCTGTTTTTTTTTTCTGAATGGCCATTAGATATACAAATACCTAATTTAAGGTTATCTTGTAAGGACTGCCGCGCAGCAGGTCCATGGTTCGAATCCCGCCGCAAGCTTGAGCTTCACCCCATTGAATGGAATTCTGCAAATGCCCGCCTGGCTAGCTAACACCCTTAAGTAGAAAATCTGTCGCCAAGCACCTATCAGTGTGTTCTGGCAGCAGCCCTTGAGAGCGATTAATAAATGACAGGCTCATGAGACTTAACAACTTCATGTCACAGGGTGTTGGGCGCAGTTCAGTTAGTCAGTTGTGACGAAAAGTATCTGTTATAGGGAGAGATTACCGCTTAACATCAGGTGGGACTCGTCCTTTACAATCCCATTAAAAATGCATATCCTAGAACTTCCATCTGATCTGAATAAATAAATATTATGGACATACTACAGATAAGGGGGCCTAATTGTTTTTTATTGCTGGTAGGTATGCCTTTCGAAGTGGCAAAGGTGTTAACAGGGTTAATCTAGAATGTAGATTGCTGCTAGTCTCTTGACCACAATCGCACCTTATGTGATGTGGTCGATAATGTGAACCAGGAAGGACAGCTATCAGAACACACCGTTAGGTGCTTGGCGATAGATTATCTGTTTAAAGGGCGGGGACTAAGCTGGCGACCACCTAAAAAGTTTATCAAACCAATAACGTTTTCATTGTTATATTGGAATCTAGTAGTATTGGAGTATATGAAAACCCAACAATTTTAGTACTCACGATAGGCTGGTACAACTAAGTTCCATTAATTTTTTAAATCATATATTTTTAAGGATTTGACCTACTTTCTCTTGGACTAATACTACTAATTTTGTAAACTCCTATTTCGCGTCATTCGGTCCTAAACAGCAACCTGTTTCTATTTTATTTTGTTAAATCAACAAAATATCAAATATTTCCGTACAAATTCACCTAAAACCTAATACCTAGTAATTCATGTATGTAACAAACAACAGTATACAAAGTACTTTGTGTACAGAATGTATCTGGGTGGAACTGACTTGATAGTGGCCTCCAACATTATAATTCTATTACAACTGGTCCACGAGACGAAGCGGTGTGGCTACTGTGACTGGATGCTGTGCTGTATTTTAAACATAGATGTCACCACCAAACAGTTGATACCGAACGTACATATACCTCTAAGCTTTATGATTTCACTTATATCAATAAAATAAAATGTACATCAATTCGAGTAAAACGTAGTTTAACTTGCTCAGTGAATACGTATTTACATAAAACAGTTATTCCATATAAGATGTAATTTTAATATACCTAGTGTTATTTTTCTTTATTTAAATTCTTGTTTCGGTGCAAATAAACTTTTAAGCAATGATGGCCGAGCGGTAATAGCTATGGACAGCCGTGCCGCAGTACCCTGGTTCGATCCCCACCACTCGCGGCTCGAGCTTCACCGCACGGTGGAAGGGCATTTTGCGATTGCCCGCCTGGCTAGCTACCACGCTCAAGTAGAAAATCTGTCGCCAAGTACCTAACGGTGTGTTCCGGCAGCTGTCCTTGAGAGCGAGTAATTCTAGGTTAGCCTGAACAACATCTTCGACCACATCATCACTTACCATCAGGTGAGATAGTGGTCAAAGACTAACCTGTCAGGCTTAAAAAACCTACCAGCCGCCGAAGAGGCAACATCTAACAAAGGGTGAAAACTATGACAGTTAGCGTTGACAGTGAAGACTGTGATCAGTGATGGAAGATGACAGCAGTTCATTTGAATACGACATAATACGTTATAACAGACATGCCATAATGATGAGGAGTTGTGATCCGAAAGAAACAGAGCGGGATTGTGAAGAGTGTCCTGCAAGGCGAAGATTAGAATGGCTATAGAGGGAGGATGACGGATATTTCGGGCGTCACCATAAACTGTAGATTCAGAATAAACCAAGAGTATTCAGTGACTTCACACTTGTATTCATTTGCACGATACCCACATGTACTGTACAGTACTGTATCAGCCGGATCGTCCACTTCTGAACACAGCCTCCCATATTACGGGGGTATTTGCCATAATCCCCACGCTTGGCAGGCGGCTTGGGAATCGCAATGTAAGACGGCAGTTCTGTAGAAGGCGCTGCTGCCCACCTTCCACTATTTTTCCCTTAGTCGCCTCGTTCGACACCCTCCAGAATCTTACGATCTCCGACATAATTTTTTATTTCTTTTTTTCTGAAAATGTAAATAAATGGGTTGGGGGCGGAGTGTCAAAGTTGTCAATTTTAAGCTATTCTTGTTACGTCTATCTCAAAAACTATATATATAAGTATATCTAAATTAGTTAGGACTCTGAAATAACAGTATATTTTTATTTATGTGTGATTGTGACGGAACAAGCCCGAGGCCGACCTGATGTTAAGTGGACTAACCTCTGCCTATAACAGATGATTTCGGCACAAGTGACGAATTGCACTGCTTCGGTCACACTCAGACATACAGTTCTTAAGTCTCATGTGGTTTCCGACTCTCAAGGTCTGCTACTTGGCGACAGATTTTCTACTTGAGGGTGGTAGGTAGCCATGCGAGCATTCGCAAAATGTTCTTCCACCATGCGATGAAGCAAAGCCGGCACGCAGCGGTGGGGATCCAAACGTGGACCTGCGGATCGGCAGTACATCATAATATGCACAATATATACTGAAAACGCTGATTAAATTATGTAAGTAAGTTTTGCAGTTGTCAACAGTTTTTTTTCTTTTACGGGCAATTGCAATGCGGAAACCTGGAAGAGTGAAGGAGGTGCGATCCGAACTTGGCCAGTTTTGAAATTGAGTACATGAGTAGTAACATCAGGGCAATGATTGACGAATAAAATTAAACAACAAAAGCAGGTGTTTTACTTCCCCTTAAAATCTGCGTTTGCGAATGCGGGGTGTGACAACGGTTTATGACGCGCTATCCTCTTTTCTCTTGCGGTTTGAACCCTTCGAAATGTATTTCTGTCGCGCACGCACGCTCTGCTTCTCTCGGCTCGGCTTCGTCGCGTCGTCGGCCGGCGGCTGGCTGAACCGGCTCTCCGCTCGCCGCGCTCCGCTCCGCTCGCATTCGCGCGGCGGCTTCGCCTCTCGACGGACGTCTCCACGTTCGATAACGAATAAACATTCGAAAAGTTTACCAACTTTTACATTACGGGCCCCAGTTTCGAGACACGTTTTTTTCTCAGAGACGACAGTGCGGTGTAAAAAGTGTGCAGTCTTGACGAGTGTTTGTGAAGTGCGTTTGCGTTTTTTTGCGATAACGAAGTTACCGTTCCGATTGAACGTTACTGTTTTGTTCGATAAAAAAGCGCGTAAGCAAAGTCGCGATCTTCGCCAGGGCCGTATATGGTAAAGTTGGATCTTGGGCTTGAGGCTGACGTCGCGTCGCCCGGTGAAAGTAGACCTTTGTTAAGTTCATAAGGACACGAGCGGCTGCAACTAGCTCGAAACAACTCGTTTCGCTTGCAGTTTGCGAGAAGGTGAGCGTGTATTGCTTACTTACAAACTTATTTACTATTCTAATTTTGCAGTTATTAATTTCTTCTCTATTAGTTTCTAGTCTATTCCGCTCGTATATATACCTACTTACACTTAATACTTTTACAGAAACATTGTTTGATTATGATAAGTTAATAACACTGCACATTAGCATACCAAAGTATTTACGTACGTAAATACTACATATAAATACTATATTAGTAGGTACACCGTACAACTATTTGTAGGTGTTGTTTAAGTATGCCTTCTACTATATCGGAGATGAACAGTTTCTAGGATTGTATTTTAAAGCTAACTTTATCGAGCCCAATAACTAGGTTCCTACCTAGGTACTTACCGTCGCTGTCGTCGCTAATGTTGTAACACCGCGGAAGTCAACATTGGCAACTTTTTATAAGAGCAAATAAAATGTTTGTTATGTAGGTACCTACAGTACGTTCTTTTATTACTGTATCAAATATTTGATGTAACTTAATTTGGTCGATAAGTTACTATGTACCTACGTAGGAATACCTATACCAATTCTATTTTAATACTACATTAGTAGGTAGGTACTAGGAGTATATTTATAAAATTAAGATTTCATTAGTTTTTGAAAAGCTTCACCGAACTTAAGTAATGATTAGTGAAAAAATCACTCAATTGATATGGAGGTACAAAGGTACATGTCAGTTGAATAGGCGGTCATTTTTGTACCCTATCCCTTGCAGGTTAGGTAGTGCCCCAGTCTCTCTTTTGGTGATCTTTCTATTATATATTTTCGCAGAAGGTGTGTCACTGTTGTGATGTGTCAAGCATTGTAGTATTATAGTAAAAGTATACAATTTTGCAATGCAGTCCAGGAAATCTCTTTGTTTAGTGTCCATTGTTGACCAGTTGAAGCATGATATACAAGATAAAAACGCGTCCGTGAAGCTAAGTAGGTAGGTATATTCTTTTGATCGCATTCTAAAAAAAGTCTTTAAGAACGCATTTAAGTACGCGATAAAATCTAAAAAGGCGCGATAATATGCCGATACGCGTTTAACCTTGCTTCTTACTCTACGGGTACCGAAGCATTCTGGTTTCTGACGAAGTTAATCAAACAACACAGTTGCTAGTCAACCTCCGCCATTAGAACCTGACGGATCACTGGACCTATAAAATAAGTCGGTACTATTTTTCCTGAATCGCTTGGATGTTGCGAACGAAACATATCCCCATAAATTTTTTACCCCTTAGGGTATGTTCCATTAGTCGCTAAGAACGTTAATTTCGATAATTTTGATCACATTCTGCGTCTGTGGTTGTGATCACGTGATCGTTTGTAACTGTCATCCCCGTTCCATTTTTGGATAAGATCGCTAAGAATGCCACTAAAATTTGCCACTTCTGTCACTTTTGACATTAGATGTAGCGTTTAAGGCTAAAATAACGCCAAGACCCATGTGGAAAACTTTTTGGGAGTGTGATCGTTTTTAGCGTTTTTAGCGAATCTCACTCAAATGGTACGCACCCTTAGTGTTTGGGCGGCTCGTCTAAATAACAGCTTTTTTGGTTTCCATAATGTAGAGAAAGAGCTCTTTAGTGACTATTCATTAGTACGGCTGTGCCTTAATAAGCTTATCGGTATTTTACAGGCTTCATTTCAAATAATGTGTGATTGAACTACAAAACCATTTCCTTTCTATATTATAATAACTCTTCAAATGGCATGATAAATGTAGTAATAAAACCTTGTCCAGAATAGGCTTCCGCTAGTTGAAGGATTAAGAAGACGCACGAAAACGTGAGCATATGGGCACTGCATTAGTTCCTGGGGCGGCGCAGGTAAATCTCTCATGATGTGCGCTGAGAGAGCGCAAAGAATCCTTCTAAAAGTAATGTTAGGTCTCCCTTTTAGATTTGTTACCAGTGATTTATACCATAAAACGAATGTTTTAACAGTTAGAAAACTCTTTATTTATAATTGCATACAGAGATACCATAGAGAAACTGTCCCTTATCAACCTATAACCAATAAAAGAATTGATAGATGTCCTGTTCCCAGTCACAATTGCTTAGCCTCATGGAGACATTATAATACTACACTTGAAGAAGAAAATTAAAACACTTTGTATAAATTAAAATTAAAAGTTCTTGAATGGCTTAAAAGCCTAAACTACGAAGAAATTGAAAAAAAAATTAGAAAAATACTAGTAATTAAAAAATCTTACATGAGTTTTTGTTGAATTTAATATTTGACATTTATTGTTGTTGTACTAATTACTAACTATCCAAGTGTAACATACAATACACGTATTCACAAACACTCACTTTCCCATACATGCCCAAGACAAGCTGATACACCCTCACACACTCACATGCACCCTCACACACGCACCCACCCTGTCACCTACTTTCACTCTCTCATACACACCCCACACACGCATAACACACACACATAACAATAAAATAATAAAAAAAAAATTAGGAATTGCTAGATTAAGAAATATAATAATTACAATAAAATTTCATAAATTAAAACAATACAAAAAATAAACATGTCATGGTTGTTTCATTAGGTTAAAAGTTTTTGTAAATGTATACACACTACATATTTTCTATCCTACTCAGAGTCAACGGTTATAATATAATAGATGATTTATTACTCTCTAGAATATATGTTCGTGTAATTTAGAATCTAAAGTAATAGCTATTAGTGTCTTTATAATAAACATTTGTACCTTATGGAAGAGACTGCCTTTTGTAACAGCGTTTCCGTGCTTCGGAGGGCACGTTAAGCCGTCGGTCCCGGTTGTTGTCTTAGGATGGTAGTCGTTATAGCATGGTGGTAGGGCATTTTGCGAATGCCCGCCTGGCCAGCTACCACCCTCAAGTAGAAAATCTGTCACCAAGCACCTAACGGTGTGTTCCGGCAGCTGTCCTTGAGAGTCAGTACTTCTAGGTTAACCTGAACAACATCTTCGACCACATCATCACTTACCATCAGGTGAGATAGTGGTCAAAGGCCTATCAGGCATAACAAAAAAAAAGGTTCTAACAACTGTGTGAGCGAGCACGTTATCTTGTTAAAAAGACCCCTCGGACAATGTTCCTTGGTTGCTCGTTATTAACTTCTCGAAAGCTTGAGGCAGACAAACTTCACATTACCATTTATAGTAACTTTTCTAACTGCTTCTGGCCTACAGTGTCGAAAAAAGCCATTATCATTATTTGATTAACGCTCCGACCGCGCGTAGGTAGCCGAAAATTCAAAATAGTTCCAAAAAAAAGAGATTGCATTTTTTCTGTGCCTAACAATTTTTGGAACCACCTTTATACTGATTTTAACATATAAAGTCTGCCATTTCTGTGGTAACCAAATAAAAAAGGACCTCACTAGAGAAACTAACACATCACTATTTATAGAGGATTACAAATAAATACTTACCTATTAATTGATACATTTCTATTTTGATTCCTTGTCGAATAACATACATTTAAAGCAAATAGGCAAGTTTTTAACTTACGTGGTGTTAGATCTAAAGCGGCGAATGTACGCACGTGTCTGAGTATATATATATAGGTAGGTACGTGTACAAGTTCCTACGTAGGTATATTACATCAAATTTCTCGCAATATTTAAAGCATAATTCAGTATTCTTTGACTGACGTACTCTCCGACACGGTATAGATACCTCCTACCAATCGTAGGTTGGTTGTTAAAATTCCAGATTGCCCAGATGGGTATGTAAGGCAGAGTGGCATCCACCTGGACAACCTGTTTTGAATCCTAAACGCCCGTGATACACGGGGGTGAAATAATGTAATACAATTAATACGTGAAACTTACATGCAACTTATGATAGGTTTTCGGTGTTCCTCCGTTGAACCCAGCCTACCGTGTCCCTAAGGATATCTAACTGGCCAGATAGTTATTTACTCACGGTTACGGCTGTGTGGTTCGATCTTCTGTCTTCCAAGCACAAAACTCCAATTTTACAAATATCAAATTTATAGATCGCGTGAATACAAATTCAATAAAAACAATCACGCGCAACAAAACAAATTCAAATTAAAATTACATGAAAATTAAAAACAACCTTTTCTCTTAAACCCAAAAGTGTCCAGAGTGCTAAGTTTTCAAAAACATAGACAAAGCGACAATGCAAACTTCTACTGTTTTCACTCAAAATTGTCCATAGACTCAAAGTAGACGACTACCTAGGGGGCCGTTCAGAACCTTGCCGCTAAGTTGATCGGTCCGAACATTGGTAATACCTACATTTTCCCTTGTACAATAATTATTCATCATCATCACAATCATCCATCACCAACCGTAATACGTGTACTGTTGAACAAATGCTTCACCCATAGCACGCCATATCGCTTGTAACCATTGGCTATCCGATACTTTTACGATATCGTCAGTCCACCTCTTGGTGAGTATAGTTATTAGTAGTAGTAGTGAGCAACAATTATTACATATTATTATTACCGGAATTGTAAACTAACTAGCAGCGGCCCGCGATTTCACTCAAATCAAATCATTTATTTGCTAAAATACATGTCACATATGATCGTATATTAATGGTTAAGGATACAATGTATTTAGTCTGCAAGCAGACGTGCAAATTTTTGTGAAGTACTTAAACGTATTAAGTACTTACTTAAATTTGTAATTTTACAAAATCTTTAACACTGTAAAAACAGTTGCGTAGACAATGATGAAAGGGGAGGCTGGGCATGATAAAAGTATTCCAAATTAATTAGATTAATCCAGGATCTAAGCTATCCATATAGTTTCATCAAAATCGCTTCCACTGTTTCAGTGTGGAAGAGTAACAAACATACCTACAACCCGGTCACAATATCTGTGCACCTGACCTCGTGACGTCATATCGGCGGTCTGGGTACGGTGTGAAAAAAAGTTTTTTCGAGAAATGTGGAGGTAAAAAAAATTTACTAACCTTTTCAAATGTACACTAATAAACTTCCGCATTTGACCTATTTAGGTAACTAGTATGATTGTACAAAAATGTTTTTATCGGACAATAACATTACTTTGGTACCTACCTACTTTAGGTAACCTAGTATACCTTATTAATTATAATTACCCACTAATATTACTTATTCTATATGTGGAGCGGAGACTTGTAAATTACTTTTGCATTTTATATATTTCTTTACCTAATATAAGCTATTTAGTCTTCCTAAAAAATAATAAATAAATACGTACATGTAATAAACTATTTATTAAACCGGCCAAGTGCGAGTATGGTTCGTGGACTGAGGGTTCCGTAGGTAGGTACTATTTTTATTCAAACAGATCGCAATTATTGACAGGAGTCTGTACTTCTCCGGTTTTTGGGGGTTCGTACCCATAATAGAGCTCAAAAACTGCGTTATATGGGGCTCTAGCTCTTAAACGAAATGAGTTACTATCTTAAAATTTTGATATTTTGTATAAAACGTTGACCCAAAGACAAATATTAGGCTAGAAACATATCTCAATAATTTGTCAGGGAGGTTCTAATACACGAGAAAGTATAGGCGACAAAGATAACTTTACTGAACCCTTACTTTGCCTAGCATGTATCCCAGTCTACTGCTCATTGAGTAAAGTATACATTTTTTTTATTATAAAACGTGCTACTTAAATATTAATAATCGTGTATGGGGGCAGTCGAAAGTTTTTAATTTTAGTCTATTTTTGTTACGTACTAGGTATATCAAAATCAAAAACTAATGAGGCAAAAAATTCAACTTTGTCATAATTATGTACCATATTATTTATACTCAATTACAACAAATACTGAAAACGCCGACTTGTATTGTAGTTTTGCAGCTGTGATCAAAAACCACTACAAGTATTTGTTTTTCAAGGATGCAAAGACAGAAGGGTCTCAGCCTTTTGTTTACGAAACCCTAAAAACGTTAAAATACAATGTTCCTTGTTTGGCGATTGGGGACTATTTTTGTTTTCTATTCCTGATAGTTTAGCTTTTCGACCACTACCTCACCTGATGTTAAGTGATGATGTGGTCGAAGATGTGGTTCAGGCTAACCTAAATGTACTGGCTCTCAAGGACATTTGCCGGAACACACCATTAGGTGCTTAGCGACAGATTTTATACTTGAGGATGGTAGCTAGCGCAAAATGCCATACCACCCTGCAACTTTTGCTATTAATACATTTTTTTTCACAAGTAATCCGCCATACAACTTTTATCTGTGAAAATTTCTGACTACCTATTTGGGTTCCAAAACTACAGCCTTATAAAAGGTCGGACGACTCGTACGGGGACGCAAGCTTAGCAGAAACATAGGTAATAGTTTCCAGTTTTCTCCTACGGAATCCTGATACATTTTTCTTCAAAGGAACTGAAATTTCTTTCAACTATAAGTGGTATCACAGAATGATTATTAGTAACAAGGCATAGATACGTACTACCGATAGTCCAGTCTAATTGCGTCCTCATTTCGATCGTTATTTCAATAAACATCGCAGTTTGCACGCATTCTCCAGCTGAGCCACAGCATAGGCAACAGTTACTGGGAGTTGGTGCCATTCATTCCATGCACTGCCGCCTGCTGTGTAGGTCAGTGCCCTGAGGGCTTACCCTACCTGTTGATCAAGGTTCCTCGTCAAGCCGGTTCTCGACGTACACTGAAAAAAATATGTCAGGTTTCTAACTGACTCTTCTAATTGACTCGAACTGCCATCTGATTCTGTAAGCCTTTCTTCAATTAAGAGCGCGTTATATTGAAGCGCTCGTAGCGAAGTTTACTTAGCTGTTCTCAACCGATCAGCAAAGTTAAGCAACGTCGCCCGCGGTCATGAGTTGGATGGGTGACCGCTAGTGACATTACTACTGAGCGCTTCCGTGCTTCGGAGGGCACGTTAAGCACGTTCCCGGTTGTCGTCTTAGGATGGCAGTCGTTATAGCATGGTGGTAGGGCATTTTGCGAATGCCCGCCTGGCTAGCTACAACCCTCAAGTAGAAAATCTGTCGCCAAGCACCTAACGGTGTGTTCCGGCAGCTGTCCTTGAGAGCCAGTACTTCTAGGTTAGCCTGAACAACATCTTCGACCGCATCATCACTTACCATCAGGTGAGATAGTGGTCAAAGGCTAACCTATCAGATATATATAAAAAAAAGAGTGATATTAAACTGATAAATAGTCGAGTTGTTTAGTCTCCGAGCAACGGTGCTCTTGAACTGGTTTGGTTACTCGTAATTAGGTAGGTATCTGCAATACCGGTGGTATGCCGCCAACAGAGCCGAATATGACGGCCACATGCTATTTCAAATAAAAGTCATTGCTTCTTTAATGGCAGTTTTATGAACGCCTGGTAATTACAGATCATTTGCTGTAATCATTCATTCAAATTGTCCATCGATATATAATTAAGGAAATCACGGAAATAGGCAGTATAACTTCACGGACTGGTTTTGGAGTTTTGGGCGTGGAATGGGCGATTTGAGGTTGTCGAAAGCATCATTGAAAGAGCAATGGAGGGCATACCATAAAGACTTTATTAAAGAAATTGATATTTTAACTTGTACCGATTCTGTATATAATTAATATATTTTTTATTCTCGTAAAAACTTGAGTAATTTTTTTTAACGTTATTGTGACGGAACAAGCTTGAGGTCCACCTGATGTTAAGCAGAATAACCTCTGCCTATAACAGATGCATTTCATTAATCAATCATTAAAGTGACAATCGCGATAATAATACAAAATGAAGATAAAATAGCAGTGCCAGATTTTGGTTTAACTTCTTCTAAGACAAACAGAAAGTTCTAGAAAGACAATTCCATAGAATTGTGTGTGGTTTTATTATAAAAAAGATGTTGCAATGCTTACAAAAGGAAAATTCAAGTGGAACGTAAAAACATTTTGAAAAGAAAGTTTAAATTGTGTCTGTCATTAATTGATTATTTAAAGGACAAAAATACTTGGGCGATTCTGCTGTTCCCATGCTAATCATCGACGTTATTTAAACTATATTGCAATAATTTTATAATATCCTGTATAATATACCTTATAACATCGCAACTCTCGCCATCGACGGGGAATCCAACCCCACACATTGAAACCAGAGTTGTTTCGTACGGTGCGGGCTCAAAGGAGCTTCCTTCCGCGGACGCTCAGATTGTGGAATGAGCACCCCGCCGTGGTTTTCCCTATGGAGTACAGCATGGGGTTCTTCAAAAAGGGGGTGAAGAGATTTCTTCAGGGTCGGCAACGCACGAGTGATACCCCTGGTGTTGCAAGCGTCCATAGGCTACGGTAACTGCTTATCATCAGGCGGGCCGTATGCTTGTATGCCAACTTATTGGTATAAAAAAATAATTACGCATGTTTTAAAAGAATGGCCGAGAGTTTCTTGCCTTTTCTTGTCGCAGTGAATCTGTTACACTTTGACACATTCAAGTAGAATGTAGAATATTACAATATTAAAATTTATAATCGACCTTCTTAGCTTAAATTGAATTAATTATTTTGGCGTTTTCTAAATGCATGCATAGTGTCCGCTGTATTCTTATATAACAGACGAAACGTGTGTGCATATTTACGCCCTTCGAAAATATTAGTGTAGAGACTCTAAAATGAAATCCCTAGAAGATTTCCTGCTCTAGGGCTTCGTATGTTTGCTTATTAATTAACACATGGGGTGTAGAGTAAACATGAAATCTATCAGCACTTTATGTTGCTGTTAGACTTACTTAAACAATATCTATTTAATAATAAAAGTTTGTTGTAATCATTATTATCAATCTTACCTATGCAATATAACCTAACATATATTCTTAATATACACTGTAGCAGAGTAGAAAGAGTGTGAAGTAGGCCATCTCCGACCCAATTCGCGATATAATTACCTACCATACTTGTCTGTCTCAGGGTTGTTACTTATTTATAATGTATGTACTCGTATATGCTAAATTTTAATTCAGTACCTAGAAATAGGCAAGGGTCGGGAAGTTGTTTTTTTTACATGTGTTGTCTGGGTTCAGGGTTAGTGAGGTCGGATTTATACCTAAACGATGATAACACCTTTCACGATGAAAAAAATACCGACTGGCGATACCTATGTGGGTGCGGGGCATACCTAATACAACAAAAAAATAAGTATGCATCATCAAGTAAAAATCATAGGTATGCTAGAATAAGTGACTTGCTTACCTTTCCTGTTCAGTAGGTAATCTGAACAAAGACAACTCTGGAATCTATGAATTATTTAGACAGCCGAACACACACCAATAATTTCTCATGCGATTATCAAACATTTTTCATTCATTTAGCGGTGCCAAAAAGCCGTGACTCGCGAACCTTGTTCGGTGGTAGCCCCGGCTGGCGCACTGAGAAACGGGTCGAGATTGTGTTAGAGTGTGCGTGCGGGACGCATAGATACTATGGCGCACCAAATAATCCGTGCGCGGTGCGTTTGTATGAAGATAAATTACTTCCCCACTCCTTCTACTATGACTGTAGTCTGTAGATTTCCCATTATATATGGAAGAAAGGCCAGCTGCGGCAGATTTAGAATGTATAATCATTGTTTTATGTATGATTGTATATCTATAATTTTTAGGGTTCTGTCCGTTTTTACTGTGCTGTCTGTACGTCCGTCCGGTGTATTTCAAAAACCGATAATTCAATTCAAGTTACAATTAATTCAATTGAAGTACAAAGCAATTTAATTGAAGTAAAAAGTAATTTAATAGAATTCAAAAGTAATTCAATTACAGTAAAAACTTTTTCAAATACATATTTTTTTAGGTATTTCATGTAACCCAAATAAATATGTTATTTCTTGTTTGTTTATGATAAGCAAAACCAGAACAGTTGAAAACCTTTTGACCCTAAATGTTGAGTATTACGACATACTTTTTACCATGAGTTTATGTAAATGCCTTGATGAATGTTTATTACAAAAGAAACAGTTTTATTGACCCCAAAATTATTTCTACCCTTCATGGTTTACGGCCGATATAATAAAAATACAATAAAACAAACTTTTTAACCTTGTGACATGCTAGCACAAAATCCAGATTTTGATATCTAAACTAACTAATATAATAAAGAGGAAAGATTTGATTGTTTGTTTGTTTGCGTTGAATAGGCTCTGAAACTACTGGACCGATTAGGATGAAATTAAGTACTTAGTTTTGCGTTGTAATGTCTTGGACACAGTCTTGTTACACTGTGTTATTTGAATAAATAAACAAGCCTTAATCAATATCTATGCCCAAAAACAAGCACAGAAAAACTAATAGTTTCCCGAAGAGGCCACGAGAAGAAAACGCAAATAACGCTAAAATAATTTCGTAACTATCAAAATAGCCACAGGAAATGATCCAGTAGGTAAAGTAGGTTCGTACCTATACGGATTGCGGACTTGCACAATATTTATTTAATTTCATTCTCCCGGCTTTGGAATGAAACCATGCGGAATATTTTCAAGAATCGTTCGAGAATCGTAACACATGTTTGTCGGATCGTACGTGTGTATGTTTAACAACATATGGCGACCTAACAATGGATTTAATTCATGAAACACGAAACTTTACTTTCTACAGTTACTAGGTACTTACGTCATGTTTGTGGTATTTCCATGTTTGTATTTTGACTTGGATGCAAACTGGAAGATGTAATATTACAGTATTTTTTCTTTATAGGCTAGCCTTTTACCACTATCTCACCTGGTAAGTGATGATGTGATCAAAGATGTTGTTCAGGCTAACCTAGAATTACTAGTTCTCAAGGACAGCTGCCGGAACGCACTGGTAGGTGCTTGGCGCCAGATTTCCTACTTTCTAGAGGGTGGCTAGCCAGGCGGAGATTCGCAAAATGCCTTATCAACATGCTATATTGACTGCCATTGTAAGACAACAACTGGAGTGGCCTCCGAAGCACGGAAGCGCTATTTAAATAGTTATGCCACTAGCGGTCACCCATCACAGTCATGACTGCGGCTGACGTTGCTTAACTTAGCTGATCGGTTGAGAACGCCTATCAAACTTCGCTACGAGCGCTTCAAAAACAGTAAAAACTCTGAGCTCCTTAACTTCCAAAATATGTAACAGTGATGTAACGAATCTTTTAGAAAATTCTAATAGAATTACACCTAGATAAAACTCCGCTCTCGTCGCATACAACTAGGTAGGTACATTCTTGTCTTTTATAAACCACACTGTTACCATGATACTGCAATATCACCTTACTAAAGAGCAGAAATACATCGCCCGCATCCTGTTCTCAAAATAACATCAACTTGAGAAGTTATTTAAGCCCACTATAAACTTATGGAAGACAAGTCACAAAAAAGACAGTAAAAATAGTACAAAGGAAGATCTTATGCTGTTTGTTCACTGTAAACTTCACGTTACAAGCTGTGATGCGCCGTAATGTAAGCCACAAGTATATTTAATAGAAGAATATTATATAATAGCAGGGTTGCCAGATCCGCGAGTTAAAAATTATACGAGATTTAATGCAAAATTATCGTGTTTTTTTTACTGTATAAGTTACTCAACCGAGTCTAAAAAGAGAATACGGCAAAAATTTAGGGTGTGTAACCTTAATAGACATCGTTAATTTTTTAAGTAGATTCTAGATCTTGATACGACTTTACTTGTTGGCAATTGTATTGTGGCAATTTTAATGTTGGGCGCCCACCTAATTTTCAGGAAACTACACGCAGGTTGTTTCTGTTGTTCTACAAAATCAATAAAAAAATCAATTCACATTCCACGTTTGTATGATTCTGGACTGCCTTAGATTATAGAAAAATATTACAATATTTACGTCCCGTTACAGATACCTGAATTCATCTCAAAACAATCGTGTATTTGACAAACATATCGTAGAAGTTGGATAAAATATCGTGCGATACGTACCTACTTATTTTTTTATATCGCATGGTACTCAAAAATATCGTGGATCTAGGATAATTATCGCATGTCTGGCAACACCTAATAATAGAACCATAGGGCGTATACCATTTGAAGCTAAATTCGTTATTTTCGATAAATTTGATCACATTTTGTGTCTATGGTTCATATTAAATGTGGATCCAAAGTCGCAAAATGTGGTCAAAATTATCGAAAATAACTCAAATGGAATACGGCCATAGAAACACAAATGTAACACTAGGAATAGAGATATAATAGCGGTGCCAGGTTTTAGATTAGCAAAGACAAATAAAAGGTCCTTCTTAGGTAATTGGGTGCGGTTTATAATAAAGATCCCAAACATATTACAACGCTCACAGAAGAAAAAATTTAAGTTCCACGTAAAAAAAAACTATTTTACAGCTTGTGAGTACTGGAACGACCAAAGTGCTTGGTCATCTACGTAATTTAAACAAGTATTGTGATAATATATACATTATTACGCGCCGGAATAGGCTCTGGCGTGAAATTGGAGGACGCGGGTTTGATTCCCGTCCGGAACAAAACAAATTGTTCTTCAATAATATGTAAATATGAAAAAAGGAGTGTTATGTTTTCAGGGTTCATGTATGTATGTTTGTGAGTTTCTTTATTCCACCAGAACTTCTAAACTGCTTAACCGATTTTAATGTAAGAGATATCGTTATATTCTCGTCTTAATAGCGCCAGTGACACTAGGTAAATATAAAAAGAAACTTGCGGATTTTAGACCCCATATTGGAAGTTTTTTTTTTTTTAAACCCGTTCAAGTGGGGTTAGTATCAAAATGAAGTGATTTAAAAAACGTTTCCATAAATATATAGAACTTGAACGATGAAAATTTTACCTAAAATAAATAATTAGCAGTCGGGTTTTTTTTTTATTGTGACGGAGCAAGCACGAGGCCCACCTATTGTTAAGTGGACTAACCTCTGCCTATAACAGACGCATTTCGCCAACGACGAATTGCACTGTGCCCGTCACACTGAGACGTGCACTTGTTAGGTCTCATGTTCCTGTAATTTTTCTGGCTCTCAAGGACTGCTGCCGGAACACACTGTTAGGTGCTTGGCGACAGATTTTCTACTTGAGGGTGGTCGCTAGCCAGGCGGGCATTCGCAAAAAGCCCTTCCACCATGCAATTTATTAATTTATACTTTTTTTCGTATATATTATATTTAATGTTACTTTTTGATCGTTAATTAAAATACATGTATTCTTATTCCTATTTCTAAAGCGATGATAGGTTTTTCAGGAGCTTCGGTAAAATACCTAGTCTGTATTATTCGAGGGTCGACCTTTCCTGAACCTCTCCCCGGGGGAGATTTGATCCCTTACAAATGAATACCTGGGACATACGAAAGGTTCTTCCCACCTTTCAATGCTCAGTCCTAAGTACAGATCCATCAAATACTTTATATTATTACAGCATTGGCGCATCGTAAGGTACATACACAAGTTTGGATACGTCAAACAAAGGTGGATTTGTAGGATTCCGTATATACTGTAAATTGGGACCCATCAGTCCGTCCGTCTGTTTTAGAAAACGGGACCCTATCACCATAGTAAAAGGAATGATAATCGAACGCCCCTTTTATTTACTTTTTATTTAACGACGAATTATTTACTACAGAATATTACTGTACTGTTACTGTATCAGCCGGACAGTCCACTGCTGAACACAGCCTCCCCCAATATTCAGGGGGGTTTGCCATAATCCCCACGCTTGGCAGGCGGCTTGGGGATCGCAGTGAGATTTATCAGTTCTTCAGATAGTGCTGCTTCTCACCCTCTGGTGTGTTACCCTTAGTCGCCTCTTAAGACACCCACAGGTATAAATGGGGGATGACATTCTAGCCCGGCACCCCACGGGCTAGAATGTCACTTACTATCGCCAAATAACAAATTTGCAGCTTGCATAACAAAAAAATATTTTCTTTATTAATTTACCATTTTTATATCGCGAAAATATATCTTATTTATTTAAAGAATAACTGTGTATATAAATATTAAAACTTAACACCCCATTTTTGTTAAATTACCTATCAAGGGGTAGATTTTGGTAGACAATTTTGAAGCGCTCGTAGCGTAGTTTACTTAGCTGTTCTCAACCGATCAGCAAAGTTAAGCATCGTCGCGCGCGGTCAGGAGTTGGATGGGTGACCGCTAGTGACATTACTACTGGGCGTTTCCGTGCTTCGTAGGGCACGTTAAGCCGTCGGTCCCGGTTGTCGTCTTAGGATGTTATGGATTCTTAGGATTGAGAGCCAGTACTTCTAGGTTAGCCTGAACTACATCTTCGACCAGATCATCACTTACCATCAGGTGAGATAGTGGTCAAAGGCTAACCTATCAAGCATAAAAAAAAAAGATAAAAGATAACCTATGGCATCATAACGATAGATTAGGTTGTGGAAATAAAAAGAAACACTCCGCCGTTTCGACTGTCGAAGAACGAGGCAACGTCCTACTTTCACCGAAATACGAGTGAGTACTAACTACTACCGTATCATCTTATACTGTGTAATTGCTGTTTGTATGGTTATGGATGTCGTATGGCCGCACATAACACACACACAGATCTACGTTATGATATTTTTATATAAGTACCTACCTACCTAATGTTTTTGTGGTTTCTTAAATCTTAAGGCAATTATTATCTACTAGTCTTCCGGCCGCGGCTCCGCGAGCGCGTAAACCGTTAACCTCTTTTTGCACAGTTGGATGAAAACTATCTCATATCCTTCCCCGGGTCTCAAACTATTTCCATACCAAATTTCGTCCAAATCGGTCCGGTACTTTTTAAGTTTATTCGTTGTATACAAAATACAAATCTTTTCTCTTTATAATATTGTAGACGAGTATCGTTGTTTTTTTATTTTTTTCTGTTCTTTTCTTTTAAAGTGTTTATTGAGGGAATAAATTTGATATTTTAATCTATGAATGGTCAGCGTTCGGGAAGTTACGTGACATCTTCTCGTCGAGCATCCCGCAGAGCCTGAAGACCATAGTCGTCAACGAGTGTGTGTTGCTAAAGATGACATATGGCATTGAGACGTGGTCCTTACCTGTGGCCTTTATGGACAAGCTCAGAGTCGTTCAACGAGCGATGCTCGGAGTTTCTATGCGCGAAAACCGAAACGATGAAATTTCGAAGAACCAAAACATAGCTTTCATATTTTACAAGTTGAAGTTATTGGAGTTGAGGAAGAAAAAAGCTCGACGAACTGATAACCGACGATGAAAAAAGAAAGATGTCGAGTTGGTAGGAACCCACTAGGTTGATTAAGGACATCGTAAAACTTGAGGGTAGCCAATGGTCTCTATGACATACCCCTTGTTCATCAAACACCTAAGGACTTGGGTTTTTAAGAAGAATATAACCATACCTTAACTGTCGCAATCTATCCTGCCGTTAGGAAGATGCGAAGTCATACATACATTTACAAACAAACGTCCTTTTTTTACCGGCGGTATGCCTTTATTAACAAAATACTATTAACTATATACAACACTACAGCTACAATAAAAGCATTAACATACCCATAAGTCATTGCAGACTCACAAGCAGACCAAATGCTCCAGCCCACTACCATCTGTCAGCATACCCAGAATGCTGGCAGCATTGCCCCTTTGAATAAAAACAAAAAGTAACAAAAATAACGAATTAATCAACAAAGATAAGATACGCGCCAAAAACATAACCTATGTCAGTTAAGTAAAAAAAAGTTTTTTTTAAGTATATACAAACAGTTTCACAATATTTTCTTATTGTAAAAGTATTCTTATATAATAATAATTGTGAGACCAGTAGAGTTGACTACAAATTTAATATGCTACGCCAACTTTTATATAGTACCACCAACTTAACTGTGCAGTTTTCGAGGGCGCTACTGGTCATGGAAATCAACTACAAACTGTCACAATTTTAAGGAATATTGTTTTCTTTTTTTTGCCGCCTGAACAGATAAGTTGGTGGGACTATAGTCCGTCTGTACTCTCGAGTCTGTACTCGTTATTAGCATAGCGAAGTACACACTATTCCTTACGTAAAACTGTGTGTAAAATTGAAGCAGATTCAAAATGAACACCAAAAGAAAGTTATACCAATCAAAAGCATATCAATGAACGATGTCGCTTACAAATAGCAATGCTAAACGAATCGCGTGGTGGACTGGACGGCGCGTGACAATTGAATTTATAATACGACGAACTATTTTATAATGATAAGATCTGTGCATTACTGAGTTCAATCACGCACTTGTATATTTACAATGTGATATCGCTTGTGTTATTAACTACAAGTTCAAGGTCCCCTCGATAGAGGCAATTGGAAACGTGCCGTTTTGATACTTCAGACGCATTCTTAATTTATAGCAAGTTCTCGATGGTTCTAGTAAGTTGGAGTTGCGAAATCTATTCATTCATCTATTTTTACTACTAGGTTAGTTCTATCTATTTTTATTACTAGGGTCTACTTCTAGGTTAGCCTGAACAACATCTTCGACCACGTCATCACTTACCATCAGGTGTGATAGTGATCAAAGGATAACCTATCGTGTATAAAAAAAAACAGGTAATGTATGTTCCAAAGTTGTTATAAGTAAATAATTTTGACTCAATACATTCTACCAGTATAACTTGTTTGAAGCGCTCGTAGCGTAGTTTGCTTAGTGGTTCGTAACCGATCAGCTAAGTTAAGCGACGTCCGCCGCGGTCTTAACTTGGATGGGTGACCGCTATTACTACTGAGCACGTTAAGCCGTCGGTCCCGGTTGTTGTTAGGATGGCAGTCGTTTACAGCACGGTAGTTTGGGTATTTTGCGAATGCTCGACTGGCCAGCTACCACCCTCCAGTAGAAAATCTGTCGCCAAGCACCTAACGGTGTGTTCCGGTAGCTGTCTTTGAGAGCCAGTAATTCTAGGTTATAGCCTGAACAACATCTTCGATCGACCACATCTCACCTACCATCAGGTGAAATAGTGGTCAAAGGCTATATCTATCAGATATAAATAAAAAAAACACTGCAGTCTAAATGTCTTATATATATGATAATAAGTGAACGATTACAATCTTCATCAGTCAATAAAATTCTAATTAAAGTACATTCCCAACTTTAAGGGTAATTTTAGGGTAGTAGAAATAAAATAAATTAGTTGTTACTGTAAAAGTCATACTGTAAAAACCTTCCAAAATCTACCATTTTTTCAATTCAATACAAAATGTTCTGTATGGCAATCAAAAAGACGCTGGGGGAGCGAGTTAAAGATAAGAGGTACTTTTATTTCGAATTAAATCTAGTTTCACTGGCATTTATAGTTCCAGTTTTGTTGCGAAGCGTTTGCTACTGTATTTGGTTAAACAATCAGGCTTTTTGGACTTAAACACAGGCCTGCAAGATTCATACCTTCTAGAGTCTGTAGGCGGAAGAGTTAACAAATCCACCATTCATAGCTGACCAGGGTGTGATTTGTGATCAAAGGCTAGTCTATTTGCAAAAAAGACTGTACTAGTATTATTTAGAGCATACTCTGAATATAAATCTGAATCACTTTTGAGTTCTCTACGTGATATTTCCGCTCTCCGTAGGCTGCCGGGCCAGAATTGCACCCTCTTGTTCGATTCCAATAGGAAGATATCTTCCTCTGGGATTCTTAAGAGACGACAAAGGGAATAACACCAGGCACCAGCAGCGCCTTGAAGCTTCTGAAGAACTGGTATCTTACACTGTGATCCTAAACGTGCGTGGGGCTTTTGGCAAACCCCCCCATACGGGGAAGGCTTTGTACAGTTGTGGATGCTATGACTTTTTTTTATATTATTCGAGGCCCACCTGATATTAAGCGGACTAACATCTGCCTATAACAGATGCATTTTATCACAAGTGACGAATTGCAATGCGCCCGTCACTTTGAGGCATAGTTGTTAAGTCTCATGTGCCTGTAATTTCACTGGCTCTCAAAGACTGCTGCTGGAACACACCGTTAGATGTTTGGTGACAGATTTTCTACTTGAGGGTGGTCGCTAGCCAGGCGGGCAAACGCAAAAAGCCCTTCCACCATGCAGTGAAGCTCAAGCCGGCGCGCGGTGGGGATCGAACCAGGGTACTGCGGCACGGCAGTCTATAGCTATTACCACTCGGCCATTATTGCTTCCAGACTGATGAAGACATGACATTTTAAAATTTATTTCGTAAGTATTTCCACCAAAGTTCGATATATATTATACTCTTGGCAGTCTGCAACTCTTCCATAAACCTACATAGTTCGCTCCGACTTGGAATTGTAATCAAAAGTTACATACAAAACTGTAATTGCCGTTTACAAGCAATCATTGCCCGGTACGGTAGCGGCCATTAGAGTATCGCTGCCGTATCGGACCATCACAATGGGCGACCGACTTAACTGGTACGACCACGGATTAAACAAATATAAGGAACGGCTTTCTTTGAGATTCCATGTTGCCTAGCATAAATCATAATGTCGTTAGCGTTTAAAATTTATGTCGACAGCTATAAAGTTGAATTTTAACTTTTATTGTCCCTAGTCTCCACACTAGAATTCTCGGTATTGTGGAGATCAGTTTCATAAGAATTTGTTTCAAAACATCTGTTAGTCCATTGACAAAAGTATTTGAGCATTTGGGAAGTGAATAAATACTTTTTTATTTTTATTTTTGGTGTATTAGACAGTAGAATAACAAGTATTCTGTGATTGGATAAGTCGTATCTCTATGACACGCCGTATTATTGTATCAATTTCTTTTGTGGAAAACGTCTGACTGGGAACCACCTCTTGGTCAAGTGATTCAGTCGGCGATATGTTATATTACATTTCTGAGTTCTAAGTGTAGCTATAATATGCCACTTTAGGTGTTATTGGCTCGGATGTCATGGTAGCGGTTGGTACTTGTTACAATAATACCAAGTAATAACACACAGATTTCATGATTTGATTTGCAGACTGTGCCTTTCTACAAAATCCAGTAGTTTGTGGTTCTGTGGTACTGCGAACAAGGTATTGATGGTGAGACAGACAATGGCCCCTTCCCACGCTGATTGTTTGTTTAAAAGGGATGCAGACGTTTTTGGCTTTTTGGCCTGAGATATACTTTTTCGTGTTCGGTAAAGTTGACCTGTATGTTTTTAATACCAACTGAATATCGCGTATAGCACGGATCTTACACGCTTTGCCTTTCCACAATGTCAGTTCATTGTTCTATGGTTTGAGGAGGACGTTTTGATGGTCTGACAAAGGCTCCTTCCCACGCTGGTCGTTTGATGTTATACAGACGTTTTGGTATGATATCTCCGATTGTGTTTGATAACGTATACCTATATGGTTTTTTTCTATTGTTTAGTATACTTAGGGCCTGTTTCAGAATGTTCGAGTAAGTTCCGGTTATACTACCGAGAACAGAAAATAACTGAATGATAAAAATGATAGTTAACATGCAGCGCGATTCAAGCTTTAACCGATGGATAGGCTAAATCGATGACTGTTAAACGCAAAGATATTGTTTTATTTATTAAATATGTTCTGGGTAGTATAACCGGAACTTACTCAAACATTATGAAACAGGCCCTTAGTATTACGCTCTTTGTGACAGAAATATGATTATTTGGTAAAAGAAACCGTCTTTGAAACATCGTTCGAGGAACGGCAAAACAGATGATCAAACTAAACGAATTGTATCCGATTGCCTGAGCAATAAAATTTCTTACATCTATTGTTTTGAGCAGTTCTGTATGTTAGATTTATAGTACATATAGTATAATTTAAGTATGTTCAAAAAATAAAGGTTTAGCATAAAAGACTCTTTCTCTTCTTAACTGTATTACGGCGAAATGAAAACCTTTCTACCTTTTGCGAATCCAAGTGCAAATCGATGCCTCCAATGAGCTGGGCTGGGTTAGCTGTCAAAAAGTAACTAGACTTGACTAGAGTGTTTTGGACTACGTTTAGCTCAACAACACTTGTTGCTTGATTGGTTTCTTTGTAGTAGCTGTTGTATGATCAATAGTGTTTAATAATGAATAGATTCAGGCGTTACTTTGCGGAAATTCATATTTAATAATAACAAATATTTTTAAAATATTTTACGAAAACATCAAATTAATATTTTAATAAAACACTTAAAAAATATAAAATATATCTAGTGAAAATTCCGCCTAATTCACGCACGATCGAGAATCTCGATCGTGCGCTCGTAGAGTCAAGACCTCCTGAGGATGCTTCGTGTAGAATCGAAACGCGTCGAAAATTCTTCCGGTTTGGCTGCGTGGTGTTTGTGACGTCACGTCAGCTTAGCAGGAAAATTAGGCGGAATTGTCACTAGATATATTTTTATATTTTTTAAGTGTTTTCGTAAAATATTTTAAAAATATTTGTTATTATTATAGTGTTTAATGTTTTAATTAAATACGAACGTCTGCAAAAATCTCGCTGTTGTGGATATGTTGCAGAGTTATTGTAAATGATGTAATATTATAATTTTACTAGTGACATTATAATTGCACTGAAATTTAGTAATTTCATACAAAAACACGGACTAAATCCAGTGAACACTAGATATTTTTTTTACATCCGATAGCTTAGCCTTTTCGTCTACCATCTCGTCTGTTGATAAGTATCTTGTTGACCTATCTTCAACTCAAGTACGCTTTGAGTTGAGGTACTTGAGGGTGGTAGTCAATCAGGCTATATGTAATGGATTCTAGCGAATCACTGAAGGATATTTTAAAGAAACCAACATTAACTTTGCCAAGTTTTTATTTATTAATTTACACTCCACAGACTCCAGGGTCTGTGCCCTTTTTTTAATTGTGACATTTTTTTAAAATTATTACTAGAATTAGAACATTCTTAGAAGGAACAGTGCTAAAAGAAAAGATTTTTTTTTCCGGTTAAGTCATTGGCACTAGCATTCAGAGCAGACCGGTGTTCTCTAGCAGCACCCGCTCACGAGTTGATGCATGTGCCAGCCATCGCCTTCCTCAACCATTTCTGAGGGAAGATGGCGACACAACACACAACACCGTCACTTAAAATATATTGTATACTCGAACTTAGGTAAATTTACATTAAACGGCTAGCACCACAATTACAAGACTAGAAATAAAAATAAATAAGCGGTGGCAGGTTTTAGATTAGCAAACACAAATAAAAAGTCTTACTCAGGTAATTGTGTGCGATTTTATAATAAATACTTAAATATATTACAGTTCTCACCGAAGGAAAATTCAAGCTGTATGTAAAAAAGATTTTAATTGTAAAAGCGTGTGATAAAATTGGTGATTATTTAGAAGACAAAATGCTTGGGATATTCCACCTCTGCCAAACCACCGCCAAATGCCTGCCATTTTGACAATTTACACACACCGTTAGGTACTTGGCGACAGATTTTCTACTTGAGGGTGGTAGCTAGTCAGACGAGTAATCGCAAAATGCCCTTCCACCAGCGGATAATAAGTATATATGAAAAATATAGTGAATTATAGGGACTTTTACACTTTCCTTTATTACGAGGTAAAGGGTAATTCCCTAGAGCTCAATATCTATCCAGAATATTGTCAGGTAATCAGTGTTTCCACTTTAATGATTTTCTTTCCCCACACCTCAATTCAGATTTCCCCATCTCAGGGCTTTTTTCCCCTCAAAATTTTTCTGCTGTAGTTTTTAGTTTTGGCCCTAGTGTAGTAACTAAAAAAAAGGTCTTTATCGATTTTCTTATATATTATTACATAGCCTGCCCACGCCTCTTGTGATACTATACTATGATAATCGTATTTACACTAAATGCGTTAACACAATCATCAACAAAATTTGTCAATGATTTGTTTTTCTTCCCCTCTGGACCATAATTTCCCCTCAAAAGGGAATTTCCCCTCGTTGTGGAAACACTGCAGGTAATACCTACCTAGATTAAAATACACAGAAGAGAGATTACGTCGAGACAGATTAATTTGTTAAAGATTTAATTGATTATGAACCATTTTTGTGAAGTCGAAGTAGCTTTCACTTTTTTATTGTAAACTAGAGTGAGAAGACAATATTTTCTATTCTGTTTTGTTGTCTACGACTTATTAGCTAATCATTAGTAGATTCGTGAATTTACTCAGCAACGTTGATACGTTGTATTATGAATAATATTTTATGAGGTAAAAGCATTTTGTTACTGATTGTACAGAAAATTTGGGACGAGTTGAGACTTGAATTTTGAGTAGGGCGAATATATGGATTATATACATAATACAATCCATATATTTTCACGTATTATATTTTTTCAATAAAGGCAAACTGTTGAAAAAAGGGTAAGGTAAAAAGGCTATAATGGAGGTCCTTAGTAAACAGTACCTTCTTGGGTATGTTGGCCCCTTTTATATACAATAAGAGTGTTATATTTGAGGTTTAGTTTAGTAAGGGTTCGAAATCGTATTTGTATAACAGAAACTAGGCTAATCTCAGTGTTTTAAACTTTTTAAAATCTTGGATAGGCTCAGATTGATGAGATCTCATCTTTTAGTACAGTAGTGACAAAAGTAGTTGAGCACTGGAAAGTGAAAATAACGACTTTTCTTTTAATTGGTTTTAAATAGCAACCCACATTAAGCTATAGTCAAAACTAAAAAAAATCTGATACTGATCGAAGTCGAGATCATAATGATATAAATAAAATAAGTTTTTTATTACTATATAATAGTACAGCTATTTTTGTCGTCGACTGTACCAAAGTGATAGTGCGCTCGTAGGTGGCAGTAATTAACCAGCAGGCTAGACTTCAGAAAATAGTAACAAATTTTTTATTTTTTTTATTGGATAGGAGGGCAACCGAGCTGGCGGCTCACCTGGTGGTAAATGGTCACCGTCACCCATTATAGGTACCTACAGAATCAATATAGGAACCTACCCCAGAAGCTAATATAAGATGCTTTTTCAACTGAAACATTACTTGACAGATATATTCATGACATGTATAGAGTTAACTTAATAAAAAAACAAAAATCGGTAAATCCAGTTAAAAATTAATGCAGTGGTCCATACATCATCAAAACAAAGACGCACAGCGCCATTTTTAAAAAAAACGCATATACATAAACAAAATTACGTACGGCATGCATGATCTTCTTACCCATTCAAAACAAGTAATAATATTAACAAAGTGAGGTTACTAAAGTTTCCGTTCATGAATAAGCCGTGCAAAATCGGTCTTGAAGCATGTTAACAAAGAGAAAAAGAGTCACGAATTTGTGAACAAGCTTACTTCCGGACATATCTCTGTAGCACTTCCTCGAAACATACTCGGCCTTGACGAGTATTGTTCGAGAGGAGACAATGGTAACACGTCTTGGGTTCATCACGCTTTTAAGTAATATCTGAATATTTTACATCTTCCTACCCATATTCCCCTTATGTGCCGGGTTGGTCTAAGCTAAATAAAGAAATCATAGATAGAGCACTTCGCACGATACAAGTGAAGACAGCAAATACCATCCTCCTATCACACTCTCCCTTTCAACAGTACGGCAAATCCATGGAACGTGAAAGAGACAACTGATAGGAGCATAGTTTTTTCTGGATCATTTGTATCGTACGCTGTGCTAATTGTGCACTTCTGGTCATTAGTAGAATACCATTCCTGGCTCACTTAGGTACGTCGCTACAGGTATAATGGCGTATCTGTCCGGACGGGATTATTGTACGTGCGTGCCGCGTCAGAAGAGATCAGGGCTATACGTGCACATGCGATAAAAAGAGATAAGCCTTGTGGCCTTATCTGGCAATTTTAAGCAAAATTTTAAGTTGCCAATTTTTTACCAATACGATGGTTAAAGAACGATAGGAAAGATTTGAGTTATGACTTCATGTCATTGGTTAGAGCATACCCCGGCTCAAGGGGTGGATGGACGCGGGTTCGAATCCCGCACATGACTTAAGTTTTTCCTATCGTATATTTGTGATTTTGTAATGTAATCCGCATAGCAGGCGTTATTGCAAACCTAACAATATTAAAATTGAATTTGATTGAATTTGAAGCAATGTTGGCCGAACGGTAATAGTCAAAGTCAAAATCATTTATTCAATTTAGGCGTCAACGACGCTCTTTTGAAGGTCAATTACAAATTTTAGTATTGAAATATTCTACATTGTACTGCCACGTTCAGCAAATAAATTGTATAGAGCCACTGCGAGAAGAACGGGCAAGAAACTCGGGCCATTCTTTTAAACATCTTTTAACAATGTGTTACATACTTACTATATAATAGAGTTATTACAATATTTGTTTAAATTATGTAGGTGACAGGCAATAGCTTGGCAGAGGCGGAATTGTCTAGGCATTTTTGTCGTTTATGTAATCAGAAACTGTGTAGTAGGATTTTTAATCAATATGTTTTTCACATGCAACTTGAATTTCCCTTCTGTGAGCGTTGTAATATGTTTGGGAACTTTATTATAAAACCGCACACAATTACCTAAGAAGGACCTTTTATTTGTCTTTGCTAATCTAAAACCTGGCACCGCTATTTTATCTTTATTCCTAGTATTGTAATCGTGATTGTCACTGTTTAATTTAAATTTACTCAAAATTTTACGAACATACATAATATTTTCAAATATATATATACAGACTTGGTAAAGTTAAAATATCAATTTCTTTAAAAAGATCCCTCACAGATTCCCTAGGACCCATTTTATATATGGCTCGAATTGCACGCTTTTGTATGATAAAGATTGTCTCTATCTCAGCAGCAGTTCCCCACAGCAATACGCCATACGACATAATACTGTGGAAGTACGCGAAATAAACTAGGCGAGCAGCAGTCTGTTAACTGTCTTATCCTAAGAACTGCATATGCAGCAGAACTAAGTCTTCCGGAGAGATCATGTATATGTGGATCCCATTGTAAAGTGGAATCCATTTTGATTCCCAGGAAGACTAGCTAGCTATGGACTGCCGCGCCTCAGTACCCTGGTTCGATCCCCACCGCCGGCTTGAGCTTCACCGCATGGTGGAAGGGCATTTTGCGATTGCCCGCCTGGGTACCACCCTCAAGTAGAAAATCTGTCGCCAAGCACCTAGCGGTGTGTTTCGGCAGCAGTCCTTAAGAGCCAGTAACTCTAGGTAAGCCTGAACAACATCTTCAACCACATCATCACTTACCATCAGGTGAGATAGTGGTCAAAGGATAACTTATCAAAGATAAAAAAAAAAAAAACTTAATTTAATCACGCTAGTATAATTAAGTGCTTACCTCTAATTTGTGTAAACATACCTTTGTGTAACCCTAAGCTTAAGCTAAAAATAATGATTCCACAAATAAAGACAATAGGGCCCCGAGTTGACGTGGGTCCGGCAATAGGATGCCCCGCTGAGGGCCGCTGGGATAAATCGAGTCTCGGACCCTTACATGAACTCTGAACTTTACCTTGTTACGTTATAAGTATTTTGGAATTCAACACTATTTTTATTTAACCTGGTTAAATAAATAAACGAACAAAATGGCGACGGATTGCCTATGAGTCTGCAATGACTTATGGGTATCTAAATGCTTTTATTGTAGTAGCTGTAGTGTTGTACATAGTTCGTAGTATTTGGTTAATAAAGGCATACCGACGGTAAAAAAAAATTAAATTGAAGCGCTCGTAGCGAAGTTTACTTAGCTGTTCTTAACCGATCAGCAAAGTTAAGCAACGTCGCGCGCGGTCATGAGTTGGATGGGTGACCGCTAGTGACATTACTACTGAGCGTTTCCGTGCTTCGGAGGGCACGTTAAGCCGTCCCGGTTGTTGTCTTAGGATGGCAGTCGTTATAGCATGGTGGTAGGGCATTTTGCGAATGCCCGCCTGGCTAGCTACCACCCTCAAGTAGAAAATCTGTCGCCAAGCACCTAACGGTGTGTTCCGGCAGCTGTCCTTGAGAGCCAGTACATCTAGGTTAGCCTGAACAACATCTTCGACCACATCATCACTTACCATCAGGTGAGATAGTGGTCAAAGGCTAACCTATCAGGCATTAAAAAAAAAAAAAAAAAACATGCTGACTGTAGACAGCAAATATCGCAAAAATAAGTTTTTTTTTATTTATATTTTATTTCTGATAGTTAAGTCTTTGACCACAATCGCACCTGGTGGTAGGTAATAATATGGTCGAAGGTGTTAACAGGCTTAACCTAGAATTACTGGCTCTCAAGGACAGCTGCCGGAACACACTGTTAGGTGCTTGCATTCGATTTTCTACTTGAGGGTGGTCGCTAGGCAGGCGGGCTTTCACAAAATGCCCTTCCACCACGCGATGAAGCTCAAGCCCGCGGCGGGATTCGAACCATGGACCTGCTGCGCGGCAGTCCCTAGCCAATGCCACTGAGCCATCACTGCTTCAAAAGAGGAGGTAGTGGCTTTTGGATATAGGTAAAATCTAAGTAGTTGAACTCTTTGTGAACTAGTTCGTCCTGGGAATTACCTACTGCCACCATACCTATTTCTGGCGCCAAGCATTAATGTACTCATTACTGTGTTCGGTTTGAAGGATATCGGTATGGGTGCCGGTAAAATTACAGGCACATGAGAATTAAAATTCTCTTGAGTTTCACACTTACTTGCTGTATCAGACAGATTGTCCACTGCTGAACACAGCCTCCCCCATTCAGTTGGGGTTTGCCATAATCCCCACGCTTGGCAGGTATCTTGGGGATCGCAGTTAAAGATATCAGTTCTTCAGAAGGCGCTGCTGCCCACCTTCCGGTATTATTTTACCTTTAGTCGTCTCTTATGACACTCTAGGCAGAAATGGGGGGGAGGGGGTGACATTCGAACCCGGCACCCCACGGGGCACACACTTACTTAAACATTATAAATTAAGACGCTGATAAGTGCTAAATAACTTTACTTGTACAGATTTTTAGCAAAATGTATTGAGTTTGTAGAAGTAAGAAAATTATACATTAATCTTGATTATATTATACGGCCAAGAAAAGTCCGAAACACGCTTAAATTTTTCTCGATAGAATAAATTTGCAAAGTTGACACTAAATACGCTTGTAACGTAAATATCTTAATTATTTATGTATGAAAGGATAATGTGGTTAACTGCACATTCATTATAATTCTTTCATTTAAATGATTGTAGAATATTATTAAACTATGACCTATGCATTAGTTGGCATCGTCAGGCCCTCTAGGTCCTAGTTATGAATGAAATTCTATTGTTATCCTTATCGCCGATGCCAATGGGTTAATGTGTAGCTGTAATCCCTAAATAAATAAAATATATTACGTTAATTGAAGACAGATATCATGTAACAGGTAGTACAAGCAATATATCTAGACATTACCTAGCACTACATAACACTTTTCCAACTCCGAGCTCATAAATATTGTTAGTTACGTCATTAGGCTATTAATATTGTAATGTGCCGAGCCTAGCCATCAAAATGCAAATTGTCTCCTGTCAGGCGATTTATCGATAACATATCGATATATCGTAAATTTCTCGTCACTACCTATCTATTCTGTGTACAACACTACTGTAGTTTTCTATGTGGACGGATACGACTAGTAGAATAGGAATATAAAATGGAGTTTTTATTACGTGGATAGATTTTAATTTAATGCTGATGGCTAGCTTTGAACTACTATCTCATATGATGGTAAATGATAATGTGATAAATAAAGTTATCAATGTATTATATACCATATTCTCTATTTAACCAACAACATTTTAAAAGAGTGATATATTACTTCTTACGTTGTGATCAAAACCATTGTTTTTTTCTTTTCGTTTCTTTGGCAAAGTGCGAGTAGGACTCGCGCACGAAGGGTTCCGTAACTAAATAATATATATAATTTAATATTCTGTGCATAGTTAAAGCGTCTACCTGTCACCGTTATTAGTATCGAGCAAGAAACGGTAAAAAAATCATGTTTGTTGTACGGGAGCCTTTAATATTTATATTTTTTTATTTTTAGTATTTGTTGTTATAGCGGCAATAGAAATATATCATTTGTGAAAATTTCAACTGTCTAGCTATTACCGTTCTTGAGATACAGCCTGGTGACAAACGGACGGACGGACAGCGAAGTCTCAGTAATAAGGTCCTGTTTTTACCCATTGGGTACGGAACCCTAAAACATAGATCGTGCAACAATCTGGCTATCTATATGATCCATCAGCATTGCGGACTGGTAACACCAGACGATGCAACACATGACACTGCTTCAGTGAGTGCATGAGAAACTTCAGGTCATCTATTGTTAATTTTTATTCGTGATGGAGTGGCGAAATTGTCTGCTTTGGGCAAGGAAACAAATAACCTTCTTCGGGGCCACTGAAATGTGCGAAAAATATAACAATATACCCGACACACCATCTTTTTTTATGCTAGATAAGGCCTTTGACCTCCTCTTACCTGATGGTAAGTGATGATGTGGTCGAAGATATTGTTCAGGCTAATCTAGAATTACTGGCTCTCAAGGACATCTACCTGAACACGCCATAATATGCTTGGCGACAGATTTTCTACTTGAGGGTGGTAGATAGCCAGGCGGGCATTCGCGAAATGCCCTATCACCTTGCAATAACGACTGCCATCCTAAGAAAACAACCGGGACCGACGGCTTCACGTGCTTTCCGAAGCACGTCGTTATAGCATGGTGGTAGGGCATTTTGCGAATACCCGCCTGGCTAGAAACCACCCTTAATTAGAAAATCTGTCGCCAAGCACCTAACGTTGTGTTCCGGTAGCTGTCCTTGAGAGCCAGTAATTCTAGGTTAGCCTGAACAACATCTTCGACCACATCATCACCTACCATCAGGTGAGATAGTGGTCAAGGGCTAACCTACTAGTAGAAATGTCACTAGCGGTTACCCATCCAACTCATGACCGCGGCTGACGTTGCTTAACTTTACTGATCGGTTAAGAACAGCTCCGCAAAGCAAACTTCGCGGCGAGCGCTTCAATATATACATATTTGACCACATGCTCACTTACCATCTGATGAAAGTAATTAAAGGCTAGCCTATGAGCTATAAAAAAACCTGAGATCATACTGGACTAGTGACCTAGAAGATGCAATGTGCTACAATGTATAAAGGCGGCGTTAAGAAATGTGTTACATAACCTATTGTTAGCGAAACTGCTGATGGGTGGCGTTAGCCAATGCATTTAGACAATTGGAAGTGCTCTCATATGTGTTGAAAAGGTGTTGCACATTGTTATTTGAAACTAAAATGTGTGTTTTGTAACCATTTTTTGCTGATGATGTAATTGAATAGCAAGGATAAGTCCTAGAATGGAAAATGACACTTAGGATGAAGTGGTTGATATAAGTCCCAGAATGGTAAATTGCACTTAAGATGACGTGGTCTTTGAAAAAAGTCCTACAATGGACAATGGCACTAAAGTTAAAGCGGTATTTGAAAATGGCATTTAAAATGAAGTGGTCTTTGAAATAAGTCCTAGAATAGAAAATGGCACTTAAGACGAAGAGGTCTTTGAAAAATGTCAGTCTGAGGGCGTACATACTATTTTAATAGAGTGAGCGAACTTTCTATAATTAAATTAAATAATAGTGACCATTTTAAATACGGGAAAATCTTTCAGGAGAACATGTCACTTGTTTTTCCCTATTAATATGTAATGAAATTTTATTGATACGATTGATTATATTGACGCAAAACTTTAGAGCTTATTTGGACATGTAGAGAGAATGCATGAAATGAGACTGAGTAACAGTATGTATACACATGGGGGCAAGTGAACGGAAGTGTTGGAAGGAAAAGACGTAGGCAAACGTTCCGAAATCAGGTTGATGACGTTCTGAAAAAAGGCCAGGTCAGGAGTACCCTAAACCGACGCTTATGTATGAAAGGATCGATGAGTGTAGATGAAGCGAAAGACATATGTAAGGATCGTAATAAGTGGAAATATGTGGACTATGAAGATATTATCTTAATGGTAAAACTTGATTTATTTACCACATAATATACCGGCAGAACAACAAAGCTGTCAGTCCCAAACACAATAGCCACAAGTGACTCCGGATCGTAAATCCCAATTTAACCAAATCGTGGACTTTCGTAACTCCATTGAATTAAACGACTGTCACTGACTATACGAGAAATATATCATGGATTTGTCGATGCCATGCGATTCTCACACCTAGCTGCGTAGATTTAGAGTACACGTTTATAGTTAGTGTGAATTGAGGTCAGATTTGCATTTGATTTTGTCGCCAATTGAGTTGATCTATCAGATTTTAGTGCTAGAGGTCAGTCACATCGGCTTGTTATTCTCTAGAATCGTTTTGAAATTAGCTTAACGTTGAACTGGCCGGTCACTTCTCCATACAAACGTCGTAGGGTGATCACTCCCTTATTTGAGATTTTAGGTCCAGACTTAAGCATAATACTGATTGATATCGTCATTATCTAGGCTTGGATGATGCCAAAATTTTAAAAAGATAATTATGTTGTAAGTTATGAGCCTAGAAAACTTTATATGAAAATGTTTCGAGGCTCATAATAATCAAGTTAATTTTTTTTTTTAATTTCGTCATCATACAAGCCTTGATAATGACGATATCAATCGATATTATGCTTTACTTTGGACCTAAATCCTCAAATAAGGGAGTGATCACCCTGCGACGTTTGTATGGAGAACGGGCCGGCCAGTTCACCATAAAGGGTAAATCCCGATAATAATGCTTCACTTGGATACACTAATATTATAAATGCAAAGAAAGTGTTTGTGTCTTTAGCGGTCACCCATCCAAGTAACAATAATAATAATAAAAAGTTTATATAGTCCCCATAGTGATTTCTACCACTGGAGTAGTACCGAATCATATTCAGCAAAGCCTAAAACTCATAAACGTAAAAGATAATTTAATAATAAAATTACAAAAAGCTGCGATCCTTAACACTTGCCGTTTAGTGAGAAAGTTTGTTTTTTATTTATTTTTTTATGTTATTGTGACGGAACAAGCCCGAGGCCCATCTGATGTTAAGTGGACTAACCTCTGCCTATAACAGACGCATTTCGTCAACGACGAATTGCACTGTGCCCGTCACACTGAGACGTCCAGTTGTTAGGTCTCAGCCTGTAATTTTTCTGGCTCTCAAGGACTGCTGCCGGAACACACCGTTAGGTGCTTGGCGACAGATTTTCTACTTGAGGGTGGTCGCTAGCCAGGCGGGCATTCGCAAAATGCCCTTCCACCATGCGGTGAAGCTCAAGCTCTGGGCGGGATTCGAACCATGGACCTGCTGCGCGGCAGTCCATAGCCAATGCCACTGAGCCATCACTGCTTCAAAGAAAGTTTATGCAGTTGGAGGAAAATGAAATAACACACCCACCTTAACTTCTACAAATTACACGCTGTAATTTACTTGGCCAAGGCCCGTAATTACAGTTAAAACCGGCTTCAATCCGAGAAAAGTAAAACTTTTATTAAGGATAATAATAATGATATAATAATAATAAAATTATTTAATCAGTTAACAAAACCCATTTGTTAGTAATAAAACAATTAAATAAAATTAAAACTTAAAGTAATGTTAGTTACAATATACATATATATATTGACAGATTTGGAGGGTATATATATATAACAGATACTATTCCTACTACTAATATTTTGCAGAATATCTATATGTACCTCATCTGTTAAAACATAGACGAAATACCTATTTATCGAGGAGTTGAGACACTCCGATACCATCTGCAAAATACTGTTTGAGCTTCTCCCCAACCTATTAACTATTGAGTCAGTCCTTTTCCTTTTTTGTAATGACTGCAACAGAGAATACTAATGTCATTCATAAATAGACCCATATTGACCTGCTGATGCCAAGGGGTTGAAGTACTAGGCAAGCTCTGCTAGAAGCGCCTCTGAAACGTATTCTAATAAAAAACTGAGGAAGTGAAAGTGGGACCTTACCCTTTAATGATTACGCGTTGCAACAGACAGAAAAAGAAAAAAAAAAAAAAAAAAAAAAAAAAAAAAATTGTACACAGTTTCAAAAGTATAAAAATCTTTGTCGCTATCTGTCGCCAAGCACCTAACGGTGTGTTCCGGCAGCTGTCCTTGAGAGCCAGTACTTTTGGGTAAGCTTGAACAAAATCATCGACCACATCATCACTTACCATCAGGTGAGATAGTGCTCATAGGCTAACTTATAAGGAAGATAAAAAAAACTAAATCTTAGGCTAATCTATCAGGAAGAATAAAAAAAAAATACCCACTACCGAACAAACCTCTCCCATAAAAACTCTACACAACTAACTAAAAGTGAGAACTAAATATTTCTATTTATCTGCTAAGAATAGGAGAAAATGTACAATATGGCCGCAATAGTATAATTTTATTGGAAATCATGAACCCTGATTATAGCTCGGAGCATCGTGATTAGGTGAACAATGACGCTTTCGAGTGAAAGTCAAAACATGAATGAAATATGAGAGATTGTCCTACATTATACTTTACAATACTATTTGCTTAATAAACTAGGTTGGTACTATTTTGATAATAACTCAAATAGGCTATATTTAAGAGTAGAGTTCACGGAGCGCTTTCCATACAAACGTAGTTTTGTCATATTTTAAACTCCAAGTGTTCAAACTCGGTGAAATTTTGTAAACATATTGCTGAGTCTAATATCTATGCTTCTAGTTTGCTAGTTTTTCGATTCATTATTTATTATATGTATCACTAAATGTAAAAATAACAATGCCCATGCAACACGAATTTTCGAATTATGTTGAAAATACTTAATTTTACGGAAATCTGGCAAAACAGAAGCATAGATATGTAAAGTTTCGCAGCGTTTGAACACTTAGTACTTATTTAAAATATGACGAAATTACGTTTGTTTGGAAAATTGGAAAGCGCTCTGTGAACTTTACTCTTAACAGACTTAAAAAAAAATGGCAAGTGCGAGTCTGGTAGAAAAAAGGGTGTTGGATAATCACAGCTTAATTTTAAGAGTCTAAGTTGACAATGTACGTATATGTTTAATTAAAGTTGAAACTGATATTTGTACAATGTTTTTTTTTAAATATTAATGTTTCCCCCAATACCCCCAATCTATGAATATTATTAGAGACCAAGCAAACTTCTACAATATAATATAAACATTCAAAAATATAATGTTTTTAGGGTTCCGTACCTCAAAAGAAAAAACCCTTATAGGATCACTTTGTGGTCCGTCTGTCTGTCAAGACCCTTTTTCTCAGAAACGCGTGGAGCTATTAAGCTGAAATTCATATCAAATACTCAAGTCTACTGTCCTTTGGAGCTGTGAAAAAATCAAACTTCTAAGCCAACGCAATGAAAAGATACAGCCGTTTATGCCGCAAATTTTCGACACGCAAGGGAATCAAAACCTACAGGGTAACATTGACCTTTATATATAGGTCAATGCAGGGTAAGTACTTACCGTGTAAAAATTGCGAAAAGCATACATTTTAAGTTACATTATATAATACAAATATTTTTAATAAATTTAAAATGTTATGGATTTCATTTACTTAGCAATAAATACCATAACTTTTACTTGTATACCTACAGGTTTGTACGGAACTCTTGTTTAATAGTGTTCCGTCCCCAAATGGCCGAACGGAGCTCTATCTTACTTGATGATAAGTGATGATGTGGTCAAAGATGTTGTTCAGGCTAACCTAGAACTACTGGCTCTCAAGGACAGCTGCCGGAACAGACCGTTAGGTGCTTGGCGATAGATTTTTACTTGAAGGTGGTAGCTAGCCAGGCGATCATTCGCAAAATGGCCTCCCACCATGCTATAACGAGTGTCATCCTAAGACAACAACCGGGACCGACGGCTTAACGTGCCCTCCGAAGCACGTGCATGATCAGTAGTAATACTACTAGCGGTCACCCATCCAAGTCATGGCCGCGGCGGATGTTGCTTAAATTAGCTGATCGATTAAGAGTGCGTACCATTTGGAGTTAAATTCGCCAAAAACGATAAAAACGATCACACTCCCAAAAAGTTGTTCCACTTGGGTCTTGGCATTATTTTCGCCATAAACGCTATGAAGCTACTGGAACAGTTTGAATTACTAATGTCAAAAGTGACAAAAGGTGCACATTTTAGTGGCATTTTTAGCGTTGTTATTCTAAATGGAACAAGGGAGAACAGTTACAAACGATCATAGTGATCACAACCATAGACGCAAAATTATCGAAAATAACGAAATTTGCGTCAAATGGAATACGCCCTAAGAGCGGTAAAGCAAGCTACGCTAAGAGCGCTTCAAAATGGTGGTTCAAGAGTTCAAGGTGTTGGTTCAGGTGAAGGCTCGCGAGGATGAAACTACGGATATAAGAGGAACGTGCGACAGTGACCAGGCAGAGGAGAGCAGACACGTGCAGTGGGAGTGTCCTCTGTATAAGGAGATGCGTGAGGGAATGATGGATGGGATCTCCCGTCGCAAGGAGGGAGTCTGTCTTCACGGACCTGGTGCAGGATGCGACGAACTTGCGGCGCCTGCTCGATATTGCGTATTTATGACTCAACGCGCGCTGACGCTTAATCCAGCGAACTGCCCGACGACGAAGGTTTCTTTTTACAAACTTTTTTATTTACTTTACTTTACGATGTTTGTCATCAAATCTTGCAAATTAAATTTGATCGACTTCCCGGTTACCAATGAACTGAAATTTCGTATACTTGTGTAAATCGCGTGACAATGCAATATTATGATGACATGGTGCTGATATGATGATGGAGCTGAAAGGTGGCCAAAGGAACTTCGCAATGAAACGACAAAATTTTTAGTTCTTTTTATTAACAAGAACATGATAAAAATTGTTTTTAAAAAGTTTTTTATAGAGCTAAGCTTGTATTACATCTGTGACCCCAAAAATATTTGCAAGAAATCGTCCCTGATCCCCTTATTCAATGATCCAAACATAAGAATTACTGCATACCCAGCCCATATCTTCGAACTAGTTAATTAGCAGACCTAGTCGATAATTAAACGTGCGGTCAAGGGTCTGTCAATGTCGTCACAGTGGTTTAATTATGGCAGCATGATGGCCTTGTCATTGATCAGCTGTTTATGGGTTACGCAGTAGGATTTAATTTTGTTGGTCAAGTATTGGTACTTTGGATAAATAAAAAACAGTGTCAAAAATACGTTTATTGGCACTGTTTAGTTAAGTATTCACTGGATCAGGTATTCTGATCTTATGATCCCACGCTACAATACAGCTTGTTAGAGGCCCTTAATGTAGCAAGCATGTTTAGATGAGTAAACACTTGTTCCATATAAGCCCATAAGGTTCCATAGGTACATAAGTCACCTTAGAGCTAAACATCCATGATCATCACCACAGCAGAAGCAAAGTCGCCGTAGCCGAAATCGGCCTGCATGTCTATTATTAGACATAGATAACTTATAGTATAATAACTTGTGGATTCGTAGAACTAGATTGTATGCAGGAGTATTTTAGTGTAGATACCATAACCGGTCTTGTGGCACGTTTTGTTTTCATAACTTCACATACCTACCTACTTTGAGATTAGAGTTATATCGCAGAACACCTTCTGTAGTTTACCTTACAGTCGAGATGAATCATCGTCTATTTATTACGTTCCTCATAAATTCTCTCATATTTTGTATGGAGACGATGGCTTCAAATAATTTTCAGGTTCAAATAATTAATAAATTTTCAGGTCCATGGTTCGAATCCCGCCCAGAGCTTGAGCTTCACCGCATGGTGGAAGGGCATTTTGCGAATGCCCACCTGGCTAGTGACCACCCTCAAGTAGAAAATCAGTCGCCAAGCACCTAACGGTGTGTTCCGGCAGCAGTCCTTGAGAGCCAGTGAAATAACAGGCAAAAATGAGACTTTACAGGTATGTCTCAAGGTGATGGGCGCAGTGCAGTTCGCCACTTGTGATGAAATGCATCTGTTATAGGCAGAGTATACCGCTTAACATCAGGTGGGCCTCGCGCTTGTTACATCACAATAATATATATAAAAAAAAAACACCGTCTAAGTGCGAGTCAGACTCTCGCACCGCTACCAGCGGCCGATCCAATAAATTACCTCTAGCTCTACCAATTAGATACAATATACATTACAATCATAGAAATAAATATATACGTATGTATATAACCACATGCCGCATTCTTCCCCACAATTTGCCAAGCGTTTGCGCACTTCCTCATCCGCGTATTTCCTATTCACTTATGTCACTTAGACATTGTGACCAGAATGGATAACATTTATAACTGGGTTGGAGAAAACGACAGTCTGCTGAATTCGTAATCGATTATGGGGAAATCGATCACTAGCTATGATGACTCGATGAGCAGTCGCACGATTTCGATTTGGAAATCTGTCTATTCCTACGTCATAAGGTATAATATAATCTTGGAACCCTTATTCAAATACTCAATCGATCAATCATTTATTGCAATCATTCTGTATATCGCCTTTGGATTTCTGTTCACCTGGGTAATGAAAAATGACTTTTAATTTTAATATTATCAAACATCGGATATTTTAATATTATCAAACATAGGTAACTACTACTATATAACTACTTACTTTTTTATGTTATTGTGACGGATCAAGCTCGAGGCCCACCTGATGTTCAGCGGACTAACCTCTGCCTATAACAGATGCGTTTCGTTACAAGTCACGAATTGCACTGCGCCCGTCACCTTGAGACATAGTTCTTAAGTCTCATGTGCCTATAATTTCGCACACAACACACCGTTAGGTGCTTGGCGACAGATTTTCTACTGAGGGTGGTCGCTAGCCAGGCGGGCATTCGCAAAATGCCCTTCCACCATACGGTGTAGCTCAAGCCCGTGGCGGGATTCGAACCATGGACCTGCTGCGCGGCAGTCCATAGCCAATGCCACTAAGGCATCACTGCTTCAAAGTAGACCGTGTTGGGGAGTTATTGTGGTCACAGATTATGTGTGGTCGGTGGAATATGTCTGCTCTCATAAGGGAAGGTTAGCTCGCGGGCCGGGACAAGGTGATGCTCCCGGACAGGATAAAAAATATATATATAAGTATATGTCTGCTCTTACAACAGAAGAACATACTAACTAGAAAGACGTGAGCGGCGCAATTACTTAATGTTAATCTAGGTAGTGGTTACATATTTAATCCATTTGGTGTAGAGACATTGGGTCCGTGGGGCCTGGACATCATATTATGTTCCAAAACTTTGCTGAGCGCATATACTAACTTAGTCGATGTGACGCGTTATCAAAATGCTGGATCAACGAATATGCATACCGATCCAACGGGACAATGCTGCCAGTATGCTGGGCGCTCTGCCTACTGGCAGTGGGTATTTGTACTGCGCCTCTAGGCAATGGCCTTCAAGTTGGAAGTAGATGTAATTTTGAAGTTTTTAGTGTTTTGTTAATAATGGCACGCCGCCGGAAAAAAGACAGATATGAACTTGTTTACTAAATATATGTTCTCGCTAACAACACAAAGACATATTCGACCAAGTGAGCCCGAAGGGCGAGCGAAGCGTCTCTGTTTCAGATTCTGTTTTTACAGATATAGTCTGTAAGTCTCTATATGGTTGTTTTTGTCGATTCAGATATTGGAAATTATTCAAAACAGCTGATTATATAGATATTATAGGGGTAGAAAACGTAAATAAAATATATATTTCAGTCGCAGGTCTTTTAGCTAACAGAGTCAAATAGAGAGTTTTAATAAGATAATGAATAGATTCAGGCGTTGACATGTCTCGATCGTGCGCTCGTAGAGTCAAGACCTCCTGAGGATGCTTCGTTTAGAAGCGAAACGCGTCGAATACTCTTCCGGTTTGGCTGCGTGGCGTTTGTGACGTCACGTCGGCTTGACAGGAAATTAGGCGGAATTGTCACTAGATATATATCATTTTTATAAAGATTTTTAAGTGTTTTATTAAATAGTTATTGAAATGTTTTCCTAAAATACTTTTAAAATATTTGTTATTTAGTTTTAATAAGGTTTAACTTCGGTCAGATGGCCGGTCGAATTCTGATGTCAGCCTTTATTGGGAAAGCTCAGTTTGGTAAAGCTACCTTCGGATAATCTCCTGCGAAAACTTTTATCAAATGACCATAATGCATTGTTATATGTCACTAATAATAACAGTAAAACGTGCCCGAATTTTGCTCTTTGTGTATGGAATCCTAATAATGGTCGAACTTTTTTTTTTTAATTCCTGATGGGTTAGCCTATGACCACTATTTCACCTGATGGTAAGTGATGATGTGGTCGAAGATGTTGTTCAGGCTAACCTAGAAGTACTGGCTCATAAGGACAGCTGCCGGAACACACCATTAGGTGCTTGGCGACAGATTTTCCACTTGAGGGTGGTAGCTAGCCAGGTGGGCATTCGCAACATGCCCTACCACCATGCTATAACGACTGCCATCCTAAGAAAACAACCGGGACCGACGGCTTAACGTGCCCTCCGAAGCACGTGCACGCTCAGTAGTAATGTCACTAGCGGTCACCCATCCAACTCATTACCGCGCGCGACGTTGCTTAACTTTGCTAATCGGTTGAGAACAGCTAAGTAAACTTCGCTACGAGCGCTTTTTATCGAAAAATACCCAAAATCAAGTTTAAATCCGCTGCTAGGAAGTAACTTTTTTAAGAGTTATAAACATGACGGATTAATCGCTGGAACAGTAATAGTTCGTACGTCAGAGTTCGCGAAAAGAGTGATCAATTTCTTGTCACGTCATCAAAACGACGAGCGATTCTATTACTGTTTGTAAGATTGCTTAATTGACGTGGAGGTATAAAATTAAGTTGTAATTTAAGATTAAATTATTATTACTATAAGAGATGAGAGTTAACCCCCTGTACGTTATCAAGTGTTGATAGTAAGGAGTAACCAAACAAAGCAGTCGACTATAAACCTTTCATCAACAAGTTCTTCGCAGGTAGTTACTGTAACAGTATCTGTGTCATATAAACAAACGACGGCCTTGCAGGTTCAGATTATGGCACAGATTATTGTATAGTTACTACGTAACGCCACAGTTGCTGCCATTGTTACTATGTACATACTGCATACTCTGTTTATTTACTACTGATAAGGTTGTGTGCGTGTGATATCATCTGTGTGTACGCGAGCGTAATTGAGTTCAAGATGATAAATGTTCCTCATATACTGTGAACAATGAACTAAGCACCTTAAGACGAAGTGGTCTTTATAAAATGTCAGACTGAGGGCGTAGGACGGGGTACCTAGTTTCACATGAATGAGCGAAAGCTACGCAATATTTAAATAGGGTAATTTTTATGTGAGCTCTTTGGTGCATGGTCATCAACCAGAGTACTAGACTTCATCTGATGGAAAGAAGTGCTTTTTCAAACACCTTTTTTATGCTTGATAGGTTAGCCTTTGACCACTATCTCACCTGATGGTAAGTGATGATGTGTCGAAGATGTTGTTCAGGCTAGCCTAGAATTACTGGCTCTCAAAATTTGAACACTTGTATTCATAATGATAGGTTCAGGCGTTACTTTGCGGAAATTCATATTTAATAATAACACATATTTGAAAAATATTTTAAGAAAACACTTAAAAAAATAATTAAAAAATAATCTAGTAACAAATCCGCCTAATTTTCCTATTAAGCCGTCGTGAGGACACAAACGCCATGCAGTCAAATCGAAAGACTTTTCGACACGTGTCGCTTCTTACGAAGCATCCTCAGAAGGTTTTGACTCTACGAGCTCACGGTCGAAAGTCACTGGTATTCATATTGTGCTCCAATAGTCTGTAAAAGTCTTTTACCGCTGTGAATATCCTTTGTTTTATCTTCTCTATAGAGAGACTCAACATATAGATGTATCTTGGAAAACAGAATGGCGACCTCCGTTTCACGCCCATATAGTATTGCCATAGTATAAATTTTCTACTATGGTATTGCATTGCCATTGCCAAGCCTGAATGGCTTATAATACATCCCATTAAGTCTATTGACAGACTGATTCAATTCAATCAATTGAAAACAAGGTTTCGTAATTGGTCTCATTTTAGTCACTTGCTTGTTTGGGATAGGCAATTGAAAGAAAATTGTATACCTAATGCATCATTCATTGAGTAGGTATATTATTTGGGATTGAACCACGGAATAAAAAGGACCAATAAAAAGTTTGAAGCGCTCCTAGCGAAGTTTGCTTAGCCGTTCTTAATCGATCAGCTAATTTAAGCAACGTCCGCCGCGGTCAGGAGTTGGATGGGTGACCGCTAGTGACATTACTACTGAGCGCTTCCGTGCTTCGGAGGGCACGTTAGGCCGTCGGTCCCGGTTGTTCTCTTACGATGGCAGTCGTTACAGCATGGTGGCAGGGCATTTTTCGAATGGCCGCCAGGCTAGCTACCGCCCTCAAGTAGAAAATCTGTCGTCAAGCCCCTAACGGTGTGTTCCGGGAGTTGTCCTTGACAGCCAGTAATTCTAGACTAGCCTGAATAACATCTTCGACCACATCATCACTTACCATCAGGTGAGATAGTGGTCAAAGGCTAGACTATAAGCTATAAAAAAAAAAATAACAGAACCATCACTCCGAAAAGCCATTCCAATAAATAAGCGACTCTAGCTACGAAGCAATAAAGTGCACTTCAGCTCACAAAGCACGGAGCAGCTAATATTTATATACACCTACAAGTCGTCTCTCTTTCTATCGCATAGTCACGTATAGCTCTGATCTCTGCTGACGCGGCACGCACGTATAATAGTCCCGTCCGGACAGGTACGGCGATGTACCTGTAGCTTTGTGCCTAAGTGAGAGTGAGTAAGGCCTAGGACTTAGTGTATACATTGTGAGTGGAAAGGTATATGTTCAGTGTATGTACCACAATAATATTACACGTATACAGGGTTATTGTTAAAATGCTAACAACCTCTTAGGCTTGACTTCTGCTAGTCCTAACAAACATTTTAAGACTTTTTTTTTGTTTATAAAAAAAATATATATTTTTTGTGTTTTAATGCCTACTCCGAGCCAAAAGCGCAGTCAAAAACACAAAAAAAAGCAAAAGAAAATTCAAAACAAAAAAAAGAAACTTCTGAAAATGTTTCTTAGGACTAGCAGAAGTCAACCCTAAGAGGTTGTTAGCATTATACCAATAATGTATATGCGAAAGTTTATCAGTCAGTGTGTATGTTTGTTACTTCTGCACAATGAAATGGCTGAATCGATTTAGATAAAACTTCGGATATATATAGTTTAGGTAATGGGGTCCACTTCTTAATCACTATTATGGAAAACAAATGTCATTAATTCAAGCTTTAAATAGTTATAGTTATAGCTGGATTCGTACCATTTCCGTCATAATCACAATACAATAATGTTAAGATTTGTAAATTTAAGATATGCCTGTATTAAGAGTTGGTAGTAGACCACTTCGATTAACACAGAATACTATCCTTGATCATCATCATTTTTCATCATTGTCTACACTGTTAAAAAGACGGGGTGTAGCTCATATAAGAAAAAAATGTACCTATTCCACTCAAAGCAAGACTTCTTTCTTTCTCTTCTTCTTCTTCTTTGAAGAGACATCTGACGAACCCCTATGACTTGTGCATTTAAAAATCATTCCATTTTGAGCAACAATTAATAGTTTGGCTTGGTGCTCAATGCGGAACAGAAATTAAAGCAGCTGGAGTCGATACACCTCAGCCTGTCCATTCGGAGATATTCTTTATCTCTCCGAATCGACACGCGTGGTGATGTTACGTTGGTTTTCAATTGAATATAGGAGTACAAATATGGTATTTTTTGCACGAATAAGCTTACAAAATTACAGTGGAAAGGATTTTTTTATTCATATACAATAATAAACAATATAATTAAAATGTTGTAATAAAAAACGCCCAAGGGCGTGTGGGACTCGCGCACGAATGGTACCATTATCTGTAACCTAATCTTGCAAGTTACAGACACTTTTCGCAGTGTCCGATTGAGCTGGGTAGGTACGGCGAAAACCTCTTTTATTGTATGGGAGCCCCCTTAATTATTTATTTTATTTTATTTTAACTAATTATATTTTAATATATTCTGTGAATAGTTACAGAATCTACCTGTCACCGTTATTAGTATCGAGCAAGAAACGGTAAATATCAAGTTTGTTGTATGGGAGCCCGCCTTAAATATTTATTTTTAGTATTTATTGTTATAGCGGCAATAGAAATATATCATCTGTGAAAATGTCAACTGTCTAGCTATCACCGTTCTTGAGATACAGCCTGGTGACAGACGGACGGACGGACGGACGGACGGACAGCGAAGTCTCAGTAATAGGGTCCCGTTTTTACCCTAAAAAAACTACCAACTTCAAACATAACACAAATACTACTCGTCAGATCTCACTCAAGTTATGGGTCCGCAAGCACCACCTTTCGAATGATGAAAAAACACCCTGTAAAGTTATGAGATAACACACACAAAAAGATATAGTGGTAATGAGAACTGTTCCTTTTTTCAAGTCGGTTAATTTCGGGTTGCGTCATCGTAAACAAGTTTAAAGCTATTTCTATTCATTATCTTAAGTTTAAAGCTAATTGATTAATTAGTTTGTTTGTAGTTCAATTCAGTTTGGCTGCAAATGTCGCTCTGTTTCCTTAAGACGGTTATACAATAGAAACGAAAATTTGAATTATGACTCACCTAGTATGATAGTTCAATTGGCGGATCGAGTCCGGGCTATATGTCCATATAGCCCGGACGCGGTTCGAATCCCGCTTGTGGTTAAACAATTTCTTTTCGTTTTAATTTTGTATAGGAGTACCTACTATAATTTTGTATCAATGGCTTAAAGTTATTTTTATCTTTTTCAGGTAAGCACACCACAGCTCTTGGCAAAGTTTGAGGAGATATCTAGGTACGGTTAAAGAAATGAATTGTTTTAGATAATTTTCAGAATGTTCCTTAGGCTAAAGGCGTCCAACTACCATATCTTATTCATTATTATTTTAATCATACATTAACATTTTTATTTCTGACTACCACCTATCATTAAAGTAAACTTACATGAGACGTAAGAGCCGGCAGCACGGATTGAATCGAGTCATTTGTGCGATAGAGATAGCGCTAAGAGCATTGTTGTCCCCTAACCACTAGAGCATAAAAAGCCGTTAGTAGAGTCTAGTGCACAAAATCCGGTTTTATAAGCACAAGTGCATAATAATGTTTTTTTTAAATTGTTTGAAGTTTGTAATATGTTTTAAGGAAAACGATTGCTTGGTTCTTAAATAATACCCATAGATCAAGGGTATATGTTTTTTTTAAACAATGACATTTAAAATAGAACATTGTTAAAATATCAATTTTAATAAAAGATATATAAGTATTAGAAACAATATCACTGATTAATTTCCTCTCAATTGAAGTGAAAATCCGAGTGTAAAACTCGAGAAGAAAACCCATTTAAAACTCAACCCATTTTTAATTAGACTGTTACACGTCTCGGCTGAAACTTATTTTATGTATACAGACAGACTGAAACTCTTAAATTTAAAGAAGAAGAATGTATAGAATTTCGTATTTTAATAACCCAATCGATATAAATATATTCCAACAAACGATATACAACGAACAATCGATATATAACAATTACCCTGTATATTAAATAAACAACAACATAAAAGCGTATAAAATTTGGTACAGTCATACCAACTTATCTGTTCAGGCGGCAGAAAAAAGAACTACAACATTCCTTCAAATTGTGACAGTTTGTAGTTGATTTCCATGACCAGTAGCGCCCTCGCGAACTGCACAGTTAAGTTGGTGGTACTATAATTAATGTTTCAAGCATTTATTGTACTCAATGACACTCGTATCGTCAGGGGGAATCTAATGAACTATATTATCAAAATCGGTTGAGCCGTTGAGTAGTTACGAGTTAATATAGGAACTGACATATAATACATACAGGACAAACACAAAACCCTCCCTTTGGGCTTCGCCTCAGTCGCGTGAATAGTAAGTAAACGAGAATGTAGTTCACCAACAACATGCCAAATTAGTCACTTGATCAACTACGTCATCTTACGGCAATTATCACTCTTCAAACACGGTAGATCAAACAAAGCAATACATAGTAGTGTTGTTGGGAAAAACGATTGTCTATCGATATTATATAGAAAAATATATATATACAACTGTGTCAAAAGGTATCATATTAAAAGTGTTCCTTTCTTACCGGTTACTAACAAGAGGGTAGATATATGCCCTGTCCCTAGGTGCAAGAGTATTTTTGCCAGGAGACAATATGACCATTTATCTGCAAAAATATATAATGCACTTAACAGTAAGGAAAAAATTAAATCACTCAGTCTCTACAAAATTAAATCAATAATAATGGAATGGTTTAAAGAATAGGGTTATGACAAGACTGAAAAACTACTTGAAAGAGTGGAATAAACACATGTACGTTGATATGATACACTCACTCACACACACACACACACACACACACACACACACACACACACACACACACACACACACACACACACACACTCTCACACACACACAAAGTCATACACATACACAATATTTTATAAAACTTATCCTTTTTTTTATTTCTTATATCTCCGATACTGATACCTATTCTAAATTATATGTCTATATTGTTTAAATATTGTACATCATTGTGGAAAAGGAACTGCCTTCTGCAACACAGTGAAAACTACAGCAGCGGGCAGGGATTTCATCTTTAAATTGTACCAAATTTTTATACAATAAAGATATTTGTATTTGTATTATCGACCATCTATCACGCATGTCTCAACTCGCTCATAATATCGATTATAAATGTACTTGTCATCCTCAACATCATCCTAGTTCCGCTTCATGTAAGATAATAACTAAACAAATAAATCTTTTCGTTTAAAAATCCATGCCCTTCCAATATCTTCACTCCTACGTGCAAAAAAGTGTATACACGCAATACACGCAATCTCTTTTATATCGCTGTTTCTTCCGTAATCGAGAAATGTGAGGAGATAAATTTTCTTTGAAATCCGTTTATTACAAAACGTACCATAGAAAAGCAAGTCAAAGTTTAATATATTTTTAACTCGGGCGAGGATCGAACCGTTGCGATGTGCTTATTTAATAAGCACCGGACGCGTTTCGCGAAAATGGATTCGCTACCGAGACCGATAGACGCTAATTAGTCGCTCTAATTAGAGCACAGTACGGTCACCAACCGGATTACTAGATAATCTAGATATATACCTAGTCGTCAAGCGGTCAAAATTAATTTAACCTTCAATTTCTATCCATATACTTTCTATCTAAACTAAATTCGATTGAATCGATACAAACGATAGTATTGTAAAGGTATCGATAGTAAAGTCGATATCATGAGCTATAAAAAAATACCGATCCACCAACAATTGATGGTTTTGCAACGCTAGTACATAATTATAGATACGTCAGCCATGTTAATAATTAAAATACCAAAGAGAAGACTCGATACAAACGATCGTTTTATAGGGAAATGGGTTATGGATATATATATATATATTTCTCTAAAAATTATATACAAAACTACATCTCTACTATACTGAACGCATTAAGGGAACCCAAAGGCTATTGCAGACCTACAGGTAGTTCAAATGTTCCATTCCACTACCAGTTGGCAGCGTTCTGCAGCACTAGCCCAGAGTTTCAACTATAGCCAATGCTAGTGAAGTCAAGTAGAAAATCTGTCGCCAAGCACCTAACGGTGTGTTCCGGCAGCAGTCCTTGAGAGCCAGTGTGAAGATTTTCTTTTTCTTTACAATCTACACAAACAATGGTTTTGAAAGGAAATTAACTATCGATACTAAGTTCGATATTTTTCTATTCAGGGTATCGATACAACAACAATCGATTGTTCTCCAACACTAGTTCGTAATATCAGCTACATAAGCCACATCCAGCCATGTTAGTCTATATAATGCCAAGGTTAAGGCTCCCTAAATAGCAAACTGGGTACGTAGCAACGGAATTTTACACTCGGCTGGATATTTGGAACGGCTTAACAGTGATATTATGTTCATTTGAATAAATGAAAGGTGTAACGGTGCCTTAAATTAAGTTTTGGGTTTTTTAAAGCTGGCTGGTGAATTTATTTTTTATTGTAAATTACTAAAAAGTTCAGTGGTCCAAAAAGATACGATAGAAAAACGCATTTTTTTTTATTTATACCTGATAGGCTAGCCTTTGACCAATATCTCACCTGATAGTAAGTGATGTTGTGGTCGCAGATGTTGTTCAGGCTAATGTAGAATTACTGGCTCTCAAGGGCAGCATTTTCTACTTGAGGATGGTAACTAGCCAGGCGGGCATACGCAAAAGCCTGCGGCGGGATTCGAACCATGCACCTGCTGTGCAGCAGGGACGGCCAATGCCACTGAGCCATCACTGCTTCAAAATAGGTATGTATGTTTGTGAGTTTCTTTATTCCACCATAACTTCTAAACTGCTTAACTTAACCACTTAACCGATTTTAATGTAAAATATATCGTTAAGATTTGTTTTGATGGCGCATTTAACGCTAGGTACATAAAATGAAATAAAAATACAAAGTGGCGAATTTTAGACCTTGAAGTTGTGCCATTTTGTTATTCTGTTCTATTTGCTGATAAACGTGAACTGGCCACCTATTACTAGTTGACATGCAGTTCGTTAGTGTGTATTGGGTTGGGAAATGGGTTCGGTTTCACGGTCCAGCACCCAGCCTCATGGGCTTGGTCTGGGTTGGGCCTGCGGGCTATGAATTGTCTAGGCTAACTTTGCACTTAGCCTTTGTCAAAGTAAATAAGAAATGTTTATTTTTTAAATATGTATTGTTGGTTGTTGTGTTATTGTTTGTAACAAAATTACAAAATCCAATCCACTCTCCAATTTTTCCGCTCGATCTTTATTGAATATATTTTTTTCTCTCGTTAATTTATAATTTAGTAATGTAATTCGCCGAGCAGGCGTTATTGCAAACATAACAATATTAATATTATAAGGTTGCGTCATCATTTACAAGTATAATACCAATTGCAAAATTGGTCTAGTTTGTAGTACAACGTAAGTGGTACTATAGATGTCGCTCCATCCCAATACGATGGTTATACAAAGAACGAGAGGAAAAATTTTAGTTATGAGTCATTGTCATGTTAGCTCAGTCGGTCAGGGCATACCCCGGCTATAGGGGTGGATGGACGCGGGTTCGAATCCCGCACATGACTTAAATTTCGTCGCCGTGGAGGTCAAGGGAGTCAAGCCACAAATTTGTAGGATATGAGTTATGTACCCAAATTTGGGTTGGCAACCCTTTTTTTGCACTACTGCTTTTTGAAGCAGTGATGGCTCAGTGGCATTGGCTATGGACTGCCGCGCAGCAGGTCCATGGTTCGAATCCCGCCCAGAGCTTGAGCTTCACCGCATGGTGGAAGGGCATTTTGCGAATGCCCGCCTGGCTAGCGACCACCCTCAAGTAGAAAATCTGTCGCCAAGCACCTAACGGTGTGTTCCGGCAGCAGTCCTTGAGAGCCAGTGAAATAACAGGCAAAATGAGACTTAACAGGTATGTCTCTAGGTGATGGGCGCAGTGCAGTTCGTCACTTGTGATGAAATGCATCTGGTATAGGCAGAGGATACCGCTTAACATCAGGTGGGCCTCTCGCTTGTTCCATCACAATCACATACTACGAGAAAACAAGCGCGGCCTATTGTTGTTTGGTTAAATATTGTTTTTTTATTAAATTGATATTTTAACATTATGCTTTTAATTATTCTAAATAATTTTCCCAAATTTGGGTACATAACTCATATCCTACAAATTTGTGGCTTGACTCCCTTGACCTCCACGGCGGCGATTTATCCTATCGTATATTTGTAATTTTGTAATGAGAGTAAATCTTCACAAAGAGTTCTATTTACGAACTTCTTTTACAGTGGCCAAAGGCTAACCTACCTTTCCAGGCATATCTTATACCGAGCTCGTCCGTACATGGCTCTTGCTCAACTCTAGTGAGCTTTTCGTCTCGTGCGTTACTCGTGACTCACTTTTATTACTGATCATAGAAAATAAACCTCGAGTTTATAGCCGTACTATTTGCTGTGGAAACAACAGTTCAGTTCTATTTCTGGCCGTGGTCCGTACTAAGTGGTACTTAATCTGTGACGTATAGACTGATCTTTGAAGGCATTTGTAAATGCTAAATGGTTTAAGAATGTAGACGACTTTTTCGGCCACCCCAGTAGTCTTGCCGATAAGACCATTGTGAATTAACGTTTTTTTTTTAATGTTGTTGTGCCGGAATAAGCTTTAAGGGCAGGTTGTAGTGAATCAGAAGGCAAATTACAGATTTTATAAAATGTCTAAAGTAGGTGCAACCTCGCCTTATCCTCTGCCTATAACAGATGCATTTCGTCGTGTGATGAACTGCATCGCGCCTGTCACACTGAGACATACAGTTGTTAAATCTCATTTGTCTGTAATTGTTCTGGCTGGACTGCTGCCGGAACACACCGTTAGGTGCTTGGTCAGATTTTCTAGTTTAGGGTCGTAGCTAGCCAGGCGAGCATTCGCACAATGCCCTTCCACCACGCGGTGAAGCTCAAGCCGGTGGTCCCCACCGCCGGCTTGAGCTTCACCGCATGGTGGATCGAACCAGGGATCTGCGGCACGGCAGTCCATAGTCATTAGCGGTCGGCCATCATTGCTTCCCAGTAGACTTATTAAGACTATTGAGAAGTCAATTCCCAGTGGAGTTACTGGTAGGGTTCCCAAGACTTTTCTTCCAAGGAGACTTATTGGTGTTACTTTTGAATCTTAGATTATTGATGGGTCTCCGCGCGCGCTCCGACTAGATACCGCCGGTGTCTTTGTAAAATGCGGCAACTAATACTACGCCGAAGTCGGCGTACCCGAGCCAGTTTCGCCTTTCATTAACCTTTATCTTTCAAACAATGTACGCCTACTACCTACATATAATTATAATTATTTTTAATCATATTATTTAAATATTAGTTAAGAGATGTAAATAATAAAATAACTGTTAAAAATGAGGCCTTCAACTAATTAAAATCTTATTTAATTGCCTTGAGTTGCCGCATTTACGGATCTATTGTTTTCAGGTAGCGCGGTATCTAGTCGGAGCGCGAGCGGAGACCCATCAATAATCTAAGTTTTGAATATATTCTTTCCAGTAGACCTAAAAGTAAACTCTATGTTTTCATTTTAGTATTAATAGCATTATGCATGACATAACGTATAAAAGTCTACTGGGAATGATCGAAATTAATATATATTATCGCCAGAAGAGTTAAATTTATTGGCACATGAGACTTTATTTTTTTATTTCAATAAGATGAATAAGTCAAAGCTAGAACTTCCGTTCGCCATGAAAGTTCAGGTTAGAATGCGGCAAAAACTTAAAAGTGCGATGCGGCGATTGTTTTATAATTTGAATTAAGAATGTATGTAGACAGAGTTGTAAAATATGAAAAGAGGCTACGATATTTATCCGTAGCAATGAGGTGATAATTCAAGGAAAGGAGATGACTTTGTCAGAAATTGTTGAACATTATATCCAAAAATGTATAGGGTAGCACCTGGAACTGAACTGAACTTGAAAAGGGAATAGGCTTGTATAAATAAATTGTTTTTTGTCATAGACGCCTTAACATTTGGTTTCAAAAACGAGCAACTTTAATTATTTATTTGTATCCATTTAAAAATATAAACAAAATGAAATTATTCTCAATAAGCTGTAGACGAGAGATAGTGAGGGTAGAGAGTAGATGGTGAGGGTAGGTTTTTTTATATTTTTGTCTAATATGTGCGTAATGACTTTTTGGCACGGATACGTGTAAAAATGTAGTAGATGTTTATATATTACCTACTCTATCAAGCTTTTATTGCTGTTTGACTGTGCTGTATCAGCCGGATTGTTCACTGCTGAAACACAGCCTCCCCCAATAAGGTTAAGGGGGGAGGCTATATTTACTATGAGTAGCAGGCGCCTTAGAGATCAGGCGTTTAAGATATCAGTTCCTTAGATAGCGCTGCTGCCCACCTTCCAGTATTACCTTTAATCACTTCTTACGACACAGGTGGCAATGGGGGTGACAATCCACCCTGGCACCCCACAGAGCTGTTTGACTAGCCTGTGGCCATTATCTCATAAAGTGATGATGTGGTCAAAGTAAAAGTACTGGCTTTCTAGGACAGCTGTTAGCCAGGCGAGCATTCGCGAAATGCCCTACCACTATGCTAGCTGTCTCTATTCTCGACTCATCCCAATCTGCACAAACAATGTTTGTCTTACAACTGAGCAGAGTTATTTACGGCAGCACTGGAATACTGGAAATACTTCGGTGCTGGACACAGAATAGACAATAGTACAATAACTGGAGACGTCCCTAGATATGGGACCAATATAACCCATGGGTCGTTTACCCGGGGGCACGTTCGCGGTTCCGTTTAAATATTTACTAAACGGTTATGTTGTTAAATTATATGCTGTAGAAGTTGGAGCAAGGGGTATACCAGCAAAATCCCTATATAACCTACTTAAAGACCTTGGCCTGTCAAGAACAACCGTAATTTCCATCCTAGAACGTGTATCTAAAGCGGTATTAGAAGGATCTTATCAAATTTGGCTAGGCATGGTAAGAGGCTCCAGTGGTGAAGGGGAGCAATAATGTCATCATAAAGGGGCCCCTTAACCCTACTCCTGGGTTGCAAGTCCCAGGCCCCTCTAGCCTCTTCCTCTGCCACGCTATGGACCCGGCACCCGCACGGTGAATCCATGGAATGCTAAGTAATTCGTCTCATATGTCATTATAATCACAAACTAAACCTACCTGATCGTAGGAGTAAATTTACTCCAAGATTAAACCTTGGATTAGCCTATTCCATATTAATCCAGGTTTAGTGATATGAATTTTGTCTAATATCAGGAACATCCTCGGAGTAAAGTTGCACACAGGTTACTCGGCGTCTATTAATAAGTTCTACAATGTATCCGAAATACTAAACAAACAATGGACATCTTAAAAACTAACGTGGTTTTCGCGTTGACGTCTCGCTGAGCACTCTCACTCAGTGCTCAGCGAGACGTCAACGCGGGCGTCCCGAGCTCTCCTTGAAAAAAAAAACCACCGGATGTGGTTGAAACTATAGTCGGAGCTATCTGACTTATTTACGTGAGTTATCCCGTATTATTTACTAAAATGACATCTTAAAATATCTAATTACTAGCTGCGCCCCGCGGTGTTACCCGCTGTTTTACATAAAAAGTACCAAAGTTGGCTGGAATAAGAACGTGTGCTCGTAGACATTTTTAAAACTATACCAACCACCAACTAAACAAAATGTGTATGGCTATATTATATTTTATTATTATATTTTATATACTCAACCGTAATTAATGTGGTAATTTTAATTTTGCATGTCAGTTATGTTTCTGACTAAATATGTGATACAGACCCACCAACTTAACTGTTCAGGTGGCAGAAAAAAGAACTAAAACTTTCCCTCAAATTGTGACAGTCTGTAGTTGATTTCCATGACCAGTAGCACCCTCGAAAACTGCACAGTTAAGTTGGTGGTACTATACTACTTATTATTATGATTTGTACAACTTGTAACACCATATTTTACGCAATAAATCTCATTTCATTTCAAGATAATATTTATTGTATTGTTGAACTTTTGTTTCGGACAAGTAACAAACTGAAGTTAATCGGAACCGAAAACGTACCCCACGCCAAGACTTCCTCATTAACTATTACCTATTCTGTGTCCATATAGAGTTAGGAAGCAACTGTTAATGAAACCGTGAAGGATGAGTTAAATTATAGTTTGTTGATGATATGTTGGTTGTTTGTTGGGATTCTATCAACGCTGTCGATGTAGATAAACGCTGCTTATGTGTGGGTGGTTGATGACGATTACACATATTTTCTAAAGACTTCAAAAAAGGAGGAGGTACTCAATTCGTCTGTATGTTTTTTACCTCAGAACTTTTTACTTGGTGAACCGATTTTGATGCGGGCATCCCGAGCTCTCCTTGAAAAAGACCACCGAATGTGGTTGAAACTATAGTCGGAGCTCTCTGACTTATTCACGTGAGTTATCCCGTATTATTCACTAAAATAAGTGTGATTACATAATATACTTCATGTTTTTATATTGTCAGTGTTCGCTGACCCAAGAGTCAAAGATAAACAGCTGTTTGCAAACACATCTTGTTACGGCGCAACGTGCTCTATCTGCAATCTTGACTGAGCTCAGCACCTCGCCAGAAAATGAACTAAAGGCAAAAGGAACATAAAACATGTATTTTAACGAACATATATAGGTACTGACTGTAACCCTATAGGGTATCGTACAAGAAAACAGAACCATAGGGTTACAAAGTATACACAATTCAGCTCCTTCGTCCGTCCGAAGGACCCTTAAAATGGCTGTATCTTTTGTACAGTATCAGGCAGTCAGTAGGTGAAAAGGTTTTTATAGCGGATATCCTAAAAAATATTATACATTTTGTACATTCTTCCCCTTACCGGAAACGTATTTTTTCAACGCATTTATGGTTTTGCTCTATCGTAAAGATAGTAGTGCATACAACCGTCAAACTTGCGGTAAAAAATCTAAAGTAAAACGACAAAATACTGGCCATGCACTATTCGCTGCTCGCTCTTTTAATGTTCCGCGATAGAAATGCTTTTAAAAACCAAATTATAAATCGGTGTTTTCAATATTTGTTGGTTAAATAGAGTCTATGGTACATAATATACGGAAATTTAAGTTTCCTGCATAGTTTAGTTTTCAAGAAGAAGTTTTCTCAAATTGATCATTCATTTCATTTCAATTGATCCCCAATTTCTTCATTACTTTAGATATGAATTGTAAAAGATACATTTGTACCTTACTCCTGGAGCTCTAGATGTTGACATCCAACAGGCTAGGAAACAAAAAAGGCTTTTGTCGGCTACGTTATCAGGTTTTGGAAAACCAACTTAAATTTAATTTATTTTTAGTCCAAAAGTCATCTTTGGGTCAACGGTTTTGCTGAAGACGAATTCCTATTTTAAAAAAGTGAAATAATTATTCAGGTACTGTATCACATAATGCTTCAAAAAAAATAGAAATAAAATTTGTATTGATACGATTCACTTGACACAAAACTTGAATAAACCTATTTTACGTACGGCTGTATTCATGTTCTTTTTTCCATAGAGAGAAATATAATAATATGTAATCGTGATTTTGGATCAGGTACTGTATTTGTCATATTCTTTAAAATGTTACATATTTTATTCTTGACAGTAAGGACTACAAAGAAATCTTCAAATCTTGCCCTTAGAAACTCACTTTACCTTAAAAAATAAAATTTTTAGATTTGCAACTCATTCCGTTTACAAGATCGAGACCGGTGACGTATATGGACGTACGGATGGACAATCAGACAGACATACATATGACAGCAGAATCTCATAAATGTGGCTTTGAGTTTCCCTTTGGCTACGGAACCCCAATAAAAACTAAACTAAGAATCCCGAACCAAGTATATAAAATATATAAATTTTTGGTACTCCACTTGGAACCTTGGAGACGGACTCGTTACTTATTTTATCACGATCTCTCAGTTCGCAGCAAAGTAAATACAAGTCCTCTTAGTTATATGCCCAAATGTATAGTAAAAATATTTGATCCACTTTCGTATTAGCTGTTATAAGTTATAACCAAACATAGACGTGGCCTTGGCAGCCGAAGTAACCTCAAATCGGCCACACAGTTCAACGCTCGATCGCCCGATGTACTTGTTTTTATACTTTGGTGAAAGTACCTATTTCTATTGAGCTTAAACTTGTATGGCTCAAGCGACGAGCTTATAGCGACTTGCAAAGATCGGGAGAATTAATCGGTCAGACCTGTATGAAGTATCCTTATTGGTAAACCGATATTTATTATATTACAAAATATATACAGATATTTGGTATTTTTGTATCCTCTCGTTGTGATATGGTAAAAAATTACAACGAGAGGAGAAATTTCAAAATACTTCATTGTAATTTTGCGAGCTTATTTACTCAGCACGCGTTAATACAAAGATGACAATGTCTGATATTTATATTTTGCTTATAACCCTTAAGAGTTTCGTAAGTTACCTACACGATTTGGTGGAGTGACATGCTTGACACTGTGTGCGTGTCGCCGTATTCGCCATAAAATTAAGAGGTAGACTCACTATGTACTATTACGAGTAGTACCGAGACTGTCTTGCCTATAGCTCGCTATATTGGGTAGGAGCCATATTCTTCATCGATCTTCTCGCAGTGTCTACTCACATTGCACGAAGCAAAATACTTTTTTCATAGTAAATTTTATAATTAGCCCCTTATTATATTCATCATCAAAAATATCCACAAAATTGAAGAAATTCTTTAGAAACAATTAGTAGTAAATTGGGGTTAAAAATTGCATATCTACATGATTAAAAAGTACATTCAAGTTTAATTTTGCTAAGAGAATATTAATTTAGTTAAGCTGTCACACCGACTCTTGAAATAATAATTTTAGCAGATAGTTATTAGTAGCACGAGTAGAACTCGAGTTTACCCGGGGAAATGCTGCCAGCATACCTAGTTCTACCGCCAAGCATACAAGCCAAGCCAACTGAAGTACAGTACTGCTTGGCGTGTAAATGCGTTAAGTTCGCATAACTGTGTCCCGAGTTGAAGGTATTGGGTGCCGATGAAATTACAGGCACATGAGACTTAACAACTTTATGTCTCAGGGTGAGGGGCGCATTGTAATGTTATAGGCAGAGGTTACCGCTTAACACCAGATGGGCCTCGCGCTAGTACCATCATGATAGCATAAATAAAAGATACTTTCATTTAAAACAAAATTTGATTCTCTTCTTGCAGTAGAACAAGTGAAAAGTTACTAATGTAAGTGGTCACACGCACACACAATTTGCATTTGATATTATAATAATGCCTTAAATAACTTTGCAGAACTTCAGCAAACAAAACAATATTTTTATAATATTATGTTATGTCATAAATGTACCTCAATCTCCCAAGCTTAGCAGTTCAACCTTAATTAACATCACGCTACAAGAAAAAAACAACAATAACAGCTATTACAACAAAAGCATGAAGGCAACCTTAAGGCACAACAGCATTCATCAACCAAATCCTTGATAGATCTATGATCTATCTCCAATAACTTCTATGAGCTATCTCCCATAACTTAGACCGAACGCATCGTGTACAAAATATCAATGAAGGCAGTTCTCGTCGATTTATCACCAACCGCTGCGCTGGCGCGGCTGGCATACTAACTACCTCCAGATCTGTGTTTGGGGTAGGTTGTTCATTAACTCACTTTATTAGCCTCCTGACTATCTTACCAAGTGAAGCTCAATCTGTGCTGGGAATGTGGGTTGTTGGGTATACGCTGCCATTTGTATCTGTACCAGAGTGCATTTCGTCTTTTTGACAGATTACAAATAAAAAGGTGGAGGTACTCAATTCGTCTTTATTTTTTTTTGACTGGGTAAACCGATGGATGATTCTTTTTGTATTTGAAAGATGATCTACCCAATTCGGTCACAACTTTCGGTTTCTGAAGCAGTGATGGCTCAGTGGCATTGACAGTGGACTGCCGTGCCGCAAGTCCATGGTTCGAATCCCGCCGCGGCACTTTCACTCATAAAACACTTTTGTTTGGTTCACCTGTCTTTACATTATAATGTACCAAAATCTAAGGACTACATAATAAGTTTCGTTTTTGATAGATTATCCTTTGACCACTAGCTTACATATTTGTAAGTGATGATGTGGTCGAAGAGCTTCAGAAGAAGGCAGCTCCTTAAGATCCGGTAGGTGGTGCGGTTCCGTCTGGCGCTTTAGGCGCTTTTCGCAGCGTGAGCGTGCTCAAAATCGTTCCGAGATGCACTGAGCTCCACGCAAAATCCACGTGACGTCATCAATCGGTATTTACAACGCTCACGACTGCGAGGTAGAGCAGTTTGACAACTGTCAAACAGGCTGTATTTATTTAAATAAATGTGCATTGATCCATAAAGGATAAAGTAAGACTTTCCGTCTTGATATTTTGTTGAATAATCTTACTCATTGTAAACACATGAACTGATGTTACGTTGCGCGCGCTTCGGATTTGCTTGTGACGGTATACTTTCATTTCGGAACAGCTATATTCTTAGAAATTATTTCGGACGGAAAAATATAACTTCCTGTGAGACTTGTACCCGAAACCCCAATACCGTTCTGGGGGGCAACTCCCATCTTTTAATTCAGTCTTATTTTAACCTTACATTAACAATAATAACAAATATTTTTAAAATATTTTAATAAAACACTTAAAAAATATATCTAGTGACAATTCCGCCAAATTTTCCTGCTAAGCCGACGCGACGTCACAAACGCCACGCAGCCGAACCGGAAGAATTTTCGACGCGTTTCGCTTTGCACCCCCATATACTACTATACTAAACTTACATTAGAACTTTTACGAGAGCGAGCTGCACGCATTGAATCAAGTCATTTGTGCGATAAAGATAGCACTATAAGAACATTATTGTTTCGTGACGGACATTGTACGAATCTTAGTATTCTTATTTTAAGTTTGAAATAATGATGTTAGTTTTCCATTTTGTTTTTTTTTTTTTATTGTGACGGAACAAACACGAGGCCCACCTGATGTTAAGCGGACTAACCTCTGCCTATAACAGATGCATTTCATCACAAGTCACGAATTGCACTGCGCCCGTCACCTTGAGACATATTTGTTAAGTCTCATGTGCCGGTAATTTCACTGGCTCTCAAGGACTGCTGCCGGAACACACCGTTAGGTGCTTGGCCACAGATTTTCTGGTGCATTTCCAATTATGCTAAGGAAGCGGGTGCTGGCCACTACACTTTAGAATTGGGAACATTCGTCTTCTATTGAAGACGGTTAAAAAAAATATATCCGTAATATATGTAAGGTCTCAGCTTACGGCGAAATAATAGTGTAAGTTAAATCAAACCATAATTCAGCAACTTATTGTCATTAGCTTAATTAAAAATTCCTTAAGTACGCAACTCTCGAAAAATTTATCCATTATACTCCGTCTCCATCATCCTTATTACAAATGGTTGTCCCGAAAGCTTCATTTACATGAGAATAAGTTTTATTCCAAGTTTATGAGTTCGTTCCCGGATTGTTGAGTCCCACTCCATCTGTTATTAAGGTTCAGGACCTTTGTAAGTGCTGGAATAATCCTGAAGATTGTTGAGGCCTGTTTGTTATAAGGCTTATACCAAACAAACAGTTCTCAAGTGATATACTATAAGCACTTATTATATTTGTAAGTATTCTTATTATCAGGTTCTCTTTAAATTTACTCTTTTTCATTTATGAAGCGCTCGTAGCGAAGTTTACTTAGCTGTTCTCAACCGATCAGCAAAGTTAAGCAACGTCGCGCGCGGTCATGAGTTGGATGGGTGACCGCTAGTGACATTACTACTGAGCGTTTCCGTGCTTCGGAGTGCACGTTAAGCCGTCGATCCCGGTTGTTGTCTTAGGATGGCAGTCGTTATAGCATGGTGGTAGGGCATTTTGCGAATGCCCGCCTGGCTAGCTACCACCCTCAAGTAGAAAATCTGTCGCCAAGCACCTAACGGTGTGTTCCGGCAGCTGTCCTTGAGAGCCAGTAATTCTAGGTTAGCCTGAACAACATCTTCGACCACATCATCACTTACCATCAGGTGAGATACTGGTCAAAGGCTAACCTATAAGGCATAAAAAAAAAACTTTATGAACTGTGGCACAGTTAAATGTCTATGGGTTTTCATAAGGGGCCGACTTAGATTAATTAGAAGATTAATTAGAACACGGAAAAAAAAGATTGTGTCAAATCAAGAATATATCTATTGGTCAAGACATTCCGTGTTTCATATATGGGGAAAACAATATATTCTTGTGATTAGTAAATATTTGTCTTGTTAATAATTTTTCGTGCAAGTATTTATATACTTTAACTAAGATTATTATTTTCTTATTAAAAAAAAGGAGTTATGTCTCTGTCTAAGTAAATCATTGCTCTAATTTAGAGAATCTGAAATTCTCAAATTTAAAACAATCCTTACTTGAATAAATGAACTCATACGTTCACTCATTCATTAGATTCTAATAAGAAAAAAATATATTTTACTATTAAGTACATAAATAGTTCAGTTAAGATATTATTCTTACTTCTAGTAAAATATGTTCTTCTGAGCATATATTTTCATTAGACCAACAAAAGAGTTTTCTACGTACAAGAAAATTACTTTTAGGTAAACAAAACATCTTCTTATCTGAATATTGTAACTTATTTAAGTTAAGAAACCATAATTCTGGCTTCAACACGTATATGTTTTCATACGGAGATCAGTTTATATAGAACGAATAATTAATGTTCTCCAGTGAAGAATTTTCAGTTCTCATTCCAATATTAAAAGTGTTTTACTGTAAGTAGTTTTGATTTTAGTATTCTAAGGGGTGTTTTACCCGAAAAAGTTGTTTTGATTGGTTCAAAAGAATTTGTATCTTGCACGAAGATCGAATTGTCTACGGATAGAATATCAGGTTTCTTGACTCGACAATGGAATTTCACTGGAAGAAACCTCAGTTCTTGTTCAAAATAATTACATGTTTTACATTTAAATTTTAGTCGTCTTGGTAAAATAATAGTGCGTTTTGTTGTAAGAAGTCTCATTACTTGGTTAAAGTCATTACATGTTTCATACGGAAATCAGATAATATATTGATAAGACTATCCATTTTCTAGCTTCAACAATAGTGTATTTTAGTAGAAGGAGTCTTAGTTCTTGGTTCAACTCTCTAAATGTTTCATACGGAGATCAGATTATATAGTGTGAAAAATATAAATTATCTTGGTTCAATAATAGAGCGTTTTACTGGAAGGAGTCTCAGTTCTTAGTTCAACTCATAAAAGTGTTTCATATGAAGATCAAATAGTATTTTGTGAATAATATCAATTATCTTGGTTCAATGATAGTGCATTTTACTATAAGAAGTCTCAGTTCTAGGTTCAACTCATGAATTGTTTCATACGGAGCTCAGATTTGTTTCATCTGAACTCCATATATATTGTACAACATATTAATTATTTTAGTTCAATTATAGTGTTTTGATTGGAAGAAGTCTCAGTTAATAAATATATTATAAATTATAGCAAACTGTGAAATTGTTAATGAAGCACGCAGATTTCCAGAAGATATCGTTGTTCTTCAAAGTATTATTAATACCGTACTACCTAGATAAGAACTTCTTTATTTGAAACTGAAACTTCACTGAAATAGAAATAAAACTAACAATTACGTAAGATTTTCCTTAATATGCAATGAGATATACCTATACAAAAACCTTTTATGAATAAAAAAACTCGAATAAATTATGCTTCGAATTTCATCATTGAAATACTGAATAAGAACAAGATAATTGATATTTTCTACTATATGCAATAAGATATTCATATAAAACTTTTAGTTAGTCAACAATAACAAAAACTCACTTACAGAAAATAGCCAGCCTGGTGCACTGTCCAGATCTTCCAATCTGATCTCCGCCTTTCAAGTCTGCAAATAACGTAGGTTAATAGTTAAGTGTAGTTCTAAAAGGGATCAACTAAAAAACATCTATCATCGTAAAAATAAATAAAATACAATAAATATTTTCAGTTGAAAATTATTTATTTATAAAATAAATTAAGAAGCATACAATTTTATATTATCATTATCAAAAATATTATACATAATTGTAACAGTTATGTACTGCGCCCCGCGGTTCACCCCGCGTGGTGATGGATGATGATGAAAAGTATCCTATGTGTTAATCCAGTGCTTCATCTACCTCCATACCAAATTATATCAAAGTTGGTCCTACCATTTGAGCGTGAAGAAGTAATAAACATACAAACACACTTACAAACTTTCACCTTTATCTACCACCAAATAATATGATTTTTTTCTCATTATAATCAGCACCACATTTTATGTTACGTTATAATATAAAGTATGGTTGAACACTTTGCTTGTTGAGTCGAGCCTTTTCTTCACCTCCTCCAGTTCAGTTTGGATATCTCCAGGATCCTAAAAAAAAAGAGCTACAGTGAAAATATTGCACAATCCATAAACTTTTTATAGATGATAGGCATATTTTGACCACAATTACATATTGTTGAGTAAGTGGTAAAATATAGCAAACAGGTTAAACCTAAATAAAATTAAAACTGTCTTTCAAAGTCAGCTTCCAGAAGGCCCCGTTAGATGATTATCACACATAAATCATCTAAACTGCAAGTTAGCGGTTAAACAGCGGTTAATCATTATTATAATCTATACAGAATCATGAAAAATGATTAGGACACTTTTAAAAGTTCTGTATACTAACTACTATATTACTATAAAATACTGACTGTGTATATACATATATGTTATATTATAGTATGTAATAGATAATTTGACGAGATATCCTAACATCATAAGAAAAATATATAATATAATATTTTTAAATTTGTTTAAATATGTATTTTATACTTGATGAAATTACCTGATAAACTATAACAAAGTTCACAATCTGCTCCAACGTGGAAAAAAAACGACTCTTGTTTAGTCTTCCTCTTGGGGGTATTGAGTAGCGTAACACTTGTGTTTCATTGGTTAATTTTTGATCTGGAATGGAAAAAAAACACATGTATATTCTTGAATATAGGTTTATCTAACAAAAAAATCTATGTGTATATAGTGTAGAGAGGATAGGTATATATATATATACATCGAAATTCATTCTGAATAACTAACGAGGAACAGACACATAAACAAACACACACATACATTTGCATTTATAATAATTATAATATTTAAGGATTATTTACAAACATCAGCCTGCTGTTGATCTCTATCATAAAGAGTTATCTTTAATTCTTGATATGAGTAGGTATGTAATACAATAATAATTATGTATTACGAACCTACCGTTCGTTAACTTGGCTGTACCAACTTAGTGTAACCACACAGCACGTTCCAGGCAAAGAAAATGTAGCAGCCTCTATGATGGATATTTTTGACTATCTACAGTTATTTATATAGTAAGGAACAAACTTACCTAAATGAACACTAGTTGGTTGCTATCTCAAGCACAACTTGAACAAATATTCACTTTATAACACTATATTAAACAAAATTTACGAAAATGCCATTGGCCATTCCACGGCGCGTGTACCTTTCGCCCGCAACGGAAATTGTGTTGTGTGTAGCCAACATCGCCCTTATAAAGTCCCGAAACATATTCGTATCGTGATTATTACCAAATGAGCACGTTCGAATAACTTTTCATTTAGGTTGACGATTTGTGTTAAATACAGCCAGTATTTGTAAGAAATAGATGATTACCTATGGCTGTATTATTAGAGAGTCTGTACATATTTGAAATTATTATGAAAGATCGTAAAAAAAAAAAACAGTGACAATCACGATTACAACACAAGAAGTAAAGATAAAATCGCGGTACCAGGTTTTAGTTAGCAAAGACAAAAGTAAAAAGGTTAATTGTGTGCGGTTTTATAATAATATTCCCTAACATATTACAACGCTCACAGAAGGAAAGTTCAAGTTGCACGTGGAAAATAATTTTGATTAAGAAATCCTATTCCAGTTTGTGATTACATAAACGACAATAATGCTTGAACAATTCCTCTCCTCCACTCCTCTGCCAAGCTATCACCTGTCACCTACGTAATTAAAAGAAATATTGAAATTATTTTTTTATACAGTATGTAAAATATTGTTAAAAGAGATTTAAATTAATGGTCCCGAGTTTCTTGCCCGTTGTTCTTGCAGTGGCTCTGTAAATTTTTTTGCTGAACGTGGCAGTACGTTGTAGAATATTTCAATATTAAAATTTGTAAATGACCTTCATAAGAGCGTCGTAGATGCCTAAATTGAATCAATGATTTTGACTTTGACTTTGATTAATAATCATAACTTAACGAAATTTCTGATTTATCACAAGTTTAGTTTTTGAGATAGACCTCGTGAGTATTGTATAGGCACCCAAACTTAACAAATAGGTCCTCTAGTCCTTGGCCTTCGCCACTTATGGCGGTGAGTATGAACTGTCACGTGGGGGGTCCATGGGTTCCTGCAGCGGGTTTAAGATTCAGTGCATGGTGATTGGGCATTTTACTAATGTTCACCTGGCTAGCTTTCAAACCACTTTGAATTAGGAAATGAGAAACCGAGACCTAAAGGTAATAATCGGACAGTATTAAAACATTTTTTACTTCAGATACGAATATATATATTAGGGCACTAGCGGGGTTCAAACCCTGCCGCTTTGCCGTTGTACTATGAGTATATTAGACTCCCAGCTATTATCTGACTATTAGCTGAGTAACCTTATATTTTTCAAATTATAATTTACTTATTTTATTCTTAATATGAATTGAAACAAGCTTATTCAGCATGCCATATTGCTTATAATGAATAGTATTCTTAGGTTCAGTAGTTTCCCCACATCAAGGGAGAACTAGACAAAACTAAAATATTGCAACACTAAATAAAATCGGGAACAGAGAAAACCATCTCAAACTAAAAACTGAGTACTTGGTCTGAAAATACACATTTTTAATGGAGAAATAGTTATTCTTGACTGGAAATTTGTCTTTTTACTTTAAAATTCATGGTTTTGATTGAAGAGCCAGTAAAGAAAACTGTTTTTTTTTTTAAATTATGTTTGTTTTTTTTATTCCTCATATTGTATGGTGGGGTGCCGGGCTGAAATGTCACCCCCCATCTCTACCCGTGGATGTCGTAAAAGGCGACAAAGGGTAACACACCAGAAGGTGGGCAGCAGCGCCTTCTGAGGAATATATACCTTAAACTGCAATCCCCAAGCCGCCTGCCCAGCGTGGGGATTATGGCAAACCCTCTTAATGGGGAAGCTCTGTTCAGTGGACAATCCGGCTGATACAGTATGATGTGTTTCATTTACTAGTATGTAGATATATATTTGTTTGACTTCTACATTTAATGGTTTAAAACTCTATTCAAAAGGTGGGGAAAAAACAAAAGAAAAAATACATTTCGAAATGTTTGTTAGGACTAGCAAAAGTCAACCCTAAGAGGTTGTTAGCATTTTACCAATAATCCTGTATATTTGTGACCAAAAAAAAACATGTTAAGCCAAGATTGCTTTTCTTTATTGAAGATGAGTAACTAATGTTACAATCTATCACTTTGCATTAAAAACTTTAATATTCTTCATGTAAGAAGATACCTAAGTCACTCTCTACAGGAGAGATATATTTTCTTGGTTCAACGTGGGATATAGTTTGAGCTCTTAACCTAAGAATGTCGTATCTAATATCAATCAAGAACATGGTACACTTAAGTTCAGTATTCGTTTTCTGAAGTGAGTTTCTGAATGAATAACTTCAACAATTAACAATATATCATTATTGACTCAAAAACTTAAAATTCTTCATGTAATATGAGTCATTCTCTGCAATTGAAATTTATTTTCTTGGTTAAATAAAGAGTACAGTTTTGCTGTGATGCTAATGCCTCTTAACCTAAGAACAACGTATCAGTAATCAATCAAGGATGATTTTTCTTTACTGAAAATGATTTACGTTAGCAATTGAGAATTATTCATTATTGACTTGAAAACTTTGAAATTCTTCATTTAATATAAATAACCCTTTGCAATCGAGATTTAGTTTTTTAGTTTTAAAATAAAATTGTTTTGCTTTAACACTAATGTCTCTTTACCTAATAATACCGTAACAAATATTAATCAAGAATAAAGGTTTAAGATCAAGATTTGTTTTCTTTACTGAAGATAAATTACTATAACAATTAAGAATATATGATTATTGGCTTGAAAACTTTAAAATTCTTTTAGTTACATAAGTTTCTGTCTATAATGGACATGTATTTTCTTGGTTCAATAAAAGATATTGTTTTCCTGTTAATCGAAGATTCTTAACTAAAGAATACAATATCAAATAAATATTAAGAATAATCAAACACAGATCAAGATTTGATTTCTTCACTAAAGATGAATAAATACAACAACTAACAATCAATTACTTTTGCTTTGACAACTTTAAAATTCTCTATCTAATATAACTCACTTCTGCAGTTGAGATATTTGTCTTGGTTATATAAAGTATATAGTTTTGTTGTAAATCCAATGTATCTTAGCATGACAATACAAATTCATAGATTAATTAAACAATATATGTCTCAGATTTAGAAAACTGAAATTTTTAAGAGTAGAATAATTTTCTTGCTCGGACATATGTATATCCTTGTCATTTACTTCTCTCAATTATTTTAAATGAACAAAAGAAATATCTTGTATTAAGCCCATTGTTGTTGAAAGAATGGAAATATTTTCTTAATCCAATAAAACGTTTATTATTCTTGTATAAAATTTCAGATTTCTTACGCTAACTCCGTACGTAATTAGAATGAGAATTCATAAAATATTTCATTCAAAAAGATACTATTTTCTATAGTTAAGACCAATAATATCTCTGACCAATAGTTATACTCTTGATGTAAAAATATATGGTGAGAATAATATTATTTATCTTAGAGAACATGACCTTACTTCACTCAAGAAAATATTTTTATTTTAAGTAAATATATACTTGAGATTAAACAACACTCCCGAGAATAATATTATTCTTGGATTGACACTTTGTCAGGACCCATTTTTTTCCGTGAAGAAAGGAAATACATTACACATTATGTATAGTTCAATCTCACTATAGAATCTCGCGTAATAGTTAGACAGCCTATAAAAACAACACAAACCACAAAAAAAATCTCTTCGCCCGTCTTCTCTTAAACGTCAGTGTTCCCCTTAAGGTAGCGATTGAGACCAAGGAGGTTGTAACACAAATTAAAACATAACATAAATTTATTAAAGTTTAATGTTAGTGCGTGGTGCACGTGGCGGGTACGACCTTTTGTTAGTCTGAAATGTGCAAAAATTTGAGAAAATAATACTTCACTATAAAAAAAATTGCCTGATTTTAAAATTTTCAATACGAATTTCTTAATGATTGGTCACATTTCAAGTGGTAGGCCTCATAAGGACTAGAGCTTGTCTTGGTGAATGTCCGCAGTGCATTCTCAAAGATAATGCAGATAGTGGAAAGTAGTCCGTACGTATAGGACGTGTTTTTTGACGCTTTTAGAGGTGTACACCTATAAAAATATACACACCTATAATATATACCCCTATAAACTATACACCTCTAAAAAGGTCAAAAAACACGACTTATATAGGGACCCAGTTATATGTTGAAATTTTGGTTATTATTATTATTTGTCCCCGTACGGTTCAAAGATACTACCCTCTAAAGGTCAGACATGGCGGACAGACAACCCAGGCTTAGTAATAGTTCCGTTTACTAGTACGGAACCTTAAAAACACACTCAAACTTGCATATCACGCCGCGACACAGTTCCGCGTCCAAATTACTATAATTTCACACACACAACACGGAGTAGTATTGTGACAAACCAAATGGCGGAATGGCTGGGACAAAAGCTGTCATTAGCCAAAGTGTGCCGAAACGCACGTGATTAGGGCTGCCACAAGTTAGAACATAAACTATAGTTAAATTATGTTGGTTGGGGACCTAGTAAAACTCAACGCTCGATTATGGTATGAGTTTATGAGACCCGTGGCTTTGAACGCAAAGTTCAGAACGCGTTCACTTTCTGAAATCGCTAAGTTTTTTTTTGTTTACAAGAAACAAGTTTGAAACAAGTGTGAAGCTCAGTGGCATTGGCTATGGACTGCCGCGCAGCAGGTCCATGGTTATTGGTTCGAATCCCGCCCATAGCTTGAGCTTCACCGCATGGTGGAAGGGGATTTTGCGAATGCCCGCATGGCTAGCGACCACTCTCAAGTAGAAAATCTGTCGCCAAGCACCTAACGGTGTGTTCCAGCAGCAGTCCTTGAGAGCCAGTGAAATAACAGGCAAAATGAGACTTAACAGGTATGTCTCAAGGTGATGGGCGCAGTGCAGTTCGTCACTTGTGATGAAATGCATCTGTTATAGGCAGAGGATACCGTGGTGGGCCCCGCGCTTATTCCTTCACAATAACATTAAAAAAAAGTGCAAAGTTCCTGTTGAAGTTTAATTTAGTTTGAGTATAGATGTCGCAGCGTCCCTATTTTATAATAAGATCAAAGGGATCAATTCGAATCATCACCACGGTAGGTTGTATTGCAAGATCATGTCCCAGCACCAGGGGCGGATCAGTTGCGGGTTAGAACCTCGTTCGTGTTTTTTTTTGTTTTGTATGTGGTTTTGTGAGAAGTCGCGAAACAAACAACATATCCTTGATAAAAAAATGTTTTTCCTGTCATCACACCAGTAGCATACAAACAGTATAGTGTTTTTTTATTGCTGATGATTTTTATTGGTGAGACTGTGGCTTTTCACCACAATCTCACCTGATGGTAAGTGATGATGTGGTCGAAGATGTTAACAGGTTTAACCTAGAATTGTTTGAAAAGTTGCCGGAACACACCGTAAAGTGCTTGGTGACAGATTTTCTACTTGAGGGTGGTCATTAGCCAGGAGGGCATTCGTAAAATGCCCTTCCACCATGCAGCACCATGCGTGAAGCTCAATCCCGCGGCGGGATTCTAACCATGGACCTGCTGCGCGGCAGTCCATAGCCAGTGCCACTGAGCCATCACTGCTTCAGTCATCTTCAACATTTGAGATAAAGAGTTTAAATATACGGTTTTTATTGATTTAAGTACATGTTTAAAAGTAAGTCGATAAGTGAATCTATTTTTACTTAAATTAAATACATTCAGACTCATATCTCGATGCATTTTTTATTCATTGTTCAAGACTATATCGGAAGCAATTTTATTTTCGACAACCACTAATGGTCTGTTTAATTGGCAAAAACTCTTAATGTACTGTTTAATTGGTTGTTAAAATATTGTTTTACGTACGTGGTAACCCTATACCTGATAGTGATCAAACGAGTAGAACTTGAAGAGGACACGAAACGACCTGGTTTTCCTTCCGCAATAATTTTATTTTATTTTATTTTATTTTATTTATTTGGAACAGCAAACAGCTATATTATAAAACACACAATAATAGACTTAATTACATAGATTTTCTAATAACATAGCCCACGACGCTATTCACAGATTACTAAAATAATATTAACTGTGCCACATAGGGCTACTAACCAAATAACTATAAAAAGGAGAAGTAGTACAATTTACAAAAGAAGTTGATAAACTGCTGTCTTAAATCTATTAGTGGTACAATTGAAAATATCGATTTCGGTGAAATTTTGATTGTAAGATTCCACCATTCTACGAGAAGGGGTGCGGTGCCCAGTATTTGTTTGGGACTTGCCCACGGCAAATAGTTGGCGAGTACGCACCTCTCTCGTCAGTATGGTTCTAGGTACAATATAACATAGACTCGACACAAGTTCAGTACAATCGAATTCATTATTAACAATTTTATGCAATGTGATTGCTTCTAAATATGTGCGTCTCGACTCTAGTGTGAGCAAGTTATATTTGCTGAGCAATTTAGTATAAGACATGTAGTATTTATAACATCTATAATGCATTGAACGCAAAAATTTAATTTGAACTTTTTCAAGGCTCTGTTTATATTTATTGTAATAGGGATTCCAAATCGGTACTGCATATTCAAGTTGTGATCGAACTAGGGTTTTATATAAATACAGGTATGTGGAGCTGCGTTTGAAGTTAGAACATGATCTCATTACAAATCCGTACATTTTAAATGCTTTGTTAACAATATTATTGATGTGTATAGCAAGGCACAGTTTACTGTCTAAGTTAATTCCTAAGTCTCTTATCGTGGCAACATTAGTTAAAGGGGCATTACAAAGGTTATATGCAAATTCAATTAGGTTTATATTTTTGGTAAAATGTATATAGTTACATTTCGGTATACTCAGATGTAATTTATTATTATAACAGTATGTACTCAGTCTATTTAAGTCGCTTTGTAATGCTATGCAATCAACAATGTCTCTGATTTGTTTGTAAACTTTAAGATCATCTGCGTAGAGCAAAAATTTTGTATTGTGAAAGCAATCTTTTATGTCATTTATAAAGATAATAAATAATAATGGGCCCAAAATCGATCCCTGGGGTACTCCAGAAGATACCGAAATGCTGCTTGATTGGTAACCATTGATAACAATTGTTTGTGACCTATTTAGGATATATGACGCAAACCACCGTAATAAATTACCTCGTATACCGTTAAATGCTAACTTATTTAAAAGTAGTTCATGATCCACCTTGTCAAAGGCTTTTTTAAAGTCCGTATATACTGCATCTACTTGTATATGGCTGTCCACTTTTTCAAATACGTAATTGGTGAATGTGAGTAAATTAGATATGGTAGATCTGTGTTTAACAAAGCCGTGCTGTTCTTCGATGATGGCATTGTGTAAAACTGGATAAATCTGATTGTGAACTAATCTTTCAAAAAGCTTTGACAGAGTAGACAAAATAGATATTGGGCGGTACTGCTCTACGTCCTGTTTGGATCCGCTCTTGTGCACTGGGGTGATGTAAGCTCGCTTCCATATTTCTGGAAATACTCCCTCCTCCAGACACTTATTATAAATGATGTATAAGGGTTTACAGATATTAGAAGCAGTTTTAATTAAAAATAATGGGGGTAGTCCATCTGGTCCAGGACCTTTTGAAGTGTTTAAAAGTTTTATTTGTTTTGTAATTTCATGTTCACTTATTTCTATGTTTGATATTAAAATATCTCTATCTGAACTGTTTGAAGGTGGCTGCCATTGTGAAAGTGTAGGTGAAGCTGGCTCAAACACTGATAAAAAAAACTCAGAGAAAAAATTACAAATAATTTCGGGGTTGTTGGACTTTATACTTTGATACTGCATGGTAGATGGAATTTGAGGTTTTATTTTGCGGTTAGATATATAAGTCCAGAAGTGCTTCACATTCTTAATTATGTTATCTTCAACTGATTCCATATATTTCATATAGCATTGTGTACAAACTTCTTTAAAATTACTTCTAAGTTGAGAAAATGTTTCGTAGTCAGACTGATTATTATATTTTTTCCATTTAACCCAGGCTTTTTGTTTTCTCTTAAATATTTTTATTAATGGGCGTGAGAACCAAACAGGAAACCCGTCTGTCCTAGATTTGGCTAGAGGAGCATGCTGTTTAATTATGTTATCCACTGCTTTATAAAATGTATCCAGTGCTAACTCAGACGAAAGATTACCTAATAAATTGATCCAGTCTAAATCCTTAATTTTATTATTAATAAGATCATAATCAGCCTTATAGAAATTATATTTTGTCTTTGGTTTCCTTTTCATAGAATGGAAGTAGTGAGATACATTAACATGTGCTATGTAAGGTGGATGATGGGGGTCAACGCGAACAAGAGAACTGGTTGATGCAGTTACAGTGGTTGGGGAATTGGACAAAAATAAATCTAATATCCTATTATTTTTATTGAGAACATTATTATATTGTGATGCATTTATTGTTGTCATAAAATTCATCAATATTGAGTGCACACCAGAGGATCCATGACCATCTAGCCCAACTGGTCGCGTAGTGGTACGATGAGTTGTGATCGCAGAGACAGGTAGAACCCATCTCGTGTCCGGTATGTTAAAGTCTCCTACTATATAAATATTGTCTATAGACGGATCGTTAAGGGCCTCTTGCAAGAAATCGAAATGATCTTCATATATCTGTTTTTTAGACTTGGGTGGAATGTATGATGCACCTATGATATGTTTCTGCTTACGATTTACGCTAGGTATTTCAACGAGTATATAATCAGTGTGAGTTTGTTGCGAAGCATTTGCAATGTGTATAGTATTAAAAAGAGCTGATTTGAATCCTCTTAGTACTCCTACTAAAACGCCGCCGCCATCTTGTTTATTGACAGCTATGCGATTTCGATCGCACCTATACACCACGTACCTTTGGTCTATGAATTCGTTGCTGTCAATGTCAGGTGTCAACCATGTCTCAGTAAGCACGATAACATCATAAGTATTTGCCATTATATTCATATAGAGATCATGTAACTTCGTGCGCGTACCTCTGCAGTTCTGATAATATATAGATAGATGATTTATTTCACTTGTGCTATCCATAATCTAACTGTTTAGCAATAACTACGTGTTGAATGCAAAGTTTTTCGAAATAATCTATTATTTGAGTGACATAAAGTGATATTGTGGACCGATGATAATTGAAAAAGTTCAAATTCATTATTATAATAAGAATAATTTTTTTGTTGGTATTATTACAGTAAATGTGGCAGTTTCTCAGCATAATACGTTCCATGATTTTAAGAATGAATACAGAAGCAAAAAAAGTAAAAACAAAATTTAAGAACAAGAAACACATGCAAAATAAATTTATTTTAATATTATTATTCTATATATAACCCAACTGCGGTCTTTTCTCGGGTTGGTGAACTATTATGCTAAGTTTATGCCGCGTCTTAGTACGGTTTTACATCCATTACATCAACTGTTGCGTAAAAATTGTGCTTGGGCCTGGACAGATGAATGCCAAAAGGCTTTTAAAAGTGTTAAAGAAACTATATCGGGAGACAACGTATTGGTTCATTATAACCCTGACCTACCTCTTGTTCTCTCCGTAGACAGTAGTTCGTATGGCATAGGCAGCATTTTATCGCACCGTTACCCGAATGGCGATGAGCGCCCGATTTGCTTTGCATCGCGGACCTTAAATTCTGCTGAAAGATCGTATAGTCAACTTGATAAAGAAGCTCTGGCTATAATAACTGGTGTGACTAAGCATCATCAGTTTCTATACGGTCGTCATTTTATTATTAAGACGGATCATAAACCGTTAACTTTTATTTTTGGCCCAAAATTTGGGCTACCACAAACGGCAGCCAGTAGGCTACAGAGGTATGCTACCAAGTTGGCGTCCTACGATTATGAGATACAATTTGTTAAATCAAAGGATAACGGAAATGTGGATGCACTCTCCAGGTTGCCTTTGCCACGCGAACACAAGGAGTCGGATTCAGTGTCCTATTTAAATTATGTCGAAGATTCGTTTCCTATAAGTGCCAAAGAGGTGGCTGTGGCAACACAAAAAGATAGTGTTCTAAAACAAATTTATTATTATGTGATCAATGGTTGGCCCGCGGTTGTTACGTGCGAAAGTGAAAAGCCTTTTTTCTTTAGGAAAGACAGTTTGTGCGTGGACAAAGGTTGTTTATTATACAACTGTAGAGTAATTGTACCCGATGTCCTTAGAAAGCAAATACTTAGGGAACTTCATGAAGGACATTTAGGGGTAGTTAAGATGAAGAACACCGCCAGGAACTATGTTTACTGGCCTAATGTTGACAACGAAATTGAAGAGCTCTGTAGGGCATGCGATGTGTGTAGACAGCAACGAGATGCTCCCGCGCGATCTTTATTGCATCCCTGGGCGTTCCCTACACGCCCTTGGCAAAGAATACACATTGACTTTGCGGAATTTCAGGGGATACATTATTTAGTAAGCGTTGACGCCCACAGTAAGTGGATTGAGGTGCAAAAGATGGCGGGCACGACTGCTCGTGCTACAATTTCGAAACTACGGGAGCTATTTTCACGTTTTGGTTTACCGTCTCAGGTAGTTAGTGACGGAGGACCGCCATTCGCTTCAAACGAGTTTTCAAATTTTATGACAAAAAATCTCATTACTCATACAATCACGAGTCCATACCGGCCGGCTGGGAACGGTGCTGCTGAAAATGCCGTGAAATCGGTCAAGCGAACCATGAAGAAGGCAGCTCACGAAGGAGCCGATATTGACACCGCAGTATCAATTTTTCTTTTTCACTATCGTAACTGTGAACACGCTACCACGGGAGTTGCGCCAGCGGTGGCAATGATCGGTAGACGGCTACGTAGCCGCTTGGATTTGCTACGGCCGAGCGCCGAGCTTGCCAGCGAAGGTGCTGCGTCGCGCGACCGACCGCCCGCCGCCGAGCGGAGCGTTGCGCTCGGAGACCACGTGCTCGCAAGGGAATATCGCACTGGAGATAAATGGACCCCGGCCGTCGTTACCGAGCGCGAGGCTCCGCTCACCTATCGTGTACGTTGTACAGATGGTCGCGAATTAAAAAGACATATCGACCAATTGTTGCCTGACAATAAGCTACGTACATCTTTGCGACATTCGTTTGTACCTATAAGCGAGCCGAACACAAAAGAAATCACGAATGTCGATCAGAAATTTAAAGATTCTTCCCAGAAAGCCACAGACACCTTATCTCCTACTTTAAATAATAATTCAGTACACAACAATGAATCACCAAATCCGACTCAACAGTCTACTGATCATAATAATTGTGCACTAGATAATACGTTGCACGTACGCCCTATAAGATCTTGTAGGAGGAAGTAGATGCATGTCCTGTGCCAATCATTATGTAGGTAAAATTTTAAATACCTACCTGTTATCCTAGCTGATATCCGCTTCCTACGTATTTTTTGTTAAATTGTAGTCAACGCGTTTTTTTACGTTATCCAGTTGGTAAAACTAAGTTAATATCTATATTAATCGTATTACAATGTTGTAGGTTCTCGTTCCTTTTTAAAGGCCTATCTAAATGTAGAAATAACTGACACGTTTCCTTTATAACCAGTAAATGAATACCGTGTCAGCAAAATTTTACAATATATATATAATCATATTTTATAATAGTAGGTACCTACTGTGTGTATTGGTATAAGTGTGAGGCCAAACTTATTATGTATGAACTACCTACCCATTTATAAACTTGGCTATTTCTGTTTGTTTTTTTTTAGATACTTGGTTTATTTGCTTTTTTTATATATATGTATACTACTTTACTTACTTTTATATATAAGTGCATAGATTAAATCAAGATTTTCTACTTTGTTTACTTTTACTTTTTGTTGGTGTGCTTTTAGTTTTAAGGGGGGACGTGTAGTATATGTGGGTACCGTCGTATAAAATATATCAGTTGTGTCACCGACTTCGTGTTTTATTGTGCACGCTCCGTCCATATTTCTCTTAATATTTTACTGGCGACGAGGATGGGATAATATAATATAATAATCCGAACACATGTTAAAATTACATACATACTTTATGTGGGATTAAATAATTTAATCCCACACAAAGTCATATATAAATATAGTTATAAAAAGTATATATAAAAATATTTGGTCCTATTTTAAACTGATTTCCGTAAATACAAGGAAGGTTACAAAATGACAAATATACGATAGGAAAAAATTAAGTCATGTGCGGGATTCGAACCCGCGTCCATCCCTTTTAGCCGGGGTATGCTCTAACCAATTGAGCTAACATGACATGACGTCATAATTCAAATCTTTCCTAATCGTTCTTTAACCATCGTATTTGGATGGAGAAATTTTTCCTATTTGCATAGCAGGCGTTATTGCAAACATAACAATATTAAAATTACAAGGAAGGTTTTCTTATCTTATCTAGAATGGACTTGGTTGTTTGCCGCTACGATAATATAACTCCATTGGGGTTTGGGCGAGGGACTAACCTGTCGTTTACTCTGGGTCGGCGAGGAAGGTGTGAAGCGCCATCTACCTCTGTCTTCAGCTAGGGCCGCAAACACACCCCTACAAAAAGAGGAGTCCACAATGGGCTGGTACCGACTTCTGATTGAGTAGTTCATTGAAGCGCTCGTAGCGAAGTTTACTTAGCCGATCGGTAAGCTAAGCAACGTCCGCCGCGGTCGTGACTTGGATGGGTAACCGCTAGTGACATTACTACTGAGCGTGCACGTGCTTCGGAAGGCACTTTAAGCCTTCGGTCCCGGCTGTTGTCTTAGGTAGTCGTTATAGCATGGTGGTAGGGCGTTTTGCGAACACCCACCTGGCTAGCTACCAACCTCATCTAGAAAATCTGTCGCCAAGTACCTATCGGTGTGTTCTGGCAGTTGTCCTTGAGAGCCAGTAATTCTATCATAGCCTGAACATCTTCGACCACATCATCACTTACGATCAGGTGAGATAGTGGTCAAAAGCTAACCTATCAGGAATAAAAAAAAAAGTTAATTTTATTCTTTGGGGAGATCGAAACTAAATATTTTGAGAGATCGGAACTAAGGGAGGTTTTTAAGTCAAGTCAAGTCGTTTTTTATGTATGACCAGGCATATATTTTTGCTGGATTATCCAATTTTGATGATTCTTTTTTATTGAGTACAGTATACCTCCAAGTTGGTCCCATTTAAATTTACTCAACATCAGTCGAGTATTTTTTTAGGTACTCTCTGAACTGAAAAGATTTGCCACGAATGTAGCCAAAACATTTTATAATTAGATATGTCTTGTGTGCTGTGAGCGAAAACATATTTTGCAATATGTTGTGTTATTAGAGAAGGCATATTGTGGCGACCCAACATGAGTGGGATGAGTAGGTATGTCTTACTTGTTCAAACTCAATTTAAAACTTATTACGCTGAACGCGAAGTACTTAAAGTGAAATATAATAATCCAACATTTTGTAAACATGGAGTAGTAATGTACCAAGGCAGTGACCAAAGTAATATGGACCAGTAGTAAACCAGTGACCAAAGTAATAGATTTACAGTAAAATAATAGTATGCTTGTGCATTTTTTTTAAATGGGATTATAATTGAATATTACCTTTGAGTGTTACACTGTGTACCATGCGAGGTTACACTGTGTAATGTGTCGCTACACTGTGTACCGTGCAGTGCTACGCTGTGTATTATGCGTTGCTACCATAGAGAAATATGCTTTCTTTTTTCTGTGGTTGCTACACTGTGTACTGGACTGTGCAACACTGTGTATTGTACAGTGTATAGTGCGGTGTTACATTAAATATCTTGTAAACGGCTGTTGTTTTTTTTTCTAAATTAGAACCATCGAATTAATATCTGCTTTCGAATAAAATAAAATAAACTTTGAAGTCAGTTAAGCCATTTGAAAGCTGCGATAACAAGAGACAGAATGACAACATACGCACATAGAAGAGAGACAATGACTCTTATAAACTCCCTTCTTTTTCTGTCGTTTAAAAAAACCCATTTTTTTAGTTTATTAATGTACGGACTGTAATACAATTCTGATTATTTGGCGGTTATCAGGTACGTAATACAGGCACCGGATGTTACTTATACAAAAAGGAATAACAAGTATACACGTATTGAACAGCTATTCAAATAGCAATTATTTCCGTTGTTGTGTAACCAAAATAATCGTTTCTTCGAAATCATTTTAACCATCTTTGATACGTATCTCACATGGGTATCGATATCTTTGTTTGTTCCTACCCAAGTTCTTATAACTGTTATGATAATAACTCAATTTCGTAAGTGGCATTATCTAAGCGTATTCGTATAATTCAGTAGCGAATATTTGATTGACGAATGAAAATGGTGTAGTCGAAATGGTGTAAGTCCAGTTACTGTGTAAATAATTATCACACTTCACTCTGATATCAGAAATGTGAAAGTTTGCGTGTTTGTATATTTGTTTCTTCTCCATGCTCAAACGGCTGGATCAATTATTATGAAATTCTGTATGGAGATAGATGAGACGTTAACACATAGGATACTTTTCACTATAATCGTCCATCAATCACCGCGCGAGTGGAACCGCGGAGAGCAGCTAGTATGTTTCAAAATGTGTTGCAGTTTCAGTTAGTAAACTATCGCGAGTTTTGTCCATAACTATAATTTAGTAACTGGCTAGGACTTGCGTAATATAATAATAATTATTAGTTAAGGTACGATAGGACAACATGCAATTTTGTAAAAAGCCCCTAAATAAATAAGATTAAAAAAGTTGTTACGGTATTTATACTGAATAAAGTGGAGTGGAAGAATGTACTATGCGGTCAATGTGTTTTTGTTTCTGACCCTAGGCAAAGAAGTTCCTTAACTAACTAATAAGTTTGTATTATAAATACAAATTTTTAAATAAAAGTATAGCGACGTTCCTTGTAATATTTCATTAATTATCGAGTCATGATGCTGACCTCATGAGGAGGTTAGGACTGTTAGAAGGTTAATCATATCTCAACGCCATCAGCGAAAAGCGACGAGCATGACAATTTATGGCACAGTCATAGGTCCGGTGTCTATACTATAGTTATATTCGGATATTTGAGTTGCGGTATGATGACAGACGATGAAATGGACCTGTGATCATAGGATTATTGTTTCTGAACAATGATAAACTGGCGGATCTCTAGCTAGCTGGTAGTGGTACGAATTTGAAGTATTGATACTTAATTATTCAGAAAAAAGTTGATAAATAGTTGAATTACAATTCGATCATTTTAACGGTATAATCCAAAAAATAATGGCAAATAAAAACCATGTATGTTAACAGCATCTATAGGTAAGAGTATAAATATGTTTTTTCACCTATAAAGCTCGTAAAGTTCTCGTTTATGCCCGGTGTAAGCGAATTAAAACGGCTTATTATGCTCTAATGCATAAAAGCCTGTTTTACACTAATGCATACAATTTTTATGTTTTTAATTGTACAAAGAGTCACAGTTTGTAATAATATAGAAATTTGCTAGGGTCTTTCATAATACACATTAAAGACCGAGATATACATTTCATCGAAACAATGACACTTAAAATAGGACATTGTGTAAATATGAGGTTATTTTCTTTTATGCGATATTATTTGTTTTATTTCCTAACTATCAATGTGCAAACCTGATTGTATAACGCAGCATAAAACCCATTTTAGCCTCTACTTGAATACTAGCCCTCGCCTTAGGCTCGGACTGTTAAATGTCTCGGCTACATTGACATATTTAATGCAGTAGTTGTACGTTGTACTTTTTTTTATTTGCTAGTCAAGGCTGTCAGTTTTAGAGCATTTGCTGTTCTAAAATCAAAATCACTGGATAGAAAATAGACTGTACTCACTCATATAAGCCAGTCATGTTACAAGCACGCCTAGTCACAATTATAAAATATTCCTCTCCATGAGCAATAAAAAAGCAATTATCCTTAAAAATGCCGATGCACAGATAAGATCAAGTACGTGGCCGATCGATCAGAAACGTTGCGTGTCTCTACAGTCTACGCATGCCATCGCATCGATCTTTATCTGTTTTATCTGGATAGGTATATTACATCAAACTAGTGTAACTTACGTGTACTTTGAAGCGCTCGTAGCGAAGTTTACTTAGCTGTTCTCAACCGATCAGCAAAGTTAAGTAACGTCGCTTCGTTGAATGGGTGACCGCTAGTGACATTACTACTGAGCGTGCACGTGCTTCGGAGGGCACGTTAAGCCGTCGGTCCCGGTTGTTGGCTTAGGATGGCAGATCGTTATAGCATGGTGGTAGGGCATTTTGCGAATGCCTGGCTAGCTACCACCCTCAAGTAGAAAATCTGTCGCCAAGCACCTAACGGTGTGTTCCGGCAGCTGTCCTTGAGAGCCAGTAATTCTAGGATAGCCTGAACAACATCTTCGACCACATAATCACTTACCTTCAGGTGGTCAAAGGCTAGCCTATCAGATATAAAAAAAAATGTCCCGAGAGGGAGAACTATTGGTCTCTGTGCAGTTAAGTATATAATCAAAACATTAGTATTTTTTTTTAAATAAAATATTGTGCCGGTTCAAGCACGAGGCCCACTTGATGTTAAGCGGATTAACCTCTGCCTACACAGAAAAAAAGGAATACTTGAGCCAACGCAGTGTGTTTTTATTCAAGAATATTTGTGATTCATATATATTGAAAACAATATATTCTTGAAAACAGAACACAATATTCTCAGGAATATATTCTTGAATCAAAGTATATATTGCATTCTTCTTTGGAGAAATCGTTAAAGTGTTTAAATACGAATATGGTTAGTTTTGAATCTAAGTATCTTACCATAAATATTCGTAAGTGAAGCACCTTAATTACATTCGAACCAGAAAATTTAAAAATATTTCAAGAAAGAATATAGAAATTTTATTTAGAGAATAAAATGTTAACAGAAGAATACCTATTTTATTGTTAGAAGAATATTTTCGTTATCTTGAAATAATAATTTGAATACTTTATGTGAAGAAATATTTTTGGGTCAAAACAATATTCCTAAGAATATTCGAGTGTAATATCAAGACTCGATTATTTTTCAGTTCAGAATATATTCTTGTTGTAATACAGCATTGTCTTGAATTTACTAAGACAATGTATATTCTTGGCTAAAGAAGTCTTTTTATTCTGTGTATAACAGATGCATTTCGTCACAAGTCACGAATTGCACTGCGCCCGTCACCTTGAGACATAGTTGTTAACTCTCATGTGCCTGTAATTTCACCGGCTCTTAAGGCTGCCGGAACACACCGTTAGGTGCTTGGCGACAGATTTTCTACTTGAGGGTGGTCGCTAGCCAGACGGGCATTCGCAAAATGCTCTTCCACCATGCGGTGAAGTTCAAGCCCTTGCGCGGCTGGATTCGGACCATGGACCTGCGGCGCTGCAGTCCATAGCCAATGCCACTGAGCCATCACTGCTTCAAGATTCTTTTGTTCTCACCATCTTTGCTTTGTCATATAGGTTACCCGAGAAAACATAAATAAAGAACCGTATCATGTGCTGAGAGGGAGAACTATTGGTCCCTGTTGAGTAAAGATAGTCAAATTATTAGTGAACTATTCAAATAAAACTTGCGGGAAAAGAACAGATGGCGGTTGTAATACTACTTGTTATAATTGAGGGTTTTCCCGCCGCGGCGTCCGCTGCTTCATATTAGCGAAAGTGACGTTATCTGTCACTGTCATATCAGTCAATAAGTTACATGGTGGGAAAACTGGCACTGGTGTGTTAGGAGCCTCGTTTGTTTGGAAAAATGATTTGAAACTTTTTTAATATTGCTATGTTTGCAATAACAACGCCTGCTATGCGGATCACATTACAAAATCACAAATATACGATGTTTAAAACTTGTTTTTTAATAAATTTTTTTATTTTTTATTGGAAGACCACAAAACTGGAAATACATCGTAGCTTACATAATTAAAAATAATATAAAATTTATATATACTAATATATATACTAATATATATACTATATATATATACTTTTATATATACTAATTTTTTCTATCGTATATTTGTAATTTTGTAATGATTTGAATTGAAACTCTTTAGTGTTTCATAGGACGGTTCGTCAGGAAGGCGATGGTTGCGACACCAAAAACCATCCATAATTACAATCTCAAAATGGCGATCAAAGATCGAAACAGCGTGGTTATGGAGACCCTGTTACAATGTGACGTGGGGGAATGACACAAAAAAAAGTAGGGTAATCCCAAATTGTAATCGTTGGCACGGGTATCCAGAGCGGTCATGTTCACATAAAGGTGTTGTCTAGCGGCGGTGCTGTGTGTCGGGTCGCCATCTTCCCTCAAAAATGGTTGAGGAAGGCGATGGCTGGCACATGCGTCAACTCGTGAACGGGTGCTGCTAGAGGACACTGGTCTGCTCTGGATGCAAGTGCTAATGACATTTATCGGAAAAAAAAACTGTTCTTTTAACACTGTTCTCTTTTAGAATGTTGCATGTTTCCTATATATTGTAAGTATCTAGTTTGTAAATAAAATATGGTCATAATTAAAAAAAAGTCACGGACCCTGGAGTCTGTGGAGTGTAGATTTATATAATAATAATAATAAAAATAAAAAACTCTTTAGTGAATATATGGACCAGTTGTTCGTATGGCTGCCTAGGAAACATTTCTTTTAGGTCACTATTACAGCCATTAACGTCCACCGTTGAACAAAGGACCCCACCATGAGGAGGGAAATTATTTTACAAATATATTTTTTTTTTTTTGCTTATAGTTAAGCGTTTGACCACTATCTCACCTGATGGCAAGTGATGATGTGGTCGAAGATGTTGTTCAGGCTAACCTAGAAGTACTGGCTCTCAAGGACAGCTGCCGGAACACACCGTTACGTGCTTCGCGACAGATTTTCTACATAGCCAGGCGAGCATTCGCAAAATGCCCTACCACTATGCTATAACGACTGCCATTACATAGTTTGCAATTAGGATCTCGAAAGCACACAGAACAGTTTCGTTCACCTCGAGTGTTTTGCTATCAAAAATATTCCCATTGACACTGCGAGCAAAAGAAAATTCTGAGATCTACTCAATCAAAAGAGGAAAACCACTTTGTATACTACCAGACAGAAAACTTGAACTTAGAGTAAGCCCATTTATGTTACCACATCCTGCTGAAAGAACGGATATCACATACTCATATATTAACGACCAGGCAGATATAGAACTATGTACGAATAAGTGGCCACATATATATACGGACGGGAGCAAAATAGATAACAAAGTGGGAGCGGCTATATCTTGCTGGGTAGACGGTTCTGAAAAGAAAACCCTCAGCTTCAGACTAGAAAATTATTGCAGTGTTTTTCAAGCAGAAATGGCTGCTATCCATAAAGCCCTGAAAGTGATGCAAAGATACGCAACTTACAAAAAAGCCACTATATTAAGCGATTCTAGATCAGCTCTGGATTGTATAGCTGATAACACCTCACTCAATCCAATAGCAGTTGAAATCCGACAGCTCATCGACATGATCACCAAACAAGGAGGAACAGTTCTCCTCAAATGGATAAAAGCACATGTCGGAATAGCAGGGAACGAAAGAGCTGACGAGTTAGCGAAGTCCGCGGCATTAAATAATAAATCAAAACCAGCTTACGACCTATTCCCTTTATCTTACGCTAAGCGCCATATCAGAGACACTACAACTATCGCATGGCAGCACCAATACACACATTCCTCTACCGGAGCGCTCACACGAAAGTTCTTTCCAGATGTCAAGATTGCATATAAAGTACTACAAAAGATTAAAATAAACAATTTTTTAACGCAGCTTTTTACCGGTCATGGTGGTAACAGAGCATATTTATTTAGATTCAAACTCATGGACACTCCATTCTGCACTTGCAACAACGATAAAGACCAAACAATAGAACACCTGCTCACGGACTGCCCGCGTTTTCATCTCTCAAGGTACAATTGCGAGTGCAGAATGGACTGCCCAATCACAATGGAAAATTTAAATTTTATTATTGGTGATGACAACTGCCGTCCGATATTTTTCGACTTTGCACAGACCGTTCTGAGTAGAGTTGGAAAAGAAAACGGCTCTAACACTTTTACTCTAACATAAATATGAAAATGTGTAATTCATAGCAATTAAATCTAAAAATGTAGTTTTTGTAAATTTTACCTGTGTATGTCTGTTGTGTATAATTATAGAAAGTCATAATGTTTGTTAGTTGAACTGTATTTCATATGAAAACAATAAATTTATAACAAAAAAAAAATATATATATATATAATAAAAAAAAAAAAATATATATAAAAAAAAAAGAGGGAGGATGGTTTTAGTCCGTAGGTCGTCAGGCAACTGGCGGAGTCGGACATAACCAGGAGGTTGGCGCTTGGATCAAGCATACAGGCAGCAACGCCCTGGTATCCATGAGGATTTCCACCTCCCTACAGGAAAAAAAAAAAAAAAAAAAAAAAAAAAAAAAAAAAAAAAAAAACGACTGCCATTTTAAGACAACAACCGGGACCGACGCGACGGCTTAACGTGCCCTCCGAGGCATGGAAGCGCTCAGTAGTAATGTCACTAGCGGTCACCCATCCAACTCATGACCGTGCGCGACGTTGCTTATCTTTGCTGATCGGTTGAGAATAGCTAAGTAAACTTCGCTACGAGCGCTTCAAAATACTAGCCTAGGAAATATTTCTTGTAGGTGTTGGACGTTAAGGCTGTAATAGTATATTTATGGCTGTAATAGTATATTACAACCATTAGCGTCCACTGTTGAACAAAGAACTCCACTATGGGGAGGGGAAATTATTTTAAAAATCTGTTTTAAGTGAGCTCATAACGGAGGTTCCCTAGTCGTTCATACTTGCTTTCTCTGTGGTACTACTTGGTTGCCTACAACTGCGCACTTTCGTGCTACGGAAGGCACGATGTGGAAGGCAGTTGTTAGACTATGTCGGTGTGCGTTGTGCGGTCTGAAAACTCTGGAATTGCGTGGTGGTAGGCAAACGCCTCTCTGACTAGTTACCGTAAAGTAGAAATCTGTCGCCAAGCACCTAGCAGTACATACCAGCAGTTGCCTTTGAGAGCCAGTTCCCGTTTTTTGTAAAGCCTATTTACCATATTCAACCACATCATCACTTACTATCAGATGAGTTTGTCGACAAGGGCTAGCATATCGGCAATACAAAAAAATACTAGATTTTTATTACACAGTTAAGGTAATCTATTTATTTATCCTTATAGCATATCGACGCGATATTCAAGATAGAAATTCAGACGTCATAATTTTTTTTTTGCTGCCTATAACAGATGCACAAGTAACGAATTGTACTGCGCCCGTCACGTTGAGACATAGTTGTTAAGTCTCGTGTGCCTGTAATTTCACTGGCTCTCAAGGACTGCTGCCGGAACACACCGTTAAGTGCTTGGCGACAGATTTTCAACTTGAGGGTGATCGCTAGCTAGGCGGGCATTCGCAAAATGCCCTTCCACCATGCGGTAACGACTGCCATCCTAAGATAACAACCGGGACCGACGGCTTAACGTGTCCTCCGAAGCACGGAAGCGTTCAGTAGTAATGTCATTAGCGTTCACCCATCCAACTCATGACCGCGCGCGACGTTGCTTAACTTTGCTGATCGGTTAAGAACAGCTAAGTAAACTTCGCTACGAGCGCTTCGACACAAATATGTCAATCTCTGGATGTTGAGCTAACATATCGTTGAGCAACGTGACTAAGCCATCAAGCCCGCGGCGGGATTCGAACCATGGACCTGCTGCGCGGCAGTCCATAGCCAATGCCACTGAGCCATCATTGCTTCAAAACACACGGAACTCGGGAATATACAGTGGTATATTCCCGAATGGGCACGCAAATTGTCTTAACATCAACATATCAAGTATAATTTCATTGTAAAGAATTTAAATCTTCAACGAACCCGTTTTTTCCGTACCTCTTTAACAAACCGCATATTTATGAGTTCGACTCACTCACCGTGCAAATTACGGTGAAACGCGAGTACAGTGCAGCCCAAGATAACATTTCACATGCCGAGGGCGCTGCTGGATAAGAGATGCCAACCTGCAGCTGTCATAAAGTAAGGGAATTCAGCAGTTCTTTTTTCCGCCACCGGAACTGATAAGTTTGTTCTGTATATCGTCCAGTCATAAACTCATGTTCTTTGTTCAAGCATGTGTGACGTCGAAGGTTGCATCGTTGGTCGGTTAGATCATCGGCCCTGCGATACTTAACTCACATGGTGTTTGGTTCACCGCCCACCATGTTTGGTGTGTACTGTGTACGTAATATGTCCGTGGTTTTGCCTTTCGATTATATCGAGCCCTTTAGAAAACAAATGTTAATCGAAAAAAAAGACGAACGTACGATTTTCGGTCTTTTAAAAGCTATAATAAGGGGATACTTAGGCAAAATTAGCAGCTCGTTATTGTAGAGTGAAGCCAACTAACTACTTTTTAATAAGGTTTTTATCAGCGCACGCTGCAACGTGACTGCTACGGTGATCGATCCGTCTAAAAACGAAAAAAAATAGAAAATAACACTTTTCTCTTTTATATTTAAAATTTTATGTAGTTACTATCTCGATTGACAAGGTTTTATATATATTTCGGAAGGTTTGTTGCACACCTTCCGATATCGAATGCGATCACTGATGACGTTCAGAACTGTATAGTTTTGCTACCACCAACAGCCCTGGCTCACTTCCGCATTTTAGGTACAAAGCTACAGGTACATCGGCGTATCCGTCCGGACGGGGTTATTGTACGATGCGTGCCGCGTCAGAAGAGATCAGAGCTATGCGTGGCTATGTGATAGAAAGAGAGACGCCTAGTAGGTGAATATAAATATTAGGTACTCCGTGCTTTATGAGATGAAGTGCACTTTATTGCTTCGTAGCTAGAATCGCTTATTTATTTGAATGGCTTTGCAGAGTGATCCTTTTGATCCATTTTATTCTGAGCCACAATAAACACCACTACAGATAGAGTGAGACCGATCTTTATTTCGTTTCACGATGGCTTCTATGGATGACATATTAGCTGTTTAACGACAATAACACGAAAATATATACACACATCATTTTTATATACAAAAATAAATAAAAACACAATTGTTTTTTGTCCTAATATTTATATTATTGATAATTTATTATAATCGAATGCGATTTGAACTGTACTGTCGAACGATCTCGACCAATCGTATCTTGTGTGAATGCGATTAAAACTATGATTAAGTCGATCGGAGTAGAATCAAAAATCCAATATACAAATCGAATCGGTAGAACGGTACCGTTAAATCGAAGGGCAGCCGGCCGTCTGTCGATCTCCATCGCGCACTACCTGGTCGTATGCTATATGCGGTTTAGCTACAATTGTTTTTTGTCCTAATATTTATAGTATTGATAATTTATTATCAATAATATAAATATTTTGATAATTTACCGCATATAGCATACGACCAGGTAGTGCGCGATGGAGATCGACAGACGGCCGGCTGCCCTTCGATTTAACGGTACCGTTCTACCAATTCGATTTGTATATTGGATTTTTGATTCTACTCCGATCGACTTAATCATAGTTTTAATCGCATTCACACAAGATACGATTGGTCGAGATCGTTCGACAGTACAGTTCAAATCGCATTCGATTTCGTTAGGTATGTGGCAGGTCTTAGAGAACATCTTTAATGTCGACAAGATACTAATGTCGTTCCTTAAAATGACGAAACTTAGTTTTACAAACAATGTTTCAACTCCAGAAGTTTTGGTGCAGACAAAGTTGGAAATGATCTGGCTGATCAAGAATCTGACTTTTCACATTTATTAATAATTTTTTGCTTTAAGAGTAGATTTTATTGTACGTACACTAAAATATTAATGATTCCCATCATCTAGTGAGATACTACTCGAACTTATCAATCTCGATGTTGTATTTCCTAAATAGCTCTCTCAATGTTTCACCCCATTAGATAAATTCGCCACAGTGGATCGAATCACTAATTGAATACCTACTATCTAGAAACCAAACCAACCGCAGAATCTAAGCAAACAAAGCTCGTCTAGACGTGAAGCCGTAGCTACTCTCTTAGAAAATAATCTGTTTACTACTACTATTGTTTTACCAAAAAATACTCAATATACTTTTCCAGAATTAAGAATAAACCTTACAGCACAAAACTGAATATATTTTTCTGTAAAAACATAAATAAAATTGAAGTCGAGAACTGAACCCGATAGATAGCGATAGAGTCACCAACTATTACAGATGACTGACGATACCATTAGTGTTCAGTCTTCCTCTCTTCCAGGTATAAACAGGCGTGGTAGAAGTTGTGTTTAACAATTAAAAACGATTTCCATCTAATAAGATAAAAAAAAATTAAAATGTTGTGTTGAAATTGTTATTGTTAGTTTACTAATCCATGCAGTAACTTTTTAATTAATTGACTGAAAAAGCAACATTTGTGACTTATCACGTTATTATGCCAGGGGTACGATTGCTATTCATCTTTTTTTGGTATATATGTGATTGAAAATTATTGAATAATACGGTTGTAGCTGTCCAGACGTCTTCGTCACGAGGTGTACGACCTGGTGCGACTGAATAGCGACATAAAACATTCAGATTCACACTTGACCAGTTCATTACGAGACGCAAACGTAAAAAGACCATATTGCAAGGCTACCTGTAGCTAAAAGCTCATAATGTTCTCCACTAAACTTTATATAGAAACTGAACCTTAATACCTAACTCATAAGACTCATTTAGCACATCTTAGAGCCAGCACACAGGAATTCTCATAAGTTCAGGTCACGGAAGAACTACTGCTTAATCTGTGGTTAAAGGTTAGGTTTCATAACAGAAAAGTAGAGCTTAAGAGCTTGGTATAAAGTTAAATTTTGTGTGAAGGTTTATTCATATCAAAAACAAGTGCTTTTTAGAATTAAACGATGCATGGAGCTTGTAGGTCGAGTGCGGAAATGGAAATAACATGCACCAGCTTTGCATTTTTGTAATAAAATGGAATAAATGTGTTTCTTATACTCTATTTTATACCATACTTATACATGAGGCTCGTTTTATTCTGTATAAGTGCTCCATGTTGCTCTGGCTAAACTAGAAGCAATGATTCTTAAGGACAGCTGCCGGAACACACTGTTAGGTGCTTGGCTACGGATTTTCTTCTTGGGTGGTAGCCAAGCAGGTATTCCCAAAATACTCTACCCGCCATGCTAAACTAAATTGTGTATTATGGTTGTCTAAAATGATTTTGAACTTTTATGATGTAGGTAATTTACATTTATACATTTTCAAAACTCGTAAAGTGAGCTTTATTATATCGTTCTTAGGGCCATAAACCGAACCATAACACCCTCGTGCATTATAATATAATACTCTAGTGCGTAATAGAATTATCCCTACAAAGTTAAGTTAGTACCTAACTGCAAATTATATGCGAGTAAACAGAGCATTTTCAGTTTAATCGGGTAATACAGATCTGTAACATCAAAGAGGTTTATATGTAATCAAGCATCATTATTATTACTATTATTGTACGATTATATTTTCTTGTGTTCGAAATTATTATTTATTTTGTAGTTTTATTAGTATTGTTATAGATATACCTCCGTCCATATATATTTATATATAAGTGCGCCCATAGTCACACCTAATTTTAGTTATTATGTTTTAAGTAAGTTTGCTAATTTGTAATATTTCAATAAACTGTTATCTCTCTATATAAACGTCTGCTATTCTAAGACAACAACCGGGACCGACGGCTTAACGTGCCCTCCGAAGCACGTACACGCTCAGTAGTAATGTCACTAGCGGTCACCCACCCGACTTATGACTGCAGCAGACGTTGCTTGACTTAGCTGATAACGAACGGCTAAGCAGAGTATTCTACGAGCGCTTCAAACAAACCAAATCTTGACATCATAGTTAATGCAGTGTTGACTTTCTCTACGAACACCTTTCACGTCTCTAGGGCCTTTTTATGAGTGGGATGGGGCCTTATTATGCAGGCGTTATTTACGCAAGAGTGCTGAACCCTGCTCCACAAATTAACGTGTCGCCAAATGTGGTCGTTAGTGAGACTCTGTGAACTTACGTAAGATGTAGGCCAGTGGGGACACTAATGAACTTACACTACCACATTACTTGTGTTTTTTATGTTGTTGTGACGAAACAAGCTTGAGGCCCACCTGATGTTAAGTGGACTAAACTCTGCCTATAACAGATGCAACACAAGTCACGAATTGCACTGCGCCCGTCACCTTGAGACATAGTTGTTAAGTCTCGTGTGCCTGTTATTTCACTGGCTCTCAAGGACTGCTGCCGGAACACACCGTTAAGTGCTTGGCGACAGATTTTGTACCTGAGGGTGGTCACTAGCCAGGCGGGCATTCGCAAATTGCCCTACCACCATTCTATAACGACTGCCATCCTTAGATAACAACCGGGACCGAAGGCTTAACGTGTCCTCCGAAGCACTTGCATGTTCAGTAGTAATGTCACTAGCGGTCACCCATCCAACTCATGACCGCGCGCGACGTTGCTTAACTTTGCTGATCGGTTGAGAACAGCTAAGTAAACTTCGCTACGAGCGCTTCAACACAAATATGTCAAACTATGGATGTTGAGCTAACATATCGTTGAGCAACGTGACTACTCTAGCTGTGGTTGCATTCTTACCACGAACAGTGTGCAGATTAACTGAATAGTTTTCTTTCAGCCCCTGTTTACAAACTAAAACATCAAAACAAACATGTTAATGTCGGATGTTTTGGCGAACTTGTTATATTTCCTTGACTTGTTATGCTTCCCGGCTATTCTCGTAATTAGCCGTTATGGCCGCAACTTAGTAGAGGAAGCTGAGAGGTTAGCCGCGTAATGACGTTTTAATTTGAATATAAGGTTTAAGTACTAATAGGTACTTACAAAAACGGTTTGTTTTGATGTTAAATATTTTGTTGGACATAAAACTCATGATTATAATAACTATTATTGCTTGCCTTGACAATGCAAAATGGTTTCCGTAATCTCCCGTGTTTTTTTTAAGTTTTAGACCGTTTCTACACTCAGCAATGATGGCCGAGCGGTAATAGCTATGGACTGCCGTGCCTCAGGTCCCTGGTTCGATCCCCACCACCGGCTTGAGCTTCACCGCATGGTGGAAGGGCATTTTGCGATTGCCCGCCTGATTAGCTACCACCCTCAAGTAATCACTTGCTCTCAAGGACTGCTGCCGGAATACAGTGTTAGGGGCTTGACGACAGATTTTCTACTTGAGGGCGGTTGCTACCCAGGCCGACCATCTCAAAATGCCCTTCCACCATGCGGTGAAGCTCAAGCCGGAGGTAAGGATAGAACCAGGGTACTGCGAAATGGCAGTCCTTAACTATTACTGCTCGGCCATCATTGCTTCAAAAGTTCTAGCAGTTAGCTATGCCTATGAAAGAAGACAAAGAAGCCTACCCAACGACCACACCTATCTGTAGCTCATGACCCCTGCTTAATTTCATTATAACAATATATCTAATTAATATAAGGAAGCTGACTCTCTCTCTCTTCACTCGGGTAGGAAAGTGTCAGAACCTAGTTTTTATATTTTCAATACCAAGTTTTTTTTTTTATTCGGATTAGGCAAGCATTTGACCGCAGTCTCACCTCATGGCAAGTGACGACGCGGTCGACGGTGCAGCATACTTGCCTAGAAGATACTTACTCGCTCTATATTTGAAGACATTCAGATTGTACCTCTCGGGGAACACCAAGTGACACTTTTATGAGAGCCAGTACTTCTAGGTTAGCCTGAACAACATCTTCGACCACGTCATCACTTACCATCAGGTGAGATGTCAAAGGCAAAAAAGGTGAAATTTTGCATGTTCTAGATAAGCCTAACTTCTGGTTTCCAATGTTAATATTAGGTCCTTACATATGAAATTGGCGTTTTTCGTACTGGCCACTTTAATCACGAATTTCTCCTCTTTGGTAAGGAATTCCAAATTCAAATTTGTACAGCTATAGACTCATGTATTTGTGCTTCGATGATCGTCATTCATTTGTTTTTTTTCTTCTGTTTTTTTCTGTTTGCGTCACTCATTTTACAAAATGGAAAACCTTAAATATCGCATTATTTACGAGTACGAGTTCCGCCGTGGCACTAGTGCTGCGGAAACAACTCGAAGGGTGAATGATGTGTATGGCGGTCGTGTTGCAAAAGAAAACACAGTTCGTTTTTGGTTCCAACGTTTTCGTTCTGGAAATTTCGACCTGCAGAACAAGCCCCGTGGACGGCCTGAGACTCAAGTTGATAATGAAGAGTTGAAGGCTATTGTGGAAGCGGATCCATCGCAAACCACGTCCGAGTTAGCTGCAGGCTGCAATGTTAGTGATAAAACTGTTTTAATTCACTTGAAGCAAATTGGGAAGATTAAAAAGCTTGAAAGGTGGGTACCTCACGAATTGACTGAAACAAACCGGCAAACGCGCGTCGACTGCTGCGTTACATTACTAAACGGCACAATAATGAAGGTATTTTAAACCGAATCATTACCTGTGATGAAAAATGGGTTCTTTACGATAATCGGAAGCGCTCAGCGCAATGGTTAGATCCTGGCCAGCCAGCCAAATCCTGCCCCAAGCGAAAATTAACCCCAAAAAAGTTACTTGTAAGCGTTTGGTGGACTAGTGCCGGTATTGTTCATTACAGTTTTTTCAAATCTGGCCAGACTATTACGGCTGATGTCTATTGTCAGGAATTGCAAACCATGATGGAAAAGCTAGCGGCTAAACAACCTAGGCTGGTCAATCGCTCCACGCCACTGCTGCTTCACGACAACGCTAGACCACACACTGCGCTACAGACGGCTACTAAATTAGAAGAGCTTCAATTGGAAAGTCTAAGACATCCTCCGTACTTCCCGGACCTTGCTCCAACAGATTACCATTTTTTTCGAAATTTGGATAACTTCTTGCAAGGGAAAAAATTCAACTCCGATGGGGCAGTCCAAATCACCTTCAAAGATTTTATTGATTCCCGTCCGACTGGTTTTTTTAGTAAAGGGATCAATGAACTACCTATGAGATGGCAAAAGTGCATAGAAAATAATGGTTCATACTTTGATTAATTAAATATATTATATTAAAAAATATTCGACTTTTTGTTCCTCCCATACAAAACGCCAATTTCATATGTAAGGACCTAATATTATCAATATTACAATAATATTATCTCTAATAGTTAAAATAAAAATACCCATACTATATAATATTTAATAATAATAAATTAACAAAAACTAGGAAACATCGTATGGTCACGGGGTGACGATCACTGCAAAGTGATTGAAACATTATAGTTGTTTAATGTTGACTTTATGTTCTTTAAATATTGATTGTACCTATGACAGAAAAGGACTAAGCTGTTGAGACTCAATGAAACATTGTTATAACACAATTTTCTGTACAGCTTATGCAATAAATGATTTTGATTCTGATTAACTTGGCACAGATTCAAGCTCAAAGACATGCATGCGAGATTACACCAACTTTGAATACTTGGTATTTAAAATATGACGAAACTACGTTTATATGGAAAGCGCCACGAGCAGACTCACTTTAAGTATTCATATTAAATGAAGTCTCAGCTGTGTAGTAGACAGTTTGTTTAAAGTTTTAACGCGATAATATTTTTCTTGGAAGCTTCGTTTACTCTTTATCGTTGAGAACTAGGAACTAGTTTGTACTCTTTACCTCGTACTCTTAGAAGTTTATTTTAAAATAAAATACAAAATATTTATTTCGGTAAAGTTAACCTAATTAACAGTTTATATATTTGAGACTCTCTTTTAAGGGTGAACTGGCCGGTCAGTTTTCCATACAAACGTCGTAGGGTGATCACTCCCTTGTTTGAGGATTTAGGTCCAAAACAAAGCATGATATCGATTGAACTCGTCATTATCTAGGTTTGTAATGTAACGAAATTTTGAAAATATTTTTATATACATTTTTGGACTAATATTTAATATTTTGGACCTAAATCCTCAAACAAGGGAGTGATCACCCTACGGCGTTTGTATGGAGAACTGACCGGCCAGTTCAACCTTAAGTATTGACATACCTGTGTTTCGGTATTAAGGTAATAAATAATATGCAATAAAAGCAGTTTTTTAACCAACTTAACAAGGGAAGAGGTTCAAAATTAGACTATATGTATATCCGTATCTTTAGTTCCTTATATTTTGTGAAAAAAATTGAAAGATAATTTGTAATATAATTTGCGCTTTGTCGATTTGTAATAATTTTGATACTAATTTGCGCTTTGTCGATGCGACACGTGATCAAAATGCTGGCACTTTTTTGGCTTAACGAATAAGCAGTGCTCCGATCCTGCTTCAGTAGGGCAATGCTGTCAGAATGCTGGACACTCTGTCAACTGGTAGTGGGCTAGGGCATTTGGAGCCTTGAGGTTGCCTATATGCTTTCGGTTTCAGTGATGTATATAATTTGTAGTATTTTGTTAGAGCAAGAGTGCACATAACGCTTCCCGTTAAAACGTAATTTCGGTTTAATATTTTAAATACGAATTGTTCAAACTCAGTGAAATTTTACATGTTTATCCATGATTCTATGCCCTGCTGCAGGCCAGTTAAAAAATTATCATTTAAATCACCTCTAAATGTGTATATAAGAATTCCCATACAAAACGATTTTTTCGAATATTATTTAAAAAACCTATCTTTACGGAAAACTGGCAAACCAGAACCATAATTATTAGGCTCAATGAATGCATGATAAATTTTTACCGAGCTTAACACTTGGTATTTGAAATATGGCGAAACTTATATTTTTGTATGGAAACTGGACTATACGTGTCAAAAAACAATGCCCTCAAGTTTCTTGTCCGTTTCTTTAGCTGTGGCTCTATAACCTTAGCGCGGCAGAAAAACGTAGACTGTAAAAATAATCTTATCTAACGTAATATTTTTCTTTCTTTTCAGGTACGTACAGCTGCAGTGTGGAGTGAAATAGAGTATGGCTAGGTAAAGTTTTTAGTAGCACTACAATTCTTAGTGCCAACTCTCAGAGTTTCAAACTCGTATGTCCGGGGAAGTACTGTACTGCACCATATAGTGTTAACTAGACAACATGTTTTATATACATATACTATGTATCCTACTGTTGCAAATATATATTATTAGTACATAACTGCAGAATCCAGTAAGTAAGCCTTCCTGGGCAAGTATGACCTCACCTGCGGTTCGGTCCGGTTATATACGAGGCCAGGATGGCTTTCTTACTGGTTGAGACTTGTATAATGCTTTTCTTGAAAATGAATGGCTTTTAAATTTAAAGCTTTTAAATCAGGAGGAGTGCCATCTATTTCCGAATCAGATTCGCCTGAACTCATTTTTTGAGATTATCTATGTTCACGGTTGCAATTGAATGTAAAATCCCGCCAGTCGCCGTTTTTTTAATAAAAAGTTTGCGTTTAGTTTTGAACATTGTTCCATTTTTACATTAAATGAATGTTTAAGTAAAAAAAAACTGTTTTGGTAGTCCATGTCAATTTTAGAATGGAAAGTTTTAATCCGACATGATTTATAAACTGAAATAACTTAATACAAACATAAAATCCCACACTATACTTCTATAAGTTTACTGAGTACAAAACGCAACGTGTATACTTTTTCTGCGTCGCGTTAAGGCCCAGAAAATAAGAAATAATGCTAACAATATGTAGAAAATCTCATAAACCAGATACCGCATGGTACTGCAATTTATATACACGATACTCAAGGATATAAGTAATGTGACACGGACTATAAAATGCCTGTTTAAGGCTCCAAAAATATATCTATCTCATAAAATGTCATCCCAAAAAAAAAGATAGATATATATTTGGAGCCTCCCTCCTACTATGTTATAATGACTAAAAACTACTCTGTGTCTGGTACATTTTTTTTTCTAAGCAGATCTAAAGAGTATGACCTAAGTCCTAACTGTCTATAGAATATAACATGACACTGGCAAATGCACAAGATGTGCGAGTCCAAATCACGAGATAGGAAAAAAAACTGTTCAGCAAGTAAATTACATACTTACTTACTGGACAGTAGGAGATTCCAATTTAAAATCTCGCTTCTTACTGGACAGTTGTGAATAAGTCTCCGGTAGAGTTCACTTTCTGGATACTTTTTAGTGATGTTATGGGAACATACCATTTTTTATTAAATAATGGTATGTTATGAAAATAAAATTATTATTATTATACCTATTTCTATCGACAAGCAGTAATGTTCGTATTACTGTTTTCACCAGGTGAGCCGCTTGCTCGTTTGCCCTCCTATCACATAAATAAAAAAAAACATTCTACAAAATGTACTTCTATGGGCCATTCGATATGGGGTCGATATAATCAGTAAATCATGAATTTCGATATGAAATAAACTACAGTAAAACAAGCCTAGAAAGTTGATTGTGTCCGTCATCTTATTATATCATTTTTATCTCTTCTGAATCGTTCGAAGGCAATTAAAGCTAGATCAGCCAAATGTCAAGACGATATGAAACGTTGAATGGGGCCACTAAAATGCAGATATTTATTTCGGTAAAGTTAACCTAATTAACAGTTTATATATTTGAGACTCTCTTTTAAGGGTGAACTGGCCGGTCAGTTTTCCATACAAACGTCGTAGGGTGATCACTCCCTTGTTTGAGGATTTAGGTCCAAAACAAAGCATGATATCGATTGAACTCGTCATTATCTAGGTTTGTAATGTAACGAAATTTTGAAAATATTTTTATATACATTTTTGGACTAATATTTAATATTTTGGACCTAAATCCTCAAACAAGGGAGTGATCACCCTACGGCGTTTGTATGGAGAACTGACCGGCCAGTTCAACCTTAAGTATTGACATACCTGTGTTTCGGTATTAAGGTAAAAAATAATATGCAATAAAAGCAGTTTTTTAACCAACTTAACAAGGGAAGAGGTTCAAAATTAGACTATATGTATATCCGTATCTTTAGTTCCTTATATTTTGTGAAAAAAATTGAAAGATAATTTGTAATATAATTTGCGCTTTGTCGATTTGTAATAATTTTGATACTAATTTGCGCTTTGTCGATGCGACACGTGATCAAAATGCTGGCACTTTTTTGGCTTAACGAATAAGCAGTGCTCCGATCCTGCTTCAGTAGGGCAATGCTGTCAGAATGCTGGACACTCTGTCAACTGGTAGTGGGCTAGGGCATTTGGAGCCTTGAGGTTGCCTATATGCTTTCGGTTTCAGTGATGTATATAATTTGTAGTATTTTGTTAGAGCAAGAGTGCACATAACGCTTCCCGTTAAAACGTAATTTCGGTTTAATATTTTAAATACGAATTGTTCAAACTCAGTGAAATTTTACATGTTTATCCATGATTCTATGCCCTGCTGCAGGCCAGTTAAAAAATTATCATTTAAATCACCTCTAAATGTGTATATAAGAATTCCCATACAAAACGATTTTTTCGAATATTATTTAAAAAACCTATCTTTACGGAAAACTGGCAAACCAGAACCATAATTATTAGGCTCAATGAATGCATGATAAATTTTTACCGAGCTTAACACTTGGTATTTGAAATATGGCGAAACTTATATTTTTGTATGGAAACTGGACTATACGTGTCAAAAAACAATGCCCTCAAGTTTCTTGTCCGTTTCTTTAGCTGTGGCTCTATAACCTTAGCGCGGCAGAAAAACGTAGACTGTAAAAATAATCTTATCTAACGTAATATTTTTCTTTCTTTTCAGGTACGTACAGCTGCAGTGTGGAGTGAAATAGAGTATGGCTAGGTAAAGTTTTTAGTAGCACTACAATTCTTAGTGCCAACTCTCAGAGTTTCAAACTCGTATGTCCGGGGAAGTACTGTACTGCACCATATAGTGTTAACTAGACAACATGTTTTATATACATATACTATGTATCCTACTGTTGCAAATATATATTATTAGTACATAACTGCAGAATCCAGTAAGTAAGCCTTCCTGGGCAAGTATGACCTCACCTGCGGTTCGGTCCGGTTATATACGAGGCCAGGATGGCTTTCTTACTGGTTGAGACTTGTATAATGCTTTTCTTGAAAATGAATGGCTTTTAAATTTAAAGCTTTTAAATCAGGAGGAGTGCCATCTATTTCCGAATCAGATTCGCCTGAACTCATTTTTTGAGATTATCTATGTTCACGGTTGCAATTGAATGTAAAATCCCGCCAGTCGCCGTTTTTTTAATAAAAAGTTTGCGTTTAGTTTTGAACATTGTTCCATTTTTACATTAAATGAATGTTTAAGTAAAAAAAAACTGTTTTGGTAGTCCATGTCAATTTTAGAATGGAAAGTTTTAATCCGACATGATTTATAAACTGAAATAACTTAATACAAACATAAAATCCCACACTATACTTCTATAAGTTTACTGAGTACAAAACGCAACGTGTATACTTTTTCTGCGTCGCGTTAAGGCCCAGAAAATAAGAAATAATGCTAACAATATGTAGAAAATCTCATAAACCAGATACCGCATGGTACTGCAATTTATATACACGATACTCAAGGATATAAGTAATGTGACACGGACTATAAAATGCCTGTTTAAGGCTCCAAAAATATATCTATCTCATAAAATGTCATCCCAAAAAAAAAGATAGATATATATTTGGAGCCTCCCTCCTACTATGTTATAATGACTAAAAACTACTCTGTGTCTGGTACATTTTTTTTTCTAAGCAGATCTAAAGAGTATGACCTAAGTCCTAACTGTCTATAGAATATAACATGACACTGGCAAATGCACAAGATGTGCGAGTCCAAATCACGAGATAGGAAAAAAAACTGTTCAGCAAGTAAATTACATACTTACTTACTGGACAGTAGGAGATTCCAATTTAAAATCTCGCTTCTTACTGGACAGTTGTGAATAAGTCTCCGGTAGAGTTCACTTTCTGGATACTTTTTAGTGATGTTATGGGAACATACCATTTTTTATTAAATAATGGTATGTTATGAAAATAAAATTATTATTATTATACCTATTTCTATCGACAAGCAGTAATGTTCGTATTACTGTTTTCACCAGGTGAGCCGCTTGCTCGTTTGCCCTCCTATCACATAAATAAAAAAAAACATTCTACAAAATGTACTTCTATGGGCCATTCGATATGGGGTCGATATAATCAGTAAATCATGAATTTCGATATGAAATAAACTACAGTAAAACAAGCCTAGAAAGTTGATTGTGTCCGTCATCTTATTATATCATTTTTATCTCTTCTGAATCGTTCGAAGGCAATTAAAGCTAGATCAGCCAAATGTCAAGACGATATGAAACGTTGAATGGGGCCACTAAAATGCAGATATTTAAAAAACCGGCCAGCAGCGAGTTGAACTCGCGCTTCGAGGCGAGTGTTCCAAACATGTAAACATATTAAAAGTAAGTAAAAATGCTAAATGAAATCCTTAACATTGTAAAATTATATATATTCTTGTATAATATTGTTTAACTAAAAATGTATGCATATAGCATTTTTTCCTTTATCTGTTCTATAAGACGTTGCTTCGTACCAAATTTCAAGATCCTTAGTTCACGGGAAGTACACCGTAGGTTTTGATTCCCTTGCGAGTGTCGAAAATTAAAAAAACGGCTACATCTATTGATTGCGTTGACTTAGATTTGAATTTTTCATAGCTTCAAGGGACAGTCTATTTGATATGAATTTCAGCTTGATACCTCCACCCGTTCCTGAGAAAAAGGGTCTAAACAGCTAGACAGAGCCTATAAGGGTTCCGTTTTTCCTTTTGAGGTATGGAACCCCAAAACCAGACTAAATGCGTGCCAGAATTACTCTGAGGGTACCGTATCAATACATTTTTATATGTATATACCTTTCACAATACTTTTTGTATTTTTTTCATTGTGGGTTTCGGCTGGCATGTGACCGAACTTGGACAATTTGGACAGACAGTAAGACATGCAAGTTTGAAACTTGCATCTATTACTGTTTATAAAGCCAAAACCGAAGACCATAAAAAAACAGGTATTCTGTAAGGGCGGGTCCCGTATAATACACATGTACCCATAATTAAAAAAAAAAACACCTATGTGTTTAAAACGATATTGCGTTTCATACTTTTCAGGTGAGGAAGTTTTCTAAAGTAATTATTTATAGGTACATTTTGGGATACTGAAAGGGGTCTGATTAACATTTAACCTATTTTATACTATTGGCCTATATATACGTGACATCTCAAACTAGGATATTCGACCAGTGCAGGTATGCTGGCCGGCATACTCTCCCCTACACGCAGCTGGGCACTCGTAGAGATTACATGCATTTAACGTTCGAAAATTGTGTATTCAAAATACATAATTGATAATACACAATTTTCGAGCGTCAAGCGCGTGTAATCTCTACGAGTGCCCAGCTGCGTGTAGGGGAGAGGAGAGTATGCCGGCTGGCTTATCTGCACTAGTCGACTATCCTTTTTGAGATTTCGCGTCTAGTATATACAACGTGTCCCAAAATTCAACGATAAGCCGGCATCGGTGCATGGACCTACTCATGACTACACGGGAAAAAATAAAAAAAAAATTATAACTCTTTTTTTTTTAATTACAGAGACTTTTATAAATTTCATCAATATTCGATACTCATTATGCTATTTTTAACTACCACGACCACAATTTTTGACATATTTTTAATATTTTTTGTGCATTAGCAACCTAAGAAGGACGGCTATCTACCACAATCCTTTAAAATTACAGAAAGTCTGTAGTTATTTTACAAAAATCAGTAAAAAAATGTTTTTTCTTATAATTTTCATAGATTTTAACATTCTATGCACTTTCTCTAGTCTGGGTTAAAAAAAAAAGTATGGACACTACCATGGCAAGTATTATTAAAAGTTGGCGCAACTAACCGAAATTTCAAAATGGTATTATATTGTAGGATAACTACTCACAAAATAAATTGAAACATAAAAAATGTTAGGCATATTCAAATGACTTCTACTGTGCCTTCCTTTGTGCCACATATTCTTGGAATTCGAATGAGACACGTGCAACATTAACAAAAAGTGTAAGTTAGAGAGAGATAGCTAGATGTTCGTAGTTAAATAACAATAGCCTAATGTCTCGGCTCAGCCCTCAGGACGGCAGTACGCTCTGCTCCTTTGTTTACTGTGCACCGTTTCGTATTCAATTGATGTGGCTCTCGTACTAACGACTTTTGGCTTGACTTTTTGGACTGGATTAAGTGAATTAAATTGACCTGGCATTATTTTATACCGTGATTGTGTATTTTGTGATTTGGACTTTTGGATTTATCATGCCACTACAATACACACCGTTAGAATACGCTAATATGCATCTGATTTATGGGGAATGCAGATGCAATGCTAACGCTGCTAGCAGATTGTATAGAGAAAGGTACCCAAACGCTATAAGGTACCCGGATTATCGGGTTTTTATTAATGTGCATCAAGCATTTTCTTAGGGTCGATTACCATCGGATCGGAGAAACGCTGGAAGACCGAGATCGGATCGAGATGAAGAAGTTTTAAACCAAATAGAACATGACTCAACCACCTCGGTGCGTGCCATCGAAGCAGCTATAGGAATTCCAAAAAGCTCTGCTCATAGAATTTTAAGACGTCACAGGCTTCACCCATATCACTACAGGCGTGTGCAGACATTATTACCACGAGACTATCCACTTCGGCTTACATTTTGTCAGATCATGCTGCAAAAGCATAGAGAAGATGACAATTTCTTAGACAAAATTTTATGGTCAGATGAAACAACTTGTAAGAAAGATGGCTATTTAAATCTCCACAACCTACATAGCTGGTCCAATGAAAATTCGCACCTGATGAGACAAGATAAATCCCAGTATCAATTCAAAGTTAATCTTTGGACGGGCATATTAAATGGACAAGTGATGTGTTACATATGAGTTACATATGAGTCCCTATGAGTTACAAGGAAACTTAGATGGCAATAGTTATTTGCATTTTTTACAAAATCACTTGCCTGAATTACTAGAAGACGTGCCTATAAGTAACTTACAAAGTATGTGGTTCCAAAATGATGGATGTCCAGCTCACTATGCCAGTCCTGTGAGAGAATACTTAAGCCAAGAGTATCCAGAACGGTGGATTGGAAGACTTGGGCCTATCTTATGGCCACCCCGTTCACCGGATCTAAACCCCCTGGACTTCTTTTATTGGGGTTGTCTTAAGGACAAGGTGTACTCCAAGCCCATTGCAACGGTGGACGAACTTCGCCAAAGAATCTATGAGGCTGCGAATAGCATCAGTGGCAGACGATATTCACGTCAAATAAAAAGATCGTTTTTACGAAGATGTCATGCCTGTATTAATGCCGGTGGCAAACAATTTGAACATTTAATTTAGTAATAAATAATAATGAATGGCAATAAATGTAAAATTACACCATGTTTCTTGTTTTATTCAAAAATAAATTAACTCCAAACATCATTTGTGTACCTACATAGTAAAAGTAGTAGATAAATGTCATATTCATCAGTAATATGATTGTTATTTATAAATGATAACCATTTCTTTTTTTTTGATTGTTGTTCGGAGTATCCTATCATTTTGAAATCTCGGTTAGTTGCGCCAAATTTTAATAAAACTTGCCATGGTAGTGTCCATACTTTTTTTTTTAACCCAGACTATAGAAAGTGCATAGAATGTTAAAATCTATGAAAATTATAAGAAAAAAATTTTTTTTTACTGATTTTTGTAAAATAACTACAGACTTTCTGTAATTTTAAAGGATTGTGGTAGATAGCCGTCCTTCTTAGGTTGCTAATGCACAAAAAATATCAAAAATATGTCAAAAATTGTGGTCATGGTAGTTGAAAATAGCATAATGGGTATCGAATATCGATGAAATTTATAAAAGTCTCTGTAATTAATAAAAAAAAACAGTTATAATTTTTTTTTTTTTTCCGAGGAGTCATGAGTAGGTCCATGCTCCGATGCCGGCTTATTGTTGAATTTTGGGACACGTTGTATAGGTCAATGTTTTATACATATTATTTACTATTTTATTTTGAAATTCGTACTATATATGTGTGATTAGATTATATACGTACGTATAAAATCTAATTTGAAACCTGTATATGTATTCGTGGGCCGTGTAGCCCGTGGGGTGGCGGACTAGAATGTCACCCCCATCTACTTCTACGACACCCACGGGTCGTAACAGGCGACTAAGGGTAACACACCAGAAGGTGGGCAGCAGCACTTTCTGTGGAACTGATATCTCACACTGCGATCCTCAAGACGCCTGCCAAGCGTGGGGATTATGGAAAACCGCCCATATGAGGAGGAGGCTGTGTTCAGCAGTAGACAATCAGATGATACAGTATATATATGTAAAAAAAACACCCAAGTCTGTGAGCACTTAAGGGGCCCTACAAAAAGTTTATAAAAAAATATTTATACATTCTAAAAATAATTGAATAAAAATGATTATTTGTTGGGTAATCTCAGCCGCTGCCATCTGCTAACTGGACTTGTTGCTGTATGTTTTGCAATCCGCCTCGCTCATATCGCCATTTTCATGGCTCCACGGTTAAATGGAAGGGATTTACTGCGTTACAGATAGTATCCCGGCTTACGACGGCTCGCGAAGCCTGACAAGGACTTTATACTGTTGTTCTAGTGTTTTTATAGTGCGCAGTATATCAGTGTACGTTAAACATTGGGGAATACAACTGAAATGTTCAATTTATTCAATTTTACGAGTTACGGCATATTTTGTTGGCTGCACTGTACACTCATGCATATATAAGCACGGCTTTAGGCAGAGGTGTGTAAAAAACCACGTTTCGCCAATTTGTGTGTTTTAAGTGTTTTATTCCCGTGGGGTGCCGGGCATGATTCCCGTGGGGTGCCGGGCTAGAATTGCACCTCCCCATATCATCCCGTGGGTGTCGTATGAGGCGACTAAGGGAAAAATAATGGAAGGTGGGCAGCAGCGCCTTCTAAAGAACTTCCATCTTACACTGCGATCCCCAAGCCGCCTGCCAAGCGTGGGGATCATGGCAAATACCCTCTTAATAGGGGAGGCTGTGTTCAGCAGTGGCCGATCCGGCTGATACAGTACAGTAGTGTTTTATTAAAGTATTAATTTATAGTTTTCTTAAAATATTTTTATCATATTTGTTATTATTAACAAATATTCTGAATATTCTAGTAACAAATATTCATTATTTTGATCACAGATATAAATGTTTGTTATTGTTACATATTCTTGCCTGATTATTTTATGGCTTAAAATACGATCATTACAACTTGACTCTATCAATATAAAATGCACGAAGAGTGAAATTTCGATCGTTTTTGAGTATGTCATAAATTAAGCAATGATGTTTACAATACTTTATACTTTTGGTTACTTTTTCTCAAAACAGTTCTATTTTTACCGACTTAAAAAAATGGAGGAGGCAATCAATGGGTTTGTTTCGCTTTGGTCAAAACCATTATATTATCATACTCCTGCTAGGCTAGCCTTAAACAGTACTCTATATAATAAATGTCAACGAGAGGGGCACTGCAGCGGGGCACCAAGTGAATCATTGCAGCTATTACGTACTTGATCATTTTATTGCTTGTTAAACGAACCGCGTCTATTTTAGTACCACTTACCTACCACGGTCGCATTAGAGTTCAGGGTTTCGCGGAAATACTATTTGTTAACAGACTAAACCTAGAATTACTGGCTCTCAAGGACAGCTGCCGGAACACACCGTTAGGTGCTCGGCGACAGATTTTCTACTTGAGGGTGGTTGATAGCCAGGCAGGCATTCGCAAAATACCCTACCACCATGTTATTGACTGCCATCGCTAGACAACAGCCGGGACCGACAGCTTAACGTGCCCTTCGAACCACGGAAGCGGTTACCCATCCAAGTTATGATCGCGGCGGACGTTGCTTAACTTAGCTGATCGGTTAAGAACATAGATAAAAAACCACGATTAAGAACGACTAAGCAAACTTCTCTACAAGCGCTTCTAACAAAATTTAGTAGATTGATTCTTAGTAAGAATCGGCCTGGAGCGAAAGATTTGAGTTGACACTTATAATTTCGAGGTCGAGACGAAATAAAGAAACCTCCATTAGGTATAAGTCTTCTGAAAATCCTATTACTTATAAAGGAGCCGTGAAACAACACGAAATAATTGAATTAACCGCAATCTGGTTACCCGAATTACCCGACAACGACGTCAGGTTTATGTAAAACAATCGTCGACGCGTGGTAACGTCTAAATAAGCTTATGAGATTATTGTTTTGAGCTCCACTGAAGAATATTACTAACAGGGGAGGGAATAATGAATCATCATGAATAGATTCAGGCGTTACCTTGCGGAAATCCATATTTAATAATAACAATTATTTTTAAATATTTTAAGAAAACATCAAATTAACATTTTAATAAAACACTTAAAAAATATATCTAGTGACAATTCCGCCTAATTTTCCGACGTGACGTCACAAACGCCACGCAGCCAAACCGGAAGAATTTTCGACGCGTTTCGATACACGAAGCATCCTCAGGAGGTCTTGACTCTACGAGCGCACGATCGAGAAACTTTGACGAGTTTGTGATGTCACGTCGGCTAAGCAGGAAAATTAGGCGGAATTGTCACTAGATATATTTTTATATTTTTTAAGTGTTTTTTGAAAATATTAATTTGATGTTTTTTTTTTATGTTATTGTGACGGAACAAGCTCGAGGCCCACCTGATGTTAAGTGGACTAACCTCTGCCTATAACAGTTACAATTCATGACAACTCACGAATTGCACTGCGCCCGTCACATTGAGACATAGTTGTTAAGTCTCATTGTGCCTGTAATTTCACTGGCTCTCAAGGACTACTGCCGGAACACACCTTTCGGTGCTTGGCGACAGACTTTCTACTTGAGGGTGGTCGCTAGCCAGGCGGGCATTCGCAAAATGCCCTTCCACCATGCGGTGAAGCTCAAGCTCTGGGCGGGATTCGAACCATGGACCTGCTGCGCGGCAGTCCATAGCCAATGCCAATGAGCCATCACTGCTTCTGATGTTTTCTTATAATATTTAAAAATATTTGTTATTATTATAATGAATCGTCTCATTCTTACCATTATCATTTTTGAAACCACGATAGCCGAGCGGTTATAGCTATGGACAGCAGTGTTGCAGGTCTATTGTTCGATCCCCACCGACGGCTTGAGCTGCACCGCATCATGGAAGGGCATTTTGCGAATGCTAGCTCGACTAGAAAAATCTGTCGTCAAGCACCTAACAATCTGTTCCGGCAGCAGATCAGTAAATTATGTATCAGAGAGATGCGTGTAATGCAGTATTGGCCTTTGAAATAATTAACTCTATTATTGAACACGCTAAAGAAAAATGTTTTAAAAATAAAAGACTAAGGGCTTGTTTCAGTATGTTCGAGTAAGCTCCGATTATACTACCCAGAACATAAAATAACTGAATGATAAAAATGACAGTTAACATGCAGCGCGTTTCAAGCTTTAACCGATGGATAGGCTAAATCGATGACTGTGAAACGCAAAGATAGTGTTTTATTTATTAAATATGTTCTGGGTAATATAACCGGAACTTACTGGAACATTCTAAAACAGGCCCTTAAATTACAAAAAACACAACTTCACACAGATATCATTGAATTTTTTTAGTATCGGAATGCACATTTGCTTCTTACTAAAGCTGTTATTAACTCATGGACTTCAATAGAAAACAGCTTTTAGTAACACATGCGAATACATGATCGCAAAACCTTAATATTACAATGATATATATATATATATATACAGGATGCCCGGTAATGAATGGATAACCTTAAAATTAGGTATTTGTATATCTAATGGCCATACAGAAAAAAAAACAGAACAAAAAAAATCAAGTAGTACCTAAGTTATGGTCTTTTTAATAAACAAACATATTCATTTTGCCAAAGTTTAAGCATCCATAGCGTAAAAAAAAGTATGAATACACATGTGACCAATCATTTTAAAATAAAGTGTGCCTAAAGCCGGTTTCAAAATGGTATTTGTTTTATTATTTAAATTTATTTTTTTTGTTCTGTTTTTTTTTCTGAATGGCCATTAGATATACAAATACCTAATATAAGGTTATCCATTCATTACCGGGAACCCTGTATATATACACCGTGTCCCAAAATTCAACGATAAGCCGGCATCGGTGCATGGACCTACTCATGACTATTCGGGAAAAAAAAAAAAAATTAAAACTCTTTTTTTTTTAATTACAGAGACTTTTATAAAGTTGCGCCAACTTTTAATAAAACTTGCCATGGTAGTGTCCATACTTTTTTTTTTAACCCAGACTATAGAAAGTGCATAGAATGTTAAAATCTATGAAAATTATAAGAAAAAAATTTTTTTTTACTGATTTTTGTAAAATAACTACAGACTTTCTGTAATTTTAAAGGATTGTGGTAGATAGCCGTCCTTCTTAGGTTGCTAATGCACAAAAAATATCAAAAATATGTCAAAAATTGTGGTCATGGTAGTTGAAAATAGCATAATGGGTATCGAATATCGATGAAATTTATAAAAGTCTCTGTAATTAATAAAAAAAAAACAGTTATAATTTTTTTTTTTTTTTTTTCCGAGGATTCATGAGTAGGTCCATGCTCCGATGACGGCTTATCGTTGAATTTTGGGACACGCTGTATATATACCAACAACAGCAAACCCTGGCAAGGCTCGGAATCGTCAGGCAGGTGCCCGAGCATTAAGCCAAATCCAAAACATGTATTTTTAAAGTTATATTTATGTCCTTATTGCGTTAGCGAAAACATACACGCGCGTTCAAGTAAATCGACTCAAGCCTCAAGTGCGCATACTAAGTGATTTATCTTAACAATGACATATTTTACCTGTATATAATGTATTACATATTTAAAGCCTAGTAATTGGGCTTTTAAATGGTGTAAGTTGCATGAAAATCGATTCAGTAGTTTAGTAAAAAATGAGTATGGCAATGATATTGTAAAAATATTAAAAATTCATACAATTTCACAGTATGAGGTTATTGTGTTATAGCGTCCCTACATTCACAGTAATAAGGGCATGAAGTTGATGAAGGGATGTAAGTATACTTAATAATCAATCGATATTTTTCTCAGTAATTTAAAAGTGCTTAGAGTCCTTTCCCCATAGCCCTTTTACAAATAAACACTCCACTCGGCTCAACTATCCAAACAAGTGTATTAGTACAATCGATAGTTCCCCACACGCTGGACGCAAGTAGAGACGTGAGAAGTACATATATAATCGATATTGACCGATGACTCATGTCTACGTAAGGTTGCCCATTCATGGCGCGACGGAACGCGTCGACGCACTCGTCGGTTGCGACGCGACGCGTTTGCTACGCTTCTATGTAATCTTTGTAACATAATTTACTATGCAAAACCTGTGAGAAACTACGCTGATAAACGGAACACAATTTTTTCAATGGACATTTGTTCATTGAACATTTAAATTTATTAGCTGTGTAGAGAAAATAGTACATCGCAAAATTACAAATTTACTAGTGAAAAAATGTTAGTCGCGGTATATAAAGGTCTATATATTTTTTCTCTCGTATATTTGTATATTTATAATGTAATCCGCCGAGCAGGTGTTATTGCAAACAAAACAATATTAAAAAAAGATAGTTCATAGTCTCAGATACGCCAATTTAATTGCAAATGTTTAAAAATAAATCGGGCAAGCTTTTACTGGGACACGTTGTAAACAACCCAGTTATATGTCTGAATATGGACAGTGTTATTTAATACTGAGGTAGTCCACCCACATCTATCTATTGCCACGACCAACGACACACTGCCCGTGATTGAATTAATACATTTTAAACCATACAAACTGACTACTTCGCTAAGATCCAAATAAATATTGGCCTCCTATCTATCTTAGGCTATTTCTTGCCCGTCGTCGACCTGGACCTAAAGTCTTTTTCGACCTCCTCCTTCCAAACGGTTCCTGTTACGGTCAACGTCTGCTGAGCTATCCTACAACGTTTGATTTTAATTTTTTACCTAGCGTTTCTATCATTACATTATATTAAAGCTCGTATACTTAAAACTTTTAAATGCCATAAAAGAGGTATTAAATTATCAATTTTTTATTTTTTTTCATTCATTTTTCAATAACGCATGCTTTGCACATTACATTACAAAATTGCAAATTTACAAGTGGATAAATTATAATCATGTGCGTGATTTGAACCCGCGTCATCCACCCCCATAGCCAGGGTATGCTCTGACCGATTGAGCTAGCATGACAATGACTCATAACTTCAATTTTTCCTTTCGTTTTTTAACCCTCGTGTGGGGATGATGGAGCGAAACCTATAGTTCAACTTACGTTGTACTACAAGCAACACTAATTTTGTAATTAATGTTAAACTTGTTTATTGATGACGCAACGCTATCATTTTTAATATTTTTCTTTTTGCAATAACGGATGCTCTGCGGATTACATTACAAAGTTTCAAATTTACGATGCGGGATCGCCCGCACGTGATTATAATTTTTCCTCTCGTCCTTTACCATGGTCGGTCAGTCGCTTGCTTAAATCATTTTATTTAGATATACAAATTTGCAAAATGAAGCTGCGACTAAAGCTACGTGTGTTGGATCGTCGTAGAGCTCATTATTGTATGTACCTTGTTTTTATTTATTATTTTCATCAGCGGTATGCCTTTATTCACCAAACGCTACAAACTAAATACAATACTATAAAGAACAGTACTACATGTAAAGAAAGCGTTGAGGCAACGTATAGCCTATATAGACCATTCTATGCCCATTGGCACTCCATAAATTGTAATGCTTATTCGTTGAGCCAAATAAATGCTAGTATTTATTTTCATATATAAGTATTATAAAATATTTTCTTTAAAATATACACTGTTATTAACTATCTCACAATACTTATGAAAATTTATAAGTTATCCAGACTCACACGGGTGTGTTATCCAAACCAAAGATATAAAACCCATTAAGACAATAGTAATCATAATTCAAAAAGCATAACGTAATCTAACTAGAAATCCACGGTAATTACCAAGGAGTACACTAGTTAGCTAATTGCGTCTTATCTATTCTGTACACAATGCACTTCTTGTAAAAGTCGCAGCGTGCATGGGAAGCCTTATCCCGAACGATAAGTAAAATAATTAAGTAGGAAAGTTCCCATTGCATTATTATCCTGTTTAACATCTTCCACCGCATCATCACTTACCATCAACGACGCGGGTTCTATTTCCACCCGGGGCATACAATTTTGTGCTACAATAATTTGTAAAATAATATATGAATATTATTCCTTGCAGCGCGCAGCGTCTAGTAGATCATAGACTTATTATGAGAATCTTATGAAAATAAATTATTTTAAAAAGTATGTAACTGGCCGGTTATGAAAGTGGCACAAAAAGGAGTTATGTTTTCAGGGTTCATGTATTATGTATGTATGTATGTTTGTGAGTTTCTTTATTACGGCTTAACCGATTTTAATGTATGAGACATCATCAGATTCGTCTTGATAGCGCAGGTGACGGTAGGTACATAAAAAAGTAAAATAAACTGGAGGATTTTAGATGCCATATAATGAGTATTTTTTTTATTTTTTGAAGCAGTGATGGCTCAGTGGCATTGGCTATGGACTGCCGTGCAGCAGGTCCATGGTTCGAATCCCGCCCAGAGCTTGAGCTTCACCGCATGGTGGAAGGGCATTTTGCGAATGCCCGCCTGGCTAGCGACCACCCTCAAGTAAAAAATCTGTCGTAAAGCACCTAACGGTGTGTTCCGACAGCAGTCCTTGAGAGCCAGTGAAATAACAGGCAAAATGAGACTTAACACGTATGTCTCAAGGTGTTGGGCGCAGTGCAGTTCGTCACTTGTGATTAAATGCATCTGTTATAGGCAGAGGATACCGCTTAACATCAGGTGGGCCTCGCGCTTGTTCCTTCACAATCACATAAAAAAAAAAAAAATATATATATATATATTTTCATAATGTTAGGTTTGCAATAACGCCTGCTATGCGGATTACATTACAAAATTACAAATATGCGATAGGAAAAAATTTCAATCATGTGCGAGACTTAAATTTTTCCTAGCGAATATTTGTAATTTTGTATTTTTTTTTCTTTAATCCCCTCGAGTTTGGTGTCAGAATCAAGAGCTTTGAGTAAAGATTCCATAAATATATATAACTTGCAGTTTTAATTTCAATGCAACGATCGATTACGCGTTTAACAAAAATAAATAATTTGTAATCGGGTTTTTTAATTTTTTTATTTCTGATATGTAAGCCACACCTATATATGGTTTAACCACAATGTCACCTGATGGTAAGAGATGATGTGGTCGAAGGTGTTAACAGGCTTAACCTAAAATTTCTGGCTCTCAAGTACAGCTGCTGGAACACACCGTAAGGTGCTTGGCGACAGATTTTCTACTTGAGGGTGGTCGCTAGCCAGGCCGGCATTAACAAAATGCCCTTCCACCATGCGGTGAAGCTCAAGCCCGCGGCGGGATTCGAAACATGGACCTACTGCGGTATTCCATAACCAATGCCACTGAGCCATCACTGCTTCAAATTATTAGTGTATACTAGTTCTCATAGTGCAATAAAAAGTAGATAGTGTCAAAAAGTAGTAGGTATCGGTCGCAAATTATTATTTTTCTCGGGTGAAGTGTATTGAATCCTTTGTTTGAATCTCCTTTGTTCCGCTAGGGATTCATATAGCGACCTCGTTGTAAAAAAAAATATTTTGCTCTCTTGTGATACAATCTACTATTTTGCTCCCTTGTGGTACAATCTACTATTTACTGCCACAGACGATATAAGTTGTTAGATAGGTACTCTGTAGATAAATGTAGCCACAGATTATATAACAGTATCTTTGTCGTTAAGAAGTTTATCGCTGCCATGGTGGCTGGTGATTCAGAGATCATGTTTACTTTTGTTTTAACTAGGTATACCTACGTTCAGATACGATTTTGTAGGCATGAGTTATTGGAGCTGCCTTGTGATGGAATTTAATTCCTTGACTTACTACTGCGAGTATCGTGTATTCTATGTTTTATCAGTATCGGAAGTAGAAGCTCATGGTGGAAGGGAATTTTTGCGAATGCTCCCCTGGCTACCACCCTCAATTATAATATCTGTCGCCAAGCACCTACCAGTGTATTCGGGCAGCAGTCATCGAGGGCCAGTAAAATTACAGGCACTAAATTAAAAATTAAAAAAAATTAAATCACAAGATTTAACAAATGTATGTCTCAGCTCAGGGTGTCTGTATCTGTTATAAAGGTTACCGCTTCACATCAGGCGGGCATCGTGCTTGTTCCGTCACAATCAAATAAAATTAAAATACATATTTAATATTATAAATGCGACAGTGTCTGAGTGAGTAAGGAAGTGACGGCTGGACCGATTTGGGTGAAATTAATAAAGAATAAATCCGAACCATGTTCTTTGGGAAATATTGTCATCGGATTCGTATTCGGCCAAAATCCATTAGTACCTGCTCTTTTGCGTCCCCCATGTAGAGTCATTTTTGAAGCAGTGATGGCTCAGTGGCCATTGGCTATGGACTGCCGCGCAGCAGGTCCATGGTTCGTATCCCGCCGCGGGCTTGAGCTTCACCGCATAGTGGAAGGGCATTTTGCGAATGCCCGCCTGGCTAGCGACCACCCTCAAGTAGAAAATCCGTCGCCAAGTACTTAACGCTGTGTTCCGGCAGCAGTCCTTGAGAGCCAGTGAGATTACAGGCACATGAGACTTAACACAAATGCTAACTTAACAATAATTAATTGAACACTGTAACACTTTAAAAAAAGCAAGGAAAAATGTATTAAGTTCAGATGCTAACATGAACTCAAATTCTATCACTCTTAGATTGCGTAGGAGTAAAAGAGAGGCAAGAAAGGGAGGTACATAATAAATATCTACGGTCAAAGCAATGAATCGAAACGTAAAAGTTGTACTCAAAATGTTGTTTGATGTTTATTGTGCGGAAATAGACCATTGAACTGTGTAATGCACAAACTGCGATTTGGACGAACTGCGCATGTGATTGTGACGAAATGCGACATGGACACAATATGGAATGATAGCGTATTAGGTGAACCGATAACAAAATATTAATAAACATCAGTTTTGTACGCGAAAAAAGAGTACGAGATGTTATTGAAATTTTCTCGGTTTAACCCTATAAGGGAGGTACTTACCTATTTATGCCCTTTATCAGTTTTCTCGGTCACAAGCTTCAAGGCCTCACCAATAGTTAGGCTGTTTGGATTAATTGAAAAAGCTTACTCTATACCGATTACATATAGCGTAAGCTTTTTTATATAGCGTTATAAAAGTTAGCCTCAAACAAGATGTTTTCACCTAAAGATGGAACCAACTTCAACACTCAAAAGCGTGAAATAACTGGTTGAAGTCGGTACCATGATAGTTAAAAAGTACCTATTACTTATCACTATATTGTGCATATGTTTTCTTACGTATAAAACCACTAGATTTCACTAATATTTTATATACATACTTTTATATACATGTAGATTTGAACTTGAGGCAAAAGCACCAACTCCCTTTCGATCCCGAGAGATGTCAAGGAATTGATATACCTTGACCTGGCAACCCTAGGCCCAATGCGTGACAGCCCAGAAAGGCGTTAACTGAATTTCACAATCATTGTGTTAACAAACCTTATTACTAAATGCAATCTCTATCAGGAATAAGTAGTCAATATGCCAGGTTATAATTACTTTTTCAAAACCCTAGCACGTAAAGTGAGCTTTATTATATCGTTCTTAGGTCCATAAACTGAACTATAAAACCCTTGTGCATAATAATATTATACACTAGTTCGTAATAGAATTATCCCTACAAAGTTAAGTTAGTACCTAACTGCAAATTATATGCGAGTAAACAGAGCATTTTCAATTTAATCGGGTAATTTATACCTACAAAGTTAAGTTAGTATCTAACTGCAAATTTTATGCCAGTAAACAGTAAGAGCATTTTCAATTTAATCGGGTAATTTATCCCTACAAAGTTAAGTTAGTACCTAACTGCAAATTATATGCGAGTAAACAGAGCCTTTTTAATTTAACCGGGTAATACAGATTTGTAACATCAAAGAGGTTTATATGTAATCAACCATAATACATCTGCCGCGCACAAAAAAAAAAACTTGCGCGCTATTTTCCATAGTTTTCGTATGTTGTTTGTATTGCATTTGTGCAATTTATATTGCAACACACAGCCTCGTGAATAATGAGCAACTTAGCTCACTTGTATCAAAATCTACTATTAAAGCACTAGATACAACTAGATTCTACGGTAAGTATATCGGAATATTGAATGTTCATAATTTAACGTAGATTGGATACCGATCACCAACGGTCCGTGACACCTAACCAAGCGGATGATAGATTTTACTGGACGTTAGAATCTTCGAGAAATAATGTTTTATTTATCTTCATTTCATATCCGAATATGGCTGGTGAAACCTGCGGAATAGATAATTGTGATCTTGTATATGGTTAGAAAGAATATGCCGTAGTTATGTCGCATAAGGTCGTTGGATTTAATAAAAAAAATATTATTATATATTTTTATTAGTTAAGCCTTTGACTACATTCTCACCTGATGGTAAGTGATGATGTGGTCGAAGGTTTTAATCTAGAATTACTGACTCTCAAGGACAACTGCCGCAACAGACCGTTAGGTGCTTGGCGACAGATTTTCTATTGAGAGTGGTCGCCAGCCTGGCGGGAATTCGCTAAATGCTCTTCCACCATGCGGTGAAGCTCAATCCCGCGGTGAACCATGTACCTGCTGCTAGGCAGTTCATAGTCAATGTCACTGAGCCATCACTGCTTAAAATTGGTCTACGATCAAGGTGACACTGCAACTGCAATTTACAGGCGTGGCGTTTACCATCAGACGAGTGACTGATCCATCTTATCACTTGATACAATAAAAAAAAATGCATTAAATTATGAAATATAGAAAAATAAGGAACAGGTTACCCGGCTATCATAAAACCGGTCAAGTGTTGCGTCCAAGGAAAATAATAATCTAGTGGAAACAATAATTCCATAAAGTACTTACTTGTTTTATGTGAATAAATAGCATCATCTGTTGTTGAGTCCAACCACAGTAAAACCAGAAAAGTAAGGTAACTGGAGGCACAGTAGATATATGGAGCTAAAGCAATATTTGTACTGTGCTGAAGGCCTAACTCTAGTCTATACGCGTTACGCAGGGCTGTCCACATCTTGAAGTTTTATTGGTACCTATGCAATATTTTAATCTTCTTACCAATAATTAAGACTATTCACGGCAGCGGGTACTCTACGACTCTGAACCTATTAAATTGGATTAACACTATAGTAAGACACTAGTTTAGGTAATACTTTAACTAGGTAAATGAACTAAATTAATAATTAAATTTAGTACATGTTTTATAAAGTTCAATATAATAAAATGATTTCTATGCTTAGACAGAGATACGGAGACTCACCGCCATTTTTTCTACCATACTGTACTGTACTGTATCAGCCGGATTGTCCACTGCTGAACATAAAACACAGCCTCCCCTATTAAGGGGGGATTTGCCATAATCCACACGCTTGGCAGGCGTCTTGGGGATCGCAGTTTTAGATATCAGTTCCACAGATGGCGCTGCTATCCACCTTCCGGTATTTGTACCTTTAGTCGCCTCTTACGACACCCACGGGTAGCTATGGGGGGGTGACATTCTAGCCCGGCACCCCACGGGTACATACTATTTGCGTAAAATACAATGGTATTAGTATAACCTAGTGACGTGGGAAGAAGGTACGACTATATATGTGTGTAGCAGGGATATGACGAAACGGGGGAAATCGCGGAATCACTAGATTCAAGTAATAGATTTTGTAAAGTATACATAAATAAAGTAAGTAAACGGGTCCGGCGCTACCAGCCGGTGCGGTGAGCGCGTGACGTAGTGACAAACGGCCCCGACTAGCGCAGACTTGCCTGGCTATATATTTGTCATAGTGTGCATCCTGCAGCGCGTGCGTAGGGGCTCGCACACATGCAAGCAGCGTATACTGCTCTGTGGAGATAAACTACTTTTCTAGTTTTACTGTGGTCCAACCTTGGCCGCTCGGTGGGCGTCCATCCGCGACAGCCAGCCAACCGTGAGTGAAAGCAGCGCCCGATTTGTCATGTTTCCATTTCATAATTACAGATGCTTTTCATTCACTTGATTGATTTAAACATTTCTTTGATTGACTTCCAAAAATGAGGAAACGCCTACTTCGTGGTACTACGGTATGATACGATTTGCACGGACGACAAGGTGAGGTCATCCTGCATCTAAAAAAGATTTTCGTCTCTCCGTAGAAAACATGCCATTGTGATATTAAGTCTGTATTAAGTGTTTCCTTGAAGGGGTTAGCAGAGGTTATTGGAATGTTTTGACATTTTTTTTTATAAGTAGTAGAGAAATTAGATTCTACCCTAGCAATAATTCGATATGAGTAAAGCTTCTCGGAGCTTTTAGGATACCCGAAAGCTGTTTTTACGGTTGATAACGCGTGATTAGAACATTTAAATATGGCCTCCAAATTAAGCCTAGTTTAGTAAAAATGTTCATATAATAATTAAGGCCAGACTCATATATGCCAGACATATCACTACGATTCAGACGTTTATATCCCTTGGAGGGTATTTAAGCAGCTCTCTCTATCCCTTCGGATAAAAAACACCCAAGTTTCACCCAAAATGTTATAGGGCATCATTAGAATCCCTACATCATCTCTAGTGATAAAGGCTATGATTTTTTTGGCATAGTAGTTGTATTTTTTACTTTTATTGTATAGTATTTTATTTATATTACTTATATTAACATTTAACTTGGTTGTAAAAGTTTATGTAATGGGGACCGTGAAAGTTGTAACTTTTAGATAATTTTTGGTACGGGTTTCTATCTCAAAAAGTAAAGTACATAGTTAATAATACTGCATGTAAACAATAAATTATGAAAATTGGACAAGAGTGATTCAGACTCACGCTAAGGAGGCCGACATAGTTGGGGAGCAAACGAAATTACTAGGCAAATGTGATATAAAAACTAATGCCTTGGAGTGACGAGGACAGTGTAGTGTCAAGCAGAGTGAGGATGGTGACACTGCTACCGTATCGAACAGGTGACACAACCATCAGACGTGCGCGACTGGCCAGTCACGTCACTCCATAGCAAATCAAACATTCGAAGATGCACAGAACTTTCAGGGCACAAATCTGAACCGCACCTACTATGGTTACCACCAAGCCTAGGGTACCACAATTTTAGTTTAGCCTGAACAACTTCTTCGACCACGTCATCACTTACCATCAGGTAAAGTTGTGGACAAAGGCATTTATATAAGCTATTAAAAAAATGGAGTGTGGTTGTATTATGGACACGGCCGTTTATTGTACGAGAATACGTCTCAAAAAGGCGGACTCCTCCCTCCGCCGCGCGGTGTTACAGTCCTTACTTAGCGTAATAAATTCTTTGATTCTTTAGCTATCCAGTGGTGTCATTGAAATTTGGATGGGGATGATAGATATGTAGCTGCAACACTAAACTGTAACCCCCGATTTTGTTATCATTATTTTTTTTTTAATTCGTTTAATGCGTCTCTATTGTCATAGTTTTAGATATGTTCTACTCTGTGCAAGATTTTAAAAGAAGTCATTTGGACTTCTAAATAAAAATGGCCACCGGAACACGCTGTAAAATGTGTGATGAGGAAATTGGCGGGCTAGCAGGCAGTTCTTGTTGAGTCGTAGTTTAGTGAAATCGATTTTATAATATATGTATCAAGTAAGAAGTGTCTTTATTTTATCACATTAACTATATATTGAAGCGCTCGTAGCGAAGTTTACTTAGCTGTTCTCAACCGATCAGCAAAGTTAAGCAACGTCGCGCGCGGTCATGAGTTGGATGGGTGACCGCTAGTGACATTACTACTGAGCGTTTCCGTGCTTCGGAGGGCACGTTAAGCCGTCGGTCCCGGTTGTAGTCTTAGGATGGCAGTCGTTATAGCATGGTGGTAGGGCATTTTGGGAATGCCCGCCTGGCTAGCTACCACCCTCAAGTAGAAAATCTGTCGCCAAGCACCTAACGGTGTGTTCCGGCAGCTGTCCTTGAGAGCCAGTACTTCTAGGTTAGCCTGAACAACATCTTCGACCACATCATCACTTACCATCAGGTGAGATAGTGGTCAAAGGCTAACCTATCATGCATAAAAAAAAAAAAAAAAAAAAAAAAAAAATATATATATAATAGTAGATTATAATACAAGTGAACTAAGTTGCTCATTATACACGAGGCTGTGTGTTGCAGCCCGAGCCGTAGGCGACGGCGTAAATCAGCCGAGTGTATAATGAGCAAGTTGCTCGCGAGTTTCATACGCACTTTTTCAACACCCTTGCTAGGAAAAAATATATATATCGCATAAATGCGATACAAACAAGATACAAAAATTACGGAAAATAGCGCACAAGTTTTTTTTTTTGCGCGCGGCAAATGTATGTTTGTTGATTACATATAAACCTCTTTGATGTTACAAATCTGTATTACCCGGTTCAATTGAAAATGCTCTGTTTAATCGCATATAATTTGCAGTTAGGTACTAACTTAACTTTGTAGGGATAAATTACCCGATTAAATTGAAAGTGCTCTGTTTACTCGCATATAATTTGCAGTTAGGTATTAACTTTGTAGGGATAATTCTGTTACACACTAGTGTATAATATTAATATGCACGAGGGTGTTATAGTTCGGTTTATAGCCCTAAGAACGATATAATAAAGCTCACTTTACGAGCAATGGTGTTGAAAATGTATTATCAAGGAAGATGGGTTTTATTACACTATGGAAGCAATTTAAGGTTGAACTGGCCGGTCACTTCTCCATAGAAACGTCGTAGGGTGATCACGCCCCTATTTCAGATTTTAGTCCAGACTTAAGCATAATACCAATTGATATTATCTAGGCTTGTATGATGCCAAAAGTTTAAAAAGATAATTGAGTTCTAAGTTATGAGCCTCGAAAACTTTATATGAAAATGTTTCGAGGCTCATAATTCTCAAGTTAATTATTTTATCGAAATTTCGGCATCATACAAGCCCAGATAATGACGAGATCAATCGGTATTATGCTTTGTTAAATCCTCAAATAAGGGAGTGATTACCCTACGACGTTTGTATGGAAAACGAGCCGGCCAGTTCACCCTTAAAGACGTATTCACATCAAAATATCTAGCTGGATTTTTTGCTTATAAATGACATCGTTAACAATAGCTAATCTACACTTATCATGCTATATACAAATCGTGTTAAAACACAACATAATGAGTAATGAGGCGTCGCAAAAACCTACATACTTAATTCGACACACGTGATCGCATTGATCATCAATATGTTGAAATAATAACGTCTACAAAAACAAAATTTTCCATCAATTTGCGTAATAAAGCATATTGCGTTTTAACTGAAACTAATATTGGTTTTACGAGCAAAAACTTAGGTATTTCGGTTGGAAGATTCACTTGTTAATAGTTACAGCAACAAAGTACTTAGTCAATTCTAATATTGTTTTTGCTCGGCCAGACAAATAAAGTTTACAAATACAACAAAGATAAGTTTGAACGGGTGCCGAACGGACCAGGGCATGCTGCATAGAGTCTGGAGTACCTATGTCAAAGTGTACTAGCCAACCTTTGAAGCTGAAGTACTCGTCAGTATTCGAACGACGCACCAGTCGCGCAAAGCAAGCGACACCCACTACCTTCAACATGTTTGAAGTAGTGATGACCCAGTTGCAATAACTATGGACTGCTGCAGCGGGTTTAAGAAGAATATTTGTCGCCAAGCACCCTTTGAAATTTTCGAGCACCTGTCTCTGCCCTTGAGAGCAAGTAATTTTAGATTAAGCCTGTTTAATATTTGACCACCCCACTTAACAACAGATGAGATAGGCTCAAAGGCTTGCTTAACTTATCTCTTGCAAAATAGGACCTCATCATCATCATTTTGCATGGTGGTAAGGCATTTTGCGAATGCCCGCCTGGCTAGCTACCACCCTCAAGATCTGTCGTGACTAGCGAAGCATCTAGTGGTGTGTTCCGGCAGCTGTCCTTGAGAGCCAGTAATTCTAGGTAAGCATGAACAACATCTTCGACCACATGATCACTAACCATCAGGTGAGATGGTGTCAAAGGCTATCTGCTATAAATTATTAAAAAAAAATTTATTTCATTTGATATTTTAGCAGCAAGAAGTCCACTGCTGCATACAGGCCTCCCCCATAAATTTCTAAATAGAACGGTTGGAAGTGCATGCGTTCAGCGTCTTCCTGCGACCTTAGTAATGTCGTTCGTCCACCTTGTGGGTGGTCTTCCGACGCTGCGTTTACTGGTTTGTGGCCTGCATTCGAGAACCTTTCGGCCCCATCGAACAGAAAATGGGACCTATTTAAATATAATAACTGATTAATTTTCTAAATTAATTTGTCGTGTACTTATAACAAAGGGATAAATGATCCAGTATTGTAATACGTCCTGGTAAGGTCCTGGTATTCTCGTTACGCGGCAAATTCCCGCGCGGAGAATTCCAATTTTTTTCCTTTCATTCTAATTGTTCCTGATGCTTTTGTGCGGATGTTTTGGTGTTCGGGTTTCGTCTAGGGAATGAAGACTCAGTAATTTTATAATGTCGAATATTGTCTATAATATGTATTAAGTACTTGAAATACAAAATTTAAACAGTTGAATCGCGCTTGTTTGTAGCTTGGATTGGTAATGATTCTTTAAGATCGTAGAATTCCTTATTTTCATACAATGTTGTTTATTATCTTTAAAAGTCTTGAATCAATCAAGCTAGTGAAACCATAAGTTACCTTGAAAACTGTCAAAAATATAAAAATTGTTACCTGATGGCTTACCATCACTTATGATGCTGCGGTAGAAGATGTTGTTCAGGATAACCTTAAATTACTGGCACTCAATCACAAACGCCGGAACAAAGCATTAGGTGTTTGGCGACATAATTATTATCTACTTGGGCGTAACTAGCCTGGGGTGCCGAGCTAGAATGTCACCCCCAACGTGACTCTGGGTGACACACCAGAAAGTGGGCAGCAGCGCTTTCTGAGGAACTGATATCCCACACTGCCATCATAAAGTCGCCTGCCAAGCTTGGGGATTACGGCAATCTCACACATAATGGGGCAAGCTGTGTTCAGTAGATGACAATCCGGCTGATACAGTATCAAATCTAAGCATCTAATGGAGTATTCAGGCAGCTTTTTTGAAGCAGTGATGGCTCAGTAGCATTGGCTATGGACTGCCGCGCAGCAGGTCCATAGTTTGAAGCTTCACGGCACGGTGGAAAAGCATTTTGCGAATGCCCGCCTGGCTAGCGACCACCCTCACGTAGAAAATCTGCATTACACCTAACGATGTGTTCCGGCAGCTGTCCTTGAGAGCCAGTGAAATTACAGGATATACATGAGACTTAACAACTATGTCTCAAAGTGACAGGCGCAGTGCAATTCGTGACTTGTGATGAAATGCAGCTGTTACAGGCAGAGGTTAGTCCACCGAACATCAGGTGGGCCTCGGGCTTGTTCGGTCGCAATAACATAAAAAATAAAAAAAAACTGTCCTTACGAGCCCGTTCAAAGGCTAGCCTATCAGCAATAATACCATGTGTGGCAGGAAACTATTGCTTTTGATTTTTATTAATAATTTTAACTGTTTTTTTGTATGTACTTAGTTTTAGTTTTCTGTTACAAATAAATTATATTCTATTCTATTTGGACGAAGTCACGGACAACAACGTATTCGCTAGAGAAGGAATACTGAACACTTATCCCGCAGACCCGCACCACTCGACAGAACACAAGTGTGCATTCCGAACTCCACAAATAGAACCCTTCTGCTCTACTGGACACTGAACGCGGCGGTACTCCACTCTACGGCTTTCTATATATATCTACATATAAGTATACTAATACACTACAATTAATGATAGGGCTTACACTGTCATTAATTATATTGTAAGGAATTATCATCTTCTAATGAACTAGCGGACCGCCCCGGCTTTGCACGGATATTTAACAAATAATATAATTAAAAAACGGTAAAAAAAAGTCAAGTTTGTTGTATGGGAGCCCCCTTAAATATTTAATTTATTTTATTATTAGTATTTGTTGTTATACCGGCAATAGAAATACATCATCTGTGAAAATTTTAACTGTCTAGCTATCACCGTTCTTGAGATACAGCCTGGTGACAGACGGACGGACAGCGAAGTCTCAGTAATAGGGTCCCGTTTTACCCTTTGGGTACGGAACCCTAAAAACGGTAACGTAAGAAACGATTCTATAATTTATACGACAATAATTAATTTCCAGTTGGGTTTTTTTTTATATTAATATATATGTACTTGTCTTATATTTATTGTTTGAATTTTTGTGTCATAGTGTAAAAAAATTTTCTTGTGATGGAACAAGCGCGAGGGCCACCTGATGCTAAACGGTATCCTCTGCCTATAACATATGCATTTCATCAAGTGACGAACTGCACTGCGCCCATCACCTTGAGACATACTTATTAAGTCTCATTTTGCCTGTTATTTCACTGGCTCTCAAGGTCTACTGTCGGAACACACCTTTCGGTGCTTGGCGACAGACTTGAGGGTGGTCGCTAGCCAGGCGGGCATTCGCAAAATGCCCTTTCACCATGCGGTGAAGCTCAAGCTCTGGGCGGGATTCGAACCATGGACCTGCTGCGCGGCAGTCCATAGCCAGTGCCACTGAACCATCACTGCTTCAAAAAATGCCTTAAATGAAGCCTATTCTATTCTACAAACGATACCCTCTTGGGCGGGATAAGGGAAGTAGTCAAATACAACTGAAACGGCATTCCAATTACAAAAAAGGTGTCAATTTCGTTCATATTTTTGGCATCGTTCCAATCTACGAGTATATCCAGTTATGTGCCTTTGTGTCGTTACGGACATGTTGCCGATATGTTCTATCTACAATCTACATGTAGGAAATTGATTCGTAGCCGATCCTATTTCCTACCTATCGACGGGGTTTGATTGAATAACTGCTTGTACAGACGAGCACGAAATGCTATTCACAGGTAGGACGCCATCCTCTACCCTTGTCCCACTCGTGTGCGGTCGGTACATACATAAGTCTTCTTATAAAACTTATGTCAACATGGATTTATGTAGATTAACAAAATAATCTAATAACCATGGTTTTATTCGCCTTAACCCATTACGCGGATCCGATAACCACTTGTTTTCATCCAATAATGCAACTTAAAAGCAATTTTCGTTTTTTTTAAATCCATGCGGATTTTAACAAAATACTCGAAAATTGCTTGAAACTTAAATTGCAAGATACAGACAGAAAACAAAGAAAGTGACTTAATAAAATGTGGTCAAAATAAGAACATAAATATGTTCTTGCTATCAATCATTACAACACAATGACTTCAAAACACCAAGATGTCTGATAATTTATGGCTAGTTCTCTGCCTGACGCAAACATTTCTTGGGAATACTCTCGTTAGTAGTATAACCGCTATCTATTTCATGTTTTCAGGGCATTCAGATTGACAATAACCCTTCTTGAGCTCATCAAGCACGAAAACTCCACTAACATCGTTGTAGGTAGTGAAATGTTGCTTATTAGGCGCATTTTGTCCCGATAACTATTTTCGATTGTTTTTCACTTCGTGATATCGCTTGGTGTTTCGGGCTAAAATAATAACCCACTCCTTCCCCGTCTTTAAAACCAACTAAGTAAGAAAACATAAAAAAAATGGATGTCAATTACAAAATGTATAGTATAAAGACGTTATACTCCCACGTTCAGCCAAAAAGGGGTTGAGTATAGAGCCACTGCAAAAAGAACGTGTCGACATTGTTTTTCAATGGGTAAGAAAAGTATATAATAAATTATTATAATATGTCTTTACTATGTACATATTTTAATGAGCAATACGCTTTTATATTAGAACTTTCGCTTTAGTTTCGTGTAGAAATGGTTCCGAGAATTATTTCGGTTTGGCTACGTAGATTTTATGACGTCACGTCGTCTTTACAGATAAAAACTAGAAGGAATAACAACTAGATATATTCTTATATGTTTAAAGTATTTTACTAAAATATTTAGCTTTTGTTTTCTTAAAATATTCGTTATCATTACATATTCCCGCAAAGTAACGCTTACTATTTTTTTTATTTTTTTTTATGTTATTGTGAAGGAACAAGCGCGAGGCCCACCTGATGTTAAGCGGTATCCTCTGCCTATAACAGATGCATTTCATCACAAGTGACGAATTGCACTTCGCCCATCACCTTGAGACATACCTGTTAAGTCGCATTTTGCCTGTTATTTATAAAGATTTTGTATAAATTATGCTATAAATTATGCTATAAATTATAATGCTTTTCACATGCACCTTGAATTTTCCTCGGTGAGCACTATCATCAATTAGGTAAAAGAAGTTAGCGTTTACTTCTGTCCTCTGTTCTACTAAACTATAGTATATTTTTTCATTTTTTTCATTTCATTCCACGAATTAAATATATTATTCTAAGAAACCAATCTATTACGATCACCGCATATAATATTCGTGTATTGTAATAAAATTAATAATCGATTACAACATAAGACTTTTCTAATATTGTAATGTTTGCAATAACGCCTGCTATGCGGATTACATTACAAAATTATATACGGCGTATATACAAAATTACAAATATACGGACATATATAGGGGCAGATGGACGAGGGTTCGAATCCCGCACATGACATAAATTTTTTCTATCGTATATTTGTAATTTTGTAATAAGACTTTTCTGCGCGAGTGTGCGGCATGCGCTGTGCCGTGTGTGTGTAGGTAGGTACGTGACAGAATCCGATGTATTTGCATGTAGAATTACATGTAATTTATATCTCTGCGAGGAATGGCATAATGAACCATTAGCCTCGTCTTGAAAGTCTCTGTAAAAGGAGTCTCTGAGATTAATTTTATGCTTTTCGAACGCGTGGGTAGAACAACATTTTTCTTTGTGCCTCGTGTTTTCGATTAGTTTCTATTTCTCGACGAATTTTCGGCCACGTGTCGCCTTTGAATCGTCTTTTAGATACATCTCTATATATTTCTATTGTCTCGTATACGTATTCCCTATCTACTATCTAAAATCGTGTATTTTTATAGTAGTAGCTAGCTATCATCTTCAAGTAGAAAATCTGTCGGCAAGCAACTAACGTTGTTCTCGGACAGCTGTCCTTGAGAGCCAGTGATACTAGGTTAGCTTGATTCGATCGCATCATCAGGTTAGCTTGTTGTTAAAAGCTAACAAATCCACAATAATATAATAAAAAAAGACTCGTTGAACCAAATAAGATCTTTCATAAGTTCTTGAACATACCATGAGCTCCCGGTCCACAGTAACTGACACCGAAGTATGCCCGTTTCGATACACTAGTTGCTTGCTTGGTAACTCTTACACCCAAACTTAATTTTGGGTTATACCATACTGTCCAGAGCTGAATTACCTGCGAAAAGCTGGATATCTTGTGGGAAGTGTTATTTTACATCGGGCCAGCTTTTAAACCAGTTTCAAGCTACCTCTGGGATGGTTCTACTAAATACCAGCTCGATGCCTTGGACTCCATAGATAATCAATCGACAAGCTTATTGATGATGATAGGTTAGTGGAGGATAGACTCCAAGGCCTCGATCATAAACGCAATGTGGGGTGCTTATCGGTATTTCGCAAGCTTCACTTCGAAGAATGTGTATCGTTGGGTGTAGAGAAGTTGGATCTGTGAGGACTGGGAACTCATCGTATTTTCCAAAACTTATCAGGGCCCTCGGTCGATGCGACATGTGTCCAAAATGCTGGCACCTATTTGGCTCAACGAATAAGCATTGCAATCCAACGTGGCAATGCTGCCAGCATGTTGGTCATGCTGCCAATGGTTATGGACTGGAGCATTGGATTACCAGTGGGACAACAATGGCAATTAGATATCCTAAATGCTTTCGTTGTATTTAGTAGCAGTAGTGTTGTACTTGTGTGATTTGTAGTGTGTGGTCGACAAAGGAGTTTCTTTTAAAAAAAAAACCTAAAGTATTAGTAGAACTTCTGGTAAAAGTACCATGTATTTTATATTGATAGTTACCATGTATTTTATATTGACATTTAATTATCTAAGCCTGACCTTTCAGAGTTTATCAAAACAGAAAGAGTCCTTGTAAGTTTAGAGGACTAAGCAATTTAGGCTCTAAAAGTCTAAAGGAATGGAAATTGGTAACTCAATTTTATTGCATAAATTAACCCAACTAGAGCTCGTTAATTCTAAAACCTTGGGCTAATTCCCACGGAAAAGTACAAAAAAAATATGGCCATAATAATAACAATTTTAACTGTTAATTGTCCCATATCGCAATAAAAATTACCTAGAGTATCTTTCTGACATTCACTCACGATTTTTATACCATATTTAGACAAAGGTTAACTTTCACAAAGATTTCTAAATGATGGTAGGTATAGAACATCGATCTGTGATTATTTATAACTGAGGTCTCTAATAAGTATTTAACTAATAAATATAATTTTGTTTGCTGTTTCTTGACCTCTGGGCTCTAAGCTATTATAAAATGTATGTCTACATTTATGGTTTGATTAATTATAATAATTGGGCATTATTATTGTATAAAAATAATGTCTCTACAGTCACCGCAGATTTTAGGAATATGTTTTTAAATCTAGTAATGTGTTTTTAGTTATTTTTTAAGTTTTTCCCGCGCTTACGTCTAGGTTTGGTAAATGCTCAACATTATCAGATTATTCGCACTAGAAAATAGTACTCTTCTTCGTAAGTATTTTATCTTGCAAAGTTATTAACAGTACAAACTTTTGAAGCGCTTGTATCGTATTTTTCTTAGCTGTTCTTTACCGATCAGCTAAGTTAAGCAACGTCGCGCGCGGTCTTGAGTTGGATGGGTGACCGCTGGTGACATTACTACTGAGCATGCACGTGCTTCGGAGAGCACGTTAAGCCGTCGGTCCCGGTTGTCGTCTTAGGATGGCAGTCGTTATAGCATGGTGGTAGGGCATTTTGGGAATGCCCGCCTGGCTAGCTACCACCCTAAATAGAAAATATGTCGCATAGCACCTAACGGTGTGTTCCGGTAGCTACCGGCAGCTGCCCTTGAGAGCCAGTAATTCTGGGTTGCGCCTGTTAACACCTTCGACCACATCATCACTTACAATCAGGTGAGATTGTGGTCAAAGGCCATATTTTTTATTTTATTTCAATTGTCATTTTTGAAAAGCACTTAAAAATATAAAAGTACATTAGTGACAATTCCTTATTTTCCTAATAAACGCTTAGTTTCTAAAAATATTTTCGTTATATTTGTTATGATTAAATATGGATTTCTAAGAAGTATTGCCTGCATATTTTTTCTACGGAACAAACACGTGACCACTTGATGTTAAGTGAACTACTGCCTATAACAGATGTATTTCGTCACACGTGACGAAGTGCACTGGGTCCATCTCATACATCACCTTGAGACACACAGTTGTTAAGTCTCATGTGCCTGTAATTTTATTGACTCTCAAGGACTGCTGTCGGAACATACTTTTTAGGTGCTTGGCGACAGATTTTCTACTTGATGGTGGTAACTAACCAGGCGAGCATTCTAAAATGCTCTTCCACCATGCAGTGAAGCTCGAACCATGGCCCTGCGGTACGATAGTCCATAACTATTACCGCTCGCCAACACCCAAAATTTATAATCGATCAAATACTATGACTTCTGTGATTATAACCCTTAAGTACAGCGACCTTTTTTGAACCACCCGTTACTTTACTTCAAGAATAACAAGGTTGACGTTAATTGACGCCTGCCAGTGCCTTAACACTGCCGACGACATTAATTTTAAATGTGGAACGTTGTCTCGCTCAAGAAGTGATGAAATTAAGATTCACTTTATTTCGGAGGTGATAAACGAACGTGATTCTTCACTCTGTCTCACGTACTATTTATTCTATGAATCGGTTGACGTTGAGATAATCTAATATGCATTTTGCCGTCGGCTGGTTTGGTAAGAATTTGGAGTGGTGTTTATTATCATCTTCTTACCCTTGTTTCACGCGTGTTCATAATCTAAACTAATATAATAAAGAGGTAAGATTTGATTGTTTGTTTGTTTGCATTGAATAGGCTCTGAAACCATTGGAACGATTAAGATCAAATTTGGTATGGAAATAGTTTGAGACACAGGGAAGGACATGGGATAGTTTTTATCCAACTGCGCAAAAAGAGGTTAATGGTTTTGCACGATAACCGATATACCCACTGGCGGAGCCGCGGCCGGAAAGCTAGTGTTCTTATATAGTTCTTATTTCCCTAATGGGCAACACAGCCAGTTTCAGTTCTAAAGCACTGGAATATGAGGGTAGTTTTGTGCAGACTATCTTAGTTTAAATATTTATAATAACTGTTTCAAGTTCTGATACTTACGACTAAGGCGTCCCTCGCGAACACGATACAAACCAACCTACTAGTATTTTTTTTAATATGTATTACAGTTAGTAAAGTTGTGCGTTCATAATTTATAAGTATTTATTTCACATTAATTTTATTTGCCCATGGGGATCTGGGCTAGAATGTAACCCCTACCCATCTCTACCCGTTGGTATCGTAAGAGGCGACTAAGGGTAACACACCAGAAGGTGGGCAGCAGCGCTTTCTGAGGAACTGATATCTCACACTGCGATCCCCAAGACGCCTGCCAAGCGTGGGGATTATGGCAAAACCCCCCATAATGGGGGAAGCCTCCCCCCTGTTAAGCTGATACAGTACAGTACACTATAATATCCTAAGAAGCAGCTTTAGATATGGCGAACGCTGAACGCTTTGACGGAAAATACATAATTTTATTATTATTTTGGTTTTGTTGCTATAGTCTAACTATTGTATACTTGATCACGTAAGACAGATTCGAAAGAGAGTTTTTACATAATCTAATATTTTTGATAGGTACTTAATGAACATCCTGCCTGAGTATGTGTTTCGGGTTAAGTACAATATTCTTCTTAGTCGTATCCTCATGACTGAGGGACATGATTATGGCGTGCAGCATGCGCCACCACTGCTCTCCAAGCTGACCTGTCCAGCGCCATCTGAATGGTGGCCTGAAGGGTTGATTGTTGCACCCTGAGCCGCATCTGTCATCGTGTTTGCAAGCTTTTTTTTTTATGTTGTTATGATGGAACAAGCTCGACGCCCACCTGATGTTAAGTGGACTAACCTCTGCCTATAACATTTGCAATTCATCACAAGTCACGAATTGCACTGCGCCCGTCACATTGAGACATAGTTGTTAAGACTCATTGTGCCTGTAATTTCAAGGACTACTGCCGGAACACACCTTTCGGTGATTGGCGACAGACTTTCTACTTGAGGGTGGTAGCTAGCCAGGCGGGGAATTGCAAAATGTCCTTCCACCATGCAAATCAAATCAAATCAAATCAAATTTATTTCTCAAAAACAATACAATTACTTTAAAATAAAGAAAAAACAACAGCTATAATATTACAAACACTTGCAAATAAAGACTTAACTTAAACTAAGTGTAACCGTGGGCGTTCTTACCGCCTAACGCGATATAGTTAGTTAGTTTCGTTTATTTGCCAGAACTTTGGTTACAATCTTATAAGTACTTAATAATTAACATTTAAAATCAATGAACCGTAATATTAAATTACAACTAGGAACACTAGCTCCCACACTAGGATTCCCTGTGTCGTGGGAGTCTAGTCTCTTCCTGTGGTACATATTTTGTGTTATTTTTTATCTACAAGTAACTACTAACTACTGTTAGTTAGTACCCACCCATGAATAAATTCATCAGCTATGAATCCACTCGCTTACCTACGGAAATAAAGTTACGGAAACAAAGATGATACTTAGTTACATCTAAGCTACTGTCCAAAAAAAAAAAAAAAAAAGAAAAAGGGGATCTATGTAACAATCTCACAAACACTGGTGACTTGTTTACACATACAAATACTTAAATTAGCAATATTAATAATTTAATGGCAATACAAGGCCACGAACACAATCAAAGGCACATTTCACAAACACAACGACAATAATATACTACAGTGTCATTTCATTACATACTTTGTGCTGTCATCTGCTATGTTCACTATAAAATACAAAACAAAATACTGATAAAGATAAAATGGAGGTAGGAACAACGTAGAAAACATCATCGAAATTATTAATCTAGTGTGCTATTGAACACAGGCTTGTGTATACTTGTGTGCATGTTACATGCGTGTGAGTCTTGCGGTTAAAGGCATTTTGAAACTACCTTTGTGTATGCATGATAGTTATAAGTGTGGCTGTGTGCATACGCATGCAATGTTAAGGTGTTACTCCTAATTAATGTGTGTGTGAACTTTGTGCGATAATGTTGACGGAAGGTGTTTGTTTAAGTCTGGTTAGAGTTAGGCTGAGTGCACACCGAGTATTAGAAGTATAAAACAAATTATAAATTGTTTTGTGACTTAGTATATTATATTCATAATAGGTTTTTTATGTATTATGAAATAGGTATTTGTTATGTTAAGTATGAGTTATATTTAAAAGATAATGGTAATATGACCAGGTAACAGTTGAATGTAATGTATATATATATATATATATATTATATAATTTTTGCTTAGTTAATATGGATTAGAATAATATAAACAAACAACCTTCACCAATGTTCGTTCGAAGATATAATGTAATAAATATTTAATATATACGTATTAGAAATATGAAAGGAAAGCATATATATATATTTTTAACAAATTGTTATGTTCAAAAATAAATTTATTTTATTAAAGATTTAGATTAAGATTAAGATTAAGATTATTATTATGCAGAAGCGGCTCTACTTCTCCTGACCTTGTGAGATTTGTCAAGATAGAGAGCATTTATTTAATCTGTAATGTAGGCTCATTAAATTATAAGATGTTTTCAGGCGGTGATGCCATAATCTAGTCCTAGCTTAAGGTAAAGTAAATGAGTACTACTAGTTCAGTACTTAACTATCCCACTTACTAGGTTTTCTACAAAAAAGGGAATCATAAGGATACTTCAAAAACAACGTTTATAGGAACACATAGAACACTTTAATAAGAATAATACATCATTAGGGTCACATGGATTACTACAAAGGTAATATATTGTATAGTCACATTTCACAACGATAATACAACAAAAAGGGCGAATTTGGAAGCCAACAAACATAGCCCCACACACAACACATGAATATCAGTTACGTTACATTAAATAATATAATACAGTACTTAACTCAAGAAGTCTCGATGCAGCAGTCACTTGTGAAGAATAAAGAGGCTCAATAAGTTGAGACCTTGGTTTTATAGCCATGACTGGCGCCAAGTGTCTGTCGCATATACATTAAAGTTCCCGCCATATTTACCACAACCAATCAGAGACATGAAAGTTCCCTCCACAACGCATCAGCCAATCCGAAATAAGACAGGATGTTTCATCATTGGCTAGTTCAGAATGAACACAGATATAAGCATGATTTCAGTGTGGCGGTTATTAAAAATGTAAAATACCAACAAGTTTTAGGATATTCTAGGATTACAGAATGAGTAACTTCTCGTTACTTATTTACATAAGATAATGTAAGCTTAACAAATATATGATTCTAACACGGCCATACTGACTGTACTTCGTCCACGAAGTACAAATATAACACCAGGCAAACTTCGCTTTAAAAAAATGATGTATAACTTAAAGTGATAATAGTATTTATGCAGGAAAGATTGTTACCGTGTATGGCAACCCACAATTATTTGCACAAAGCTTGCTTGGTAAAGAATTTATGTACAAAGTAATAAACAGAACGCTTAAACAGTCTTTGGTTCGAAGTCACCACAGAGAAAAACAGCTATCGATTATCTATAAAATCATTATCAAATGTTCATAGTACAGACCCACCAACCTATCTGCTCAGGTGGCAGAAAAAAGAACTACAACATTCCTTCAAATTGTGACAGTTTGTAGTTGATTTCCATGACCAGTAACGCCCTCGAAAACTGCACAGTTAAGTTGGTGGTACTATACAGATGGTGTATATATTTATTGGGCGTGGATCTTTCTACGCGTAGACTGTTGTGACTTGCTATCTCTTGAAAAGAAAATAATATCATTGGAATGGAATCAAAATACATTCAATACATTTGTGAAAAAATGCAACATTCCCTTTTACTACGTTGTTATATTAAGTGTCACGAATAAATATTATGTGCAAGTACATAATTCGAAAAGTATTCCAGGTTTATGTACGTAGTAAATACTGATACTAAGAGTTTCGTAGATAGTTTCCAGTTTAAACTACATATTTGATAATATATTAAGCAATAGGGAGTTTAAAATTTGATTAGAACGACTGTGGTAAATTTCTGCAATGCAACTTTTAACTTGCTTAGTTATCAATTTGACGTTTTATCGTCCACGTATTTTTTAGACAATAACAAAATGTACCATTAAACATTGGACATATAACATTTGACAACAAACGTCTGGACCTTTTGACTTCAAGGCATAAGTCTTAACCATAAGGACAAAATTGGGTTTTCCTTTTGTGATTTGGACGTTTTTACGTCAGGGCTTAAGTATTTTATCCAGAATAATAGGATCATCATTTGTACACGTAAAACAACTTTTCTGATAACAACAGGCAGTCTACCTACATGTACTTATGTAGCAGTAAAAATAACACTTAAAATTCTCATGAAAAACCCGAATCATTTTAATAATTACCAGTTACCTAGACACGATGATTACATTCACAAGCCGCCATGTGAGACAACCATCGCCAAGTAAAAGGTCGACCGGCTTTTATCAAACAGTTTGCCATTTGAATAGACGTGCAGGTCGCATTCACTTACTGCTTGTGAGATCAACAAGCACCAATCAAATGGGTATGCAGTGTAATCAATTTAAACAGTAGTTGCCATTTGAATAGACATGCTGGTTGCATTCACACACTGCTCGTGAGATCAACCAGCACCAATCAAATAGGTAAGCAGTGTCTTTCTATTTAATATTTAATCTAGAGCATAAGTACATGTAGATATGAGTATTTTGATATTATCATTTTATGTGATGATAACTGATAATAGAACATAAGTAGTTTATTTCTACAATATGTAGGGTAGCATGTCATATTAATATTCTTAACTGAAACGTACATAATTATCGTATTTCTTGTTTCAAAACAATAGGTACAATCTATCATTAAATAAATTTTGTTCAAACACCCACTCTCGTGGCCAGTATCAATATATCCTTGTGAATTACAATATTTCATGATAAACCATCTATAGTCTACACCAATCAATAAACGCAGAGGTAAAACCCCTGTAAACTTCTGTATCGTTGCATAGATTGTTTGAACATTCCAGAATCCGTTCGGCTAATCTGACAATTTATAGAACATTCTACCTAATATAGAACATTCTACCTAATATAGACATACCGTTCCATCTAACCGTTACTACAAAGTGTTCCAGTAACAATCATATGTTTGTCAATTAGTGATTTCCGAAAAAGAGATCGATTATGGTTTGAGCTAAAGTTTGCGTGACAGTCAGTAATGACTTCTGAAGGGATGCCAAGTGCTAACATTTGTCATAGGTTATCTTCATATATATGTAGGATAAGACAACCTATGTATAAGAATTCAAGGTTTAAAGTGGATTTAATAAACAATACTTTGCGAAACCAACAATTAAAATATTTCTACCCATCGCCAGTTACTATATTATACAATCGAGTTGATTAGTGTGAAACAGTTAAGGAGTTTTCTTTATAGGATAAAATAACCCTTGCTTAGGACCCAAACTGCTTTTACAAATATCAAGCAAGAGCATAAGTAAATATACTATATACTTTGTCATGACTACTTTTATAGAATTAGCAATCTGTAGTGAATTTATTTAAACCCATAAGATCACTGAGCAAGTAATATTACATAAGATATTCTCAGATGTTCAAAAACATTTCATATGTCACTAAGTTTTAAGGATCGCTTTTAAATAAAATTAAGAAAATTTTAAGCACAAGGTAATAGCGACATTAGTTCAGATATGGTTGTAACTTTGCTATTTATTGTTCGATATGCGTTTCCACATTTAGGTTTCTAGGTTTATAGAAATGTATTCTCAATTAATACCAATAGTCACTATATAAAATGAGAACATAGTTTGACTTTGAAGAAATCTAATTACGTTCGTCGTTATAATATGTACTTATTAGTGTGAATAATATAAAAAAATACACAATGACATAACAAGTTTCATAAACTTCCATTACATATGCTAGCAAACACTAATTCAATAAGGTTCAGTGAAAGCACCTTTATCTTGAGGGATATATGCAGCAAGAACCGTCAGTTTCAGATTTAAACGTTACAACATTGAGAAAATTTTCGACGAGGTTATTCTTCACATTGCCACTACACGGTTACAGGATTGTAATCATTATAAAACAGACCCTTTGGAGGGCTTTACCTGCTTTTGCCACTGTTATAATACTTGTCCAGATGAATTATTTCGCCAACATACCGATGTCAGTGAATAAAAACTCGGTGCCACTGCCGCTAGTATTCGATAACTCGCAACACGGTGTCGTCATCCTGTTGCCAGGTTGCAGCGACGGCTTCGCATACCGCGGCGTTCCACTGCCGCTAGTAGCAGATACGAAAACTGGGAACACGGTGTTGTCATCTTGTCGCCAGGTTGCAGCCACGGCTTCGCAACCCGAGGCGTCAAAGTCTTTGAGAGTAGTTGCATCGATTCTGAAACTAATAAAAGTGATTAAAAAAATGAAGGTAGGCAATCTGAGTGATCCCACTTCTGATGTGAGATTTGTCAAGATAGAGAGCATTTATTTAATCTGTAATGTAGGCTCATTAAATTATAAGATGTTTTCAGGCGGTGATGCCATAATCTAGTCCTAGCTTAAGGTAAAGTAAATGAGTACTACTAGTTCAGTACTTAACTATCCCACTTACTAGGTTTTCTACAAAAAAGGGAATCATAAGGATACTTCAAAAACAACGTTTATAGGAACACATAGAACACTTTAATAAGAATAATACATCATTAGGGTCACATGGATTACTTCAAAGGTAATATATTGTATAGTCACATTTCACAACGATAATACAACAAAAAGGGCGAATTTGGAAGCCAACAAACATAGCCCCACACACAACACATGAATATCAGTTACGTTACATTAAATAATATAATACAGTACTTAACTCAATAAGTCTCGATGCAGCAGTCACTTGTGAAGAATAAAGAGGCTCAATAAGTTGAGACCTTGGTTTTATAGCCATGACTGGCGCCAAGTGTCTGTCGCATATACATTAAAGTTCCCGCCATATTTACCACAACCAATCAGAGACATGAAAGTTCCCTCCACAACGCATCAGCCAATCCGAAATAAGACAGGATGTTTCATCATTGGCTAGTTCAGAATGAACACAGATATAAGCATGATTTCAGTGTGGCGGTTATTAAAAATGTAAAATACCAACAAGTTTTAGGATATTCTAGGATTACAGAATGAGTAACTTCTCGTTACTTATTTACATAAGATAATGTAAGCTTAACAAATATATGATTCTAACAACCTCAACACACCCAGTAAACATAAGCCTTTCCAGACTGTCTGGATCTCGCTCTGTGTACGTAGAACTTCAGAACTCTCTGCATGCAGATAGTTGAAAGTCTTGACTGAATGTTGAGCTAGCTCTCTGAGGATTGACTCATTAGTCCGGCGTTCTGTCCAGGATATTCGGAGCATTTTACGCTAGCACCACATTTCGAAAGCGTCTATCCTCGAGCACACACAAGACTTCAGAGTCCAATATGAGGGTCTTCAAAACGGGAGTGAATAGGTCTGTTATCTTCAGAGTTTAAGCGCGCTCCATCATCGATCGCACCAACTTAACATCAGGTGAGATAGTGGTAAAGTGCTCCCCAGTTCGGAATAAAAGTAAATAGAAGTAGAAACAATAATTGCAGATCTTGATGTCGACTCTTAGTTCTTAAGTTGTGTTGATGAAATTCAAATAAGATCGCGTAAAAATCATACCTAATAAAAACATAGAGCTTAATTTAAAACCTTCTCCTTTTTGAATTAGCTTGATAACCTTTCACGCTGTCAAAGTTGCGTAGTAATAAAATGTTAAACAAATAATTTCACGGCCTTTCTAACCTTTATTACTTCTGCGAAAATACAAAAATGAACCAGAACAAATCATTTCCACGATCTTCAAAGCCGATAACACGGATTTCAGCAAAAAAATCAAACTCAATACCGAACCTTGAACTTATAGAAGGTAAGGTAAGACAACATTATTACATCAAAACCAGCTTACACAACAATTTTCCGCGGGAAAATAATCTTTACTGTTATAACAATAAAGCTGTTGTTAAATGCAGGATAATTATGTCTTATAGTTCAATGGCTTCAGCAAAAAAACGGGTATGGTGAGAAACGTAAGTTCCGACACGCAATATCGCATTGTTGCTTGATAGAGAGTTTTTTGCTGAATTACTCGCGTTTTGTGTCAGTTATTGGTTTCTTTTGCTTGTTTTATGCAGGTTGCTATGATGGTAACTGTGCTATATTGAAAGATCTTGGTTATATGGAATTTTTAAAAGTGATAGGTATTATGAGATTAGTTTAACTGATGGGGAAGCAATCGTAGCGAAGTTTACTTAGCTGTTCTCAACCGATCAGCAAAGTTAAGCAACGTCGCGCGCAGTCATGAGTTGGATGGGTGAACGTTAGTGACATTACTAATGAGCGTTCCGTTCGGAGGGCACGTTAAGCCGTCGGTCCCAGTTGTAGTCTTAGGATGGCAGTCGTTATAGCATGGTAGTAGGGCATTTTGCGAATGCCCGCCTGGCTAGCTACCACCCCCAAGTTGAAAATCTGTCGCCAAGCACCTAACGGTGTTTTCCGGCAGCTGTCCTTGAGAGCCAGTACTTCTAGGTTAGCCTGAACAACATCTTCGACCACATCATCACTTACCATCAGGTGAGATAGTGGTCAGGCTAATCTATCAGGCATAAAAAAGCAAGGTTCTCGAATATACCTACTATGATATAATTATATACACTAGATCATATAAACCGAAAGATACGTCTTTCGGTAGTTATGTACCTAGAGCACTAATGGGTGGGTGATGGGTGTACTGACGACATCGGGAGAATCGAAGCAGCCGATGAATATAAAGTAACTTTTATAATCAACTAGCTTTCCGGCCGGTGTATCGGTTGTCGCACAAAACCATTAACCTCTTTTTGCGCAGTTGGATAAAAACTATCCTATGTCCTGCCCCGTGTCTCAAACTATTTCCATACCAAATTTCATCCTAATCGGTCCGTAGTTTCAGAGCCTATTCAATGCAAAGAAACAAACAATCAAATCTTTCTTCTTTATTATATTAGTTTATATATAATAATTGAATTAGTCATGCAGCAAGTAGGTAAATGAAAAATGGTTTCTAGTACAAAATGATTTGAAATCTTTTAACTTATTTTAAAGTTAAGGTACTCGTAGCTATTGATATGAACTTTAGAATATGAAAACTCAAGTAATAAAAATCTTGTAATAAGAAGATATATTTCTATGACTATCTATAATTTTCTGCAATTAAACACATATCATTACAGAAACTAGTTTGGTCACAAAGTGCTTGCTTACGCTGCTGATATAACAATTCATAAATATTTTTTTTAATGTTTGATTGGTTTTCTTTGACCACTATCTCTCATGATGGTAAGTGATGATGTGGTCGAAGATGTTGTTCAGGCTAGCCTAGAATTACTGGCTCCCATGGACAGCTGCCTGAAGACACTGTTAGGTGCTTGGTGACAGATTTTCTACTTGAGGGTGGTAGCTAGCCAGGCGGGCATTCGCAAAACGCCCTACCACCATGCAAATAACATATATCGCCACAGCAACTTTATATTCGTCCGTATCTTTCAATACTACCCGACAGTTACCTATTTCACTTTATTGGAGCTTTGAAAAAATCAAACTTCTAAGCCAACGCAATCAAAAGATACAGCAGTTTATGCCGCAAATTTTCTACACTCGCAAGGGAATCAAAACCTGCAGAGGGTTCTTCCTGTAATATCAGAATCTTGAAATTTGGTATTAATATTGTTAAGTTTGCAATAACGCCTGCTATGCGGATTATATCACAAAGTTACAAATATACGATAGGAAAAATTTAAGTCATGTGCGGGATTCGAACCCGCGTCCATCCACCCCTTGAGCCGGGGTATGCTCTAACCAATTGAGCTAACATGACATGACGTCATAACTCAAATCTTTCCTATAGTTCTTTAACGATCGTATTGGGATGAAGCGACATCTATAGTACCACTTGCGTTGTACTACAAACAAGACCAATTTTGCAATTGACTTTATAGGTACTTGTAAATGATGACGCAACCTTATAATATTAATATTGTTAAGTTTGAAATAATGCCTGCTATGCGGATTACATCACAAAATTACAAATATACGATAGTTTTTTTTTTTAACGTTAAAGCATACCCTGGCCAAAGGGGTGGATGGATGCGGGTTCGAATCCCGCACATGACCTAAATTTTTCCTACCGTATTTTTGTAATTTTGTGTTGAAATTTGGTATTTGGATATTGAAAATATATTATAATAACAATCGAAAATCTTCCTGAAATGAAACACGATTCATTACAGAAACCAATTTATTTCGGCAAAGTTTGCCTTCGTCTTTATCTTGCGACTTTGAGACTCATTGTCAGTCAAGTGTTTATCCATTTTGTCTGTTTGTCTGACAAATGGATGAGATAACAATGTTATTTATTATTTTGTAAGGGAATCGTGCTGTATCGTGATTATTTGTCAATGTTGTTTGTAATTGGCTGGAGAAACAAGGAAGAACTTATTTACCCTGAATTGAGATGGAATTTGACATACAGGAAGCGGTATATAAAAAAAAATACCATAAAATGTAACCGACTCCAACACTCAATCAGTGTGAAATAACTTGTTGATATGGTTACCATGATAGTTCAAAAGTACCTATTATCAAATCCACATAAACTTGGTAAATACCAATATCCTATAGTCCCCGTTTTCAATTATTCAAATGATATGCAAATTATTGGGTAAACCTCACTCAAGAAAGAAAATTGAGGTTTTGGGGTGTAGATGTTTATTTATTACTTTATATCTTGTGGCTAATACAAGAAATAAAGTGAAGAACACCCAAGACTAGTGTTTCTATAAATATTTATATATTTTAAAGATCATGGTTGCGGCCAATGGACAATTCTTCTGGCGCATCACCGGTCTCTGCCGCGGAACTCTCGCTTCGCTCGCTTGCCTCGCGCGCTTTTGTGGTCACAAGTAACCTAAAGCTTTTCCTCGCTACGCTCGTCGTGGCACTTAAATAAGACAATGCCCTAGACTCGCCATTGCCTTCAAGGTCCAACACTCGCGCATTACACTCGTTCACCACATAAGCCAAACCTAACATCACAGAAAAAAAATTAAAGTAAGGTTGGAAAATTAAAAAAAAAATAGTAAATAATAAGTGAGTGTTTCCTCAACTCCTCCTCCTTCACAAGGAAGTTTAAAGTCATTCTTCACCTTCCAGCAAAACCCAATCCCAAATGCCACCGTAGCATGGGAAACAACTAGGCGAATGAGTCGTAAAACTACCGTCTCGAAGTGATGAACGCAGTGCTAGCAAAATGAGGACGATGACACTGCAACTGTAACAGACAGACGTGACGCTTGCTATTAGGCGCGCGACTCATCAGTCTCATCACTTGATAACTAAAAAAAAGTTTAATTTGAAGTTGCGGATTCGAACACCCCGCCCATGTGTTCAACCCGGTAGTAAACTAGACACACACTCTCGGTGTGCGGGTAGAAATTCCACCTTAATAAAATTATTTTTGATTTATTGTGTAATCTCTACCCATGCAGTTATCTACATGGAAAGTACAGTCAACAGCAAAACTAATCACGTCTGTATCTATCTATGTATGTATGTTTATAATTAATACGGCTTTTCTGTGGCTTCTCCTTTGAGTTAGTCAGTAAGTGAGTAGTACCCCTTTCCAAGAATCAATACGAGTAACATGAATTCGGATTAATGCTTGCTAAGAATCCAATTAATCTCTATTCGTTCATTGAAGATCACCAAATCAAATCCTCCTTGATTAAATGTTAGCATGTCATAATAGTTATAATATATAGTAGGATATAGTAGCATATTGTATAGTATTCAACAAAATAACAAATGTAGGTAATTAAAAAATTAAAAACAAAAGGATTGTGACAATGACCGGTGTTCGAACCTGTGACCATTCGTCCCAGGGGCCGGGACGTATTCTGGCAATCTGAGTTGCCGTGAGTCGATTTCGAATTAGCCCTTTTGTACGGTTAATAATATTAGTACTGGTGTCTGTTTCTCTATAAAATTCGCGCATGACTTGTCACTAGCTATGGAAGGTATTTTATAGAACGCGGTCCATATTACACTGTTGATACCAATAGCACGTTTAAAACTGATCCGAATTGTACGAAGGGCCCAAAGAACAGCTGATAAGTGTAATGTCTTTGATGACGGTACCAAAAAGCGCTCAAAGTACTATACTACTTACACTATAGCCTCGCGGATAGGCACCGTAGGTAATCACTCCTTGCCAATACCTTAAAAATATGTGGTTTAATTCTCATAACAATCAAAAAGTGATAAGAGGAAATTCCGAAGACCTACAGTTTTTACTGCTCGTAATACTCTTGTTTAAGTCAGTAGTCTATAATAGTTCAAATCCGTATTTTTGTTGAGGATGTAAGGAGGTTACGTAAGATGGATAGATGGATAGATGATGTAATGTACACACATATGCTTTGTGCGAATTGTCGTAAACGTACATATTGAAATGAAGTCGGAGCAATAGTGAATATACACTTAGCATCGTTAGTAGTTTCAGCGTAATTCGGACCGCACCCATATACAAACATATAAAGCAGTAGCATCGCTGCCTGCAGACAACTGTGAATAGGTACAATGCGATAAGAACTCCATACATGAGTTAAAAAAAAATATGACAATATTTTCACCTCCGAAGGCACACGATACGTAAAATCAAAAAATAAAGACTTTTTTTTTAATGATATTATGACGCAACTAGCACGAAGCCCACCTGATGTTAAGCGGTATCCTCTGCCTATAACAGATTAATTTCATCACAAGTGACGAAATGCACTGCGCCCATCACCTTGAGACATACTTTTTGCCTGTAATATCACTGGCTCCCAAGGACTACTGCCGTAACACCGTCAGGTGCTTGGCGACAGATTTTCTATTTGAGGGTGGTCGCTAGACAAGCGGGCATTAGGATAATGCCCTTCCACCATGCAAAAAGATATTTTTTCTCGATTCCAGTCCAAAGATAATTTTTGAACTCTAAAGGTTTTTTTATTCGCTTAGTAGGCGATGATGCTTTACATTATCTATAAACTACGAATAACATATAATATACTGTTATTGGTAGTATACAATAACAACTTAATATGAAGTTCTTTTAGCAATTTATGTGCCAGCTATATTATCATGGTGTAAACGCACCCTCAAACAAAACATTGAAGGTAAATTAACCAATGTATCCTTGATTCCAGGTCGTGTCGGGGCCGACGGTTACCATGGCAACCGGAGGTGAAACAAACCCCTGAAATAAGCGGTGAGTACATTCAACTGCACGCCAACTAAACTACCACTGAGCTAGTAATCACTGAGCAAGTAATATTTTATAACTACAACTACATTTCCGTAAAAGTGCTGACTGCGTACATGACTGATTGACGTAGAGCGTCCTCAAGGAAACCAATAATAATATTCTTTATACCACACCCACTCATAAAACGTCTCATTACTCGTTCAAAAACATGTTATAAAGTTCGTAATTTCTCCCTTATAAATGTACTGCGGGGAAAGTTATATGGATTTTCATTCCTTCACTCCGTAGCAGTGAAGGAATGTTGTATGAAAATCCATACCTGCCCTGGTAGCGTTCTTTTGTTTTTAGCTGCTTACATAAAAAAAATCAATCACAAAAAGATTTTATATCAAATAATTAGAAAAAAGAGGTGTGATTTTTAATTGTACTCGATTTTCAATGAAAGGAGGTTGGCAACCTTCTATTGCACTACGAGAAAAAAGCGCGGCAATTTGTTATGTTTGGTTAAATTTTGTTTTTTATTAAATTGATATTTAACAGTACTCTTTTAATTATTCTAAATAATTTTCCAAAAGGTCATCTGATAGTGAAAGTGACAATTTTATAATGATGACGCTACCAGAAATAAGAAATGCAGCTCAAGAAGTCATAAAGAACTTAACGCCTGAGAAGTCTCGAGGTAAGTACGAGAAAACGTATAATGATTTTATTTTCCTCGTAGGTGTAGTATAAAGCACTATGTATCACTCGGGAGAAAGTTCTATTTCTGTTCTCGAGTTGCCTTTAAGCCCTCCGCTACGCGTCGGGCTTAAAAAAACTCTCGAACAGAAATGGATCGTTTTCTCCCCTCGATGTACTATGTACTATTATTTAGGTGCAACATAACATAGGAAACAATAATCAGTGAAACGATGCTACCTGCTATAGTACTAGACTGTGTCGCAGAGAGCAACGCCCGATTTTTTTTATTTTTTTTTATGAATGATAGCTTACTCTTTGACCACTATCTCACCTGATGATAAGTGATGATGTGGTCGAAGATGTTGTTCAGGCTAACCTAGAATTACTGGCTCTCAAAAACAAAAACAAAACTCCGGAACACACTGTTAGGTGCTTGGCGACAGATTTTCGTGGTTTCGTGCCCTCCGAAGCACGGAAGCGCTCAGTAGTAACACATGAATACATAATATTATTCATGTGGCAGTAATGTCACTGGCGGTCACCCATCCAACTCATTACCGCGGCGGACGTTGCTTAACTTAGCTGATAGGTTAAGAACAGCTAAGCAAACTTCGCTACGAGCACTTCGCCTTCTTAAACTAGTGGTGTATACAGTGATCCAAAATTACAGTATTATTAATTAAGTTTTTTTCTTATACATTTTTGTTACAATAATTAATATTAGGTTAGTAAAGTATGTACACAATATATTATTTTATTTTGTGTATTAAGCTATAAGATAGGGAGAATCGGACTTTTAATTTCAATATAATGTAATAGTTACCTACATTACTGTTTTAGTTCTGTTAATAAAGTCAACTCGAGATCTAGGTTCAAATTTTAATCCTTGAAGTTTGTGTCATGTTCCCACACCTGAAACGCAGGTTTTCCTCTAGTTAGAATAGTGTAGGCCATAATCCACCACGCGAGCTTCCAACTTTTTAGAAGCAGTGATGGCTCAATGTCTTTAGCTACTATCGCACAGCAGGTCAATGGTTCGAATCCCGCCGCCGACTTAAGCTTCACTGCATGGTGGAAGGGCATTTTGCGAATGCCCGCCTGGCTAGCGACCACCCTCAAGTAGAAAACCTCTCGCCAAGCACCTAATGTTCCGGCAGAAGTGAATTGAAGCAGAATTGAAGCGCTCGTAGCGAAGTTTACTTGGCTGTTCTCAACCGATCAGCAAAGTTAAGCAACGTCGCGCGCGGTCAGGAGTTAGATGGGTGACCGCTAGTGACATTACTACTGAGCGCTTCCGTGCTTCGGAGGGCACGTTAAGCCGTCGGTCCCGGTTGTTGTCTTAGGATGGCAGTGGTTATAGCATGGTGGTAGGGCATTTTGCGAATGCCCGCCTGGCTAGCTACCACCCTCAAGTAGAAAATCTGTCGCCAAGCACCTAACGGTGTGTTCCGGCAGCTGTCCTTGAGAGTCAGTACTTCTAGGTTAGCCTGAACAACATCTTCGACCACATCATCACTTACCATCAGGTGAGATAGTGGTCAAAGGCTAACCTATCGAGCATAAAAAAAAAAAAAAAAAAAAAAAGATGTCTTTGAGAGCCAGTAAAATTACATGAGACTTAACAACTATGTCTCAAGGTGACGGGCGCAGTGCAATTCGTGACGAAATGCATCTGTTATAGGCAGAGTCCGCTTAACCCAGGTGGGCCTCGAACTTATTCCGTCAAAATAAAATATAAAAAAAAATTTGGTAAAAGGTCTCTTATAAAACGGTATACAAAACATCAAACCCGCACCTTACCTTGCAACGACAATTGCAATTCTTGACCTATGTGACCCACATCACAAAGGGTAGGGGTCAAGGTAGCCCCCGGGATGCAGTGCGTTCGATAACGGGATGAATGACGTCAGAGCTGAGGGGTGCTGGGATTGTTAGGGTGGGTATTTGTGGAGATGCCGAGGTAATCGACGATTGAAGGTTTATTTTTTTTTTGCAATAGTTTCGCACTGTTTTTACGTTTGCCGAAGTCGTGTCAAAGTTGTAATCATGACTTGGTTTTTTAGCAAAGAGGAGGACAACATTGTTTTTAGGGTTCCGTACCCAAAGGCTAAAATCGGGACCCTATTACTGAGACTTCGCTGTCCGTCCGTCTGTCACCAGGCTGTGTCTCAAGAACGGTGATAGCTAGACAGTTGAAATTATCACAAATGATGTATTTCTATTGCCGCTATAACAACAAATACTAAAAATGAAATAAAATAAATATTTAAGGGGGGCTCCCATACAACAAACTTGATTTTTTTGCCGTTTCTTGCTCGATACTAATAACGGTGACAGGTAGACGCTTTAACTATTTGAGCTAAAAAAAACTAGCTTTAACTATTTACAGAATATTTCGTTTTATGTTCTCTTTAAATATAATTAATTAAAATAAATAATTAAGGGAGGTACCATACATTAAAAGAGGTTTTCGCCGTACCTACCCAGCTCAATCGGACACAGCGAAAAGTGTCTGTAACTTGCAAGATTAGGTTACAGATAATGGTACGGAACCCTTCGTGCGCCAGTCTCACTCGCACTTGCCCGGTTTTTGCTATTTTAATATCTATCACACTCGTACACGTTCACGAATACTAAATGGCTTTAAAAAATATATCATTAGTAAGATATGTTCACTTGAATAAAAACAGAGCTGCATCAAGCATGCGTCGAAGGTTTTAAATTTAAATGTTTCTATTTTCGCGCCCTAACTTCGTTTGAAAGGTTCTATGAAGCCCAATGTTATTGTTTACTGCCGATATGTTAATCCACAGACTTTACTTGAGTACGGCAGCTATCCAATCGAGCATTCACAAAATGCTCTGTTGCTCATGGACCTGCGCGGGAGTCCCATATAGCTTTAGTCACGTGCGTGGCCGTCACAGCTATTATGTTATGTATGGTTGTGCTTCTGCCCATTGCCACGACAAGTCGTGTCATCTCCGTGTGGACTGTTGTCTCAGATTAGATACCCGGCTCGGTTAAGAATAAAAGCTAATAAGGTCGCCCCATATCACATTTACCACAGACCATAAACTATAAATCAACCGACATATACCGGCATATGAAGCGCTCGTAATGAAGTTTACTTGGCTGTTCTTAACCGACTACCAAAGTTAAGCAACGTCGCCTGCGGTCATGAGTTGGATTACTACTGAGTGCTTTCGTGTTTCGGAGGGCACGTTAAGCCGTCGGTCCCGGTTGTCGCCTACATCTGGCAGTCGTTATAGCATGGTGGTAGGGCATTTTGCGAATGCCCACCTGTCAAGCTACCACCCTCAAGTAGAAAATCTGTCGCCAAGCACCTAAAGGTGTGTTCCGGCAGCTATACTTGAGAGCCAGTATTTCTAGGTTAGCCTGAACAACATCTTCGACCACATCATCACTTACCATCAGGTGAGATAGTGGTCAAAGGCGAACCTATCAGGCATATAAAAAAAAAAACTGAATCACATAAGACTCATCTCGTTACTTCACGTCATTAAAAACCAACATGTTCAGTACAGAGTGAAAAACATGTTGCGTTAAATATTCTTTGCACGAAGCAGTATTTTTTTGTGTGAGATAATTAAATCGCCGTATCTCGAGCGAGAGAAATCTCGAATGTATTCATCGACGATTTGAAATTCAAATGTGCTCTTTATTGTTGGAGATTCGGTTAATTAAGCGACGTGAGGTTTTCGGTTTTAATGGCCATTATACACTGCAAATACAATCAAGTGAATTTTTATTCTTTAATAATTTTTTTTTTTTAATGTTATTGTGACGGAACAAGCACGAGGCCCACCTGATGTGAAGCGGTATCCTCTGCCTATAACAGATGCATTTCATCACTAGTGACGAACTGCTCTGCGCCCATTACCTTGAGACATACTTGTAAAGTCTCATTTTGCCTGTAATTTCACTGGCTCTCAAGGGCTGCTGCTGGAACACACCGTTAGGTGCTTGGCGACAGATTTTCTACTTGAGGGTGTTCGCTAGCCAGGCGGGCATTCACAAAATGCCCTTCCACCATGCGGTGAAGCTCAAGCCCGCGGCGGGATTCGAACCATGGACCTGCTGGACGGCAGTCCATAGCCAATGCCACTGAGCCATCACTGCTTCAAAATATAAATAATTGTAAAAAAGAGGCTTACTCTATAGTATCTATGTATATCTTGACCATACACCAGAGAAGAGGAAAAATTATAGGCTACCTTTTGCGACATGATAACTTTATTAAAACATAATTGAAGAGAAAATAGAAGGAAAGCGAGGAAGGGGTAGGCCACGGACAAGCTACATGAGTCAAATAAAAGAACAAGTCAATGTCATGTACAAAGAAAACAAACAGGTCGCCCTAAATAAAACAAAATGAAGAACATTGCATCAGCTGCACCGACAAGAGTCTAACTCTTAAGTTATAATAATAATAATTGTAAAAACATACCTATAATAACAACTAGTGGCTCTCCGAGCTGCAGACCTCGCGAGTCTGCTCTTGCATAGCTTACAATTGAATAAAGTTTCACTGCGCATGCTCATGGGAGAACGGGTCAAGAAATCCAAAAATCTAGATATGTAATGCAAATAATTAATTATTTCCTGGAAATAAGTCCAAGTAATGAGTCGCGGGCCCCAGCGAAGGCTAGTTGTATCGGAAATAGGTAGGTAAGTAGTAAATATATATACCACCTTCGACCACGTCATCCCTTACCATCAGATGAGCAAAGAACTACTTTGAGATGAGTTAAAATTGATTACGAAAAGCGAACCGGACTCGCGCTAAGCGTTAGTTTTTTTTTGGTAAATGATTGCAACAAATTTAACGGCCAAGCGTGACTTGACTCGTAAATCAAGGACTCCGTACTAACAAGCAATATATTTGGGGTAATAAGGTATGATGGACTGACAGACTGACAGTAATCAAATTACAAAATAACTTTAAATTTATAAAAATATGGTACAATTTAAACGTGTAATCCCTCATGTACATTGGATATAAAAGAAAAATATAGAATTATACACACACACACAACATATTAAGGATATAGTATGTTATGTGTGAGTGGGTGTGTGTCTGTGTGTGAAGGTGCGCGCGTGTGTGTGTGTGTATACTCACACACAAACACACGCGCGCACACCTTCACACACAGACCTGTGTTTTCGTAAAAAAATACGGCGGTAGCAGTACTATTTTTAAAATTATATGACAACACGTCGCCTACGTCACAGAAGCCTCATTTCGAAACAGTCGAGGTCACATTACGTCCTAGCAATGCCGTCCAGGCGCACCTGTCTACACATAAGTAACCCACATGTATACATCAATGATATAATTTAGGGTTCCGCACGTGATACCGAAACCTTTTTACTAAGCCTTGCAGTCAATATGTCAATCTTAGACCCTTTTTAGGGCTTTCTTTGAAGAAATATTGTCTTAGATTCTAGTCTAGCTTGAAAGTCTGTTGCTAAGCACCTATTAGTGCCAGCGGTCTTTGAGAACCAGTAAATGAAATTACAGGCACATTAGATTTAACAAGTATTTGGAGGGATCTTTCCGCCGAGGTCTTCTCTCTGCGATACGATATGGGGTTGTTTAAAATGGCCACATAAGATTCCTTAGAGGTTTGTAGTGCTTTGGTAACCCCATAAAAAAACGTATATTTATTTATTTATTATTAAAACAATACATCTATCCTTACAGGTTATTTCCTTATACAATAGAGTAGTTTAATCATCAATATACGATTACATCAATATATAACACATTCATAATAACAATTAATTTTTTTTTCTATGGCGGTATGCCTTTATTAAACAAATACTACAAACTATATACAACACTACAGCTACTACAATACTACAGCTACTACAGTAAAAGCATTTGGACTCATAGGGAGTCCAAATGCTCTAGCCCACTATCAGTTGGCAGTGTGCCCAGCATGCTGGCAGCATTGCCCCGTTGAATTGCAAATTAATTAATTAAATAATTAATTAAATAATTAATTAATTAATTAATTAAATAATTAATTAATTAAATAATTAATTAATTAATTAATTAATTAATTAAATAATTAATTAATTAAATAATTAATTAATTAAATAATTAATTAATTAAATAATTAATTAATAACACATTTAGTCAGAAGCCTTACAATAACAAAAATATTATAACGTTTGAAAACGTATATAGGCGACGGTGACGACGTTCCATCGGGTAGCCCACCCGCTACTATTAGGCAATAAAAACACTGTATCAGGGTGACGGCCGCAGTGCATTTTTGTCACTTGTGACTTTTTTATGCAGAGGTTACCGTTAACATCAGGTGGGCCTCTTGCGTGATCTCTTACAAACCCATAAAAAAAACTTATTAACATATGCTACATAAGATGACATAATGACATAAGATACAAACCAAAAGTGAAAAACATAGGGTAATTAATTTATGATACAAAAATGTGTGTTTTTTTCATCGCATGTTAATTTATAATAGGTTAATAAAAACAAGAGAAAAATCAGGTGCATAGACAAAAAATTTAATAAAAAACAACCTTCCTATTCATTTATCTATGACTCAGTAGAGATATGAGGTAACACACATTAAAAACATAATATTTATTGAAGTCGGTTAAAAATGAATAGGTAGTCTGTAATTAATGTTAGGTACGCTAATCGTCCGGTCCGTGGGGTGCCGGGCTAAAATGTCACCTAGTAATGGGGGGGCCATTACTACCTGTGGGTGTCGTAATAGGCAACTAAAGGTGAAATATCGTCAAGTGGGCATCAGCGCCTTCTGAGGAACTGATATCTTATTTATATTTATTTATCAAAAAATATAAACATAGCATTACAGTTATCAATGCGCCGAGATATACAGACATCATAATTACACATTATAATTAGGTAATTATGAAATAAACATTGTTAAATAAAATAATGAAAATACAGGTAGATAAATTATATAACATTAAGTAATTGAACTATTCCTTACACTATCAATCTTCCCACGGTACCTAAGACATGCATTGCATACTTATGTCCATCGATCAGCGAATATACAGGGTGCCCGGTAATGAATGGATAACCTTAAATTAGGTATTTGTATATCTAATGGCCATTCAGAAATAAAAAACAAAAAAAAATCAAGTAGTACCAAAGTTATGGTCTTTTTAATAAACAAACATATTCATTTTGCCAAAGTTTAAGCATCCATAGCGTAAAAAAAAAGTATGAATACACATGTGACCAATCATTTTAAAATAAAGTGTGCCTAAAGCCGGTTTCAAAATGGTATTTCTTTTATTATTTAATTATTTTTTTTTGTTCTGTTTTTTTTTTCTGAATGGCCATTAGATATACAAATACCTAATTTAAGGTTATCCATTCATTACCGGGCACCCTGTATAACACTCGGAAGCTGATGCCAGAAGTGCATTCAATAATATTAAAGCTCGTACGAGAGGCGAGTTTGAGTGCGGCAGTGCGCGACCATGGCACTGCCAGTAAGGCGCGATTACGGGGCCTAAGAAGGTACTTAGGTACTACGGGAACAGACAGTCTTACAACTTTTTCCACCAGTTCAGGGCAATCGGAATCACCGCGCAATATCCGACAAGCTGTTATGAGTAGATTGTAGTTAGTCTTAAACTGCGATCCCCAAGACGCCTGCCAAGCAGTGATGGCTCAGTGGCATTGGCTATGGACTGCCGTGCAGCAGGTCCATGGTCCGAATCCCGCCCAGAGCTTGAGCTTCACCGCATGGTGGAAGGGCATTTTGCGAATGCCCGCCTGGCTAGCGACCACCCTCAAGTGGAAAATCTGTCGCCAAGCACCTAACAGTGTGTTCCGGCAGCAGTCCTTGAGAGCCAGAAAAATTACAGGCTAATGAGACCTAACAACTGGACGTCTCAGTGTGACGGGCACAGTGCAATTCGTCGTTGACGAAATGCGTCTGTTATAGGCAGGGGTTAGTCCACTTAACATCAGGTGGGCCTCGGGCTTGTTCCGTCACAATAACATAAAAAAAAAAAAACGTGGGGATTGTGGTAAACCCGGAGGGAGGCTGTGTTCTACAGTGGACAATCCAGCTGATCCAGTATACGGAACTGTCCTTGTGTGCGTCCGACGCACACTTAGCTGCCTTATTGTCGTAATGACTACCTGTAGACACAGGCTGTGTTCTAGCTACGTTACTTTTATATTCATTTGTTAGTAAATACTAGTAGTTTTTTTTTATGTTATTGTGACGGAACAAGCTTGAGGCCCACCTAATGTTAAGCCGACAAACCTCTGCCTATAACAGACGCATTTCGTCACAAGTCACGAATTGCACTGCGCCCGTTCACCTCGAGACGTAGTTGTTAAGTTTCATGTGCCTGTGATTTCACTGGCTCTCAAGGACTGATGCACACACCGTTAGGTGCTTGGCGACAGATTTTCTACTTGAGGGTGTTCGCTAGCCAGGCGGGCATTCACAAAATGCCCTTCCACCATGCGGTGAAGCTCAAGCCCGCGGCGGGATTCGAACCTGCTGCGCGGCAGTCCACAGCCAATGCCACTGAGCCATCACTGCTTCAAAAAATGGTTGATATTTACACAAAATATATGTTAGTATAGATCTACATAGTTTAGGTGTTTTTTTACCCGACTTCAAAGAAAGGATGTTATTTTAAATTCGAATCAATTATTTTTTGTGTGGGTTACCTTATAACTCTTTACATGGTGTACCGATTTTGATGATTATTTTACATTCAACAGCTGATGCTCGTCATGTACTGTACTGTACTGTACTGTACTGTAACAGCCAGATCGTTCACTGCTGAACACAGCCTCCCCTATTTAGGTGGTATTTGCCATAACCCCCACGCTTGGCCGGCGGCTTGGGGCTCGCAGTGTAAGATGGCAGTTCTATAGAAGCTGCCCACCTTCCAGTATTTTTCCCTTAGTCGCTTTTTACGACACCCACGGGATGATATGGGGGAGTGCAATTCTAACCCGGCACTCCACGGGGCTCGTCATGTAATCTTATTTAAATTTGAGTGAGGAAGACAAGAATGATATTCCTTCAGACGTCGCCTGATTTCTGATATTGCCATGTTTGAGGTGCGGCCGAACATAAACTAAACAGCAGCAAGAGGATAGCCTACTATTTTACTGTACAGCAACAGCTGGGCCTCAAGTTTGCTAATCAATATGAATCTATAATGGACTTGACCTGGTCAATTTAGACAATTTTGGTAGTAGTAGACTACAAACTTCATATCGTTCATATTGAGTGAATATTGATTCAATCTCGGTTTCATATGAAAACTAAACGAAATAATAACGAAATTGTTTTCTGAATTACCTTACTCTTCTCATTTTATTTTTTGTTGGAAATATCGTCAAACCAGCCTAGATTCATCATAGATTCATAAATTCATAAGGAATCAGCAGACTACCGATTCTGTCTTGTATGAATCTTGAATGAATCTATGTTGAATATGGACATGTAATTAGCAGACTTGGCCCCCTGTACAGCCACAGCTGCGCATCAAGTTTGCTAATCAATATGAATCTATAATGGACTCGGCCTGGTCAATTTTTAATACAGTTTTGATAGTCTACTAACTTCATATCGTTCATATCAGTCAAAATTGATTCAATCTCGGTTTCATATGAAAACGACCTTGGCCCCCAGGGCGTCAAGTCTGCTAATCAATATGAATAATGGACTCGGACTTTTGACAGTTTTGATAGTCTACTAACTTCATATCGTTCATATTGAGTGAATATTGATTCAATCTCGGTTTCATATGAAAACTAAACGAAATAATAACGAAATTGTTTTCTGAATTACCTTACTCTTCTCTTTATATTTTTTGTTGGAAATATCGTCAAACCAGCCCAGATTCATATATTCATAAGGGATCAGCAGACTACCGATTCTGTCTTGTATGAATCTTGAATGAATCTATGCTGAATATGAACATGTAATTAGCAGACTTGGACCCCAGGGCGTCAAGTCTGCTAATCAATATGAATCTATCATGGACTCGGCCTGGTCAGTTTTGTCAGTTTTGGTAGTAACTTCATATCGTTCATATTGAGTCAATATTGATTCAATCTCGGTTTCATATGAAAACGAAACGAAATAATAAAATAATAATAACGAAACTGTTTTCTGAATAACCTTACTCTTCTCGTTTTATTTTTTGTTGGCAATATCGTCAAACCAGCCTAGATTCATATATTCATATTGGATCAGCAGACTACCGTTTCTGTCTTGTATTAATCTTGAATGAATGTATGCTGAATATGAACATTTAATTAGCAGACTTGGCCCCCTGTTGTATTGCAATATTTACATTCCAAATTCAATTTATAAACGATTTCGAATGACATTTTCCAACGAACCCCGTCCATTCCAAGTTTAAAATTGCATTCTCATCTCTCGTCTCAATAATCCTCACCTGGAAATCCCATGACCTAAAAACTAAAACAGCGAACTAAGCACAACTAGAGAGGCGGAAAATCTGTCTCAAAGACTTGTTACCGCCCTTTCATTTTCAACTTAAAGTTTTCACGAATAAAGATCAAATTGCGATGTCAACAAAAGTGTCACAGTGAACAAAAAAGTAATCTTTGTAATTTATGAGCCGGTGAAAAGCAATTACTGGACTTATTAGACTCTTAAGTATCCATTTAAGGGCTGTAATACACCAGCGAAAAGCGGCGTCGAGAGGGGCACTGCCTGCACTTAAGTAGGGCAATTTTAGACCTTTTCAGAATTATTTTTGATTCTAGTTTCTTTTGTGGTAGCTGGAAGAGTTTGAAACTGTGCCTGGCATTCGGGTCGCCCCCAACTACACGCGACCATCTAACCTTCACACTGCTCTATTACACTGGTGTGCTGATTAGGAAGAACATCTCCTGACCTGCACATTAGTATTATGGATAGGAATTCGGTTTCCTTACTTGAACACCTTTGAATAGTTTTTTCTCACGTTCACATTTTGTTCTTACCACGGCTGGCTAATCTTCATACAGCATTCACGTGTATCTTCGTACTGTACATATTTTTATGATTTTACAGTATAATGAGAGGACTAGAAATTCTAAAGAAGCAAAAAATATAGTGCAAAGTAACGATACCCTTGTTACAAAGATTTCTGATTTCCAAAATTGTTTATTTCAGATAACATAGATTCGGTGTTACCTCTTCATCATTTCTAATCTCCTGGTACCGTACTGTATCAACCTGATTGTCTACTGCCGAACACAGCCTCCCCCATCCAGCCCAAGTTAGCTATAATCCCAACGTTTGGCAGGCGTCTTGGCCTACGTTCCGATACTTCAACTTGAGTCACCGCTTACGACACCCACAGGTAGCAATTGGGGTGAGATTCTAGCCTGGCATCTCATGAGGGGATCTCCTGGTATTTTGCACAAATTTACTGATACTGGTAAAGACAGTTGGAACACGGGAGCGGTCTTAAAACTTATATAATGAAACTATAATATAGAAAACAGGTTCAAATCGCGATAGTGTTATTAGAAAAGCGACTTTGTATGTTAGTATGAACTTTAGGAATTCCTAAAGTAATAACTTTTCCTAATCTTTACACTGCTCTACGAACAGTATAAGGTTAGGAATTTTGTTTCCTAACCGTCACATCAGTGTTACACAGCCGTGAGAACTTTAGACGGCCGCGCAATTCAATGGTTCCTGTACATATTTAGAGAAACTTTCGTGCTTTAAATAAGGGACCTCTATACTTGCGTACCCCTCCGGGGAGAGCAGGGGTGACACTATATAAGAAAATGAAAAAAGTAGTACATTGTACATCGATTGGCGAAAACGATCTATTTCTGTCCGAGAGTTTGTTTAGGCAACTCGAGAACAGACATAGAACTTTCTCCCGAGTGATACATAGTGCTTTATACTACACCTACGAGGAAAATAAAATCATTATACGTTTTCTCGTACTTACCCCGAGACTTCTCAGGCAGTAAGTTCTTTATGACTTTTTGAGCTGCATTTCTTATTTCTGGTGGCGTCATTTTATAAAATCGTCACTTTCACTGTCAGAGGACATTTTGGAAAATTATTTAGGCTAATTAAAACCGTACTGTTAAAATGTCAATTTAATAAAAAACAAAATTTAACCAAACATAACAAATTGCCGCGATTTTTTTCTCATAGTGCAAAAAAAGGTTGCCAACCTCCTTTCATTGAAAATCGAGTACAAATAAAAATCACACCTCGTTTTTCTAATTATTTGATGTAAAACCTTTTTGAGATTGATTTTTTTTTATGTAAGCAGCTAAAAACAAAAGAACGCTACCAGGGCAGGTATGGATTTTCATACAACATTCCTTCACTGCTACGGAGTGAAGGAATGAAAATCCATATAACTTTCCCCGCAGTACATTTATAAGGGGGAAATGACGAAGTAATGAGACGTTTTATGAGTGAGTGTGGTGGTATAAACATATTTTCAATTCGTATATACATTTTTAATAACCCTAGCAAATTACTCAAGATTTTCTTCCCTTTATCATCGAACCAATTAAGTAAGCGTAAGTCTAAAAATAAATTGAACGACCAGATTTTACTGTGCACCGGTCCTGAAACTCTTAAAAGCCTTTAAGGACGACACATAAATAAGCCTTTGTCGTAATAGAGTGGCCTCGGACGGGCCTGACATCCTTAATGTTCAGATTTAGGAGCAGCTGGGCTTTTGAATTTATATTGGCAGGTAATTGGACTGCAAGACCAGGGTTATAGCAGCCTGTCAGGTGTATATTTTTTTTAAATTATTTTATGATATAGTGACAGAACAAGCCAGGTCCACCTGGTGTTAAATGGCCTAACCTCTGCCTATAACCTTCGCATTTCGTCAACGACGAATTGCACTGTGCCCGTGACACTGAGAGGTACAGCTGTTAGGTCTCATGTGCCTGTAATTTTACTGGCTCTCAAGGACTGCTGTCGGAACACACCCTTAGGTGCTTGGTGACAGATTTTCTACTTGAGAGTGGTCGCTAGCCAGACGGGAATCCGCAAAATGCCCTTCCACCATGCGGTGAAGCTCAAGCCTGCGGTGGGATTCGAACCATGGACCTGCTGCGCGGCAGTCCAAATAAAATACATAATTATAAGGAAGTAGTACAGTTCGCGGCTTATGAATCTAAGGACAGCTCCATGTCCTCTTGTTTGGATTGTACGATCCACGACACTCGTAGAAATCACACGTCGAATAGGCAGGGCCTAGAACTTATGTACCAAAAATTTCTTCATGAGAAAAAACCACTATAATACTATATAAATATTGCGTAGTCCTGTTACACTCACACGCATGCGAAACGAGGTTTCTCCGTCCTACGCCCTCAGTGTAACATTTTTCTAAGACAACTTCGTCGTAAGTGCAAAACTAAGTCCATAGAACCCGGTTTAAATAAAGAAAGGAATATAAAAAGGCACCACTAATTATTGCCTCTCAGTTGAACACTATAGACAATGAAATATTTATATACACTATAGAAAATCTGTCGCCAAGCACCTAACGGTGTGTTCCAGCAGCTGTCCTTGAGAGCCAGTACTTCTAGGTTAGCCTGAACAAAATCTTTGACCACATTATCAATTACCATCAGGTGTCAATCACCGCCGGCTTGAGCTTCATCGCATGGTGGAAGGGCTTTTTGCGAATGCCCGCCTGGCTAGCGACCACCCTCAAGTAGAAAATCTGTCGCCAAGCACCCAACAGTGTGTTCCGGCAGCAGTCCTTGAGAGCCAGAAAAATTACAGATACATGAGACCTAAAAACTGTACGTCTCAGTGTGACGGGCACAGTGCAATTCGTCATTGACGAAATGCGTCTGTTATAGGCAGAGGTCAGTCCAATTAACATCAGGTGGGCCTCGGGTTTGTTACGTCACAATCACATAAAAAACAAAAATATATTGCATTAAAATATGTATGTGTAACATTAAATTGAATCACATTTAAGGTTGTGGTACATTCTTGTCCAATCTATTCTCTAAAATAATTACCTGCCTGGGAACTGGGTTGGGCTGCGGGCTCGTGGTTTTACCATCTACTAATGTTACCGACCGCCATTGTCGGACAATTGTGTTACAGTTGTTACATTATAGTTTTGTAATGTTTTGTGTAACATTGACAATAGTAAGACTAAGTGGCTCTTGTTTGTTGAATATCATCACTGGTAGCACCAGTTGCTTCATAAAAAAGACGTGCCTTGGATTCTCGAAGAACACGTTCGATTCCCGGATGGGAAAGTTGGTTAAGGTTTCATATGGCAAATTGCCTTACAAATAATAACAAAATCTTAAAAATAAAAGGGGGTATCCATAGAAGAAACATGTTTTTAAAAGTTTATTGTTTTTGCTGAGCCTTCAAACCGGTAATACACATTAAATACAATCGTTAAACTTAGTATGATCATATTTTTGTTTATTCCGAATAGGCAAGCATTTGACCGCAGTCTCAATAGTAGTAAGCGACCACGCGGTCGACGATGGAGCATGCTTGCTTTGAAGATACTTATTCACTCTAGAACTAAAAGCTTCCAGATTATAGCTGCAGGGAGTATTTATTTCCCTTGGGAAATAAATACTCCCTGCAGTCCCATGAATCTAACTCAAAATAGCGAAAAAGAACTGTATTCTTTTAGAATATTCATCCAGAATATTCTTAGGTCTATAAGAACAAATTCGGCAGATTTGAACGTATCATAAAAGAAAAACATTTTTTTTGTGTGTGGTAGGGCATTTTCTGTATGCCCGCCTTCCTACCTACCAACCGCAATTCGGGCCGGCTCTGAGCGTGTTATAGTTACCAATGACTCAATTCGGACCGCACGTCTAGTATAGAGAAGGCTATTAAATGTAGAGTATCCCATCGGCCACAACAACATCGATTAAATCGGCATCGAATGAACACGCGAATCGCAACAATCGCTGGTGGGAACTGGGTCACACCATTAAGTATACCTTATTGTTGTTCCTACATTTATATCGATATTTTTTGTAGTAACTTATTAGGAACCGGCTAGGACCCGCGTTATATTTACCGGAAAGATTCCGACCAGTTTCGGACTGTTTTGAAGTCCTTCGTCTGGGATAATATGATAATATAATAATATAAGATAATAAGATAATCTAACGCCTATAGCCGGTTCCTAATCAGTTAATATGGATAAAACTCGCGTTATTTTTTTTAGTGTTTGTATTTTTTTGTGTTATTTGTCTATTTAACCGGCTTCCAAATAAGGCGCGTTCTCAATTCGACGCGTATATTTTTATAATGCTTTTTATTAGATCATCCATACTTGATGATTAATTTTTTTGTTATGAAACTTTAATAGAATCAAGTTGGAGGTATTCTCTAGTTGGAGGATATATCTCCAACTTTTTTACATTTTAATGCTGATAGGTAAGCATTTGACCACAATCTCACCTGATGGTAAGTGATGATGTGCTCGAAGGTGTTAACAGGCTTAACCTAGAAGTACTGGCTCTCAAGGACAGCTGCCGGAACACACCGTTAAGTGCTTGGCGACAGATTTTCTACTTGAAGGTGGTCGCTATCCAGGCGGGATTACATACATACATATAATCACTCCGGTATTCCCCGAAGAGGTAGGCAGAGGTGTGTAAACACCCACGTTTCGCCAATTGAGTATGGTAGCATGTAATAAGGGGCGAGCCTATTGTAATTCACCATATTGTATGTATGAAACCTTGGCCATCCACTAAGATGGTAAACATTATTGTGTGTCTAATGCACACAACACCCTACTTATATCCACGTGAGAAGTAGTATGCTGCTCATTTGGAGCATTATTTCCTTAGTCGCCTCTAACGACACCCACGGGAAGAAATGGGGAGGTGACATTTTAACCCGGCACCCCACGGGCTAAAGAGATAATTATTATTAGGTTAATGGCTTCATGTCCAGTAAACTATTATTGCCATTGCTTGGAGTTTAGTTTTTCTATTGTAATAGAACTAGAGAGTTGTTCAGGCTAACCTAGAAGAGTACTTCTAGGTTAGCCTGAACAACATCTTCGACCACATCATCACTTACCATCAGGTGAGATAGTAGTCAAAGGCTAATCTATCAGGCATAAAAAAAAAGAACTTGTTGCTAGCTAGAGTTGTCAAAATGCCAATTTCGTTCAGAAATTGATACTAATAAGTTATGTAATCGACCCAATAAATAATTCTTCAACAATGTATATTGGTACATATTAGCTAGGTTTTCCAGAAAACATTTCTCCAGTTCGTTGGACTTATTGAAGCCTTATCCGGGTTTGGATCCGGGTAAAATGTGTGGGATGAATCATCCTACACATACTTGCGATCGCTGCTTGTTTTCCTGGTATGTGGCCATCCATCCATGTGTTTAGTCTTTATTGCGTTGGAATTCTGTTTACTTAACCCATTGATATCGGCGATAATTATAACAATAGAATTTCATTCATAAATTGGCCATATCGGGACAGTCCGATTCCAAGAGGTTAAAATATTAATATCAATACAGCAACATATTGCATATACTTCAAATTCAAATGTATATATTGCAAGAACATGGGTGGTATAAAAGTTCTTGATTGTACAAAAGTTCTCCATTCTTACGTATGTATGTAATATAAAAAAAACTGTATTATCGACCCCACGGTTATGTAGCGGGCTAGAATGTCCCCTTTCCATCTCTACCCGTGTGTGTCGTAAGAGGCGACTAAGGGTAACACACCAGAAGCCAGAAGGTGGGCAGAGCTTTCCAAGCACTGCTGCCTTGATATCTCACATCACAATACGATACCCAAGACGCCTGCCAAGTGTGAGGATGGCAAATCCCCCCTAAATGGGGGAGGCTGTATTTAGCAGTGGACAATACGGCTGATACAGTACAGTATTATCGTTACCGTTTTACTTAAGACATAACTACATACATGCGTATGTATGTATGTATGTCTAAAGTCCTTTAGAGCCAGCCAGCAAGGCAGGCATAGGTAAATATTCATTACCATGCTATCAATACTGTCATTTTAAGACATTTTTTTTTACCTAAAAATGGAACCGACTTCAACACTCAAAAGTGTGAAAACTTGTTGAAGTCGGTACCATGATAGTTCAAAAGTACCTATTATCACAATATTGTGGGCGTGGTACCGACTTCGACTAGTATTTCACACTTTTGAGTGTAGAAGTCGGTTTCATTTTAGGTAAAAAAAACATCCACTTTAGTGAACCTTGCTACTTACTTACGGGATCGATTGTCATTCACTGTCAATGACTATATCATCAAAATAGGAAAACTCTTTTCAGTTATTGGAGCGTAACCCAAAAATGGCTAGACCAATTTTGATGACATTTAAATGTGACCACACGGGAAGCATCAGCTTTCAAATAAAAAATAATCATCAAAATCGTTTCACCCAGGCAAAAGTTCTGAGGTAACAAACATTGATATATATCATCAAGATAGGAAAACACTTTTCAGTTATTGGACTGTAACTCAAAAACGGCTAGGCCGATTTTGATGAAATTATAATAAATATGACGACACGGAAAGCATCAGCTTTCAAAAATAAAAAGAATCATCAAAATCGGTTCACCCAGTCAAAAGTTCTGAGGTAACCACAGATTTCAGAACAAGATCTTGTTCTGATGTTGTCCTGAAATCTGTGGAGGTAACAAACAAAAAAACAGTCGAATTGAGTACCTCCTCCTTTTTGAAGTCGGTCAGAAACCAGGACCTACGGCTCTAGTGGTAAATGCCTCTAGCGTAAGTAAAATCCTAGTTGATCAGTTAACATTGTCTAGGCAAGCTCCGTAGAAGCGTTAAAAATCATGCCAATAGAGCTCAGTTAGCGTTTCAGTGAGCTTGGTACCTACCAAGTTTCCTTTGTCGAAACCAGTTTGTCGTATAAAGAAAAAAACCAAGTAACTAGTATAGTATTACGAAAAATGTTTCTGCTAACGTTACTACTTACAAATCTCTGGTTTCTGACGCGGCAGAAGCATTGGCCGGTCGCTTCTCCATACAAACGTCGTAGGGTGATCACTCCCTTATTTGAGATTTTAGGTCCAGACTTAAGCATCATACCGATTGATCTCGTCATTATCTAGGCTTGTATGATGCCGAAATTTTAAAAAGATAATTAAGTTTCAATCGCTCGTAGCGAAGTTTCAAATTAGCTTTTCTCAACTGATCAGCAAAGTTAAGCAACGTCGCCTGCGGTCATTAGTTGGATGGGTGACCGCTAGTGACATTACTACTGAGCGTTTCCGTGCTTCGGAGGGCACGTTAAGCCGTCGGTCCCGGTTGTTGTCTTAGGATGGCAGTCGTTATAGCATTTTGCGAATGCCCGCCTGTCTAGCTACCACCCTCAAGTAGAAATTCTGTCGCCAAGCACCTAACGGTGTGTTCCGGCAGCTGTCCTTGAGAGCCAGTACTTCTAGGTTAGCCTGAACAACATCTTCTACCACATCATCACTTACCATCAGGTGAGATAGTGGTCAAAGGCTAACCTATCAGGCATAAAAAAAAAGTTGTAAGTTATGAGCCTTGAAAACGTTATAAGAAAATGTTTCGAGCCTCATAACTCTCAAGTTAATTATTTTATTAAAGTTTCGGCATCATACAAGCCTAGATAATGACGAGATCAATCGGTATTATGCTTAATTCTGGACCTAAAATCTCAAACAAGGAGTGATCACCCTACCACGTTTGTATGAAGAATGGGCCGGCCAGTTCACCCAAGTCATTCCACATTTGCAGTGTCAATGAAGTAGGGCAACTAGTTAATTAAATTTTTTAGATGTATACTTGCATTGTATATAATCCGTACTTGTAATGAGCACGTTACAAGATATTTTTTTAATTACGTCTGTAATATCCATTTCATCCTTTTTTTTTATATCTGATAGGTTAGCCTTTGACCACTATCTCACCTGATGATGTTGTTCAGGCTAACCTAGAATTACTGGCTCTCAAGGACAGCTGCCGGAACACACCGTTAGGTGCTTGGCGACAGATTTTCTACATGAGGGTGGTAGCTAGCCAGGCGGGCATTCTCAAAATGCCCTACCACCATGCTATAACGACTGCCATCCTAAGACAACAACCGGGACCGACGGCTTAACGTGCCCTCCGAAGCACGGAAACGCTCAGTAGTAATGTCAATAGCGGTCACCCATCCAAATCATGACCGCGCGCGACGTTGCTTAAATTTGCTGATCGGTTGAGAACAGCTAAGTAAACTTCGCTACGAGCGCTTCAAATGTTTTATTATGAGTTTATATAAATTGGGTGTCTCAGGTTTTATTAATATGAGACAATATTATACAACATTATGAACACTCCATTAAATCTAATAACTCTGATCATATCATATAACATCATAAGATTGATCACCAAACCACCACGTACTTGTTAGAAAGGTTAACTGTACATTTTAATTATACAAGGTTCGCTTGATAACTAACGACGCAAATTTATCTTACAGCTAGCAAGTTTTTGACTTTTTTTTATGGTATTGTGATGGAACAAGCTCGAGGCCCACCTGATGTTAAGCAGACTAACCTCTGCCTAGAACAGATGCATTACATAACAACGTCACTTGTTGCGTTTTTTGCGCTGCGCCCGTCACCTTGAGACATAGTTGTTAAATATCATGTGCCTGTAATTTCACTGGCTCTGAAGGACTGCTGCTGGAACACACCGTTAGGTGCTTGGTAACAGATTTTCTACTTGAGGGTGGTAGCTAGCCAGGCGGCCAATAGCAAAATGCCCTTCCACCATGCGGTGAAGCTCAAGCCGGTGGCGTGTATTTATCACAAATCCATCCCCTCTTTGTATAATTAATTAAACAGAAGGTTACGTATAAATGTTTATTTTCAAAGTATACAGTTTATTGTTCTAAGGTAGCATTAGTAGGATCCTACCAAATTTGGTTAGGCAGGGAAGGAGGCTCGAGCGGTGAAGGAGAGCATTGATGGATCATAAAGGGGCCCCTTAATCCTACTCCTGGGTTGCAAGTCCCAGGCCCCTCTGGCCTCTTCCTCTGCAACGCTGTGGACCCGGCACCCGCACGGTGAATCCATGGAATGCTAAGAAATTCGTCTCTATGAGTACAGTACCGTGCATTACGAGATTCGAATAATTAACTTAAATATGCAAACGGCTTAAAAATACATATATCATTTAAAGATAATGTACCAAAAGCAAAGCGAAAAATCATCGACCTAATTATTTGTATCTGACAGAAAACTGTACATTTTTTGTCATAAGTTTATTCTTATGCCTCAAATGTATCTCCTCAGTCCTAAGACAACAATGATTTTAAAAGGCCCTTCCAATGACTCCTAACTTTCCGTGGTTCACAGCGTAGTACATACATATTTACAACTGAAACATCGGTCCTTGTCGCGCCCCCAGGATGTGTACATCTCCATCCTTGTCTACAGCATCCGTATCGATTTGTAGGACACCCTTGACCCTGGAACGAGAGGCGACCTTGTGTTGGGAGTTGACGCTGAGCTTGCATTGGATTTCCTGCCTTCGGGCATAGAATAGGTAGGAGTAGCTTTGGGGTCATTATGCCTTTAACGTAGCCGATGTAATTAGGGAACTGCAGACTTACGTCATTGTCATTAAGGGAGATTTTTGTTTGTAGGAAATGTATATTGTTAGGGAGTTGATTGACAGACGCTCTGGTGAGGTTGATTTAGAACTGGGCTAGAAATTGAATGAACGTATTGTCTTTGGGGTTCCGTATCTAAAGGGTAAAAATGGGACTCTATTACTAAGACTCCACTTTCCGTCTGTTTGTCACCAGGCTGTATCTCATGAACCGTGATATCTAGACAGTTGAAATTTTCACAAATGATGTAGTTCTGTTGCTGCTTTAACAATAATAACTAAAAATCGGCCAAGTTTTATTTTTATTTTTTTTATGTTATTTTGACCGAACAAGCTCGAGGCCCAGGTTAAGTGGACTAACCTCTGCCTATAACAGTTGCAATTTATAACAAGTCACGAATTGCACTGCGCCCGTCACATGGAGACATAGTTGTTAAGTCTCATTGTGCCTGTCATTTCACTGGCTCTCAAGAACTACTGCCGGAACACACCGTTAGGTGCTTGGCGACAGACTTTCCACTTGAAGGTGGTAGCTAGCCAGGCGGGCAATCGCAAAATGCCCTTCCACCATGCGGTGAAGCTCAAGCCGGCGGTGGGGATCGAACCAGGGTACTGCGGCACGCAAGTCCATAGTTATTACCGCTCGGCCATCATTGCTTCAAAAGTGCGAGTCGAAGGGTTAAATGAATAAATACCCTTCGTGCAACTAAAAATAGATTCTAATATAGTGTCCAATGTTGTATAGATAATGATACGGAACCCTTCCTGCGCAAGTCCGGCTCGCACTTCGCCGATTTTTTATTCTTCTGTGATTTACATTACTCATAGTGTCTTTTTAAGTTCCGTTCTTAAACAGGGCTGTATTAATGTCTGTCCGTCCGTATAACAAGGGTTGCGGAGATAATTACATTATTTATATTGGATTATAATGTAAATAATTACAATGGAATTTGGATATTTTATATTTTGTGTTGAATGTAGCCGAAACTCAGCGCCTAACGCTTACAAAATAATAACGAAAGGTCAATTTTTAATCATGACCGGGATTTATACCCTCGTATTCCATCGTCTATAGATAGGACATGCTCTGCCAATTGAGCTATCGCGGTGAGTGCGTCATAGTTCAAATATATATTTTCGTTCCTATTGTTTAATCGTTTTAAGGGTATGGACCGACACCTGCAGACAAACTGGATTGAACTATCTGTGTGATGAGAATAATTTATCAATTAACTTTGTTTTGTTTGTTTCCGTGTCAATTTCTGAAATTAACTGAAATGATTTATTACATGAAAAATATATTAGGTGTTAAGTTCTCAATTTTGCCAATTACTATCATACTAAATGTATTATTTATTATAAAATAGTAAACTAACAAAATACTAAATTTTAAGAAAAGAAAATAAATAAATTCAATATAAATGAAATAAAAATTAAATTGTCATATTAAATTTTAAAACAAATAATTATAATAAATTATTGATTGTAATGTGATCCTGATGGTAAGTGATGATGTGGTCCAACATGTTGTTCAGGCTAGCCTAGAATTACTGGCTCTCAAGGACAGCTGCCGAGAACTTACTGTTAGATGCTCGGCGACAGATTTTCTACTTGACGGTGGTAGCTAACCAGGCGAGCATTCGCAAAATGCCCTACCACCATGCTATAACGACGACAACCGGAACCGACGGCTTAACGTGCCCTCTGAAGCACGGAAGCCTTCAGTAGTAGGTAATTTCACTAACGGTCACCCATCCAACCGATGACCGCGGCGGACGTTGCTTAACTTTGCTGATTGCTTAAGAACAGCTAAGCAAACTTCGCTACAAGCGCTTCGTATTGTTTTACTAAAAGGAATCGGTATAGTTGAAACATAATTACTAGGTATATCTATATATTCATTACCAATCAAATAAATTCAAATACGTATCATAATCTCAAATAACAGAAGCAATATGTATCCTAAAGCACGATTTGACGGTCACAAAAAGAATTGTTGTGCGTTAAAATATAACTATAACTTAACGCATCCAGTCACATAAAAAGAAACGGTAAAACCTGTATCGAAGGTTACGACGTCGGTGTCGATATATCCACCTATGTCGGTATCGATAAAACATACGATAACGTAAACGTTTTATCACCTGTTGAGGGAACGCTACGGAATCAGTCCGCTTGTAAAATGTACAGGTGCTGACAAGTCTATAGCACCATTTGAACAGATTTTTATCAAAACGTATTTACTAAATTACAAATATACGATAGGAAAAACTTAAGTCATGTGCGGGATTCGAACCCGCGTCCATCCACCCCTTTAGCCGGGGTATGCTCTAACCAACTGAGCTAACATTACAATGACGTCATGACTCATATTTTTCCTATCGTATAAATGTAATTTTGTAATGTAATCCGCATAGCAGGCGTTATAGCAAACATACCAATATTGAAAAAATGTTTTCGCTTAGCATGCGTCAATGCTCCTATAAAATAATACTAATGTATTTAGTTTGCAGCACTAAAGAGAAATCATATGTTCTAGTGCCAAGTTAATTCCGAAACACGACTCCTTAAATTTTACTCTGTAGAGTTAAATTGCAAGGTTGACACTAAATTACGCTTATAACTTACATTTTCGATTTAAGTTACTAGTATTGAGTTAATAAGCTCACTTTCGTTTTCCACCCAAACTAATCGCGATTTCACCATCGCTGCCTCTCTTTCACTCCTATGCAGTCCGATAGTGACAGAATTACAGCATTTTGTCAGCATCTTAATTGGGCGAAACATATTAATTTAACTGGTAAAGGAAAATAAAACAAAAAACTTTGTTTCAGCTGCGGCTGCGACAGTTTGTCTGTCCAAAAAGAGCTAAAAATAGTGATTATATTACTTTTAACATCAACGCGGTTGTCCGATTTCAAAATTTTCAACATGAATTTGTTATAAGTACGCAGTCAAAATCATTTATTTTCTTTATTATTATTTCGACTTGAACGTCTGGAGTGTGTCCAGAATGCAAATCAAAGTCATGCGCTAATAACATCCTTAAATTTAAATATTTTAGACATAGGAGAATACATTAATACTTTACAAAATTACAAATATACGATAGGAAAAATTTTAGTCACATGCGGATCACGATATCCCGCACATGACTAAAAAAAAAAATTTTTCCTATCGTATATTTGTAATTTTGTAATGTAATCCGCATAGCAAGCGTTATTGCAATCATAACAATATAAAAACATTAATACTTTGGTAGAACTTGCATCGGAGAATGCATTAAATATATATAAGATGTGTATGAGATAAGGTAAATATTAAGGTTATGATGGGACTGACATGTCAAGAGACAAAAGTCTCTAAATTAAATAAAGATGATAATTTTTTTTTTTTTTAAAGTCGACCGTCAATTACATCATTTACTATTAAACCTGTCGCGTTTAGCAAAAATGGTATAGACCCACTTCGAGAAGAAGGGGAAGAAACTCCGGCCTTTGTTCTCATATGTCTTTCTTTACTCTTTTACAAGTCTATTATAAAATTATAACAATATTTATTACGGATCTGGTAAGGACATAATTGGTTACAATTTATCGAAAATTAGACATAAAAATTCATTATTGTTGAAGAGTTTCAAGACGTAATTTGAAAATGGCTGCATTGAAATTTATTCTTTACCTTTTAATCGTACAGTTAAGAATATGATGCACAAACGTTCGTACATATTTTTTTTTTGAATCCAAACAGTGATCCTCTGAAGAGAAATTTATTTAAGAAGTACAAAGTGAATCGAATGCGAGTTCCACTCTCGCTATGGACCTAGTAAAACATATAACATTTTTTGGTACGGAGCTCTTGGTGTACCCAAGGTGGAGCCCAAGTCGTACTTAAACGATGTTTTATTGACAACGTTTTAGATTATAATATTCCCGTATTATGTTTTATTGACAACGTTTTAGATTATAATATTCCCGTATTATAATCTAAAACGTCGTCAATAAAACATCGTTTAAGTACGACTTGGGCTCCACCTTGGGTACACCAAGAGCTCCGTACCAAAAAATGTTATATGTTTTACTAGGTCCATAGCGAGAGTGGAACTCGCATTCGATTCACTTTGTATTTCTTAAATAAATTTCTCTTCAGAGGATCATTGTTTGGAATCAGAAAGGGTTGAAAGATAAATTATTATAAGCACCAGAATGTTTGGGATCAACTTATATATAGCCTTGAGTTACCTCCTTATATCAATATCCCTGGGGAAATGCCGCACGCCTCGCAAATTTTGATGAATAGAAAATTCTTTACTGTTTCTGCAAACAAAAAATATTAAACACAGAGAAACGAAAAAAGCAATTATTCTGTAAGCTGGATTCTTTTACAGACTGCGAATCAGACGAGCCCCTTACTGATATCGTTTCCCTTTATATTTATAACCAATTTTAAAAAGGAGGAGGTAGGTACTCAATTCTTCTGTTTATTTTTATTTTTGTTACCTCAGAACTTTTGAGTGGGTGAACCGATTGTTATGATTCTTGTTTTATTTGAAAGCTGATGCTTGCCGTGTGGTTCTTTTTAAATGTGGTCCCATTTAAATTTCATCAAAATCGGTCAAGCCGTTTTTAAGTTACACTCCGATAACTGAAAAGTATTCTCCTATTTGATGACATAATCATTGACAGTGAATGACAATCGATCCCGTATAAGTAGCAAAGGTCACTAAAAATGGTGAATTTTATTTCCCCTAAAAATCGAACTCATCACTCAAAAGTGTGAAATAACTTGTCGAAGTCGGTACCATGGGCACAAAATTGTGATAATAGGTACTTCTGAACTATCATGGCATACTTGAACAAGTTATTTCACACTTGTGGTGGATTTATCAGTTCCATTTATAGGTAAAAAAAAATTTCACACACGGTTCCTCTACAAAACTTAAAACAAACCTTTTGTCGAACACCCTACTTTTCCGACAATTCCCACCATAAATAGTAATGTAACAGTATTCCAACAGTAAATAACCCTGACGATCCACCTAAGAAAGAAATATTTGTATCAGGAAGACTCCCTAAGGCTACATCCTGCTAATTAATTTATTGCTTCATACTGGATACAGGTACTTACAAGGGAGACGTGAACCATCTGCCGGAGAGGGCTCAGAGGCCCTACGCTCATAAATTCTGCAATTCTATTATCTCTCACCTGTTAGGGAGTTAAGTGCTTCTGATACAAGCCCACAATTCCTATTGCGGTAATTCTTCTTTCTTTTTGATTGCTCATAGCTAATCATTGGCTGTATCATTGAAGGAATCAACTTCTTATCAATTCTTTGTTACCTGTTGCACTGCAAGTTCTGCATTTTGAAGCAATGATGGCCGAGCGGTAATAGCTATGGACTGCCGTGCCGCAGTACCCTGGTTCGATCTCCCCCGCCGGCTTGAGCTTCACCGCATGGTGGAAGGGCATTTTGCGATTGCCCGCCTGGCTAGCTACCACCCTCAAGTAGAAACTCTGTCGCCAAGCACCGAAAGGTGTGTTCCGGCAGTAGTCCTTGAGAGCCAGTGAAATTACAGGCACAATGAGACTTAACAACTATGTCTCAATGTGACGGGCGCAGTGCAATTCGTGACTTGTGATGAATTGCAACTGTTATAGGCAGAGGTTAGTTCACTTAACATCAGGTGGGCCTCGAGCTTGTTCCATCACAATAACATAAAAATAATAAAAAATAGATATAGAAAGACACTGGTTCTCAAATACAGCTGGCGGAACAGTGCCTGTTTATAGATATTATACTTAGAAGTAGATCCTGGCGTTCATTGGAATTTGGAAAAGTGCCTTTTACTATGCTGAGGAGCACAAGTCTGCGTCAAGAATTAAAACCCTTTACTCATAACAGTAGTCACCTTGTGGAAAGCGATGATCTGGTCTACGCTGAAACATGCCTGCCTAGAAGATTCACTCTGTAATTGGCATTGATTGATTGATCAGACAATCAACCGATCAGCATGCAATCAACCCTTATTACTATTAAGCCTCTCGGTTCGTATTTGTTGGAAAATCGGTTTGGTCAGTATCGACGGAGGAAGTCTATTTTGTACCTATTTATTAAAAACATGCAATTTGTTATAGATGCTTACTTACATTAACAATCTGCTGCCAGCTAGGAGTGGGCTGGAACATTAGGGATGTCTGTATGCTGGCACACTGAGAAAAACGACTTAAAGCCTTAAATCAAATTTGACCTTTTACCGTTGAATTGTAAGGTGAATTCACAACTCTTAAGATGATTTTCACCAATCAATAAAAATGTACCATGTTTTATAATAAACAAAACCGTCAAAAACGCCTTCCGTAAAGTATTTTCAGAATTGAATTTGTTATTCGATAATAATTGCTGTATTGACCATAAAATATACCTTACTTTTACGGCGGTTTATATACTGTGATTATCACTATAACATACGACTTAATCAGCCTCATCGAAAAGTCAATATTTAAGAAAGACCACAAAATACACCTTAAATGAAGACGAAAAGAAACATTCGCCTTCACTGACCTCGTTTAACGCCTTCTAGTTGGAAGGCGTTTTTGTACGTATTTACGTTTGGTCGGTTTTTCGCCTTATACCATATAAATTGGCCGTCATTAGGGCGCTTTTGACTTTAGATTTTTCTCAGTGCAACGGCCTACGGCGCGTGGAAAAACTTTGTTAAAATGAATTTATTTCGGTTATGTTAATTAGCCGCAAAATTTAATAAAAACAACAGGATTAATTTATCTAGGTAATAAACGGTCGGGCGGAAGGTCGGTGTAATTCTGGATGATCTGCTAAGTACAGCTGTTAATTAAATGGGCGGTCTGTTGTGTCTGATTTGGGGGTCTAATTAAAAAGTATAACGATGTCTTAGATTATTTACAGGGCTGTTACGTTTTGGTATAAAAATATGTTTTAGTTTAATATAATATACAAATACGGCTAAGTGCGAGTTGGTGTCACACACCGAGGGTTTCGTGCACAGAATGTATTATATAATAGTAATTAAGGAGGGATTTGCCATAATCCCCATGGTTGGCAGGCGTCTTGGGTATTGCAGTGTAAGATATCGGAAATTCTTACACTGTTCCTCAGAAAGCGCTCCTGCCCACCTTCTGGTGTGTTGTGTTACCCTAAGTCGCCTCTTACGACACTAACGGGTATAGAGAAGGGGGAGGGGGCATTCTAGCCCGGCCCTAGAATGCCCCCCCCCCTTCTCGCTGTGGGTGGGGCCATAATTACCTTGGCAGGCGTTTTGGGAATCGCCGTGTAAAATAGCATTTCCTAAGAAGGCGCTGAACCCCTCCTCTAGAATACCAGAGGACCCTAAGTTGCCTCTTAATGATTCCCACAGAAAGAGATGTGGGGTACTTTAGCGCGGCACCCCTACGTCACATATATTCTTGTTTTAACCGCCTCTTTTCTTTACTTAGATAATAAAATGCTTTAACAAGATACGGTAATAAGAGCGTGATATACAAATATGTGTTGTATTGTTACAGGCGCAAAGGCGGATGTCGGGTGGCGGCGGCGCGGGCCTCATGTCGTGTGTGCGCGAGGGCTCGCTGGAGCCGCCCTACCGCCCGCCCGCGCCGCACACGCACACACAAAACCATGGTCAGTATCTTAAATAAACACTAGATTTTTGGAAAATGTCATAGAAACAGTGATAACCCAGAAACAAAAAAAGTTTTGAAGCAGTGATGGCTCAGTGGCATTGGCTATGGACTGCCGCGCAGCAGGTCCTTGGTTCGAATCCCGCCGCGGACTTGAGCTTCACCGCATGGTGGAAGGGCATTTTTCGAATACCCACCTGGCTAGCGACCACCCCCTCAAGTAGAAAATCTGTCGCGAAGCACCTTACGGTGTGTTCCGGCAGCAGTCCTTGATAGCCAGAAAAATTACAGGCACATGAGACCTAACAACTGTACGTCTCAGTGTGACGGGCGCAGTGCAATTCGTCGTTGATGAAATGCGTCTGTTATAGGCACAGGTTAGTCCACTTAACATCAGGTGGGCCTCGTGCATGTTACGCCACGATAACATAAAAAAACATTATAAAAATCATTTATTCATGTTAAATGTATGGTTGATGAAACTTATGTGGTACATTAGCAGTCCCCTCTCCAAACGCAACTTTGATATTACGAACTGTTTCTGCCGCGTTAGCTCCGCGTCGGAACTCGTATTCAAAAATCTCTCGAATCTTCGAAGTATCCATCTTTCTAAAAAAATTAAAGGCGTCAATCGAATGTTTCACATTTTTTTAAAGAAGCCACTCATAGGTACCATGTGAAAAAAGTTTCATCAAAAATCTCAAATCATGGAGGTTCTATGTCAATTCAAAGTACCTATTACAATAACACGGCAATTTCATACTGTAACCCCTATTATTATCAAGAGACGGTAATATTACATCGGAGAAGAGTATCTTATATAGCAGCAAAGAGCATTTGGTCCTCACAACGTGACCAGTGTTGACATACCGGGAGGGACACTCTCCCTCCTCTACTTATCGGTTTCAACTGTTTCAACTTACACGTATTTTCTTAACCGCTAGATTCTCTTCGTTCCCATATTTCATGTCTGATGATGAACATCTGATATACTCGAAACCCAGGTCGACGTATTCGATCCTTAAGACGACGTGAGTGTTTTTGCTGGTTTAATTTGTATTTAGACTAATAGCCGTTCTTTGTTCAATTCAGATGGGGTGACTTACGTTCAGTAGTGAGAAGCTAATATTTCAATTAATATGTTCCAGGCGAAGGCCGCACTGGGAGGTTCTTCCGCGGCCTCCGACGCATGTTCAAGCGGCGTGGCAGCGGCACTCGTGCTGACGCCTCGCCTGATCCCAAGAGCAGTTCCACCAGCGAGCTGCTGGATGCTGACAGACATGCTAGGAGAAAGTGAGTAGAGTACTTTTGCAGTACATTTAGAAGCAGCAGAACAGATGCATCGCTTGGTGACAGTTGTGAGCACCCTTCTTAAGGAAATCTTTCTGGTGTACATCCAAGCAGGACTCAAGCTGATGCCTCGCTGGACTCGTTACCAAAACAGTAGTTCCGCCAGCAGGCTGCTTAATGTTGACAGATATACTATAAAAAGTAAATAAACGTGCTCTTGGCAAATGTACATGATCTGATGCTTTGCAAGAACCCAAGTTGCACTTCGCTCGACGTTTGCTGTTAGGCGAAAGTGGGTAGAACGTCCTTCTGTCATACATCCAAGCAATACTCAAGCTGATGCCTCGTTAGAGTCGTTACTTAAGAGAAGTTCCGCTAGCCAGCTGCAGCAATGCTAGGAGTAAGTGACAAGAACGTGGTCATGGCGTACTTCCAAACGACGCTGAGGTAGATCGCTGATCCCAAGGTAGTTCATGTGATAGGCGAAAGGGAACTCTGGGAACGTCACTCTGGTGTAAGATATCGCGAATAATCGCTCCGTCAAACAATAGGAACGACAGGATCAATTCGAGTTATGACACACTCGCCACGATAGCTCAATTGGCAGATCATGGTGGTAGGGACGGATGGTTGCGGGTTCGAATCCCGTTCGTGGTATTATTTTGTAAGCTTATTCTTTTAGCAGGCGTTAATACAAAAATGCCAATGTTCCGAGTATATTTTATTTAACTTTTTAAATTATATTTTATTATTTTATTAATTAATTTTTATATTGATATTTCAAAAATTTTTTATTTGTTTATATAACATGACATCTGTAACGGAAAGTGATTTTCGAGCCATGCCATATTATATAAATAGGTTTAATTTCATTCAATATTAACCGTAGCCTTAATATTAAATCTCCTTGAATAAAGTTTCAGTACACATTCGTGTAGAGTTTCAAAATCAAGCAAATGCCGAACTTCTTTATTTCATACAAAAGATTGATTCTATGTTGCATAACTCGTAATGTATCAGCCGGATCGTCCACTGCTGAACACAGCCTCCCCTATTAAGGGGGTATTTTCCATAATCCCCACGCTTGGCAGGCGGCTTGGGGATCGCAGTGTAAGATGCCAGTTCTTTAAAAGGCGCTGCTGCCCACCTTCCAGTATTTTTCCCTTAGTCGCCTCTTACGACACCCACGGGATGATAAGGGGAAGTGCAATTCTAACCCGGCACCCCATGGGGTACGCGGGGTTCGTAATGTAGCTTGGCAAAAATTAGTCACTTAATTATTGTAAAGAAACAGAATCATAGGTGAGGAGTTAATTTTATTTTGACTATATCCCTTGGGTTGGAAATATGTCCGAAGGTTGATGTGATTTGTTTTATTTCCCCAGAGAGGGCGCATACGGCAGCGGGCTGTCGGTGTCCCACGACTCGGTGTTCACGGGCGAGCGGTCGGGCGACGAGTCGAGCGACGAGCGCGGCACTCCCGCGCATGGACTCGCTCACATCTCCTCTTCGCATCGGGTACGTATCGCTCGCTTTGCTCCTGCCGGCCTCCTGTTATAAACAGTGAGCAACAGTGCTCATGATGTCTCTCCCTCTCCATGTAGTCGGGATTATTGAGTCGTGCACGCACGCTCCCGCTCGCTTCGCTCCGACCGCACTGATGATGCGATTACTAATTATCTGTAAACAATTTTGTTTTATTTGAGTTTTCGGAAGGATTGGATGATTGGATTGGATGATTTGGATTGTTATTTTGAAAACCTATTTATGGGTAATCTAAATCTTAACGTAACACCATGCATAAGATGTTTATAAACAGTTCTTTACTTCAATCGTAATGATCACACTCGTATTTTATTTTTTTATTCATGGGATTTAAATGCGTAATGTATTTTTCAATGCTAGAGTAACAAAATACACCTATAAAGTCTAGTACCTAGGGACTTCTCCCATTGTACTCTTACCATAGAATTATGTTAACCCAAGAGAAGTAAGAAATAATTGAAGAACTGCTTCACTGTAGAACTTAAAGGGTTTTCGTATTCTGCAAGGCCGGATATAATATCTTCAGCTTTCAATTTAGTTCGAAGCAATTCAACGGGGCAATGCTGCCAGCATGCTGGGCACGCTGCGAACTGGTAGTGGGCTAGAGCATTTGGACTGCATATTAGTCCAAATGCTTTTATTGTAGTAACTGTAGTGATGTATATAGTTCGTAGTATTTTGTTAATAAACGCATACCTTCGGTAAAAAAAAGTTCTCTTTTTCAAATAAATATTTAATAAAAAAAATATTTCTACCGCCAAGTAATA